>JAJTUV010000278.1:0-1495328 GCA_021653895.1 Mastomys natalensis
CCAGGCCCCTGCCTTCTGTGCCTGAAAGCAGGCTTATGGGCTCCAGGCCTCTCTTTCCTCAAAGTGCTCATTCGCTCAACTGCCTTAGCCTCCCCAGGAACTCAGGGAGCCAGTCCCATGTGCCTGATGGCCCTACTTAGAGGAAAGCACTGTTGAATGAATAGTCCCCCTCCTGCAGCTCAGCCTCATCTCCTTAATGGATCCTAATTACCCTTGTCCGGCTTGTGGCTTCTCTCAAGGGCCCACCTGTCGGGATGATGGATGAGGTGAATGGGGATGTGACCAGCTGGGGCTGCAGGCATCCCCCTTTTCTCTAGTAGGGAGGAGCTCCGGAACTTTAAATGGGTCCCACCATTTCTGAGAAAGGAAATCATTTCTTGATACTGGATGAGCTTTTCTCTCTCTGGGTCCTCAGACTTGGGCCACTGAGTGCTAATTTAGGGGAAGGTAAGGCAAATAGGCTGGGGAGAACGCAGTGAAGACCTCAAAGGGAGGAGGGACAAGAGGGATGGAGGACAGAGGAAGAAACAGGAAGGAGGAAGGAGGAGGAAGGCTGGTAGCCCTGTGGAGTGCTCCAAGACAGGCCCAGGAGCTGTGGTTTATGGCTCTAGAACCAGATTCATTACAGATCCATCAACACAAAGAAAGCCAGGAGTCATCAAAGCTGTAGCATTGACCTATGACATTAGGCTTAGTCTATGTCTGGAGAAAGTCTGTAAATGAACTATAGATAAGCCAGAGATCTGGACCTTCATCTTTGACTCTAAGAACAATAGCACCCAATGCTAGGATAAGCATGATTCTGTTTCCTATGGAGTAATCAGTCCAGGGACAGGGAATAACATCTACTCACACCAAAGGGCTGGAACCCCCTTTTCCTCCACTGTGACTAAAGTTCAATGTGACCTATGAATCCAGAGTCACAGTTAACATCAGGTCTATTGTTTGT
This sequence comes from Mastomys natalensis, assembly GCA_021653895.1. NCBI lineage: Eukaryota > Metazoa > Chordata > Mammalia > Rodentia > Muridae > Mastomys > Mastomys natalensis. The sequence goes on from JAJTUV010000278.1 coordinate 950, forward strand.
TCTATGCCATGTGCCACACATTATCAGCTCCTTGCAAAGAGTGAATGTCATATCTATCAGTGTTTACTGTCCTTGTTTATATTGCCCCAAGTTTTGGATCATACTACTGAGTTGCACACCTACATGGCAGATGAGCAATCAAGGGACTAGACTTTAAAGTCTCTTCACAGATGGAATCTCAGCAGCTTCCCAGGAAAGGAGTTGGATGTTCCTAGTAAATGGCAAAACATTAGAGACAAGCTTCCACCTAACTGTTGTGTCTGGGGCCCTTGGGCACAGTGGCTTTGTGGCTCTCTGGGCTCTGTTCTCAGAGATGGCTGTTCTGTGGTGTGGTTAAGTGTGGCGGAAGGCTTACATTTTCTTTACATGTGATTACTGAAACAAGCCAGCATCCATAGACTACCACTCATCAGAATTCTTGGATTTCTATGCCATCCTCCCTGCTAAACAGGGCTGCTCTGAGTTAACCAACAGGCTAGAGAGTTAATGTGTGTAGCTTCTGATCTCAGCCCCGGAAGTATCATAGCATCCATCCTGGTCTCTCAGATTACTGATTCTGGAGAAAACTAGCTGTTGTATCATGAGGATACTTGTTATTATGTTAAATTGCATCTTCCCAAGTTCGCAGCATGTTCTAACCCCCAGAATCTCGCAAATGTAACTCTTTGGAGATGAGATTTTTCAAAGAGAAAGTTAAACTAAAAGGCCTTGGAGTTAAACTTAAAAAGATCTTGGGGTTGCCCCCAGCCTAGTATGACTAGTGCTCTCAGAAAGAGGGAAGTTGGGACACAGGTACACAAGGAGGGGGAAATCCATTTAAAGGAACAGATAAGGAATCAGACAGCCATTTTCAAGATTAGAAGAGAGACCCCACCAGCAACACTCCTGCACATGCTTTGGTCTTGTACTTCTGTTTCCAGAATTTCAGAAAAGTAAGTTTCTGTTTAAATCATGTGATCTGTGGTGGTTTGGCAGGACACCACTCAAATTCCTGTGAAGAGAACCATGAGAACACATTCCAACTTGCCGATGGGATGTGTGTGAACCACTGTAGGAGTCAGGTCCTTGAATCCCAGGCAAGCTTCAGATGAACCAGTCTGCCACCACCATCAAGTTCTTCAGCCAAGGTCCCAGGCACAGTGGAGCAGGGAAGAAATATTTCTCGGAATCCTAGCTCACCAAACCCATGAGAGGACATGATGTGGAGTCGTTTATCTTGGGGTGATTTGTTAGATAGGTAATAAAGCTGAAACATTGGATCTGCTGTGACTAAAAAGGTGCTCGCCTCAGGGTTAGAGAAAAGTCCTTTCACACCATGATTTTGTCATCACTCTTGCCTTTCTTTTGAAATACTGGAGTTTCGAGCCCAGAGCTTCATGCATGCTTGTTAAGTGCTTGACCATTGCGCTACCTCCCTGCCCTGGAAACTCCATTTGATGAAGCTCATTTGGCCATGGGTATAAGAGCAAAGCAATGTGTTCACACTCATGCAGCCAACCCTTCCTTGGGGGAAGGCTCTACCCCTGCTACTGTTTGGAGGATTTCCTCAGATCCCTACTCAAGCAGGTGCCAGCTGTAGCCAGGGAGATTGGTGGGTATGGAACAACAGATCCAGGGAAGGTGATGTGGTTAAAACAATACCCCTGCTAAGAGGTCTGGCCAGGACCTTAGGGAAGTGTCAAGAGGTAGAAGCTAGAATAGTAACCACAAAACAAGCGGTTGTAATATTAGGGACTCCAAATGTGAGCTGGGGCATTCCTTCTTCATGTCAAAAAGATGTCTTTGCTGTGATGATCAAGGGATTCCAGTCCTGTTCCCCACCATGAGGAAACGAGTACTTGGTGACTGAGTCCATTATTTATTATATTTTCATTTTTTAAACTGTTTGAGGGTAGTATTGTTTCTATTTCCATATAATGAAAGGGGACTAAGAGAAAAGATTAAAAAATTCGCCTGTCACATCTATATTAACCAGCTATCTGTTACTGTAACAAAATACCCAAGACAGGCTACTTATGAAGTAAAGAGAATTTCATTTAACACATGTGGTCCAAGACTAATTACACTCTTGTCTAAGATGAGTGGCCCCATTTTCTTTCCCTTCCTAATGAGGGTGCTTGATGGATTGGCAGCCAGAGCATGGAGGAAACAGACTGCTCACATTAGGAGCCAGGAAATGGAGAGAGAGTGAGAGATTGAAGTCTAACAGCCCCCAGTGACCTAAGGACTTTCCATTAGGCATCATCTCTTAAGTCCACAGCATCTCTCAATACCATCACCTTGGAGACCACACCTTTAACACATGAGGCCTTTGGAGCACTATTTAAACCACTGCAACATGGATTAGTCACAGCTGGATTCAGATCTAGGAAACTTTCCCTCTAGAACCTGAGGTGGATTGGAGGAGTCATGGATGCTGTCTCAGCTGGCTTGACCTCTGACCTCGCTGTTCACAAGCTTTGTGAACCTAGTCAAGTTCTTCAGCTCTGATTGTTGTAGTTTCCTCATCTTCGAGTAGGGCTGGTAGCCCTTCTTAGAGTTACAAGAAGCACTGAGCTTGAAGCAAATGACTTAGAACAGAAGAGGCACAAAGGAAGTACTGTAGATGTTGGCTATCACCACTCCTTCCCTCCATAGGGTCTCTGAGGTCAGGCTGGACCTGACAGTGACTAGACCAGACAGAAAACATGACCAGGGTTGTCACATTGTCACTTAAGTGTAGGTATTTCTTCTTCCTTCCTCCGTAATCCAAATCTAAGCATCTTAAGTTCATGAGATGGCTCATAGCTCCCAGTGGATCAGAAGATGGTCCCCTTTGTTTCTGTGGCTTCCAAAGCCAGAACCTTCAGGATGAAAACTCTGCCCTAGAGATGAAGCTTAACTGTCACATTCTATTTGGAAGTGGGGTGCCAGGAGGAGGATGGACACATTGTTTCAACCTGCTCTAGAGAGGATGCGAGCAGTTAGAGCTTGTAAGAGTGGGCTTGGGATGTCAGAGCAGCCTCTCCCTCAGGGAAAGGCCCAGGGTGGGTTTCCTGTTGCATGCCTGCCATGCTGAAAAAGATCAGCTAAGTGTTATTGATCCAGCTCCAGGGGGAGTATTTGCTGGGAGGTCGCTGGCACCAGCCCATCATTAGCTGGTATTCATTACTCAGTGGTGGGACAGGGAACAGAGAAGGTCTGGCATTCTGCCGCAGAGTGAACTTGGCCTTGAAGGAGAAGATTGTGATGTGTGAACTGAGAGAGGCAGACAGCCCGGAACACTCAAGGGCAACCTAGTTCTCTTCCTGGGTGGATGGGTATCTGGTGCACGGAATGATGTCCTAGGCAGCCCCAGTCCTCTCAGGTCCTATGGGTGCTCTCCTTGGCTGCAGAACTGAAAAGATTCTTTATGTTATTCTAAACCCAGTCAACCAGATGGTGTTCTTAGATGCATCGATTTTCTCAAATGTTCACTGATATAACAGGTCCTGCCCATTTTAAAAGATTCATTGAAGTACAATTAGGCTTTACAGCAAGGCCTTTGAAGTTATCAGAATAACAGTACTAAACAAAATATAAGTAGCCATATCTAATTTGTGGCTATGGGATATGTGTATCATAGGGTAACTGTAAGTGTGGCCAAACACATCTGTGGATGACATCATGTTACAATTGTCAAAGGGTTAGATACCAATGAAAAGAATGTGAACTTGGCTGTTTTTTTTATAGCCTCCTGGTTAACGTGCCTGTGCTCATAACTGTTTAACTAGGTAATACTGATGAGATGCTTCATGACAGTGGTGTGTGACTCTTCCTGGCAAGACACTGACAAATGTCTATTCACCACATATAAGAAATGATTCTGCTCATCTCCAGCCTAGTGAACCAATGTGCTTCATGGGGTTACAAACAGGCATATGAGTGAAGGATTTCTTAAAGGAACATGTAGGACTCAAAGGCCACCAAAATCCCCACCCCAGCATGGGTGACACTCACGAATACTACATCCCTAAAGCTCTCTGTAGGACTCCTGGAGAGTGTGACCAGTGAAAGAGTCTCTTCTCACTAGAAATTAGGAATCTTGTAACTTTTAGGACCTTTTTGTTCCTTGCATGTTGTATTTACTTCTGCTTCCTTTCTTCCTCTAGGAGGGAATGTTTCAATTGGGAGGAAAGAGCTACACAGCAGACAGGTGACACATCACACTAACATCAGCAATCACCATCCTAGATTTCAATGGCCATTGTCACTTTTCCAAAGTCATGTCCAGAGCCATAACATAGCTTTATCAACAGCTGCAAGGAAAGAGTAATTCTCAGTCACAGATGAAACTTCATAACAGTAAAGTTTAGAAATAACCTAACAGTTTGGGGTGAGGGACAAAGGCTGGATCAATAAATAGTGATTATCCAGCAAATGGAATTAGACAGGAATAGAAAGGAATCAACTCTACATCTCAGTGTGAATTTAGAACCTAATGAATGGGAAGGCAGATCCTAAAATGCTATGCAGTCAAGCTCAAGGCTGATAGTGAAATACACAGCATAGGCAGGCATCTCAGGTGATGTGGATAGACAGGAAATCAAAATGAAGGGAAGCAGAAGGGTTAACAGAGTGATCCCTCAGTAGGGGAGAAAGTCAAGGAGTATTGAACATGCAACAATGTTAGCAGTGGGCCTAAGCAATAATATGAACCCAATGCTGGGGATGTGGCCTCTAAACCACCATGTTTCTCATTTAAATAGAAACCCTTTATTGTGTAGATAATTATTTACTCAAATTGATATATTAAGAACACAGTACCCATTTTTAATGGAGGGTGGGAATACTTTGCTAGTTCCTCTTGAGCAAGAAGTAACTTTGACACATACCCTGTTGTAGAGTGTCTGCAGTGGATATGCTGAGGGATAACCATGCCTATAAAGTAAAGCATGGACAAGTGCTTCTCAGGACCCACAAGTTATACATCCATAGATTCAATCAGCCATGAATCAGAAGTATTTAAATTGCATCTGAATGGACTTTCCCTGTTTGTCACTATTCCCTAGATAATAAGCTAAACAAATATTTATATAGTGTTAGTATAAATAACTTACAGGTGATTTAACATATTCAAGGAGGATGTGTATGGGATATGTATCAATACTGTCATTTTATAGAAGGAACTTGAACGTCCATGGATTTGGGTATCTATAAGGGACCCAGAAGCCAAAGTTTCTGTGTATACCGAAGGACAACCATATACACTTGGAGATTTACAATTCATTTTTATATGTGTCTTCCAGGCCACGAGAACTTCTGTGCTTATATGGGTAGTTTAGAATTGTTAGAACATGCATCTAGTTTACATGAGTACAACTGGGGTGGATAATTTCAGTTTTCTGAAGAACCAGTAGATTCAACAGTTCTAGCTTCTCTGTTTTTAACCAAAGCCTAGTAGTGTAGCTCTCTCTAATCTTGACATTTTGTTCCTGCTAGGAATCAACCCAGGAGCTCTTGGATGTGGGGTAAGCGTCCTACCACTGAGAAGCCCAGACCTTCTCATTTTCCATCATTGTGTTGGACGAGGTTGTAGTTCATCATACTTACATTTTGCATTTCTTTGCATGTCGAATGCCTTTTCATATGCTTACTGCCTGCTTGGATTTTCTTCTTAACTATTTGAATCTTTTTTTTTTTAAATCCATGCCTTATTGGATAATTTGTCTTTGTATTGAAATTTTATGTTCCTTATACATATATGAGTTGTCTTGAGAATGTATGTGAATATGTATGTGTGTGTGAAGATTGTGTTGGTTGTGTTTACTTAAAAACTTTTAAATAAGCTTTATTTATTAATGAAACCAATTCAAATGCCCATGAAAGAAATGTAGATGAATAAACTGTTGTAAAGTCACATAAGGAAACATTGCACAGTCATTTAATTGAATGACACTCTGGGACATACAGAAATATGGATAAATACTAGTTAAGTTACACTAAGTAAAGTACAAAAAAACCTAGAATATGAAATACAGTAAGATGTCCTTTTCAAAACGACAAAACATCTAAAACAAAATCTTTACCTTTGAGTCAGGCACATAGCTCAGTAGTAGAGTACTTGCCTCGCACACCCTGAGCTTGAGCCCCAGGACCACAGACAACAATAAATAACAACTCTCTCCCTCCAGAAAGTCTTTAAAGGGATATGATTAGTTAATGCTATATTAAAATGTAGTAAGAGAACAATGGACCCATCTGTGCTTGAGAATGGTGCTTACCTAGAATGGGGGAGCCAGGGGAAGGGATTGGATGTCTGTATATGTTGATGGCCATTCTTTCGAAATGCCAGCCTTCTGGTTGGCGGGTAGATTTATGGGTGCTTATCACACTGTGAAAAGCATACATGTAAATGAACGATGGACTAATGATTAGATGTGAGTCAAGTATTATGATTAATCTGATTAAGTGCAGCTGAGGCTCTCTTATAAAAAAAAAAAAAAAAAAAAAAAGACTCCCATTGCCCATCCAAACCTCATGGTTGAGTAACATTGTTAGTGCCAAGATGAAGATTATGTACTAGACAAACTCAATTCATTTCTGTTTGATTTATGGAAAAGGCATTAGAAGTGTAGGTTATATGTTTTTCTTATAGCCTGAAGCATGTTGTGGACTGTGGAGTGTGGATATGCCAATTTAGAGACCTCTTCTGCAGAAACATAGTGTCTTAGGTTGACGTTTATTTTAGACAGGATATTTATTAGCATGTAGAGGAAAGCTGGAGGGGTGATGATCAAGGTAAGGAGCATTTAGGAGTCTGGAACATTCTGCCCATCAGAGAGGACAGGAGCTTAAGGGAAGGCACTTAGAGATAGTTAAAAGATGACTTCTTTGGTTTCCCTCAGAGAGGAATAGCCATGGGTTAAAGGAATCATAGATTTACTACCCTCTCTCAGCTGTGCTGTCTCTCAGAACCAGCATCTGTTGTCTACCAACTATGGGTCCCTCAGCCTCCTGTAGAACATTGATGCTTTTATCTGATCCCAGGACAACTCTAAATACCAGTCTCATCTCTCTTGCTGGCTGATAGTCTAGTTGGCAACACCCTCCTGATTAACAGCCTTGATAAGTACAGATACTGCTTGGAGCTAGTGGCTTTGGAGGTGGGGGGGGGGGCAGAGTTTATGTTACAGGGAAGCATGACGTCAGCTACCATCCATCCCTCAGCTTGTTCAGTTCTTCTCTTATGACAGTAGACCACCCATCGGTCAGTCACCTTGGACCGTTCATCAGGATGACTTAACTGAAAACATCAAGAAGATTCTGGAGGGGATTAGAAGTCCTAAAGGGTAGTCTGGTAGGAGGCAAGCCTTTAATCCTTAGATGTTTGAAAAAGAAAATCACTCTTTAGGACAGTTATAGAAGTGTCTTGATGAATTTGGGGCATGAAGGTCCTGTGCCCCATTGGGGAACTGAGAAGTCTGCTGCTGAGACACAAAGGAAATCACCAGCCTCTGGCTTCTCAGCTTCATCTACATATACTACAGAGCTATAACCCTGAATGCATCTTAAAAGCAGGAGTCAAATGGTGGTGGGAAGAAAGCAAGGAACAGTGGAACCTGTCACTGCTGCTTGGAAACCGTGGGACCCAGGGTGAGTTCTAAACTGTGGGCCCTTCTGATCTCCTGACCTCTAGAGGCCCTGACTAAGTGGTGGAGTCTATAAATGACTGCCATACAGAAGACTCTCACAGACCCCACGGAACCTCAGTGTTCTCTACCACTTGGTGCTAGATAGAAGAAACAGTTGTCTGGGGATCTGGATTGTAGAACAACAATTCAAATGCCCCCTCTATGGACCTCCAGAGCTGTTTTCTTTCCAGTTGAGGATGGGAGAGAGGTAGGAAACAAGGATGGAGGGCAACATGGGAAAGTCTAGGGTATTGGAGGCAGAAACTGCTGATAGCTTGCTTACCTCTCAATGTTGCAGGTTTCCCTACATGTCAAACTAACACTTCCTTGCTGAGTTAGGCCACTTTCTGTCACTGTAGCAAAATACCCAAGACAAACAATTGATGGTTCAGTTTGGACTTGTCTTCAGAGCTGTCAGTGTTTGTCTGGCTCCATTGTATACGGCTTGGGAAGCAGGACTCTCTGGTGGAGAGTGTTTTGGTAGAGAAAAATCTGTTTTACTTCATGGTAGCCAAGTAAAAAGGAGAGAAAAAAGCACATTCCAGTTATTGACTTCTCTATGTTAGGCCCTAGCTCTTGAAAGTTCCACCAATAGCTCCATTAATAGATGAAGCTTTTAACTTACAAGCCTGTAGGGGGCGCTCTAGATCTTCTAACACTGTTCAGAAGGGTGAACCACGTTGTCAATAGGAAGCTTCTAGAATAAAGCAGGTGGTTCCTAAACTTGAAGTGATTTCCTGTTTACTAGAAAAGACCTTAGAACTTTCTGACCTTCTCAGAAGGTGGTTCCAGGTATGGTCCTGAGTATGGAAATACGCTATCAGTCAACTCACGGAAAAGTCAGTTCTTTAATTTCATCTTGCCAAGTGGTCACTTGGTTTCCTACCAGTTAAAGCTATAGGAAATTGCTTTTGTGAGTCTCAGAGGACTAGGTGAGCTGGGCTGGTGAAGTACAGGTTTCTAGAGATGGTTGGTCAGAGGGTGTGAAGACAGAGAATTATGCTGTGGGAAATTGATCTACAAAGTTGTGGGTTTAAGAGCAGTCTTTATATTGTTTTGGCCTCTATGACTGTCACTATTGTGGCAACAACAAGAATCCTTGATTGACAGGAGAAAGGGAATCTAGTTTCTAACACATGCCCTTGGGGGAACTACCCTTACTCAAACCTTAGCGTCTATGCTGTTTATTTCCAGGTTTATTGCTTCCTAAGTCTCCACGAGCATGCTGTAGGTGATAGATAACCAGATTCTCTACCTTTTCCAGACAACGGAAGGACATACGGTACAAGCCTCACTGTAAGAGGTGTCTGCCAGGGATTCAGATCTTGGGCATAGAAATGGAGACTAAAACCATTTTGGGTGCAGCTGTCAGTGACCAGGCTATTTCCTAGCAGGACACCCTATGGACACATTGATGCTACTGGGATTGCCTAAGGTTTCAACGTAGCCCCATTCTCTAGCATCTTCTTTAAGTGAGTCAGTCGGTTTCCCATCCTTGTAATTCAAGAACCTTGTCACACAGAACAGGCTGTAAGAGTTCAGATGTCTCTTTATAATGGAGATTTCCATCCTTCCACCTTCTGAGCTATTACCTTCACCCTCTTGGCCCCATGTGCTTGCTGTTACTTGGTGCCTTTTCTTTCCTGAGGATGGGGACTGAGGAGGAGGGAAACAGCACTAGGAACATAAGGTAGTTTACTGCCCCTAGGCTCAAGGGCAGATGGCCTACTGAGGACAGTGAAGGAGAGTGAAGCGGGGAGGTGACCCTGAGATTCATTTAACAGGCAAAGAAAAGAACTGGCATGATATAGACTTAACAAAAGAGGAACTAAATTGACATTCTATTGACTTGCAGAGGGAGTTATAAAAACAGATTCCTATACCACCAGTAATTTGATGAGAGGCTGGAAGAGGACTCAGCCACAAAAGGCATCACTCCTGAAGGCCAGTGATACCCACTGGACAAAGTCAGCACATGAACTGGTGCTCACTTCAAGTACTTGCTAGTACACCTCTCCCCACAGCTTCTAGAAGTCAACTCAGTCTCCAGAGTGTGGATAAGAGGGTAGCATTATAGATGTGACCTTTACTCACAACTCCTGACTATTATAATCTGGTCCCTGGCCCTATGGGGATGCTGGAGGATAGGAATCTTCTGGCTTTAAGGTAGAGATAGCATCTCAGGAAAGTACCTTACTGCTTCCCAGTAAGGAAGTGATGCTCTTAAAGAGCCCTCTCCTCAGGTACCCTGTGAAGGATGACTTTGCAGGGAAGTGGAGCTCGCAGGAGAGCTGAGAGGCAGCTCACAGTGGACTTTTCAAGAAAGCCCAGCCTTCTCTGATTTGTGTTTGTGGAAAGTTTATGAGGGACACCCAGGGAACTTGGAGAGGGAAGACAGAGAGTCTCAGTGGATGGGGACAGTGACAAGAATAAGATTAAATGAAGAGCAGCTTGGCTGATTGCCCTAAAGCTGACAGCGTCCAGGCTCCTTCCTTTAGGAAAGTATTTAGATATTGCTAGACTGTGGTCCGAGAACCTGGATTTAGGAAAGTAGGGTGGAAGTAGGGTATGGTAATTTACCCTTGGGTTCACTGGCCTGCTAGCCTAGCCTACTTGGCAATTTCCAGGTCAGTGAGAAACCTTGTTGCAAAAATCAAGGTGAGGGGCACCTGAGGAATGATTCTGATGTCTGTCCTTTGGTGTCCACACACATGCACCCCTTCTTCACCACCACCACCACCACCATCACCCCCCTGCACACCCACACCCACAGGGGGGGGTAGTTATTGGAAGGAAGGTCTGGAGCAGAGATTGTGTATGTCTCTCTGTGTGTATTCTCTTCTCCCCTTTGAAATATCCCTCTCTGTTTCTCTGTCTCTGTCTTTCTGTCTCTGTCTCACTTTCTCTCTCTCTTTGTGTGTGTGTGTGTGTGTGTGTGTGTGTGTGTGTGTGTGCAGGCTCAGGACTGGAACCACCCACTTTCCACCTTCCCTGTTCCAACAACTAATCCCACATCTTTGGAGTTCTGCAGGTTGCTTTCCTGTCCTCAGTCCAGATGTGCAGAGGTAGTACATCTGTAGGCACCAATGCAAGGCAGATGAATCCAGTTTTCCAGTCAGTTCTGCCAGTTAGCCACTGGCTCCCTGGGGCAATCCAGTGCAGATACAGAGTCTTAATAAAGCAGCTTCTTCAATGATTATCCTAGGAGTCTATTATACCCTACTCTGGGGAGTAGCATACAAACTCCTTACCTGCCTTCTTTGCTTCCCTCAGCCTTTCTCAGACAGCCTGGATTCTTCTGCACAGCACCCCAACTCCCCCTGATGCAAGTTTTTCCCAGACTGAGCATGAGGGGAAAAGGAGCATTTGGTTTAGCAAAAGATTTGAAGGTCACCTTCCTGGAGCCCCAAACACGATAACAATCTCTTCAATCAACAAGCCGGGCTCCTCTGGAAACTGAAATAGCAACCATGGAGTCAATTGCACCCCCTCCGCTTTCTTTTCTTCATAGGACACAAAGAAACTCTAGGGGTGAACTTGGAGATCACAGTATCTTTTAACAGCCTGAAAGCCTGAAAAGAAAGTTCCCATGTCTATCTGCAGCTTGTCAGTACAGAGAAGCTAATTATCTCTGTGCTCTCCCTACCACCTTATATCCAGCCAATTCTTGTCCTTTAGCTGTGACCTTATTTGTCCTATCGATAGCCCAGAGTTCAAGGAGATTCTGACAAAGGTGCACCCCATTTTAGATGACAGAGAACACAGGTCCAAGGAACAGGGTACCAACACAGGGTCAGCACAGGGTAGAGTAGATTGACGAGGAGAGACACATAGACATTTATCAACCTCTGCTGGCTCCTACTTTATTCCTCCTCTCCTTGGGTTGGGCCCTGAGCTGCTGTGCACTGACTAGTGTAACATCCAGTGAGTAGTTGCCAAGGCAGGAACAGATGGAGTGAGGAAAGAAAATGCTTCCACTCTGTGGCATTTGGGGAGAGGAATGAAGAATTTTTCAGGTTGGAGTTAATTAGGGATAATGGAACATGCGTGGGGGCAAATTGTTGATGGGAAGGAAGAACCTGGCAAATGGTGCCTCTCTCTCTTTCCCTTTCTCTTTCTCTTTCTCTCTTCTTCTTCTTCTTCTTCTTCTTCTTCTTCTTCTTCTTCTTCTTCTTCTTCTTCTTCTTCTTCTTTCCTTCTCCTCCTGCTCCTCTTCCTCCTCTTTTCCAATATGGAGTAGCCTAGGAGGACAATGGGCTTGAATCATGCTCATACGACAGCATGAGAAGGATGTCCCTCATAGTCTGCTCGCCACCCTGAGATGGAGAACTGTAGAGAACTAGTGGACACGGTGTCCTTAAATCACAGCACAGAAAACAACAGCAAATGCTGGCTGTGTGCACAAGAGGCTGAGAAGAGACCACAACAGGGCTACTTCATAGACAGAGTGGAGGACCATGGACTTACATGTCATCTGCTTTAGCCCCCACTATGCAAATGAGCAAAATTAATTCAGAGACATGCCCAACAAACAAGCATTGCTTTTAAGAAGCTGAATGGAAGTAGGATCTAACTATAGATTAACCAACAAAAAAACCTCATGTTTGTGTAGAGAAAAAGACAGGTAAATATTAAGAGAGCCACAGAAGACAAGCCATGAGCCATTAATGCAGAACACAGTTGCCTTTATTAATGTCAGACAATTTGGGCTTCAAGGTAGGAAGAATAACCACAGACAATGAAGGACGTTAGGCAATGACCCAAAGCATCAATTTATTAAGAGGACATTAAAAAAATCCTTAGTAAATATATACCTAGGCATACAGTTTTGAAATACACAAGTAAATAGGATAATACTGAAAGGAGCAATAGGAAGGTCCACAGCTACAGCCAGAGATTCCCTTCAGTCTGACTTAGGCATTTATAGAGCAATTAGACAAAAATCTGTAGAAGTCCTGAGTCATATTACCAAACTTTACCTCATTAATATTTATTAGGCATTCCACCCAATCAGTGCAGAATGTATCTTCCTTTTAAATGCCCCTTGGATATGTACAAAATCAGACTATATGCTGATATATAGGACTAAATAAATCTCAGATTAAACTTATTTAAGAAATCATTTTGACCATGACCAAATTAAATTAGAAACTTTCAAAAGAACCATGTGTGAAAATTTCTCAAGTATCTGAGAGTTAATAAAGTATTTTAAAATAAACCACGGGTCAGATAAAGAATCATGAGATACTAGGATTTATTTTCAGAACAATGAAAAGGAACTGTGTGCTATCAGCAGGAGTGACAGGAGAGCTACTGTTAGCATTAAATACCAATAGAAGAAAAACAGTTTTCAAAGTAATGATATAACTTTCCTCTTAAGAAGCCAGAAAAATAAATGTAATTTAGAAGCGTAAATCATTAGTAAAATTACCTTTTAAATATTTGTGATTAGTCTAGAGCTGTATTAGCCTTGGCCAGAGAAACTTTTTTGTAGAGTACTAGCTGGTCCAAGTGCTGAGAATAAGTGTGTGTTGGGTCTTCAACCCTACACAAACATCTCTAGCCCTTCTTCTACGGCCCAGGGAACATTGCAGAAGATGCGGTAGAAAGACTGTAAGGGCTGAAGGTAGGGAGGAGCTTGGTCTGCTGGACATGAGGTGGCCATTACAATCATGAAGATGTGGTAGCCCTGGTTGCCTGCATAAGACCCCACATAAAATAGCATAAAAGTGGGGCTAGTGGAGAAGACCCACGGGGTCATAGGAATGAGGATGATAGAAGGTCATGTGGGGTGAATGTGATCAGTGTATCTATATAAGAAACTGTTAAAAAGTTAACTTTCAAAAAAGTTACATAACGTCCAAAGGAAGCAGAGCAGAAATCAGGGAAACCAAAGGAATACAGAATCAACAAAGTGCAAAAGATGAACAAACCCAATGAATTCAACCAAGACAGGAGACAGATTTTCAGCAATAACTACAAAAGATCCCATAGAGCAGAGCGACTATGTGATGGGAAGGTTTATTCTACAGTAGTCAATACAGTAGTTTCAATGAAATGAACCAAGTCCTGGAAAGATACAAATGGCCCAAGGAATGTTAAGCAGAAACCAGTAACTTGAGTTTGCTCAAATTTAGTAAGGATGTGGATTTGTGGCTAGAAATCTTCCAGAGAAATAGAACTCAATACCAGCAGCAGCAGCAACAACAGCAACACAAAAACGATGACCAGCTGACGAAATAAAAACCCCAAACCCGAATCTGGAGGTCCAGTTAATGAATTCTTTCAAATAATAAACACGCAAACAAACAAACAGAAAGTAACATAAAGCCTTCCAGGAAGAGGAGAGAATGCTCAACACATCTTATGTGGGAGGGGCACTTCTCTGACACTGGAAGGGTTAATGACCTCAAGTGGATTGAGAAACTATGGAGGAAAAGTTGTCAGCTTCTGCAGGATGTAGGCTCCAGGATCCTGAGCGTCTCATGAGAACAGCAATACATCAGCCTCCCCTGGGTATCGGTATTTACAACCTTGTGACTTCAGGGGAACATATCTGCAGACAGACTCTTCTACTCCCGAAGCCTTCTTTTCTGTCTTATAAATCCTCAGGCTCCCTTTACCTGGTCACATAGTCCTTCACTGTTCTGATTAAAAGACACTCTGCTTCCATAGAGCCTGGGCTCCTCTTTTTGTTATTTTTTAAAGTTTTTCTCAGTCCTGATCTTACAGTATCCAACCACACACTAAAAGAAAAGAAAGCTGGTCCATTCAGCACGAATGCAGACATGTCACTAATAAAATATTATTAAATGGAAGTCCTCTAGTACTATTTGTGAAAACTGTTACGTATCATGAGCAACTGAAGTGAGCCCCAGGAATGCTTGGTCAGTTTAACATTTAACACTGAATCAACTTAAAAAGAAAAAGTGGAAAGATCATCTCAGTTAATGGAGGAAACTGTGAAACACTTAAGTAAATTAAAAAAAAAATTGCTACTAAAATCTGCAAAACAAAGGGACAGAGAGATGGTTTGGTGATTAAGAACACGTGTTCTTCCAGAGGACCCGCATCTGGTCCCCAGAGCCTGGGTCACAGTTACAGCAACCTTTAAGTCCAGCACCAGGGGATCATGTGGTACCACAGATATGTGGCTCAGACACACAGATATACAAATAGAAGAAGTAAACTGTATTTTAAAATAAATAAATTAAAACTATAAGTTAATACTAAAAGAAATTAAGGAATATTTGAATAAAGAGAGGTGTACTATGTCCATGGATTAGAACTTATAAAAATTAATAATATGATGAACATGGGCAAAGGATCTCACTAGATACTTTACTGAAGGAGTGTCAATAGCCAATATATCAATAAGATGATCAATATCAGTAATCATTAGGAAAATTCACAAATTATTCTTAGAAGCCTGTTTGTTTCCTAATGAGAGACAGATGGGAGGAGGAGAGGAATTGGGAGGAGGAGAGAGGGGAAACCATAATCAAGATATATTATTTGGGAAAAAAAGCTATTTTCAATAAAAGGGGAAAATCAACAAGGCAACAAATGGTTGAAAATGCAAGACCAGATACATCATGATAGGATCGTTTACCCAAGATGAATCAACTGCCTTCATGACTAACTCAAGTCATGGTTGGGTCTATGTCCTTCAAAAATGAATGTCCAGTGGAAGGTGAGAGCATGAGCAGAATGATTGGAACTTAACTTATTGCCATAAAGAAATGGGAGTCAGCTATTATTCAAGAATGAGAGATTAGAGATTTGTGTTAGAATACTGGCACAGAATAAATGGGAATACATGCATAATTAAAAAAATAAATCCAAATTAAAACTGCAGTGAGCTACCTCTATCACTACCACTTAAAGTTTAAAGTTTAGATGAAGACATGAAACAACAGAAAATCTCTTCCCTTCCTACTGAGAATACCAATGGTGCAGTTACTCTGAGAGGAACCTTAGTTGTTTCTTAAAAAGTTAAGCATGCTTTTCTGTTTTACCCAAAGACTACTCTGAGGATTTTGCCCAAGAAAAGGCATGAAGATGTGCTTACGTGTTCTTAGTGACTTTATTCTTGCTGACTTCAAATTAAAAACAGTCCAGATATCCACTTGACAGATAAAACAAAGAAACTGTGGCAAATAACTGAATACTACCCAGCAATGAAAAAGAACTGAACTATAGGTAACAATGTAACCAATCTAACAAACTCCCTAAGGAAGAAAACAAGGACAGGTTGTGTGTTCAGTCATTTAAGTGACTTTATGCAAAAGCTAAAACCTTAGAGACCAAAACCATGTGGAGGAGTCCCAGGGTAGGAAAAGAAGGTGAATCACTGTGAAGAAACACTAAGAAACTTTTTGTGGTCCCACAAGTGTTCTGGAAGGAGCTATGGTGTGCCTGCTTGAATATGTCTACTTTGCAGGATAGGAGGTCTCAGACATGACCCTGTAAGCATGTTTTCAACACATTCATGGGACATGGACTTTGAAGGCCACATTTCAAATGCAAGGCCTTGTCATTGAAGCTACAGCCAGTCCCATGACAATCTCTTGTAATTTCCCCAGGAATATGTCAAAGTCCTAGGCTACCAGTACCACAATACCTTATTGTAGCTAGGGTGATTGCATGTATAGTCGGTTGAGATAAAGTCAGACTAGAGAAAGGTGAGAACACCATAAAGGATCGGAGAGGCTGGGCCTGGAGAGACGGTTCAGCCGTCAAAGTGCCTGTCTTTCAAGCATGAGGACCTGGGTTCAAGCCACAAAACACATATAAGCAAAAAGTTGTATGTGTATAATTCCAGTGCTTGAGAGGTAGAGATAGCGGGTCTCAGGGCTTTCTGGCTAGCAGCCTAGGATAATCAGTGAGTTCCAGGCCCTTGAGACATTTTCTCAAAATTAAATAGGTGGATGGTATCTCAAAAGTGAAACCTGAGGTTGGCCTCTAGCCTGCACATCTGTGTTCATGGGCATGCATGCTTATGGACACACATGTATGCGCACGTGCAGAGATGGGGAGATGGGGAGGGAGAAGGAGAGAGGAAGAAGAAGAAGAAGGAGGAGGAGGAGGAGGAGGAGGAGGAGGAGGAGGAGGAGGAGGAGAGAGAGAGAGAGAGAGAGAGAGAGAGAGAGAGAGAGAGAGAGAGATTGGAGGTGTGCTGCAACAGACTGAAGATCCACCAGAAACTGGATGCCTTAGGAAAATGAATGCCTCCCTAACACATTCAGAGAGCTGAGCCTTCAAGAAATGTAGCCGTCAAAATCCATGTCCCACAGATGTATAGAAAAAAATGCACAAGGAATCATATCTAAGCCCTCCTATCCGGCTAAGTGGACATATTCCAACATTGTGTCTTTAAACTTTTGGGTTCCAGAAAGAGTTAATAATGCATTTATGTAATGTTCTGTTCTTATAACACCAGTGCCACCCAGCACTGTCATTAACCTTGTCCCTTTTCAGGAATTCTGCACCCTTGCAATGCTGGTGTGTGACAGATGTCTGTGGGTGGCAGATGCCTTTAAAGTGGCTGTTTACTGATTAGTTCTCAGAGAGCAAGGATAAGACACACCATGAGTCGGAAGGAACTCTGGAGATGCTGGGATGTGTTGTGTACTAGAAAACACCTGAGATTTCACCTCGGGAAGCACGGTGAGCTGCTCATTTATGAAGTAGAGCATGAGTAAGTAACCAACCATGAAGTGTGTAGGGCCAGCTGGTATACAGAGGGTGCAGTGTTGAGGCCACCCCCTGCCCATCTATGGCACAGTGCCTTGGATGCTAACACACTCAACCCTGGTCCAGTTCTCAGATGTGGACTTCTCTCTGGGACAAGAATTTCTACAAATGTGAGCAAAGGAGAAAGTGGGCAAGTTCACTTGAAACCCTTATTTTAATACAAATATTTTATCAAATTTTGGGAGAATTTCATATCTATTTGAAATGTATTTTCATTGTATTTACCTTGTCATACCCTGTTCTGGATTGTCATACCCTGTTCTGGATCTACCATTCAGCCTTCCAAATTACATGTCATTTTTGTTAGTTTATAACCCACTGAGTCTAATTTGTGATGTTTACATAGCCATGAGTGTAGGCATCCATAGGAGCATGTGGACCCCTTTCTAAATCAGGCACTGGGCTTGTGGCCAGCAGGGAAGCCTTGGTGGATTCATTAACAAATGCTTTTTTTTTTTTTTAAATCAAATGTGTGAAAGAAACTCTGGATGGACCAATGGATGGATAGACAGATGGATGGATGGATGGATGGATGGATGGATGGATAAGTAGGTAGATGAGCAGATGCCTGGCTGACTGGCTGACTGACTGGGCTTATGGGTAGAAGTATGGACATATTGGTGAGTGGACAAAAAGATGGGTAGATGGATGGATGTGTGGTAGATGATTGGATGAATGGAAATATAGGTGTATGAGTAGATGTATGTATGTATGTATGTATGTATGTATGTATGTATGTATAAGTAGGTGGTAGATGAGTAGGTGAATGAGTAGATGGATAGATAGATGGATAAATGTATGGGTGGGTGAATGGACAGATGTATGAGTAAGTGGTGGATAGTTAGGCGAATAAGTGAATGGATGGGTATGAATGGGTAGATGGATGGATGGGTGGGTGCATGGCTAAATGAGTGCATGATAGATGGATGGATAGTTTGAAGGGTGAGCGGACAGTTGGGTGGAAGAATTTGCCTGAACTCTGGCAAGAAGCAAAATAATGGCTGGATTGCACAAAAGGTGTATGTATGTCTGGAGAGAGGGGAATCTGGAGGATGTAAGTGCATGCTTGTGTGTCCTTTGATCTTCGTTGAATAGGACTACATGATAGATTGAGATTTTATACATTTAATATTTCCTTCCAACTCCGGGTGCTTTACATCTGGATAAAAGGAGCTATAAATCTCTGCAGGCAGAAGGTGGCTAGCCCTCCCTTTTCACCCGCTTACTGAGATCTCACTTGGAAATCCAGCTGAACAGTCAATGATGAATCACAGCATCTGTGGGACAGTCCAGATAAGCCACGATTTACATTTTCATGTGATCATTTGCTACTCTTGGCGTTTTCAAATTACTTTAGAGCCACATTAATTCAGTTGCCACCTACTGCCACTCTGTGCCCAAGTGACCGGGTGTTGGGGATTCAAGTGGCAGGTTTGTTTGGCTTTTCAGGCATGTGGAGTGCTCCCTTTGGGTATTGGGAGGCATATGGAAAGAAAGCAGCCCCGTGGAGAGTGAGCTTGTAAGAACACTCTCCGAAACGTGACAGCTTCCAATCTACCCTGCCTTTGTGTTCTTTGTGTCTGCCAGTTGTTTAAAAGCAAAACCAAGCATCAATTGCTCTCCCCTGTGCCTCCACCTTATATAGTGGAGGAGGCATCCCTGCAGGTAACTGATTCTCCCTCTCTACTGTAGGAACTGTGTGTGCCCGGGGGAGGCTGGCAGCAGCAGGCACCATATGGCTGCCATGGAGGCGGTCTTTTTGGGAGAAGGGAAATCTTGGAGAAGTTCTACAGGCTGGATGGAACTCCCCAGCCCTGCAAAGGAAGCTCTTGTCTGGCACTTGTCTGTAGCTGTCTCAGTCAGTGGTCATGGATCCTTCAAAGTGACTCCATGTAGCCAAGAGGACAGTCTATCATTCAGCCTTGAGGACTCAGTAAGAAGGGAGAGAATGTTAACTGAAGGCAAAATTAATCCTGATGTGTCTAAGTAGGACTCCTTTACTGAAATACTTCCGGACAAAGAGATTTCACAGTCTAATGTAATCCCCTCTCCTCTGTTTCCTCCAACCTTCACAATCCAGGGACTTTTTAACACTCATCAGTAGTACTTTTTGCTGAATCGCAAATCCATTTCTTTGCCCAGAAGCAGACTCTGAGTCTTCACATCCTTAACACAAATTCTCAGAATGCTATCCAATACATTGATGACGAGCCCTTTGAAAATGAGAATTAATTTCTGTTTCTCTATCTTAATTTACATTTGTTCATCTCCCAAGGATCCATTCTTTAACACTTCCATCAGCCCCTGTCTCTTCCAACCCTTTCAGATGTTGAAGTTTTTCTCAGGTTCTCTTAGGTTCCAATATATCACATTGATAGATAGATAGATAGATAGATAGATAGATAGATAGATAGATAGAGCGAGCATCTGTCTCAAATGAATTGTCCAAAGTGATTTTTAGATTGTCTAACCAACAGTGCAGGGTGAGTCCATTCAACAGAGGGACACAAGTTTAGGTGACAGGAAAGCTGCAGTAGTTTTTCAAGTTCTATTTGTACTTGTTGCTGAGGAGATAGTCCAGTAGCTAAAGTGATAAGCATGAGGAGACCTGAGTTTGTATCTCTGTCACCCATGTGAAGACCTGGGTGTGGTGGCACATGCCTGTAATCCCCGGGCTGAGTTGGAGGAAACACGAGGATCACTAGAGCTTGTTGGCCAGTCAGCCCTAGTGAACAATCCAGGTTCAGTGAGAGACCCTGTCTCAAAATGTAAGGTAGACACCCAACATCAAACTCTGGCCTCCACATGCACGGGCATAGATGAGTATGTTCATTCTCTCACCTGTACACATGTAATGTACATATGTATATCACACACACAGTTTCTCTCCATTGTTTCTCTCTCTTCACTCCCAGCTTTCAATAACTGTGTTTCTAAAACTTCCTGTTTTCTGTGGTAAGAACACTTCATCAGAGATTCACCTTCCAACATTTCTAAGTATGTGACATGATGCTGTTGGCCACAGAGACAATGCTCTGCGCTCGATCTTTATAGCTGCTTCATCTTGTTTAACTAAAGCTTATTACTCCTTGGTTAATAACGTTGAAGCTCCCTCTTGCCAGTCCCAGACAACCACTGTTGAACTCTGGTCCTGTGAATTGGACCATCATAGATTATCCTACAGTCTTGAGCTTTCCGTGACTACCTCTTTCCATTCATCACAGTGTCAACGTCTACCATACTGCCTGCTACAGGCACCCATTGCAGGACCTTCTCTTTCCAAGGCTATATAGAATGGGGTTGAGTGGGTCCACCCTGGCCCCTGTATCCATTTAATCATAGATGGATGTCAGCTCATTTCTAAGCATTGGATGTTGTGAATAACACCACACTGGACAAGGGACTGCTAATGGGTCTGAGATTTTGATTTCAGTTCTTTTAGATAGAGACTCAAGACACTTCTGAATTCTATGATATTCTTATGTTTTTGAGGAACTTACATCCTGCATTCCTTAGCTTTCCCACTGACATAATCTAAGGACTCTAGACTCTAAGCATCTCATTAGTGTAGGAATGTAGGAATTTCAGGTCTCAAGAATCTCAGGTTTCGGTAAACTCAAGAATTAACTGCCCCAGGACACATCCTGGGAGAAGCACATTCCAGAGACTAAGAGGGGCCCAAGGTAAGAGTTTAACAGGGGGATGAGCCCTTATCACAGTACACCTTTGTAAACAGAAGCCACTTAAAAGATAAAGTGCAAATTTGAGTTACTTAGAAACGGGGCCTGGGAACAGAAACTGGGCATGGGAACGGCCGTTTGAAATCTTTTATGGTTATTGTTTAAAAAGTAGTTAGCTGTCCTTGTAAATTCTGTAAAAATGGTATATAAACTGCCCTTAGCTTTAGTTTGGGGTTCTTCTTGCCTGCATGCAAGGGAACCCCAGTGCACTGGTTTTTATCAATTTATCAATAAACCTCGTGTTATTGCAGCAAATTCCGTCCATGAGTGTTTTTGGGGGAGCGTGTCCCCTGGTTTTGGATCTTTAGGTCCAACAGTTGATTTTGTTCTTAAAAACAGTCTCCTGGCAGATATGAGATGAGCCTCTCCATGAATATGATTCTCATTTCTCTGATGAGCACTGACTTGGGGTATCCTCTATGCACCTGTTAGTTGTTGCATGTTTTCTTTGGAGAATTATATATCCGAGTCTTCACACTGTGACTTTGGATGGAATGACCATGACTTCTGCTATTGAACTGTGGGAGCCCTCAACGAATTTGGGGTTAATCCCTTATCAGTCACAAAGCTACCATTCTCCTAGGTGGCCTTTTTGCTTTGCCTGCATTCCCTAGGCTGCCCTCCTGTACTGTGTATTGTTGCATTTCTGTTCTTTGTTTATTCTTCATCCTTTCTTCTAATTAAAAATACCGTATATTTGATTTAAGGAAGCCACTCCAACTCTTGCTGTAATCTCAACTCCATACTGTTCAGTAAACTTTTGTACAGTTAGAATGGCTGTGTGGTGTTCTCTGGTCCTGCTAGAGTCAGAGATGGAGGCCTAGCCATGCAGTGTTCCCATTTCTATACTCTAATAAGGAAAAGGAAGACATGCCTATTTGTAATTAAGAATAATAAAAAAAATATAAGCTTACTTGAGGCAAAACTTGAAAACCATGAGACATTGACAAGAGAATTAAAGTAAGCACAAATAAATCACACAGAAGAGCCTATAGGTTCAATATAAATCTCATCAGTATCCCAATGTCATTTTAAAAGAAATAGTACAACAATAATTCTATAATTTATATAGATCCAGGTGTGGTGGATGAGGACTGGCTATACTATCAGGACTGGGGAAGCTGAGGGAGAAGGTTAAATAATTGAAAAGCAGTCTCAGCTAGTTACACAGCATGTCTGTGTTTTAAAAACCAAACCAGGGTGGTGAGATGGCTCAGCAGGTGAAAACACTTACCAGGCAGGGTTGGCATTCTGAGCCCCGACCCCTGGAACCCACAGTGAAAGAAAAGAGCCAACTCCTGAAAGAATGCCAGGGCATGTCCATGCCTCAATTCACCCTTACAAACATAGTGTTAATAAAAATAAATGCATAAAAAAAAAAAAACAAAGTGCACAGAAAACCTCAAAGAAATGACAAAACAAACAAAATGCAGCACCTCCATCCTGGGAAGTCCACCAGTCTCCAGAAAGAACAATGTGGGAGGCAGTACATCCCATTCCTGGCTCCGAGACACACAGTGGAGCTGCAGCAATCAGTTTGATTGTGGCAGAAACAGAGACCAGTGGAAGAGAATAAAGAGCATAGAAATAAATGTGCACAAACACCACAAACTGGTTTTCACTCTAGATGCCAAGAACACACCATGGGGGAAGAATATTCAATAAACGGTGTTGTGAAGCTGGGTGTGTGCTCACAAAAGGCTGGATCCGGACCCCTGTCTTAGTTCCCAGACAGAAAACAAACTCCAAATGGATCAAAAATTTAAGTGTAAGACCTGACGTTTCATAACTTGTAGGATAATACAGAGAGCTGAAGGACTATGACATCACTCTTAATGATCTAGAAGACACCATATGGAAAGCACAGACCACAAAACTAAAGAAAAGACACTTGGAGTTCATCAGATGTGATGTCACAGTATACTTTCTGAATGGCTTTCCCTTCTGCATCTTGGTTTCAATGTTTGTGCATTGAAAGGCAGGTGCCTGGGTTTGGGACACTCAGCCCCTCTCTCCTATGTCTATCTTCGTCTGTACAAAGGAGCATGAAAATGTGAGCTGCTTTCAATTCATTGGAAAGGGAGATGAGAAAAAAATATTGTATTGGATCTAAACTTGTCATTTAAAATTTTTAGGTAGCAACTGGTTGAATGTGACCAATTTCATGTGGTTGGATCTAATGTACGCAAATCTGATTTAGACTAATTTGGGGGAAATGACACTTCCTGCCTTATAGTCTCTCAGTCAGGGGTGGAGTCTCATGAGCCCTTCCCTGCCTGAGCTGGAATGCTTACTGGCTTGGTCTTAGGCAGGTCTTATGCTGGCAGCTGTGAGGTCATGGGTGCAGTGGCCATGTGGGGTCCAGAAGACACTGCTTCACTGTTCTCCATCCAGTTCTGACATTCTATCCTCTGCCTCTTCTGTGCCATTCCTGGAGCCTTAGAGAGAGTGACATAAATATCTAATTTAGGGCTGAGAGCTCACCAGCCACTTGCTCCCCACACTTGGATCAGCTGTGAGTGTCGCCCCAACTGCCAGCTACTGGGAGCAGAGTGTTCCTTTAAGGAGCTTTAAATAATTTCCTTTTGACTTGCAGATATGATTAGTTCCCTTCACAAATCCTTCCTTTGGGAGAGGGGAGGTGTACGGCCAAAGTTTACTTGTCTGAATTATTTCTTATTCCAAAAGAGTAGGTTCCAAATCAACGTTACTGACTGTTCTATTCAGGCAGCTCAAGGACGGCCAGTAGGTTAACAAAAATCAATGGAGAGTGAGTCTCAGAAGTGTCAGAGAAGGGCAAAACATATTTGACAAAAAAAAAACAAAAAAAAAAACAAAAAAAAACATGGGGCTTGAACAATGAGGTTTGTTTGCCTCTACTGCTCACACACTAGTTCTGAAGGTGGTTTTAGAGGCCAAGTTCAAGCACAGTTCCCAATCATTGTAAACATGGAATCAGCAGCCCAAAGCCCACAGAGCTGCTTCGGGAACAACCTCATGGATATGTACCAATTCTACCTGTTATGGTTTTTAAAAAAGGCTGGCCCATGCTTGTTGCCTGGAAAAGTACAGAAGGTCCTCAACTTATCAGGGTTTGACAGGATTTTTCAGTGTTACAGTGGTGCTGAAGTGACACGCATCAAGCAGCAATTGTATTGTGAATATTGAATTATCATCTGTTGCCAGCCTAGCACTTTGAGATATGCTGCTCTCTTTGGATGCTGGGCAGTAGCAGAGAGCTGCAGTTTCCAGTCAGTCATGTGACCATAAGGGGAACAATTGGAACCTCTCGGTGTACTGTGTTCATGAGTTTGGATGGACCACAGATTAGCTGTATGGGCTTATCAGGGTACAAAGCTATCATAATTTGGGGGCCTTGTGTACTGAGCTCTAGAAGATGTTTTTAGAGTCCCTTTCCAGTAATGGTACTTTATGTTCTATAGTTAAGTGCATATACAAGTGATTTAATCAACTTTCTGCTTACTTCGAACTCTATGAGGTACATAGGTAGATGAAAGATGGAGAACCAGATGAGGACGGGAAACAAGCATAAATAAGCAAGGGTTGATGCACGTTGCCGAATCTGCCACTGGGTTGTCTTGGTTACCATTTTTTTATACTGTGACTAAATACCAGACAGAAAGCAACTCAGGAGAGGAAAGGTTTGCTTTGCTTTGCTTCACTGTTGCCTCACAGGAGGAAACAACATGGCAGCAGGAGTGTGAGGTAACTGGTTGCATCTTGTTTGCAGTCACAGAGTAGAAGAAAGAGGGGCCAGGCTATCAAACCCCAAGCATCCCACTGATTCATGCCCTATAGTGAGGCTCCGTCTTCTAAAGGTTCCACAACCTTCCAAACTGGTCCCTTTGACTGGGAACCAAGCGTTTAAAGATCTGTAGGGCATAGTTTATGTCAAAACTACAACAAGGATAGCCGGGCGGTGGTGGCACACACCTTTAATCCCAGCACTTGGGAGGCAGAAGCAGGCAGATTTCTGAGTTCGAGGCCAGCCTGGTCTACAGGGTGAGTTCCAGGACAGCCAGGGCTACACAGAGAAACCCTGTCTCAAAAAACCAAAAAACAAAACCAAAAAAAAAAAAAAAGAACCAAGGGTAAAATTCTGGAGTGAACCTATGGTGTATGGCAAGCTGTGTCCCCACTGATCGCATTCTCTGGAGAGTATACCTTTCTGACTGAAGATGAGGTACCTATACAATACCATTTATTTCCTCTGCAGTGACCCAGAGCCAAATCTCTCTTGATAGGCTTTCCCCTCAACCCCTGTTGCTTTGGGAAGTCCAGTAGGCCTTACCAGAGAAGTAAGTCTGGGTAAACTATTAAAAAGCCCGATTTACTGTTCAGTTACATGTTTCCACTAGAAGTGGGAGTGGATACATGTTAAATATGAGCAAGTGGTTATTAATATAAACAGTGGAGAAAAAGACTGGATGGAACCATTCTTTAGCCTTGCCACAGCTCACGAGACTTGAAACATTTGACAAAATGCATAGATTTGTAGTTGGTCTTTGCTACTTTGTGGATTCTTTTCCCCACTATGTCTCTGATTTCACTCCCTATTACTAGATAGGAGAGAAAGGAGGAGAGAGGAGAGATGGGAGAAAGGAGAGGGGAGAGGGAGAGAGAGAGAGAGAAGAAGAGAGGAGAGAGGGAGAGAGAGGGAGAGATCTGAATCTAATTTCTTACCACAACCAAACCCCTGACCCCCGGCCCAATGATCAACAACCACCAACTCTGCCTTCTGGGGCTCTAGCATTTGTATATCCTCTAAAGTGTTCCCAGAATTCCAAAGTCATATGACCACAGAAACTATCTGCAGCTGGCAAAACCATGCCTCTGCTAGAGCACGAGGCAAATCATAGCTGCTTTGGACAGTCTGAAGCAGCCTCATATCCCCACACCCAGGATTAAAACAAACACACTTTCATATAATATTTCTGAAGTTTTTTTTAAATAAAGGAACTAAACTTTTGAAATAGTCACTACTTAGACCTGTATGCAGAAGTGTTTCCACTGTATGTAAATTGGAAAGAAATAACTGAATAGGAGATAACATCAGGTTTTCTCTTGTTTCCTGCTGCCTAGCTGTCCTGGTGGGAATTTCTTCTTGGATCTTCTCATACCTCTGTCATTGACATTACGCTGTCTTGTAGTATCCCTGCTCATAGGCAATGTCCTCTCACATGTTGTCCATGAAGTCAAGACTAGCTGCCTAACATAGGTACTGTTTATGTTTTTGTGTTGTCTTTTTAGGCTTGGCATAGTCATTTACCTAGAAAAATATACATGGTCTTCAATGTATGATAGATAGTTTGCCTTCCCAGCTTTACCATGGTGCAAAAGCAATTATACATCAAGCAGACATTGCATTTTGTGTGGCAAATTTACATTTCTCCCCAGGCTGTTATTATGAGCTATGGCCCCTTTGTGCAAAGCTGGACAATGACAGTTGCCCTGTGGGCCTTGATTGTACACACTATTATTCTAATCCGAAGTTCCCAACTTCGTCCTTGGCTGAGAGTCATTCATTTGTTCGGGAAATGCATTCTAAACACCTACTGTGTGCCAAGGATGGTGCTAGGAATCACACAGGAACAAGATATAATCTCTGCACGCAAGCTGCTTGGCTGAAAGAGAGCCAGACGTGTAAACAAATAATTAGAGCACAGTGTAATTAGTGCTAATGGAGGCATGGGCAAAGAGCTGTGGGGCATGGAGGAGGAGTGACTACCTCAGCCTCAGTCTCAAGACTCCAGCTGTGCTAAGACAGTCAATGCCATTATTTTGCTTGCAAAATAGAGGCATTGCCCAAAAGTGATATCGCATGAGTCCTGTGTTCATCACACATAGGGACACATCTCTATCCTGGAATGGACAATGCCAGCCTCGTCCCAGAGGCTCTTTCCTGGACCCCAACTGTTAAACAGCCTGGTACTATTTGATTTGGCCATACCTATGGTGGCTTGGTAGTAGCTACGGGTGAATTCCTGCATCTCACTAGGATATTTCTTGGTGCCTTTTCCTCACAGCCTGCAGCAGTTTGGGCTGTCTGACCTGTTACCATGGTAACAGGAATCTCTTCCCATCTTCCACAAGTGCATGGTGTTTCTTTGCTGGGGAGTGTGGGTCCTTGACCAGCACCCCAGCTCAGTTGTAGGCTACAGGTCATCTTTTTGGGCTGTATCAAGCTCTTTATTTATTCCAAGTATCAGCAGCATCTTGGGAACAAGTGGAGTCCCTTGTCCTCATCCCCACAACCCCCACCCTTGTTAGCCATCGATTTTAATGAGCTACCCAGTGGCTCAGAATGAATGAGACTGAGGAGGTCCTGAAGGTTCAGGTTGTCATCTGCCAAGAAGAAAATGGTCACACAGGAGATATGAACTGGGAGTTGGCTCTGGCCAGATGAATATGGTAAGTGGGGGGAGTAATCTGAATGGCAGAGCCTTGTGTGAGTTATGAATAAGAATGCTGACAGATGAATAGACTGAGAAGAGATGTATAGAGGACACATTTGGTGACAAAACTGTACAAAAGAAGCAGAAGATGGGGTCCACAGGGTCCCTTGACAGCTTTCACTTCTACCCTTGGGGCAATGGGTGTCAGAAAGAGAAAGGCCTCCTGCATCCTTCTGCCTATCTGTTCATTGCCTAAATCTTTCTGAGGATGAAAAGGCTCTGTCTAAGGAGGTGAGCTCCGAGGCAGTACAGATTATCAAGTGATGGCCACATGGTCTACAGGTGAGTAGTCAAGGATGGTTGAAGGTTTCTGAGGTCCCTTCCACATCTCACCAGCAACCAGGTCCAGTGGGTGTTTATCATACTTACCCTGTGGCCCATCCTTACCTGTGAGATCAGAAATGGAAGGTAGAGTGTTCTCGAGAGCTCTGTCTCCCAACTTCTTTTCTAAAACCGGACTTTAAATTCATGACAACTAGCTTTGTGGGATTAGGTGTGTCTTACTATTCTCAGCCGCCCCATGAATTAATCATAAGACGTTGCTTACAAAGGTAGAGACTTGGAAAGGGATTTCCAAAGGTTCCCAAGGACTTAGGAACAGGGTCAAGATGGATGCCAAGATTGAGAAGCCCCGTCCAACCACCATGCACTCAGGCTCTTTCCTGTCCAGGGAGCATCGCTGAGGTGAGATAGATGGTGCCCAGAGAGAGGCTGTCTGCTCATGTTAGCAACATGAGGTACAGCAGAAACAGCACAGAGCTAAAGTAAGCAGGGTTTCCAGAAATTAAGAACAACCACAAAGGCATGACTGTCAGAAGTTCTCAACTTTTGGGCTTTGCTGTTCTGTAAACACAGAGGCTCTACATAGAAGTTGCTAATGCTGGGTGGAAAGACCTCAATGGCTCTGCAAAGGTGATTTGTGTGAATGGATTTGGGTGGGGTGTGAGCTAGGTAATAAGAACGTCTAATAAATCTTAGCTGGCTTCCCTTCAAAGTCTTAGTGGAGTGTAAGAAAGGAGGGCCTGGCCACCAGGTTCACTTAGCCTTCCATCCAAGCTGCAAATCGAGCAGGCAGAATGTTTCTGGGGAAATTGAAATCCAATATCAAATAAGATCTTTCTGATATAATTCTTTGTTGAGCGCCTGGGGAATAATGTATCCAATGGGACAACCCAATAAGCCCTATCATCATCTCCATGTGCCATTGAAAGCCCCTCCTCTGTGTTCTTACAATTATCATCTCTTCAAGTTCATTCAATGAGAGCAATGGCTGCAGATTTGAAATCATGCTGTGTATATTATATGGTGGGCTCTACAGTTTTCTACATGATAAAGTCTAGAAATTTCCATGTTGGCCTAATCTTTGTCTCCAAGTCAACTGTGATGCTAGAAAAGCTTGGAGCACCCCACTGTGCCTCTCCAGGGACTCAGGCGAATTTGTGCCATCAGGTGGGAAGGAGAATGCGTCCTTTTCTGTTCCCATGAATCCATGAATTGAGCCTGATCCTTGTTCACTTGTGTGTGGGGATGGATGGAGAACTTATCTTAGACATCAAGCAGGTGACCAACCCGTCTTGCCTCTAGGTCTTCTCTTAGAGTTTAAGAGAAGCCAGAGACCACAGGCAAGCTTCATCAGTGACCTCTTCAGAGTTAGGATTCCAGCTCAGATCAGCCTATCCTAACATGAGTAAGACCCAAAGCCTCTAGGTAAACAGACAAAGAGAGTCAATGAGCAGAGCAGAGCAAAGATGGACATTACAAGGCTTTAGTTACCACAAAATGAAAGTTCCCCAAAGCCAGAGTGTGCTCTCTCCCTAGGAGCATACTATTGGCACTCCCAGCTCTAGTCCTGTCTAATGTGAGTAAATGCAATGATATACTCTAGGAGCTGATGGGACTATAGTGCAAGATTGGACACAGGAGCCACCTTAGGATGGTGGTGGTGCTTATGTAGTTATAGGTATTCATGGCTCTGGAAGGTCCTGGTCCTGTCTTAGAACCATGACCTGGAATTTATACTGCACTCATAATGTGGTCTTAGACCATACAGGGCACTTAGCTATCTTGGATAGATCCAGTCTCAGGCAGTTCTTTCCTTATGCAGAACCTGATCTTTAATTTACCACCATTGGGCCTGGTCTTAATATCTTTATATCTTCCAAGGGACATTACTTCAATATTAAAGGCAGATGGCTCACCTTACCTAGGCTTTTTGTGATAGGGATTTTAGACCCTTTACCTTGAGCCATGCTTTCTTGGATATGAACATGCATCACATTCTTCTTGACATGTTTACATGTACTGTGGTGAAATGAGCTCAAAGCTAATCTTAAAGAGACCCATTGCTCCCAGCATGCAGAAGCCCAAGCCCTAAGAGCGGTATGGTTCCTTTCAATGTGTTCTTTCGGTGTAATAGTCTACCTTGTGATTCCTCATGAGAAGGAGGACAGAGTAGAAGGAAGAGGAAGCTAGAAAGGGTAGAGTGTTATGAAGGCCAAATGGCCCGGACATTTCTAAGACTCACATAATAGATGACATCTTCATCAATCCAGTGATCTGAACCTTTCTCCAAATCAATACAGGCTTCTAGAGGATATAGCACCCATTGTCTCCTCCTCAGTCACTTCTTGCCCAGGATATTTAACATGGCAGGCACGGCAGTGATGACCTCACCGTGTGGGGTGAGGCTGACTCACTCCATCTCTGAGCAAGATGAGCTCACTGGGAGTCTGGCCAGACAATTCTGGCTGGAGGAGACTGAAGGCTTTTGCTGGCCAGTGTTGCTCTAGTTTCTCAAATGGCTTTCTTGAACTAATATCAATCATTTAGAAAGGACACAAACAGGATGCAAAAGATTTTTGTTTTTCCGGAACTGTTTTAGAGTGTGTGGCTGGCGTGATGATCACCACTCCCCAAAACTTTGTACTTTGGTATGTACACTCTACAAACAAGGATGTGCTCCTGCACTGACACCCATCATTCTCTGAACATTTCCTTACTTTTGGTCCAATAAGACATTTAGTCTCACCTGGTACTCTTCTGCCTTGCTTTATACTCACCTGACTCTCCAGAGAATCTTAGACACTTTCAGCAGAGAATGATATAGAAATCAAGATCTGGGGGTGAGGCATAGTCCTTGGTTTAGGGTGGCTCCCAGGCCCCTTGGTGAACAGAGTGAAGAAATAACACAATATTATATTTTAAGCAGATACAGAGTCATTCAGCTGCATTCTATCAATCTATTATCTATGTGTCTGTGTCATCTATCTATCTATCTATCTATCTATCTATCTATCTATCTATCTATCTATCTATCCATCCATCTATCCATCCAATCACAAGTCACAGAGATGCCAAAAATCTCAGTACCTGAGATTCACTTCATCTTCCTTCTGTTTGATATTTCTAGTTCCTCTTTGACAGTTCAGTCCTGGTTATCTTTAAATTATTTCTGGCATGTACATGTGTATGTTCATGTGCATATGTGTATTCAAATATGTGTGGGCACATGTATGTTCAAGTACATGTGTGTATGCATATAGAGGCTGGAGGTTAGTGTTTAATGTCTACTTTAAACATTTGCACCTTATATATTAAGGATTCTTCTTACTTGAATGTGGACGAGTTGACCAATCCACCAATCTAGTTTGTGCTACCTCCAAGCGCTGAGATTATAGATTGGCCTTCATCCTTACATGGTACCTACTTTCTCTGATCGTAATGCTACACAGTAAGCTCTACCCACTGAAGTATTTCCATGGCTCAAAAGCATTTTAAAACTGATACAGAATTTTCATTGTTACTATTACCCTTCCTAGCATGGATGTCCCTTGTATGTGACTTGGCCCCCTAGTGCTGTCTAGCTCTTTTCCCAATGTGTTATAAACTGTTCTCTTTCTTGGACCCACAACCCCTTTGAATCCCTCTCTGTACTTCCCTAACCCTGCTGTGGCTGTGAGCAAGGTTCATTTCCTTGACCCTCTGTCATACAGAGGACTCTCTCACAGCCTTAGACCTGGTACCCTGAGCTTTGATGCCCTGGAGGGAGGGTTCACTGAGTCTGCTGTGCTCTGGTTCTTCTCTTTCCATCCTTTCCTAAGGGTTTGGGGACTGGAACGTTCAGGAAAGGAAGAATTAGAGAAGGAGGAGCAGGGATAGTGAGGTAGTGGGGGAAAGACAGGAATGAGAAAAGGAAAAAGAGAAGGAGGAGGAGAAGAAGGAGACAGAGAAGAAGAAGGAAAAGGAAGGTGAAGGTGTCTTTCTAGGTTCCCAACTACAAAGGTAAGTAACGTTTCTACTTTGTTCAAATGAAGGTGTAGAACCCAGTACCTAGCAAATGCAAGGCTTTGCAAAGGCAAAAGCCAGGGAACCTGTGTGCTAGTCAGGACAGGGGGCACAGAAGGGGCTGAGACCACCTTTGGGTAATATATAGATTATCCTATTCTGAGCCACATTAACCAAGCACTAATTGAGCTTTCTGAATGCAGTTTGGTGCCAGTTGCAGGAATAACTCTGGCACCTGCTTGGACTTTAGACTTGCAGATTAACTCATATGGGAAGAGGGAATAATTTGTTCTCTAATAAGCCATTTGGAAGCCAACTCACTCCTACAGTTGGTGTGAGCAAAATGCAGCTTGGTGATTGGAACGGAGGCTGCAGATTCAGCACAGGGTTCTGCGATGCTTTGCCACTCTGTTGAACATCCCACCTTGCTTTCCACCTATTGGCCTCCCTTTATTACCTCCCCCACCGGCTAGGGGTAATAGTCTTTTTATTTCACATGGGGTAACAGGATTTGAAAGCCAGATTTTTCTGTATTTGTCACTCATATTCCCCTGGACAATTTTGATAAATATGACCAGAAGGTTAGGAAAGCAGGAAATGAGTGTCACTTATGAGCAGTGCTCAGGGAAGTGGTTCTCAAAGTGGAGTCAATGGGCTAGCAGCATTGCCAAAACCCAGGATGTGGTTGGAAGTGTGAAACCACAGGCCACCCTAACCATACCTCACCAGAAATGGAGGGTGGTTGTGGTAAAGGTACCCAGGAGTATGAGAATAGGTAATTCTGAGACTTTCAAAGTTTGAGAAACACATAATGCTTCAAGAAATGTGGCTCACACAGTGCTGATCATTGAATGATTCAACCAATGGTCCTTGAGACCAGTCTGTTCATAATAGTATGTTAACTTGACAAGTTGAATTCTGAGCAAGGCAGCCCAAGGGTGATGCATCGAATAAGCACACAGGACAGCCAGGAGGGGACAGGAACGTGCTCAGAGAATCCCAGGAGTCTTCTTGAGTAGGGAAGACTACAAGCCACAGCTAGCAGTGATACATATGCTGCTACCATCCCACAGGGAAGCCGGGAGAACTGGCTAGAGGGAGATTCGGAGAGGGATGTTGAGGACTTTTCACTCATCTGTTATGGGAGGGAGGGAGAGGGACAAGATGGAACCCAAATGCAGAATCTTAGGTCACTGTGCCCTCTCCCCATGCTATCTGTGCCTACTCCCTGTTGGCATTGGAGGAGGGTGGTGGCTCCAGGGCACAAGATGTCTGTTTGTGATCCAGTCGGGTAGAGGTATCACCATCAATTTCCAGAGGCCAGATATGTGCAATATCAAAAGAGAAACCTTGCATATGCTGACAACACTTAATGACTAATTCAAGGGGCCTTATTAGTCTCATAGCACAACTGGCTGGTGAGGTGCTGCTCTCCCTGGCACGTGGACAGACCTCTTGCACCTCCACTTGAGTTTTCCTTTCTCTTGGAGGTGACTACTGGTAGCCAAATCCTTGGTTGGATGGGTTTTCATGAGTCTTGATGCTGAGGGGCATTAAAGATAAGGTAGAGCAGCTCTCTACAGGTAGTGGGCTGGCCCATCGCTCTGCTGAGGCTTAATGTGGCTGACAGCTCAAGGTCTTTGTGAAGGTCTCTGGCTGTGAAAGCAGCTGAAGATGGCACAAATGGAGACCTAACATAGATGGGAGGCTAACCAGAGTGGGTCTGAAGTTTTGTTTTTGAGTTTTTAGGGGACAGATCTTCATTATTGAGTAGCATTTCTCCCCAGATCCTCTGTGTGTGTGTGTGTGTGTGTGTGTGTGTTTACATACATGGTTGTATATATTTGTGCATGTGCACACACATACATTCTCTCACTCATTTGACCGAGAATTGTTCACCAGGAATATGAAGTCAAGTACCTCATAGAAACATATTCTGAATTAGTTAAATGGAAAGCTGCAATTATCGGCATGCCAATAAGTTACTGATGTCACAGCGGTAATAACTCAGAGAGGCAGGGCGCTGAGTCTGACTTCCCCTGGTTATATTCTGGGGAAATTATGATTCTTGTATTTTTGTGTCTCATGTGTCAATCTACACAGATTAATTGGGCGGCTATTAATAATGTGGCTCTCTCTGGGATACACAGAGGGATAAGGGATAGCGCTTGCCCTGAAAGATGCTCATTCCTCTACTGAGATGGTACAGGCTAAATGCCAGCTTTGGATTAATTTCTTAGGAATGCAAATGGGGCCACCTAAAACATTAGAAATGTATTGCCCCGTATTTCTGAAGACTGGAAGGTTAAGACCAAATTGTCTATAGGGCTATGGCACCCCCCAAGACCTACAGGAGGGATTGCTGCCTCTTCCAGCTTCTGTACTCTTCCGTTTCCTTGGCTTGTTGCTGTGAGTTTCCATCTCTGCCATCATGTGTGTTCTTGTATCTTTGAACTATCATACAGTGGCTCTGCCTTTCCTAAGGGCATCAGTTGTACTGGGCATCCTATTTCAAGATAGCTTATCTGAATTCGTTCATTCTACAGAGATCCTATTTCTAAATAAGGACACATTCTGTGGTATGCAGGTGGACTCCAAACTATTTTTTTTATTGGGGAAAATACAATGCACTCCCACCAAAAACCCAGAAATATGTTTATTGTCTCCCAAATTCAGCTGGAGCTGGGTGTATCTGATGACTTTTCCTAGGTGAGCACGTAGGGATATAATGGGATACCAGTATCTGTAGGATTTGCTAGCCATTCACATAGGGTTACTACTTCCCATAATTTTATTTCCAAAGACAAATATCTGAGTAAAAGAGTATGCCTTGATGATGTGCTTAAGTACTTTGGGGCATTTGTCACTTACAGAATAAGCTGTTAAATGTGGAGACCCTTGACTGAGCTATTACTACGTCTGGTTAAAGCAGATCTCATAATTATACACAGGCTATGGAGAACTGAGGTCTAACTCGGAGCAGATTCAGTGGGCTGGTTCTGTTTTGCACTGACTCTTTGTATTTGTTGGCAATTTGTGGTGTGTGTGTGTGTGTGGTGTGATTCACTACTATCTTTCTCTACCAGTTGTTGGTGTGTGAGGTAGGAGGAGACTCAGAGAGTTCATGTTTAGCCAGAAAACAATCTCTGAAACAATGGAATGTCAAGGATGACATGGAATCTGGTGAGGACTACTGCATGTCACAGAAGACACATTCCACAATGGCTATGCAGAATGAAGCTGATTATGTCCCCTGCTGTGCTCCTTGACCCCAGCTATGACACAAGCTGACCTCCTATCTGTCTCGGCCTCTCTCTGGGAAGCTTCCTCTGATTTCCTGGGAGATGCCCAGGGTCAAGGGCACTTTCCAGAGTGGAACTTTCGACTTCCTCATAAACTTCTAGTTGCTAAGCAATGATGGTGCTCACCAGAGGGGCTGCTCCTGCGCAGGGCAGCCTGTTCACCATCCCATCTGCAATTTAAATTCCCTGACAGGCAGAGACAGCCAAGCTGTTCACTTGAGATTGCAAAAAGTTAGATTGAAATACAAGAATATCCAATGCCTGGAGCCCCTCATAAATTTTGCTTTGATAGTGACTGGGGGAGAGATGGGGAGAGAAGGAGCCAGGAAGTGATTGCAGCGGTAGACCTATTGCAGTGAATTTACTGTTGATCTCCTTGCTTCATTGCCCCTCACCCCCAGTGTGCACCTACTCTTTAGCTCTGCCTATTTCTGGTCAGTAGGCTTCTGAGCCGTTCTGCTATTCCTATGGCTGTCTAGACGAGAAGTAGGTACGTGATATAGCCTGATTCTGTGGACCACACAGGTTCCATAACGCTACTGCTCCATGTCCCGTCTTGGTCCACGCCTATTTCCTTGTCTCAGAGTAGCCTGAACTTCTTTAAGGGCCCAGCAGTGTGCTCCCTTGGCATTGCTGGAGCTTTTGGTGTGTTGGCAACAGCTGAGCACTTTGCTTGGGACTGCAGCTGGATTTTTATGAGCATTTCTGAATCCTGCATGTGCCTCTGGGGAAGCCATGACCCTCAGAGGGCCAAGGCTGATGGTGGCTAGTGTCAGGGAGTGTCTAAGGTCCACAGAGCAGCATAAAGGAGGGAAAGAGGAACTTGTAGGCTCCACCTCTATGGAGATTTGATAACTTTGGAGGAGGAGCTTGCAGGCCCCGCCTCTCTGAAGATTGGATTCCGTGATTAGTTCACTCAGTATCCTCTCTCATCGCCTCTGGGTCCTGCGGCTTTTAACCTGGGGTTCTTACATGTAAATAAATAAATAGATAGATAATTCCTTTCATTTCTTTTACTCCCAATTATCAAAAAGCTATCTGAAGTCATTCGATTTTCCAGGGCCTTTCAAAAGGAAGGCTGGGACAGCTGGACTGAGGAATGAAACCTGCAATCCAAAACAGACTGTCTGCTTTGGTTCATGAGGTGGGACTAGCTGACTGAGGGTCCCCCTCCTCTCCTTATGCTAAGTGGGAATGAGACTGTGGGATTCAGAACCATGGATAGACAATTCCTGTCCTCCGGGAGCTGTCAATCTTAAAGTACATAGGTTATCCTCAATGGGCTGAAAAGTCAGGACAATTAAAATAAGGGCCCTGGGTGTTGAGAGGAGTCAAGCTTAGAGTGAAAGCTCCAGAGAGGCGGACTTCAAGCTCCTCCTCCAAAGTCACAATCTCAGAGAGGCAGGACTGCAAGCTCCTCCTCCAAGATCATCAAGAGAGCGACTCAGTTCTTCCTCCTAGATCATCAATTCATAGCTATAAGGAAACCATAACCATCATCATAATTATAGTAATAAAAATAAAAGGAAAATAGCAAGTGTTGGTCCCAACATGAAGAAGCTGCAGCCTCACATGGCTGGTGACAGTGTAAATGGTGTGACGTCATTGGGAAACACTTTGGCAGCGCCTCAGAAACATGAATGCATAGATAACACCTGCCCAGTGCTTCCATTTCTAAGTCTACAGTCAGAAAACCTGAAAACAGAGACTCAAACGGATTTCTCTTACACCTGCATGTACCGCGTCATTCATTACTCACCATAGCTAAAAGCCTGGAATAATCTAAGCGCTTGCTGGTGCAGGAATGGAGAAGTGTGGTTTACATTGGGATCTTAATTGGCTATGTGAACGTCAATGAAAATTTAGTATGGCAAAATGGTATGTGGCACAACATGGATGGATCTTAGAAGCATTGTGCTAGGTGAAATGAGTCAGACACAGGGTGGTGAATTGGCTGGGAGTTTACCCAGCTGAGGGTCCTAGGGCAGTCAGACCCACAGAGGTAGGATGCAGAGTTTGGATGATTGGGAAGAGCAGAAGAGGGAATGGGAACTTACTGTTTGCAGGGCTTAGCTGCATCATAGAGATGGAGACCTTTGGGTATAGATAGTGATGGTGCTTGCATAACACCGGACTTGTACTTAGTGCTGCCATATTGCACGAGAGTGGTTAGAGTAGTTATTATTACATTGTTTATAATTTGCCATAATTATATAAGAGTGTAAGGGCTGGTGAAGTGGCTCAGCAGGTAATGCTGCCAAGCCTGACCACCTGAGTTTGAATACCAGAACCCATATGGTAAAAAGAGAGAAGTGATTTTTGTAAGTTGTTCTCAGGCCTCCACATAGCGCCGGGGGTACCGTTGTGCTTGGACTGGTGAGAGTGCACACGCATGCACAAAAGTGCCTGAGGGTGTGCGTGCACACACACAAATAAGTAAAAACGTTAAAGGATAAATCAAACAGCAAGTTCAGTGAGGATGGGTTGGGGAGAATCCTGGTGATGTAATAGGACAGGGGAGTGACAGTGGTGAAGCAGCCACCAGCACAGCTAGGCCTGGCTAGAGGAGACTGTGTGTAAATGTGAGCATACAACACCACATAGCCATAGAGTGTCCGTTGGTAGAGTGTATTAAGAAGCCCACAGACACTCACCCCTAAACGGGATGTCTCCATCTAATCCCTCCCCTCAGGGTTCAGGGAACCCGGAGGAAGAGGAAGCAGAAAGCAGGTAAGAGTCAGAGGGATGAGGAAGCAGAAAGCAGGTAAGAGTCAGAGGGGATAGAGGCGGCCAAAAAACCAAATTCCTTTAAATCAACATGATCAAAGCTCATATGAACTCCCAGGGTGTGGATGGGGACCCACAGAGAGAAACACAACCAGACCACACAGTGACTTAGTGGGGGAAGGTTTAATGCCATAAAAGGCAGAGCTAGCCTTGAGTGCCTGGTAACACCATCTTGACATGTTGATCCCTCCTACTGTGTTTTCATCTCTTCTCACCTTCTAAATCTCGTCCCGGACATTATAAGTCCCCTAGTCCTCCCTTTGGGGGGGGGCGCACGTTGGACCTTGGGGAAGTGGCTGGCTTTGCATCTTCTGTTCTGTGTGTGATATAGCAGGGGTAGAAATCTGGAGCTGCTCACCTGAACAGCTTGAAGTCGTTGACCTGAGGGGCAGAGGGGACTGGATAGGGGGCAGATGCAGGACAGGGTTCAAGAACGTGGGGGTGGAGTTATACCGAAGTCTTCCCTCCTGGGTCCACACCTTGCCTCTGTTTCTCCCTTCTGTCTTTACTTTCTCTCTCTCTCTAACCCACTGTGTCTTACCCCTCGGCCTCCCTACACACACCAGAAGCACTGGGCAACAGCCTCTGACGTAGGTGGCTAGCCACATTCAAAGCCCTGAGCCTGGTTGTCTCAGCTGAGGCAGAGGAAGTCTCTACCATTTGATCTTTATGCTGCTCAGGCATCTCGCGGTTACAAATAGCCCAGCCCTCCGTGTGCTGACGGCAGCAATGGACATTACAGTAATGTACCCATTCAAACAGAGTGGATGCCAAGATTGCTACAGCAGCTTTTAGCCACGGAACATTTAGCCTTCAATAATAGCATTCTGGGTCCCTCTGGAAGCTTCCTCGCAGATGCACCTGGGTTATCCCCGCCCCCACCACAGCTCCGGGACCGAAAGAAGGACAAAGAGAGTTCTCATTTCTGTTGAGGAAACACATTCAAATAAGGGAGCCTCATGCAGAAAATAAGAGAGGGATTGCTGACGGATGCCATGATCATATGATAATGTACGGTCATCCCCCACACTGATCACGGGCGAGGTCTGCTTAATGGCTGTGCTTTATAGATGCGGTCACCGAGACCAGGAGACACTGCAGCTGTCCCAGACACACACAGGGTAGCGCTCTGCCTTACAGCAGTACTTCCCCACGCCCATGATCTTGACCTCGTAGACAAGGATTCAGGGCTGGCCTCAGGGAAATTTTAGACTCAGAGGAAGCTGGCCTGTTTT
The DNA here is from genome assembly GCA_021653895.1 of Mastomys natalensis. Taxonomy (NCBI): domain Eukaryota; kingdom Metazoa; phylum Chordata; class Mammalia; order Rodentia; family Muridae; genus Mastomys; species Mastomys natalensis. The sequence goes on from JAJTUV010000278.1 coordinate 40,182, forward strand.
GGCCTCCCAAACTCCAATCTCAAGGCTCCTATGCTGTTCCGGGATCTCTACCCTGTGCCCCTCTGCTCTCCTGTGCACCATTCCTCAGGAGCCAGCAGAATTTACACAGCACGCCTTGCCTATGGGTAGGAGCTCTGTGTGTTGCCAATGCTGCAATTGAATTACCAGAGGCCTTGCTCTGTGGGCATCCATGCAGAGCAATGGAGAGCAGGACAATGCCCCAGGTTCTGTCTACCACTTCACTTTAACTACTGCTCATGAAACAGGGAAGAGAACTGATGGGGGCTGAATCAAATCTCTCTACCCTGGCTTGCCAAAGCCTGTACTGTCTGTTACCTAAGGGAATTCCCTAGGACACAGAAGACCCATTCTGCAGATGAGGAGAGTGAGGCACAGAAAGGTCCTAGACAAGTAGGAAGTGTCAGTCATGGAACAATACCCCAGGGTCATTGTCCTGCATCTATCTACTGCTGCTTTAATCTGTGCTCAGGGTTGCCAAGGTGAATATTTATAAACTCTCAGAACTCAAGAGGTCATGGAGTAAAATCCCCACATGTTCTATGGCTCCCCCCAAAACACCACACAGCTTGGGCTTTGAAATAAAACTAGAAAATACCTGGGGAACACAAAGAGGGGAATTGGGGAATGGGCAGGACATTGAACTTTGCTCAAAGGTCACATAAAAAATTTCAGGCATTTTTTCTCCTTCCAGATTCCACATTGGTTCTCATTATTATTGATCTTATCTTTAGCTCTGTTGTTGTTGTTGTTGTTGTTGTATTGGTGGCTGTTGGTGACTGCAGCTGCGGGTTTAGTGAAACTCAGCTGCTGCTACATACAGTCCATGTGGTTTAGCCAGAACCCCGTAATTCATCATTCTAACAGCAGAGGGCACTCCTGTCCTTGGAGAACAAATTGTGTTTCTCACAGCCTCGTCCTCATCCGTCCCCGAGGTCTTTACTTCTTTGCTACCCGTTCAGGCTAGGGTGAAGTAATGTTTAGGAGAGAAGGCTCCTGAGCCTGCCAGCTGCAGATCCTGGCACATCTGTGTGTTCTCAATCCTGTGCCTTCCTCATCTGCTCTGCCTTTTAGGAAGCAGAGAGTGGCTTGGGGAAGAAAAAAACGGAGGAGAGGGGGCTGGGCTTCAGCGAGTACTGAACATGGGTGAGTCACTCAGGATTAGCATTTTATCTGAGCACAGGTCAGACTGTTCCCATAGGAGCGGAGAAGCATCAATTCCAAATGGGAGATGGAGGGGCAAGGTTTGTAAACTTGGCCACCTCCCCATGTTTCTTTCTGCAGGTCACCAAGCCCTTGTGTGTCAAGTTTCTGAATATGAAGTGGAAATGATTTAAAAATCGATCATGTTTAAAGCCCCTTCCAGGGCTCAAGCCTAGAGATTCTGGGTTTGTACCTTCCCCTCAGTTCTTTTGTAGAGCATACTGGCCTCAGCCCTCTGGTATGCCAGAGCCAAGTCTGGGGGACACAGGGGACTAGGTTGCCTGAGAGAAGCAGACCATCTCATCCCATCCCTGCTGCCGCCTACTTTCTGCTCCTAAAGGAAGAAAGGCTACCTGGCCACTATGTCCTAGAGACAGTTAGTGTGAGCATCAGTCATGGATGCTGGGACATCTCCTTGAACAGCCATGCTCAACAACAAGACTACAGGCAGCTCTGACCTGAGTGGGAGGAGGGGGTGGTGTGATAGGATGGGGAATCCAAGCTCTGGCCTCTGCTCTGTAAGGACCTCTCTGGGCGCATAGGAGAAAACCCTTTGTGTCTTTGAGCCCCACTGTGCCATCCACAGAATGGGCAGCGGGCATTGGCTTCTAGGCCTTTTCTGTTTTGATGACTGTAGCTCTGAATTCTTGCCAAGCATACTTCTCTATCTTACTCTGTGGAGAAGCAGGAGGAAGGGGGACCAGTTCTAGAAGATACCAGAGAGGAAAGAAAGAAAATGAAGATAAGGGAACCCTTAGAAACATGTACCTCCCTGTCTTAGGGTTTCTATTCCTGCACAAAACATCATGACCAAGAAGCAAGTTGGGGAGGAAAGGGTTTATTCAGCTTACACTTCCACATTGCTGTTCATCACCAAAGAAAGTCAGGACTGGAACTCAAGCAGGTCAGAAAGCAAGAGCTGATGCAGAGGTCCCTGGAGGGATGTTATTTACTGGCTTGCTTCTCCTGGCTTGCCCAGCTTGCTTTCTTATAGAACCTAGGACAACTAGCCCAGGGATGGCACCACCCACAATGAACTGGTTTCCCCCCCCAGCCCCCGCTTGATCACTAATTGAGAAAATGCTTTACAGTTGGATCTCATGGAGGCACTTCCTCAAGGGAGGCTCCTTTCTCTGTGCTAACTCCAGCTTGTGTCAAGTTGATAACACAAAACCAGCCAGTACGCTTCCTGTCCTGTAGGGGGTCTTGGTGAGTTAGAGCTATCTTGCAGCCCTTTGAGTATGTCCTCTGTTCATGTAGACAGACCATAGATATTTGAGACACCCAGAGACGGAAAACAAGGCACATGAGGAGGCACAGCTGTATGTGTGCGCACTTGTGATGCCAGATATACTTGCAATAAAGATGCAAGCACACTTCACACAGATGAGTATCATCAGTAAACACGGGCCAAGCATCCTCCCCTCCCCCACAGACCCACACAGAAACTCAAGCACAAGTGAGAACCCCCTCCAACAGCATGTTGATCCCTAAGGCAAAGAACCATTTACTTGAAGACGTGTGTCTTACAAGATATTAATAAAAGATGTGCCACATTTTAACTTTAAAAAAAAAAAAACTCTGGAGAACAGAGGGGAGGATGGAGGGAGACAGAGAAGGCAGGCCTAACTGAAAAGCACTTCCCACACCCAGGGTTTCATGTAAGCACCAGACTTCAGGACACATTCAACCAGATTTTCCAACTCATTGAAAACACTTGCCATGCTGCTCGAGAAACTCCATTGATTGTGTACTGAGTTTGCTTTGACGGCCCCCAGGAAGGAGGCCCCCATGAGAGCTCAGCATGAACGCCAAGCTGGAACAAATGGTACTGGGTGAGATCTGGGGGTTTTGCCTGGGAGGTAGGGGAACCCAGGCTGAAGCATTATGAGGGAGGGATGGAAGGTTCTGATTATCTCCATGGATATATTCTGAATGAGCATCCTTGGTACTAGATAATGAGACTTTTCTTCCACTGTATCAGTCCAGGCTCAGATACACTTACAGACCTATGAAAAGGCCTTGGGACCTGATATTTTTCTGGTGGCTTTTAGGAGCCTGATCCTCCTGGACATGCTCAATCCACTCTTGTTCTGCTATGTCTGAGGATTGGAGTTCCATTCTTCAAGGCCCCTTCTGTCTCTGTACCACCTCCATGGGTCTGCCATTGTCCCTGTCTTTCTTTCCTCCCCACCACAATGCTGGGTCTGGGGAGCTACAAGCTGTCCCTCTCCTGTTGCCTACTTCTGTCCTTCCTCTGTCTTCTGTACCTTAGACAAAGGCTTTTAGAGTGAAGAGGAGACTCTGTGTGAGCATAGTCACCTGAGTAGGTGCATTTGGCAAGTGTTAGGTAGAACTCCACCAAGTCCCTGTGACGAGGACAGCTGCAGAGATCAGAAGAGAGAAGAGGTTTGCAGAAGGGTAAAGGCCATTTCTGGCTGGGCAGTGGGACCTGGTCAGCCTTAAGGTCAAACACTGAGCCCTGAGACTGGTTTTCATGATCCATTCTTGTGACCTGGGTTAGCCCATGGCCCATAGTCAAAACTGAGCCATTCCTCCAATCTTTCCTAAAGACAACAAGACCAGAGAGTTTCTACCCTACCACTGACGACCTTTGTCTTTAATCCCCAAACCAGACCCAGATTTGCAAGAGCCAAGAGCCAACCTCTGGAGAAACTTTTCCTAGCTGTCTTGTCTAGAGATGGGTGTCAGGACTTCTCCAGGTCCAACCCTTTCTGGCTCTGTGGGGACCCATGATGAGAAGTGATCGCAGTTCCAGGGGATTTGGGTTCTAGATAAGCCAGGTAGAGTGGAGGCACATGGCTTCCTCTCCAGGATCTCTGCTGAGATACCCCTCCACTGTCATCCCTCTTCCATGATGGCTTATAAGCTGTCCTTGTCACCCATTAGTTTTCCTGCCTGGGCGACAGCAGGTGGGAGGCAGGTGACCAATTCTATTGCAGCTGTTCTGTGGAAGGGACTTGGCCCAAAGCTTCCCAGTGAGTCAGAGGAGCTGAGTATACCCGTGTCATCCTTCCAGGTACCCCTCAAGTGACTGATGGCAGGCTGCTGGCTCTGGCAGGCCTGGAGTGGGAGAATTGTTATTGATGTTTACACAGTACCCACAACTCTATGAAAACGCTTTGAAATATTTTAATAAATGACTATGGAGGATAACATCCACAAAACACCATGGATTTGGGCTGAGGAGTTGCCTCAGTGGTAAAATACTTGCTGCGTAAGCTAGGGACCTGAGTTTGGATCCCAAAGCCCTTCCCCCAACCCTCAGGTGTAGAATCCAGTCATGACAACATGTCTATAACTCTACCGCTAGAGTGGAGAGCCAGCAGGAGGATCCTTGGTGTTTATCTACGAGCCTCCCACTAACTGCAGACTAATCAGTGAGCTCCAAGTTCAGTGAAAGACCCTATTTCAAAGAATAAGGTGGAAATGATAGAGGAAGATGCTTGTTATTGACCTCTGTCTCCCATACAAAACAGACAGACAGACAGATGGATAGACGGATGGATAGGCAGCAGGCAGGCAGGCAGAATAGGTTTGACCATCATGAGCAATGCAGGGAAGCTACCAGGCTGACCTAAAGACTGGAAGAGACAGGAGGCTTAGCCATCCAGATTTCCTAGAGTTCTGCTCTGCTGTAAAGTTCCTGGTTGCTGTAAGACAAGGTCCTCCATAGGTTTTATACAATCTGCACTAGGTTACCCCACTGCCTGCACTGTTTGGGGTGGGGAACTTCCCATCAAATGTGCTCATTTGTGAGGGAGGCAGGCTGAGCTTAGCAAGGCCCTTCATACACTAGGGCCATGCCACCAGAAAGCAATCAGGCTTCCTGGAAATGCCTCAACTGTGGAGTACTTTGCCCTGCCCCTGGGGAAATGGTATTCCAAGACTATACAAGCCTTGCTTGTATTTGCTGAGAAACTTATTATTCTTTATGACTCTAAAAGCAGTTACTTAGAGCAGTAACACTTTAAGTTAGCCATAAAGGAGAACTTCCAGCTATCAATATTTATAGAGTAGAGTGTGTCTGGACTTTCTCTTATATCTTTACGTAGGACATGGATGAAGGATGAGATCATTCCTGGGTTACCTTTTAAATAAGGCCTAGAGGTGTTGAATATTTTAATATCCTGTTAACATTTTCTCCGAGCCCTCCTGCTTTCCAGGATCATACTGATATATGGCTTTATGTAAAGGTCTCTTCCATCCCAGCACATACACCTGGAGCCTGACAACTCTGGCCATCACTGGCTGTCATGGCCAAGAGAATGAACATGACCTGAGACTGTGCTGGGCATGCATATAGCTCTTTGAATCCTGCTAAGCCTTCTGTCCTTGCTGGGGTCCCTCATTGCCACAGTGAGGCAGGTTTCCTAGCTCCAGTGAATTCTGGAGGGAATTGACCTAGTTTCCAGAGTCTATAAGGTGACAAACTCCTTAAGCGGGCGACAAACAGTGTCTATTAGAAATACTAAACAGCATCTCCAATGGGAAACAGGCCTCCGAGCCCATTCCTCTTAGAGGCAGCTGAGCTCCAAGGAGATGGCTTTAGACTTTAGAGTCTAGAGGGAAATGTTGCCTAAATGACTCCCTGCAGAGTGGACTAGAGCTGCCTGCAGTGTCCTCTGGGACCAGAATGGCTAATAGAGGTCCATGCCTATGGGAGCCTAAGGGAGGCTGTGGGGGTGAGGCCTCAACTACTTGGGATGTGGCTCATGGCATCCCTTGGCCTTCAGTGTTGAAATGCATGGCTGCCTATCGGAGGAGGCAGAGATGCACACCAACCCACTAGTCTATATGCCTTCCCTCTGACTGGTTGTTATATCATATCATATCATATCATATCATATCATATCATATCATATCATATCATCATATCATCATATCATATCATATCATATCATATCATCTCTATATCATATAGGGAAACTGAGGCCATTAGACGTGAAATTGCATGTCCATGCTTACCCAAATCAGGCCATTTCACACACACACACACACACACACGTAGCATGCTCTGAGCATCTTCCTCCTGCCCCCATTCATGCCCCATTATCCTCCCTCTCCTCTTCTCTGCTCTCTCTAGTCCCCCTCTTCCCAAGACAGTTTTTCATCTGCTTTCATGTCATCGGTACATACTGGTTTTATGTGTCTATAATATCTAGGAACCACAAATGAGAGAAAACACAAGATATTTGTCTTCCTGAGACTGGCTTAATTCCCTTAATTTGATTATCTCCAGTTGGATCCATTTCCCCACAAATGACATGACATCATTCATCTTTATGGCTAAAAAGATTCCACTGTGTGTAGAAACCGTGTTGTCTTTATCCATTCCTCCTGTGGTATTCCTTTTTCAAATCAAAGTCTTTCCCCTTAACAGCCTTTTCCTATCTCAACTTTAACCAACAGGAGACTCACAGGGGTGTGGTTAAAATGTATTTTCTGACTCCCTTGTCCTGGGGTGGAACTTGAGTGTGTGTACTCATGGATGACCAATCTGAGCAGAATACGAATTATATCCTGAGGAGACCTCAAGGAGGTTGCCCCTAGAGGGTGCTGTTCTTAGAACAGAGCATTCTGGGAAGGCAAGAGCTATGATGACAAGGCCAGCTCAGTGTTGAGGGAGGCAGACCAGCAGGTATGGGAGGGGCACCTGGACCAACCTCATCTGAATGACCAGGAACGTAGAACATGTTTCCAAATCCCATCCCTGGTTCAAAACTCCGACTTCTTCATTTATTTGGTGACTCATTGACATAATCCAGATATGTCTGCAGCAATATCTTTCACTCTCTCTGCTCTCTTTGCTGTAGGACTTCCTGGGAAGGAGCTGGATTCTCACTTGGGGAATTTGAGTTGACTCACAGTAGAGACTGAGGTGATATACACAACCAGGTTTCCTACAAGGCAGTATAGCATCCTCTAGCTCCCCTGAGACACTTACTCTTGGGATGCTATGAGATACTCATCATGCTGTGCGGAAGCCCAGGAGTCATACCAGAGGTTTCATGCAGGTGTTTGACCAATAGCCCCAAGTGAGGCCAGGTGCTGGATGGAACAGTCTTCAGTTGCTGAGCCGTTCTCCCTCAGCCTATATTCCATTCTTTCAGTTGAGGCCCGGGACCTCTCGAAGCAGAGACAAATCACTATTGTGTCACCCTTCTGGAACTCCTGAGCTGTGAGCCCAATATAGCAACTATTTTCAGAGCCAGTGCGTTGGAGATAGTATGGCACACAGCAACTGTGAGCAGAATGGACTCCAGCACAGGGCATCCTGAGACAGTGTGGCTATAAGTCGTCTTTGTTAGGGTTTTATTGCTATGAACAGACACTATGACCAAAGCAACTCTTATAAGAACATTTAATTAGGGCTGGCTTACGGGTTCAGAGGTTCAGTCCATTATCATCAAGGCAGGAGCATGGCAGCATCCAGGCAGACATGGTGCAAGAGGAGCTGATAGTTCTACATTGTCATCTGAAGGCTGCTAGCAGAATCCTGGCTTTCAAGCAGCTAGGGTGAGGGTCTTAAGCCCATGTCCATGGTGACACACCTACTCCAACAAGGCCACACCTCCTAATAGGCCACACCTCCTAATAGGCCACACCTCCCTGGGCCAAACATCTACAAACCATAACACAAGGCTTGATGGGATTTTTGACAGTAAGGATAAGATGTCAACTCTAGTTCCTATGCTGTGTTTGTTGCTTTTCTGTTGCTGTGATAAATACCCTAATGATAGCAGCTTAAGGTTAAAAGGTTTATTTTGGCTTACTGTTAATGAGGGAAAGAGTGGGGAAGTTATGGCCACAGTCAGGACACAGGAAGCTAGCTCATCACATTTTCATCCACTCACAGGAAACACACGGTGGTGGTAGGGTACTGGGCCACTTATCTCAGTGGCGTATTTCTTGTAGAATGTTTCTGCCTTCTAAAGGTTCCATAACATCTCCAAACAGCACCATCAACTGGGGACCTAGTATTCAAGTACATGAGCCAATGGAGGACATTTTTCATTCAACACACACACACACACACACACACACACACACACACACACACACACACACATACTTCACTCTGCATAAGGAGCTTTTCTGTGCTGCTGACCCTCTTTACAGTTCTAATTTTACAGTTGGAAAATCTCATGGAGATTTATAGAGGTAAGGTACCAGCCCAAGGTTGCACAGGGGCTGAGGCAATGCTGGGGTGACCCTAGGCCCACCCCCAAATTCCAGTACTTCTATGAAAGCTGGACTGCCTCAGCCCACCTGGCCTTGCCTGGCCTCACTCAGGCCTTGGCAAATAAAATGTCACTTACCACCTGGCACCAGGCCACGGATGACTGGCGACATCCCCTCCGCATGGATGGTTTGATTTGTGCTTTTAGTACCCATCATGTGAGAAGAAAAATCTCGAATGTTGTTTAATAAACAGAGTTGAGGGAAAGGAGTGGAGTGGCAGGTGTTATTTATCAGATGTGGGGAGGTTGAGCAGGAAACATCAATTCCAAGTGACTGTTCTAGGGGAGGCTGAAGGACAGTGTGGGAGCTCGCTCGCACAGGGCTGGGGAAGCAGTAGGTAGGGAGCACATGTGGGGATTTAGATCCCATTCAGTGGCAGAGGTTGTTTGGTTTCATCTTCTCTGAATCTCTAGGAACACGAGAGGTTGCATACCATCAGCATTTCTGGGCAAAGGTGGCAGAAAAAGACCTCTGGCAAACTCTGGGAAAAGTGGTTCTACCCTATTTAACCCCCAGTCTTGGCTATAACTAACCCTCGTTCTAGGACACATCTGAATTCTATGTCCATAATGTGAACCCGTCTTTCCCCTAACATGGGATTCTGTACCTAGTTGGTTGCAACGGGCACAGAGACATGGTTGTGAGGGGCAGACACTGTGTAAGGTCCTCAGGGGCTGTTCTGGGGACCAAAACTCCCTATCACTGAAGTGAGACCATCAAATTCCTGGTGGAGAAATGCCGTCAAATTAGTCACCCTGTCCCTGTGTTGCTAGAGAACTCACTAGGGGACTCTCACTTCTGGGTTTCTCATGAGAAGGGAATCCTTGAACTTAGATCTTCTACTTGGTACTAACATTTGACATACAATGACAATCAGTTTTAGGTGTTGATTGGCCAGGCTCTGTAGGTAAATGCTAACCCAGGGATGGCATTCTATAGATATTTGGCTAATCAGTAATCAATTAAGTAAATAATTAACAAGAGTTACCCCCATTCCCATAATGGAAAGTGAGGATATCTTCTATCAGTTGACAGCCTTAGGAATACGACCAGGATATTCTGGAAAATGAGTATTTCTCAAAACTGTAGTATCCCGTTCTGCCTGAATTTTCAGCCTATTCTTCATACTTGCTAGTCCTATAAACCTGAGCTGGTTCTAAAAACACACATGTGTGTACATAGGTACACACTTACTGTTGATTGTACTTCTCTGAGAACCAGGCTGAACCTGTTGAAACCCTGAATATGACATGGTTATTCCCTGCGACAGTGCCTTGGCTGGGTTCCAGGTGTGGTGACAGTGACAGCCGAGGTGGGGATGAGGTCAGCCTGAGAACACACACATTTTCTGAACCCACATCATCTGGACATGCTATACTGGATGGAATAAGTGGGGAGTGATCTGATGGAATGGATATAAGACTGAGGGTCAAAGGCTGTGTCCTTGGTGATGCCTTCCCTCTACTCATCTGTAAGACGGGAGGCATTCTAAGAACTCCAAGCACAATCGACTAAGACTGGAATTTTAAAGCGTTTGGAAAATAATGGCCACACTTCATTTGACATCTAAGCCTTTTTAAAATATAGATTAATCTTTTGAATTACGTCTCTGGAGCAGTTGTAAGTTTTTCTCCAAAAGAATTTTGGAGAGATTGTGCCCAATAGGTGGAAAGAGGCATGACTTTCTTTCACCTAGTGATACTTTAGTACAGCCAAACAGGAAGACAGAGACTTCAAGGCTCTTTGTCAGACCAGTTAAAAATGTCACCTATTCAAACGAAGTCTACCAGGGACTCTTTATGTGGTTGATAAACTTGTCATTAGGTAATTATGGGCAAGCAGAAAATCACAGAGCTGGTCTGACTGTGGGGAGCGGAAGTGGTGGGAGCAGACCTTTTTTTTTTTTTTTTTTTTTAGCTGTTGGAATTCTGCTGAAACCTGCAGATGCACTTTTTCTTCCTTGCTTGACTTCATGCAGTCAGTGAGCCAGGGATCTGGAGGCTTTGGCATCTAGAATGCTCATGGACATTGATCCCGTTCTGTAGGAGGACATCTGTCACTGTCAGGAAGAATAACCATGTCATATTCAGGGTTTCAACAGGTTCAGCCCGATTCTCAGAGAAGTACAATCAACAGGGTAAGTGTGTGCCCGTGTACAACTTCTAGGCAGAAGGCAGGACCGAGGCTTATGCTGGGAGCACGGGGTAAATAATTGCATAAGTGGTAATGCATATATATGATGCTTACATGAGTAAACAGTGGCCTTAGAGCACCCTGTGCCCCCATTCCACATGCTGCCTATAGGGTCTGTTTGTCTTCCTTGCCTGTCTTTTAGGCTAGCCTAAGAACTTGTATGGCCAAAGGCCAGCATGTCCTGTCTGTGGCTGCAGTGTATAATGAACAGGTGAATGGATCTCAGGGATAGTCTGCCCACTTGTAGTGGTTGCATGCCTGCGTGTACTCCTTGAGAAAGTGGTGGAGGAAAGAGATTGATGTAAAGTAAGAGGGAAGGAGAAAAAGGAAGCAGAGCATGGAGGAGCAGGCCACCATTAAATAAAGAAATCCGAAAAAGAACATCTATCCTCCACGGGTGAGCAACTTCTGCTTGAGGATAGAACACACTCACACCGAATTAACAGTTCACTCTGTCAAAATATGAGGAGCTTCATCCTGGGGCATCCACAATTGAAGAGTCAACAGCAGGCCTGCGTGCCGCAAAGGTGGCTCTGAGGAGCAAGCCTGTGGGTGCAAGGATGGGGGAGCCCATGTCTGTTCTGGACGGGGTGCAGTGTGGTTGGGTGAATGAAGGCTGAATCTGGAGTGGCAGAGATCGGAATTGGCTCCAAAGTGGGGTGCTGACTGTGTTCTGAGCTCAGAACACTCAGACAAACGGGGAGGAGGGAGTGCTCCGGGATCCAACTGAGATTGATGCCTCAGATCCTGCCCATCTCAAGCTGTCAAGGCCTCCTTCCTTAGAGCACATTGGGCCGGCACAGTCTTGCATTAATTTAGAGCTAATTGTCAGGTAATGAATTCGATTTGGCTCGCCATCCTGAAATCCCTTCTGCTCCCAGCCTAACACCAGTAAATCATTTGCATCACAAATCTCCTCTTCCCTGGATGCTCAGCTCACCCAAGCTGTTGTGCAGTCCCTTCCTGCCTCCCAAAGCTCCCAGTCTTGAAAAAAAAAATTACTGTATTTCCTTGTTAGAGTTTCAACGCTGAACCGCATGCAAGAAAAGTGACTTTGGGGAAGAGTGTTTCGGAAAATTCTGGAACAATGGACCTCTCAAGGTGTGGTTTCCTGAGCAGCGGGCATTCTGGTAACGATTGAGGTGTGCACACTGAACTGAGTCAGAAACCTGGGGCAGGACCTGGCGTTCCGTGTTCGAACATCTCTCTGGTGCCCTGACACAGAGTCAAGCCCTGGAACTCTTGGTTTGTGTAGCGGTTTAAATGACAACGTCCCTCACAGGCTCACGTATTTTGATACTTGGTGTCCCGGTTGGTGATGTTTGAGGGAGTTATTCAATGGTGTGGTCTTGCTGAAGAAGAGCTTCAGGGATGGTCGGCTTCAGAGAGCCAGAGCCTTGATCCACTTCCGGTTTGCTCTCTGCTTTGTGTTTGTGGTTGAAGATGTGATCTCCCAACTTCCTGCTCCAGTCGCCATGTCGGCTGCTTGCTACCATGGCTCCCTGCCAGTATAGCCTCATATCACCCTGGAAGCATAAGTGCAAATAAACACTTCCCCCTATCAGTTGCTCCTGTCTATGGAATTTTATCACTAGGACAGGAAAGTAACTGATGCAGGCTGGCTAGAACGATTCGGCCTGGAACAGACTTGCACGGATTTAAAGCTAATGTCGGATTGTTAAGAACAGATTCAACGGAACTTCCTTCAGCTTGGTATTTCTTCTCAGCGTAAAGCCAGCTTCCCTCAGAAGTTTCTGGATATTTATTAAAACTTCTGACTTAACTTTTCTTCTGTTTCTATATTAGCTAGAATCAGGTTTAACTGAGTGGAAGAAACTTAATATAAAAACAGAAAAAAAAAAACCTATAAATGGTTTAAACAAGACATGTTTTCATATTTGTAGTGTAAAGTGGGTCTGAAATTAGTGTTGTGGACGGACTGCAGAAAGGGGACTTTGGTGGGACTAGGGGGCATGATGGTTGGTTTCAATCATTCTGATGACCTAAATTGATGTGGAAAACCCACCCTCCAAATGTGGGCAGCACCCTAGTTCTAATACCAGTGAAGATAAATCAACTTGGTCAAGCAAGCGAAAGACAAGGGAAGATTATTTGTCTTTTGCTTGCTTGAGCAAGTTGATTTATCTTCACTGGTACCAGAACCAGTGTTCCCAGGCTCCATCACTGACTAAGGACTATTGGCTCTCCAGGGATCCTTCAGGTTCTCAGTGCCTCAGAGGGGCTGCTGAGGTGCCTGGCCTCATGAACAGAGCATCCATTAACTTCTCAGCCTCTTCAGTGTGAGGCAGCCATTGTGTATTGAAATAATTTATTAAATCAGCTTATGTTGAAATAGTAGCAGCAGCTGTCTCACACCTGAGAGGCCGAGACCTACAAGTTACTCAGTTCTTGAGGCTGGGTGCCTAAGCCCTGGGACTACTCCTTCACACACACAACACACACACACACACAACACACACCAACACAAAACAACACACACTAGTATGGGACAGAGGAAAAGAGGGAGGCCGGAATGGTCAGGAAAGAGTGATTTCTTCATGATCACTTTCCCTAGGAGAGCCGGACTCTGCCAGCTCCATGTAGTAAGCTGGGGTGTCCCTCACTCACTAACTCAGGCCACTTTGCTTTGGTGCTGGCTGGCTGCGATGGCATCCTCCTCATTTGTGAATTCCCATTGTCTGGAACTCACTAGGTACTTGTGAAGTTCAATTTAATCAATTACCTTACAATTATCTCATAGGTAATTTGTCAGTCAATCATAGACCAGGTCCTGGGAGGATGGATACTGGTGATGTGTAAGGAGATTCTCCTCTCTCCTCTAGGCAGGGACTTACCTTAGACTCTTGCGGACTTAGAGAGAGCATTGGCTTGTAGACTAAGCCCTCTGAGATAAATAACACAGCCCAGACCACTGCCATCTGTGTTTTGGGGGACAAGTCACTGCATCTGGAGCTGGTAGACAGTGGTGTGGGAGGCTGTTTGGATTTGGTTAGAGGTGAGAAAACAGGCAAGGGAAGACAGAGTGATCGGAGCAGGGACAATAATCTGCTGGTAGTTACAGGAATGAACGGAGAGGGGAGTTACACTAGAAGAACATGGCATACAACCAGGAGGGATTTTGATGCCGTAAGAAACGAGGAGGCTTTTCCATGTAGGAGAAACAGGGTACCATATGAGCACTGATGTGAGTCTTGGAAATGGGGAAGACACTGGCAGGAGAGACATCTTCACCACTGCCTTTCTCCATGTGTGTCGAACCTCTTCAAGTTCTCAGCAGCATGGACTATGCCTCATGTGACTTCTCTTATTGGCTCACTCCCCCATCCTAATGCAACCATTTGGCAGATACCTACTATGTGCCAGTTAGTGATAGGGCAGGGATTACAGAGGGAGCATGAGCCAAGACTTCTCCCCTAGAGGTCTCTGCTATGGAGGACAGGAACCTACGGAGCCAGACTTGTATTTGTGTGTCATCACATAAAAATCATTCTGTTATACAGGATTTTACGATCTCTGATCCTCACCACTCCTACTGAGGAGAGTGACTGGCAAGCAAGGAAGAGGGCTCTGCAGGGGGAGGTGTATTGATTGTCAGGCCGATCATGTGAGATTGCTTCCCATGGCCTCCAAGGCCTGTGGGGGCACACCCACCAACTTCTTCCTACCTCTGCTAGCAGCAGCTGTCTGATCCCACAGGCTGCTGATCAGGTACACCAACTCCAGAGTGTTTCTACCTTTTTCAGAGTAGTCAAATAAATGCTTGTCAGGAATCATTTGCTCCAGAACCCAGTGGTTCTGTGCAGGGACAAAGGCATTACGATAGCTACATAGGTCCTACAGGCTGGCCTGATCATTTTCATCATCCCATTCAATCATTGAGACTTTTAGTCTCTGTCCACTATCCTGCTCAGAGGAAATCTAGAATAAGGGCTCAGTGGAGGAATGGATTTTCTCTATCAGACGGTCAGTGAAAGAAGCTGCTCCCCAAGCTCACTGGATCCCTGAAGGCTGGTACCTGAGGAAGCCAGGCTGCCCCTTTGGAAGCTGGTATTCTCTATAGCATTGCTAATAAACTGAGGTGATAACTATGCTTTCCTTAGCTTCCCCAGGGCTCCTGGACTTCTGAGTACCTCTTCTGCAGTGGCCACCTCTGCTTCGGAACTTTTCCGAGATGAAGCCCTTGCAGAAAGCTTTCTCTTTTCTATACATAGCAACATAAAATATTGCAGAGCAAGCACGGACCCCTGCAGAGCCACCAAGGGGACTCATTTAAGTTGGCACCGGTTTTGCTAACCTCCTGCTGAAATATTTGCCAACCTGGCCGAGGTTTTGAGCTGCTTGGGCCAAGGAACACCTGTGCCATTTCAGGCTGCCCTTGAATAACTGGAAATTCCAGAGGCTGTAGAGATTTCAGGGCAAGTTCTGATAGCCTTGACTTTGGGGTCAAAGCAAGACAATATTTCATGTGTCCCATGTTTTAATCACAGGTTGTGTCCCTGTTCTTTCTAACAGCTGAAGGCAAAGTCAGTCGATGCCTGTAAGGCAGAAATGCCCAGCCCAGAGTTCTGGCATTTGGGACAAGAGACTCCTCAAGACCAGGTATTTGCCTGGCTTTCTGAATGTTGTCAGCAAAGTACGGTACTGGGCGGCTTCTTGTGATTCCCATGAGGTAAGCCAAACAAGGGACCTTCCTGTCTAGTGGAAGTCATGGTAGCTTCCAAAGCCATGTATACCTGTAGAAAAGCTTGCTGTCTTTCCTCTGTAACCCTCTCGGCTTCTTATAGCTACTTTCAAACGCAGGACCTCGCCTCTGCACTGGCTACCACTCCTATGAGTAGATTCATGCAAGTTGTGTTTCTGACATTTGGCAAAGAAAAGACCCTGATGTGGACAAAGCCCATCTTAACTCCCTGTTGTGTCCATTGTCATGCCTTGACTCATTTCATTGCCCATCTCTGGACTGGGAGCCTCAGTGTTACCCACTGACTGGCCACACTCCTCTCATGGGTTGGGATACCTGTTTTCCCTCCTGCCCCTTAGGAGTCCCCGACACTGCTTGCCCTTCGTCAAGTGTGATGGCTATTGTTGGTTGTCAACTTGACAGCATGTGGAGTTAACTACAACCCAAGTAGCTGGATTCACCTGTGGAGGGTTTTTCTTATTTAAATAATTTGAAGTGGGAAGAGCCACCTTTAATTCAGATCTTCTGAGGTGAGAACATCTACTAGTCTGGGCCACACCTTCTGGTGGCAGCCTATATAAAGGACATGGAAGAAGGGAGTTTTGGTGTTTGCCTGCTTGCCCTTACCTCACTGGCAAGTCCATCCCTTCATTGGCGTTAAAGCCTATTTCTTTGGGATTCTGGTGCATACTGAAGACAAGCTGAGATATCCAGTTTTGTGGACTGAAAGATTACCGGATTCTTGGACCTTCTGTTGGTAAACAATCTGTAAGCCACTCTAAAAACATCAATATGATATATGTGTGTGTATGTGTATGTATATGTATATACATACACATTTATATATAATATATATTCACACACACACACACACACACACACATATTGTGATTAATACATTAAGTCTCATAAGCTCTGTTTCTCCATACACTCAAATCTGTTAGATACTAGAGCTCAGATAAAAGGATCTAAGGAGTAGAGATGATTTGCCTGTAACACCATTGCCCTCTTGGCAGGAGGTGGTGGATAGGTGGACTGATGCAGTGTGAGTCCTGGCCCCTGTGTGGCTACTCAGTAGCCACTTCTGTCTTCTGTTATATCTGTCTCTTTCCCCCACCTTCGGAAGTCGTAAGCATTCCTCAGCTTATGATTTATTACTGTTTTATGTACTTCCAAAGAAGAAAGAATGTTCTGGGGTTTGCTAGTGGTAGTAAATTTGAAATCAAGCTATCACTTGATTGGGTCACAGGGCGCTGGGACATTTGTTAAGCATCATTGGGGAGTGTGTCTGTGACGTTATTTCCAGATGAAATTAAGATTGAAATTGGTACACTGAGTAAAGAGGATGGCCCTTCTCCAGAGGAACAGGACTCATCTAATTGCTTAAGATAGAATCATTGCACATCTTTGAGTGGGAAGCCATTGGACCAGAGTCTTCTGTCTGCAGCTCCAGGCTCAAGCTGGACTGTATATTGTCGGATCTCTTGCTCTCTTAGCTTGATGGTTCAGACCAGACTGACACTATTAGCCCTCCTAGGTATCCAGCTTGCCAAGTGTAAATCTTGGGCCTTCTCCATAACTCTGAGTCGATGCTTTATAGTAAAAATACAGCTTATTGCTCCATTTGTCTAGGGGACTACAATAGCCAAAGCCACAGAGGCCGGTGGCAGAGCTTGCTTTGAAATCTGGCCTTGCATTTATTTTATCTTTCTATAAAATGAAAGGGAAATCTGGATGGCTTTGTACAACCATTCATAATTACTGAGAGGAAGAAAAATAGACAGCTCATTTTGAGTATAGTGTGTTTGGGGGGAAAAATAATAATTATAAACGAAATCTGAAGCCCATCCCAGAGCCAGCTGCAATTCCTTGCCAGCCAACGGAGTTCAAAGAGGGAGACTCCAGCAAGGTCTTCAGGAGAATTACTTAATTTAGAGCATCGGAAACCCAACAATTATTTCTTAAAAATAGAATTTGCTGAAACAACTCCAGCTTCTTATTCTTCTCACTGCATAATAAAGTAATTAGTAATTTGTGTCACTCTGGTAATGTTTCTCCTGCCAACAATCACCAGCAGTGACACTGGTGCCATGCTGGGTTCCCACATGTGCACGTGAGCGCGCACGCACACACACACACACACTCACAGGCACTCATACCTGATCTCTGGAAGAGGACAGCTAACATAGCCTCTGTTGTGGCTGTTTAATTGTAAAATTCTGTGACCTCTATTATTGATCTATTACTCTATGAATAATACAATCTATGTGATGCTATAAGGAGTAGAAACTGGACAGAGAAACACACTCTTTAGAGAATGGTGGTTATCTGTGTGTTGCTAACTATAAATCAAGCCTTTACCTAGTAAAGGATTTGTTCCTAAGTGTGGTTTGTATTGCTATATAATACGAGGGTGCTTCTTTACAAAGATTGAGTTAGAATCACATAAGAGACGAAACTCTGGGTATATTTGTGAGGGTGCTTTCAGAGAGGTTTTACTGAGCAGGGAAGGCCAACTCGAGGTGGATGGCACCAGTGCATGGCCTGAGGCCCTGTAATGAATAGGAAAGAGGAAGTGAGCTGAGTACGAGCATTTGTCTCTCTCCCCTTCCGGACTGTGGTTGCAATGTGAACAGCTGCCTCATGTTCCTGCCATTGTGATGATCTGTACCCTTGAACTGTGAGCTTAAAAGAGTTCTCCCTCCTTCCCTTCCTCCTTTACTCTCTCCTTCCATTCCTTCCTTTCTCCTCCCTCCCTTCCCTCCTTTTCTTCCTCTCTTCCTCTTTTCCTCCCTCCCTTTCTTCCTCCCTCCCTCCCACCCTCCCTTCCTTCCTCCTTCCCTATCATCCTCTCTCCCTTACTTCCTTTCTCCCTCCCTTCTTCTCTTCCTCCTTCCTTCCTTCCCTCCTTCATTGCTTCTTGTCATGTATTTTGTCACGACAATGAGAGATGTAACTAGTACAGGAACAAAAAGTAAATCAAAATTATACCTGTTAGACTATGAAGAATGATTCTACATAAAATGTGGCCTAAGAAAAATGAAAGTATGTTTATAAAGGGAATTTATATGCGCTTTAATACATACAACATGTCAGATTTATGAGCATTAAGTATAAAACAAATGGTTAGATATTTGAAATAAAGTACTAACATTGAAAAAATGTATCCCAAATATCAAATGTCGTCCAAGCTTATTCAATAAGGCAATTTACTTTAACAGGTGGGAAACTGGAGAAAAGAAATTCAAATGATTGGTTGAACCAGAAGGAAATGGTGTTGTAACCATTACGATTTATTGAATATTGGCCTTGCATAGCGCTGTACTGGGATTCTGGCTTGGACTTTGTCCTTTAACTCTGTCAGTTAGGTTTTCCGTATTTTCCATTTTAGATATGGCTAGGACTCATTCTTCTCTAATTTCCATTCTTCCCCTTCAAAGCAGCAAATCCAGGTTAGTCTAAGGGACCATAGCATGTCGAGGGAGGTTTACAGCCTCTAGACTCCTTTGAAGCCAAGGCTTGCCATCTGACTAATTTTTGGCTAAGGAGCTATAAGTAGAATGGCAGGCCATCAAGAGAAGTTTGCCCAAGTTCCCCTTTAGCTGCAATATGCACCCTTCCTTGTTAACTATCTTTATTTGTCCTCCTGCAGATGCCAGTTGACATGATGCTGTTACTAGCTGACATGGCAATTCAATTTGGCTTTATTGATTATAAAGTAGATTTATAATTTGTAATGATTTATAAAGATTATAATGACATATGTAAAGATATAATGACATTATAAAGATTATGGTGACTAGAAAAGAGAAACTATGTTTTAAAAGATCTTCCTTTTTACTTCTGAAAGTAACAGAAATCAGAAATCAATGAAAAAGCACAGTCCCAAATTGTAGGAGAAGAAGGAAATGAATAAGGCAGGTGTAGGTTTCTCGCTACTTTTCTTTTTAGAAAGTTGGCTATACTCAGAACGCAGGGCTGAGGAGCTAGGATGTGGAGCACACTCAGCAGACGTGGAGAGCTAAGTGCCTGTTAAGAATGGGGACCTGGAAACAGCTCTATGATGTAGGTAAAAGCTACAGATGGCTAACTCTTTGGACTATAGGCAAACCAGAGATTGTAGGGCAGACATAATGAGAGGTCTCCTGGTCCCCAGAAGGGCTGCAGCCCACTTCAGATCACACCAATCCTGAATTAGATTATAGTGATGCTGAGAAGTAGTGTCTCCTTCCCCTGCCAAAGGAAGTATTAAAAAGACAATATTATCAGAAGCTCTGAATCATCTCCTCCGTTAAAATCTCAGCCAAACAAGGCGAATATGGCAGTTTTATCTTTAATAATTTAGTGTAATAAAATTTTTCCAAGGTACACATAAAGTTTTATGGAGGGGAAGGGTTCATCATAAAGACATTTAAAATATTGTTTCTGAAACTTTCAAAACCTGGAATTTGCCAAATGAGCGAGACACATTGTACTGGAGTTCCTGGGCCATTACAGCTCTGAAGAAGAATCTTTAAGAACTCTTTGCTGCTGTCTCTTAAGGAGCTGAGTTCATCCTCCATCTCTTTGACTATATGACCCCTGAACCAAAATTATAAGCCAAATATAATTATTATCTTAAACCAGTGAGGTTTGATGTGGTTTGTTCTGCACTAAATGACAAATTGGAAAATATATAAAGATGTTTTAGAAACTGTACCATGCTTCTAACCTGTATAATGTTTAGAAACATGTATAATGGGCAGAGTGTAATTCCAACACACACCCACACACACACACACACACACACGCAGAAACACAAACACACACACACAAAAACACAACAAAAATGACAAGATTTGTGACCAAACATGATGTCCGTTGTGTTGACTGGCAGGCAGGAATATTGGCTTCTCATTTTCTTGTAACTTGCCTATTTTTCAGACTCAATGGCTATGGATTGTTTTACATTCAGAAAAAAAAAAAAAGAAAAGAAAGTGTACTTGGAAAACATGCTGGGGACAGATAGGTTCTCACAACATAACATCACCTGAGAGGACAGGGATGCAGGTTCTGTGAAGGGCTCCCCCATTCCTGAGACCTTGTGTTTCTAAGGTTTCTGAGAACAGAATGTTGTTGGCAAGACAACCCATCAGTTTTCCCTTTTATTTTTTTCTCACTTACTGCTCTGCACAGGAGGAGGGATGATTTTCTTGGCTGAGGAAATACTGCAATCAGGGGCCCAGGGCTCTCTGTCCTTCCTTTGGGATAGATGGATCTGTATGCTAGGGCAAGACTCCTGGCTGGGAAAGGCTTTGCTGTCTGCCTCCAGCTCTAAGCTTACCACAGAGGGCCAGACCTGCCTTCTGCTCTCTTCCTGCCTTGGGGATCAGCACAGACACAGTAGCAAACACCCCACTTT
Organism: Mastomys natalensis; assembly: GCA_021653895.1. NCBI lineage: Eukaryota > Metazoa > Chordata > Mammalia > Rodentia > Muridae > Mastomys > Mastomys natalensis. Next base: position 60,965 of record JAJTUV010000278.1, read on the forward strand.
CAGGTGGCTGGTGAAGTGTGAGAACTCCATCGAGGATTGGAGTTGGAATGAATGACAGTTGGAAAAAATATGATTTGGTGAGTACTGCTGACCACACTCCCTGTGCTTTTCTTTGTGAGCACTAAGGCTGGAGTTTCTAAGCTCATCTGAAGTCTGTACTTATTTATCAGTTGATCCAGAGAGTTCAAAAACAGAGAGCAAAATCAACTAAACAGAAGGGTGAACAGTCATTGCTAATTGTTTTCCAAGTAGAGTAGAGGGTGTAGGTAAGTTTGTATGCATGTGTAGCACTGAAACTGTGTAAACAAATGAGTTTTTATTGTATATCACAAGGAATAGGGCACAATATATATCAAATATTCAAAGTGCTAGTCTCTGTATGTTGGGATTTTATATGTATTTGTGGTCTTTGTACTATTGTACATAAGCAGTGATTGTTTTTGTAATTAACAATGAAGTCATTATGATTTGCTTAACAAAACAATCATGAATATTTTGTTTATAAATAAAGTTATCTTCTCTGCACATGTTCTGAGATCACTGATCTCCATGTCCAGGTAGTGTCTCTGCTACTTCTAGGACCAGTACAAATCTACTTCCTTCCCAGTATCCCAGCATCCCAGCATTCTTTTCTTCTCTTTTTCTCTCTCTTCTCTCTCTCTCTCTCTCTCTCTCTCTCCTCTCTCTCTCTCTCTCTCTCTCTTCCTTTTTGAGTGGATAAGACACCATGTTTTCAAACTAAAATCTCAGGAAAATCAGAAGTCTGGACTCGTAGTTTTTGAAATAAGAATGTTCCACTGCCCCCCACCATGTAAGCCTTGGGCATCATTTTCGACTCCACTGTGTTGACTGGGTGTATTAGTTAGGGTCTGGGCAGGAGAACAGAAATACAGCTCACAGAGCGAATGCTGTAGGGCTTACTCACGTCCTGGGGAACTGAAAAAGTGAGAGAGCGAGAAGCACAATCGGTGGAACTGAGCTAAGCACTGCAGGCTGCAGCTGCCCTCTGCCTGGGGTCAGGGAAGAAAGGGAAGGCAGTGGAAACGCTTGGAGGGCGGTCCTCTGAACAGCCACATAGCAAGGCTTAGCAAAGTGTGCAAGCCATAAGTTTGACTCTTCACTCCTTTGTCTGTTGGTGGCACTAGGGCTGAACCCAGAATTTCTTCAACACTAAACAAGTGTTTATCAATCACTACCACAAGATGCTTCACTGGTTACATAGTTTTTTAAAATTATAGGTTCAGAAGGCATTTAAAAAAGGAGTGCCCTTGTCCCTAACATCCTGTTTGACCCACTAGTGACATCTGTACGTGATCAAAACCTGAAATAGATGGGTGCAATCCAATTAATTTGATTGATTACAGACTTAGCTTTACTCTTTTTTTTTTTTTTTTATTTTGAGCACATGCTCATTTTAAAGGCCATAATCCTATGACATACAGCTTCAGTCCAGGTAAAGAACTGTCCCTTTACCACAGATGAATCCTCTCTTTATAGTCAGGCCCTCTCTCTCTTTTCTTAGCCCATAGTAGTCATTGTCTGCTATCATCATCTCTATAATTCCCAAATATAATCTGTCTAATCATAAGGATTGTGGAGTAAATCAAGTCCTTAAGAGAGATTTATTAGAATCCTTGCTCCCAGTGCCCCAGCATATGACCTATTTGGAGAGATGGTCTCTAACAGGAAGTTAAGTGCAGTTGTTAGGCTGGTCTGTACTGAAATATATCAGGAATCCTCTAAAAAGAAAACACACACACACTAACACACATATATACCATACTCACACATGCACACTAACACACACACTCTCACACACACTAACACACACACTCACATACATACACTCACACACACACATTCACACACACTTACACATTCTCTCTCTCACACACACACTTGCTCTCTCACATACACACATATATACACATTAACACACACACACATACACAGCCATTGAAACACAAAGCAGAGATCAGGATGAGGGTTCATAAACCCCAACATCAAGATGGCCAGCAAACTATCAGAAGCCAGAAGAGAGCAAGAAACAGAAAGCTGAGCTGACACCCTAGTCTTGGACTCCAAACTCTGAAACTGTGAGACAGTATATTTCTGTTATGGCAGCACCTCCCCTAGCCACGGTACTCTGTAGTAGCAACTCTGACAAGCTAAACAGCTAGAGCTTTTGTCTAAGTTAATTTTACATTAAGTGCCAAAAATCACCTGTTACATTTTCAGAATTTCTTTTGAGCTGATATCAGTTTGCTCCAACCTGCTACTGTAAGGGCCATTCTGGAAGAATCTAGAAACTGAAACCATTCTGGTGCGTAGAACAGAGGACCATTGTTAAGTTGAGACTGGCAGAAACAAGATGTTCCTCCTCCAGCCATCTCCAAGCCCAAGTCCATGACCCCCTGTTTTCTGATGCAATCAGAACCTACCTGGTGGAGCAGAAGGCAGGGTTTATAGTCTTGAGAACAGAAGGACGGGTGTGGGGCTGGGACAACTCAATGCTCAGTCACCTCACAGAGACCTTGTCGTTTCTTGTATCCAAGACAGGTTTTGTGCAGCGTCTTTTTGGTCCATAAAGCTCTTTAGCTAAGGATATATTTCTGGTCACAGATATTTTATAAACTGACTTTGAGAGACTTGTGCTTATACCTTATTTTTAGCTTCATCTTTTTAAAAAAAAAAATCACAATATTAAAAACCAGTGGGCTGTATTTTGCTTGTGCTGTATTCCCATGAGTGGGATGACAGCTCTCTCAGGAAAGTTTCTTTATCTGATAATAAAAAAAGTATTGGAAAGTAGGATTTGGCATACGGAAATTTAATTTACTGAAAACAACTTTCCAGGCATATATATGTTCTTTAAATACAGTCAGTTTCTTTTGTGATAATCTGAAAAGCCACCCTTTCTTTCAAAGGAAAAGCAACTTCTTAACTAGGCTTCAAGTGCCAGGGAGGGATTAATTCTCTCAATCATATGCTGGCTCCCTGTGTGGGTTAATTCTTTTGCCCAGTAGCTTGAGATGAGTAAAAATGCCCTTCCCCACTCCCAGACGCAGCTCAGCCTTTTTCCTGTAACCTCTGTGCACAGCACAGTCTCCAGGCCACCACACCGACCATCCCAGGTGCTACCATGGGACCTGTATTGATGACTTTTAGAGCTGAGCAAGGCATTTCTGATGAAGCCCACATCTTCGTACTGCAGGCTGACCACACTCTTGTCTTGGGATAGCTTAGTTCTAGCTTTGTCTCTTAAAAATAAATGTAAGAGAACTTCCACCCTACCCTGATGATGAATGCAACACAAGCTTATTGCAGAGGTTGGTTTTTTTCTAGACAGGGTTTCTCTGTATAGCCCTGGCTGTCCTGAAAGTCACTCTGTAGACCAGGCTGGCCTCAAACTCAGAAATCCACCTGCCTCTGTCTCCCAAGTTCTGGGCAGAAAATTTTCAAAGCAGCAAAACTAAAATATAATTGGAGGTTACACAGGTAAAAAAGGTTTAAATATAAAATGTCCTCCACACCTGGTGGTACTCTTTGGGAGGTTGTGAAACTTTTAGGAGGTAAGGTCTAGTGAAGAAAGTATGGGTCACTGGAAGGCAAGCCTGAGGTCTATACCTCTGCCATATTTCTTGTTGGTTTCCTTTTATGTCTGCTCTGAGGAGTTCCAGACATACACACTTCAGCTACATTAATGCTAATGTGTCCCAGTGATACTGGACTGTACCCTCTGAAACCGTGAGCCATAATAAAGTCTTCCCTCCTGATGCTATTTTAGCTAGGTATTTTAACACAGCAGTGAGAAAAGTAACTAATACACCAGGAAAAGGAATCAAATGTATGTGTTTACTTAGACAACAATGTCTCCCTCTCTCTTTATTCTCTGGTGAAAATGTATATTGGGAGAAGTAACAAAATTTTGATGTTCCCTTTTGTCTGGGTACCAGGAAGACTCTAGAACTGCCTCTGTGGCACCCAGTGGGTCCTGATGAAGTAGACCAGTGAAGCCTAATTCTCCTTCCCTATTTGTCCTGAGTCCTCCTCTTCACCAGATCAGTTTTGACTTGTATCCTGCTCAGGGAAGGAAGGTTCGGGCAATCATAACACTATGGAGGGACCACTTAGAGAAAGCAGAACACCTAGAAGCAGACTGGTGACCTATGGAATTTAGCTGGTTCACAGCTGGAGCACAAATTCTACACATGAGAGGACATGTATAGTGTGATGAAATCTCCCCTTCTTACAGATTCCATTTCTGTTTCCCCACTCCCTCACAGTGGTGGGATGCTGGACCCCCAAGCTGGACCCCAGCTGTCAGTGGGGGGCTCTGATGGTCCTCTTTCCTCAGTCTTGCATTCCCACAATGTGTGGCCCATTAGCATTTTGGTCAGTAATCTCCAACCATTCCCTGTCATTTATATGCAGAAATTTCCTTCAGCTGTCAAAACTGGATTGAGACATCCCTTTAGAGGAAGCAGACTCTGCCATCATTTCAAAGAAGAAAGGTGATGATAAGTAATTTGAATTTTTTTAATATACAAGTTGCTTCTGTTCTGCTCAAGCAGAAAGTGATGATGATGCTATAGCTGTTGAAGCAAATACTTTGTTATTGGTCCTGGTTCCCAGACTGATCCCTGCCAGTTATTTGCGGTATGACCTTCGGTGTGTAAGTTATAATGTCCATTCTGTCTGGGGTAAAATAGGAGTATAAGTAACTTTTTTGCTGTGTTTTTACTGCATAATTAAAGTAGTAATAAGCATGGTGTCTGAAACAGAGCATTGACCACTCAGGACATGTGTAGGACTCAGGAAGAATGGATGTAAATAATCACCACACCTGGACAGAAGCAAGTCTTCAAGGCTGGGTGACCCAGGGCATTCTCTGAGAAGTTCAATGCTTTGTAAGGAATTGTGAATAGCTGAGGTTAGACATGCTAACTTGCATTTTCTGTCAGTTCCTCAACTTTGTTCTAAAGATCCTACTATAGTTGGCATCTGAAATGACCTCACAGGTTCATGTGCTAAAACATTTGAGACTCAACTGGTGGTGTTGTTTGTGGAAGAAATAGAACGTTTAGTAAAACCCAGGCCTGCTCCCAGTCTGGTTTTGTTTTCTGCCTCCCACAAAGTGAACAAGAACTTCACACTCTTGCTTCTCCCAGAGATCTGTTCTGCCATGTTTCCTGGTTCAGACAGACTGTAGCTGTGAGCCAAAAGAAATCTTTCTTCTCTTAAGTTATGTCTACCAGGTAATTTTGTTACAGCGATGACCAAAGTAACACACATCTAGGGGGAGATGTGGGATTTTCTAGCCCTCACATCCAAGCTTGAGCTACAGCACCTAAGGAAGGCTTTATAAATAAGAAAGCCAGCTAGAGACCAATGCCAGAAGGGGAGCTAAAAATGAAAAGGTGTATGGCATCATACAAAGCAGCAGAACTACTGACCTTTTGACGTCAAAAGTTTATCCAGCCCAAGGTAGGGTGTCAGGAATGTTTCTTGAGCCCTGTAATCCCTGTCTGGTCCTAGGTGCAGGACACCCAAGCTTCTCTCAACAGTGAAACAGTGTTGAGAAACAGTCATGACTCTCGGAGGTGTGACATAGTTAAGAGTGCTTAGAGACATAATGTGGAGAATAAAATCCCTGTACAAGAAGTTAAAAGTGACCGAAATGCATCGTCTCTTTACAAAGAATATGGATGCTTGGGCTTTTCCGAAAATGCTGCTATCATCTGGGATGGTTCACACTGGTGTGCCTTCTGTGGGCATTCACACTGGTGTGCCTTCTGTGGGAGTTTCAACTTTTTAAGTAACTAGGAGGGGGCTTCAGAGAAGATGTAGGACAGAGGGCTGTGGGAAGGAGAGAGGGCAGAGTGTGATACAGTAAATATTTTGTCCAGTATAAAAATATTCCGATGGTGTCAAATACTCTGTACTCAGTATGTGGCAGGTACCTGGTTCAGGAACAATTCAAATGCATATCTTCAGTGTAAGCATGACAAACAGGGACATGGCCCCTGAGCTGGAGTTTAAACATCATTAAGTGAAAAGGTAATATTTAATGCGCCTCTTTGTTCCATCTCCTCTTTGTCACCCTCCCCCTACTTTTTTTTTTTTTTTTTTTAACAAGTACAGTCTGGACATCAGCACCACCTGAGCCTGCTCCTCCTTCTCAATAAGTGGATTGCTTGTCTTCCTTCCTTTCTCCCTCCCTCTATCTCACCCTCCCTCCTTTCTCTCTTCCTCCTTTTCTCCTTCCTCCCTTCCTTCCTTCCTTTCTTGTGTATGATGTGTGCGTGGGTGTGAGTACCTGTGTGCGTGGGTGTGTGTACCTGTGTGCGTGGGCGACTGTGCCAGAGCATGTTCCCATGGAGGAAGTGAGCCGGATGCTGGTGGTGGCTTCCTCAATCGCTTTCCAGCTTTCCACGGGGTTTCTTACTAAGCCTGGGAGATCACTGGCTGATCAGGGATCCCCAGGGTCTTCCTTTCTCTTCCTCCCAGCAACTGGAATTTAGGAGTTCGATGGCATATCCAGCTTTTTTATGCAGGTGTCTGGGATCCAAACTTGGGTTTTCACGCTTGGGCAGCAAGCACTTCACCCATTTAGCCATCCTCCCAGTGCCTCGAGATTATGTTCAGAGCTCTTCTGCTTCAACAACTCTTTCACTTTTTGGTCATTAGGCTTATGTGGAAGCTCCGGCACTGCCCAATACCCATGCTATACTTCCTGCTCCGCTTGTCTTCTTACTTTTTGAATTCTTTGCTTTCCTTGTGCTGTGGCAAGATACTCAACAGAAGGGACTTAAGGAAGGTGGGGTCTATTTTGGCTCACAGTTTGAGGTGCAGCTGGTCATAGTGAAGAAGGTGTGAGGCAGGAGTGTGAGGTAGATAGGCCTCATTTTATTTGTAGTTTATTTGCATTTTATTTGTAGTTGGGAAGCAGAGTGAGGTGAACGCTGGTACTCAGTTTGCTCTCTCCTTTTTATACAGCCTGGGAATCAGTCTATAAGATTGTGCCACCTACAGGCTGGGACGGTCTTTCCCCTTCATTTAAACCTTTCTGGAAATATCCTCATAGACAAAACCGGAAGTATATCTCTAAGCTAATTCTATATCCAACCAAACTCACAGTGAAAACTAACTACTGCCTTCAGATGACCATCCTGTGTTTCTTGGTGTTGGCATTAGAAACAGCTTTATGGTCTCCTTCAAATCCAGCAATGAGGTCACACCTAGGTGACAAGGACCCCCATGTGTCTGTTGCCATGGCAACTGCCACACACCTTACTTGCTCATGCCTCACCTATGCTTGGTGGTGAACATGATTATGTCACAGCTTGAATAAAAGGCAGAGACCCCAACTCCTGGGCCTTTCTTTTCTTCCTTCTATTCCTCATTTCCCCACTATAAACCTCTTCTCCTGGGACTGTACTGGCCTGGTGTGATCTGTCTGGATACGAGCCACCTTCTAACACAATACTCAGTACAAGGGAGAGGTGCTGACTGGGCTCATCCCCCATTGTAGCAGAGCAGACAGTGAAAGGAAGATTTGCAGCCTAGAGGAAATCCATTAATAACTGTCACTTAGCATTTAGACATCTCTCCTCTATTAAAAATGTGAACACTGCATGTCTCTAGCTTCCTTACTAGAATGGTCATCCTTTGGATGTCATCCTTATTGGGTTAAGGACAGTGGTCCCTTTGAATGTCATCCTTATTGGATTAAGGACTATCTGGAAAACTGGCTAAGGACTAGTCCTTGGTATGTGTCTGTGAGGATGTGTCCAAAAGCGAGAGAGTATTGGGTGATGAACGGAGTGGGGAAGACACGTCCTTCTTGTGCAGACATTCTCACTAACAGAGCACAGTGGTAAATGGAGGAAAACAGTGATTCTGCTCACCACACTGAGTTACAGCCTTCTACTCCTCAGTCATTAGGACAGCAGGACCTCCAGTTCCAGACTCCAGGACCACTGCAGAAACTCCCTGGGCCCTCATATCTTCAGCTTCTGGATTGACAGCTATACCATATGATTCCCTAGTTTTCTACCTTTGTTTGTAGAGTGAGAAACAGCATCCCATAGTCTCCACTCACAAGAGGCTGGTTTCCGCCCCTTTCAGCCACTCTGGCCAGTATCTCTAGTTCGTTCCTTCTCTGATATCTATATTCTGATATCTAATTTGTTCTCTGTTTGGAGGCCCACAGCCCACACACCTGCCATCTTCATTTCCCTGTCGCGGTGCCACAGATGTGATGCCCAGCTACTCTGTTCTTCTCCCATCTAGGACTTAGCTTCCTTGAAGGCAGCATTTTCCTGACTTTTCTCTTTACTTTACATACGACTTTTTCTATTTACATTTCCAGTATTTAGAACTAAGCCTGATGTGGCAAGTGCTCACTCAAAACTTAATGAATTAATGTGTGCCAATGATGTTTCTGTCTCTCCTTCCTAGTTTCATTCACCTTTTCCTACAAAGGGTTCATCTTCATTGGGGCCACCATTTGTGTGTTCTTCTCTGATTATACATCTTCGTTAGGATTATTTGTGTGTTGTGTGTGTATATGTGTAAGCATTGTCCTTATCACCTCATATCCATCTATTATCATCATCATTATCATAACCACTACCACCACCAGCAGCAGGTCTTCCTCATCCCTGTGGAAACAGGGTTTCTTTAAGTAGGTTAGGCTAGCTGGGCTAGGGAACCCCAGGGATCCACTGAGTCTTTATTTTGTTTCTATTGCTATGATAAAACACTATGGTCAAGTGCAACTTATAGAATAAAGAGTTAAATTAGGTTTATGATTCCAGAGGGTCCATGATGCTGGAGTGAAGCCATGGTGGCAGAAACAACTGAGAGCTCATATCTCAAACTGCACGTAGGAAAAAGGAGAAAACTGACTCAAAATGGCATGAGTCTTCTGAAACCTCAACACCGCCCCCTTCTAGTGACACAATTCCTGCAGCAAGGCCACACCTCCTAATTTCCCCCAAACAACCCCCAACTGGGGACCAAGTATTTAAATGCCTGAGACTTCTGAGGGGCCTTTCCTGTAAACTACTAAAGCTTGTTTCCACCTTCTGAGTGTTAGAATGACAAGCTTTGCTGCCATCTTGGCTCTTTGTACATGGATTCTGGGGATCAAACTCAGGTCCTAATGTTTGCAAGGCACAGATTTTAGTGGCCAAACTATCTCCCCAGTTCTTGCCTTTTTAATTTTTAATTAGGATGTAAAGTAACAGGTTTCTTTATGACATGTACAGACATTCTTTGCTTTGGTTGACCTTCCACTTCCCATCTCTCTTCCCACTTGAGCCCTTCCACTCCCAGAATTCCCTGTTGCACATTCCTATCACATGCTCAACCTACTGCCTTGCTCCTTAAAGCCTTTTTTTCCTATGATAGTTTTCTGGCCTAGACCCATATCCACTCCCACACAGATGCACATATTTAAAAATTAGACGAGAGGATTCACATATGTGAAAAGATATGCACTATCACGTCTTCCTCAGTCAGAGTTACATCATTTGCTATTATGTTTTCCAACTTGTCTATCTCCTGCAAATTTCTATTTCCTGCATTTTTCTTTAATAAAGTTCCATTGCGTGTGTTTTGAGACAAGGTCTCCCTATAAAGCCTAAGCTAGCCTAGAACTTTCTTCTTCCTGCCAGATTGCAGTCATGTGACACTACACTCAGTTGCATCCTCCTTTTTACTGGTTTGTCTGGTTCAGTTTTTCATTATTTCAATTTGGAAAGAAACTCTGCATGGACTCTTTTGTTCCTTTTAAAAACTGCATTTGTAATGAAGACCCCCACTCAGGGGAGACCCCCACTCAAGTCTCGGGGTAACGTGACCACCCAGTAACTCTCAAGACTCCAGAACTGGATGCAATCAAGCAGAGGTTTATTCAGGTGTAAACAGTCTGCTGTGGTCAACTCTTTAGCTCACGCAGGAGTAGAGTTGACCCCGATTACTGTCTGAGGAGAGATCTTATACCACAAACTAGGATGGGGGGGGGGCGAGGGTTGCTAGGGAAGCATAATCATAAGAATAGGACAACATCTCCAGAGGAACCCAACCTAGGTGAGTCAGGGTCATGTGGAAACACTATGTACACCTGTTTTTCTCAAGAATGCGGTCCTGCCCTGTCATTGTGGTCTTACCCTTGGAACACGGAGCCCAGAGCCTGTGAACCAGATGACCCAGATGACCTGCATTCTTGGTTCTGCCCTTTTGTGATCAGCCAGGTAGCCTGTTTCAGAGAGAATTTTCCATGCCCTTTGAAGGGAAATCTAAAAAAGAACTTATATATATATACTATAATAGGATTTTTATAATTTTTCATTCTTCAGTAACATAGCATATTAATGGAGAAGAAGAAAGGTGAGCCAAACAGGGTAGGTGACATCACCGTCATCACTCATTCATTGTCAGAGGTGGACAGGAGGCCCCACACTGGAATACTCTGTGTCCTGTTATCTTATTCTCACTCTCTGAGATGACCAATCCACTCCATATCTCTTTTGATCATGCCCTGCCCACTCAGCATCTGGTCTAGCAGTTGTGCTGTTGAGTATGGCAGTTGTTAATACACTGTGCCTGTTTGTATTCATACTCATTAAAAAACAAGAATATACAAATCCAGTTCCTTACAGCATTGGACACATTTAAAGGTTAGCAGATGCAGATGGTGGAGGCGATCTTTGCTGGATGGTCCAGAGATGGACTATTTCCATCAGGGCATAAGTTCTACTGGACAGTATTGTTCTAGAATCATTCAAGTCAGTTGGAACTATCAAAAGGAATGTGTTCAACTTCTTATCAGAGAGGAACTGGCTTCTGTGCCCTGCTATGGAAGAGATGGTGTCTCTTACCCAGGGATCTGAAGCAGCCCGACTGTGTCCTGCGATCTTCCTCCCCTTTTTTCTACTCTTTTCTTAGGAATTGTCAGTATATGCCATAGTGTTTTTTTTTTCCAGCTGTTAAAATTTTATTTTCATTAGGTTGTATATTACAGCATTGAAATCAACAAAGCATACAGAACAAACCAAAATCATTTACCAGGGATTATTGTATCTCACCTTCACCCATCCCCCAGTTCCCACCCCATCCCCCCATCGCTCCCACCCATCCCAGCTCCCATCCCATCCCCAGCTCCCACCCCATCCCCAGCTCCCACCCTCATCCCCAGTCTCCACCCCATCCCCCAGCACTCCCCACCACCATCGCCCAGCTCCCACCCCATCCCCAGCTCCCAGCCCATCCCCAGCTCCCACCCCATCCCCCAGTTCCCACCCTACCTCCCTGTTCTACCCTTTGTACCACGTACTCCTGTTCTTCTTTCTCAGGTCTTCTCTTTTTTTTTTTAATTTAATTTACTTTTGAGTGTATATGAGTTTCACCTACATGTATGTCTATGTACCACGTACATGTCCTAGTGCCTGCAAAGGCCAGAATCAGGTGTTGGCTCTCATGAGACTGGAGGTACAGACAGTTGTGAGCTGCCATGTGGGTGCTTGGAAGTGAGCTCAGGTCCTCTGCAAGAGTAGCCAGTGCTCTTAACCACCGAGTTGTTTCTTCCAGCCCTTGCGACCAAGTTCTTCTAAAGTAATTATCTGTGTTTCTTATTTTGCTTCCCTGATTTCCTATCCTTCAAGTTATGCTGATCTACTGTCCATCCTTTTATTGCCATTAAATGGCTTTCCCCAGGGTAACCAGTGCTCTGATAGAGGCTTTTCAGTTTTTGTCTTATTTGACTTCTTTGCAGCTCTTGTTGCTAATTAGTACTGCTTCTGTATGGAGAATTCTCCTGCTGCAGACACTGCACACTCCACCCACACCGGAAGTCCCAGCCTCTGCCAGTATCGGCTGCGTTCATGTTGCTTTCATTGACTGTCACCTGTGGAAAGACAGATGTCTACACAGAGACCCAGTGTGTGCATCCACATATCACAGTCCAAATTAAAACCAGAGGCTGAGAAGATGACCCAGACTCAGTGTGCAAAAGTGCTTCCTGTACAAGTATGAGGACCCGGGGTTCAGATCACCAGCCCCACACGAAAGCCAGGTGTGGCACATGCTTGTAATCTCAGTGCTGGAGGATGATGGTCCTGTGGGCTTACGGGCCAACTAGTGTAGCCAATGATAGCTCAAGTTACAGTGAGAGACCTTGTCTCAAAAATTGAGTGATCGAGGAAGATACCCGATATTGATTCTTGACCTGCACATTACACGCTTGCATGCATGCATGTGTGCGCAAACACACACACACACAGAGACACACACATTCAACATGAGTAAACTTACGATTCTCCTCTGGTAGGCAGTCTTTTCCTGGCTCATATCTAATTTCCTATTTTTCCTGTTTCCATGTGTAATACTACAATCCAGTCAGTTTTCAAATAAGAAAACATGGGGTCAACCTTGAAACCATTTCTCACCGTGCATGCTGAATCAAATACAAATTCCTGTTGATCTCAGATCTCTTCCAGCTACTTTCTGTGTTCCTGCTGCCCTCCAATGCAGCTCCGATCATCCCCCAAAATGGTAAAGCCTACTGATTCATCTCTTGGCTTGTCTATGGCCTTTCCAAATTGTTTTTCTACACTTTGGGGTTGCTAGTGAGATGGCCCAGTGTGGGAGAGAGCACTGCTCTTACGGATGGGATGACCTGTGTTCAGGTAACAGCACTACTGTAGGGTGGCTCACAGCTACCTGTAACTCTAGCTCCAGGCATATCTAACTCCTTGTTCTGGTCTCTACAGGCATTCATGTGCACATCCCCCCATACAGATACAAACAATTAAAAAATAATTTAAAAAATCACTTAAACCATGTCACTCCTGACCACAAACCTATCTTTTATTTAAAACTCTTGAATAGTTTCCTTTTCTTCCTAGGAGTGGAGGAGTAAACCAGGTTCAGTGTCATTGCCTGGAGGCCTGGCATGGTGCTCTGAGCTCAGTCCCTTCCTCCATGATGCCTTACTATCCAGTTCACCTCCATCCCGCCTGCTGAAGCATCACTTCTCAGCAGAGACAAGCCCTCCCAGGCAAGCACTAGCTCTTTAGTTATGCTATGAAGTAAGAACTTCATCGTCCTTCTCCTGCCACTTTGTATCATGTGCCCATGCTAGTGATCTCTTTAAAAATTAATGCATATTTTCTCTATTTCACTAAAAGCTCCCACAGAGTGTAGAGGATATGAGATTCTGTTCTCAGTTGTATCCCTGGGCTTTGCATATTGTCTGACACTAGGAAAGTATAAACCATATTTGAACACATCATAATAAACGCTACAGAGCAAATGCCTAGCATATAGACATAGAAAAGACAGATAATTAGGATGGCCAGAAAAGATACCTGGAGGAGGGAAACACTGAGTCCCGAGGAGCCACTGTAGACATGTACATCTGGCACAGGGCTTACTCTGAGCAAGGGCTACAAAGCAGAAAGAGCTGATTCTCAAGGAAAGAGGGAGCTGAGTAGGCTGCAGAACAGTGGGTTGTGGGTAGTCCTGATTTGGGGAATCAGCCAAGGGCCAGGTCATTTAGGGCTTACTCACCCTGAGAATGTATTTTCACTTTATGTGTGGTACAAAGAGAAGTCACTACAGAGGCTTTGTGTGTATGTGTGTTTGTGTGTATACACATGCGTGGACAAACATGTAGAAGCTCAAAGTTGATATCTGGTGTCTTCCTTGATTGCTCTGTACTTTATTGAGGCTCAGACTATAGATGTCACTTTTATTTCCTCAGATGCAGGGATGAGATGAGCTATACCTAAGCTATGTAAATACATGGCCTGGGTTGAGCCCAGAACATTTCCTTCCTCTCTGTTCCAGCTATCCTTAGACCTAGGCCTGGAAGCTTCTAGCCTCCATACAATCTAATCTTTCAAGCTGATTGATTCAATCTGACTTTTCTTAGCTTCTGACTAAATTGCTCTACCTGGTCTCATACTAACTTTGGCAATATGTTCTAATCTTTTGCTTCCTTCACACTCTCTGGCTCATTCTGTCTTCACCTGTGTCTAGCTCATTCTCTCAGTCACCCGTCTTTTCTGTAAAACTGTCCCAGTAAAACTGCCATACCGATCCACCATCCACTACACCAACCTTTTTTCTTATTCCCTGCTCTTAAGTAGCTGCTGTTTCTTTGCTGTTTTCATGTGAGTTGGGCATATCCTATCTCTAACGTGTTCTGTCATAGCCTTCTCTGATTTGTCACTTTACCTGCTCCTCAGTTAAATATCACTTTAAAACATGGTTGCCTGGTGATCTGGATGCAGAACTCTCAGCAACCTCTCCAGAATCATGCCTGCCTGTGCACCTCTATGCTTCCTGCCATAATGATAATAGACTAAAACTCTAAATGTGAGCAAGCCCCAACTAAATATTTTCTTTTGTAAGAGTTGAGGTTGTCGTGGCATCCCTTTACAGCAATAGAAACATTAACTAAGAGAAAGAAAAGCTGTAAAATGGAGTCAATTTAGACTATCTCTTCTGCATTCTGTAGATTGTAACATGAAAGGGTGATTTTATTAATACATTTTTTTTTATAAAAGTAAAACAGCAATTTATGTGTTCAACATCACTAACCATCAAGGAAATACTAGTCCCATTCATACATACACATATACATACACATACACATATACATGCATAACATGTACAGACATGCATATGCACAAATACATGAACACACCTTGCTTATCCATTTACTAATTAATTGACAAATGGGTTCTTTTTATCATTTGACTATTATATATGATGCTTTCATTTAACCACAGGTGAACAAATACCTGCCCAGATTCTTGCTTCCAATCCTTTTGAGGCATATGCCCATGAGTGGAATTTGTAGTCATACAGTAAGTAATTGTATGTTTAACTTTGTGAGGTTCTGCCACTCCTAACAGGTGTACCATTCTATCTCCCCACCAGAAGCACACAGTATCCAATCTCCCCAGGTCCATGCCAGCCCTTAATTTTCTGTCTCGTCTATACCAGTCACCCTACTGAGTATCTGCAGGTATCTATGTTTACTCATAGTCTCAGCTACATAGTTTATAAGTATCAGAGATTCTTGAAATGTCTTTGGTTTTAGAACCTGTGGACTTGGCTTCTATATCACAGTTTGTATTCCTGACTGGCCAGTGTACAATGGAGCTGGGGCATGAGGTCAAACCAGCTGAAACAGATCAGGTAGATGGTGTGAGAGGCCAGAGGAGGTAAAAAGGACAGCAACTGCACACAGCTCAGTGTTTGAGTCTTCTTGACCAACGTCGGTCCCATAGGAGATGGGATTTGGGGAGAAACTCATGGGCACTTTCTCCCAAAGGATCCACAAAGTCAGAGGTCTATCTGGTCCTGTGTGATCACAGCACTCAGACCACAATCATGGCTTGGAGGACTGAGTCCTCCAGGGGCATGACTCTTGATGCATTCATTCTAGAAACACTTGAGGGCCTTTGCCATGTCCCGAGCTTCTGTGGAAGGTCTAGCCAGTGCCATTTGAAGCATTGCTTTTACTGTGACTTCGCCATGCAAAAATCTTCGAGGTCATATTGTGATTGACAATGGTGGCTTTAGACAAGCAGAGCCTCAAGGTCTAAGTGCCTGGGGGGATCTCTGAAATGCTTTCCCAGCTCCTTTCCACAGCATTAGAGCAATAAGACAGGGAGAAAAAAAGCAGTAAGTCAGGGAAGCAGGTCATGTGCAGGTTAGGAGCCCAAAAGCAGCAGAAAGCAAGGGGCAGACCAATGTTTCCTCTGTCCACAGCAGACATTCAGAAACCATGAGGACGATCCAGGGAGCTCAAGACAGCTCTTATTTCTGCTTGTGTAAACTATACAAGTGTTTTCCACTTCAAAAGCTCCCATATCCCCAGCAAAAGTTACCTTATGTGGGAGTCTTTAGCCTGCACAGAGCAGGCAAAATCTGTTCTTATGAGTCACGTGCTCCTTCCATTGATGCCCAGATAGCTCATTCTTATCTTCTTGGAATATTCTCAGTATTATTTACTATCGGGGAAACACAAACCCAAAGCACAATGAGACTGGGCAGTTATAGGCTGGTGGATCTCTGAGTTTGAGGACAGCCTGGTCTGCAGAGAGAGTTCCAGGACAGCCAGGGCTACACAGAGAAACCCTGTATCAAAAATACAAATAAAGAAATATCTTACTCCCCCAAAACAAAAACAAAACAAAACAAAACAAAACAAAACAAACAGAATGAGATGTCACTTTACACCTCTCAGGATTGCTATGAAATAACAACAGGACCTCAGATAACAGTAAGTGTGGGCAAGAATGTGGTGAGACTAGAGCCTTTCTTCATCATGGGACCAGAAAGTAGAGCAGCTGCTGTGATAGAGAGCCCAGCAATTCCACTCTTAGGATGGGGGCAGGAGCTTCCACACACATTTGCACAACTGCAGTCATACGGCCTTATTCACAATCCAGGTGTCCACTGAAAACCAAACTGGGTGAGCAAACTGTGCTGTGTATGGACAGTGGAATATTATTCGCCCATAAAAGGAATAGATAACATTTGGTATAAACTGTGACAAAGATTTTGAAAATGTCAGGTGTAATAGACACAAAGAGGGTATGTATCTGTTTATACTTCTTTGAGGGATACTTCCTTAGGACAGGAAAAGTCATGGAACTAGAGAGCGAATTGTCTAGTACATATGGAATTTTTGTTGAAAATGATGAAAATATTTAAGTATAAATAGTGGAGCTAAATTCTGAATTTATTTAATGTTACTAAATTCTATAGCTCTAAGTGGTTAAATTGAAAACAATAAATTATTGGGGGATGGAAAAATGGCTCAGCGAGTAAAAGCTTTTATTGACCTACCTGGCCACTGGAGTTTGGTGCCTGGAAGGTACAAGATGGAAGGAGAGAACCAAAAACCACAGGTTGTCTTCTGTCCTGTACATGAGTATCACAGCATATGAACACACACACATTAATAAAGAAACATAATAAAAATTTAAAAAATATTACCACAAAACAAAATGCCAGGATGAAAACATCCTCTGTGATGTGAGGACCTAAGCACAGGAGTGCGGGGAACATGTCTATCTTAGTTAGGGTTTTACTGCTGTGAAGAGACACCATGACCAAGGCAACTCTTATAAGGACAACATTTAATTGAGGCTGGCTTACACGTTAGAAGTTCAGTCCATTATCATCAAGGCAGAAACATGGCAGCATCCAGGTAGGCATGGTAGGAGGAGCTGAGAGTTCTACATCTTCATCTGAAGGCTTCTAGCAGAATACTGGTTTCTAGGCAGCTAGGATGAGGATCTTAAAGCCCACACCCACAGTGACACACTTACTCCAGTAGGGCCGTACCTCCTAGTAGTGCCACTCCTGGGCAGAGCATATACAAACTATCACAGTGTCTAATGTTAAAATCTGTCTTCAAGATGGGGGTAGATCCTGCCGTCTGCACCATGCACTGCCCACCAGCTCTAGTGGTATCCTGGTTGAACTAGATGGTACAACCAGAAAGAGTAGGAACATTAGAATAATCATCTCCTTGGTGGCCTTAGCTGGTGGCTGCAAGGTGACATGATATCATGTAGAAATTAGTATCATGATGGGATTTCAATCTATAAACCAGCTCTACATACAAGCCAGAGGGTACAGCTAGTAACTAACCCACACTTGCTGTAGATGACTTAAAGTCTTATTTTACAAGAGAAAGCCCCAAAGGCAGAGGGAGATAATAAGTTCCAGATTCTATACCTCTCCACCCACTTAAAAAGACTGACCTTCTTGATTGCTTTTCCTTTAGAAACCACCCTCAGAGCCATAAAACTCAAGTCATTTAAAGGTTAGCAGCATTTGCATGGTGTTAAGTTTGTATACAGATGAGGGTTGGAAAAAAATAAATTGGAGATCGACAGCCCCCTAATTAAAACAACTGTAGAGACCAAAATTTAATTACAGCTTTGTTTCCTGAAACCTGGAGAGGATGCTGGCACATATCAGAGATGGTGGCTTCCAGTACAACTTGGGACAGTTACCTTACTGCATCAAGCTATTTCCTCTGAGATCAGTCACTCCTCAAGAGAGGTAGAAAGCTAACAAAACTTGCAAGGCCCAGGAATCTTGTAAAGTTATGAGATTCACAGGGTCTTTCCTTACGGCTATATAAGCTATGAACCATGGCTGGCTGGGTAGAGGAGACTCTTCAATGAAGATGCCTGCAAATTGTGAAAGGAAAGTCTGGAGGTTGAGTAGTCACACTTGTGGGATCGCGTTCTGCCCTGACAATGGGCATGGGTTTTAGGGAGGTGAAAAGCAAGGAGCTTGAGTGCTCTTATCCCAAGCCGCTGAAGTCGGGTACTGACACTGCTTTGGGGGTGGGAAAATGCAGTCCGAGATGTGTGTGTGGAGGGTGGGGGGGGGTGGGGCGAAGTTGGAGTTCCCTGACTTCTGCGCCTACAATTGCCACTGGTGAACAGCACAGAGAAGTCAGGAATGAAGTGAAGGGTGACCATGGGCCCACAATGAGGCCAGGACAAAATCCTGGACATTATGGGACTTTGAGCAGTGAAGAGTTGAGAGCAGAGTGGGCCATGGGCTGGGCTAAGGATGGTGACTAGCCCGGGGCAGGGACAGGGAGGTGAGGCTGGGATCTGTGGCTTAGGTCATCTTGAAGGTAGCAGTGAGTGGTAGTCTGGGGCACAGATGGGCTTCTACGGGAGATTTAGCAGTGGCTCTGTGGGTGAAGTCCTGCTCTATGCTCCCCATGGCGGTTCTCAATGAAAGAGACAGCCCTTAGTTCAAAACTGTGTATTGTTGTTTCATTGTGGAAAATGGATGTGAACCCACTTCTCAGGGTGGATCAGAGATTAAATACCTTTTGTGGGAAGGAATGTCTGAGAAGGGAAGCTTATTGGCTACATTCTTAGGGCATCTAGGTACCTCATTAGTGTGGAGAGTTCTGTTTTGGGCTTCAACCAACCTAGGGAGTGTGGCATGTGTCCCAGGCCAGGAATCTGGCAGGGAATCTGCAGGAAGCATCTACCATCTCAGGTGTGAGTTTCTGGGTCTCATACCTGCTCTAACTTAGCAAGTTTCCTGGCATGGTCCACTATCTTGCAGCACTTGCTGGGGTGATCTATTTCAGTGATGCAGCTAGTCTTTGACTAATGGTTCTGTAAGCACTCCAATAAACTCATTGGTTCACCAAAGTCAGCTTAGTAGAATTCGTTCATTGGTGTACCTAGCCAGTCTGATGTGAATATATGATCGTCCAGGTTGCTCTAGGAAAAATCACAGGACACAGTCACCAGGTCACATATGCTATAAAGATATGCTCGGTGGCCCTACTTAGGATTAACTATGTTATATTCACCTCATTTTCTCTCTCTTTTCATTCCTTGTGGTTCCGTCTCTCCAACATCCCTTCTGTTTGTATTTTGTATTGTTTACTCTGTCATCAGGACCAACCACTGGGTCAGGACACACAATCTCCTGTTACTGTCACCTGGTACTACCTCAACATCCAGATTATTCTCTGCAGACATCTACCTCATTCTATGTCATGAAAACTCCAGTGAACAAGAGAAAGACAACCTGCCTGCTTGTTAAAAGAGAAAGTGACAGATATTCTTAGTTGTTGACTTGGCATACCTAGGAAGAGGAAACCTATGAAGAACTGCCTCTGTCAAAGGGTACTGTGGCTTTGAAGGGTCTTTCATGATTACTAGTTGCTGTAGGAAGGCCCAGCCCACTGTGGTGATACCATCCCTAGGCAGGTGGTCCCGGGGTATAAAAGAAATGCAGGGAGGGGTATATGAGATTGAGAACAATCTAGTAATCCACCATCTCTGCTTCAACAACTGCCTCCAACTTTCTGCTTGAGTTCCTGCCATGATACCTCTCCAAGATGCATTGTGTCCTGGAAGTGTACCTTTCCCCTTCCAAGTCGTGGTGTTTCTCGTAGCAACAGAAAGCAAACTAGAACAAGGAACTGAATTCATACTTGAGTGTGAATAACTGTTTTCACAACACTGCTATGTGGATATTTCATTTTTGGCCATTGTAGTTTGATAACTCACATGGGTGGATATTGTCTGTCATCTATCTATCTGTTGGTCTGTCTATCTATCATCATTATCTGTTTATCATCTATCTTCATCATCATCATCATCTCATCTATATTCTATCTATCATCATCTATCAATCATCATCATTATCTATCATACATCCATCTATCATTTATCTATCTACTATCTATCTATCTATCTATCTATCTATCTATTCTATCTATCTATCATCTATCAATCATCATTTATCAATCATCATTATTATCTATCATTGCTCTATCTATCTATCTATCTATCTATCTATCTATCTATCTATCTATCATCATCAATCTTCCTCCTCCATCCATCATTATCTATCATCTACATTATCTAATTTTGTAAATATTTTAAATGTTGCTTCTTTGGATAAGACACTGTAATAGCTGCAGCCATTCTAAATAACCTTCAAAGAATACCATGGTCAGTGTTGGGCTATATACATGGATAAGGCAATGCATTTTGCTTCAGTTGATAGCTATGAGTAGCTAGCTGTGTACATTCATCCAAATTTTGTTAGATCAAATGAATCTCTGGACTTTCAATGACCCTGTTATACTCCCCTATTAAGATGGACTCTACAGGAGAGCAGAGACCTGATGTGTTCTCCGTGAACCCCAAGTACCCAGAGAGGTACCGAACATAAGGAGGGAACACAATAAAAGCCATTGGAGTGGAGAAATAAAGGTACCATTTGAGCAGAGTGATGTGGAAGCTCTTTTGTGTGCACATTGACAGATTCTAGAATTACATGAGAAACTAGGACTTTGCACAGTCTTTTTATGAGTATACTAGATCCTTCCAGGTATCCCTCCTCTGACAAGTCCCAGCTCCCATAGCAGTCTCCCATTTTTTCCCCTGACAGATATTCTGTTTTTTGTTCTACCTTCCAGCCAATATCCATGATAGCATTATCAGACTTCACTATCTCCCATTTCTTCATACTATCTGAAATTCAATTCCATCCTCTCTCATCTGGCCTTGCTTCTCAACAGGTCTTTCCAGGTCCCATCTGTGACCTGGGTAGTACTAAAACGCAGTGATGGTGCTTGTCCCTCATCTCCCCTCACAGTGCTGCTCTTCCTCCTCCCTAAGCATCCCCACCTGAATGGACCAGTAGAAGGCCACAAGATCCCCAGCTGACCTGACCTGTCAATCTGGGCTTATTTTACCTGCTTCCCTGAGCCCTCTGTTTAGTCTCTCCTATGGATACCTCTCTTTTTCTTTGCTTTCTTTCATTTTGAAAAAAAAGATTTAATTTTAAATTATGTATATAAATATATGTCTGTATGGTGTGATGTGCTAAGAGTTTGGATACCCACAGAGGCCAGCGGCGTTGGATCCCTCTGAGCTGGAGGTCCAGGTAGTTGCGAGTCACTGGACATGACTGCTGGGGACTGAACTTAGGTCATCTGCAAGTGGTCTTTATACTGGGCTGCAGCCCTTCTCTGGTTTCTTCAAGCTGGGACTATGTGGGACTCAGTCCTTGGTTCTCTACTCCATGCACTTTCTGGGGGACAGAAATCACAGGAATGGAAACCTTCCTACATATCTTCCACTGCCATATTGCTAGATCCAGCCAGGCTCTCCTAGAATCCAGGCTCATATCCAGTGGTCATTTTCTTGTCAAACACTAGTTACCTTGTTAGTATAAAATCAAATGTTATGATTTACTCTTCAGTTGCTGGCCTCCAAAACCACTGCTCTACCACACTCTCCCACCCACTGCTGCTAGCTCCCATATCGTGCCCATTAGGATGTCCTGTTGGCTCTATGTCCAAAGCCTACATAGCCAAACCAGACCATTTCTTATCATCAGCACACGGACCTTTATTACTTTGATCTAAGCACTGGTCTTTCCTGAACCACAGCAATGGCCTCCCAAGAGACAGAGAAGAGAGAGCCATCCCGGGAAGACATCTTGCAGTGGCTCCCCACTGTAGGGGGGTTTAACCCAGCAACTTAAAGGCTTCCACCAGCTGCTTGCCCACCCCAGCTAGCCTGTCCCCACTGTGCCCTGCCTTGGTCTATGGCTTGGTTCACTGCAAGCCACAGCCGATGTCTTGACTGTTCATTCCGAAATGGAAGACTTTTAATCCATGATTCCTATGTAAAGCACCAGATTGTGGAAGCTCTCAACTCTGGGTTATTGTCTCTGTGACTGCTTATCACCGCTGACATTGCAGTGTGAAAACAGAGATAATATCTATGAATAAGCAGGGCTATATTCTAATATAATAATATATATAATATAAATATATATATAATATATGCCTATGTTCATATATATATATATATAATTATATATTAATATATATATTATTATCTGACATTATCTATCTATCTATCTATCTATCTATCTATCTATCTATCTATATCTGAACATAGGCATTTTAATCTTATATCAATGTTTTTCAGACTTTTTGTCTCTTAAAACTGGAAGAAAAGGTCTAAGCTGGTAGTCACTGTATTAGTCAGCTTCCCAGTACTGTGACAAAAGAACTAGTATAATCAAATTTAAAGTGAGGATTTCTGTTCTGGCTTACATTATTGAGGGTTCTAGTCCACAGCTGATTAGCTTTGTTGCTGTTGGGCCTAGATGATGGTGGTTATGTGTGATATAGCAGAGTGACTTATGTCATGTCGGGGAAGCAAAAGGGAGAAAGAGAAAGGTCCCAGGGACCCATTGCTCACTTGGTGCATGCCAGTGAACCAAAGGGCTTCCTACAAAGCCCTACTTCTTCACTGTTTCTTTACCTTCTTTTACTGCCATTCTGGAGGTCTGGCTTGTAAGGTCTGGGACTTTGTAGGTCATTCACCATCTAAACTACAACAATCCTGATCTGGCTTCTGGGCCATCATGTGCTGTCACCTGCTCTTTTCCATAAGAGAATTCCCCTGCAGTACTGGGATTGCTACCTTACTTTCCATCTGTTGGATCTCACATTTTGGTGCATCCTATCTGACTGCCTTATAGAATCTTGTCCAGTGTCTCCCTCTTTTCCCTTGCTACCCCAGCTTCTTGACCTTGACTCTTTTCTTAGCTTTGTTACACATGTGCTCGACTTTCTGTATAGATGAGTCTTCCTTTCTTTGTCTCCCTAGAATGGAGGCCCCTTGGGGCAGGGGTGCTTGGTTCCTTGGCTTCTTTCTCAAAGAGGTCCCCACACATAGGTCTTCATCACTTTCCCATTGGCTGATTACTATGAGAGCCTTTCATTAGTGGCAGTTCTAAGACAATGGATTTTGCCTTAGTATATAAATCACAGAGTCAAGGGCACTCAGGAACTCAGGGGTGAATATTAGGAAAACGAGGATGCCCTGATCTACCTAGAGCTTCATGGGAAAGGTAACATCGAGTTGGAGGGTATTCCCAGAATGGAGAAGGGTACACAGAAGGTGGCCCAGGCAGAAGATCTTGTGTATACTGGTTTGGGGTTTGGGGAAAGTGGGAGACCTGGGGTCTGACAGTAAGATAGTGTGTCTGCAAGGGAACTGATATGTAGGTATGGAGAAGTGAGAGTCATAGGGTGGCTTGCTATGAGTACGGTGCTGAGCCAACATGCCTGTAGATTTTGGGGGCAGTCTTCTTACACACAAAGGCTGTACTGCTCCTGCCATATTGTGACTACCCAGAAGCTGTGAGAACTGCAACCTGGTATCATCCTTCAATGCTTTCCTTGAAGCTGTCTTCCATAAAACCCCTGAGCAATTACCAGGAACTGGGTGTGACCAACATATCCTGGTTAGCGCAGTACCCAGAGAACCCTGGTGAGAGCCAGTTGCTCCATGTTCCCCTTGGTCATTAGATCCTTTGTATGGACAACATATGCTGGATTGGATCTACAGAATGCTTATCAAGCAGGGGCCTGAAAGGGTCTTCTTTTCCCCTCTGTCCAGGTGGATGACAGACCCAAGGAGCCCAGAAAGACTTTCCCTGCTCCTCCTGGGCAAGGCATTATACAGGCAGAGCCATCAGGTGATAACGCACCTCGGGCCCAGGGAAGAAAGGCAGAGGGAGGCAGAGAGAGCTCTTTGAGCAGCAGCAGTGGGTCAGGGAACTTGGAGAAGCAGGTCTCTGGGTGTCAGAGAGGTCATTTATGGCAAGGATGGTTGGGAAGACTTCCTGGATGTGGCGGCATGTTGTACCCCATGCACTAACAGCAGCAGATGAAAGGCAACTCCACACCAGGAACCTGTGGACATTTGTGCAAAAGCTTGCAGATTAGCATCAACACCAGCACTCTGCTAATTACACCAATAATGAGCATTCCACAGTCAGCCAAAAAACTCAGGCCCTAGCAGATGTTGTCAGATGTATCCATTTTGTCCTATAATCTTTAAATAATCTTTTCATGAAGTCCCATCTGAAGGAGAGACCTAATCCATCCTCCCCGTAGGAAGGGAATTATCTTTCTGATGGTATAAAATAATCCTTTTAGGTGACATGAAACCAGCTCTCAGGCTAAATCTCCTTTTCTTCCTCCCCCTCAGGTGCCATCATTGCCGTTAAGAACTGCATTTAGGCAATAAACGGGAAGGCTGGAGGGGTTATGCTGAGCCTCAAATAGTGTTATGTTGGAGCCTGATTCTCCTGAAAGGACAGTGTGGGTTTATCTCTGACTCCCAGCTAGAGGGGAGCCGCCATTTCCCATGCCTCCTGGAGTTTGCCCTTAGAGGCCTTTCAGAGGCAGTGAGAGGGAGGGAGGGGGAGCAATTAAAGGCAGCCCAGGTGGAGAGAGCCCTGGAATCCGAAGGGACTACTTCTGGTTGAGATTCAGGGTTAATCTCCTTATTGCAGCATTCAGGGTTGGGGTGGGGACTCAGTGACAACTCTGTGTTCAATTCTAACCTGACCATTTATTAATTATGTGGTGTGGAGGCCCCGTGTGATTTCTCCTTTCAAATGTCTAAAGCGGGAGTCACATTGGAAATGTTCTGTCTTCTGAGATACATGCCGGGAGATCTACATGCATTTATCTATAGAGTCTATAGATCAAGAGCTGCAGGGAATGAATGCAAGTTAAGAAGTGCAAAGTCTGGATCCTCTTCCTGCTTCACTTTGCTTTGGAGGACAGCATTGTTGATGAAACTAGCTAGAACTTGCCTTCTTTCCCCCATCCTATCTTCAAACCTGTGTATTAGCCCACCTATGGCCCTCTGTCTTTATATGGAATGCCATCCGGTCTAGTTTCCATTTCCTGGAGCAGAATCTATTTATTTATTCATTTTAAATGTATTCATTTTGTTGTATGTAATGAGTGTTTGCCTTCATGGATATTTGTGCACCACATGCATGCAGTGCCCATGAAGGCCAAGCAGGGTTCAGATCCCTGGAACTGGAATTACAAATGATCATTAGCTGCCATCTGAGTACTGAGAATTGAATGAACTTGGGTCTTCTGGAAGAGCAACAAGTACTCTTAACCACTGGGCACCTCATAAGGCTCCCTAAAGCAGACTTTAATCAAGCCCATACTCTCTAGTTCTATGTGATGTACTGGAGATTTGAACAAGTAATGTTGAGGAAGACCTTAAGGAACTCAAGACTTGTGAGGCAGACAAGCCTGAACCCCGCAAGCAGACACAATGCCATATGGCAAGCCTTGGAAAAGTGATTTGCACTAAGTATAAAGGAGGCTGGTATTCATAATTAGAGTTATTTTTACCTTTACTGGGAGAAGACAGGGAGGAGGTAGGATAGGCTATAGAGAGGGGATGAGGAATACTGAGATAGCCCAACTACAGAGGAGATGGTTAGCTGTATGTGGATGTGTGTGTGTGTGTGTGTGTGTGTGTGTATGTGTGTGTGAATGGACAGGGAATATAGAGTACACTCCCACTCTGACATGCAGCTGCTGTTCCATTCTGCATGTGAGGGTGGGATGGAGAGAGGCACAGGATAACAGGAGCCAGAAGGCAAAGGCAACTGGAGACTGCAAGGAGTTAAGCTTTATCCCGGAGCTCTTTAGAAATCCTTCTAAACAGAGGAGTGACATGATCAGATTTTAGAAAGATAATTCTGATGGTGGGGTACAGCATGGGGGGGAGGGGTGGTGGGAGTAGGGAGCCCTGTTCTGCAAAGATTGTGATAATCCAGGAGAGGGGCAACGAGGGTCTGAGTGAGGGCAGGTGCGTGGGAATGAGGGCAAAGTGGATTAGGGAGATTTAGAGAGGACAATCAGCCTGGGGACTGATTGAAGGCGAAGGAGTGGAGGCAGGGGAGTGGAAAGCTGCCCCGAGGCTTCTGGTTGGGTGACAGGGGTATGTGATGTGGTGCTAATCAGGGATCAGAGGAGGATTGAATTAGGATCTTTTGCATTTTGAGGATTTCCAGGAAGAGGGGTCCAGTTGGAGGCTGAAAATAGATTTAAAGCTTAGGAGAGAGGCACATTTATTCATCGTGTACATATGAAGTGTTCATGTGGTAAACAAGTTTCTAATGCTGAATCTAACGAGCAGAGCCTCAACTTTTGCGGGAGAATCTTTTCCAGTGAGAGAAAGCAATCAATACAATCGAAATAGAACAGGATCATGAGATGGACTGCTGCCTTAGAGAGGGTTCAGGAAAGATAGCCTTGGCAAGAGAACATTTGAAACTAATATCTGATGTCATGACAAAGAGCCAGCCACATGAAAGCCCCAGGAAAAGCATTTCAGGCAGAGGGAATAGCATGTGTGAAGGCTTGTGGGAAGGGCAAGCTTAGTATGTTCAAAAAAGGGAAAAACATTTGGTACCTAGTGTATAGTGGGCAGGGATGGCAGGTAGGATATTGGAGGTTAGAGGCAGGGCCTAGATCACATGGAAGGATGTATCATCCAAGTTAGGCTAAGCAGATGTTAAGAAATAGCCCCCAAAGTTCCTTAGCATATGATAAAGAGATTGGTATATAGCAGGCATCACACATACATCAAGGGCTGATGCCCCATCTCTATTTTAGGACTTGTATAGACGGACAGCTGTCACTTAAGAGCATTTCCAGTGTCCTAGAAGAGGGCAATGACATTAAAGCTTCTGCACAGACACCTCAGTGCCATGTTCTTTGTCCGAGGGAAATGCCATAGTTGGTGGAGTCAGGGTAACACAGTGATACAGTCTCCCATAGGCTTCAGCAACCATTTCAGATTTTGTTCAAAATGCTATAGGAAGCAAGGAAGGCTTTTTTTCTTTTACTTTTTCTTTTTTTTTCTTTTCTCTTTTGCTTTCTTTTTCAACAAAGGAACATAGTTGTAGAGCACTATGTAGTTTACAAAATAGATCAGGAAATAGGAGAAATGAGAAACGGGGTAGTCTAGAAAAGCCTGCATTGGCTGTGAGCCCACTGCGAAAGCTCCCTTAGATCGGAATCTGGAGAAAACCATCTCGACAGGACCCTCTGCAGGAGGCACACTGGGCTGGTGAGTCAGCCCTGGCCTGGCCTAACCTGCTCTCCTTTGTTTGTAGAGTGCAGTAGGAACTTCGGACAGAGGCTTCTGAAATGTCTCCCTATGCGTCTCCAAGAGAAAGATGTCTAAAGGGAACATTGGAAAAAGAAAATACCATAGCAACTCACTGCCAAGAGAGCCTAGATCTTACTTGGGGAAGCTAGGCTGGAGGAGAGAATGGTGACTTGTACTTCCTATCCTTTTCCATGTAAGGAGAAAAAAAGACAACCAGGTTTGATGGCAATCCTGATACTCGGGAGACTGAAGCAGGAAGATCCAGAGTTGAGGCTACCTCAAGTAAATACATGTATAAATAAACAACAACAAACAAACCAAAGCCAATCCCAGTGAAGAACATTCTTCATTGGAATGTAGACAAAAAAAGGAGGGTTGGTCAATCTGGGGTCAATCCCAGTGTAGAATGTTCTTCCAGTATAGAAAGAAGAGCTCAGAGAGAGCAAGATGCTGAGGTTGGCTCAAGGGTAGGCCGTTCCTGGCTTGGTCTGTTATTCTGACACAGAATCTGAGGGTGCCCAGGGAAGAATACACAAGATCCGGCTTCAGGCCACATTATAGTGGGTGGCTCTACTCACAGGCTGCTCAGTCTAAATTCTATGACCAACAGACGTGCAGCTGCTTGCCTCCGCCATGGGGATAAATTAGGAACTTTTCTTCCATCCCTTCATTAACTCTTTCCCTTCCTATGTACTCCAAGACCAGAACTGTGACTGCCAAATCTCCATAATAGTTCAGTGCATGTTTAAAATATGGCAGAGTGTTCTAGAAGGAAGGGACAAGAGACTTGGCCTTGATATCCAAGACAATTGTATGTATACATACATACATACATACATACATACATCATACATACATAAGTACGTGTGTGTGTGTTTGTGTGTGTATGTGTGTGTATACATATGTATGTATGCATACACAGAAGCATTTATTTTTGTGGTGCTAGTGACTGAACCTTGGGCCTTCTCATGTTAGGCAAGTGCTCTGCCACTGAGCTCTGTCAGCTCTTGGCTCCCATCTTTTAAAGGGAATGTCATTTCCCTTCAGTAAAAGTCACATGTGTGTTACAGGCAGGAACTTCCATTAATACTTCCTTTTGTCTCTCCTTCTTCTCCGAGAAGTCAATTAGAAAACAAGAGGAATGCCTCTGTGGCTGAATAAGTGAATGAACAAATGATTTCCCAGGAGCCTGGTCTAGAAACAAAGCTGGTGACTCATCTCTCCCACTGGCCATTGTTCTCCAAACGAGCTTCCGATGCAGAGGAGAAGGGAATTTGTTATACTGGCAGAAAGGATGGTGAATAGGTAGGTTTCCAGATATACTTCTTGCTGACTGGGCCTGGTGGCCAGTGGTGAGAAAGTTATGTGTCTCTGTTGCCATCCAGGGACCAAATTGAGCTCAGGCCATTATCCTGGGAGTTGGCCAGGGAGAGCCTACCTGTCAAACTGGCCTGGAACCCAGAGAGATAAACTCCTGGTGAGTCCTTCTGTGGCACCCTGGGGCTTTGGTGACAGAGTTAATTAATCAAGACACCAGCATCAAAATTAAAGCATGGAAGGAAAGTCAATTAGTGATTGAATAGTGGGCAGGAGACATATTTTAATGATTCTCTCAATTTGAGCTGTTCTCTTGCCTCCTTTGGCGCTCTCTCTTCTCTTCCTCTGTCTCTCCTCTCTCTCTCTCTCTCTCTCTCTCTCTCTCTCTCTCTCTCTGTCTATTGCTAGGATTAGAAGAAGGGAGGCACATCTCTGACTCAAATTTATGCTTCAGGGTGGGTAGAGAGAATGAGGCCTCTGCCATCTCTAAATCGCCAGTGCCCCATGAAGCTATTTATCATCACTATGATTCTTTTCAGCAGAATGTTCATTTCAATTTACAGTCACCTCTTTAGCTCCCCTTTAGCACGCTTGGCCAGACTCCTGAGAGAAGGTCTGAGCCCAGAGGGGAGACCCAGGCAAGGGAGGAAGGCTGGTGGAGCTGGGCTCTCCAGGGACATCTCCGCCACCTTTCCAACCTCCTCAGCTTCTTCTAACTCTATTTGCTTCTACAGGAGACAAGAGAGATTATGATGTTTCATAGGCTTTCCGGAACCTGTCATGGCTAATAAAGCTCTGGCAGGAACAGGAGACACAAAGGCGCCAAGCCTCTTGCTGCTGGGATCAAGGGAAGGTAGGTGTAGTTACTAGCTCAGCAGCAGGTAGAGAACAAGGATCCCAGGGACCGTGAGAGAGAGGCCAGCCTCAGGGTCCCTGTGTTTCTTCCACAGGCTGACCCCACAGTGTCTGTGTGGTTGTCTATGGCATAAAAGCAAGACTGAGATGAACTCTGGAACCCATAAGTTTATCCATGTCAAGGGGGGGAGGGGTGCAGGAAGAAAAGCCGTCGTCTGATGACTGGAAGTGGAACATTAAGTTGAAGGACTATCAGTAAGACAAGAGTAATGAAAAAGGACATTAACTGGATCTCACTAAGGAGAGACTAAATGTTGCTGCCATACTTAAATGTTTACAAAGTAAATATGTTTAATCTTTTACATTGACACTAGGCTTCATAATATGACTAACTCTAGCATTCGGATTACGAAGGAGGTCCATCTCATATGCAATGTGGTAAAGCTGGGTTCCTTGTGTATTATAACAGTAACGAAAAATAGGCTATAGATTTCTTATGAGATATAAACAGCTTACACATGAGAAAATAAATGGAGAAGACTAGCATGTGGATAGGTACAGAGAAAGAATTTTTTAGAAATGTACAGTGTTAGTTGATATAGTGGTTCATCTTCAATTCCAGCACCCAGGAGGTGGAAACAGGAAGATTTCTGTGAGCTTGAGTCCAATTTTGTCTACATAGTGAGTTTCAGACCAGTTAAAACCACCTAAGTGAGAAAAAGAAAGGAAAGAAGGAAAAAAGGAAGGAAGGAGAAGAAAATTAAACATTGTAAAAATGTCAAGGAAAATTTAAAAAATATTAAAGGAAAATAAATTAAACTGAAAATATGGAGCACATACCATCCTGAATGCAACCTAAGAACAAATCTCCATATCTTGTATATTTTAATAAGAACATAAAAGGCTGTAGTATCTTCAGTTTATCATAATATATAGTATATATAAGGTTAATAGAAATTATATTCTATCTATAGATTTCTTGTGCTTCATTTGATTACCATGTGGTGTTAGATTTGAAATGTTTCAGATCATATCATTGCAATGATACTGATTTCTGTACACACAACTGTTATTTGGAATGCCTTTTTTTTTTTTTTTTTTTGTAGATTTATCATAGGTAAAACTATGGAGTTGAATCATTGTTAAAAATTGTCATTTTTTGGCTAGTACTGCCAGAATGCTTTATAAAATAATTGTCCAATAGTTTCCTTCTACCCTTACCAGAGGCATTACTAACATTTGAAATGGATGTGCAATTTAATACATTTTGATTGTTAGATCTAGCTTCAGACCTATACCCCGATAAGAGAGAGGGCTTTTCCTCACTCTAAGGAGTTCTCCTGGGACACCTGTAGTCTCCCCCGACCCCCTGCTTTGCTCATGGGAGCTACTGTTATAGCTTCCAGCACTATTGACTTAGACTGTTCTTGCCCTTTAGATCCAAGAGATTTAACAGAAATGATTCTTTTGTCAAGCTTTAGTTCTTGTCCAACCTAGTGTGTTTGAGAGCTGCTCACAGTTTTTCATATATAAGTGGTTCACCTTTGCTTAGGTGTTTTCTTTTGCACGATAACTCCAGCATCTTTATCCATGCTTCCAGTGATGAACACTGGGTTGTTTCAAAGTTGGATTTATTGTGAAAGAAGCTGAAGTAAGCATCCGTGGACAACTTAGAAATATTTTCCCTTTTGTTGTGGCATGCATTTTTATGTCTCTTATACCCAAGAGTGGAATTGCTGGAGCAGAGGATAGGTAAATTAATATGACATAGATATCCAAAATAGTTGTATATTTTACAGGTTGGGCAGAGCCATATACATTGACTGTCCCACATCCTTGCTAAAACTCCAAGTTACCATTTGATTTTATTGTAGCCATCCTCGCAGGACTGAATCCCGTACCATACCTATTTTTCTTGTGATATACAATGCTAAACACATTTTAAATGTACTTTTTAAGCCCTATGAGCAACTAGGGTTTTCCATCATGAAGTATACTTATTATGAAGTTTGGCTCACTTTGAGTGTACAGAAGTTTGTTGCAGTTTGTTTGTCAGGTACAATAGGGATTTCTTTTCCAGACCTTGGCTTACTTACTTTGTTAACAGTGTATCCTCATAGAATATAAACATTTTCTTTGTATAAAGCCCAATTTATTGATTTTTAAATCTTAAGAGTAGTCCTTTTTTTGTCCTAAGATATCTTTGTCTTATTAATATGGTCAGGAAGTTTTTGTTGTTGTTATATCCTACAGACTTTATGCTTCTAGCTTCTGCATTTAGGTTTCTGACTCCTCAGATTTATTTCTGTGTGGAGAGAGGCATAGACAGAGATCCCCCGTTAGTTCATGAATATTCATCTGTTTCAGCATGATTTTTTTAAAATGACAATTTTTCTCTCTTCAAATGATGACTTGGTGATGATTGACAGATCATTCTATTATAATATATATATAGTTTTTAAATTTTCTATTCTGTTTGATACTATTATTTATTTACCATTTTTTAATTTATAAATTATTTACCATTATTTATTTATATTATTTACCATTCATATCAGTTACAGAAGCTGATATTTTCTTTAGCTTCAAAATAATCTTGAAACAAGATAGGATAAGTCCTCTGACTTGTTCATTGTTAATAGCATTTGACTATTTTTGGTCCTTTGTATATCCATATAAATACTGGAATGAGCTTTCTAATTCTGGCAAGAATCTTGAATTCCACAGATTTCCATTATTGCCAGTTTAGTAATTTTGGTGAGATTGTTGTGAATTTGTAGGCCAATTTTGGGAGAATGGATATGTTAACAATTTTGAGTTATTTCTTCAATCAACATGATTTAACTCTCCTATTTAGTTAGATCTCTTAAGATGTTTTATGGTTTCTGTTACAGGTCTGGCCTACCTTTTATAAAGGCACTGGATAATTTAATGTTATTAATATTTAAATTCTATTTTCTAACTTTGGGAATACAGAAACAGAGGTGATTTTGTTATTAGTCTGGTATGCTACAGCCTTAGTGCTTTCACTAGTTACTGTCTGTAATAATTTCACTGGTGTCTTCAAGTTCATTACATGCAGATTCTGTGGCTTGGAAATAAACCTAGGCTCAGCTTCCTGTTTTCTGTTGTATCTCTCCTTATAGCAATGACTAGTGCTCCAGTGCACCACTCTGCAATACAGGCGCGACAGCACACACCATTACCTTGTTCCGTGTCTTATTTCATCACTAACTAGGATGTTAGCCATTTTTTTTTAAAAAAAGAATTATTTATTTTATGGATGTACAGGGTAGCTGTCTTCAGACACACCAGAAGGGGGCATTGGATCCCATTACACATGGTTGTGAGATAGCATATGGTTCCTGGGAATTGAACTTGGGAAGAGCAGTCAGTGCTCTTAACTGCTGAGCCATCTCTCCAGCCCTCAGTAGCCATTTTTAAACTTAACTTCTTATTGATTCTTTGTGAATTTCACATCATGCACCCCAATTCCACTCACTTGCCAAAAGAGAAAAAAAAAATCTTACTGTAGTGTGACACAACGTGTCCCACAGTATACCCTTTTGTCTAATCTTTTTATTTGCAAATGCTTATCGCAATGAGTCATTAGTCTGGTTTGAGACCTCTGACTTCTGCTACACTATTAACACTGGATTCTCACTGGGACTTCTCTCAGATATCCTGTTGTTGTCCTGTGTCATAGAAACCCTGTAGCTATGAATGTGTAGGAATGCTCCAGCAGTTCACAGATGGGGTAGATGTTGGGGTGGGACAACTCAAAGCCCGGATATGGGGCTGGGTGGTAGCTGAGCTGGTCAGCCTGCCAACTATCTTATACCTTGCCACCAGAGCAAACTCACTAGCACTGTCTCAGGTAGCTCACCCAATGCTGAAGCCATCAAGGGACAGAGGCAGCTCTCCCTCTCTCATGCCCTCTGGGATGGCTCACCTGCACCCATTCGGGAAGGGCCAACTCTATTGGGCTTCTCAGGCAAGGTGCAGGGCCTGCTCTCCTGAGTGCTGTAGCTGGTGAGGGGGCAGAGCCAGTTCTGCACAGCCCTAAGACAACAACATGCCCCCAGAGGGCAGCCCAGACCAGATCCACCTGGCCTTTGGTGGTAACAAAACCCCTTGCTGCAGGGCCATGGATCAATACATGGCCCTTGGTCACAGCACAAGTCAGGACCTTATCATGGCCTTAAGTGGCATCCCTGGCTACTCACATCAAGCTGTTCCTCACTACCCTGGAGTCTCCAGTTTCTCCTCTCTTCATTGTGCCCACATCCTTCTGCTTCTCTTTCTTTTCGATCTCTTCACCACTTACTTGCTCATCTTAGTGGCGCTCAGGTCCTCTGGGTATCTGGAGTCACCTCAGGAGTGTTGTGTGGCACCAGGCAGGAATCCTCTCAGGTTTGGTCAGCCTTGTGACACAGGACTGGGGTTGTTTTCTGCCCATTGTCCCATGGCACTATGTGGGGGTGAAGGTGTTCTACCTGTCTGAGCTGCATGGTGCTGGGGTGGGGTCATCTCAGGCGTGGACTGCCCACCTGAGCCCTGTGGCATGGGGTGGGAGTGATCTAGGCTCAGTGGCTATTTTTTTTTTTTTTTTGTAAACATATTGAAGGTATAGTTCCTGACTTGAAAAAAAATCCGAGCGAATTAAAAAAAATGTATTCAAGGATATTTAAGATTGTCAAACGCAGCTGTTGAAAATAATTATTTGATTTTTTCTTTCTTTATTAATTTAGTTAGTTACATTGGGTTTGCGTTGAATGGCTGTAACCTTGTATTCTTGGAGCAAATCCCAGCTGTTCATAATATACTTATTATGATACATAATATTATTTATACATAAACTTATGATACATAATACACTGATGGATTTGATTCAAAGATTTTGTTAAAATATTTTTGTGAACCTGTTCACGAAACATATTGTTCTCTCATTGTATCTGTTTTAGGATATGGCATTAAGGCTATAATTTTATAACACACTGTCTCCTCTTTTTCTGTTTTAAAGGTCTTTTTTACAAGTGTATTACTCTCAGACAATTTTGTACATGCACATAATGTCTTTGGGTCATTTTTGCCAACCCCCATTACACCCTCTCCCCCCACCCCACACTGAAACTCTTCTTCTCAGTAAGCATCTCTCCTATTTTTATTTCTATTTTGGATGATTTATTTAATGGGATTTTTTTGTTGTTATTTATTTCTTTTTACAGTCTACTGATTTTAATTAGTGTTGCTTGCCTGGGCCTTGGTGGGGGGACTATTTAGTGGAGCATGGACAGCTTAACAGTGGCTACACCACTGAAGAAAATGACTCTTTCCTCCAGCAGCCATTAACTGCCAACAGCTTCTGGATGGGGCTTGGGGGAGCAGAGCTCATGATCTCCTCTCCAATCACGATGGGATGTTGATGGAACCGTATCTGTGCAGATCTTTTATAGATAACCACAGCTGCTGTGAGTTCATGGGTACAGCCACCAGAAGACAGAAGTTAATACCGATCTTCCCATCCTCCAGATTTACATTCTTTCCAATCCCTAAACATATTCTCTAAGCCTTGGGGCAGGTGGTGACATAGATGTTATGATTAGGGCTGAGCATTCACCAGTCACTGAATCTCAGCACTTTTACCAGCTACGAGTCCCTGCATTAATTGATGCTTACTGTAAAGACCAAGGCTGAGAGTAGCAACCCTTATGGCTATAAACACAAAATATTTAGAAAGCAGTTTGACAACACAGCCATATAGCCAAACAAAACTAGTAGGTTTTCCCTAAGGGCCTATGACTTCCCCAGCCTTCATGATACTCTCCAACCAAAACTTACAGGACGCCTCACAACCTGGCCGTGGAATTAATAACCCGTGGCTTCTGTGAATGGCATTATCCGCTCATGAGGATTGCTCTCTGGTAAGTGAGTAACTCTCTTGTAAGATTCAAACTCCCTTGAAAGTGAGTAGGTTTCATACGACTTTTCTATACAGCCTCAGATTTGGTTTTCATTATCCCTGACCCATTTCTCTTCCTCACCCTCTCATTACTGTCAAGTCCTAAACCTTCTAATCTCCAGCGTCCTCCTCTGTTTCTAAGAGAGCTTTTGTGAGACTGGCATCATCATCATCTCATGCTTGACATGATTCACCAATGAAGCTATTTGAAAGTAACCTTTATTTAGTAGAGTTGTTTCTTAATTACAAATTCAACTTTAAGTAGATTTTGGACTATATTATTTAGATTTTCTATGTTGTATCAGTTTTGAATATTTTTAGTTCTTAAGGAATTTATTCATTTCACATTCATTTGGCACGTGCTGCTTGATAACGTCCACATTCAGCTTTTACTGTTCTTGTAACATAGATGCAATGTGTAGTGATGGCGTTTATCTCATTCCTGGAAACTTCTGCTTTCCCTTTTTATACCTGGATCAGGTTTGCTACAATTTTGTTACTTTCATTAACTGTTCTCAGAGTCTAATTATAACTTAGTTTTTTTTTCTGTTCTATCTTGATATCTACTCTTGTTTTTATTATTTACTTTCTCCTCCTTTGACTTTATCTTGCTTGCTTTTATCAGTTTTCTTGTGGAAGCATGAATAATCGGCTCTATATTTTACCTCTCTTTAAAATATTATTTTTTATTTGATTTGTATGCAGGAGTGCCTACAGGTATGTTTGTGCACCATCTGTGTGCCTGGTGTCTGTGGAGGCCAGAAGGAATCAGTTTACCTGAAACTGGAGTGACAGGTAATTTTGAGCCACCATGTGGGTGCTGGGAACTGAACCTGTGTCCTTTGTAAGAACAGCTGGTGCTCTTAAGCTTCCCAGGCCTCTCCTCTTCTTAATATATATATCCAAAGCTACACATGTCCATTTTTAATAAACACTGTAACCAGGTCATGCGAAGCTTAATGTGATGTATTTTCATTACTGCTCAGTTCATCATTTCCTAATTTCCCTTGTGAGTTCTCTTATCTGCTCACGACCTTTAATGGGATATATTGTTTAAGTTTGGAATATTTGGAGAGCTTTAAAAATCTTTTAATATGTCTTAGTTCAGCTCGTGCTGTTTTGTCAGAACACCCACTTCTGGGAGCTGGGAAGTCCAGAATCATTGTTTGTCATTTGGCAAAGTCTTTCTGTGGGGTTTCACACAGTAGAGAAGAAGGCAAGGGAGAACAGAAATCATGGCACAATCCCAACCATGAAGGTGAATCTCCCATGATCTCTTACCTCTGGTGGGTCCCATGTCTTAATATTTTTGAAATGACAATTGAAATTTGTTATGAATTATGGAACAGACAGACATACATTCAAATCATACATAGCATTACTTGATTTGAAACTTACATTGTGGCTATATGAAATACTTGGTTTGATTTCAGATGTTTGATACATATTTATAATTGTTTTATGGCTCTCAATATGGTCTATTTATGTTTATTTCATTTGTGTTTAAAAAACTTTTGAAAATGTTTGGGTATAGTGCTTTATCAATTTTTAGTTGTCTTCAAAATCTACTGTGTCTTCCTGAGTTCATTTTATTCTTCCCCACAGATTACCAAGAGAAAGTTCAAAATAAAATCATGGGTATAGAATTTTCTGTGTCTGTTCTCTCATTTTTGGCCTTGTATATTTTGATGCTCCATGTAAAAGTGTATAGACATTTATGATTGTTTTGTTAACTCTTTGCATTTAACATGTTGCTATTATAAAATGGTTTCTTTTATATCCAGTACTGTTTATTTTGAAAGTTACTTTGCTGTTATTGATACAATTGTGTTAAGTTTAGTGTTTGCATGGCATAGTTCCCCATTAATTTATTTAATCATTATTGCTACTTATATGCTTATATGAATAAATATATAAATACAATCAGCTGATTCCATTTAGTGTCCTCATGTATATGCGTGTGTTCAGGGTTGATCACTTGGTGTTGGATAGTCAGCTCGTGATCTCATCCCCAGGGAAGACTGATTTCTCCTCTCTCATCAGTCATTGTAGATCTTCATCTAAGGTAGGGCCACCTGAAGTTTCTTTCCTCCATGTTGTCATGTCACCTGGTGTTGTTCCTGTCATATATGTAAGACAAACCTTGCAGAGCTGTCTTGGTCCTCTGGCTCTTGCAGTCTTTCCATCCTTCTTGAGCTGTGTTTCCTGAGCCTCAGGTGTACAGGCTGTGTGGTACATCCTTTACATGTTTAACTAGTTTAACATGTTTAATCTTTAGGTAGAAAATGTTTTCCTTTGTCGGGTTATAATTGAGTGTTGTTGTCTTACACAGTCCAACGACTTCTGCCTCTCAGAGCAGCTACCCATTTACATTCAGTGCATATATTGGCATGATTAACTTTAGACCTCATATCTTGGTGGTTTTTTTTTTTTTTTGTTGTTTCCCTCAATCTGTATGTTTTTCCTCAGTTTCTCTTCTTGCATCTCTTTAAGCATACTGAATGCTTCAATACATTATTTTTTTATCATCTCTATTGGCTTTTGAAATATACATGTATTTGTTATAAGAATTCTCTGCAGATTATTCTGTGACTCGTTTGATTTATATATACATACTTTCAAATAACTACTTTGTGAACAATGTTAAACTACAACTGCCTTGCTGCTGACTCATTCCTGTTCTGTGTTTGTGTTGTCATGTTTTTTTTCTATTACATGTGCTATGAACCCTGTAATTCACTGTAGTAGTTTGGGTTTTATACAATCAATGGTCTTTTAAAGATTTAATAACATGCCCATTTGATTTTCATTATTGCTTTCATTTCTTGGCCAAAATTTCTTATTTTCCTCATATTGTTTTTCTGATTATTATTCTTTTTGTCAACAAAAATTGTACAACATGATATTTTGAAATATACACACATCCTGAAATGGCTAACTAAATGCAATTAAGATGCACAGTACCTCACAAACATTATTTTTCTCTCGTAAGCCCACTTAAAAATTACTCTCAGCATTTTTAGACACTGAAATACTTTCTGACTTCCCTCAGTGATAAAGTGTCACCTGAGAATTGTAAGATGAAATAAACCATTTTCTTCTGTAGTTGTTTTAGAACATTGTGTTTTATCATAACAACAGAAATGCTAACCAAGACCGCTCCTTAGTCTTTTCTTACTGTGTTCCAGCCTAGGAAGAACGTTTTTTGCCCATGAAACCATGACATAATAGGTGTCAAGTATCTATTTGTTTAGTTTCTTGTTCATTTTCATAGTTAACTCTAACTTCTTAGCCTCATATTTATTGTTTTTTCCCCTTATTTCACACTTTTCTGTTTTCTGATGGTGTCTGATTCTTTAATTGGGCACTGGGTTTAAAGAATCATTACAGGTAATAATATTTATCCACAGAAAAGATTATGTCTTTTACTATCCTGAAGTATGAGGAGCTAAGTCTATAGCAGTTCTCTCAAGCAGAGACCAGGCTATGTTGAAGGTTCACCTTGGACAAGTACACTGTCCGCTTCAGGTATTCTACGTGGAATCAAGGCTCTACCTCAATGGGGCTGGGGCCTCCTCAGTGCTAGTGAAACTCAACATCTTCTGTGTGTCATAGTCCCTGCTTGAGTTAGCATGGTTTAGGGGGTGTGCTTCCCTTGAAGATCTTCCTCCATTCATTTGGGAGTGGAGGTGTCACTACACTTGCTTGGTAGATATCCTGTCCTTTAAGACTTTCTGTCATGTGACCAGGCTTTGCCAAACCACTGTCTTGAACATGGGAAGGCTGTGATGTCACCCAGGGTTGGGGAGGGGTATTCTTTTCCTCTCTGGCATTACCCTTTCTCCCACTTCTCATTTTCATTGGATGGAGGGCTCTGTGAAGGTGGCATGTGAGTGCTGTGTACTGGCTATGAGGCCAGGGCTTGGAGGAGACTCTAAAGCATTGCATTAGTTGAAAGCCAGTTAAAATGTGGTGTGTATTAGTTTATGCAGAGACTCATAACTGTTCAAAGTGCCAAGAATAAGCAATATCAGTGCTCAGCTATGGATGGAGCATTTGCACCCTTCTTCCAAAGCTAGGCTCAGGGAGCATTGTAGGTGAGGGTATGGACTGAACTAAAGAGGATAAAATAGAAGGAGAGATGGGAGGAGTATTGAAACATGCTGGCCCCTAGACATGACATGGTTATTACATACATGAACTCACAGGGGCTAGAGAAAGCTGTACCAGACCTGGATAAGATTAGATAGTTTAAAATTCAGGCATGGAGGGAAAGAAGGACAGTTGATACTAAGGGTAGGGGACTCTCTTTTCTTTGGGGCAGTGGCTAATTTTAGGCTGCTTGTGCCCCAGTGGGTGATCCCACTCCTATCTGCAATAAGCTGCACTGATTATAAAAAGAATTATAAAAAGAAAAATGACGTGAGGTTGGAGGAAAGATCTCAAAGTGTTGGTTGGAATGAGGGGGAGTTGGAAAGAAAGTAGGGGTAGATATAGAACAAGGTACATCACATACATGATTTATACATGTATGGCATCTTTTAAAGAATAAAAAGTGACAGTGTGCCTTCAAATTTATGTTGGCTTCTTCTTCTGCTTCTTCACAGGTAGGAGTATCCATGGAAATCATTCACAGACAGGAGTAGCCATGGAGATCCTTCACAAACAGAAGTAGCTGTGGAGACCCTTCACAGACAGGAGTAGCTGTGGAGACTCTTCATAGACAGGAGTAGCTGTGGAGACTCTTCACAGACAGGAGTAGCCTGGAGATCCTTCACAAACAGAAGTAGCTGTGGAGACCCTTCACAGACAGGAGTAGCTGTAGAGACTCTTCATAGACAGGAGTAGCTGTGGAGACTCTTCACAGACAGGAGTAGCTGTGGAGACTCTTACAGACGGAGTAGCTGTGGAGCCCTTCATAGACATATCTCATCTGTTTTGAGAAGAGCTTGTCACTTTTTGCACTTTAGGACAGTGAGGTTTCATTTTAGTCTCTTGGCTTTCAAACCATGATGTTATGGCTTGTTTAACCAGTTCTGTTCCCAGGGAAGCTTCAGAGTCACTTGGGGCTTCCCATATCTTTTTATTTTCTCTACTTTTCTCTCATACAACACACCCCAACTATAGTTTCCCCTTCCTCTACTCTTTGGAGCCCCCTTTCTCTTCCTGTCCCTTCCCCTTCTCCCCAGAATCACTCCTCCTCCATTTCCCTTCAGAAAAGAGCAGGCCTCCAAGGGATGTAGACCAAACAGGGCTTAACAAGTTACCACAAGACTAGGCACAAACCCTCTTATCAAAGCTGGATGAGGCAACCCACTAGGAGGGAAAGGATCCCAAGATCAAGCTTCATCCAGGAACTGATGGGAGCAGATACAGAGATCCACAGCCAAACATTAAACAGAGCTCAGGGAACCCAGAGGAAGAAGGAGAGGAAGGATGTAGGAGCCAGAGGGGTCAAGGACACCAGGAAAACACAGCCCACAGAATTAACTAAGCAAGGCTCTTAAGGGGTCACAGAGACTGAAGCAACAATCACAGAGCCTGCCTGGGTCTGTGTTAAGTTCTTTGTATATGTTATGGTTGTGTAGTTTGGGGCTTCCCACATCTTAAATAGAAACACAGCCCTCCTCCCAGGAATTAATTTTTGAATTTATGTTGATATAATACTAGAAACTGTATATAGTACCTTCATGTTTGAATTATGTTTTTTATTCTCTAGGGACTAAACATCTTAAATCTTTGTTCATTAATTACATTGCCCTCTTTGTCAGCTTATTTGGCTCTCAGATGTTTAGAGGCTTATTTCTGATCAATATTTTGGGTTAAATATTAAATTTACTGCCCTTCATTACATTTGCTGCAGTATTTCTGTTTGCTAATGCTTCTGTGC
Organism: Mastomys natalensis; assembly: GCA_021653895.1. Classification (NCBI taxonomy): domain Eukaryota; kingdom Metazoa; phylum Chordata; class Mammalia; order Rodentia; family Muridae; genus Mastomys; species Mastomys natalensis. The sequence continues at coordinate 102,549 of JAJTUV010000278.1, forward strand.
TTTACAGTCTTAAGCCAACTTTATAATACAGATCTTTTTTTTTTTTTTTAAATTCCAGTAGTGCTTCTAGGCCCATACCATTTTTTCTCCTTAGAGATTCAGAAAGAGTTGGATTCAATATCTTTCAGAGATTTTTTTGAGGTTTGAAAAGAAAAACACTTAACTCTTCCACCCAACTGGAATGTATCTCAATGTGTAGCGGAAAGTAAGATTCTAAAATTACTGCTTCTCTAAATTGCTAGTTAATTGTTCCAGGACCGGCCGTTGGGTAATGCTTTCCTCCCCTCATTGAGCGGTAATGAATCTTACATCTTTGTACATAATCAGGTCCATTCTGGTGCCATCTGTTCGGTTGCCCCCCTCACTTTCTCTCTCATCCCAGGCAAATACAGATGCATTTCTGAAACTGCTAAATGAGGAGCTGACTGTGGACCTGATGGAGCCTCTTCAGGGTCCCGATTCTGTTTCTCTCTGAAAGTATCCAGAGGTGGCTATTTGCTTTTCCTTGATGGCTTGTGACCCCTACAATTCCCAGGACTGGAGCTTTTTGATGGCTATAGCTGTCTTCAGAATTCTACCTGAGCCCTGTGGCTCCTGCCATGAACCACTCTAAGTGGATAAAATTGGGCAAGATTCCTGGGTGACCCTTCAGATCAGCACAAGGAGAACAACTGGTCCTCACAGTCTCACCTGCAAATAGGTCAGCCCCAAAGAAAGTCCCTCACTAATGGTCAGACCACGTCACACCGCCACAGCCAGTTCCTGTCTGTTCTCAGTAGGAGTAAATCTCACTTCTCTATGATCACTGAGGTGCTTAGAGGTCTTAAGGTCAGACCACTCTCCGTATTACCATAGTTCCCACTAATATGGGAATCACTTACTGAAATGTAATTGCCATGTAATGGTACTTAAGAGTGGTGGGGCATTTAAGGGGTAATTAGCTAATTGAAAATTCTACCGTTTGTGTTTCTTTCTTATTCTTTAAGACATTTCCTATGGCCCTGTGAGAAAATCTATGTACATATGTGCATATCATACTCGATACTCTTTAGCCTTCACCTTCTCCACTTGCATTTTTAAAATCAATGTCTACGTCATGGTTCTTGAACACTGTTTTCCACATCTATCCATATCATGCCTTCACTTTTTCTAACACTAGCTTTGTGTTCTACCATGTAGAAATCATTGACAGTGTTAACTCTTGAATTTATGTTCTATTAGATGTTTTATGATTTTAAATAAAATGGTAAACATTTCGATACATTATTCTTATTCTGTTTATGAATTACATTATTTTACATATTTACCTGTACAGTGTATGTGTAAGGCTAAACTCCTATAATGTAATCCCTTGTAATGAAGGATTTAAAATTAGTAGGTTATAACGTCATCCATGAAAAACTATACTAATTTATACTTCCAGCCAAGATGAGTGAGGGAGAACCCTTCTCTAAGCCTTGGTTACCACTGGATACTACTTTGTTTATATGTGAGAAGTTGAACATATTGACTGATGTGGTTTACACTTCTTGAATTGTTATGTCAGGGGCCTTTTCTCATGGTCATTTGGCCATGTTTTATAGGATGCTTCTTGTCCTGTTAATTTAAAGAGCCCCTTTGCACCAAATAAATTAGGTCAATTGTCAGATATATTACCTTAATACACCCATTTGTCTTTTGATGTTGTAAGGTGTTATACATTTTTGCCATGCAGACTTTTGTGTAGCCAACCTATTAATTTTTCTTGCATAACTCCTGTATCCCTTTTAGTTCAATGTATTGGCATGTCATGCTTTGCAGAAAGCCAAATTTCGTGAATACTTAAGTTGCTTTCAAGTTTTAAATTTTCCCAAACAACACTTACAGCTATGCGTTCACATTCATTATGAATTACTTCCTGAGAGAAGTCAAAAAGGCAGGAATGTCTGCAGGACTGAAGAAGTGGCTTAGTGCTTAGCAACATGTTTTGCTTTTGCAGAGGCCCCATGCTCATGTCCCAGAACCCATGTTGGGTGGCTTACAATCACCTGTAACTCCAACTTCAGGGAATCCAACTCTCTTCTAGACTCTACAGGCACCCGTATTCATGTGCATGTACTCCCTCACCCCCCCCCCTGTATACACAGAATGAAAAGATAATGAAAATAGCATTGGAAACATGTAGTGGGCATTGCCAAGTCTAGAACTGCAGTGTTTCTCTTCTTTTCTGTCCTCCTAATCCACTGCATCAAGAGATTGTCCTTTTCTCCAAGAATGGTGAGACACTGGAGGTGAAAATGAAAGGGTCCCAGGAATGTGGGGAGCCTTTAGAGAACATTGTAAAGGTCTAATTTCAGGAGCAATTTCAAGTTGGACTTAAGATCCTTTAGTTTTCACTACTCCTGGTTTCATTTACTGGAGGGATTTATTTGGTATCCGTGCATATGTTGGGGTGGAGATTAATTAGAATCTTACCTTATGACTGTGTTTGTACACAATGACGGTCAGCTTTGTATCAGCAATCAAGGAGGAGTCCTTTCTTTCCATCACCCTGCTACACTGGAGCATATGGCCAGTATATTTTAAGCATCCCTTCCATAATTTTCTTTAATCTTTTCAGACTGGATTAGATTGAGGGACAAAGTCTATCTCCTTGGGGATAATGAATTTCAAATAAGTTGCATCTCTCTCTTGTTAAGCAGAAATGAAGGAGAACTTACAAATCCTGACTGTGGCTGCTAATTCCTCCCCAGGTAAATTGCTTTCTGCCTTGAATACATACAGGTGAACAAGATGCCAGACTCTCTCTATTTTCAGAACTGATATTAGACTTTGTTAAAATGACAGGGAAACTGGTTTTTCTGATGATTCCCTTTTATAAACTTCAAAGCTTACGTAATCTTATGCTCAGAAACTTACTTTACAGATCAGTCTTTTATGTTCCAGTCAATGTGTACATTCCTATTTTTGCCCAAGCTAGCTTCCAACTAAGTATGAGTTTCTGTGGTGGATCATGGCAGGCTCCCATTGCTGAGTGTGTGCACTGCCCAGATGGGTGTTAAGAAAGTATGTGTCAGATCAGTAAGAGTAGTCATGCACTATTTATTCCTATGCCAGAGGTGGTTTTTCAGAGGTGGCAGCTTTGACTGGGTCTGACATTGCAGTTCCTTATACAAACTTTGATTCCATAGGGACTTACTTCAGGGCTGTGCCTCAGGGGCCATAGACTTGTGTGTGAAGTGATCTGATATTAGCTTAGATAAGATAGCAGCCTCTCCCCTTAGTTCCTGTGAGCTTTATGGCACACTCTCTACTCCTCACATATAAAGTCTCATGTAATTATTTCTCTTATATATGAGAAAGTACTTGAAGAATTTTTAGGAGGACTATTTAAATATGACCTGCTAAAGCTTAGTTTTCTGACCTGAGTACATTCACTTTATTCTCTTTATAATTGAGTAGAGTACCTATGGAATGTGATCTAGGTTAGATGGGGTTTTCCTCTCTTTGTGTGTGTGTGTGTGTGTGTGTGTGTGTGTGTGTTGTGTGCATGCACATGTGTTTTAACCTAGAAGACTAGTTCCTTGAAATCTTTCTCTGATCCCCAAATTAACATCTGTGTTATCTGAGATGTCCGTTGTGTTTGTAAGACAATGCGTGCATAGAGTGTATGATTCTCTCCCATCACTCCAGAGAAATGGCTCCTGCTTTGTAGTTTGTTCTAGGTCCCAGTTTAAGAAGATCTTCAAGAGACACATTCATGAAAATCCATGATGGAGAAGCTGTGACAGCTGCTTCCTACACTCTCTGCACTACATGGAAAAATTCAATGTTCCCAGGAAGCAGAACTAGACTATAACCTTCAAGGCCTGAGCCATGGTGATGAACTTCATCTAGCTCGGACCTACTTCCTGAAGGTTCTACAATCTCCCAAAGCAGAGCCACCATCTAGGCACCGAGTCTTCAAACATGTGAGTTTGTGAGGAACATTTCACAGTCAAACCAAAACAGTGGCTAAAAGCAATATTCTATAGGATTTGAATATAGCATTGAGTTTACAATTCTATGAGACAATATCTTCCTGAATGCAAACAATATTGGTGGCAATGTATGTTAAAGACACTAGAACAGGCACAGGTGAGATAACAAGACATTACAGTGGGGTTGGTTAGTCCCAGGACATCCTCTTCTATCCACTATGTAAGTGTTTAACAAATGCTCACTTGTTTCAGACATTGGAGCTGCAACCAAGAAAGGTAGGTGTATCTGTCCACTGCAAAGTGACCTTTTATATTCAGAGGTGACTGGATGGTGAGTTAAGGAGCTCCATCCCCACATTGCTCAATTCATCTTTAGGAGGAGAGCCAAAGGAGGACACAGTGCCAGTCAGGAGGGAGCTATTATGTTGGAATGTAATAGAAAAAGAAACTCAAAAGGGGGTCTGCAAGATGGCTTAGTAGGAAAAAGCACTTGCTGCCAAGGCTGAAGACCTGAGTTTGATCCCTGAAACCCATGAGATGGAAGGAGGGAACTATTCCTGTGAAATATCCTCTGATCTCCACTAATGTGCTGTTAAACACAGGCATGTATGTGTGCATGCATGCAGATGTGCCCTTGTGTGCATGTGTGCACACACATACCCCACAGGCATGTATGTGCGCATGCACACAGATACAGACACAGACAGACAGACACACACACCACACACACACACACATACAGACACGATGCAATAACAATATTTTAATAGAAATTACATGGGGAAACATAGGATGATCTAGTTGTACACTATAAGTTTCATTTGAAAACTGCCATGCATAATAACAGCCAAAAAATCCTAAGCACAATTTTTGCAGAGTATAGGATAAGGAATTAAAGTAATGAATATGCAGAGAACTCGAAAATCAACAAGGAAAAGGAGCCCTCTGTGCAAAACTAGGCAAATAACAGACAACTCATGAAAGGGGAACTAAGATGGAGAAGAGCTGCATTTAATATAAATATATACTTTCCACCCTACTGTCAGTCAAGGAAATCCAAGAAAGGAAACTTTAAGTGAAATCATATTTTCCCTTGTCAATTGCTTTGGAATTATTTCCAGTTTTCTTTCAGCTGAATCTTCTGTTGAATAGGGCGTTCTGTGCCTTCCAAATCCTCTGCCCTGCATGTCAGGACCTGCCTCTCCTGGGCCACTTTTTGGCATGGGCAACAATGGCTGCTTCGGCACTCAGGCGTACTATTCATAGCTCAGATGGATCTTGGTTTGAGATTATCCCCTTGCCTCAACCACTATATTACACCCCTGGCTCTTGGCTGGAGAATTTCTCTCAACTCTGTTTCTTGTTAGAGTCCACATGAACAGATCCAACTGCATAAGTCAATGTCAAGAACTGAGAAGCTACAAAACTCAACAATAAAGGCTTTGATAAAATAATTGATGAGCTGTAATGAAACCTTAAAGAAATAGAGGACCACTAAAATTACTTAAGAAAACTTTCTTAATGTAAGTTAAGAAATAAAGTGAGGAACTAAATTATTTTATATTCTGTAAGATTACAAGCTATTAAATAAACAATTCACCCATTGATCCATCCATCTATCTATCCATCATCCATCATCAATCCTTTATCCATCATCCATCCACTCATTCATACACCCAACCAACCTTTCACCCTCCTCCATCCATGCTGTCACACACCCAATCTTGCACTCATCCTTCTATATATCCTTCCATCCCTCTAAAATACATAAAAGATGGGATATTGGTCAGAAATAGACCTCTGTTAATCTATACAGTGTATTTGACTAATAGTGAATTTAATTGTTTTTATAATGTTTACTCATTTTATGTGTGTATATGTGTGTGTACACGCACTCATGCATGCACACATATGTGATAATGGCATGATGCCCATGTAGAAGTTAGAGGACAAATTTCTGGAATCTTTTTTCTCCAGAAACCATGTAAGTTTCTGGAGTATTGAACTCAGGTTGTCAGGCTTGACAACTGATGACCTTAGCTGCAGAGCTGTCTCATGGCCCCTGAATCAGAGTGATGTTTTGTTTGTACTTTAATCAACTCAATTAATGTGTACTTTAAGCTTTCTCTTAAATTTCATTTTTTAAAAATTTATTTTGTTTTTACATGGGCATGCTATGTGTGTGTGTGTGTGTGTACATGTATACATGTAGGCCAGAAGAGGGGACCAGATCCTCTGGAGCTGTGGTAACAGGTGGTTGTGAGCCTCCTAACATGGTACTGAGAGGTCAGCTCAGGTCCTCTACAAAGCAGTGTAGCCTCTTAACCAGAAGGCCATCTCCCTAGCTCTCCTTCCAAAAGTCCTATATTAACCACCTAATACTTTCATTATAAAAACAATCACCATTAAAACTATTTGAGGCATAGAGAGAAAGAAATCCAGTCTCCATCTAGCTACTGAGAAGAGCTGGTGGGGTTTCACAGATGTTCAGTATGAGGCAACAGTATGAAGCAAATGGTTTAGAAACACATTTTTATATGAACCCATGGACTCTAGTGTTCAAATTAAAGTGGATTAAAATTCTAATAATTAGAGCCACTGAGGTGACATATCAGGGACCAGATATACTGGGCGGTGATGATAATATAACTGTCAGTATTCAAGACTCTCTTTAAAAAATCAGCATTTTCCTCTGGAAGCTCCGAGCTTTCCAGTCACCATTCCTAGCACCTGACAGATCAGCAGACATTTTGCCTTTGGCGTCTCTAAATTTCCTAGTACACTCTCAATCTCAGATAAGATCAGTAGGTGCCCCTCCCTCCTTCTCTTTTAGGTCTTGGCAAGGTTTCTTGGTGGAGACATTGCTGTGTAGTTGTAGAGCCTGAATACAGTGTAGACAGACGCTGGTTGAAAGACCAGGGCAGGGCCAGTGAAATGGCCCTCTGTGTAAAGTGCTTGTCATTCAGGCCTGATGACCTGAGGTCAATTCCCAGAATTCATGTGTAGATGGAAGGGGAGAACCAGCTTCACGAACTTGTTCCTCTGACCTCCACATGCATGCTGTGCCAAGCACACATATACACAAAATAATACATTAAAAAATGTAAAAAGGAAGCTCAGGGCACGTGGCAAAAAAGGATGGAGAAACAGGAGAGAAGTTGACATTGGTCATCAGATAGATTTTACCTTGCTTCTCCCAGCAGGGCTTATAGCAGGATTCTTAGGCTATCTGGGGGACAGACACAGTTCTTACGTTTTACTAGCCAGGAGGGACACCAGATAGAAATGTTTCCTCAGAAAGAGAACTTGGTCCTAGTTATTTTGAGGCTGAGGCAGAAAACTCACAAGTTCAAGGGTAGTGTGGGCTGCAGAGTGAGTCCAGTCTGAGACAGTATGATCTTGTCTCACTAAGAATAGCAGCAGCAAAATGGAGTGGGGATGGTAGAGAGGTTGCTTTGAATGCTTGAGATTCTGGGTTGGGTCCTCAGTAGGCACCAGGCTCTGTGCCTGTTCTCTTCTTGCCAGCCTCTTAGTCCCCACTGCTAAAATCAGAGGACTTGACTAGATTTTGGTCTTTGAAACTACTGACGTTTCTGAGTGTGGAGTCAAGGCTTGGGCTGGGAAGGCTGCAGACTGGAACTCAGGATGTGTCTTTTGGGTTCCACTGGCAGAGCTGTCTTGGATTTCCCAAGCAATGAGAGCCGAGCCCCTCCATAAGACTGGCCTCAGTTTCCCTGTAATAGAAGATGAAGATCCACTGGGTCAGCAGGCTCTGAGATAGGGTCAGATGTGCAGATTAAAGATAGGCACCAAGGGGGAAGGAAGCCAGAAAGCACAAAATTAGAGTTGGCACATGAGGGAAAGAGATTAAACAGAGAAAGAAAAATCGCCAGCGGCTTTGGATTTACCCAGCCGGAGTTTTTCTCCACTGGGCAAGGAAAGCTTAAGTAATCCAAATTAATTTCTAGTTAAAGGCAGAGCTCAGAGAGCAATCAAACAGGTGACCACAGCTGGCACTAAATTTCACTGGGAAATAAAACACTAATGCTAAAAATAAGCCACGTGTGCTCAAGATAGGATGGTTTGAAATTGCCTGTGGGCTGCAGGTGCAATGTATGGGTTAGATATTTCAATCACCCATGCAGCACATCCACGGCGTACACCTGCTTCGTGCTAGTCACTGGGCTTCTGCAAGCTAGGTAAGACTCCCTGTCATGGGGTCACCCATTGTCTACTGTGGTAGATGCTCAAAAGAAAGAGATGTAGTCAATCTCATCAGAGTAGAGTTTGGGGAAGATTGCTCAGAGGGCATTGTGGGAATGGGTTGGAGACTGGCTAGAGAAAATACAATCAACTGTAAGATACGAGCTGTCATCTTGGTAAAGTGTTGTGACTTGGGAGGCTGATGAAGAAACGATGGACTTGGGGAGGCCAAACGATGAATTTGATGACCATGTAACTATTTCAATGTGCTACATCGAACAAAGGGGAAAAAAGTAAACTAGATGTGGTAAGACTCACTGATGTTGTCCTGGGGGAAGGGAATGTAAGAAGACTTTTAAGTGTGCACAGAAGACACAACAGGAAACCTGTTGGTTGAGGTGACTTTAGGGCTCCTCTTCCCAGTTGTGATGTTTTGAATGAGAGATGTACCCTCTAGTCTCAAGCATTTGAATGCTTGGTCTCCAGTTGGTTTTGCTCTTTGGGATGTGGTTTTGTTGGAGGAAATATATCACTGGGGGAAGGCTTTGAGGTTTCAAAGACTCAGGTTATTCCTAGTTTACTCTCTGTCTTAGGGTTTTATTGATGTCAAGAGACACCATGACCACTGCAACTCTTATTATAAAGGAAAACAGTTAACTGGGGCTGCCTCACAGTTCAGAAGTTTAGTCCACCATCATTATGACGTGAAGCATGGTGGCAAACAGGCAGACTTGGTGCTAAAGAAGTAGCTCAGAGTTCTACATCTGCATACACAGGCAGCAAGAAAATAACTGTGAGCCACTGTGCCTGGTTTGAGTGTCTTAGATCTCAAAGTATGCCACCCCACCCCGTGATGCATGTCATCCAACAAAGCTATACCTACTCCAACAAAGCCACACCTCCTAATACTGTCACTCCCTATGAACCTATTGGTGCCATTTTTATTCAAACTACCACACTCTCTCTGCTTTGTGCCTGTGTTCAAGATATGAGGTCTCTGCTGATGTTCTAGCCACCATGTCTGCTGACTACTGCCCATCCATCATAGACTCTAACCTTTTAGAACTATAAGCCAAATAGACCCTCCTATAAATTGTCTTGGTCATGACATGTTTTCACAGCAACAGAAAATGAATTAATTCACCACTGTTCCACTCCCATGAGTTGCTGCTCCTGCTTCAAGATTTACTCTGGCCTTGAGATCTATTGCTTCAACTGCAAGTGTAGGGACTCCATCGGCCTTTGAAATTGGCTAGGAATAGGAGACCCACCACCCTTTGCCACTTTTTGGTGGTGACTTACTTCCTGTAGACTTGTTCTGTAATGGACTACTCTCAGCGGATATCTCAAGACCCTCCAACAACTTAGGGCTGCAAGACTTGTTGACAATCTCTTGGCTGGCACCTTGAAGACCACGGAGGACACAGAACTGTATTTTAGCTCCTCTCAGTTGGCATCCTGCTGCTAATGAATGTCTCAATATTTCTAATTTCCTGTTGGAATTGTTACTCTTGTGGCAAGTAAAAATCCCCCATTTGTTCACACTTAACTCTCTACCCATTCCTTCTTGGAGGAGGAGCAAGATAAGAAGCTGAGATGAGATTCAGCTGTCTCATCACTATCTTGCTTGCATTAGATGTCTGAATAGAATTGGTTGTTGTGAGTTAGGAAGCCACATGCTGATGTTGTCCTCTGGACAGTAAACTATAAAATCCAATTCTAAATCCTGTTATAAAAGGTAGCATGGAGGGCAGGTTTGCCCCAGGAAGGTGAAAGGGCTGAATCACTGCAAAGTTTTGGAAAGAAAGGGTTAACACGTGAAGTGTGTTCCCAGGAACACATGTCAGGAAGAGCTGCAGTTGCTTGGAAAAAGGGGTGGAGACATGTAAACAGTTAGGTTGGAAGGCCAAGAAGAGAAATGCTGGCTATTAGAATATGGTAATGGTGGGGGATAGGTTTTTGTGTCTTTGTTTTAACATAAACAGCAGTGATGGATGGATTGGTGCTAAGGAGTGAGGAGAGAGGGGTTAAGTTCCAGGGTACTGGATTGAGCAGTGACATTCACTGAAGTATGCAGTCTTAAGGAAGAACATACAAGTCCAGACATTTTCTAAGTCAAGATAGCCTCCAGGAGTCAAGCACACATGGACCAGGGATACGTTATGGTGTGAATCTGAAATGTCTACCACAGGCTCATGTTTTGAATGCCTGGTCCTCTAATTGTGATGCTATTTAGAAGGTTGCTGGAACCTTTAGGAGTTATGGGATTTCGGGTGGAAATACATCACTAGGGACTGTTTCTTGAAAGTTACAGCCACCTCTTTTGGGCCCAGGCACAGCCTCTCCTGCTCATGCCACCAAAGAGGAAGCCACTTAGAGCATCTCTTCCTTACACTGTTTCTATCAGGTACTGTCACAGCCATGAGAAAAAAAATTGCAAACCCAGGCTCACTCATTCTCAACCCTGGATCTTTCTGTATCCATTTCTTCTGAGTTCAAGGTGACTGCAAGACATCTAAGGAAAACTGAAAACCAGAGATGGACACATGTCTACAGCTCAGAACAATGTAGACTCCCTACAAAACTATATGCTGCTAATTCTCTGCTCTGTTGTTGGCTGCATACCGGGAACAAGGACTTCTTCCCATCTAAATAATTGTGTTGTCATGGGCTTATTAATTCAATGACTATTTATTTAACACTAGTGACTGTATAGGTACTCTGTTGAATGGAACCTACAGACCAGGGAACAAGCAGCTGTACTTCTTCCCTGTGAGGAGCCAAGGCAGTGAGTTCCCAGCAAATGTGGAGTTCTGCCTCTGCCTTCTCTGCTGTGGGGCTAGCGAAGATGGCTGATAACTTGTCTGCTTTTCCGTTTTGCTGGGATGGCAGCTAACCACCTAGAACCTGCTTACTTGTCTTTCTCGATGCCCCAACTACTTTTAGATGAGAATTTCAAAACTATCTTCTGTCAGCTCTTTGATGACAACTCCCTCTCAAAGTATACTTAACTCCACTTTTAGACTCTGAGGCTCTGAGTCCCTGGAGACCTTGAACATCTTTCTGCTTAAAGTTTTGCAGCTGACCTCTGAGTCTCTGAATAAAGTCTTTCAAATAGCACAGGGCTTATCTGCCTTCAATAGTCAAAGTTAAAAGACAGTAAATAAATTATGAACTTTGATTTGTTCATCTGTCTACTTCTCTAGACTTTAAATATCTTGAAGGTAGAGATATATAGTTAACCTTGTTTTCCATACAGTCCATGATACACATTAGGCAATTGCAATTAAAGTTCATGTGCGTGTGTGTGTGCTGAAAGAATAAATGAACAAGAGTCATGTTTTGATGACCAGTATATTGTAAATGAAGTTTCTATAGAAAAGAATTTTTGTTGTTGAGTGATGAAGGGCCTGTTATCATGGGTGCTCAGAGTATGTGTTGATGGGTGGCTTGGAACTTAGGGCTCTAATTGCTGTCTTTCACATGTGATTTCACTGTTAGTTGGTTTTCTGTCTGTCCTGTGGTTTGCAGGGGCAAATCCAATTCATTTCTTGACTCTTTACTAAATCTGGGTAATACGTTCAAATGCTGGGTGGAGAAGGACCCTGGAGTCAGGACATTTAAAAAGCTCTTTATGTGTCCCTACTAAGTGTTTTCTCTCTCTTCACAGGTCCCAAGAAGCAGGTAAGATTTTCATCGTTATTGTGTGCTGAAAGAGAACTAAAGTATAAAGAAGGTAAGCTACTTATCCAAAGTTGGAATTTGAATCAATTTTGTTCTGCCTCCCCAACTCCTGTTTGAAGAGAGAGTCTGCGATGTCAGTGACTGTCGGAGTCATCCAGGATCCTGGGACTATGCCACTGAAGATGCTACTTGGGCTTGGAGGCTGAGAGGTGGGGTGCTGAGCATGTGAGGGACAACAGGCCCCAGGGACTCTGTGCTAGGTGGTACTGTTGGATACTGTGAGGCATGGCTGCCCAGAGACTTAGATAAGTTGTGTCTCACAGCCATCTACCTTGGAGGAGGCAGAGGATATAACTATTCCCTACTATATAGAATAAAACTGGGAGGAAGCCATATTGAGGAGACCTGTGTCCCTCACATACAACTGACAAACTATTTAACACTTGATAAGTAATGCCCCTCATTACCCTACATCATCCTGTCCACAAGGCTGCCTTTTCGTCCCAGATCACCACTTGGGAAACATAGTAAGTGAGATTATAAGAGGGACAGGTAAAGGGGGCCTTGACCAGGTGGTATGAGGAGGCTAGGGTTCACAGGGTCTATTCAAGATACTGGCAGCAAAAGGAAGCCCCTCGTGGGGCCCAGGAGAGGGATGGAAGGAACCAAGTCTTGGCAGGGGTCTAGGGTCTCAATCCATAGGGAGAAGGCAGTACATTTGGAGGGAAAGAGCTCAGACATTGCTGCCAAGGAGATCTGAGCCAAACATTGGCTCTTCCGGCTTGTAGCTGAATCATCCTCTCTCCTTTACCCCCAGGATCTTTCTGGAAAGGACAGCAGCAGTGCCTACTCTGCAGTTTATTATACAGATGAGAGACAACAAGACCAAATACAGTCTACCCAGAATACAAGGCATCTCTAGCCTCACCCAAGGTTTTTAAGGGTATGGTGGAGAAAGAAGTTGGCATTTAGCCTTCCCCTCTGGAAGCATAGAAAATTCTCCATGCAAAGCCCAGGGGGAGCTCTGGTCCAACCCTGGCTCCCTAAGTGGGAATAAATATTTATTGAGAGTCAGGCAACCTTACCAAATTTCTTCCCGACCCCTTGGCCACGCTCCCTCTCTTCATAGTTGGTCGCTGCAGCGTTCAGTGGAGAGGGCCTTGGCATTTCAATAGATTAGGTGGAGGGAGCCAGCGAACCTGGGGAACTTGAGCTGATGTGAAAGGCTGGGCCGAGAATGCTTCAGACCCTGAAATTGAGTCGCTGTTGGGATTTGCTTTTGAGCCTCTGATTTGCAGTTGGCATATTTATAGGAGACCCTGAACTATTAAAGGATGTGCTCCTGGGCCTCTTGCCAAAGCATCCCTGGCTCAGTTCCTTCCACAGCTTGCCAAGCTTTGACTGCCCTGAGTTGCAGCCTTACAGCCAAGGGACATTTGGAGGCCCCAAGATAGCCCTGGAAAAAGTGTCAAAAGCAATGGCCTTAATGTTTAGAAAGGCATCATGCTAGGGGTGTTATCAGATCTCAGGAACCCTGGGTGAGGAGTGTTATGCCACTGGGGCCTTATAGCGATTCAGAGCTCTGCTGTGAGTTGAGAAGTCTGAGGCCTGACTCAAATTCATTGTGTGTAGACTCTCCAAACATGCTTCTAGCCACATAAAATGGGAATGAATACATCTATCTCAGAGTTATTTTTTTTGAGAGTTCTTAGATCAGGCCTATGGCCACTGACTGGCACACATTGTGACACTCAATGAACAAATACCAGGTATTGTTAGTCTACTCTGAAAAGAAATGAGACCTCAGGATAGCTAACAGCACTGAGCTTAGGTATGTTCAAATATGACACCCTTGTTTCTGGCCATGGACATCCTGCTTGAGCTGGAAAATCCTCTCAGGAAGTCCCAAGTAACTACGATGACAAAGTCTGCAGTTTTGAAGAACCCTGTATTCTTTATGAAGCAAAACCTCTAGACCAGAAGCATGTAGAAGAGTGTGTAGGCAGCTGGGGCAGACAAGAGAGTGGCAGTCACCCATCCAGGCACAGGGCCTCAAGGGCATTGTTGTGTTATCTCTGTATTGTGGTTGGTGAGCTACCATGTTGTCTCTGTACTGCCGTCATTCTGCCTTGTTTTGAAGCTGCGACCTCAGGGAAAGGTGACAGGAAGGGATGTGCTGACTGTGTCACTTAGGCACTGGTCTGTCCCATTTCAGTGGAACCACCTACCCTGGAAAGCTTCCTTCTGTCTATTAGCTTGACACCCATCCTAGTTCTTTCTCCTCTTCTACCTGCCCATCTCTTCTCCCTGGCTCTTTCTCTCCAAAATCACAGGGAAGAACTACTCTGTAGTTTTGTTTTTTCCTAAATATTATTTTATTCTTAATTGTCACTGAGTGATCAAATATATTTTTGGAGTACAGTATGACACTGTGTGTGTGTGTTGCATATCTATGCACAATCTATGCACACAACATATGGAGGCCAGATAAGAATATCTAATATCTTCCTCTTTGCCTTTTTGCCTTGAGATAGAATCTCTCACTGAACTGCAAATTCATTACTTGGACTAGCTGGCCATCTAACTTTGGGACCCATCTGCCTTGGGCTCACAATGTTGGGGTTACAGATATCACAACTATGCCTAGCTTGTTACCTGGGTGCTGGGGATTCAAACTCAGGTCCTCATGCTTACAGAGCCAGCCCCTAGTGCAAGCATACAGTGTGTAATGATCAAGTCAGTGTAAGTTGAATGTCTATAACCTTATATATTTGTTCATCTTTTTCATGTCAGAGACATTAACCTCTTCTCCACTAGCCATTCTGAGATGTGCAGCTGTCTGCCGCCAACCATATGGACCCCACTCTGCTGCAGATCATTGAGAGTTATTCTTGTCCAAGGGTACTCTGTAGCTGGGACTTCTTTCCCCCTTTCCCCTCTCCCTCAACCTTCCTAGGTTCTGGTAACCATTATTCTTTTTAAAATTTTTATTTAATTATTTAGTGTATGGGTATTTGCCTGCATGCTTATCTGTGTACCACATGTATGTCTGGTGCCCTTCGAAGCCAGAGGTAGGTATTAGAACTCCAAAGGTGGAGTTACAGACAGTTGTGAGCTGACATGTGGGTTCTGGGAATTGAACCCAGGTCCTTCAGAAGAACAGGCAGTGCTCTTAACCGCTGAGCCATCTGTCCAGCCTCCATAACCATTATTCCTTTCTCTCCTTCCATGAAATTGATTTTTAAACTTCTAAGCAGAACCACACAAATGTTCACTTTTCTGGGCCTGACTTATTTTACCAAACATAATGTCCTCCAGTCTCCATGCTGCCACAAATGACAAATGTCATTCGTTTATATGGTTGAGCAATAGTCCATTATGCTCACACACTACTTTTCCTTTATTTATTAGCCAGCTGTGAACACCTAGGCTGATTCCGTATCTTGGCAATTGTGAATGGTGCTGAAATAAATCTATGAGTATGCATGCCTTGTCACATGTCGATCTCCATTCCTTTGGGCTATACCCAGTAGAAAACTGTGAGATCAGATGGTCAATCTGTTTTCAGTTTACAAGGACCCTGCATGTTATTGCCTGTCTGCTCTAAGTGACAACTTCATGGGCCATGACCAAGCTATCTTCAATGGTCCCAGATCCATACTCTGCATCCTGTGTAATTGGGAAGAACTGTGGATAGTGTGGACTGTGCAGCTTGATGGTTTTCTACTTTTTGTATGGATTCATTGTGAATTTCACATCATGTACCCCAATCCCACTCATCTTCTCATCTTTTCGCCCACCATCCTAGCAATCTTCTTCTAAAAGAAAACATATATAAGTGTGTGTGTGTATACACACACATACATGTTATATATGTAAACTTCACACACACATATCACAAAACAAAACAAAACACCATCTAGTAGTGGAAGCTTTGGTATGTCACAGAGTATACCCTTTTGTCTAAACAGTTTTTCTTGCAAATGCTCATTGCAATGAATCATTAGTCTAGTTCGAGGCTTCTGGCTTCTGCTATACTATCAATACTGGATCCTCACTGGGACTCTCCTTGGATAGTCTGTTGTTGTCTTGTGTCATGGAGATCCTGCAGCTTTGGATCTGCAGAACCTGTCCTCCACATGCTCCAGCAGTTCATAGATGGAGTATATTTTGGGGTGGCCCAACTCAGCCCTATGTCTGGGCCTGGGTGGAAGCTGAATTGGTCAATCTGCCAGCTTCCCTCTTTGCCCAGGCAAGGAGTGGGGCCAGCTCTCCTGCTCTCTGGCTCTCTGGGCCAGCTCACTCTCCTACTGCAGATAGGAGGCTTGGGGGGTGTGGCATCTTTCCTGAACCCACACTATGTCACCTTGCAGATGAAAAACAGTCTAGGCACGGCCAGCTCTTCCTGGCTCATGGCCTTGGGGCTAGCTCACTCCCATCACCACTGGGGCCAGCTCACAGACACCCCCACTGCTACCAGGGCCAGCTCTACTGTGCTGTTCAGGTGAGGTGCAGGGCCCTCTCCCGAGTTCTGCAGCTGGCTTGATGGCTTTCTTTAAAGGCCTCTGTGCACAGGTGGCAGGCCTGCCCCACCTCCACATTCACGGCCCTTTCCACAGTTGTGCATTGTTAATAGTGAGCATAATAGTGGTACATGGTGTCTTTCTAAGAATAGCGCTGTGTCCTGCAGAAGGCCCTATATGCTGTTCTGGCAGCTTCTGTGGAGTTCCACTACAAGCCTCAGACCTGAGGTTGACAAGCACTAAGACTCTCCCACTCACACATAATTGCCTTCATGCTTGGGCTCTGGGAGGAGGACTCCAGTCAGCTTCTTATCTTTGTCTCTGATTGGCAGGCCTGTGTGAGGCACACTGGTAGGGGGTGGGAGGTGGATATTTGGAGAGGGAGGCAGAAGAGGCCGTGGGCCCACTCCACACAAGCCTGTCTGTCATGGGCCCCAGAAGTGTGATAACATATCAGATCTCTCACTGTAACCTTGTCAGCCCGCTGCCAGCTCACACAGTACCAGTCTTTGACAAGAGGAAGGGAGGGTGATGGGAAACTCCTCTCTTGGCAACAGGGAGTCTGTCATGGGATCCCTGAGGGAGCTGTGCCTATTCTTGAGTCACATCTGCCAGCACCTTGACTCAAACTTGCCCAAGAATGGGACTGCACTCATCCAGCATTCTGTGTTCTGAGCTACATCCACATCAGCCAATGCACTTCTATTACCTTAATTGCAATGTTTAAAATACTTCTCATCCCTGAAAGAGGTGGTGTATGGAGAGGGATTCCCTTGTGGCAATGGCAGGAATGTTTGCCTCCTTGGGGACCAGACAGGTACCTGCTGCTCCTCCTGCAGCATCTCTTCCCTTTCCCTGCACAGCCTACTCCTGGGAAGATTTCCTTCCAGCTCCCAATATATCTGTAGCATTGGATGATTGGCAGCCCTAACTCAATTAGTCAAAGGTGGCTTATGACTCACTTTTGAGGCATCCTAGATAGGGTCATTCAGAAACCCATCATTACCTTTTTGTCTACCCAAGTGCCTTAGATCTGAGGACCAAAAGACATGGTCACCACTGCTGCTGCTGCAGCAAAGAAGTTCTTTGAAAGTCAACAGTGGGACTTGAGAGTGTCTAACTGGCCATCTGGTCAGTTCTGACAGGATGGCGGAGACAAAAAGAGAAACTGACAGGCCTTCTTCCAGGGAGGAAAGAGCTGTCGGCAGCTCCACGCATGTCTGCTCTGAACATCTCTCTCTTTCCACGTCCATCCCTATTTCTCAATGACTCTTGTAGCATTTACTAAAAATCAAGAGATGCCAAAGGACAGGTGGGTGTGAGCCATGGGTCTTAGGAGGTGATGGACCAAGAAGGGACTTATTTCAAGGCATTCAAAGTCAAAATAGTCAAGGTGATGGCTTTCAAATAGTCTCTCTATTCAGTTTCCCCGGGCCTGGACAGCCAACTCAATTTGCAATCTGCATTTATTCCCAAGATGGGCTGATCATGAGAGTAGCACTCAGCAAGACAGAGCTGGACCTAGGACCTCTCTAGGTATTAAACCTCTTTACCAGAGAACTTTCAAATCTTTCTCAAACAGTCCCCATTAACCAACAGTCCTGTGGTGGTAGCAAGCAGCCAGTCTCTCTATCAAGTTGGCTTTATAAGTGATGAAGAAAAGCTTTCTTGAATCCCACTAGCACCGTTCCCAAATCGCAGTTGTTTAGGAATACCAAGAAGTCAAGGGTTAACCATCTAGAAAAATAAATCATCCCAAAGTGCGCAAATACCCAGGGGAAAGCTGGAGAGTAATTGCAGGTAGTTGGCTCCACAAATACCCTTTAAACATAATTGGAAGGCACGCCATGCTTGCAGCCATGCACTATAAATGCTAACTACTAGGAGGCAGTGCCATGGAAATGAGTAGTTCCCCCACCTAGCTGAGGCTTCAGCCGCCGGAAAACTCTTGCTGAGCTTTGGCCGCCAGATGTGTGTGGGCCCATCCTTTGGATTCTTGGAAAATGCTGTTTACTTGGTGATGGACTGGGGTGGGCTTTGATTTCATTCCGAAGTCCAAACTTCTTGCTATTTACTGTTTTTTCTCTTACCTTTCCCCAGTGGACAGGAAGTGTCTGCGCTTGCTTTTCTTGTCCTGTCTTTTTTTTTTTCCTTACCTTCTGACTAGCCTTGGTTTGGCCTAAAAGTCTCCATAACATCCTAGTGTCCTTGGTTATCCACATCAACATTTTTTTTTTAATGTTCACAAGGAACTTTACCATATGGTTATAACATAACTTCTTTGAAAATAACAAATATATAAGAAATTCTTTCTATGGGTCTGCCTTAGACATATTGTCTAATAAAATTGCTCTCAACCTTCCTAATGCTGTGATCCTTTAATACAGTTCCTCAGGTTGTGACCCCCAACCATAAAATAGCTACTTTGCTACTTTATAAGTATAATTTTGCTACTGTGATGAATCATAATGTAAACATCTGTGCTTTCCAATGGTCTTAAGTCAGCCCGGTGAAAAGCCAAAAAGATTGAGACCCACAGCTTGAGAATCACTAATCTAATATGTTAGTCACTATAAGGTAAAAATGTATTATCCACTTTTTATAGATAATAAAACAGGTTTCGGAGAGACATTTTGCTAGGGCTGAATCTTGCCTTTAGGCTACAGACTTTCCAAATTACAATGTTGACTACTGCTACCGTTCAAGTTCTTTCCGAATTTTAAAATATCACAAAGCCATGAAGAATATCTTTAGGGCTATTGCCTTAGCACATTTCCATGTTAATTTCAAGAACAGGATACTAAGGCAATCTGGAGGCGCTGGAGGCCTACCCCTCCTTCCCACCATAGCCTTCCCTGCTCACTCACAAGACTACACTGAGATCTTGAAAGAGAAATGTATCTTCAAACACTGACAAACCTTATTTTAAAAATCATTACATTTTTTTCTTTCTTCATTGGCAATCCTTATTTATCAAAATACTAGACAGCTAAACATTAGAAAGTTGTCATGGTGGGTTGTATAAAAGGTAATTTTTGGAATACTTAATTCTGAAATATTATTGCCTTCTGGCATTTCAATGTATATTTTTAAGAACCCAAAGAAGCCCTTATCAGGCTCCAGGTCTTCCTCAGGCCACCCAGTTCACACTACTGAGAAAATGTCAGACTTCACTTCTCCAGCCAGGGTGATTATATATACCAATTAACCACTACCGGGAGCCACTAAAGCTGAACAAATTTCTGATTGGTGTGAGTACATCAGGCATGATTTTACACAGATCAGCAAGCCAGAGATCAGCAAGCAAGAAGAGAGATTCTCAGTGGGGTTGCTTAGGAAAGAAAGGACATTTCCGGACAATTTGAGAACTCCTAATTCTAATTATGTGCATATGTACATGCCTGTGTGTGGGTATGTGTACATGCATGCAGCTTCTTGTGGAGGCCAGAAGAGGGCATCAGATCCCTTGAAGCTGGAGTTACAGGTGGTTACAAAGTGAGTTCTGATAACCAAACTCTGGATCTCTGGAAGAGCAGAAAGTGGCCCTGGCTGTCATCTATCCAGCCCCTCAATTCAAGGACTCTTTAGAACAAGTAGAAGGCTTACCAGTAGAATTTTCATGTGGTAGAGTAAAAACAGCTTTAAGGAAAGAGATTGAAGGAAAACTTACTTTTAGGTATAAATACAAACCCTATAAGATCATGGTAGCACTCCAAAAGAGATTTTCTAAGTAGGGGTGGGGGTCAGATTTAGAGGGTGCCTATGGCTTCTAGTTACTGGAGGACAGTTTTCTAAGTTGGTAGTATGCCAAGCAGTTCCAAAAATTGGCTCCCATGGCTCACTGCAAGCCATTGAGAAAACTGGTTATCTTAGGATGCTTCCCTTCTGATAAGCAATATTCTATGATCTACTCATGACAGTTCATCTTTTCAAAGACAAAACAAGAAAACATTAGTCTAAAATCATTTAAATACACTACTTTTACTCAATGTACTGTAAATTCTGCAATCTAGAAAAAAAATTGAAATGGCATAAGAATTTATGGTCAGGTCTAGATATCAAGAAACACTCTCCAACATGTGTACAAATGACTGTGCTGAAAATATCCACAGTAAATTTTATTGTATTGAAAAATAGGAAGGAATAACATGTTCAATAGAGAAAGAGATAAATGAACTGTCAAGAGTCATGTGATGGGTTGCTACTAAAGAAATGAATTAATTAGATTTGCATGTTTCAATGTAGAGAGTTAAAAGACATAATACTGAGTGAAAAATGTAGCTTGCAGGAAGCTGGACTGAGTATTACACCATTTATACAAAACACATAACTTAATAACATTCTATTTATAGCTGTATATATAATATAAAATATCACTGGAAAATATACCCAAATTGATGCTAGTGATCATATCTGGGATGTGCAGAAGAGGTCTCCACCTTGCATTAATTGTTCTATTTATCTTATTTACAAAATCAAGTACAGTTTACTTCTTGGTTAGGAGCACACAATTCATTATTGTTTGTGCTTTTCTGAAGGTTTTAAAACAACATGAAAAGGATAATGGGAAGAGGAGAAAGGAGGAAGGAAGGAAGACAGAATGAAGAAAAAAAGGAAGGAAGGAAGGGAAGGGAGGGCTGGAAAAGGACAGAATATATTTATGGCTAATTATCCTAGAAAGAAGAATAAGCGAAGACTTCATCTCTCCTAGAAGTTGGCTCCACCACAAAGAAAGATGCGTTCACATGGCCTTGAGGGTATATTTATAAATTATTTTAAAAGTTTTTATCATTAGATAATGAGAAGCATGTTTCTTTTTTATGTATTACCTGCATCTTAACTTTGGGCTCAGCAGTGGTAATTAACTCCTCTCAAGTGCCTAATAATCTGTAGATAATCCTTTTGGAGGTCTGTTTTTAATATATATATTTTTTTAAAAATCCTATTTTATACACTGTCTTATTACAAATGTATGTGGGAATGTATAATTGAGGTACAGATCTTTCTCTCTCTCTGTCTCTCTTTGTCTCTCTCTGTCTCTCTGTCTCTCTGTCTCTCTCTCTCTCTCTGTGTGTGCATTGTGTGTGTGTGTGTGTGTGGAAGAGAGAGAGAGAGAGAGAGAGAGAGAGAGAGAGAGAGCACTCCTTTTCCTAAATCCTAACAACCCTACTCTTAGATTCTAACAGTTCTAAACTTGGAATATGAGGGGATATTGGTTTTGTCTTCAGCATTGAGTCTTGGCAAGCATTTTCAATAACTGCTTTTTAAACGTCTTTGGTTGTTCAGGTCTTGACACTGGTAGATATCTTAGGAAATCAGTGTTCTCTGGTTACAGAACCTTGCTCTCCACTATGGGGTACCAATGAGGTTGATTAAATGGCCATAGATAGGAATGACTTATTTGCAGTAAGAGGCCAATTGCTGTGTGTTGTCTGTAGTTTACCAAATAAAGGTGTAAACTCATAGTCAAGTGACTCAGCAGACCCTGCTCCTGGTTCTGATTTCATTATTGACCTGTTCCATCAGTGAACAAAATACTGCCCATGGAAAATGGATGAGGTTTGAGAGGCTAGATAACTATATCAGTGTCAATGGCTGTTTGGGCTGTTATTAAGTGTTAGACTGATTAATTTATAATATACAGAAGTTCATTTCTCACAGGACAGAGGCTGGGAAGTCTAAGACTGAGGGGCTGACAGCTAATGAGGGTATGAAAGTTATATCATCCCAAGGAGGAACTGTCACGAACAGGGGTAAGAAGAGCAAAGAGTGGCCAAACTTACCCATAAGAAAGCAACTCACACGATAACGGCATTGACCATTCACCAGGGCAGCACACACATTGTAGAGCCCTCACATCTCCTCAGTCCTCACCTCTCGGCACATCAGTGGGGTTAAGTTGCCAACACATGCTTTTGGAGACACAGTCAGCCTATAGCAGTTAAAAACCGGGTAGCTGGGTATCTCACATCTCCTAAAAACATATACATTCAAGCCAGGCATGGTTGCTTGTACCTGTAACCCCAGCACTGGAGGCCAAAGACAAGTGAATCCTGAGAGCTCACTGGTCAACCAGCTTAGTCAATATGGTGGGCTCCTAGTACTCCGAGATACCTATCTCATGGGGGAAATGGTGGGAAGTGATAGATCAGGATGTCTCACATCCTTCTTCTAGACTCGGCATGCATCCACATCAGACATGTACATGCATATAAATGGACACACACACAATAGCATGTATTCAATGAGCTCATCAGTCTTATACATTGTGTCTGGTTGTATTTGTAATAAAAGAATAGTAATTTGAGTTTTGCCTTTATTTTTGCTATGTCTACCACATAACATGTGCATGCTGACAGGAGCCTGATATAGCTGTCTCCTTAGAGGTCTGCCAGAGCCTGAAATATACAGAGGTGGATGATCACAGCTAACCATTGAGCTGATCATGGGGTTCCCAATGGAGGAGTGAGAGAGAAGACTGAAGGAGCTGAATGAGTTTGTGGCTCCATGGGGAGAGCAACAATACCAACCAACCAGAGCTCTCAGGGTCTATACCACCAGCCTGGGAGCATATAGGGAGGGACCCATGGCTCCAGCTATATATGTAGGGGAGGATGACATTGTCAGACATAGGTGGGTGAGGAAGTCCTTGGTCCAGTGAAGGCTGGACACCCCAGTGTGGGGGAAATCGTGGGTGGGGAGGTGGGAGTGGGAGAGTGGGTGGGGTCATATTCTCATAGAAGTAGGAGGAGGGGGATGTGATAGGGGGTTCCTAGGTAGGGGAAAATGGGGAAAGGGGATTACATATGAAATGTAAATAAAATATGCAATAAAAATTTAAAAAAAGATGTGAAAGAAATCCTTGAGATGAAGGTAGAGAACTATTTTTTAAAATAATATGTTTTGTTAATCATTTGAGAATTTTGTGCAATGCATTTTGATCATATTCGTCTGTCTTTGTCCAACTCCTCCCGTATCTACTCACCCCTACCTATCCATCCAACTTTTAAAAATATTTTTGAAATCTGTTAAGTCCAGTTTGTGCTGCCCAAATAATCTTGAGTATGGAACCAACCCCTGGAGTATGCTTGACCTGCCAGGGGTTATATCATTAAAGAAAATTGACTTTCTCTCTCTCCATCTCCCAGCAGACAACAAATGACAATAATTCCTCAGCTAAGGGTGGGGCTTTGCGCCCCTTCCCCTTTTGTGCTTGGAGTTTTGTCTGGAGTGATCTTACAGAAGTCTTGTGCATGCTGTCTCCATTGCTATGAGTGTACATGCATCTCCTTTGTTGCATCTAGAAAATATTGTTTCCTTGTCATTACTCACAGCCTCTGGCTCTTGCAATCATTCTGCTTGTCCTTCTACAATGGTGCCAGAGCCTTGGGGAAAGGGCTGTGACATAGATGTCCCATTAGAACTGAGCATTCCATAGTTCCTTATTCTCTGCCTGTAACCTGATTACTTGGGAGTCTCTGTTAATCATCCTCTGCTGTAAGAAGAAGCTTCTTGATGAGGGTTGAGTACATCTATGAGTATACAGTAAGTCATTATGAGAAGTTTAATAGTATGTTTATTCAGCAGAATAATCGTAGTAAAGTTCTCTGCTAGGGCCTGTAATCTAGCTAGCCACAGGTTCTTCTTCACCCCACTAATGGTCCCAAAGTATCTTGTAGAGCAGGCCTTAAATCAAATCAGAAAGTGTTAGGTTACTCCGGTAGCATTGAAGTCACCATTGCATCAGTGGATGCATCTTGCAGGCCACTTATTATGGAGCTTGTCCATTCACAGCTGAGTAACATTGATGCCTACTTCTTGCCTCTGACAGTGTGCACAGCACCTTCCAGTACCATGAAAGCTAGTCAGGAGGGAAGCGTTTAGGTAAATGTGAGTATGTTTTCCCCTTGCTCTATTAAAGTATGTGGTATCTTCAGCAATATGGTCTTACCCTCCAGGATTGGATTACATCTTTTAGAATTGTTTGTGAGAACTACTTTTTAGTGTGAAGCATTATTATGAGTAAGAGTTCTTTGATCTCAAGGGGAAAACTTGTTAGTAACTTTAATTTATCTGTTTTATGGACTCTGTTGTCTTTGACCCCAGGAACAATTGATCAGATATACTACCTAATAATGGTGCATCTGTCACCGACTTCTGGAAATGCTGAATTGGCTGGCCCATAGTTTAGTTCAAGCTCTGAGGCACCTTTATCCTCCTTCTACCCCTTCTGTGCCGGCTACATCTCTTTTACTGGTCCTAGCACTCTGGACTGACTATGGTTTCTTCAGGAAGATGCCCCCTGTTTAAACTAATTTTATGTCAACTTGATACAAGCTAGAGTTACTAGAGAGAAGGGAGTCTCAATTAGGACAATGTCTCTATAAGATGATGAGGCTGTTGGCAAGTCTGAAAGGCATTTTTTCTTAATTTATGATTGAAGTAGTAGGGCCTGACCCACTATGGGTGGGGCAAAACTTGGGCTGGTAGTCTTCTGTTCTGTAAGAAAGCAGCCTGGGAAAGCCATGGAGAGCAAGCAGTAAGCAACAGTCCCCATGACCTCTGCATCAACTCCTGCCTCCACGTCTTGCCTTGTTTTAGTTCTTGTCCTGACTTCTTCAGTAATGATGTAAAAGACTAAGGCAAAAAAATCTCACCCACACCCACGAAGTTGCTTTGGTCATGGTGTTTCATCACAGCAATAGAAAACCTGACACCACCTGCTGACCTGTGAGTAGAGCCACAATACACTCTATCCAGGCTTAATGACATTCTGCTAGTAGGAAGGACGTTTCCACAAGTGGATGTTGGATATATGAGAAATCCCAGTGCCTTTTTTTTCATGGGTTTAGAGAGAACATACATTCCCTATTTAAATAGATTTGTGCCACAGAGGAATCTATGTAGCCATCCAATAACTCCTCCATGGCCTCTCTGTATACACCAAAGACCCAAGATTCTATTCAAGACTGACCACTTGCAGAACTATTTGGAAATAACACATGCCTGGGAATAGTTTGTGAGTGAGTAAATCTATTGCCATCACCTTGCCTGTCCCTCAACAGTAACACTCTCTCTCTCTCTCTCTCTCTCTTGCACTTTTTTCACTGATATTGACTAAGTATCTGACAATAACAATGTAGGGAAGAAACAGTTTACTTTGTTTTACAGTTTTAAGGGATAGAGCTCATTACATTGAGAAAAGCTTAGCAGATAGCAGGAGCGTGTGGTGACTGGCTGCATGCATCTGCAGACAGGAAGCAAAGAAAGAAGAATGGGGGTTGCTCAGCTCATTCAGTCCAGAGCCTCAGGCCATGTACCCTGTATGCTTTCTATTGCTGTGATAAACACCATGACAAAAGGAATTTGGGATGGATTTATTCCACCTTATATGTTGTGGTCTATAGTGACAGGAAATCAGGGCAGGAACTCAAAACCTTGAGGCAGGAATCAAAGCAGAGACCATGGAGGAACAATGCTTACTAGCTTGCTTTTTATACTACCCAGGGCCACCTGCTCAGTGAACCCAATGTAGAAACTTGCTCATCAGCATGCCCAGATACCTGTGTCCTAGGTAATCTTAGATCTTGTCAAGTTTACAACCAACATAATAAATACAATGCCTTAGGGCTCAGGAGACAAATCATCATACATGCATACACACACTACTATCTCCATCACAACCGCAACAACCATCTCCACCTGAGATGTAAAGTCTCAGTGATCTCCTGAATAGGTGAATGTAAGACATGGTGCCCCTGAGACCATAGGCAGATGTATTTTTGTATAATGGGAAAGAATCTGTTAGGAAGGGACATGGGAAAGATAGGGAGATGAGAGACCCTTAGGGTTGTCTGTTTTCTAAAGTTTAGGTGGGTCCTAGTGAAGAGAGACTATAAACAGAGCTAAAGGATTGTTATGTTATGCTGGGGTAGTGGTGCTGTGGGAGAAGAAATATCTTTGGTTAAACACTTACAGGCTCATTTCTCCATTGGTGTTGGCTGCCTCCTTCTAAGGTTCTGCTATCTGCACAAGACTTAAGAATGAAGACCATTCTTATCTTGCTGTGCTCTGGAACATGGGTCATCACCCTACAGGAAGGAATAAAGGGTACAGAGAACTCACAGCTTCTGTCTTTGGTCTGGCCCATAACTTGTTCTCATTGTCCTTCTGTGGTCTTATGACCAGAACAAGTCACATGCTCCACTTAACAGAGCTTCAATGGACAGTTTTCCTATGTTCTCAGGAATGTGTCTAGGACTCAGTTAGATACAGGATTGGCCTGCCACTGAATTAGTTCCATGGGGACACAAGCAGTGCTCCACTAGGATTCAGCAGACAAGAACAGTGGGCTAGGCAGGAACTTTCCTACTCTGCTGTAAGGACCTGGCATTCCTGCAAGGTTGAAGGGATGCAGCTTCACTGGGCACCTAATGGGTCTTGAAGCTTCCAGAACACTGCAAGATGGACTCCTGCGCCTTCAGAACAGACCAATAGCACAGCAGCAGTAGCTTGCCAAAGGACAACCCCAAGGTGTTTGGCAAAAAGGAGAAAACTGAACAAAGATAGAGTCATTCTTCAGTTTTATAGCAAGAAGACAATTTAGTTTGTCTAAAGTCCATGTTTCTGCCTAAGATACTGTTTTCCTTTATTGATATGAGTAGCTTGAATTTTGTCCCTATTCCCTTCTACTCAAGCCTTGGGAGGAGTCCCTATAGGCTAAAGACAGAGGGTAGGTGACTATAGTGTTGCCTAGAGCCTAGGACAGGGCACTGAGGAGCTCAGCAACCTCTGCTTCTCTACTGAGCAAGATAGAAAAACCCTCTCTCCATGGTTACAGATAAATAATATAGCTCCAAGAGATTTCTGAGTACCCAGATTGTCCCCTGACTCATGAGATTCCCTATCATATGGTTAAGCTGGCTGGGAGAGGGGCCAGACCAGTGGTTCTCAACCTTCCTAATGCTGTGACCCTCATGTTGTGGTGACTCCCCCAATCATAAAGTTATTTTGTGTTGCTACTTTCTAACTATAATTTTTCTACTTTTATGACTCACAGTTGTTTTCTCATGATCTTAGGAGACCTCAGTGAAATGGTCCTTCCTCACAGGTTGGTCTAGATGTTAGCTCTCCTTTCCCTTTGAATTCAAAGCATAGTTTTGCTCTGGAATTGTAAAATGTTTAGTGAAAACTTGAGCCTCTGCTTAGAGTAAGGAAGACATGGTCTTGATCAGACTACAGTGACTCTATCATATAATACCATCTTACAGAATTTCCATGTCCTCCTCTGCAATAAAAATAAAGAATTACTGGCTTCACATAGGGTGTTGGGAGAACTGACTGACATAAACACACGGGAACACTTACCATGCTAAGTGCTTAAGTCACCACCTCCCTCTTGTTTTGAATTTAAGCATAATATATATGTACATAAATCATAAGTGCAAAATAACTCACCTCACAAATTTAGTACACTCTGAGAAACCAGCACTTTGCTTGATGCATAATATTCCTGGCATCCTAGAAGCCCTAGAAGACCCCTCTGGATATTAGTACCAACCCTATCCAAAAGAGAAGATTATCTTCAAAGGTTATTTATTGCCAGGCAGTAGTGGCGCACACTTTATCCAGCATTGGGAGGCAGATGCAGGTGGATTTCTGAGTTCGAGGCCAGCCTGGTCTACAGAGTGAGTTCCAGGACAGCCAGAGCTACACAGAGAAACCCTGTCTTGAAAAAAAAACAAAACAAACAAAATGCTATAAATTAGACAGCTTACCTTAAAATTTTATATACATGGAGTCTCTACTGTGCCTCACTTTTTATTTTTTTTTCACTCAATCTTATGTTTATAAGGCCTGTAGCATCTTGTACTGTCCACACCCTGTTCCACATTTTGTGCTCACACTATTTTTGCCTATGAGAAAGCTGAGAGGCTGTGGTGATTAGGACAGACTCTGATGCTGTCCTCTTCTGTTAAGCTTTTCACAAAATGAGAACAACAGATCTTCAGAGGGCCACAGCTAGAGGCCCAAGTGACCCTCCACTTGCTAAACCAATGTCCTGGGCTATGAGGTCTTTTACACAGATTCTGTGGTTCAGATCTGTTCCCAAAGTTTATCAAAGATGTCCCCAGTACAACCAAGTTGAATTTGGGACCTTTAAGAGGTGATTGTATCATAAAGCCTATGCCTACATGAACAGGTTACATCAGTCACAGAAGATGGTTGTCGTGGAAGTAGGTTTCTGTTAAAAGGATGAATTTAGCCACCCCTACCCTTGCTTCTTCTAGGTGCTTGTGGGCACAAGCACTTACTCCGATATCCTTCTGCATTCCACCATGGAAGGGCACAATGAGGTGGACACTCATCTGGGCAATGATACAACTTGGACTTTCCAGCCTCATGGAATATAAGAAACAAATTCTTGTTCTTTACATATTACCCAATCTCAGGTATTCTGTTACAGTAGCACAAAATGAACTGAAATAACAGGGAATCCAGCCCCTAAGGACACACCTTCACCCCCTGTTCTTGGTGACTGCTTATTCCGAAAGGAAAACTGCCCGAAGGGGGCTGCTTCAAAGCTGTGCCTCTCTTTTTTGCAAGGCAGAAAGGGTTCCTCTCCAAAAGCCACCAGGATAAATAATAGATAAAACTATTGCATTTGAATAGCGCAACTCGAGGGATCTCAGAATATTTTACTGAGGCATTAAAAGAAGTTCTCCTCTCCAAACCCTACGGAGGGCAGTAGGGTGCAAAATACATCTCATCCTTATGCTTTTCTGTCTGCAGAAACCTGACAAAAGTGAGACCTGGGGATGCCCCAGGGTGCTTTGATTCATACTTAAAAGTTTAAACAAAAGCAAAGACTGAGTGGGAACCTATTCGATTTTCATTGGCTTTGTATCTTGCATCTCACTCCAACTGCCTCATAGTCAAAGGGAAAATGAACCTCAGCTTCCATAGTTCCAGGAGCCAATGTCTCAGCTCAATTGCCTTCAGAATATCCCAGAGCGGATTCCTCCATGGCTGCGTGTGGATGCTAATGCAGTTATGATATTGATTTTTAAGACCACAATGTGATGAATGACAAGATTTTATAGACAAATGTTCTTCAAATAACTCTGTCCCTCTTTTGTTCTGAGAATCTTTATGTTGCATCCTTGAAAAAACAGCTATTTAAAATAGAAAAACCTATTCTATTGTGGTTTGGATGAGAAATGGCTCCCATAGGCTCATGTATACAAAGTCCCAGGATCGGACTTTGTGTTACTGTGGAACCTTTACAAAGTTGGAGCCTTGCTGGAGGAAGTGGGTCATTGGGTCTGGTTCACAGCTGGATCCCATTTCCTGTCCAGTATCTGCTCCCTTACTCTAGGCGCAATGAGACCAATCGCCCCACATTCCTGCCACCATGCTTTCCCTGTTCCATGGCCACCATCCCTTTCCAAAGTGTGAGTCAAAACAAAACAAAATCTTCCTTCTTTAAACTGCTTCTTGTCAGGTCACAGCAGTGAGAAAAGTAACTGGTGCACACCCCTTCCCCATTTTCCTTTCAAGTGACCTGTTCTGTGCTGAACAACTTTTTGGTAAAGTTCTTTGATGAGTCAAAATTTTCCTTTAGTTATTTCCATCCATTTTTCTTAGCTCTATTCCCTTGAGTCACCCAGATCTGTTCCAACTCACTGAGCAGATTCTTAACTTTGAAAAAAAGCAATGCGGTATACCATCTTACTGTGTGGATTACCTCCTTTAACTAGGATTGAATCCTTTCTTCTCAAAGTTGCACATTCCTATAAAAACATTTACTGTGGAAAGTAGAAATTTCACTTTACTTCTGGTTGCTTTCTGATGTTGCTCTTGATGTTTAAGGTCCTATTACATTGTTAAATTATAAAATTAAGGGATTTGGGTTTTAACAGTGCTTACAACATACAGTGGATTTCAAACAAATCTATGATTATAATGTGTAATAATATGCCTACCTTGCATAATGTATCATAATTCTATAGAATCAATGAGTTCAAAGTAAAGGCAGATGTCTCAAAAGAAAATTTGCTATGAATTTATGAATATAAAATACTGACTTTTTAATATATTTTGGAAAGCAGCAACCATGAAAAATATGTCTGATAAATTCAGTGAAATTTGTTTATTGTTTATATGAAAATATCATCAATAAATAAAGAGGCAAAGGATGAATTAAAAAGCAATTTTGTAATATTTGTACCAGAGACTAAATATACTAACCATACAAAGAGCTCTTAAAATTAATTTTTAAATAAAAGATGAATCATTCTAATTGAAAAGGCAAGGAAAATAAACAACTAATTTCAGAAGAAATTTAATATCAGGTGTATATGAAAAACACTCTGCTCTTTAAGTAATGGAAGATATTCTCATTAAACCAAGATAATTTTATTCATCAATAAAACTTTAAAAGATGCAAAAATCCTCTCCTGACTATAGGCAGAGTGATCAGCTGGGGTATGAGCACATACACTCGAATTCTGCTGTGTTGAGGAGAGACTGTCCCTTTTCTGGAGGAATATTGGGTAATATTGAAAACAATGACTCAAGAACTTAAAAAGGAGCATATACCATTTGATGCAACAATTCCATTTCTGAATAATTCTCTTAAGTCATAATTTTGAGACATACACACACACACACACTGATTATGAAAAGCATTATTTAACATAAAAATACACTTTTATTTGCAAAAATTTACTAAGTAAAACAGGGCACTCACTAATATATCCATATATTGTCTATATATTTTTACTTGTAGCATCATAATAATATAACATATATATTTTAGGTATATTAAAATATAAATTATATTGAAGTGAAAGGCCAAACTAATACGCCTTTCTTACTACAAATGAAATGACCTATCCTGTGCCACTGAGGAAGCATTGGAATGCCATTCCAAAGGCACTGAAGAGACTATAGATATACCAACATCCTGAAAATATTTTTTTTTGTGGTGGGATTTAATCTAGAGACTTACTTTAATAAAATTGTCGATATTATATGTTTAAAGCACATATGAATAAATATAGGTTATAGTAGATTATAAAGCACTCATTTACTGGTTATATTTAAGTAGATTCAGAACAGCCCATTATAAGTGGTCGAGTTCTCCAGTTAATAGTGATTTTCTTCTGCTACTCAACCCATAGATGTATAGGAATCATCAAAGTCCCTGTCTATGGTATTATGGAAATGTAACTCTTGGAACCAAGTGCAAATGCTCACATTATTGCTGTTGCTTACTGTAGTGAACACGGATTCCTGTGTCAGCATCTAGGAGTCTTGTGCCTTCTGTGACTACCTATGAAATTATAGCCGTCTACCTTGTTACCTTGAAATACAATAGAATGTTATACTGTTCCTGATTATTAACCACTTCTTCATTACTATTAGAAACAAAATCTAAATGACCGTTTAAAAGACACAACATTATTAGTCCCTTACATGCTGGCAGCTCTTCCTTCCCACTGTTTCCCACTTTTATTTAGTCTAATTCAGATCCATCTCATAGTTTCAGCCTTCTTCTACAGTTGCTAAAGTGTGAATGTCTGTCCTTTTCAAAACCCACCTTAAGATGGTGTTGCCACTGTTATGAGGGAAGTGGTGGAACCACATGGAGTGAATGAGCCATGTGGGCTCTTTTCCCATTGCTAAGAGACTGCCATTATAAAAGAGTGAGCTTCTCCCTTAGTCTCTTGTGTTTATGTCCTTCATCTCTGAATGGGGCAGAACTTAGATCCTGATTAGGTGCTAACACCTTGATCATGGATTTCTTAGAATCCAGAATTATGAGGACATCAACATCTAGTTCTTAATAGCTTACCCAATCTTCAGTATTTTGTGATCGCAGCATTAATAGAGCACAGTCCCATGTGGTCCCCTATCGACTACACAATACCTCACCATGGGGGAAACAAAACTTCACCTTAGATGTCTCTTCCCCTGTAGTTCTTTTAAGAAAGGCTAAACTGAGTATTTCAATGTTCATTAACAAAGACCTTAAAATCTTAGCAGCCAGGAGGGATAGATTCTGGATGAGGATGTATTTGGGTGACAGCTGGTTTTCGAGACATCCCTGTTCTTAGGTAGTGTCCAGGATGGATGCAAGCTAAGAAAGCTGGGGGCTTGAGGATATGTTCAACCAAGTGTAGCTATGTAGATATGTTCAACCCATGGGTAGCTGGCATCTCCTGATTCATCACCCCTGTTCTTCATTCAGCAGCTGGAGTTTTAAACAGACACTGGGTGCTGTAAAATCGGAGTTTTTCCTCCCAGCCCCAAGTTCCTGGAATAACGACTCTGAGACTCAATCATATTTACAAACACCTTGGCTATAAGCTTTGGTTGTTCCCGGACTAGCTCATAAAGTCAATCATCCTTTTATTCTTACCTGAACTCTGCCATGTGGCTGGTCACCTCTGCTCAGCTCTCATGCTTCTGACCTCCATGTTCCTGGGTGAATCTTCTCAGCCTAGCTCTATCCCAGAATTCCTACTTCCTACTGGAACCTTCTATTTCCTGCCTCAGCTACAGGCCAATCAGTTTTATTTGACAGGGAAAGCTTCCAAACCGACAAAAGAGATTCCTTCTGCACGGTGCTGTGAAGAAGATGAGGAAAGACTAGGAGGGGCAGGGACAGAGGATTTTCAAGATTTGAGACCAGCTCCCTCCATAAAAAGAGTCATAACTTTTTTTTTTCCGAGACAGGGTTTCTCTGTGTAGCCCTGGCTGTCCTGGAACTCATTCTGTAGACCAGGCTAGCCTCGAACTCAGAAATCCGCCTGCCTCTGCCTCCCAAGTGCTGGGATTAAAGGCGTGCGCCACCACCGCCCGTCTCGACATAACTTATTCATATTAAAAATGAAACATTCTGACATCTGGAAATTAAAATCTGGTACCATCCAGAGTAGCAAGTAACAGACTTTTTTCTTTTCTGAGACTAGCCACAAGGCACACCTCTTGGAGGGAGAACAAAGGCCTTGTGGTTGTGGGTTTGGGGAAGGGGGAGGTTAGACAAAGCCATTTCTCTGCTGATGACTATCTCAGGCTTTCTTCCTGTGGTTTCTGAGTGAACTCAGGATAGTGATCACCTACATAGTGTATGGGTCAGCAATGGTAGGATGGACTGAGCCCAGAGCATGGCTTCCATAGCCTTGTTGCTCTATTCTAAGTGCCTCTTGAGTTTAGCCTGTAGAAGTTTCCTTGGGTCAGATGGCCTGTCGTGAGAGGCAGAAGGCCACTCATCTTCCAGCTGAGAAAATCAGGATGTAGACCGAATACTTGTAGCTGCAAAAGTTTTTCTCGAGGCTCAGAAAAATCCCAGTGGGCCATCGAACTAGGCTTTCTAGAAACCGGGTGATCAGTATGAGAAAAGTTTGCTTTTGGTTTTGTTTTCAGAGATTCAGCAAACTTAGGTCCTAAATATTTCATATCCATCAGGGGCTCTTTTCATCTTTGTTGTAATGCCAAGTGAGCCAACACACATAGATGTCTCCTATCCATTATTATCCTTCATTAGGATCAAGTTACCCACAACAATGTACAGAAGGGGCCTTTCCTGCCCCTTTCCCATACCCTTCCTAACAGGGAATATAAAAAGCCATAGCATAATGGAATACGAAAAGGAGATTCTTCCTCTCACTGACTTTATTTTCTCATTCTGTCCTTCAGCTGCCTGACTGGGCTCCATTAACAATCTGGATCCTGAGCAAAGTTTCTTATGGATGTCTGTCTCTCCCTAACCAGCAAGACTCACACCATGTTTGGGACAGCCAGTATTGTGGTTTGAATATGAAGTTGTCCACATAAGCTCATATACTTGGATACTTGATCCCTAGCTGATTGTGCTGTTTGGGAAGGTTACAGAACATGTATGGGCTGGAGCCTTGCTGGAGGAAGAGTATCAGTTGGGGCAGGCTTTGAGATTTATATATAGTCTGACCATGCTCACTTCGTTTTCTGTTTTCTGTATGGAGATACAATGTGATCAGGCAGTTCCTGTACCTGCTGCCATGTGTTTCCTACCACAATGGACTCTATACCTCTGAACTATAAATAAACCCTTTCTGAATCAATGAGGCCTAAATCAATGAAGTCTGTCCTCAGCCCACTAAACTCCCTACCATGGGACCCAAGCTAAGAGAAGCTCATGGATGTTCTAGTTGATGGATATTTGTGTGGGAAAATTATGAAGAATCAGGAGTTGTAGCTATGCTGAGACATGAGTCTATCATTGGTGACAGAATAAACCTTGAGTCTATTGGTAGCTCTTCTCTTGGCCTCTAAGATTAGTCCTTCTTTAGTGTTCTTTCTCTCATTATCATCATCACCACCACCACCACCACCATCATCATACAAAGCATTTTGAATATATTTACCTCCCTTTCCAAACTTCTCCCATTACCATCTTTTTCATCCTTCTACCCCTTCCTACCCAACTTTGAGGTTTCCTCTTTGCTCCTCCTCCTTCTTCTCTTCCTTCTCCTCCCTCTTTCACATTAAGCCTGGTATGAATTGCCCAGCATTCTTTTGAGGAGGACCCATCTTTTGTGTGGCCAGACTACAAGAAGGACGGACACATCTCATTAAAGGAAGTTGATTCTCTCTCTTCTAGCAACCATTAAATAGCATTAGCTCCTCTGCTAGTGGAAGGATCTTTGTGTTCACCTTCCCTTTCTATCCTGGGAAGCTACAATTGCTGTGAGTTCATTTGTACAACTTTTCTCTTGTATCTGAAAAACAGCATTTCTCTGATGTTATAAATCATCTTTTATAAAAAAATTTCTTGGCTGTTTTTGATTTTAAGATGTATTTAATTTAATTTTATGTTCATGTGTATTTCACCTGAATGTTTGTATGTGTACTAGATGCATGCACTGCCTTCAGAGGCCAGGCATTGGGTGTCCTGCAAGTAGATGCTTATTAACCACCATATGAGTGCTAAACTTTGAACACAGATCCTCTGAAAGAATAATCAGTACCCTTAAACACTGAGCCATCTTTTCAGCCCTATCTCTGGTTGTGATGATCTTTCTGTCCCCTCTTCCATGAAGATCCCTGAGCCTCGCATGGAGGAATGTGATGTAATATGAATGTCATAGTTGGGGTTGACCAGTTGTAGGATCTGTGTTAAGTTTCATCTACATCAAGAAGTTGTCTGACAAAGGCAGAGAGATTGCATCCTTCTTCTGTTTCTTCTTTTACTCTCTTTTTACATATGAATAGCTGGCTATTTGCCCTCACTACAGAGCAAATGTATTAAATGCCAAAAAAAAAAAAAAAAAAGTGTGTATCACCAATTGCCCCAGTACCCACTGGACACTCAGTAAATGTTGGTTGAGATGATCCAATCACATGTGAGCCAACCTTGCCTCTTCGTCTTTCTGTTCCTTCTAGTTTGGGCTAGTTCCTTTAGGACATGGTGGGATGTGTTAATCCTAGGCATGTGTGTATCCTGGAAGCAGCACAATCATTTGAAACAACTAGAAGTCATTTTCTAGTTATTGTTCCCTATGAGAAAAGATAGGGTCTGTCCTACTTTGTATATTTGAGCATTGTAAAATGGAGGTCTAGGTAACACCACGGCAGCTCCCAAGAGCTCTGCAGTTACAGCCCATCTCTGCTCTGGGTGAGAGAGGTATGGTTTTGTTTTTGTAGATCACTGCTCCCTAACATGAGCAAAGGACTGGGTCCAGCAGAGCAGTGCGGGGTCACAGAGCTGGTGCCTCAGCCTCTTGGCTTCTGTTCCTAATCACATCTTCCTTCTGCTGCCAAGAGAAGCTGTGATCAAGTCCCAGGTCCCCCAAAGCTTAGCAGCAGCCAATTGCCTTCTTGGAAACGAACAGTAAGGACGTCAACAGGGTGTTTGATGGGTGGCATTTACGGTATCTACCCCTAGTCAGAGATTGCCTCCATGAACTGGGCTCTTGCTAATTATGAATGTTAAAGTCAGACTAACTAGACACATGCCAGTGTCTGGGGGAAAGGAGGGAGATTCAAATAGTAGGTGGGGTATGAGAATGAAGGAGATTCAGGAGACTCAAAGGAAAGGAAATCTTAGAGCTTCATCTTCACAGTCCAAGGACAAGAAGTGAATTCTGAAGAAGGGGAAGTGAAGAGGTAAAGAAAAGGAAGATAATGGTTATAAAAAAAAAAGGAAAATTGGTAGGCAGGAGATAGGAAGGAACAGGCATGGATGCAAGAGAAATATAGACTAAAAAAGGGATTTGCCATGTTCCTGGGCATCTCATGAAAGTCATTGATTCTAGACACACACACACACACACACACACACACACACACACACCACACACAGAGAGAGAGAGGGCATGCATGCATGCACCCATGTGCACACAGATTATGTTTGCATACATGTCTGCTTATTTATGGAATCCCTAAAACACGCCTAGAGAACAAGGAGCTCAAGTTAAAACTACCGAGTAAGACAGAAAGTTGTGTGCTGAACTGTGAGGAGTACCTGGGGTGATGTGTTGGTGGAACTTTACATCACTGTGACAAAGTATGACACAATCAACTTCATGGCGGCAGAGGAAAGACTCTTTCAGGCTCAGGAACTATTGAATCTGCAAGTCTTGGCTTTACTGGTTCTTGATCTACGGATGAACTAGAGCAGGCTGATGGGCGGAGCATGTGACAGATGCTATTCTACTGTGGAGGGCAGGAAGAGTTGAGAAAGAAACAGAGGCTACATGGGGCAAGATACATGTCTCCCAGTGACTGTTTCCTCCAGGTATGCCCTATTTCCTAAGATTCACAGCACCTCCCCAAATCATGCCACTAGCTGGGAACGCCTCAGCATGTGAGATATAAAAATATCTGAGGCATAAAATGTGGGATGAAGGGTTCCCAGAGGAGGAGGCAGAAGAGCAACTGTTCCTTCTCAGCTGTTCCCCGGAGTGCTTGCCATAGAAGAGGAACATGACAGGAAGTGGGGGGGGGGGCGGGGGGCAGGGAGGCTCACTAGCTGCAATGTTGAGGAGAGCCACTGTCCACTCCTGTGACAGCCCACATACAAGAGCCTTCATCTCTCCACCCAATATCTCTGTGCATGAGAAAGAGTGAAAATGTACAACACCACACAATTTTGACTGTAAAGTAAGTCCTTCACCAGTGGAATGCTAGTTCTCATCAGCACGTGGGTAACCAATGCCATTCTGTTTGAGGGATGAGCACCTCAGCAGATGTCCAGCTATAATTAGCATGGCTTGCTGATGTTGAGTGTGCATTTCCCTGTGTCCCTTTGATTTCTAGCCTTGCACTTTCACTGTTACTTATATCTTATTTATTTTTGTGTGTATACGTATGGAATGTGAGTCTCTGTGTGTTTGCATTTGTGTATGCTGTACTTGTGCCCATGTATGCATGTGCATGTGGAAGCCAGAGGTCAAGTTGAGTGTCTTTCTTGTTAGCTCTTCACTTGCTGTTGTTGTTGTTGTTGTTGTTGAGACAGGGTCTCCAATTGAACTTGGAGTTTACTGGTTGCTGAGCTGCCTGCTCCATAAACTCTGGGGATCTAAAGCTCTCTGCCCCTCCCCTTCCCATCAACTCTAGCACCAGGATATCAGAGAGATACTTTTGTCCTAGCTTTTTAAATGGATGCTAGTGATCCAAACTAAGTTTTCATGTATGCACAGCTGTAACTTTACCCACGAAAGCACCCCTGGAGCACCTGCCATAGCCTGTTTAATATGTAGTTTGTTTCATGTGAAGGGATGTCCCCCAAAGCCAGCCATGAGCCTGTGTCCACTACTTACACAACCTAGTGCCAGAGGCAGCTGGTTTCAAATCTCACCCTGCCAGTCACCATCGATGTCACTCACCTTGGAGA
This sequence comes from Mastomys natalensis, assembly GCA_021653895.1. Lineage (NCBI taxonomy): Eukaryota > Metazoa > Chordata > Mammalia > Rodentia > Muridae > Mastomys > Mastomys natalensis. Next base: position 140,801 of record JAJTUV010000278.1, read on the forward strand.
GGCTGCCTTCCCTGAAATTCAGTTTCCACATCTGTGCAAAGGATACAGCAATCATATGGTAGGTTCCAGAACCATCAGATCCTACAGCTTCTTCTTTTATTAATCTGCACAGCTTCTATTTAAAATAGCCTTTTAAGATAATGAGGCTTCACTTACACATTAAACAGCCATGCATAGAAATAGAAAAGTATGAAGGAGGACAATAGTCATCCAAACACACACGTGCACACACACACACACACACACACACACACACACACATCTTTTAATCCTATAACCTGGAGGCAACCTCTGTGCACACTCTGGTATGTCTCCTGTGCTATTTTCAAAAAATTCTAAGGCTCCCAACCGATCTGTAAATCCATGTTTACATTCAGCCACGGAGTATCCTGTGGTAAGAAGTCTTTTCAATGTGCACACATTGAGTTGTGTGGGCATCCTCCCAGGAGGCAACTTTGTGAGGATCACCATCTATTGTTTTCTCCCTGAAAGTAGAGGAGAACAAGAGCTTCAAATTGGTGACAAATTTTCACTTTGAAAAGGAACCAAACACAGCTACCCTTGCTCAGAGATTGGGCCACCAAGTCCCTTGGCTTTCCCTCCCATGCTCCCCTACTGGCTGCCTTCCCTTATTTCTTATCACTGGAAAGTTCTCTGATTGAAATTACCAACCCTGTTGCTTAGCAGTTCATCTGCTCCTGCCTGTTCCCCTCCTGTCCCCAGGAACTGGGGGCCATGTGTTCTTTGAGCCCATATGCTGACAAACCTCTTCCCACTCAACCTGCCATCAGCCCAGGCACCAGCCAGAGCCACCTGCTCAGTGTCTGCTTGCCCCTTCTGACTTCTAAAGGCAAGGTTGGGAGCTGGAGGGGAGTGGAGAGGAAGGGATAATTCCTCAGACAAAGGGACTCTAGGGTTTTCCACAGACCTCCTCCCACAGGCCCTTCTGTGGTCCTCACCCCTGCTTTTAATTGATCTCTGCTTGGAGGATGCTTTAGGGAACAAAAACAGGAGGGATGGAGCTAGGGAAAGGCAGGACATAGCCCCAGGGAGAGTCAGAACTGCTGAGTTCCACCTAGCTCATTAGCCTTGGCTGAGCAGGCAGCTGAGGCTGAAGCCTGAACTGGGGATGAGGTCTGAGGGTGGGACCTCAGCACCACCTGGCTTCTCTCTTGAGTTTATGAGTCTTAGGGTCCACAGCCCTACCCTCTGCTGCTGGACTCTGTACAAATCTTTACAAAGTTCAATCAATTTGCAATGCTTATTTTATTAATGACTATATACGTATATGTGTGTGTATGGAATGTCTTTCTTTACATATGTCTATCTGAATTGGGTGATTTCCTGGATGGGAGGAAGCCATGTTTCTGAAGGGCAAGTCTGAAAATATCTCTTGTGACCCATGCAAGACTACCTTTGCTGAAATTGGGAAAGTTAATCTCTGCAAACTTCATTTCATTTTTCCCAAAGATACAGAGAGCCTTCAGGGTAGGAAGGAACCAATATTCCATCCCCTGCTTGCTCAATTGAATGCCATCGAGAGTGTCAGAGAGATACTCCAATTAGTTCTGGAGTCAAGGGAGGACACTGAAAGTCCAGAATTAAACATGCAATGACAGAAAGAACCTATATAAGCTCACAAGGAAGAGTTCAGAATTCTCCGTGTTTTTACAGTTTGTCGCTAATGCCACTAACCTTGCTACACATGCAGGCTGGCTCTGCACCTGGGCACTGGGTAGCAGGAAGCAAACATAGCTTTAACAGTTATAGATGATAACTGAAGAGGAACTTAGGTATGGACTGCCCTTGGGCCATCTCCCCTTGACAGCTACCATAGCAACAAGAACCAAACAGGTATCATGACAAGGACCTAATGGATAGTTGTAAACCTACTGTCAGCCAATGATCAGGAACATCCCTGAGTGGCAAGGATAGGTAGCTATGGAGTGCTCAACAGAAACACACACAGTCTCTCTCTCTCTCTCTCTCTCTCTCTCTCTCTCTCTCTTCTCTCTCTCTCTCTCTCTCTTTGTGTGTGTGTGTGTGTATCTGTGTCTGTATGTCTATGTTTAGGGGCTTGTCTGCTCCTTCATATGGAGTGAGCCCACAGGGGTTCAGGAAAAGCAGCAACTCATGGGTGCATCACAGACTTTTACTGCTGTGACCCTTGAGTTTAGGAGAATTTTGCCTTCTTGAAATGTCAGCAGAGTTCTGAGACCCTGAGCTACAGGGCACAAGATAGGGGACCTGGCTTCTGAATGCTGTGGACCCTGTCACACTAGTCTGTTTTCTGTGCAAATGAATCAGGCACACTATCCTTCTAACTCATCTTGACACCCCAAAATGACATGGACAGCGTGTTCCCACTTCATTCATAAGCCTCATAATGTTTAAAACCTGAAGTGGTGGCACGCATTCTCCTGCACAGTTGTGCTACAGTCCAGTGAACACTCCCATACCCCCACTGTTAGCCCCCAAGACTGGGGAGACCATTTTCTAAAGAAAATGAATGGCAGCAGCGATTCTGACTAAATAACAGCAGTGAAAAGGTAAGCCTTTGGTAAGTCTAAGTGAACAGCACCTTTAACAACACAAGTATACCAAACGAAGAGGAAACTCAAATGTTGGATCCCAGCAAGCACTGTGGAAGATGGGGGTTGGGAGGGGAACCAAAGGATGGAAACTGTTTAATTTCAAATGATGTAAAATCCAAGGTGGTGACTTTAGAGGTAAGCACCAAGAACAGAGAAATTGAATGTATTCCTTTGGAAACAGCAGATATACCAAATAAGACAAAGCTGACTTACTCTGAGAGAAGCAGGCTATGAGAAAATACAGGGAAAGAACCATTGAAGTCACTGTCCAGTCTGTGAGGGATCTGGGATTAACCAGAGAGTACGACGTTAGCTTCTTAGTAGCTTCCAGATGCTGTCAGAAAGCACGAGACTCTTGAGTTTTATATGGGTTGGAGACAAAAGATTCTGGTATTCACACACAGCAACCAGCATGACCGTCATACAAGAGCTTGGGTTCCCTTTGTGTCCTAAGTCCCAGGAGAATGCCTATAGTGAATTGGTAAATGTGCTGGGCTTGTGTTGTGGCTGAGGAAAGCTGAGACTGGGGAATCTGCTTTTTTTGTTTTTTAATAGCAAATGGCAAGCTTGCTATAGGGTCCCAGAGGGAGACATGGCCTAATTCTGTAGGATTTCTTGGTACAAATGCAACCCTGAGAAATGACCGAGGTCATGAGCAGTCAGATCCTTGTCTTCTGGGCATGCTCAGAAAAATCTGCAGAAGCTTAAGAGATGTGCTGTGGAGTTTCTATCCAAATAGTTATAATTACACAGTAAGTTCAAATAAAGAAATCAAAATGCATTAGGATTATTAGTGACAGACATTCATTAAACTTGCATTAAAAAAAAGAGTTTGGATCTAAAAGATATGCAATTTATAAGAACCATGTAAAGTATAGTTTTTCTTTGGGCATTAGCTGTTTTCTATGGTCTATCTTGACTGACTGAATAATGTGTGTGTGTGTGTGTGTGTGTTGTGTGTGTGTCTGTGTGTCTGTGTGTCTGTGTGTGTAGAGGGATGTATGTGGACTCTATGCATGTGGTGGCTGTGATGTGGCAGTAAAATCATGCAGATTATTTCTGTTCTCTTCCTCTCTGTGCTTTGTCAAGTCCGTTCACACCTTTGCAAGATAGATGCTGAGCATTTGAGGTAAGAAGAAATGAAGGAAGGCCTGCTGTGTAAACACTCGCCCAAACAGAACCAATGCCTCAAAATAAATATTGGAAAATGTATTTTAGGCAGAATTTCCCAAAGCCAGAACTCTCTATTATCTCAGAGTGAAGCACATGATTATTGTATAAATGAAGAAAGAGAGGGATATGAGGAGGCATGTACTAACATGGAGCAGTGAAGATGAATGCCTAATGAGGTTCAGGAGCTTGGGCTGTGTGTCTAGATGTGGGAGGTGGTCAGGCTGAAGTGGTCTACAAGTAGATCCTGGCTAGGGCATACCCTGCTTTTGGCAAACAGTACACACATGGCTCATAGCACGTGGCTAGTTTACTGTAGCTTGCTTGAGAAAACAGAAGTGTGAATTTGAGAACTTTATTAACAGAGGAAGGGAGGAGGGGAAAGCTGCATAGAGGCAAATACTGCATAGCTGCAGTAGCTAGATGGCTCATCATCTCTGTTATACAGACAACGCAAGAAACACTTGCCTAAAAGGGCCCACACTAAGGCCTAACTCTACTGAGCCTCCTGAGAATAAATGGTCCTGCTGTGAGCTGGATGTTAAGTTATAGGTGGTATGGACAGGCATATCGCTCTTCTGGAAAACTGTGGCTGACTGGCAATAATAACAAAGGGACATTTATGTTCAGAGAATGAAGAGTCTCACATTGAGTCAGCTGAGACCAGAGTCCAAATTTAACTGTTTCTAGACACCACACAGTGGGAGGTGGTCTGGTGTTAATTTGTTGGCTATGGCTATAGTTGATGTTGGCTAATTGTGCACATGCGTTTGTGTGTGCATGCGAGTGAGTGTCTGTGTGTGTGTGTTTATGGTGTTGGATTAATGGGAGGGGTTGCTGGGGATGCTAGTTTCGCTCCTTTTCCCCCTTCTTCATCTTCTGTCAACCCATTCACACCTTTGCAAGACAGATGGGGAAAGACTGCTTCTGTGGAATATGGGATTTAACACCTGGCTCCCTGGACTTGAGGCCTGGAAGGGGTCTGGTGCATATGTGTCAGGAACTGTTGGGGAGGCTCCAGAGCATCTGCCTAGGGACACAATGGACAAATATTTGGAGATTTCTCCACTGGAGGCTGAGGAGGGCATCACACTGTCTTGAGGGCTAAAAATCATTCACTCATCCAGGCCACGTGCTAACAAGCTGTTGGCAGAGGACTAGAGAAAGATATTTTCGAAAACAGCAGCAACAAAAATTGCAAAGGACTCCATCAGGACTGCAGACCCCTCTCTGCATCTCATTAGCGCCTGGAGGTAGGAGAAGAGATGCTGGCTGGAGCTGCCTAGAACTGCCTGTACCCAAGGGGTCTGAAAACCAACGGCAAAACCCAGAGTTGGGTTGGGGACAAGTAGGGGCTGCTCAGAGCTTGGAAAAGGCCTCTCAGATGCTGCTCGTCAGTCTGTTCCCTGTGTGCAAGTTTCTATCAGACTCCTTTGAACTTAGAAGCCTAGCATTCTGGAAGTTGAGGAGGTAAGATTGCTATACATTATGGCCATACAGGGAGTCCTAGAAAAGACTAAGAACTACAGAGCAAGACCCATCTCAAGACAGCAAAACCAACAAACGGCAATAAAAAACGTATTAGATATCTAAATCCTTTTGTGTGGGCCATTTTTGTTTGTTTGTGTGTTTCTGTTTCTCCAAATGGTCAAAACTTTCCCATATATTTGAAACTCAAGCCTCGGCAATAATCTCCATGAAGGTGAGTTGCCCTTTCTTCAGTCAACTCTTGACCTCATAGCACAGATGTGTCACAGTTGGCTGCTGGTGACTCCAAGCTCCTAGAGATTCCTCCCCACCCTGAGCCTGCCATTCACCACTGAAGTGCAGACCCTCCTTTACAACTAGAGGATGAACTCCCCTTTCCTCGCTGGAAACCAGGCAAGAATATCGACAACAAATTCCCTCAGTTTACCCCATATAGTTCTTAACCCTCCTTGCGTGGGGTCTCATGCGCCAGCCTTTTATAGAAGCTCATTGTAGCCTGGGAGCTGAGATGAGATATGTCATTCTCTGTCTGTTGACACAAAAGAGTAGAAGCAGGACCAACAGACACAGACCAATGGAAGCAGGAATCACATCTAACCTCAGGATGAGGGTCTCTGCCATTCTAAATCCTCCCAGTTTTTTCCCCTCAGCATTCTCTGCTACACTAGAAACTTGGGCACGGGATGATAGTCTCTTTAAGTAAAATGGTTATATATGCCATATCCTTTCTCTATAAAATGGAAAGGGAAGTGAAGAATGACTGTCACAAAGAGGGTGTGACAGTCCACTGGATGGAGCTGGAAGAGATTTCTCGCTAAGATCCTCATTCCCCAGCAAAGGCAGCCAGAGAAGCTGACAAACACGGCTAGATTCCAGGACGCTGTGTGCCTTGGATGCAGGGTGAGCTGGGGACTAGCCATCTTGCTATAGAAAATAGTTGGGTTTGCAATAAGCTTTGGACATCAGGTCCCTGGAAATGGCAATGACCCTTTGTGCAGTTATCATGCTACGAGGAACTCTTGCCATTGGTCACCTCGAGTGGGGAGCTATGGTTGACAATTGCTTGTTAAGTGAGGTTGGGAATAGACTTAGGAAAATATTTTGGCAAACCCCAGGGCAGCTGCAGAGAGACAGTGTGAACTCCCAACATCTGTGCAATATACCCAGTGGTAAGGAGATGGGCTTTTTGCACTAGAATGCATAGGGCATTGTTTGTAGCGTTAGTATTATAGAACATTGCGTAGGGCTGGAGTAAAAAAACAAAGCACAGAAAAAAAAAACCCAAAAATCCTGACTGCCTTGTGCTGTAGCTTGCCCAGTTAGACGAGGACAAAGGAAGGGCTTGTCACTCTCATTTCTACCGTCTCAATCATTTCTGTCCAACTGTACAGGTGGGGGCTAACTCACCTGGAGAGATGTTGAAGTAAAGCTATGAAAACCAAATCAAACACAAATTCCAGGAATCTCCAAAGTAAGCCAAGCATGATTGAAATGAGTGGTCAGTCGGGTTTACGTATGGCTGAGGAACCATATAGCTCTATTTCACGTTAGTGAAGGAACAACCAAGTCACCAAGTTTGAGTAGTTTCAGAAGTAATCTGAGAAGAGAAGCCTACACTTCTTCTAGCTTCACCTGGCTCCTTTGTCACCTGACACTTCGCTACCTCGTTACTGAACTCTCCCGGAGGAGCCATGGAAACAGAAATGAGACGAGCAAATGCTGTTATTCACTCATGTACCCATGACTTCTGGCACGTGTGCATTGGCCTTCAGGAGCTTTCGACAGAGGTACTTCCTGTTTTCTTTTCTTACTTCATCCTCAACTTCCCTTGAAGTCCCCTCCAGCCTAGGCTCTCACATCAAAACACATAATGTAAAATGAATTGAGGTCTCTCTCTCTGACTCCTGTTGGGTGACAGGTTCCATAAAATCATGTGAATTAATAATCCGGACTTTGAAGACAAGGATTTGGGTCCTGGCTCTGAATGACCACACAGTATCTCTAAGTTTCTGCTTCTTTGTTCATAAAGTAGAGGAATAAGCCAACAGAAGTCTCAGGGTTACTGTGTGGTAACTGTAGTTGCATGTAGTATAATCTGTGACACATCATAGCAGTGCATGCCATGAGCAAGCAGGGTGCAATGCTGAGCAGACTTGAGTTCCCTCCAGTGTGGCACAGGCAGCCTCAGCAGCAAAGAAATATAAGCGGAATAAAACCATCCCTGGTGCCAGGGAAAGAGCACCAGCCCCCCCAATCCATGTCCCGTCCCTCTGCCCACCATGAGCAAATGGTTAATACCCCATAGTGGCGGCTTCAGGACAGATGCCTTTGTGTGGAGGAGCCAGATCTGGTAGCCAGGGACTTGGTCCCATGGGGCAGCACAATTGAATTTTTCCTTTCCATCTGACAGTTCAGGACTGGATGATTCTTTCCAAATGAAGGCAGTTCTGGAAGGTCGTTGGGAACAGTGAATTGTGATTACGCTGGCACATTTTTAATTCTGTCTCATTACAGCTGCTGTTAAGGCTGCATTATAATAATTGCTTTAGTTCTGCTTTGGTATTTTCAGGCTCCTTTAATGTAGCTGTAATCTATGTGTATATTAAAGTAAGCAGAGCCAAAGAGCAGGGGCAGCCTTGTTAGACCAGAGAAATGAATGTTTAGGAGATGGGATGGGGAGCAGGCGGGCTGGAGAACCTCAGGACAGCAGGGGGAGTGGAGGGTCTGGCCCTAGGCCTGACACACATTCATGCTGTGACTTTGAGCCAGTCCAAGCTGCCTGTCTCAGGTCTCCCATCCATTAGATAAATTTCAAAGGACGTCTTGTAAAAGGCTGAGGAGAAAGCCCAAAGCTGGCAAGGAGCCCAGAGCACGTCAGCGTTGGGTCCTCTGGAGTACCAAGAGCAGAACCCCAGGAAGAGCCTGACTCTTCCTTTCCAGCAGCCTCCAGAAGGATGGCCATATGACCTCTAGGGCAAGGACAGAAGTCACATGAGTAGCAGGACATCCATTCCCCTACCCCCTATTTCCAGGACAATTTGCTCTGATCACCTTCACTTACTTTTTTTGTTTGTTTGTTTGTTTGGTATATTTGAGTAGTTGCCATTCTGAAGGCATAGCCTTGACCCAGGCATGTTACCCACTTGATGGCGGCCTTGATCATTGTGTCCTCTTTTTTATCTGTCTTTTGTGGTTTGGGTGTAAAATGTCTCCCAAAGGATCATGTTTTTGAAGACTTGGGTCCCAGCTGGTGGTGCTATCTTGATGCTGGGAACTTTAGGAGGTGGAGCCTTGCAGGAAGAGGTAGGTTCATCATTGTGTGCTGGGTCTTGAGGTTTCTGGCTGGGCTTCCTATTATTTGGAGATGAAAATTCCTAGCTCCACTTTCCCACCATGATGTAGCTGCCTGCTGACATACCTTCTCAGCTATGAGAGATGACTCCTCTGTAAACTGTAAACTGCCAAAATAAACCCATTCTCCTTTAAGTAGGTCTCTGTCAGGTGTTGAGTCACAGTGGTAAGAAAGGTAACCTAGGCAACCCCTTAAGAGGGCAATGAATGTCAGTTTGGGGGGCACAGTGTCAACTGGCATTTGGGACTCTGCTCCTCAAATAGCACTATGTGCCGTAGTCTCTTCCAAACATTTACTTAGCATTTGAGTTTCTTCCAATGAGTCCTATGAACAGAGTCATCAGTTTAGGTGAGCAAATGGGATTGAGGTCATACTCAACTAGTGAGGGGTACATATCTGCCCATATTGTAGAGAACATTATATACAGGATTGGTACCCTGGTTCTTAGCACAGTCTCCTGTTCCTAGCACTCTAAGTGTTCCCATCCTCCATTCCATTTAAAGCTCAGGTCTGGAATTAAAGCTTTTCAATGAGAATGACTGTTGAAGTTGACACACCATTTTACATTTTACATTTTACATCCAAACCACAAGAGAGGGATAAAAAGGAGAGGACACAATGATCAAAGATTCTAAATAGGCCTCCATCAAGTGGTAACATGCCTAGGTCAAGGCTGTCCCTTCAGAATGGCAACTGCTCAAATATCTCAAAAATATTTTTGTTGTTGTTGTTGGAGTTGAAGAGAAGGGAGAAAGAGAAGTTGACAAACAGTTCAGTGCACACAAGACTGTGTAGCACAGGAAGGGGACCAAACAGGGGTATGACTAAGCATACTCTTCAAACAGTTCAACCAGACTGTTAGGCTCTGGCTTCTTTTCCAATACTGCCTTTGCCTTACAAAGAGCATTGTCAAGAAAGTGAGGGTCATGGAAGTTCTTTGCGGGCCTATTTACCTCTACCTTCTTCACCTTTTATTTGGGTCAGGCAGCAGGCAGCTGTTCATGAAAGATTCTTGTTTATCCTGCTCCATATTTAACCACTTCCACATGGAGTAAGAGATCTTGCAGATTTTTCCGGTGCCTTGCTCAGTTACAGCTCAGGGAAGATCTGTAATCCTTCTTCAGTACACACAATGGAAACATAACCCATTATTGTTCCAAGTCTACAGACCTGGGACATCTGAATGTTCAAGGAGTCTGAAGGGTACTGCCTCTCTCAGCTTCTCTGATGCCTCATAGCCTTGGCTCTGACACTTAGGGAAAAGAGTGCTTCACTACCTCTCATGGCAACAGATAGCATTTTATCCCTCAGTCATCATCATTTAAAAAAATCTTCATTATTATGCACCAATGTCTCCCTAATTATCCTGTTTTAGACTTTGAGAATTAACCTACTTTGTCTTGGCTTGTATTCTATTGCTGTGACAAGACACCATGACCAAGACAACTTATAGATTTCATGTGGGTCATATAGTTTTAGAGGGTGAGTCCATGACCATCCTGATGAAGAATATAGCAGCAGGCAGGAAAGGCTTGGGACAGGAGTGGCAGCTGAAAGCTAATGAGGAATTGTGTGGGCTTTTGAAACTTTAAAACACACTCCCAATGATGATACACTCTACCCAATAAAGCCACACCCCCTAATCCTTCCCAAACAATTCCAACAACTAGGGGCTAAGTATTGAAACATAAAAGCATCCTCATACAAATGACCACCACTACCCCTTTTACACAATAGTACTTTGACTCTATGATGGTAGCTAGAAGTTCTCCTGAGCCTCTTGAATGCAAGATCCTCTCTTTTTCCTCTTACTTTGGTTCAAATGTTCCTTAAAGAAGAAAAAAATCAAAATGTCTCCAGCCTAAATGATGCCTGTAAATAACTTTATTTTTCTTCCATACACCGCTCTAGTTGAACCGGGCAGTGGTGGCGCACGCCTTTAATCCCAGCACATGGGAGGCAGAGACAGTCGGATTTCTGAGTTCGAGGCCAGCCTGGTCTACAGAGTGAGTTCCAGGACAGCCAGGGCTATACAGAGAAACCCTGTCTCGAAAAACAAACAAACAAAAAAACCCAAAAAACTAACCAACCAAACAAAAAACCACTCTAGTCAAAATTTAGGGGTGACTGCCAGTACCAACTCTGCTGAGAGTTGGAGAGCACAGCTATGGCTTGCTTTTTGCCTTGATGAACTGACAGTAACATCCACAGTCAGAAAGTACCAATGATGGATACACTACCTTCTCCTTCCTTTTTTTTCTTAGTGTGGTAAGTACATTCACATTTCAGAACAAATGCTGTCCCACTTTGACCATCAGAACCATGGAATCCACAACCCACGGACTTAGCATCAGTCCACTCCTTCCACATCATCTCCTAGGCTGCCCTTTCTCACTGTGTCCCATCCTTCTCCTTGATCTTCTTCCATTGGACCATACTGTTTAGTCTTCCATCCTGCTTTCTCCAGGAATGGGCATTCCCCTTAAATGAGGCCCTTAATTAGTTAATAAAATTCCTCCATGACACAGGCTGCTCTCCCCCAGAAAACCAGTGACAGATATGAGCACCATTTGGTCTAATTAGTTCTGATATTTCACACAACATATTTGTGAGGATTTTTTTTTTTGGAGGGGGGGTGAGGCAGGGAAAATGCTTCTATTAAAAGAACAGCAGGGAAGCTTGGATCCTGGGAAAGGAAGAGTTGGGGTCTTTTGTGAGTGTAGAAATCCTTTGTGAACCAGAACCACCTGCCCAGGAACACTTGCCCTCTGTTTCTCCTTGCACCTCTCTGTGTATTAATTGGCCTGCCCAGGGCTGAGATTCACATCTTTCCTTATTCCAATGACATGATGTTCCTGATTGAGGGATCTTTTCTATTCTGATGGCAGAGATCTATACAGGATGATGAGGTAACCCCAGAGGTGGCTTAGCTATGAAGTCCTAGAGAGCTGGGAGCGCAGTGTTCAGAGTCCTGACTGCATCTTACACTTTGACATTGGAATGATTATTGAATTCTTCAAGGCCACTTGGCAGTCCAAGGGCTATGTGTCAGAGCAGAGAAAGGGAGATGAGGTACAGGCACACCTTGAGCTGTTAGGATAGATGTCTCTAGAGATACAGAGTATTGACTATTATGAAGTGTGTAAATTAGGAGTTGCTCTTGACATAGAAAATCAATCGTCTCTTCCTCTGTCACAGTTGCAGCCATTTGTTTATAACCTACAAGTTTGAAGAGCTAGGTTTACCATTCCACCATGCTGAGCTGAATCTGCCCTTCTGTCTTCTTCCAACATGGTTCCAGTTCCATGAGCCACCTTGTCAGTCCACAACTGAGTGTGGACACTGACTCTATTTGACTCTATTTTTATGGAATCTAATCCAGAGTCTATGGCCCATAAATCTTGGAAGAACTGGAAATGGAGAAAAAAAATTAAGCTTTATGAGAGTTCATGGAGGAAGTTCTGAGATAGGACTCAGAACTCTTGAACTCCTGATAAACCCATCCCTACATTGTCTTTAGGTGATGACATTCCCTCTCCTGACCCACTCACTCATCTAAGATGCAGAAGTGGAATGAACTCTGAGATTTACTGTAGCTCTAATGTTCAAGGCTAAGTGTGAGGGAAAAGGTTGTTTTAGTCAACTTATTACTGTAGGGAATGGATAAAGCTACTAAGATGAACCTGTGTTCCAAGCTTGTGAGATCCCTCAGTGATTTCTACAAATGTTGACCCTTAGTCTACCTCTGTGTGAATCCCTTGGAAACCAGTGCTCAGGCTTTCCCTGTTTCTCAACATTGTGGTGGTCTGGGTACCTGGATAACCTATTCTTATCTAGGTTTATCTTGATTTTAACTCTCTCTAGCTGAGCCCTATCTGTAGTGGCTATCTGTTATAGCCACCCCTAAACATGGTGAGGCTGCACCTTATGAAGCAGGAGGCTCATGAGTAAAAGTCTTCCCTTAAGTGGTACTTCAGAGTGTGGGCTGGGAAGTTATCCTACATACGGATTCCATCTCAGAATCATCAGACAATGTCCTGGTATTCCTCAGTGTTTGTTCCTTCATCTAGAATGCTGTGGTAGGATTAAGAAGGAAAATGATTCTAATCCTTGGCACCATGCCTGATTTCAGTAAATGTTCAATGTATGATAGATATTGCCATGTTGATAGTACATGTGGTAAAATATTATGTCCCCCTCCTCTCGATCATAAGTATTCTCTGCCAGCCTACCTCAATATAATTGGTGTTCCCTTTTATGAGGGACTAGAAAAAATGTCATTTAATTATATTCCTCCTCTATGAATTCTAAATTCTTTTTTTTTTTTTTTGAAAAAAAAAAGGCAAGAAGTCATATAGAGGATTTTAAAATTAGCTTCATGTCTGGCAAAGCTGAATTAGAAGAAGAAGATTAAACTCAAAGATCTTTCTTTAAATCTTTCTCCTCTAGTTCCAGATCTGGGGTCATTCTAGAGGAGAGCTGAGTAAGAAAAAGCAAAAAGTCTGCCAAGAGCCTGCTGCAGAAAAGCCTGCTGCAGAAGAGGATACAGAAAAAAGCCTGCTGCAGAAGTGGCTGCAGAGAGACGCCTGCTGCAGAGAGAAGGCTCCTGCCCAGAGAAGCCTGCTGGAGAAGTGGGTGCAGAGAGACGCCTGCTGCAGAAATGGCTCTAAAGAGTAGCGTGCTGCAGAACTGGCTGTAGAGACAAGTTAGCACCTTAGCAGTGCCAAGAAGCCACCTTCTCACCCAACCCTTGAACATTCTACTCTCCCAGTGAGAGGGAGGTGCTGGAGGGATGGGCAAGACGGTGGCAGGATGCTTCCTTCTGGTGTTTCAGCAAAGTTTGGGCTAGGATGAGGTAGAAAGACAGTAAAGCTTCCCACAACTTCCTGCTAAAAATATTTACTTGGGGAGATGCAACTATTCCGATGGTGTGAGGTCACCGGAAGTCTTCCAGATGCTTCCCAAAGTTATTTTCCAAACTCCTGGATGTCTTCCCACAATGTTATAGTATACACATTTATTATACGTTATTGCACATAAAAGCAATATGTGATAGTGAAGGCCACCACTGGGGCATGTATTCAGTGGTAGGGGCTTGGTCAGTATGCATAAGGTCCTAGGTTTAATCTCTGATCTTTGAAGAAAGGAAACATTCTGTTAATCATGGAGTTGGAGGGTGCATAGGCAGTAGTGAGAGAGTCCTGCACAAATCAGTATGTCCTCATTTCTAACAAGCCCATGGACAGTTTTGTGCTCATAAGACATTTTAATACCATTTCTGTAGGTTTGATTTCCAGATCAAGGGATAAGCTTATTATGTCCCATATTGTAGAGCTATAGAAGAATTTGTTTTCCACTGTTCTGGGCTGTGTGCTTTGGAAGCCAGGTCCCCATGTCCAAACAAGGTCCTGGGGTTTTCAATCAACAAGTCTCTATCCCCTCTAGTTCCTGTTCTATTCAAACACTGCCCAGAGTTCAGCCAGAGGGGTAGATGAAAAGCTCCTGTCCTTTTCAGTGGTGGTGGTGGGGGGGGGGGGTTGATATCATCAAGCTGACAACTCAGATAGATGTAGTTCCCTGGAGACTGTAAAGTGGTGGTTCCTTTACTGATGCCCATTTTGCGATCTTTCTCCTGTTTCCTGGGCCCCGACATTCCTTGTTCACCTTTCTCCCTCCCTCTCTTCACAGCAGGAGGTAGTCCTTCCCTAATCCCCAATCCCTTGGTCCCTTGTCAAGTTCCCTTCTTAGATCGAATTCCATTTCTGAAATCCCTGCCTACCAGCCTCAGTGGTAGCCTGAATATCTACCTGATGCAGACACCGCCATTCTCAGAAGGTGCACCTTAGCAGTAAGGTTTTCCCTACTGGAATAGTCTCTGGCTCACTGATACCAGGTAAGAGAGACTTTGACGAGCCCCTCCCCTGGATCTTGCTCTTTGGCCCCTAGACACACAACTGCAGCATTGACAGATTAATATTCTGCACTGGACAGATTACCTGTCCCACTCTGATCCTTTCTACTTTGTCCTGCTTCCAAAAGGAGCCCCTTTGGATCCTGTGCAATCGAGGCCATGTCATTGGTGACATGTCACCTGTCACTGCTTTTTCTCATGAGGTATTTAACTGTCACTCAAATACCAGGCAGTCCTATGAATTTGCCACCTTATTTGGCAGTTTATTTATTGTTTTTAATACTTTGTCAGTAAAAAAAAAAAAACACTGATGTCCCTTTAAATAAGGGTTTTAAACAGGTTTTCTCTAGGGAGTTTCTTGCACTGGGAGAGGAGAGGCTAACATTTATCCCCTAAGGAACATATCTCTAATTTTATCTTGAAATTGAATAAGATAATAAGATGCTTGCCATTAGAATTTATTTCCTAGGAGGCAGATATATGGAGATATTTGCAGAGAGATGAGAGAACCATGGGACATAAAGACGGTATGTCCCTGTGTGTGTGGTAAATGACCCTTCAAACCCACCTAAGTTCACCTACAGAGAAATGCCTGTTTGGAGAACATTTCTGCCTCTTGTTTGACCATTTATATCAGAACTATTTATTTCACCGTAGCATTGACCGAGCCCTGCCATAATATACAAGCATGAATCATTTACTCCCCAGGCAGCCTTATAGGACAGACACTATTACTCTACACTCTACAAAAGTG
Organism: Mastomys natalensis; assembly: GCA_021653895.1. Classification (NCBI taxonomy): domain Eukaryota; kingdom Metazoa; phylum Chordata; class Mammalia; order Rodentia; family Muridae; genus Mastomys; species Mastomys natalensis. The sequence goes on from JAJTUV010000278.1 coordinate 156,070, forward strand.
TAAGAGAATATGGACCTGCTGAAGGTCACCATACATGTAGGAAACAACAAAACAGACATGAAAAGCCAGCACCTGGTGGCAGAAACTATGCTCATTCCCCAGTTGTCTCTCAGGCATTGCTATCATTTTTATCATTATTTTGATACGATGTGTGATAGAATAAATTGTGGCAAGGTGTGGGGCACCTTTGATAGACTGTGCCGAGGTAATACCCCTGAGAAATTACACCATGCAACAGATCTAGTGTAAGAGGTTTATTGGGGAAGGGAGAGCAAAAGGAAGTCTTGGAAGAGGGCCATGAGGGAGAGATATTGGCAGCCAGACAGGGAGAGAAGGAGACAAGGAGACAGAGAAGGAATGAGAGATGAAGAGAGACATGAGAGATGGCAGAGAGATGAGAGAGGGTAAGCAGAGTGAGACCTGGGGTGGCTGCGGGGCCCTTGCATGTGCAGCAGGCACCTGGTACATCTGGCCAAGGGTGGTTCAAGCTGTTGCTAGGTCCCTGTGAGCAGACCAGAGGAATTGCCTAATTACTAACACTGTGGACCACCCACTCTTGGACTCAGGTCCTTGCTTCACTCTCCCTCCACGGGACTTGGCACAGGGACTCAACACATAGCATCTTTGCTGCTCGACAGGGAGCATGATTCACCTTGGGCATCTGCTTTCTTTACCTGGAAGGCTGGATTCTGTGTGATGCAGAGCCGAGTTTGTCCTCAGATGAACTTGTATCAGAATCCCCATCATGCCAGTCCATTTGGCAGCCACACAGCATCTCCAATCTGGTCAAAGACCTCCATTGACAATGCTATTCATCTTGTCCTTCATGGACCTCATGGTTGCTTGTGGTTACTGGATCCTGAAAACCATCTTGTCAATCCGTCCAGCCCCTGTAAAAGCTAAGATGCTCCTGCCCCTCACCTTGAGGCACTAGGAATTGCTTACACTATATTACTCTTCACGGTTTGCATCCTTATTCCTCCATTTGGTGCTCCCAAGGGAGCATGTAATATGAAAAAGGAAAAAAAAAAAAAAAGAATCAGTGGGACAGGAAGCTATGATTAGAATGTGCTTTATAGCAGATACTCAGAGTTCTTTGACTGTTTAGATTAACATGTGCTAAGTTAATATCTAAGACGCTGGCTTCAGACTGAAGAGTCTTGTGCATCCCTCTGGCACCTGCATGTGAGTTAGCTTCTTAACTGAGAAAGTATCTAATGGGCATATGGCTACTAATGATTTTGTGGCCCCCATGTGTGTTCAAAAGCAACGGTAGGTATGGAGCTGGGGTTGGGAATCAGGGAAACAGAATTCTAGTGCTGAGCCTCACTTTTCTTGTCTAGGTAACAAGGGACTTTAGGGCTTGGTTCTTGGGCAACTGAGACTGAAAGATAAGCCCCTCACCCATGCAGTCATGTAGCAGGAGTTTAAGTAGCAAGGGAAGGCTAGACACTACTGAGACCTTCCCTCTGTTCAGAGGCAGGGGAAAGAGACAAGCGGACAATTAAAGTTCAAACTGGCATTTCCATTTCCGGGTACAGGGTAGGGGGAGTGGTTGGGGGGATGGGGAGTGATGGGTGGCCCTGACATTCATTAGCAAGGCTCTGATTAACAGCATCCACTTAGATGACATTTGCACACTTCCTCCCTCCCACCTGCCGATCCTGCCACTATCTGCCCTGATGTTGCTGTGTCTCTTGCAACCTTGTTCTAGGTACAAGACAGGCTGGGTGGAAGCTCCAAGGGCAAAGAAGAAAGGACTTGATTAGTGATGACAATTGTCACCTGTGGGTCCCAGGATAGAATCCCTTCATTGAAAGTCTAAGGCTAAGTTGAGGAGTAACAGATCTGCTCATCTCCAGAAAAAGCAAACAACTGAGACTGGGACCCCTAAGGGTTCATCTTTTTCCTAAAACAACACAGGTGACAGAGATTCTTTGATGGGGAACTGGGTGACCTGGGAAGAGTATGGGGACATGGGTCTCCATAGCACCAACATCTGTCCCTTCTATTTCTCCTTTATTACCCTGCACCCTGCCCCCCCCCCTGCTTCCTTTCCCTGACCTAGCCACTGCCAGGCTCTCTGACCATGATGGATTTCTCAGGCTTCATTTAGTGACATGACCATCCTAGCGAAACATACAAATGGTCCAACCGTGGATCCTAATATGCAGTAAACGGTTTTTTACCTCCTGTCATTTTTTTATAGAAAGAAATTGGCTTTACGCTCCCCCTGTGCCCCTCCCATTTGCAGGTGGACTATTGCAGGGGGAGGGGGTCCCCACTACTCCTTCATCTGTGAGGCTGTCAGCTCTGTTCTAAACACCACTCACTCACTGGGGATTGGAGGGGGCAGCTCATCTTTAATTAACTGTCCTGTGTGATGTTAATTTCTAACAGGGTCTGTCTTGGCTGGCTCTGCAGGACTGCCTTAGGGGAGAATGTGGGCATCTCAGTGGGCTTTATTTACCAGTCTTTGGATTCTAGAAGATTCTGGGTACCCCTCTCTCTCTTTCTCCAGACCCCCTCTCCATGTATGTGTTAGTGTATGAGTGTGTGTGTGTGTGTGTGTGTGTTTGTCTGTCTGTGCCCTGTATTTCTTGAACGGTACCTTTGTCTCTCTGGTCTTTCCTATCTTCTTCCACTTATGCAGAGGAGGCTCAAAGCTTTTCTATGATTTTGCTATTTTACAAAATTGAAGGAGAATCTCTGAACAATCCAGTTTAGAAGACAGAGCAACATCTACTCACCTCTCAGAAAGGAGGCCCTGGTAGCATCTTTTCACTCTAAGTCATCCCAGGGTCCTGCCAGGTCAATCACTCACCCCTGGGATGTCTCCATGTTTCCCATCTGCCTTAGGAACTGCTCCCACCCAGTATCCTCCTATCAGACCTCCAGTCTGAGCCATCTGCTCTCTTCCATAAGTAGAAATGTCTAGAAACACATTCAAGGAGTGGCCATTGTGGGGAGGGAATGCTGAAGGAACTTAGTGATGACTAGATAGCCCTTCCATAGTTCTGAACCCATCCTTTCTGTTCAGACAACAAATTCCTACCCTCAATGTCTCTTTCTCTGCCCCGCTTCCCGTGAGCTGCCTATTGCGCGTCCAGGAGTAGCAGAGTGTCACACTGAAGCTGCCTCCTCCCTTTTCTGCCTGCTACTGCTACTGCTGTCACCATGACCGAAGAGGCAGCTGTTTCTTAACTCTGTGCAGCCTGCAGAGTTGGGGCATGGGGGTGGGAAGGAGAGAGAGTTGTATTTTAGTTCATCCGTCATGGCCCTGCCATAGTGCTCTGGTCTGGGAGGTCAGTCTTGGTGAGACTGACTGTTCACCTCACTACTTGGCTAACAGACAGACAGACATCACTGCATGCTTTATAAAGATGCATGCCCGTGTGTGTAACCTAGCATGCACCCATGCATGCACACATTCATTTTGGAGCGTGCCTGAGTGTTGGACACACGGGTCTTGAATAATGCCTGGTGCTTACGAGATACTCTGATGTCAGGATGCTGTTTGGAGAGAATAGATAATTGTGCCTCAAGGAAGGGAACGTCCTCTGAGGACGTTAAAAAGTTCTACGGAACGTTGGTGCTGGGAAGGATGCTGATTATCCTAAGACTCTTCCTGCTTACATGACATCAGACCAAACATCCAATTGTGGCGAGCCTCAGAAAGGAATAAAAGGAGAAGAAAAAGTGGGGACTTCCAGCCAGCTTGGACCCAGGACATGATGAGCACTGAGGGGAGTTAGTCACTGGAAGGGCTATCCATGAAAGCTATGTCATTTGGCCTATACAGGATATGGTGGCTGCCTACCAAGAGCTCAAAGATTTTTATGAGGACAAGCAGTTTGCTCCATGTTGTGCCAGAGGACAAAGCTAGGACAGTCATATCATAGGATTTGAAGGTCCATTTTCTTGCTTGCTTTCATTTCCAGTGTTAGAACTCAAGTCTAGGACCTTGTTTGTGCTGGGCAAAGTGGTTTAACATTGAGCCACACCTATAGCCCACAAGTACAGAATTTAATGTTTTTAAGATTCATTTTTAAGTAGTGTGTATGTGTGTGTGTGTGTGTGTGTGTGTGTGTTCAGATCTCCCTGGTGCTAGAGTTATTGGCAGATGTGAGCAGCCCTATTTGGATACCCTATTTGAACTCTGATCCACTGCAGTATACACCCCGACCACTGACCAATCTCTCCATACCACCCCCCAACACCATGTAGGTAGATCTTTCTTACATATTTTGCCCCTCCTCATAGTCTTATCTTGCTTCTTCATGTCAAAAGGGCTAAGCAGTGACTTGGGCCTGATGCCAACAACTGTATTAGTCCATTTTTCATTATTGTATTGAAATGGTTGAGGCAACATGTTTACGAAGAAAAGAGGTTTAATGAGCTTCAGTCTAGAAGTCTGAAAGTCCAAACTGTAGAGTCCTAACCCCCATCGGGTCCAGCTTGGTTGCCTCGCACCGAGGCAGATGACACCGCACTGACAAAAGTATGTATGACAGGGAAAGATCACTTGGAAGGACACGAAGCCAGAGTGAGAAGCGGTTAGTCTTGCATCCTCCTTGTACCTTGCCTCTTGAATGTTCTACCACTGCTCAGCAGTACCACACGGGGGATCAAACTTCCAAACGTGAACCCAGCGGAAAACACTGATCCATTTCTGAATCACACCATCGCTGTCGGAAGGTTCTTGCTCTGGGGAAAAAGCTGAGCGAGATATACATACGGGTCTTTCCCTTTCGAGGGTGGGGGGCGGGGCTTCACATTCTAACCAATTTTCCTACTTTAAGGAAATATGAACTCAGGGCTGAAGAAATACGAGGTAGCTTCATCTGGCTTCTAGAATTGATACCCCCTGAGGCCCATACAGCCTTGAGGCCCTTTGATCTCTTGCCATATCGCTCCTCCCTCAGAAAACAAAGTCATTGCATGTCCTCCGTGCAGGGCAAGACCTTCATGACGATGGTCTATTCAAGACTTGAATTCTAAACACAGAAAACAAAACAAAACAAAACAAAAAACACAAAGAAGGAGACAGTGGCCCTGATGAGTTTGGGTCTCAGCAGAGTGAAGGTGGGTCCTTTCCATCACCCTCCTCTGTGCCACATCCTGCTTTCCGCTGCTGTGCCATGCCTTGGCTTTGCTGTCTGCCACTCAGAGAGTGCAGGACTAAGCAAGCACAAAGGAGGTGTGCCAGAGCAACTAAATCCCGAGTTTGGGAGGCAAAGTCATGGCGGTGAAAACAAATCTATGTCGAAGCTTCCAGCAGACTTTAGACACCTTGATTAATCATAACTTGCTGCACATTATTTCCCTATAAACAAACTACAATGTTACTCATATAAACAGCTTTATCTTGACAGCTGCAAAATGTCAGGATTTAATGTAGAATGAGCAGAGACACACCATATGTTCCCACTCCAGGCCTGGAACACACCAACTCACAGAGTACTGCTTCCCTCCAAACACGTGGTTACAAAAGAGGCCTGGGCCTCTGCCTTGCCACGGCTGTCCCACTGCTTTGAGTCCCCAGGCTCAGTTTCCTGAACTATAATGGCTCAAAAACAACTCAAAGGAAGGCTCAGCTCTGAGGGTGGGGAGCAGTAAGCCAAATGGCAGTTGGCAAGTGTGGCTGCCGGTGGGTTGTTATGTATATTTTTTAAATAACTTAATAAATACAGTGTACCACATAGGGAAACCCATGGTGATAGTGTAATTAAGAGGAAAAAGGCGATGTATTTCTGGTATCCTGCTAAGGAGGAGGCCTTCTAGCTTTGCCAATGCAAAGTTTATGAAAGAAGGCCCCATGGAAATGAGCAAGTAAGAAACATGTTAAGCGAAGAAAAAGAAATAGAAGTTAATGGAGCCAAAGTGAAAAGAGAGTTTGTACCCTGAGCAAGAATGTCACTCAGCCTTTTGTTGCTGTGACAAAATACCAGAGAGGGGTTTCTTAAAGGGTGGAAAGACTTCTTTTGACTCATAGTTTCAGAGCTCTCAGCTCGTAGTCAGCTGGCTCCATTGTCACTTGGCTGTGGTGAAGCAGATCATGGCAGGAGTTCCTAGAGCATGACCACTAAGTTCATGGTGGCCAGGAAGCAGAGAGATAGGATGGGGCCAGCCATGATGTATCTCTTTCCAGATAAGCTGTCTAGTGACATACTTTCTCCAACTAGGCCATCTCTCCCATGTCATCAAACTATAGATCCATCAAAAGGTCGGTATTGATTTCAACATAGCCCCCAGGATCTAGTAACTTCCCCTGTAAGCTTACCATTTGGCAACATAGACCCCAATGTATGAGTCTCCAAATACATAACATAACTCAACTTCAAACCAGAACAAATGTTTTCTCTTCCCAGAGAGAAGGAGACAGAGTCTACTCCACATACAAAGGTGCCTTAGGTAAGCTGTAAGGTTTTTTGTGGCCAGAACTGTTTCTTCCCAGGGTCTGTACCCTTCTGTATAACATATCGAAGCTAAAAAGTCTGAAAACGATGTCAATGCAGCTCCTTGCCTATTCAATTAATAAAGTTATGTTGGAAGTCTGTCATATCCATTCACTTACATGTTGTTCATGTCTGCTCTTACACTATGACCACAGAATGGAGAAGCTACCTCAGTATGAGGATTCATTTTGATTGTCAACTTGGTTACATTGAGAAATGCTCAGGACACTAACAAAGTACACCTCTGGGTGTGTCTGGGAAGGTGTTTCCAGAGATGACTAGGTCATGCCTTTCTGACCTCATGAAAACACAGTTCCACTGGTGGAGTCTAATATTACCTTGAAGTGGTGAGGTATAACTAGGGTCCCAGTTGAAGAAAGCTGGTCAATGGCACCATGTCTAGAGGGCTCTTTTGTCCTAGCCATCACTTTTAAATCCCTTTCCAGATTTCTACCCACTGTGATGTGAATTGCTTCATTCTGTCATGTTCCTCTTTGAAACAATAGGCAAATATCTCAGAAACCATGAACATAGATCAGCTCCCCGTTTTGTTTCTCTCAAGTAATGTGTAAAATTGGTACTGGGGAATTGGAGTCATTGTTATCTCACCATGTGGTCCTTAAGTCTTTTAAGTGGTGCATAGGAGGAATTTGGAAAAGTCTGGAGAAATTTGGTAGAGAAATTGTGGAATGAACAGAGCTCAGTAGATAATTCTGGTGGTAACTCAGAAGATAAGGCTGTTCTTGGGAGTATGGACAGTGAAAACCATGCTCATGAAGTTTCAGACAGGAACATACCCTCCACTGAGAGTTGAGCTGGAGCCACACATGTTATCCAGTGCAAATAATCTGTCTACATTTGATCTACGTCCTGAGATTGAGGCTAGGATGAACAGATTAATTTATCTTGTGGAAATTTTAAGACAGTCTAGATGTTTTGGGACAAAGTTAATAATGGGAACCAGGAGCAAAAGGCAGAACAGAAACACTTGAAAGCTATATGATTTGGATATTTAAAGTTGTAGAACAAACTACATTATTGTTAAAGAAATTAATGCCATTAAACAAGGAACCAAGCAGTTTGCCCTTGGACAGCAGGAAGATTCCTTAAGAGCACATCGAAGGGATTGAGCTGCTACTATAGGGTTAACCTTTTGCACAGTCTTGCTTTTCTTCTGTTTGTCTGAGTTTTTACCTCTTTTGCTGCTATAAAATACCCCCAACAAAAGCTATTTATGACAGAAAAAAAAGTTAATTTAGCTCACAGTTCCGGGTTATAATCTATAATTTTGAGGAAGTCACCATGACAGGAGCCTGAGACAACTAGTCACATTGCACCCATAGTAAAATCAAAATCAAAATGAATGAATTGGTTCATATATGTTTGTGCTCAGCTTGCTTTTTTCCCCACTCTTTTGTACTTAGGATCTCCTACCTAGGAAATGGTGACACCCACAGTGGGCAAGTCTTCTTACCTCAGTTAATGTAATCAAGATACCAATCCCAAGACAACATCCACAGGCCAATTTGATGTACTTGCTCCAGTGCTTCAGATTATGCCAAGTTGATAATTTAAACTAACCATTGTAATGATCCCATCCCTCTCCTTTTGAATAATATTTTGCAGCACTGTTCATTTGAAATATGTAACTTGGTTTTGATTTTATAGATGCTCTCAACTAAGAACTTTGAGTCTCAGAGGATACTTTCAACTTGGACTTTGAAACTACATTGAACCATGACTATGAGGACTCTAGATGTCAAATGGAACTAATTTTTCACTATAGGATGCACATGAACCTTTTGAAGGCCGGGGTGGCATTTATTTTTTAAGGAGATATGTTTGAGTATCACCCTAACATAGATGACTAATTTGGTCATTTACTAGGTATTAATTAGAAAAGCACACCTTCAAGGTGTCTATGAAGGCTTGATGGTCAATCTGCATTGTAAACTTGATTGGATTTAGAATCAGCATGAGAATGTTTCTAGAAAAATTTAACTGAAAAGGGAAGACCCATCTTGAATGTGGACATCACTATGCCAGGCTAGGCAATAGTAAAGAAAGAAATGAAGTTGCTTCCTGACTGTGGATGCAGTGTGGCCATTGGCCTCACACTCTTGCTACCATGCCTTGTACACTATATTCTCTCAAACTATAAGTCAACAAAAATGCTTCTTCCCTTAAGTTGTTTCTTGTCAGATATTAGGTCACAGCAAAAGAAAAGTAATACAGACAGAATCTCAAGACGTGATTAGATCATGACATTTCTTACCTAATAAATAGATTAATCCCTTGATGGGGATTACAGTAACATGGTAGTGTTATTTTAGGGTAATAAAGGTAGGAAACGGGACCTAGTTGGAGAGAGGGGGTCATTAGAAAACATCCTTAGGGCTACATCTTACCTTAGCTGCTTCCTATATTTCAAACCTTTGCTTTCTGGCCATTATGATGTAAACTGTTCTCTGCCATGCCCCTTCATGCCGCAAGGGACTGACACCTCCAAGACTGTGAGCCCAGATAAATCATACTCCTGGAGTTGTTTCTCTGAGGTGTATTTGTCATAGTGATGATAAAATTAACATAGTCCCAGATCACAGGACCACAGAACTGAAGTATGTATTATCTGACCCTTGACTAAACAAGTGAGTGAATCTCTCTTCTGTGTCACTCCCAACTTAGACACTTGAGACATGTGTAAGGTGGTTTTTGTTGTTGTTTTGGTTTTTAGTAGACAAACAGTTAATCCCCTTCTTTTGACTCTAGACTCCTGATTTGATTTTAGGGTAATACGCCCACACGGCATTGAGTTGGTGAGATTCCAAACCCAGACAGGGCCAGGTGGGCTTAAGTCACTGTCAGTCTTACTCCTATGACCTGATGATGGACTGGACAGAATTGATTTGTCTTGGGTAGTTGCTCCTTGAAGAAACCAACACCATCTCAGACAGAATAGATGTAACTGTCAGTCCCTTTTCTAAACTCCTAGCTATGCTGTGGGTATGTGAGATACCCAACCCTGGGTTGACCTTCTGGGTGTTTCTTTTGACTATGGGAGTGGTTGTTTGTGTTACTTGCAACCAGAAAACCCTAAGAAATGTCGGCACCTCTTCTGACCTCTGCCACCCAAGATTCAGGGACAAACTCAGAGCCGCTTTACAGGTATGTAAGTAGAAACTTAAGGGTTCTTTGGGAAACTGATTAGATGGTGTTTTCTGGGGCAAACACATGAAGGAATGTTTCCTTAAAGTGAACACAGGTGTGAAAAGCTAAGGCAAACTGGAGAAGGAACGTTTCACTGAAGCAGACACAGCAGAGAGAATGTTCTGCTAAAGCAAACACGTGACAGGACATGTAATGACGGATTCTTTACTAATGAAATACATGTATTGATCCACTTTATATTGTGTTGTTGAGCTGCATTTGTCAGGACTCTATAGAGAGAAACTAACCAAAGAAAACAAAAAACAAAAACAGAAAAAAAAACAACTTCTGGTGGTGTGCTGCAGTTTGTTGTTGCTCACAAGGACTCAGGCTGACTGAGTGCACATGCTGAGGCAAGACCTGTGCTGACACAAGACCTGTGAAGGACACTTGATGTTTAGAGGGCATAAATAGGATTCCAGAGAGTGGTGAAGACAGAGCTTGCCTTGCTGGAACAGCTACTTGTGCAATGCTTGTGGGTCTGGAGTCTTCACTGATCTTTGCTTCCCTGAGAGAGGCACAGATGAGAACTTCTCCTGGTGTTCCTGCTGGTCCCTCCTGCTGATTTGAGCTGAGGTTGAGGCCTGGCTGTCTCTGCTAGGTCATTTCACCACTGTTGTTAACCTGACACTACGATACTGGATTGCTGGTGTATCTGTGAAGTGTTTGCCAGTGGATCAAGCTGCTGCTAACCTATAAACTGAACTGCCAATTTCCAGACAACACAGATGGCAGTTACTCCAAAGAACTTTTCTAAACAGGTCCACTTCCACCAGATCCTTTCTTTTCCACTACGTCTGGTGGGTGGTGGGCTACAAGAGAGGTTAAACATTAAAAAAAATTATTAAAAGTAGAATTAAAGAAATAAAGTTACACAGGTATCTATCTCTCAGCTTGGTCCTGATTGGCCTGCATTTGTGTCCAGTGGACCTCCCCCAACCCTGGGCCTTCGCCACCACTCCACTAAGTTCTCCCCAGTCCTGACATGAAGTGTAAGTTTAAATAGTGAGTAAAGGACAATGCATAACTAAGCAGTCCTGGACAAGGTGTCGTCCTGCCCATCACTGACCCAGAGTCATTTTTACTCCACCTTTCCTGAAAAGATGGTCTGGCTAGTTGCCAGATGTTTTCATTATAGTTTGATTGCTATGAAGAGACACCACGATGAAGACAACTTTTATAATGGACAATATTAATAGGGGCTGGCTTACAGGTTCAGAGGTCCAGTCCATTATCACCAAGGTGGGAACATGGCAGCTTCCAAGCAGGCATGGCACAGGAGTTGAGAGTTCTGCATCTTGATCTGACTGCAGCCAGGAGAAAATTGGCTCCCATCTGGCTAGGGGGAGGATTATATTATCCACTCTCACAATAACACACTTCCTCCAACAAGGCCATATCTATTTCAACAAAGCCACACCTCCTAATAGTGCCACTTTCTGGGCCAAGCATATTCAAACCACCATACCAGAACTGTCTGAAGTCTGTTTCACAGAGATATCACCCCCTTCCTCATCTATTTTGGTTGCCATTAGAGTCTCTGCCTTTTCCATCTTCAGACATAAAACTCCCAGACTTGGGGCTTATGGACTCTAAAGTTTGATAGTCTAAAGGAATGGCATAATCATCATTCCTTAGAAATCTTCCCTCCCCCCAGGAATGTTAAATTCCATAGTACTTGTGGCTTTGTGTATTGCAGGCCTGTTTTTCTCTAATAAGCCATGAGCCTGTTACTATAAGACTGTTCTTAATTATGACATCTCAGAGTTTATGAAGGCCTTTGAGTGTTTGAATGAACCTCTTATTTTCCTATTGGTGTTACATTGGCTAAGTTATCATCTTGGTCCTGTGCCTATAGACCTCTCACCCTCAGAATCAAGCAGTCTTTTCTGCTGATACTCTGAATGTATGTCCTGGTTATGTCTCTTGGCTCCTGTTCTTTCTTAACTCAAGTTCAGGACTTGACTCCCACTCCCAGGTGCTGCTCCAGTCCTCTTCCTTCCCCTCAGTCCTGATCTTCTGACTTTCATCACCAAGTCCTAACCTGTTATTCTCAGTTCTACTGTGACTGAAAGTTCTGCAATCAATCCTCACCTGCTCTTGGCTAGAACCCTGTTGGCTGATACCAGATAGGACATGCTGTAATCTCAAAGCCCTTGAGGGAGACATAAACCTTCCAGATTGATTCCTTGGGTTTCTTAGATATATCATTCCTTCCTTCTTGCTCCGCCTCTTCCTTTCTTGTCCTTTCTCCTCTTTTTTTTTTTTTTTTTTAACATAATCTACATACAACACAATCTTGTCTTGAATTCTCAATCCTCCTGTTTCTGTCTCCCCAGTCTTGGAATTACCAGTGTTTACCAGAATACCCATACTGGGTTTATACACTTTCTATAGTCAGATCTAAGATATCCTAGGCTGGCTTATCCTAATATATTCTGGTCTAGCGGCAGGGTAGTGTAACCATGAATCCTCTGGGGAATGCACAACTGACAAGGTTTACTAGGACAGTTAAAACTCAAATCCCAGGACTCCTGGCTTAGCTCTTTCTGCTGGAATCCAGAACTCTTGCTGCTTCAGGACCACCGAGGAGAGATAAGCATTGTGAAGGTTGCTTTTCAGGCTTTCTGGGAAGGAGATAAATTATTCTCTGCCCTGCTTCTGCTTACTGCCCACTTTCATGGTGGGCCAGTTCTTTTTGAGTGTAAGATTCTGTTTGGATGTCAGAGTCAGTCTTGAGAGTGAACTCTCTTCAATATTCTTATGCCAAGAGTACTCTGAGAATGTGCAAAACATCCCACATCTTAATCCCACTGTCTGGGTCAAGAAGGGATATTGGTTCCTTTCCAGTTGGTAGAGTCTTCCAAAGAGCAGATTGTCCTAACTCAACTCTGCAAGCCCAAACAGAGGTACCTAATTGTGTCCAAATAAGGCTTCATCCTCAAGATAAAAATGTCCTTCTGAGCTTCTGAAGTTACATCTGAAAGTGACTGACAGATGTGGGTCCCTGCTGCCAGCAACTTCCCCAGGAGCCATGGAGTCAAAACAAATCTAGTGGGTGAGAGGGAATTCTGGAAAGAAGATGAACAAACATGTTGAAGTGGTCAGGACAGGCCTGCTCTGTTAAACAGACTGAATTGTTTCTACAAGCTTTCAGAATGGTCCTGAAGATCTGAAAATTATGTTGGAGAAGCAACCTCTCCAAGCCTGCCTCTTATACCCGAATATATAAAATGTGTGTCTAACCACACACCTTGTATTTGGTGCTGGATTTTGGTCTTTATGGTTGAATGGAAACATGGCCTCAGGTCACCACCCTGTCCTATACAGTACAGTCTGACTGAGGTTGGTAGGTTATCACACGAGCTCTGTGAGATTTCTATAATAGTGTGAATTGCGAAACCCATGAGTTAGATATCATCTCTGACCCAGCCCCCTTTCCCAGCTCTGTGCTCCTAGCAGAGTGGACCCAGAGGGTATCTTTTTAGTTACATGTCTTTTTGTTGCTTTGTTTTAAAGACTTGACTCTAGAACTCAAAGTACTCTTGATACTTGTGATGGCTACTCTCTGTTGTCAACTTAACTATGTCTGGAATGAGCTACAATCCAGAAATGGATATATAATGAAAAGGAATTAAAGAAAAGCATAGGTCTAGGTTGGTGGTTACACCCCTTTAATCCCAGAATTTAGGAGAGCAGAGGCATGCAGATCTCTGAGTTCAAGGCCAGTCTTGCTCTACAGAGCAAGTTCTGTGGCAACCAAGTGTAGGCAGTGAAGGAAACCATCGAAAACAGAAAGCTTGTGAAGATGTAGAACTCTTGACTTCTCAGCACCATGTTTGCCTGCATACTGCCATGCTTCTGCCATGATGATAATGAACTAAACCCCTAAAACTGTAAGCCAATCCCAATTAAATGTCTTCCTTTGTAAGAGTTGCATTGGTCACGGTGCCTCTTCAGAGCAATGAAACACTACCTAAGGCATAGTACCTAAAATGGAAATACATGAAGTAGCCAAAATTATTCTCCAGTCCTTTCAAGCAGAGGCTTCCCACTTATGCAGAGTCAAAGATGAGAGTTGCTGTGAGATGTAGCTTCCTTTCGAAGATAACAGTGGAATCATTCACCCCATGTTTAAGGAATATGACTTCTTTGTCTGTATGTGCATACATCTGTGGGTATGTAATGACCAGGAGAGTACAGTGTGAGTCTTAGGGATACTGATAGGGAATCTTATCTCTAATCTTCCTCTTGAAGTTAATAAGCAATTAATGACAGTCTAATATAGTCCCACGGGAAAATCTTGCTCTTGGGTATCCGCTGGGAATTCTCAAAGTGTTCTTAAGGATTTTATCCTTTCCTGTGCTGATATGGTTTGCAGGGCTAAGAGGTCCAAGGCATGGTTAACAAAATCCAAGAGTCCTTGCAAAGTCAATACCACTGTTTTAAAAAAAGTGTAGGTCTATCACTCCTGGGAGCTGATTGGGCTACCTAATCATGTTCTCTTTAGACTGATGTTGAAACCAGCATTTCATCTCAGAGAAAATGAAACCATTCCTTAATACATTGATAACTGTACTTCATAAGCATAAAGATCCTGAAAAGTGGATGAGGTCTAACAGAAGAAAAAAGAGGAAGAGGAGGAGCTATTGTGCCAGGAAGCCTTCATGAACCCCAAAAGACCACCAAGGAGATGATTTTGATGTAATCACATTAGGATTTCTTTATTAAAACCTCAAGCTTGGGCCCCTTTCCAGCCCTGACACATCAGGATGGGAAGGCAAAGCCCTGAGCCTAGTTTAGGCAAGTATTTATAGAGGCAAGAAGGGGGTATCTAACATAGCACACATTTTATTAGGGGGACATTATGGTCTTTAACATAATTGGCTGGTGCTGGGAGCCAAACCATAAACTTAACTTTTGCTTTCCTCCTGATTGGTGGTTGTTAAGAAGTGAAGTGTCAGGGGCAGGCTTGTAACCTGGAGGTGCAGATTTGTTGGAGAATAACTTGGACACTGATGCTAGGTACTGGTCTGTTAGTTAACTTGAGTGTAACCTTAGGTCAGGGTCTCAGTATGGAGTCTGAACCCAAAAATCTGGTCTCTCAGAGCCTATTCCTTGCCTCTGGTTGTGTTCCTCTTGTTATAACTAATGAAGTGATCTCCAAGTGGAGATCAGACCACATGACATAACCTTCTGAGAAGAAGAGAGCTTGTTTCTGTAACATTCGTGTGCACACCTGTGTGCGCATGTATACAAACAGAGATCACCTTCGCCAGCATGGCATGTAAGATGCTATGTGATATTTCAAACCTTTCCCAGAAGCTTTCAGACTCCCTTTATTCCTGGTTTTTGGCTTTAATCATATTTTCACCACTTTCAGCTATTGTAATACTTTTATTTCAAATACTTAATAACTTCATGGCATATGAAATTCAAAATAGATAACTTGTTGAAAAGTCATTAATTCAGTCTTCTCCCTAACCCCCATTTCTTTCCAGGTGACCATGGTGACTAGTATAGCAATTTTTAGACTGTTCTGAAGCACAGTTCTCCTAGCAGCCCCTTCAGAGCCAGCTCTTCTGTTTTGTCCTTAAGGACAGATATTGTACTTGTTCCTTTTATGTCTGAACAACATCTTTTAGCAAATCTATCTTTCTGGGCCCATGTTCTCCAAGAAAAGGACACATCTTCATTGCTTCAAGCCTCCCCAACTACTGATGTCCATTCTCCCTCATCCACTACCCCATTCCTGTTCTCCAATTCGTGTTAAAGGACTCCAAATGCCCTCTCCTTCTCTGTCCCTCTGGTCTCTCAGTAATGCAGTATCTGGCAATTTTCTCACAAGCTTCTTTCTGAAATGCTTCAATCATCCTAGGCTCTGATGCCTCTGCCCAAGGATGCTACTTCCCCTCCCTAAGCATCTGTCTCTGTCCTGCTCCACTGATTGCCTCCCTGCCTCGTGCTTGGTCAGTCATGGAGAAAGAGTTCATTTCTCTTCTGTTCTCAGCTCCTGGTCATTCACTCTCAATTTTTCTACACATAGCTCTGGAACTCTTCCCTGACTCCTTCTCTGAATTCTAGCCTTTCCTTCCAATTCTCCTGGATGCATACACATCACCCACTGGTGAGCTGAAATTCAAGGAGTGCTCATTCTAGGCTGTGTTCTTCTTTTGGTATTATGCTCTCCTGTAGCCTTTAGCATAGTGCGTGTTGGTTAGAATAGGAATGACCTCCATTGATTCATGTGTTTGCATGCTGGCTATAGGTAGTGCTACTTGTTGGAGGAAATAAGGGTGAGGAGACTTTGAGGTCTTATTTGCTCAAGTTTTGCTCAGTATCACACACAGTCCCCTTCTGCTATCTGTGGATCAACATGTAGAAATTTCTGCTCCTTCTCTAGCACCATGTCTGCCTGGACACTGCCATGTTTCCTGCCATGATGATAATGGACTAAACCTCTGAAATTGTAAGCAGGCCCTAATTAAATGTTTATAAGAGTTGCTGTGGACAGGGTGTCTCTTCATATCAATAAAACCCTAAGATAGATTTTGTGTGTGTGTGTGTGTGTGTGTGTTATGTGTACTGTGTTTTATGTGAACATGCTGTGGAAGCCAGAGGTCAGCCTCTGCAGTCATTCCTCAGGCACTGTCAACCTGCTTTTTAAAACTGGCCTGGAACTCACCAAGTAGGCTAGGGTGGCTGGCCAGTGATCTCTAGATATCCTCCTGTGCTGTTTTCCACAAAGCTGTAATTCTAAGCACATACAACCACATCTGGCTTTTTTGTGGGGTTCTGGAGATCGAACTCAGGACCTCACTCTACCACAGCAAACACATTCCAGACTGAGTTAGCTCCCTGACTCTAGCATTTAGCTTTATTCAAAAGTTAGTTCTGGGCTCTGCCTGAATTTCCAGAAGGCCTGCTTGCACCTGGGACAACCAGGTAGGACCTTTCTCCAGGTTCCTGGCTCATCAGGTCCCCTTAGGGCACACCTAGCAGCAGTAAACTGTATCCTGTCCCCTATACTCCATTTTTTGGCCCACAATTCTACTTCCATTTCCAGAGGCCTGCTGGCACCAGGGACAACCAAATAGCTAAAAACCAGGATAAGAACAGCATCAACAAAAACCAGGGCAATATGACACCATCAGAGCCCAGCTATACTACTACTACAGCAAACCCTAGATATTTAAACACAACTGAAGCACAAAAAAATGACCTCAGATCCAATCTTATGAAGATGATAGAGGTCTTTAAAGAGGAAATAAATAAATATCTTAAAGAAATACAGAAAAATACAATCAAATGGGTGAAGTAAATAAATAAAACCATTCCAGACCTGAAAATGAAAATAGAAGCAAAAAGGAAAACACAAACTGAGGGAATCCTGGAGAAAGAAAATCTAGGTAAGAGAACAGAATCTACAGACACAAACATCATTAATAGAATACAAGAGATAGAAAAGAATCTCAGACATAGAAGATTACATAGAAGATATTGTTAAATTGGTCAAAAATGTTAAATTAAAAAGTTCTGACACAAAACATCCAGGAAATTTGGTACATTAAGAAAAGATTAAAAGAAAGAGAAGATTCCTAGCTTGAAGGCCCAGAAAATATTTTTAACAAAATCATAGAAGAAAATGTCCCTAAACTAAAGAAAGAGATGCCTATAAATGTACAAGATGATTATAGAACACCAAATAGATAGGGCCAAAAAAGAAAATCCTCCTGCCACATAATCATCAAAACATTAAATATACAAGAAAAAAGGAAAGAATATTAAAACCTGCAAGGGAAAACAGTCAAGTAATATATAAAGGCAGACCTGTTAGAATTATACATAACTTCTGAACAGAGACTCTAAAGGTTAAAAGGGTCTGAGAAGATATCTTGAAGTCTCTAAGAGATTACAGGTGTCAGCCCAGACTACTGTACCAAACAAAACTGTCAATCACCATAGGTGGAGAAAAGATATTCCATGATAAAACAAAATTGAAACAATATCTATCCACAAATCCAGCCCTACAAAAGATACTAGAAGGAAAACTGCAACCAATAAGGTTAACTACATCCAAGAAAACAGAGGAAATAAATAATTTCACACCAGCAAAACCAAAAGAATGGAAGCACACACCACACACACACACACACACACAACTCTTACCACCACTATCATGAAAATAGCAGAAGTTAACAATCATTGATCTTTAATATCTCTCAATATCAATGAACTCAACTCCCCACATAGACCATGAGAATAGATGTAACTATCCTTTGTGATGTTTATGAGAAACACATCTCAACATCAAAGGTAGATATTACTTCAGAGTGAAGAACTGGAAAAAAGATTTTCCAAGCAAATAGACCCAAGAAGCAAGCTCCAGTAGTAGTATTCTAATATCAAATAATATAAACTTCCAACCAAAATTAATCAAGAGATGAGAAGGACACTTCATACTCATCAAAGGTAAAATCCATCAAGATGATGTCTCATTTTTGAACATCTATACCCAAAACACAAAAGCAGTCACATTTGTAAAAAGCAGTATTACTAAAGCTTAAATCACACATTGAACCCTACACATTAATAGTGGGAGACTTCAACACTCCACTATCACCATTGGCCCAGCCATCTAGGCAGAAATTAAGCAGAGAAATAATGGAACTAGTGGATGGACATAAAAGATATCTGCAAAACATTTCACCCAAACACAAAATATATAATTCTTCTCAGCAACTCATGGAACCTTCTTGAAATTTACCATATACTCTGTCACCAAGCAAGTCTCAACAAATAAAAGAAAATTGAAATAACCCTTGTATCTTATTGGACCACCATGGATTAAAGTTGGATTTCAACAACAGAAACAAGAGAAAACTTACACACTCATGGAAACTGAACAACTCTCTACTCAATGACCAGTGGGTCAAAGAAGAAATAAAACAATTAAAGGCTTTCTAGAATTCAATGAAAATGAAGGCATACTAGACCTAAACTTATGAGACACAATGAAAGCAGTGCTATGAGGAAAGATTATAACTCTAAGTGCCTTCATAAAGAAATTGGAGAGTTCTAATACTAGCAATTTAAAAGTTCACCTGAAAGCTCTACAGAAGAAGGGAGGAGGAGGAGGAGGAGGAGGAGGAGGAGGAGGAGGAGGAGAAGAAGAAGAAGAAGAAGAAGAAGAAGAAGAAGAAGAAGAAACAAACATACCCAAGAGAAGTAGATGGAAGAAAATAATCAAACTCAGGGCTGAAATCAATAAAATAGAAACAAAGAGAACAATTCAAAGAATCAATGTAAAAAAAAAAAAGAATTGGTTCCATGAGAAAAACCAGCAAGATAGACAAACCCTTAGCCAAACTAAAAGGCAGAGAAAGAATATCCAAATTAACAACATTAAAAATGAAAAGGGAACCAAACCACAGACACTGAGGAAATTCAAAGAATCATTAGGTCTTACTTCAAAAACCTGCACTCCACAAAATTGGAAAATCTAAATTAAATAGATGATTTTCTTGATAGATACCACTTAATCAAAGTTAAATCAAGAAATTTGGTAAACAATCTAAATAGAAAATAGAAACATTTATTAAAAGTCTCCTAACCAGAAAAAGCTCAGAGCCAGATGGTTTTATTGCAGAATTCTACCAGACTTTCAGAAAAGAGCTAATATCACTATTCCTCAAATTATTCCACAAAATAGAAAAATAAGAAACACAGGCAAATTCATTTTATGAGGTCACAGTCACCCTGATATCTAAACCACAGAAAGACCAACAGGAAAAAGAATTTCAAACCAATCTCTCTTATGAACACTGATGCAAAAATACTCAATAAAATACTCACAAATCAAATCCAAGAAAACATCAAAAACATCATCCAACATGATCAAGTAGGCTTCATCCCAGAGATGCAGGGGTGGCTCAACCTAGGAAAATCCATCAGTGTAATCCACCATATAAGCAAACTGAAATAATAAAAACCACCTGACCATCTTATTAGATTTTGAAAAGCCTTTGACAAAATCCAACACTCCTTCATGATAAAACTCTTAGAAAGATTAGGGCTACAAGACACATACCTAAACACAATAAAGGCAATATACAACAAAGTGATAGCCAGCATCAAATGAAATAGAAAGAAAGTTAAAGCAATTCCACTAAAATCAGGGACAAGTAAAGGCTGTCCACTCTCTCCAACTGTATTCAATATAGTACTTGAAATTTTATCTAGAGCAGTAAGAAAATTAAAGGAATTCAAGGGGATATAAAATCAAAGGGAAGAAGTAAAAGTATTGCTATTTGCAGATGATATGATAGCATATATAGTGACCCCAAAAATTCTACCAGAGAACTCCCACAGCTAATAAATACTTCAGCAAAGTGTCTGGATACAAAGTTAAAACAAACTAAAAAGAACAAAAAATAAAAAACAACCAAACAAAACCAACCAACCAACAACAACAACAAAAACCAGTAGCCTTCCTATATACAAAGGATAAATGAGCTAAGAAGGAAATTAGGGAAACAACAGCCTTCACAATAATCACAAATAATATAATATATCTTGGTGTCACTCTAACCAAACAAGGAAAAGACCTGCATTACAAGGATTTCTCATCTTTGAAGAAAGAAATGGAAGAAGATATCAGAAGATAGGAAGATGTTCACAGATCTATAGGATTAATATAGTAAAAATGGCCATCCTACCAAAGGCAACCTACAGATGCAACACAATTTCTATCAAAATTCCAACTCAGACATTGAAAGAACAATATTCAGCTTCATAAGGAAAAACACAAAAACTCAGGAGTGAAACAATCCTGTACAATAAAAGAAATTCTGGAGGTGTCACCATCCTTGATTTCAGGTTGTACTACATAGCAATAATAATAAAAAACACATGGTATTGACATAAAAACAGACAGGTTGATCAGTGGAATCAAATCGAAGAATCAGAAGTAAATTCACACGCCCATAGATACTTTATTTTTGAGAAAGAAATACAATGGAAAAAAAGAAAGTATCTTCAACAAATGATGCTGGTCTAGCGGGATGTTTGCATGTAGAGGAATATAAACGGATTTATATCACTCTGCATAAAACTCAAGTTTTAAAGACTTCATTAAAGCTGGATATACTAAGTCTGATAGAAGAGAAGAAGAATATGGGGAATAACCTTGAATGCATTAGCACAGGAGACAACTTCTTGATAAGGTGCAAGATCAACAATTAATAAATGGGACCTTATGATACTGAAAAGCTTCCTTAAGACAAAGAACACTATCAAAGGGACAAAACAGCAGCCTATCAGCTGGAAAAAGATTTTTCATAAACTTCACATCCAACAGAGGGCTGACATCTAGAATATATAAAGAACTCAAGAACCTAGACATTAACAAGTCAGATAACCCAATTAAAAATAGGGTACAGATCTAAACAGAATTCTCGACAGAGGAATTTCTAATGGTTGAGAAGTACTTAAATGTTCAACATCCTTAGTCATCAGGGAAATGCAAATCAAAACAACTCTGAGATTACATCTTACACCAGTCAGCATGGCTAAGATCAAAACCTCAAGTGAGAGCACATGCTGGCAGGGATGTGGAGCAAGGGAATACTCTTCCATTGCTGGTGGAGTGCAAGCTTGTACAATCAGTTTGGACCTCAATTTGGCTATTCCTCAGGGTCTCGGTTACGTTTCATTGCTGTAAAAAGGCAACTTTTATAAAGAAAAACATTTAATTGGGCTGGCTTACAGTTTCAGAGGATTAGTCCATTATCATCATGGTGGGAAGCATGGCACCATGCAGGCAGACATGATGCTGTAAGAGCCAAGATTTCTATATATTGACCCAAAGGAAGCCAGAAGGAGACTTTGTTCTGTAGGCTGCTAGAAGGAGACTCTTCTGCACTGGGTGGAGCTTGAGCACTAGGAGACCCTCAAACCCTCCTACATAGTTCCTCCAACAAGTCCACAGCTCCTAATAGGGCCACTTCCAATGGGCCAAGCATATTCACACCACTACACTCAGAAAATTGAGTAAATATTCCATTTACACCACTCCTGTGGATATACCCAAAAAATGTCCCACCATACCACAAGGACCTTGCTCACCTATATTCATAACTGCTTTATATTCATAATATCCAGAAACTGGTAACAACCTAGATGTCCCTAAGCCAAGTAATGAATAAAGCAAATGTGGTACATTTACCCAACAGAGTATTACTCAGCCATTAAAAACAACAGCATTATGAAATTTGTAGGCAAATGGATGGAACTAGAAAAGATCATTCCATGTGAGACAACCCAGACCTAGTGAGACAACCATGACATGTACTCACTTATAAGTGGATATTAGCCACAAAGTAAAAGATAACTATGCTACAAAACACAGACCCAAAGTGGCTAAGTAACAAGCAGGGGGACTTGAATCTTACTGAGAAGGGGAAATATAATAGACATTGGGGATGGATGGAGGGAGAGGACTTGGTGGGGGAGGGGCTGGAGTTAGGAGCAAGAGGGATGAGATGTGGGAAAGATGGAGGAAGAGAGTACTGGGAGAAACACCTGTTTTGAGCTGGGGGCGGAGGGGGAAGGATCTCTGGGATGGCTTAGAAACCTAGGACAATGGAAACCTCCAGGAATCTGTGAGGGTGACCTTAGCTAAGACTCCTAGCAATGGGGGATTTGGAGCCTGAACCAGTCGTCTCCTGTAACCAGAAAAGACTTCCAGTGGAGAGACTGGGACACCAACCCAGCCAAATACCTTGGATCCACAATTTGTCCTGCCTGAAGTGCAGGGGTAAAAGATGGAGCAGAATTTGAGGAAAGGGCCAACCAATGACTGGCTCAGCTTGAGACCCATGCCATAAGAGGGAGCCCAGCCCTGACTCTATTAATGATATTCTGTTACATTTCCAGACAGGAGTCCAGCATTACTGTATCAGAGGGTTTACCCGGAAACTGATGGAAACTGATGCAGAGATCCACAGCCAAACAGAAGCAGAGCTTGTGGAATCCTGTGGAAGAAGGGGAGGAAGGATAGAATGAGCCAGAGGGGTCAAGGACAACACAAGAAAATCTACAGAATCAACTAACCTGGGCCTATAGGGGCTCATAGAGACTGAACTGCCAACCAGAGAGCATGTATGTGTGGACCTAGGTCCTCTGCACATATGTGTAACAGTTGTGCAGCTGGGTCTTCATATGAGACTCCTAATGGGGGAAGAAGGTCTGTCTCTGATAGCATTGCCTGCCTTTGAATTCCCTTCCCCTAACTGGGCTGCCTTGCTTAGCCTCAGTGGAAGAGGATGCACCTACTCCTATTATAGCAACTTAATATGCTAAGATTGGTTGATAACCATGGGAGGCCTCCCTTTTTCTGAGGAGAAGGGGAAGATGGGTGGATGGGGAGTGGTGAGGTGAGGTGAGAGGGAGGGAGCTGTAGGAGAGGAGTGAGGGGACACTGTGAAGGAGATGTAAAGTAAATAAATGAATACAAGTTAGTCCCTCCATTCTTGAGTTTCCCTTGCGCCCTCTCAACACCATCCTTGTCCTCTCATCTGTCACACATCTTCAGCAAGTGAGTCCACACACCTCCAGTTATGTAATTTCCCTGGCATGTCCAAACCTTTGTGCACTCATTCATTGTGCTGTCAGCTTCCTCCTAGCTGATGCTGCCTTTCCTTCCTGATACAACTTCTTTAGGATACAGTCCCAAGTAGAATGTTATTACCTTACCCCTAAACACATGGCTTTGGGGATTTGTCTCAGTAAGCTGTTATGAAACAGACAAGAGTCTATAGATCTGCCTCTACCTTTTTACTTGGACTCAACTTACAGACATATAGACTAGTGTGTATTTTTCCTTGAAAACTATAGAGCAGAAAGAAAACAGTTTTTTTTTTCACTCTGACATTCAAGTTAATTTCACAGGCCCTCAATTTCCATTTTTCACATATCCGCTATGTATTACCTAAGACCAGGGAACCTTGGGTAATTCTGCCTGTGATCCCCTAATTGAGCCTGTGTGTGTGTGTGTGTGTACATGCGTGTCTGTGTTTATATATGTGTATATATGTGTGTGTATACATGTGTATACATGTGTGTCTGTGTTTATATGTGTATGTATGTGTGTGTGTCTATGTGTGTACATGTGCATGACTGATATGAAGTTCACATGAAAGTCAGAGAACAGCTTTGTAGAGTTTATTCTGTCCTTTCAGTTTATGTGGAGTTCTAGGGATCAAACTTGGATTTCCAGGGTCCCATAATCAACTCCTTTATCAGCTGAGCCACCTCACCAGCCTTGGAGAAGCTTTTGTATCTCCTTCCAGCTGTAAGTCTGAATACCCATTAATAACCTGTTTTGTGGACTAAATGGTGTTGGGCCATGGAAGGGCTGGCATTGGCCTGGAAACCCTGAGATTGCAGGTGTGGCCACGCCCCCAAAGGCCAGGCCCCAGACCCGCCCTCTCCATTTCACCTGTACCCTTAGATCATGTAAGACACAGGTAAGGGGCGTGCCTAAGAGCCCTCTGCCTTGAGATTTACATATTAATGAGGCTGGGGGACGTAAGTAATTAAGTTTTCCCCTCCCTAACTCCTCCCCTTGATACTCCCCAATATAAGGAAAACCCCTCCTGGCTTTTGGGGGGGAGTGCACCAGATTCACCATTCTTGTCAATAAAATTACTTCATGGAAACTCAATTCCACGTGTCTGCCTGGGCCTACTTCTACCGCTTCGACCATGCGGGAACGACAGCATCCGGGGAGGGAAGTGCTCCGGACCCAGGCCTCCGCTTAGGCCCACTCCGCCTCAGCTGCCTCATCGGACTCGGCCTGCCCGAATCCCGCGCGTGAGACCCCGCCCCAGTCGCGGGCCGCGGGAGGCTTTGGGGCCCCGGGCACCCGCCCGCGTTTTGTTTCCCACAAAATGAAACAGTACATATAGAATGCTTAGCAATTGCATAATGTATAATAGTGCCCAATAAATATTTCCTCTTGTACTTCCCAATATGAACTCTATTCTTAAAGCAAACTGACATGTCACTCCTAGTTGAAATATACCTTCTGTGATCCTTCATTTTGGGTTTAGGTTTGTGTTTAGATCCACCTTAACCCCTCTCCTTGTATTTGATTCTTTCTCCAAAGCTTTTCCATGATTACCACTCCCTGAATACTCTTAAGCTCAACTTATATAATGTATAATACAAAAGTGGGCCTTAACACCAACTTTGGACTCCAGTTCATAACATTGCTGATCTCTGTTCCTTCTGAGGGAGCAGTGAGGAGGGGCTGGGATTATTGGAGCACAAGTCACAGGATTGCTGGAACATTTGACCCCTTCTGTGCTCTGCAGTCATCTATGTAGGAAAGTCCTAGAATTCTCCTTCAAAGGAGAAGGAATAAGAAGACAGGGAGATGAGAGTCAACATAGAAGAGTTCCATTTCAGTTGTATGTGACTTAAACATAGCTTATCCTCATGGGCTGCCAATATAGTCTTATCTTCTACTGAGAAGGGAGAGCACCCTCCTGATGACCAAGGGATACTAAAGCCAGTATGTGACCAGCAGCCTCCCTTCCCAAGCACAGCTGTTACAAAAGAGGTTAACACTCTATGGAGGAATTTGCTATGGCCTCATAGAAACATGTCTGGTGTGACCAACTTACTTTCTTTCCCTCCCCAACATCAAGGTTTGGGATGACTGGTCAAAGGTTGGTCCTTTGAGCCATTGGATGGAAAGAAGTTCTAAGCACACTTACTTCTGCTCCATTCTTGCTAGCAAAATTAGAGGCATCCTTTGTGCCTAAACCCAGGGAAACTCTCTCTTCTCCATCCCTTCTCTCTTCATTACATACTGACTACTCAAAGAGGGAGAGCTGGAATGAAGTTAGCTTTCTTCTTTTTTTGTTAAGTGATATTGGCTGAGATGGGAGCTAGGAATTCAGGAAGAAGCCAAGGATGGCTTAGAAGTATGAGTTATAGTTTTCCTTGGAGCCTTTTTTCCCCCTCCTCTTTCCCCAAGGCTCCACCTCTCAGAATCTCCCCACATATCCCCAACAGAGCCCCAAGAGCTTGTGTTTCCCTCCACCCCTGGGGCTCTAAATAAGGCTACTGTAGGGAAAGGAGCATTCAGGGAAATCACAAGGATAGAGTATATCTTCCTAGGGCCAGGCCATGGTCAACTATAGAGAAAGTTATCAAAACATACATGAGACTGTATACTCATATATGCACATTTGTATTTGCCATTTCATTATTATCAGCCTTATTATAACCATTAATGTGTTTATAAGTGCACTGTCTCTGAGAATTTATATGTCAGATGCCTGTTATCATATTACTCTATTTCTAATTAATATTTTTATCCATCCTTTTGAGAATTGCATACATGCATACAATTATTTTGACCACACCCCTACTCTTTCCCTTAACTACTCCCAGTCCCATCCCCACTGCCTAACCCTTTTCTAGCTTCATGTCTCCTTTTTTCTTTTCTTTTTTTTTTTTTTAATAAAAAAGATATACTATTTTTATTAATTCTTAAAGGATCCTCATTATAGTCACCTTCATGGCCCTCAACTCCTCCCCATCCATATTTCTAACTTCATATTCTCCTTTCTTTTAAAGAAGACAGTGTTCTGAAACAGATGTTCTTGTCCTCTGTCTCTTACAGTCTTTCTGCCCCTTCTCCTGCAATGTCCTCTGAATCGTTAGTATAGGGGTCCTGTGATAAATGCATTAACTGGAAGCAGGCACTCCACAGTTCACCTTTGTACTTTGACCATTGTGACTTTCTGTAATGATTGCTGTCTAGTGCACAGAGGAACTTCCTTGATGAGGTGAAGAGCTACACTAATCTGTGGATTTAAGAGTAAGTATTTAGAAGCAGTTAGAGAACTATCAGTCATAGGTTCTCCTCTAGGTTCTTAGCCTCACCAGACATGGGTAGTTGGCTAAATTTAGAGTTGCAGCCTTACTTACCTCCTATTGAGTGAATCCTAAGTTCAGTTAGGTGACTGGTGGTTACCCCTAGGACATAAGTGCCACTACTGTGCCTTTCAGAATACCTTGTCATGCTGGTCTTTTGTTATGGTTTGTTGCCATAACTACAGGATAGGACCCTTGCTGTTCTCTCCTGGCAGCTTGTATAGCTCCTCCCAAAACTATTGGATTCTTTTTTGCCTTCCCACGCCACCTGTTTGTTCTTTAGCAATGACATTTTATTACTCTTTGTATTTTTGATCATAGCCAATTTCAGAAAAAAAAAAAAAAAAAAAGAAAAAAACCAGGAAGCTAATTGTCATAAAGCAGTTTAAAAATGACAAAAAAAGAAACAAAAACATTTAGAGCACTGTCTAAAAATAAATTTACATAAAAGGATAAAAGTCACATTGGAATTATCTTCACAAATGTACTATACTAATGCAAGATGCAGTAAATGATAGTGATAGGGCGAGTCATATAGATGAAATAGATGGAGCAGAATAGATGGAAAATTTCCAATTTTTCAATGAACTTTTATATAAAGCAATAAAATGTATTACATTTTGCTTGAAAAGCAAAAAGTCAAGATATCCAGGAATGTCTTCAAGACCTGTCTTACTGGTACTATGACTTTGTTCTGGACTAATATTGTAAATCAAATGGATAGACAGTCAGATTATTACTTGATTTAATTAATGTTTAAGTTGGCATTAAAAACTATGACAAAATAATTAGTTTTATTATGACATTTTCATATATATTTATATAAATAAATGATAGACAGACAGACAGACAGACAGACAGATAGATAGATAGATAGATAGATATAAATTGATAATACACTTTGCTCATCAATATGACTTAAATCCCATTCTTTCTGGTCCATATTCTTTCTCCAAAATAATAACTCTCTTTTGTTTTCATGTTTCATCACATATATATATATATATATAATTATTATTATATACACACACACACACCCACACATTATATAATTATTATATAATGGTAATTTAACATATATATTTGGTATTTCTTTGGTATTTCTTACCTTTAATCAGTATCTTTTACATCTCCTCCACCCTTTCTCTCCTTCATAGACTCCTTTTACCCTTTACTGAGTGCCCCCTCTACTTTCATGACACACAGATGTGCACACATGCATGTGTGTACACTTGCACATATATACATGAATCTAGGTTCTACATATCAAAGAAAAATGTGATGTTTATCTTGTTGGGTTTGGCTTATTTTTTGCTTAGCTGATGATCTCCAGTTTTATCCATTCCTCTATTAATGACATATCTGCTGCTCTTCTTTATGGTCAAATAAAACTTCATTGTGTTTTTGCATCACATTTTCTTTACCCATTCATCTATTGATGGCCATCTAGGCGAGGTCCATTGCTTGCTGTTGTAAATAATGCTGTGATAAACATAGTGTGCAAGTGTCTCTCTAATATGCTGAGATGGTCAGAGTACTTAGGGATGAGGACAGGCAGAGAGAGTGCACCCTTAGACACAGCATTGTCTGTAACACAGAGGAAGCTCAATAAATTTAGCTGACAGTGAGGTGCTGGCACATAACTGTTTGTGAATTATTAGTATGCTGTTCTACAAGATTTTCCCTGCCACACAACATCAAAACTCCTCTCTCCAGAGTCACCATGTTAGAGGATCAGGCTTCCAAATGCCTTAATGCCTCCATGCAAACCCACTGGAAGATTTATTCATATGGCCCCAGCTTGTCTTG
This sequence comes from Mastomys natalensis, assembly GCA_021653895.1. Classification (NCBI taxonomy): domain Eukaryota; kingdom Metazoa; phylum Chordata; class Mammalia; order Rodentia; family Muridae; genus Mastomys; species Mastomys natalensis. The sequence continues at coordinate 184,494 of JAJTUV010000278.1, forward strand.
CAAGGGACCCTGGGAGAAAGGTTTTCCTCTGTGCTCAGAAAAAGAAAAGAATACATGGATCCCAGTCCTTACACAGCCATCTTAACAAAAGGCTGAGGTTTCAAAGGCAATTTCTCCCCCACCCACACACACACCCATGCCGTCCAATTCCTTGCTGGTGCAAGTGAAACTACCTAAATGCTTTTGTTTGAAAAATAAAATATTGATTATTTCAAATAGTGGCTGTCTTGAAAGACTGAAAAGACAAAGGGTGCTCCGCCAGTAATGGAAAGAGAGAGGAGCAGTTTCTTCTGTAATAAATTATTTGAAGTAGAGTTTCAACATTTTAATGATGATAAAGAAAACCATCTCATTCACTCTGACCAGTCCTCATAGAAAATGTTCTTGTCTCAAACTATAGATATAAGTTCCCAAAGTGAAAATCTATTTCAGTCTGTGAGTGAAAAGTAGAGAAGGAGGTAATTTTGCAGGACAAAAGCCTGGACTCTCCTTGAAAGGCAGAATCATCCAGTAACTCCCTCACCTACATGACCACATCCTACATCCTACATGCAGATTCCTTTCACTCCTGGGAGAATTTTGTCAGAACAATCGGATTGCCAGATAGATGGATGACCAGATAGGATGCTTTCATCTCCATCCCACATAGCCTTAAAACAAGTGCCTGAATCAACAGGGATATCTTGAAGAACAAGTGGGCTGCACTTGTTGGTACAGCAGAAGTTCAATTACCCTTGTTATTTGTTTCATTAAGCAAAGGTGCCTAATCTAATTTGTAATATTTACGATAGTACTGTTTCCAGTTAGATAATAATTTTGTTGCTCATTAGGTGATTTCCATAACAAATATGTCATCAAACATGCTAAATCACAGCCCACTTTCAGGTATACAGAGGTGACCAGAGTATGCCTAATTGCTCTACCCTGCACCTCCACTCCCTGGCTCACACAGAGTCTGACACAGGGATGCTCTACCTGATACCCTCTCCTTTGTTCTTGTGCAGTCTGTACCTGTAACTACTTGCTGTTTCCCTCCTTATACTTACAATTAAAGGCTAGCTTGCAGTGTCCTCAAGTCACAAATTGTCCAGAGAGTTATGGGTGATCCTTAGAATACTTCCACATGGGGTTTGTCTTGTGACCCTTAGAACACTTCCACATGATGTCTGTCTGTCTTATGAGCTCATGGAAAATGTTTTTCCTTCCTCTCATCTCTTCTTGTCATATCACAGGTTGGGCAAGGGTCCCCAATGGCAATGCTAAGCCTTGTAGATCCATCAAAGAAAGATTCAGGAAGTAAAGTCCTCATAGAGTGACTCTCATGGGCTGAGGTCACACCTGTTTCTGTCTTTCTCTTGTATCCTCCCCAAGAACCAGCGAGAGAAGGTATTACTTCCCTTTTCCAGATGAAAAAGATGATATTTAAGGAGTTTGGAACATTGCTCAAGGTCACACAGCTGGCAGAGGTGGAGTTTGTGGTTAGAAATAATCCCAGCTCTTTCTGGGTGATGCCTGTATCCTCTGAGGGCAGGAGGAGAGGTAGACAAAAAGATGCAGAGACACTACCGTGGCCTGTCACTATGGTAATGCAGCCAAGGAAGGAGAGAGGTATCCAGTCTGTAAGAACCTCAGCCTTCACGGGTCTCTGCCCCTCACCTTGGATGCCCACCTGCTCCCTTGCCTGGGAGTCCCTGGGGGAGCACAGGGAGGATGTGTGGACAACTGTACCTATTGGCCCTGTTGGATGGGATGCTTGCTGCTCACTGATCTCATTGTGTTCTGCTCCATCCTCATGCTCACTCAGCCCCACCAACCTCCCTTCTGTTCTTTCTCTATGTGAAAGACTATGGGGGGCATGGAAACAAATTAGAGGAATTCATAGCAATCCTTGGGGAGAATGGGATTTTGGGTCCTTTCAATCCTCTTTATTCTTTTCTAAAGTACTGCTTGCATTCTGCAATTAAACCAGTTTTTACCTTTTAAAAATATATTTATACTCACTGTGTGCATGTGTGTATGTATATGGTGTGTGTGTGATGAGAAGAGAGAGAGAGAGAGAGAGAGAGAGAAGAGAGAGAAAGAGGTGGAGAGAGGAGGGGAGGGAGGGACAGAGCCAACATACATGTGTGGAGGTCAGAGGACAGCCTTTCAAGGGGTGGGTTTCTCCTTCCACTGGGAGATCTGGAGATTCAACTCAGTTGGCATTTTACTGGGGCTAGACCATGTCACAGTGACATCTCAGCATGTGGTACAAGGAGCACTGGCAGAACTCAGAGGCCAAGTCCAACCCTACCTGTGCTCCTATGGACTCCAGGAGCTGTGTCAAATCCTAATCTTCCTAGGCTGGTGCCCTCACATGTATACCAAGTAGCCAAGGGAGCTCATTCTCGGGTGCCCTCAGGGCCATCTGCCTCAGCTCCCCAACTTTGCCTACCCCCTAATTTGTTATATGTTGGGGAAGTTCTCAGTCTCCTTGCCTGCTTATGTGTCTGTGGCTCCTTTTTCTCTGGCTTTGTGTCAGAGATAGTCACCATCAGCCCTTGCCCTGGGAAATGGCTCCCTCTGGTTCTCCTCATCCTAGCCAGGCTTCGTTTCCTCCTCACTAAACACTTGTGCTCAGGTATGTCTCCCCTAACAATTATATCCCAAGAGCCACTGTGTTTTGGGGGAGTGGAGCTATTTTCATATTAGGTAACAGTACCCATCACACAATCCAATTAGTGGTGTCTGGGGAGACTAGAATAATTTGCAAATTGCCTCAGACAGGCACTGGTGCAAAACACTGCCAGGTGCTTTACAGGGTGAGACAGATGACCCTGCATAGCAGAGCTCAAAACAGACTGAAGTTTCAGAGAGGTTCTTTTGTCATTTTTTTTTAAACTGGGCAATGACCATGATGTGAAGTGTTTCACATAGAGGTTAGATTGACAGAAGCTGGTGTGTATGTGTGTGTATGTGTTATGTGTGGTATGTATGATATGTGTGTACATGTGGTATGTGTGCTGTTTGTAATATATGTGTTGTATGGTATGTTTGTAAATATGTGTGTGTGTGCATGTGTGGCATATGTATGTGATATATATGGTGTGTGGGATGTTTATAGTTCATGTGTGTCTATGGTGTGTATGGAAATATGTGAATGTATGCATTTGCATTCTTGCATGTATGCTCCTGCTTACATGTGTGAGGCTTTTCCCAATGGCTTTGCTCCTATGTTTGTCTGTGCAGTGATAATCCAGGCTTCTCCATAGAGTAGGCTGTTGTCCACGGTTAGGATGGTTTGTCAGGAAGCCGTGAAATGCCCTATAGGAAATGAGCTGCTCAATAGTACAAGCAGGGGAACCTCTGCAGTCTTCTTCCCAGCAAAGTGATGATCTTGGTAGAAGGAGTCTGTACATGGCTAGAGAAGAGAAGGAGCACAAGGGTGGACAATAAAGCCACTCTATGTGGAGTGTGAGACTCAAGCTTGGATTTTAAAAACTATGTAAATAGGTGGGCAAAGGTAGGTTAACCCTTAATAAATGGGATGCATGCCACATGTTTGGTCTTTTTTTTTTTTTTCCTGTCCTAACAGAATACCTGAATCCTGCTAATTTACAAAGAATATAGTTTTTATCTGGTAAAGTATAAAGGCTAGGACTCCTCAAGCATGGAGCTGGCATCTGCTCAGCTCCTGCTGAGAGATTTGTGGTGCTTTGACTCATATATGAAAGCAGAGGGGCATATGGGTGCATTGGAAAAGAGAAAAGGGGTCAGCTTCCACAGGTCACCAACTTATTCTTGATGTAACACATTATCCTAGGACCCAAACCCCTCCCAGTATGCCTTACCTGCCAACACTGCCACAGTGAGAAATTAAATCCCAACATGGCTGTCTTAGTTAGGGTTTTACTGCTGTGAACAGACACCACAACCGAGGCAACTCTTATAAGGACAACATTTAATTGAGGCTGGCTTACAGGTTCAGAGGTTCAGTTCACTGTCACCAAGGCAGGAGCATGGGAGCATTCAGGAGGCATGGTGCAAGAGGAGCTGAGAGTTCTACATCTTCATCTGAAGGGCTCAAGGAGAAGACTGGCTCCCCATGGTTAGAAAGAAGGTCTTAAAACCCATGCCCTCAATGAAACACTTCCTCCAATAAGGCCACACTTCCAGATAGAGCCACTCCCTGGGTTAAGCATATTCAAACCACCACAATAGTCAAACCACCATACCATGGAATGCTGGGATCGGTTTGGGCTGTGATATTTCTCTTCCCTTGGCTCTTAGAATAAATAGTCCCTTCCTCCCTGGCTCCTGCTGTGTCTGACACACTCACCTCATCTAGCTGGTTTTGTCGCTCAAGGGTAGCAATTGCATTTGTTACTTTTATAGTTGCTATGACAACAGACCTAACAATAGCCACTTAGGGAAAGGGAGGGTGGATTTTGTTTCACAGTCGGAGGTTACAGTCCATCATGGTGGAGAAGTCATGGCAGTGGGAGCTTCGAGTGGCTGGTCACATTGCATCCACAGACAGAAGCAGTAAGAGATGAAACACTGGTGCTCAACTCACTTTCTCCTCTTTATTCAGTCTAGGACCCCAGCCCATGGACTAGTTTCACCCACCTCAGTTAACTCTCTCATGCCCAGAGATTTGCCTTCTAACTGGTTTTAGATCCTGTTAGGTGACGCTTGACATTATCACCACAGAGCTCAGAAGGCAGATGCAGGGAGTTGATCTGCTACTGCTATGTATTCATTGCTAAATACTGGCCCTCATGATCTGCTTGCACCTGACCAGTCTCCACAGGGACTAGGAGATCTTAACATATACCAAGTGATACTATGTAACCTTGCTTCTTAAATTAATTGGTCAATAAAAGGTTAAGGCTGTGATTGTGCAGTAGATAGAAGTAGGTGGGTTTTCAGCTATGTGGCTGGGGTCACAGGTAGACAGAAGAAGAAAGATCATGGAGATGGAGGAGGCCACCATGAGAGGAGATGGGCCATGAGTATGTGGTCAAGAAAAACAGCAAGTAACAAGGGATAGAGAATATAAGTTAGAATAGCTCCAAACCTGCTTAATGTAGACTTAAGGGCTTACAAATAAAACACCTGGATTATGTGTCTTTTATATGGGCTAGTTAGAATGCTTAATTCCTTATATAGACAGGGACTGTTTATTCTACATTACTTCTTGATTTAGTGTCTAAATATGCTAGTTCCTTGGCTTTTTGTGTTTGTGTCAGAAGAGAAAGGAACGAAGTAGGTGAGTGGGAGGTAGAAAAGAAGGATGTTGTTGCCTTGAAGTAGATCAGGACAGGACATTCCCTGATGGAGTCCAAGGCCATTGTGCATTTTCTGCATGAAGTGTCCAAGGAGAACTATGGTCAATATTTAGAGTTTATATCAAGACAACATAGGAAAAATCTTTCTTACTCTTCTACAGTCTGGTCCTTAGTCTCCAAATAATGATGCTCTCTCAGCTTCCAGATGCTGCGGATTCTTTTAATGCTAGCTGTACCTGCAGGGCTCCAAGGCTCACCACTCCATCAAGAGGACCTAGGGATTGCACAATTTGGCTCTTGTCTTCAGGATAGATGGTCCTCAGCTCTAATGTGTACTAACCCATGACACCCCTCAGTTCATCCCTGGTAATCAATCGGCTTTAATCACCTCTATTAGCATTCTTATTAGCTCCAACGCAGAAGCTTGGAATGTGTGGACTTTTCCCTTCAGCAATCTCTGCACTTGGGACCCTACCAGAGCCTGATCTGAACCTTAATACATATAAACATCCAGTGAAGTTCAATTAGCCATGAAGGAGGATGTTCCCTCCAGGTACTCTTTGCTCCCTCCTTTTCTTGTCCCATCTCTCCCTCCTTTAAACAGTCTCCTATCCCCCTGAGATAGAGACTAGGAGTTTCAGAAGAATTCTCACTTTACCACGGGGCTGACTGAGACTTGTCATGGACTGACAGGGCTCAACATGAGGCTCCATCCTGTGCTCTTTCAGATCTTTAGAGTCTACATGCCAATCACTACTTAAAATAGGGTTAAGAGATTCATAAATACAACTGATCCTGGCTTTCAGTGTTCTGATGTAGGACTTTTTCAACTTTACAATATCATTAAAGTCATATGCTTTCAGTAGAAACCATTTCTAGAGTTTTTTTTTTTTTAACTGATTTGAAATGCTAGGGCAGTACCCTGGTGTTGTAACATTGTCAGTCATGTGATTAGCTGGGAGACAAATGATCCTCTACACTTAGCTATGTGGCTTAACACTGATGCTGAGTAGATTAAGTATATTATATACACATTTTATATTCGTATTTTCCACTTAGGACGTTTCCATCATAAGTGAAAGTAAGTATCTATATATAGTGGCATTGAACAAACAAGATGTCTTACTCGGGTGTTTAGGGTTCCTCTCTCATTCCAACCACATCATCATCACCAACCAACCATCATCATCACTACCACTGCTCCCATGCTCATCATAGAGTCCAACAGTGCAGAACTTATGGGAATGGTGAGTGATGGAAGAAATCCATGTTTAAGAAACTAACAGGCAGAGCTGAGAAGATAGCCCTCTGTGTCTGAGGCAAGGCATCCAGCCCTCCCTCATGTGACTGGGCCAGATGCCATCTGGATGTCTCCTCTCCACTCCTCAACACTGTCATGGGCCACGCTGATTAGTTCCTTCCGCTCAGTTGCATCTTGACACTCTCACTATCTTGCTGCAAAAACATTCAGGGACAGATTGAGCTGATGAGCACATCTCTGAATCTGGTCTGTTTACTCTCTTCTGCTTCCTGTTTTGTGCTGGCGGGTGGTCTACCAGCACAGGCAAAGCAGAGGGCGGCTTCCTTTGCCTGATCCCTCCTGCAGAGCTCACAAAGAAAACAAGGCGTTCCCAGTTTCTCACCACCCACAAATTCTGCAGAGTCCTCCAAGCATAGTTCGCCCTGGTGGAATGCCACAGCCATCCATATCAAACAGATGGGTCAAACTGGGACCAAGTGGGGTTGTCTGGGAGGCCACATGAACTGGACACCTGTCACACCTTGCTTCCTGATCTTGAGCACACCACCAGTCTAACAGATCCCACAGGTTCTAGAAGATTAAGGTACTAATGGAGCTACAGGAAATGCTTCCCATAAAATAAGGAAAGGCTGTAGTGCACGGAGGGACCCATTCCACCAACACACACACACACACACACACACACACACACACACACACACACACACACAGATACACGCCTAGTGTTTCCACAGGCCTCCTGCCCAACACAGTTCCACTCACCCCTTCAGTCTTCAGACAGTGCTCACTAAGCTTGAGAAATGATCCAGGGACCCCAGTCTTGAGGATGATAGAGCAAACTCCATTTTCTGTACAAGAGAAGTTGCCCAAGTATTCCTTAACCTGAATGTTTTGTTTTAGATTTAAAATAGGACAGTTAGCCAGGTGGTGGCGGCGGTGCACGCCTTTAATCCCAGCACTTGGGAGGCAGAGGCAGGCGGATTTCTGAGTTCGAGGCCAGCCTGGTCTACAGAGTGAGTTCCAGGACAGCCAGGGCTACACAGAGAAACCCTGTCTCAAAAAACCAAAAAAATAAAATAAAATAAAATAAAATAGGACAGTTGTCCAGTATGAGTGAAGCCCTGGGTTCTAACATAAACAAATGTACCACATGGAGTGACTGTGTGATTCCATTCATATAGGCTTCTAGGATAGACTAAGATAATCTACTACGGAAAGATTCAGGAAGGTGAGTAGCTGTGAGGGGTGGAAACAAGAGGATTGCTGAGTAGAGGAATTTTCTGGAGTGGTGAAAAAGTGCCTATGTTGATATGAATATGAGTTATGGAAGGTATATATGCATACCATAGGAAAGTGCCTATGTTGATATGAATATGAGTTATGGCAGGTGAATGTGTTTGCCAGTATTTGGTGAATGTGCCTAAAAAGTACATTTCGTGGGTTGTAAATTATATTTCAGAATAAAGGAAATTTGTAATGAATCTTGAAATCAAGGTAATGACCTCCTGGTAAAAGATTTAGCAACAAGTGTGCTGGCTTAAAATACATTGGAAAATGATAAAGAGAAAGGAATAGAAGCTGAGATCTGAAAGTCTAGAACCATATGCGCTTGCACACACACACATACACACACACACACACAGAGAAAGAGAGAGAGAGAGAGAGAGAGAGAGAGAGGGAAAGAGCGCACACGTGTACTTACTGTACTGCCTGTTGATTTTACATGATGCATGACATTTTTAATAATACAATGTTGGCACAAAATAGGACAAATTGGGGCAAAAGAAGTCTTTGTTAGGCTGGTGGATAAGGACTAGAGTTTCATCCCTAGAATATATGTTCTTGTGGTTTTTTCTTTTTCCTCCTCTCTCTCTCTCTCTCTCTCTCTCTCTCTCTCTCTCTCTCTCTTCTTTTTGTTGTTGTTTTATAGGGCTGAGGTGTCAGAGATAGGGGATCTACTCACACACTAGCCTAACCTACTCAGTGAGTCTCAGGCCAGTGAGGAACCCTGTCTAGAAGAGCAAGAGCGAGATCGAAAGGAGAGAGAAAGAGAAAAAAAGTAAAGGCAGCTGAGGAGCAACACCTGTTATGAAATATAATGCAGCTGCAGCAAAGGGGCACCTGGTGCGCCCATGCCAAGGGGCCCCTGAGAAATCACTCCATGCAACAGATCTGGTACAAAGGGGGGTTACTGGAGGGAGAGAGGGGGAGTGAGGCCCGGAGAAGCGGTAGAGACAGACAAGAGCAGGGTCTAGGGGGCAGAGAAGGGGAGACAGAGGATGACAGAAAGGGGAGAGAGACACTAGCAGGAACACGTGGGAACAGAGAGAGCAAGCAAGCTGGAGTGGGGGGGGGGCGTCTTTTTATATGGCACCTGCACCTGGTAGTGGCAGGTGGGGATGGCAGGTGATGACTTAAGCCATTACTAGGTCCCTGGGATGAGCCTAGTAGAATCACCTGAAGGCTAACAACTCCTGACTTCTGAAATCTACACTTATGTCCTTATACATGCATACACACAGATAGACAGACAGACAGACAGACAGACACACACCCCACACCACACAGGTCCTTAGTTTTTATCTCAGTATATCATGATTTAAATTTTAAAAAATTCATAATCTTCTCAGATTCATTGAGTTTAAAAGGTCTGATGCCATAATTTACATTTAAAACATCAAGTACTAACAATAGACTCCCAGGACAAAGCCACTACTTCATCTCATAACTGGGTAAATGTATCTGTAATCAAAATAAATCCCAAGGCCCCATGTGGCTCATTTGGTGCAGTCTCAAAGCTGGAGAAATGGAGAAGATGCAGGGAAGGCAGAATTACAATTTACAGGAGAGTGCAGGGCTTGGAACGTAATGTACCAGGTGGCATTACCAAAGATCACTGAATCAAAATACTTAAAAAAAAAAAAAAAAACTCCTTGTGAAGCTAAGACATTCATTTTCATCCCAACCTCAATAAAATCGACTTTCCTAAGAAACTGGAATCCTTTCTCAGCAGTGAGAAAATGTCAACATCTGACCTGCTTAGATGTGTCCCCCAGCTGGCACCTGCCTCACCCATGTCTCTTGACAGACGTGATCATATCACTGTGTAGTCAAGGCAAAGCTGTGCTCTTTGTTCATGATGAAGTCTAGGTTGGAGTTTGACGTTTCCTATGCAATTTGTACCTGTGGCTCAAAATCACTTCCGATACCTCCTTGCTGAAAAGCTTCCCAGACTCACAGTCACATCTCGGGAGAGAAATGCATTTAAGGAGGTTCAGACAGACATTGGCCAAACGGTAACTCAAATACAGAAAAGAACCCTAATTCTGCTTCCTTATCTGAAAGAACAATAAAGAAATAAAATCCTAGACTCACAGCAATCCTGGACAGCTCTTTCTGCACCGCCCAGTTCTCTTCCATGCACCCAACGCTCTAACCCTGGTCCCTGGCTGTCTCCCTCTTTTGTGAGTTACTGCTACTATGTATCGGGTTTTAGTCTTCCTGGCTAACTTTTCCAGCTTATTCACACACTTCTGCCTTTTACCTCTCTCCTTATACCTGCTACTCTCTTGACTGATCAAAAAGCCCCTGAGAATTCAAAGGGAATTTCTCTTTTAGTGCTTGTGTGTGTTGGTGAGGATATAGAAGAGCCACAAAGCATGACCAGCTGGTTGGTGGGCAAGAAGGGTAGACAATTATAGGGCAATCAATTTTATCAATGCCTTGTATGTAAAGCCCCTTTGCAGCACCACACACATGATAAAGGCTCACATAGTCCTTTCCCCCCAGACCCTTCCTCTGTCTTTTCCTTATTTAAACATGATCCTCTCCTAGAGCATATGAATTGTTCAGCGTCCAGAGATGTTTTCCCACAATGACTTCCCTGAGACTAGACCCATATAATTCCTAAAGAAAAAAAAAAATGACCACTAGCATGCAGGGTCTTTTAGTTCTTTTTCTAAGAAACTGAATCAAGGCTGTGGAGGTGGGCTTAGGAGAAAAGGAACTCTCTCCACCAGCCACCAGCTGGGGGCCGATCAGAGGGAAAGCAGAAGTGGTTATCAAAAAGGAAGAATTGATTTGGCTGTCAAATGGAGAGCAAGATGAAAAGCCACTAACTTGAGAGCCCTACATTCTTTTAATCAGGATTGAAATTCCCTCCATGAACCCTCACACCCATGTTCAGCATCTTACCGCTGACGGAGGAGGGGAGGAACAGACACTGGGCAGTAGACATAACCTTGCTTTGTTTGTTCTGGGTCCAGCTGAGGAGATGAGCAGAGTGACAGCTTCTAACCTTTCAGTGTGAAACGAAAGCCCCCAGAAACCTGGAAAAGACAAGGAATCGTGTGGGAACCACAGGAGCCCTGAGCTTACCACACAACACTTGGTCTCCTCTTTGTACCCACCTCCGCTGCGCATGCGTAGCTCACAGCCCTTTTCCTTTCCTTCCAGAGTTTGCAACTGTCTGCTGCAGGAGCATAGCTTGGTGAGCTGGGCCTGTGGTGCAAGTCTGTAATTCCAGCTACTAAGAATTAGGGCACAATGCTCCTCCTCCACAGGAGTATTGCAAGTTCTAGGCTTGCTGAGCTAGGAGTAAGTTCAACCAAGGGTTGGAAATACAGCTTAGTGGTAGAAAACTGTGTATCATGTGTGAGACTGGAGGATCAATCTAACATAGATAGATGACAGATGATAGATAGATAGATAGATAGATAGATAGATAGATAGATAGATGATAGAGAAAAAGAAACTTTAAGGAAGGAAGGAAGGATGGATGGAAGGAAAAGAAGGAAGGTAGTTAGTTTAATGACAGTTGCCACTACAGGCAATTCAATTCTATACAGGATAGAAGTATTCAGACTATAACCATTTTGTTGTTGTTGTTGTTTTAAATGTTCCAACAAACCAAAAGTTCTGGCCCAGGCTCATGCCTATGTACACTTGGCATGGATGTCCATGATTTCCTATCATCACGAGATTTGTATTCCCATGTCTATCTTCCCTGATTTCTGTTATCCTGCCCCTATCTGCAGCAAAGGTGAAACCTTTTTGTTTCCGGTGAAAGAGCAGAGCTTTCTGTCCATACCAGCACTGTCTCACCCTGATGTCATCTACTCTTTTCTCATGTGCTTGATCTAAAACAATGACTCCCCTGCACTGCGCCTGTAGGATTTCTCTGAGTTAGCTCCATTTGCTGCTCCGAGTGCCCTCTTTGTTTGTTGAGGGTATTGTACACGCTCTGAAAGTACCACCCCTTCCCTTGAAAAGTCTTCTTGTAGTTCCAGTGCCAGGAATGGCAGCACCACTCGGGAAAGGTTTCTTCCCTGGCCTCTCTTCTGACTGGATTTATAAATCACAAAGGTTTCTGTGGTGATTCTTGTCCCCAGCGACCAAGATGTCCTCTTATGGCTTCAGCATAGTATAGCTCACATGTACCTCCCAGGTCCTATACTTCATCTTGAGATCTTACTTGGAGTTGATGGCAGGGAAGGGTGTGAGCAAGTTTTATTTTTCTTCATAGTGATACTGTTTACTTTTCGTACCTTTGCCCCTCAACTGGTATCTTGGCACCTCTCCTCTGAGGATGTCAGCCTTCTTCTACGACTCCTGCCTGGGTACCATGCTCCCACTAATAGGAGATTCTCTGTTCCATTGATGAACAGCTGTGTGGACAGCTCTGATATTGCTCCTGACCTGCCCGTGGCCTTGATTGTGGAGCAGGGTGTCTCCTCACACATCACCAGGAGAACTGCCCTGGGAGACACAAGAAAGTGCCTTGCAGCCACCAGACAGTGGGAGTAGGGTGGTTGGTGGCACCTGGTTCTTCAATATTTATAAGTGACACTTCTAATGGAGAGAGGGAAAGAAACATTAGCAGCAATTTGCTTCTGTGTTGCTCTCTCTCTCTCCCTCTTTTCTAGACGTGAGAGGGCAGAGCAGCACAAAGGAACAGTAGAAACTATTTGTGTTACTTAGCTACAGACAAGTGACAGGAAGAGGCAGGCAGGAGGCCCCAGAAGGATGCAGACACTCTCACACTGAGATCTGCTCATGAGCCTGCCTCCTACCACTGCCAGGTAGGGGCTGGGTAACAGAGTGAGGCAAATGAGAGAGAAAGAGGCTCCACAGGGCATAAAAGGGCTGACCCAGGAATCCAGGAGTTCAAATAGGAGTCCTGTCCTGTTAATGTGTTTGGGGTTTCCATTGCTGTGACAGACAGAATGAATAAGAGCATCCTACAGAGGGAAGGATTTATTTATCTTACACTTCTGGTTAAGTCACTGGCTGAAGTCAGGGCAGGAACTCAACCAGGGCAAGAACCTTGGGTTAAGAGCAGGATATTGCAGCTTCCAGGGGTCGGGGATGGGGCATTCTCTAGGAAGTCCCAGAGACCCGGGATGAGGAAGGCTCTCAGGAGTCAATGCAGGTGATTTTAGCAGAAACGCCCAGCAGTTGGGATATGGAACATGAAGAGACCATCTCCAGTAGACAGGACCCCCAGTGGAGGAATGGGGATAGGGGAAGAACTCTGAGAGGGGGGACCAGGAGGGGGGCCAACATTTGGGATGTAAATGAATAGTAATAAATAAATAAATAGATAAATAAAATTTAAAAAAAAAAAAGAACAGGAGAAGTGGAGGCCATGGAGGAAAAATGCTTACTGACTTGTTTCCAGTGACTTGCTCAGCCTGTTTTCTTATTTCATTCAGTACTCCTGCCCAGAGGTGGGATCACCCACGGGGAAATGGACCCTCTCACATTAATAATCAATTAAGAAAATGCCCCACAGGTTTATCCATAGGTCAATCGGGTAGGGACTTTTTTTCAGTCAAATTTCCCTCTTCTCAAATGACTTAGGCTTGTGTTATATTAACACAAAACTACCCAGTGTTGTTGATTTGTGGTTGTCCTAATTCTCTTGGGTGTCAGTGTCTGACTGTCCACAGCTGGGCAGGGATGTACTCAGAGCCCAGGGTGACTGCTAATTGTTTATGATGTGGCTCAGTCACCTTCTATTTTCTATTTGCAACTTTGCTGCCCTCTAATATAGCTTCTGCACAGAGTCTTTGCTGAGTGCTTTCCAGGGTATCTCTAGGAAGCAATGACAATCTGTCTATTTATTTAACATCTGTCACCAAAATGTTCTGTGACACTTTTTGTCCACTGGCAAAGGTTGGCCAAATCATCTATGTAACTCTCACCTTGTTATGGCTTAGTTAGGTATATTGTAGTCTCTGAGAGCAAAGCCCATATCTCCGAGGCATCTGTGCTCTCTTGATGCCCAGAACAGTGGAGATCCCATTTTTAGAGGACACAGTAAGTACTCTGCTTGGCCGGCAGGAAAACCTGACTAGGTTGAGAGAATGGAGCCAGGAATTCTTGCTCTTACTATATTGACTAGGATCAGAATTGGGGGTTATAGTCATCTTTCATGGGGGTCTCTAATATTGCAGCCTCAATTAAAGGAGTATTTTATATGGGGTGCAGGGGCAGGAATGCCCTAATATACCATGGTACGCATAGCTTGTGCTCTGCCTTGCAGTTCCATGTTTTTAAGACCCATGGATGAGCAGTTCACCCACAACCCATGCCCCAAAGGTTCTTAGTTTTATAGGTCCAAGATTGGAAAGTTGTCTTCATTATATACCTCTGTCTCTTCCCTGCCCACCTTTGCACTCTCGTTATCTTTTTTCCAGAAGGCTGAGTTAGAGTCTTGAAATTGCATGGAGAGGAATGTCAGTTGATAGAATCCTTATGTTTAAAAGAAGAGAACATTCCCAGAGGAGGAAGTTCCCAGCAGTTCCTAATTTTCACTGTGCACACAAGGAAGCTCCTAACATAGGCTAGAGAGCTAATGGAGTAGAAGAGCCAAAGGAAAAATAGCTTCTACATTTCACCAGCCAAATCCAGACTGATCCCTCAAGGCCAACAGTGTGCCCACAGTCTGGAACCTGATCTAGGAGGAAATCTTGGAAGAAAGACCTTTCTCCTATGGAGAGGTCCTCTTATCTCTGTCCATTCTCTTGTCTCATCTCCCTTTACACACACACACACACACACACATACACACACAATATATATATATATATATATATATTATATATTTCACATATGTGTGTATTCCGTGTGTGTGTGTATGTGTGTGTATGTGTGAGTGTGTGTGTGTGTGTATGTGTGAATTTAAAAAGTAGGAAGAGATGGTTCAATTCCCAAATAGACAAATGAGCAAAAGTTCTGCTTTAGTCACTGTATGTAGCCAGATAGGCTTTAGTTACTCAAGCTATTGCTCATTGAGTTCAAACTGTGTTGTCTGAAAACATATAACTGGATAACTAATGGTATCATGAAACACTCATGGGTCATCTTTGCGAAGAGAAACGCTGGACTATCCTGGGTAAGGATGGCTGGGATATCAGTACAATAGACATACATTTTGAATTGTGTATCATATACATGTACTGCCTATTAAAAACAACACACGTACTGACTGGTTGCATCATTTATTATACAAAGTACATAATATGGCACAAATCAGGGGCTGGAGGAAGGGATGGTCTTGACATCCCTTGCAAGGGTGCCTTGAGATGAATAGTGACCGTTTGGTTACACCCCCACCCCGAGTTCTCTTATGGACAAAGTCAACTCCACCATAGTGGATCACCATATTCTTACAAGAAAGATTTATGTCTGCCTTAATCACACACTCAGGAGCCACTGTTTCTTTTTGTTGAGTTGCTTGGAGTGCAAGCAGGCAGTTCTATTTGTGAAAGCAGGAAAATAAGCAGTAGTAATATAACAGGTCCCAATTATCTTAAGAAGAGGGAACGAATGCCTTGTTGTCTTTCTCAGCCTCTCACTCTTGCTCCCTCTCCTGCCTTTATCCAGTGCTCTATTTAGCATGTGCTGGGAATGCTGTCTTGGGGTGGAAGCTGTACAGAGGTCAGCCATGTGGAGGCTCCCAGAGATGCCAGGAAGCACATAGTTTCCTGATGAACATTGCATGGCTCTGAAGCTACCTTGGCACACAATAAAATCTTATTGGTGGATGTATCAAGCTTAAGTACCATTTGTGGCTGTGTTAGTTTAGAAAGAACCCATCAAATGGCTGTGAATATAGCTCAGTAGGAGATCATTTACCTCATTTTCAGAAGGACCTGGGTTCAGTTCTCAACATTTAAAAGAAAAACTCAAGTAGGTTCTATGGTGAAAACATTTAGAGAAATACACGACAATTCTAAGAAAGAGTGGCCTTTAGCAGTCTCCTGCAGAAGAATGGCTACATCAGCTAGAGCTCTAGGAAGCTTTAGAGCAGCTCTGTCATGTAGATAGGCACAGTGTTGGAGCACACACTACTGCAGGATATTTGTTTAAGGATGGACTTATTGCCAGGTGGTGACGGCACATGCTTTTAATCCCAGCACTTGGGAGGCAAAGGCAGGTGTATCTCCTGAGTTTAAGGGCAGTATGTTCTATAGAGTAAGATCCAAGACAGCCAAGGTTACACAGTGAAACCCTGTCTTAGAAAAAAAGAATGGATTTCTTGAATCCAAAGTTGGGACTCAAAAGTATATTGTTTTCTCTCTAACAACTGGGATTTTAGACTAACTATATAGCCTAGGCTGCTGTGAGTAAGGAAAATCAAACTTTACTGTTTCCTCTTTCTTTCTTAGAATGATGGGGGAGAAAAAGCAAGTGTTATAGCCTAGAAATGTATAAAAGTTGGCAGGTCTTACCTCCAAGATGGGGCTTCAGGATGTTGGACTTTCTGTGATAAAACCAGAAAATCCATGGAAGTGCTACGATATGTAGTGAGAATTTTTATTTCTTTAAAAAATACAAAAATCTGATGGGAATATATTTTCCTTTTCATTCCAACTGTGGGGATATGGGGCTGTTTCAGAGGACGTGACTATGACTTGCCTCTTGCTCTACCAGGGGTATATATATATATATATATTTTTTTTGCCAGCTGCAGATAGTTTTTGGAACTGTGTGATGTTTGGAATTCTAGGGACTTTAAGAGGATATATAAATGCTAAGGCCCCCACCGGGGTGGCTGGTTGGTGGTTGGATGCTGTTGGTTGTGGTTTGTCAAATGGTCATGTGCAAAGAGAGAAGAAGAAATTAGATATCCTGAAGGGGAAGATCAAACTTGCCCCAAGGAGCTCAATGCCCCTAATCAGCAGGAAGTAGTCTAATGATATTGTTGACCCCTTTTCCCTCTATCCTTTTTTCTCTCCTACCTCGTGTTTGGGGTTTGAAAGAGTGTAGGAAGAGGGTGGAGAAGAGTGGCAGAAAGAACCCACAAAGTCCATCTACAGGGATGGTCTCTCTTATAGGCATCGTTTGGTAGTACTATGGTCAGGAAAGACCTTGCTGGCTGCCCAGGAATTTCATTAACAGGATCAGTAGAAAAATACACAGGGTTTCCCTGTGTAACCTTGGCTGTCTTGGATCTTACTCTATAGAACATACTGCCCTTAAACTCACGAGATACACCTGCCTGAAGTTCTTCTACCAGCGTTTTTGGTAGATGCATCAAAATAGTATAGACCAGCTATGTCCTGCTGTGTCACCAGGTTGCCTCGAAGAGGGAACCACTGGGATGTCTGTATGTATAGAGGTGTGGTGGTCAGTTTGATATATCAACTTGAATGAGTTCAGGGTACCCAGACATTTGGCCATTAGTTTTTCTAAGTGTGTCTGTAAGGGGATAACTGAATGAAATGAACATTTTGGATTGGTAGGCTGATTGAAGTGGATGGTTTGCACCCCTCCCCAATGTGGGCCAGCTTCATTTAATCAACCAAAGACTAGAATGAATGAAAGGGTAAAATGCAAAGGCTAACTAAGGGTATGCCCTCTACCTTGCTCTTCCTGCCTTGAGACTTGAAATGAAGCATCTACTCTTCTTGGGTCCCATGGCTTCTGGTTTTGGGGCTAGAAGTATGTATTCATCAGCTCTTCTGGGTCTCTAGCTTATCAACAAAATACATCGGCACATCTTGGTCTTCATCATCATGGGATCCAGCTTATCTATAACCAAGCAGACAACACCCTGCTGGAAGCAGCCATCAGTTATTGTCGTATTGGTAGAAGTTGAGTATTCAAGGGTCAGGCATAAGACTCCTTTTGAGGTTTTTAGAATATATTAATAGTACTATTGATAAAAGTCATTCTTGATCTTTCATTTCAAATACAGTCCTTACATTTAAATTCTAATGGCCAGATTATAACCAGCTATTCTTTCTGTCTGTAGCAACTTTTAGAAATGGGAGGGGTACCTCAGCTTCCCCCAATCCCAAGTGATCTGATGTTCTGGAGAGATCTTCCACAAAAGATGTTGCTGGTGTGATTTTCCTTAACATTCTGTGTGTTAAGGTGTGGGCCACTCTAATTATGAAATGTATTTGAAGCCCTAAGGTTTGCTTCATGGGGTCAGGAAAAGGTTTTCATTCAATGCCATAATATATATGATTATTTCACCATAAAAATTATTTATTGTATATTAATCAATCTTCCTCAAAGCACTTTTCTGTAAAGTTAATGCTAAAGATATTTCATAATACCCTAAGGACTTAACTATCTTGGAGTCACAGCTTCTAGTTATTGTTGGCTACATTGTGAGTAACAGTAAGGATGTCATAGTGCACATGTGGCATTACTGGGATAATGTTAGCTAGTCAGTAAATGTTTGTCGGCTGAATTTGGTGATAGAGTATGATGTTTCAAAATATTTTTGGTATGGAAATTAGCTTCCTCAATTAGAGCAGGTTTAAATCAAGTTCTTAGCTATGCTTGAGCTAACTCACTTCTGTCCTCTTTAAAAAAAGAAACTTGTCAGATAGATAGTGGGTAGTTTGTAGACGACTTATGCCTCCCTTCTCCAGCAACACTGGAAGCTTCCAGTCTCAACTCTGTGCTGTCCCTAATGCTGTGAGCATATTCTACTCTGTTTTAGCTTCTTTGTGCTGTAAGATTCAAGCTCTAGGAAGTATGTGTCTGATTGGCGAAGCCTAGGTCACATGGTCCTCTCTATGACAGTTGTTTTCATCCTTCTTCTCAGCCTCACTCATTTCTCCTTCTTTTTTCTAGTTTGTTTTAATGCACAAGGACCCAATCCCCAAGGACTGTTCTCCCAGGGCCCCCCTTTCCTCTGATTTCCATTGGTTAGACAGGTGGAAGTTTCCAATAGGAGACAAGAGAGTGAGGAGAGAAGGAAACAAGGATATTTCTGCTTCCTCTTACTTCCTCCTTACTTCAGTGCAGAGAGAGCAGAGTATTCCATTTCCCCAAAACATCAACTTCCCATGGGTGATCCTCTTTCAGTGATCTAGATTCACCATACCAAGGGAGCATCCCCTCTCTTACTCTCTCTAGGTCTGAGCATGGATAGAGTTTCCTAGACTGGTAATCTCTGAATGCGTCTGCATTGTTTATTGGTTTTTGTAGTCCCACCCACATCATTATAGATACTCCCTCCCTCAAGTCTTTTCTGAGCCTATCTGGAAATGCCTTCTGTTTTTCATGGGGAGTCTGCCTAAATCAATGCCCCCAGATGCAAAGGTCGCTGGGAAAACAAGCACCAAGAATTGCAGCCTCTAGTTGGGGGCCACATACTCTCCCAGCTAGGCCTATGAGGTAGAAGACATTTTAAACATGGAAGAGGATAAAGAGAATATAGCATGACCCTTCCGTTCAACAGCATTGAAGGTCTTTAAATTTCCATATGGTGATAAAAAGAAATAAAAGATGTAGACATTGGTTATAAACAGCAAAATACTATCATCTTTTACAGTTATCAAGGCTGTATTTGTAAACAACCCAACAGTATCTATAATTTATTAAACTAAAGTTAGCAAATCAATCCAGACGAAGTTGGGACATAAAATATCAGTTGTATTTATAGATACAAATAACTGGGAATGAGATGTTTAAAATGCTGATCATAGGGAGTATTCAATGGTGTTGCTGGAAAACATAATGTGGAGTTTCCTCAAAAATTCAAAAACATAATTACTATGTGGACCTAGTATCCAATTCCTGTGTATATATGTATACATGTACATGTATGTGCAAGTATCCCACATGCCCATGTACACACATACACATGTGCATGTGAAGTGTGAGTGTGCGTGTGCGTGTGCGTGTGTGTATTCAAAAGAACAGATACTGTAGTTTATATAGTTCACAGCTAGGTAAGATCATTGGTATTTTTTTCTCTCTCAGCAGTCCGTATAACACCCTCTGGCACTATGAAAGCTAGGCTGTGTGTGTGTGTGTGTGTGTGAGTATGTGTGTGTGTGAAAGAAAGGATACTGTGGTTTATATAGTTCACAGCTAGGTAAGACCATTGGTGCCTTTTCTCTCCCAGCAGTCTGTGTAGCACCCTCTGGCACTATAAAAACTAGGCAGCCGGTAGGCTCCAGTTCAGCTCCAGCTTGAGATCTCTCTGTCTTGGGTGCAAGGCCACCACACCTTCTGATGGGCCCCCAGGAGACGTGGCAAGAAACAGTATTGTTTTGAAGGCTTCTGGGGCATCCTTGCTCAACAACTCATATGGAAATATGCCACATCTGCACTGACATTTTATTTCATAACCCAGGGCTTCTAGGAGTAGTAGTATGCAATCACACAGCTATTTCCTTTCTCATTTTAAATTATATATTTTAATTGAGTTATAAGATGGCTGATTTCCATATGGCTTTTTAATATACCTTTTCTTTTGGCTAGCCCTCCATCCTTGTTCACTCATTTCCCCAAATCCCCCTCTCCTTACTCTGCTTAAATCTTGTGTTTTTACCCTTCTGAACCTCCATTTTGTTATGTTTTACTGTGTATCTTTGCTTAAGGCATCCATCTTTTCCTGCTCTCACCCAGCTGTGAGTCCTACAGACTCTAGTACTAGCCTTGACATGATTAATCTACTTGTACAATAATTGCATGGTTGTTACAGGAGTAACTAAACTGACCATATGATGGCTTCTTCACAAGGGGAATCAATGCCCAATACTATAACCAAGTCAAAATCACGTGCCTGGGATCCTAAAGGTCCTAGAGAGAACTCACTACTGTTGTTTCGCTAAATTGACACAGGGTCAAAATGTCTTCTAAATATCTGTGCTCCTACCCATAGAGAAAGTCTGCTCCCAGCCGGAATCAGTGAAATCTTTACTTGTATCAACAATGAATGCAGTAACTCATGGATGTTTAAAGTGTCACGAGTCTCTGCATTCTTGTTCTTAAATAAGTAGATAGCTTAATGCTCAGTCTTAAATGAGACAATAATAGCTCCCCATCTAAGGCTCAAGGAACATCAAGAGGAGGGAGTGTAGAGAATGCAAGATCTGGAAGTGAGGTAGAAGGGCTGCAAAATGTCATTTTTTAAACATGAGAGTTACAGTTACCAACACTGGGTCTGCACAAGACTGGCCCTGTCAACAGTTTGTCATAGATTGGGGATGGGGTCAAAGGGCTCTACGCTCCCTGGTGAATTATTAGTTAAGAGTCTAAGAGACAGAGGCTCATTGTCTTTAGTTTCATTCCCACTGGTGATCTCATCAGTCTCCAATGGGTAATTTCATAGCCACGGTCATATGGAGAGTCTTAGTAAGATTCCATAGCTTATAAAATGGAACAAAGAGACATGGATGTGGGTAAAGGAATTTTAGGGAGTAGTGGGGATTACCAGGAATTAGAGTAGTCAGAATGCATTATATTCCTGTATAAAATTGTCAAAGGAACAAATTTATTTAAGAAGGACAAAAGAGGAAAGAATTGAACATGGGATCTCAAACAGATGTTTATTTACACACTCAGGTAGCATTATTTACAATATCCAGGAAGAAGAATCAAAGTAAATTTTAAAGATCACTGATACATATATACATGCATACACAACACACACACACACTCACACACACACACACACACACACACACACTTGTGTCATGTGCACACATGCACATCTATGTGTGCATGCACACAAGTACTGGAACATTATTTAGCTTTCAAAAGAAGGGAATCCTGTTTTATGACACAATGTGGATAAACATAAAAGATTGCGTGCTTACTGAAATAAGTCAGTTACCAAAAGGTACTTCCTCCTTTGTATGTTGGCATACATCATGTGTCTGAAGTAGTTAAAGAAACAGAAATTAGAAACTGGTTACCAGAAGGGAGAGCATCAGGAAATGGAGAATGATTGTTCAATGTGGATAGAGTTCTAGTTTTGCAAAATAAAAATTTCACAGTTTACACTTAAAAATAGATTAGAGAAAGGCTAAAGAGTTAACAGGCAGCACTGGCTGCTCTTCTAGAATACCTAGGTTCTATTCCCAACACCCATGTGGCAGTTCACAACCACAAGTAATTCCAGTATTAAGGGATCTGGCTCCTCCTTCTAGCCTCCATTGACACCCAGAATGCAAATAGTGCACAGATATACATGCAAGCAAAATACCCAAACATATAAAATAAAATGAAGAAAAGAAACAGAGATAGTAAGTTTATGATTATGTGTTTTTTATTATGATAAAAATGTTATTGATATTTAGAAATGTCAAATAGTTAAGAATAAATTTAATAAAATTGCAAGACCTTTACATTGACTACTAAAAAATACTGGTAAAAAATCATAGAAAAGATTTTCATTGTTATTATAGGCTGTAGAACTAAGACTGTGTATTAGGGACACAAACAGACCAGACAGTGACATAGGACAGATGATCTAGAAATGAATTCACACCTACATGATCATGAGATTTACACCAAAGCTCTGCTGGAGTTGTGTTGGGTAAATGGTGGTCTTTTCATGAAGTGACCCTGAAGAAATTAATATCCATGTGAGGGGAGGAAGCTTTGTCTTCCAGCTCTCACTAAGTTTTATGTGGATCACAAATATGTAAAAGATAAATGAAAAATCTAAAAGGAAACAAGAAGAGTATCATCATGACCTTGAAAAAAGGCAGCAACTTCTTAAGCAGTACACAAAGATTGTTCTCATAAAGGGACAGAGTGATCCACTGAGCTAGGTACATTGTAATCAGAGCTGGCTTTCTGTTAAAAGACCTTATTTACAATGTAAAAATCAGCAGCTAGAGGGATGGCTCAGTGGTTAAGAGTACTTGCTGCTCTTCCAGAGGACCCAGGTTTGCTTCCTGGAACCCATGTGGTGATTTACAATTGTTTGTAACTCATTCCAGTTCCAGGCCATCTGACTCTCTCTTCTGGCCTCCGTGGTCACCAGGCACGCATGCAGTATACATACATGCATGCAGGCAAATCACTCATAAACCTAAAATAAAAATATTTTTAAAGAATGTGGAAGATCAATTAAGCCATAACTTCAGGATGTTAATAGTATATAAGTAGTTGGATAAGAAATCCAACTATGTTGTTTGTTTGTTTATATGCGTTGGTATTTTGCCTGTGTGTATGTCTGTGTAAGGATGTCTCATCTTCTGGAGCTGAAGTTGCATACAATTTTGAGATACCATGTGGGTGATGGGAATAGAACCTGGGTCCTCTCGAAGAACAGCCAGTGGTCTTCGTTGCTGAGCCATCTCTCCAGCCCAAAATTCAACTGTTTTAAAAGGGAAGAAGAGTAATAGCACTTTACAGAAGAAATTTCAAATGAAAGATCATCTGACGAATTCCCGAACATCATTTTACAACAGAATAATGCAAATTTCAACCATAAAGATATGTCAGCATGCACCCTCTTGAACTTGAAAGAGTGGTTAACTTGAAAGACAATTGCACTCAAGTGTTACAAAACCTAAGAGCAACCTCAATTCTCATATGGAGTTTGTTTGTTCAGTTGCTTTGGGAAGATAGTCACATGTCTGCTTGGAAACTCAAACATTTATCTACTTGGTGATTGACTGACTCCTATCAGGTATTTACCTGACAGAAATAGGCTTGCAGAAAAAGATCTGGACAGACAGGGTCTCAGCAACAATGGAACACAACTGCAGTAAGGAGAAAAAATGGAAAGACAACCTGGAGCAAGTCATAGATGTGTATGGCAGGGAAGAGTAATGGACTCTAGTTCACACTTCTTTAAGTGAAGTTTGTGCAAAACCAATTAGTGATGGTAGAGATCCTGGAGGTTATGAGTGTAGAGTAATACTCAGAAGGGTTTGAGGACTTACTGGGGGAGAAGCATTAGACATATTCTACATGTGGATCCAGAGGTCTGTGTGAAACAGTTATTTAGACATGCCTTGGGGCTCAAAAACTGATTTGTTCCAAGAACATCTCATACCAAAAGCTGTATACTCAAGTCCCTTCTAAAACTGGCATAGTATGTGTACACATCTGACATTTATCTTTTCATATACTTACGTAGTATCTAGGTTATTAAAAGCTTTCTAATACACAGCAAATGCGTTGTAAATAGCTGTCAAGCTGTATTGTTTATGGAGCAATAATAAGAAAAATAAACAGTAGACATACTCAGTGTGGACTTTTTTTTTTTTTCAAATATTTTCAGTTCACAGTTGGCTGAATCTTCAGATGAAGAACGCTTTATACCAGGAAAGGGCACAGGAGAACTTTCTGGGATGATGGATAAATTCTATACTATGATCTGGGCTGTAGATATTAATGCCTATTCATTTTATTGCCTAGAATGTATGCCTTGATTTATAAAGTGTGTCAGAGAGAAAGTAAGAGATGACAATCTCCTGGTTCATGAAGACAGTTTAGAAGGCCGGTAGGCTGAAGTGGGAAAATTGGAGGGAAGAATAAACTCTATGAAATTCCTCTGGGTGACACCTAGTCTGTTCCATTATGTCCTGTGTAGATCCCTGGATGTTGGGGAGCAGTTCCAGATATGACAAGGACCCTGTAGATGATTTTGCACATATTTGCTGGAGGTCAAGCACAGACCTTTCTGTGGGTTGTCAGTTGCTTAAGAGAAAGCCCTACCCTCCATCTCAATGCATATTTACATAGAGGAACAAGTTAAATGAGGTCAGAAGGCTTGGCTAGTAATGCAACCAAAGTTTGGATGAAGACTGGCTGGTAGCCTAGTCTAACTCCCAGGAGTTCCAGGCCAGGGTTATTTAGGCAGTATCCGTGGACTGGAGCTTATCTACAAACCTGTGATAACCCACGATGACATAGTGCTGAAATGGAGAGTCAGCATTTGAGAAACACATTGCTATTGAAGGAGTAATCTTATGCCTATTGAATGTACTATTATAAAACTGGAGCATGTACGTTGTGTATTTATTTCTTTCCATTTCATTCCTAATTTGTTTTCATTGTATGTTACAAAAACATTGGACTGTGGTGAATTAGAAATTTAGAAAAGGAGAAACTGGTCTTTCATTACTGATTCCTTTAGGAGCATCATCTCAGACTCACACAGGGGTGCATCCTAGCACATATGGAAGAACTTGAGCTAAGTCTCTGATAAGTTAGTGGCTGCTGCCTCTTAATTGTAGTTTCCATAGTTACCAGCCACCACTGATGAGAATATAAGCATATCTTAAAGGGAAAATCCAGGCACAGACGTCAGGATGTCAGGGCAGGAGGGAAGGAGTGTGCTGGATCCCAGGTGGGCTCCGAGCTGGAGAGAGAAGCCAGGACTCTGCACACATGAAAAAGTTAGTTTAGTTGTTTATATCTCAAGGGCAGAATTCCTCGGGATTAATGATAGGATATTGCTACCACAACTTCCCATGAACAATACGGAATACAGGTGACCATAAAGGAAAGATGGCAGGAAGGTTTCTGACACTTCATGATCAAACACAAGACTGAGACTCTTCCAGGCAAGCCTCTATCTCTACCATTTGTTGGAGTCTTTGCTGTACTTGATCTACCATGCTTTGGTCTCTCAAGATGCCTCATGTGATCATTCATTTGCTAATTTCTGTGTTCATATTTTATTCAATAAGTAGGAATGCTTGAAGCTGTATAGCAGAGCTCAGCCAAACCCAGCCCTGCCTTCAAAAAGCTTTTATTCTTTTATTATTAGCACAAATATGTAGTGTTCACAGACATTATATTCATTCCATTGGCTGAAGGGTGGTGTGTTGGGCCAGGAAGTGTTGTGCCAACGGTGAAAATGTTGACATACAGTCTTCAGCATGTGAGATGTGAAGAACAGACACATTAGAAGGTAGGACACACATCTTGCGATGGAGCTCACACCAGTGGAGGCCCAACTCATGCTTGTCAACTGAATGACCCAGAGCCACAGAGATCAAAGTTTTGTTAGTCCTTCTCAGCTCATGTCTTCATGTCCTCGAGAAGCCCTTCGTGGTCACTTGGTTTTAGGTAGAACTCAAATTTGTATATATCATCTCAAGACAAACATCGCCCTCCTTTTACAAAACAAAAGAGGTCTCTCCTGGGGCTCTGCACTAGAGGACACTGTTGCAGCCTGTTAGTTCTGAGGGAGGAACTGGAAGCCAAGACCTGATGCTGTTTTACTTAAATATTTGGATTATGTGAACTAAGAGGCAATCCTGACTCAGAATTATATAGACTTGTAAATCATTCTAAAGAGAGAAGGGCCGGGAACTGGGAGGCTTGGGATGCAAGTTTACAATCTTTCCAGAAGCCCTTGATGGAATTACAGCCCCATAACTCTCTGGAGCCTGGTCTTTGTTGCAGTTTGGCCTCAGCTCTTGCTCAAGGACCCCCGGGAAGGCCCATCTGGGTGCCAGCGGCGCTAGGCCTCCGTGAGGAAATGGTGAGAAGATTGGCATAGTCCCTGGCAGCTGGGCTTCAGTGTCAGCGATTCTATGGGGCTGTGTCAGAGTGAGCTGCCAAGAACTTGAGACCAGGAGGCACGCAGAGCAGCAGGACCAAACAGCAGATGGAAGGCATTCTGTGGATTTCCGTGGCATTCCGAGCAGTCAACCACATAGCATTGGGTGCTATGGGATCGCATAACAAGACAAAGTGAACTCTTTGGGGATGGTGCAAGAGTGGAGAAGGAAGCCACTTTTCCTTTCTTTTGTCTGAACATATGTCCAGGGTGCTGCATTAGAAAATGGTGTTCACCAGCCTCTCACCATGGAGAAAATGCCTGGGCCTCAGGGAAATGCACAGCCCAAGGGAAACTCGCTGAAGTAGCTGGAAATAGTCCTCTTCTATCTTGGGATGATGTGCATGGTAAGACACCATTTTGGTGGGTGACTATCAATATGTCCAAGACCTTACCC
The DNA here is from genome assembly GCA_021653895.1 of Mastomys natalensis. Classification (NCBI taxonomy): domain Eukaryota; kingdom Metazoa; phylum Chordata; class Mammalia; order Rodentia; family Muridae; genus Mastomys; species Mastomys natalensis. The sequence goes on from JAJTUV010000278.1 coordinate 211,214, forward strand.
TGACCCAGCCTCTGCCATGACCAGGATGAAAAAAAGTGAAAAGCCCAGGATTCAATCACCAGTACTGAAGTTTTAAAACAGAAGAAAAAAAAGGAAACAGTCACCTTTCATGAGGCATGCATACTATGCATGTGCATGTGTATGTAACACACTAAACTCTCACAAAGCATGGCCATTTCACAGAGTGCATAGTGAATCATTCAGTTTCCAGTCAGACATACACAACCAGAGGCTTGCTTTTTTTTTTTTTTTTTTTTGTAACTGTGATGCATCTCACAAGGGAACCTATCCTTTGTTCCATCCCTAAATCTTTTTGATAACTCTCCTCAATTCTCAACAGTTAATAAGTGGGATCTCATGAAATGAAACAAACAACTTTTGTACAGCAAAGGATACCATCATTTAAGCAAAGAGGCAACCTACCGAATGGGAAAAAATAGTCAATTACACATCTGACAGAATCTTATCTAAATATATAAAGAAAACACACCACACAACATACACACACACAAACAATCATACAAACCAGTATCAAGAAAACAACCCAGTTTTAAAACAAGGTACAGAACCAAACAGTTCTCAAGAGATAAAAAAACTAACAACTGAGTAGCACTTTAAGAAAAATTCTGTATTTTGTTTTTGGTGACCTTATAGTTTAGTATTCTTTTTGTAGTTTTTTCTATTATTTGTTTGTTATTAATTTTCAGAGAGAGAGAAAAGAACATGAAGTTGGGTGGAGAGGGAGGGAAGGGGGAGGGAGGGAGGGAGGGAGGGAGGGAGGGAGGAGGATTTGGAAAAAACTGGGGGAGGGGAAAACATGACCAAAATAAAAATTTTCTAATAAAAAGTATTACTAACAAAAAATTTTTAGTGGCTTTCGCCATCAGGGAAATTCAAATTAAAACTGCTTTAAAATTGTATCTTACCCCATTCAGAGTGGCCAAGAGTAATGAAACAAATGAGAGCTGTTGCTGGCCTTGCTGGAGAGGAAGTTGGGAAAAGGATCACTTATTCATTGCTGGCGAGAGTGCAAACTGGTGAAGCCACTACAGATATCAGTGTGGAGGTTCCTCAAAAAAAAAAAAACCTCTGAAAATGGATGTTCCATGATCTACCCTTGAGCATAAACCCAGAATGCTCTACAGAAGCACTTGCTCATCCATAATCATCGCTGCTCTAACTCATAACAGCCAGAAATTGGAAGCAGCCAAGAAGCCCATCAACTGATGAATAGATAATGAAAGTGTGGCATATTTACACCTGGGATATTTTTCAGATGTTAGGAATAAAGCAAAATTATAAAATTTGTAGGTAAATGGATAATTCTATAAATAAACTGTAGTGGTTTTGGCCTAATGTTGTTTGTATTCTGATGTTAATTTGGGTCCCCAAAATTATTTGCATGAGAGAGTTCACATGTCTGCATGTAAGACACTGAAGGATCCTGCCCCCAGTTGGTCCTGATTGGAAAATAAAGATGCCAGCAGCCAATGATTGGGCAGGACAGACAGAGGTGGGATTTGAAGATTCCCTGGTTTGGGATGGGGGTGGGAGGGAAGGAGGAGAGAAGGAAGAAATCCCAGGAGAGTGTGGAAGAGAGGAGATGCCATGCCTGAGTAGAGTGGAAGACAGGGAGACATAACAACCATGTGAAGGAGCTGGGAGAGTGTGGCCCACAGGGCTGCCCAACTGGGTCCAGGGTAGCCAAGGTAGAATATAGAATATAGTAAGTTTATAACTCAGGATTATTGGCTGGAGGTGGATTAACTGAGTAGAGGTTGGGAAGTGGCCCAGCTATTGTTCTGCTTAAAATATATATCAAAATATTAAGACTGAGTGCATGTCTTTCATTTGGGAACCCAGAACATTGTGGCGGGTAGCAAACCAAAATTTATTAATTAAAAAAATATTACTACAGATGGCACCCACATGTCTGAGTGAGGCAAAAGACAAACATTGCATGCTTTCTCTTATATGTAGATGGCAACATTTATGCTTTTGATGTGTGTGTTTAGTAAGAAACTGGTGGTCTTCCAAAGAAGGAGATAAAGAGTATGGTGTTATAAAAGAATAAAGGGCAAATTAGAACAGAAAGACTAAAGGGGTTGGGGATGGGAGGGCAGGGTAGAGGAGAGACTCTGAGGAGGAATAACCAACAACCAACTAAAGGCCTTTTGAAAAACCATATGGAAACTTGCTACTCTAGAATCTTCATATATTATATGTGAATGGAATTTAAATAGATTCACCATACAGTGGTGGTGTTAATACCCCAACTAGACACCATTTGTTACCAAATCCCTAGTACTCGGGATGGATTACATCTTTTTGAGTAGTTAGTAAAAGATCCCCAAACAGCACAGACTGTTTCCAGTGCCATTAACTATCTTCACAACTCATGGTAAGGCCTTATGGCTGAAGCCATCTCATACTCGTGGCATGGAGAACACATGGCGAGACTGAGCTGGTACTCAACTGGAAGCTTCATCTCTAGCTTGCATTCATGGTGCTAGAAGTTCCTATATACAGCACTGGGGTGAGGGGGTGGATGGGGAGGAATTATCAGTCTCACACAGCTCTAAACCTTGAGAGCTACAATAATGAACCAGGAGAGACATGTCCACCAGTGCAATGGTGCCATGAATATCAGGAGCGCAACCAATCCAAAAGTGATGGACCTAAGACTGAGTAGGTCATGTGTCCAGGGGAAACCTTACTGCTATTAATCTGCTATAGGAACTTAGCAATAAAACGATTCCTAATTGCATACTGCCATACTCAGAGATCAGTGTGTAGCTCAACTCTCAGCAGAGACGTTTCCTCTTGCAGTTGAACACAGAGATCGACAAATAGACAATGTGCAAATAGTGAAAGACTTTGGAGTACTCAGCCATGAAATAGATATCTTTATCACCCTCTCCCCTCAAGGCTCAGGGATCTTTGCAGAAGAGGGGGTAGAAAGAAGTGGTGGACGATTGTAAGGAAATGACAGTTTCTAGACACAAAGGGAAGATGCATATATGAATTCACAGAGACTGTGACAGCATGTACAAGATTTGTATAAGCTCAAGCTAGACAAAAATCTAGTGTGAAAGAGAAGTGATAGGTGCCAGGAGCGAGGAAACTATCGTTTTCCAATGGAGTGACACTAGATATATTAAGTACACTCCAAGAAAGACCTCATGCTCTGCCAACACCAAATCTAACTCCATGTATTTAGTGCTTTTTCATTTGCTTCTGTTTTGGGGGGTGGTTTTTTTGAGACAGCTTTTCACTGTTGTAACCTAGAACTCACTATATAGACCTGGCTGACCTTGAACTCACAGATATCCCCCTTCCTCTGCCTCCCAAGTTATGAGATAGAGGGCTTAGGCTAATGAGGCTCATGTAACTCACAATACTCATGAGGTTATATAAATGGTAAACAATTGGTAGGTGAGGGTGATTCTTCTGTTGTGTAGCTGCCTGCAAGTTGTTCAGGGAACTGCAATGACACAGTTTTTGTGAGTCATAGACCCATTCTGGGAGGAGGATTTTTAGTGATGCCACTGTGCAGTTCACCCTGATCCTGTAAGTAATCCCAACAAACTCACTGGTTCATCAGACTGGATTTGGGTAGAATTGGTTTTTCATTGTCCCCTCTCCCTCTCCCTCTCCCTCTCCCTCTCCCTCTCCCTCTCCCTCTCCCTCTCCCTCTCCCTCTCCCTCTCCCTCTCCCTCTCCCTCTCCTCCTCATCCCCCTTCTCTCTCCCTCCCTCTCCCTCTTTCCTCCTTCTTCTTCCCTTCCTCTCTCTCTCTCTCTCTCTCTCTCTCTCTCTCTCTCTCTCTCTCATAGGAAGACTTCCTAGGAAAAGTCACAGACCAGTTGGTGCCTGGACAGAGATTGATGAGTCTTGAGGAGTACTTGTTTGGATCCTACTATGGGAGATAATATCTGCAATTGAAACTGCACCATCTGAGGGTGATGCACTCCTGGGGAATTCTGCGAGTCTGTGTTCCTCTTAATACATGGGGTCTGTCATTGGGATAACAACCCCCAAGTAACTAATAGGTTACATTAGAAAACGTAATGTAATTCCTAAAAGTAGCACACATGGGATATTTTGGCAAACAAACTATGATGGCAATTGCAAGACTCCTACTGTGAGTGATATGACATACACCTGAGGCTGAGCCATCTTCTTAGAAAGAGCCTGCCCTCATAATGGAGGTGTTACAATGGAAAAGGTCGCACAGTTGTTATCCTCTTCATTAGCTTCAGGTCTGTCATGGAAATTTGGAAAATGTGAAGATGAGACTTGTTAGCTTGCCATTTCATTCCTAGTGAAGTGAGAGGGAAAGGGTGTTAATTTGGTCTATTTTCCTGACCCGTTCCTAGGATCCAAAGAGTTGGATTCATGGACAGTGGTGTGGGAGAGAGCTACATAAAAGTGATAGTAGATAGTCCTCACTTAGAACCACCCTTTAACTCAGAGAAAAAGAAAATCTATAGTTTGGCATGGAGATAGGGGCCTTATTAATAATGGTCCAGGACAGAAGAGTATGATAATCAGGACATAATTTGGCTCTGGAATTCCTGAATTAGGAAAAATATTTAAATAAGGAGTGAAAGAGCATTCACATCTTGGCTTGGGAGGCCTGAGAGATGAGGGCAGATGGGATCCGTCTGAATGCTGTAAAAAACTCAGGAGAGAACTCATTCTTCCTTGAGAGGAAGACTGCATAATCTGAGGCAAGACAAAGAAAGCAAGTCTCTTGTGGACTGTTTCACATGAACCATTAGGGACACTTGGCATTGGCTAAAGTCTCCATGAACATTAGAGGCTGGAAGACATTACTGAGGGAACTGGTCATGAGGGATGTGGGTTTTTTATGCTCAGTACTTGAGTCCAGGTAGAACTGAGTTCATAGGAGAGTTAAGAAGGAAGTTAATTCAGCGGAGACATCAGGACTGGTGTGGGATGAGAGTGGATTTGCTGAGCCCTGTGGTGGTACATGATCTTTATGAGGTAGAAGAGGCTCTATTGAATCGTCATGATTTAGACTGGCATTTAAATCAGGCTCCTGTAGCGTAAAAAATACTCAGGAGGGGACAGAATGAAAGGCAGACCATGGGTTCTTCTGGGCCATTTCAAAGCAAATACACCAAGATTGTGTTAAACAGATTTCCTAGAGAAAACTTCACCAAAATACAAATTCAATGGTGTGCGTGTTTGTCCCTGGAGGTTTTGGTCATTGTTTCTTTAGTCTGAGCAATAGTTCACAGAAGTGTGGATGGTAGGAAGCACAGAGGCACAATAGAAAAAGGTTACTCTTGTCCTAGGAATGCACAGTTATCGTACAGTAGTATGCTGCATGCATTTCTCCTTTGCAAGAAAGTGTACTGAGGATGGAGATTGCTTGTTCAGTTAGGACTCTTTCAGCATCCAGTTATGGCTAATAGGCGATTACTACAATATCAATCAGGATCCTGTCGGAACAAGAGAGCTGGCTTGAGTGGTTGGCTCTACAGGCAATAATGTATCCTTGATTTCCCTTGGCATTGGACCCAGCTAAGCCAACAGATGTAGAGATATGTAGTGGGCCTACAGCAGTACTCCAGGATGAGATAGTTAAGTGGTTCATGGATAATGAATGCAGATTGTAGAAAGCTAGACATACAAGCTGATGTATTCAATATTGTACTTTCAATGAACAATTGCTATATGACATATCTTCATAAATATTGGACTTTGCTAACTTTTGCTCATTTATTTTGTTTTGTTTTTAAGACAAGGTTTTACTATGTAGCTCACATTAGGGTTGAGCCCTTTGTGACCCAAACTGCTCTTGAAATTGTGGTACTTGTTCTGTCTTAGTCTCTCAAGTATTGGAAATATAAGCATACATCAACACACCCGGCCTTTTAAAGAATATCCCCTAGGTAACTGAGTTCCAAGACCATGTGATTGAAATGTTTGGTTCTGGACCTCCTACAGTCCTGTCCATCATCTGAGTGAGGAGGTTCATCATATAATGTTAACCCTTTTGTTAACATTTGTAAAAATAGTACAAACAACAGTTGAAGAATCTTGAATGAAGGCCTCCTGTGTGGGAAAAAAAGGAACTCCTGGGAATCTTAAGGTGGTTGAGTAAACAATCAAGTGCCAGGGATATTCCAGAACCAGGTGGTAAGCCCCTATTGTTGAAGATACTGCAGAGTTAGCTAAATGACATGAAATAAGCTAAGGCTAAGCTGAAAGCTCTCTGGTGGCTGGCATTTGTACAGCTAGAAAAGTTTCTTGGGGAGAATTGTGGTCAGTGGTCTTACGATCAGCACGCTAAGCAAAAACTTTACTGAAGCATGATCCACAGAAGAGAACTCAGACTTGGTACTGTAAACCTAGCCAAGAACCCATGGCTAGAGAAAGGTCATACAGCCTAGAGGAGAACATATTTCTGTTATTTTGCTAAATAGACAGAGCATAAAGCTGCCCTTTAAATATTTATCCTTATATTTAAATTACTGAAACTCTTATTCCTCATCAAAGAAGCTTCTGATTGCAAAGGGTGGTGATTAACACAGAGAACCACAACCAATCAGAGAACAGAGAATAACTGTACAGTGCTCAGCATCAAATGGGACATCTGTATTATTCCCTCCTCCAGGTGCTCAGGAAACAGTGAGAAGGTGGAGGATGGGGGGTTGGGAATGGGGGAGGGCACTGGAAGTTAGTAATGGCCAGAGACTGGGGAGAAGTGCTGCAAAAGAGCATCATTGTTGGCATTTCAGGGCTATTGCACTCATGAACGCATAGCAGCTGTGGCCTCCTGCACAAAATCAAGTCAGTTAACATTCCAGAATGGATGGGAGGGGCTCATGAGACCCAATGAGCTATAGACAATTGATGGTTGTTGGGAAAAGGAGTTGGTTTTCTTCAGGGGTGTGACCCATGCTCCAGTTGATGGCCCTGAGGACTGAGTTGGCTGTAAAACAAAAGAAAAGGATATGAAGTTAGGAAGTGTGTGTGCTGTGTGTGTGTGTGTGTGTCTGTGGGTGCATGGACATGCAGGCCTAGAAATTCAGAGGGGACTGTGGGGTAGTGGTGAAGTCAAAATATATTGCAAAAATCTATGAAAGATAAACAGTTTTCTCTTTTAAAATCTTGATTTATAATGATAATGAAAAAAATGTTGATGACTGTAAATATATATATATAACATATATTACTTGCTCAACCTCAAGCCAAATATAATCCCAACATGGAGAAGGGAGGTTGAGCATGGAGTTCCATCTTTACTTAAGTAACTATTGGCAATTGATTGCAGCTGGGTGAAGGCAGAGTGTTCTTTAATGGAATCCTGCCTTATAGTTTTTAACCACGTTTCAGATATCTAAGACATGGGGCAGCACAAATTGTACTTGCTGGGTTAAAAAAGATGACACATAGTTGGTAGGATTGGGAAGAAGAAATGGATCTGAGAGCATTTTCAAGAGGGGGCACATGTTACCAAAATCTGTAACTTTAACTTTTGTCAAACCTTATTTATAATGATGGTTCTTAAATTCTTTAACCTCCCTCGTAGCTTACCACCCACTAGAGGTAGTGAAAAAGAAAGGTTATGGTTGGGGAAATGTGGACCTGCTTAGAAAGATTCTTTAGAATGACTCCAGTTGTGTTCTCTGGAAATTGACCTTTCAGTTCATAGGTTAGCAGTGGCAGCTCCATCCACTCACAAACACCTCATGGATATACCAGCAGTCCAGTTCAGTAGAGTTGTGACAGCAAACATGAATCAGCAGTGGTTGCACTACCTAGCAATTCAGCCAGGCTTCAGCCTCAGCATGAGTCAGTAGGAGGGACCAGAAGGAACTCCAGGAGAAGATCTCAGCTATGTCTCTCTCAAAGAACTGAAGATCAGCAAAGATGTGAGACCAACAAGCATTGCACAGCCAGCTTTACCAGCAAGCCTAACTCAGTGTGGGTTTTACACTCCTTTTATTTTCTGAACAAAAATAACATGTATCCCATGGGTCTTGCCTCAGCACATGCTCTGTCCCAGCTATCATCACTCAGCCAGTCATCCTGAGTCCTATGGAAGTGGCAAGAAATTGCAGCACATCACCACAAGGTTTTTGATGCCTTTCATTTTATGTTATTCTGACAAATGGAGCTCAACTATGCAATGTAAGGCAGACCAATACATATGTGTCATTAGCAAAAAAAAAACAAAAAACAAAAAGAAAACCCAAACCTTTATCATGTGTACGTTCATGTGCTTGCTTTAGCAGAACATCCTTTCTCCTGTTTCTGCTTCAGAGAAATGCTCCTTCATGAGTCTGCCTTAGTCGTTCACCTGTGTCTACTTCAGAAAAACACTCCTTCATGTTTACACTAGCAAAACACCATCCAAAACAACTGACTTCCCAAAGAACCCTTTAGTTTCCACTTCAAAATTCTACTGCATAAAGTTCTTAAAGAACCAATAAAATGTTAAGGAGAACAAAGAAACAATAGGAAAATTTAAAAAGTAGAAGCAAATAAGGGATTCTTACCAGAAAAATATCATTTGAAATTATTCTAACATGACTTTAAGAGAATCAATTAAGGGCTTTCAAGGATTATACCTTATGTTGCAGGTGCCCTTTGCTCCATTCAGCATATTGCATTGACCCATCTTTCTGTCCCAGCTGTCCTCACACCAATCAGGTGGCACTCATATGTTGTGTGACAACATCTGCTTTAAGGAAGCTATATCTCCATTCTGTCCTGTAGCTCCTCTGCTCCAACTGATGAAGTCCCTGGGGAAGCCACTTAGCCATTCCAACATGCTCATTTAGAAATAGGAAGGAATAAATGGCCACTGGGCAGTCTTTAGACAATTAGGAATGAGAGCCACCCAAGGTTCCACAGATCCAGAGGTGTGGAGTCCCTGCTGCCTTGTCTGGAGGAAGGGCAGTTTGAACTGGCTTGTCTTTGCTTTCTTATGCCCCACTCCCGTTCCTCAGGACCATTGGTGTGCAAGCCCATATATCAGGTGCTAGTTTGGGAGCTCTATGACTTGTAATCTTTAGTTGTTATTTCTGAAGTTCACTGGAAGCTGACATATACATATGCTGCAAGATTGTACTGTTGAATATTCTACACCTGCTTAATTTTATCTGTATATTTAAGGCATCCTTTTAAAGTAACTACTGTGATACTGAGTGCTATCCTGTGAACTAGGGTGGAGGGCAACCATGCAAGGTTCTTCTTCAGGAGTGTGCTCTCCAGAACAGAAGAAGCTACCACTTACCATGAGCTGGCAAGTTATCAGGACCTGTGTTAAGTACCCTAATCACTACCTCATGTGCAATGGTCCTATGAGAAAGAAGCCAGTGTTCTTATCTTGGCAGATGAAGAATCTGAGGGTCACAGACTTAGAAACTGGTTCTAGAAAGATCTGATCAGTACACAGTATATTTGAGCCAGGCCATGGGTGTATCCTTTACTTGGTGTAGAAAGTAGGTATGAGAAGGAGAATCAGGAATTGATGCTGGAGTAGTAGCCCTAGCTGGCTGCATGGATGGGCTGCTAATGTAGCTTTATAGTAGCACTGGTGACATCATAAGTTTGTGTTGTTCATGGGAATGTAAAGAGCAGATGACAAACTAAAGTAGAAAAAGGAACAAAGAGTGAAGTGTAGAGTTAAGGACCTCTGATCCAGCTTATCTGAAGTCATTTGGTTTGAGGAAACAGGATATGTCCTATGATGGAATATATATTCATAGTGCAGGGACTGATGCATCTTGGAGTTGGAGGAGGTGTAATGGGAATAATTAGAGAACAACCCAAGTCATGGCTCCTATGTGGAATGGACGGGAAGATCCTTATCAGGCCTTTCTTAAAATGGGGCAACATCTTTTTAGGTGTCACACTTTAATCAAGGCCTGGAAAGGCAGCTACCATATTTTGCAGGATTTAGGTTGCAAGCACTGTCCCTGTTTCTTTTGTATGTGCTTGAGATTCAGTTCCAGGACACTAATCACCTTCAAAAAGTCCCAGGGGAAGGAGAGTCACCTCATCACATTAGCCCATTTGCCCTTATATTGCCAGACAGAGGCCTTTTCTAAGGTCTTCCATGGAGGCCTGGATGCCTTTGGAAGCCTCTGATGGAGCCTTAGCCTGACCCAGAGAAGTCAAATTGGGCCTTGGTCTTTGGACTGTACACTGTGATCTGTGGCAATGCAAGCATGAGCATGCTTCATAGGTCCTAAGTGGGAGAAGTAGGCAAGCTGATGATGGAGCTTGTAGTTGACACTCTTTTGCATCTTGGGCTTGACCTGTTTGGGTTTTATGGGCTGGGGGCTTAATACACTTGGCAGACACACTCTTGGCATTGCTTGCCTGTACCTTCTTACATTCATTCTTGTGCTATTTGGCAAATGGCATGCTCCCCCAAACTTGAAGTCTTTCTCCTTAAGAGACATGTGTCTCATACCTAGGCAATCTTGGTGTTATCCCTGTGCCATTTGAGGGACCAATTGTGCTTGGTGTGATTCTTGCACTTGACCATATCTACAATTAATCCACGGCTCCTGAAGAGGCTGGAACAAGAAGACAAAGAGTGGGGTCTCTGACTGTGAGGGTGAGTCATCTGCTTCCCAGCTTCTGATTATGGGTCAGAATAAAAATGATAGAAAGCTATGAGTTATTGTTCACAACCCTGACTGGACTCATCCCCCCTTCTTCCTTCTTCCTAAGTAGCTATCCTCCCACCTCTCCCTCATTCTCTTAGCCTTCTTCAGCCTTTATCTGTCCCAGGCTCAGCTCAGGAAAATTAGGAGCATCAAAACTGAACTCATTTCATAAGCATAGTCTATGCTGTATTTTTAATAGACTTAGACTGAGCCAAGTACCTGAAATCTCAGCACTCCAGAGGCAGAAGCAGGAAGATAATGAGCTTGAGGCAAGCCTGGACTATGTATAATGAGAGCCTGGGGGGGGGGGAGAGGGAGGGAGAGGGAGGGACTGGTATGAGGGAGAGAGGAAGAGAGGGGGAGGAATGGAGAGGGAAAAGGAGAAAGAAGAGGAGGAAGAGGAGAGGAGAAAAGGAAGAAGAGAAAGAGGAGGAAGAAAGACCTCTTGGTCAAAAGAATAGTTCTCTGTAGGTAAAATGTTAATTTCATGGGTTGCATCATTCTGAGTAAACTTCTTATTTTCAGTGGGCTCTATGATGCCCCAGTAACAAGTGCTCTCACATCCTAGGACACAGAGAAGGAAGGATTGATTAACTTCATCTGTGTGTCCACCTGGATCACTTAGTGGCCCTTTTATATGTTGTCATTGTCCTGGTTGATGGGGAAGCACTCACTACAGGTCCTTAAATCACCCAACTCTCATACTTCACAGGTCGGAAGCAAGTTGTGGGCTAGATGTACATTAATGGAATGGGACATTGTATTGCTCACCCAGGGAAGGAAAGTAGAAATTATGGTACAGTAACATAAATTCTCAGTTGTCCCTAGGCGTGGCTCCAAAATCATACAAGTATCATTGGTTCTAGTGGGTTCTCTCAGCAGCCCTACAGTTTCTGCCTTCACATTCAAGGAAGGTGTTTCCCTCAAACAAAAGTCAGGTGGGTTTCGAGAAAGTGCAAGGTGCTGAAACTGAGGCCTCTGCTAGGCCAGGAGCAGCTCTGCTAATTTGATGATAATACCTGTTCTCTCCCTGCAAAAGACAGCAGCCAGCTGCAGTTCTCACCCTGAAGATAAAGTGTTCATGGGATGGGATGTGTAGTCCATTGTGGAGAATGATGACCCCTATGCTCACAGTGGGAAGACAGCTCAGTGACCAATTCAATTGCTGATTGCTTTTGTGAACTTCCACAGCTTCTCCCCCTCCCTCAATTCATCCACAGTTGACTGAATATCTCCTTGAGCCAGTCACTGAGCTAAGCCAGGGTAACATTCAACTGAGTAATAGCCACTGCCTTCAAGAATCCCAGTTTAACGGACAATATTTTTCATAAGGTGTGAGATATTTATTGTTTTTTTTTTCCTCCCAGTGAGTAACTAAGACAGCTCCTCTAAATGTCACCGAGGCTCCAGCACTGATCCACTTGTGTTTGTACAGAGGTGTTTTCATGACTAATAAAACCATACGTGTTTACATGGCCTTTTGCAGAACATCAGATCTCTTTTCAATCAATTGTCTAAGTCAGACTAAAAGCCTTTCTGGGTCAGCTAGAACACTCCTCCATTGGTGAATAAGGAAACAGGTGCACCAAGAAGTGGTCTGTCTGTTTAAGTGTCATAGTAGTTGGGTCTAGTGACACTTAAGATTGCACTGGTAAAATCTGCAGAGGATGTGGCAGGAGTAGGGTGGAGTGGGGCATCGCAAGCACATGTTCTCATCCATCTTCCATGATTATTAAGGAGAGAACATTCTTTCTGATCACTAGCTTCTTCCCTGGGTGAGTCTGGGCAACCCACACCCAGGTCTGGAGGCCACAGATATGTCGTCCTCCATTCACAAGCCATTGCTGAGGTGTTTCTGGGTCACTTACTTGTCCCTGCTGTCTGTGTCTGCTACAGGTTGCTGCCTCCCAGCCTCGTTGATCCTTTTCCTTAGTAGTTCCGTCATGTTCCAGAATGACTCTCTGGAGTTGGAATGCTAAAGTGTTAAACCATAGGCACACCCAGGGCCTCTCTCTCCAAGTCCCTTCCTGCCCTTCTCATCACTCAACATGGCCAAGGCCGTCTCTTTGTTGAGTAACCTACACCAGCCATCAGGATGGAGAGACTAAAGCATGGCTTGCCAGGAAGGGTTCGAGCAGAGTAACAAACCTTGTTTCATCTTGAAAAGCAACTCTGGCGGTTAGAGCTAATATTGAGCTAATGTGTTGAGATCGGTGCAGAGTGGAGCTGAGGCCCCTGGGGAAGCATTGTCTGGTGTCAACATTATGAGCGTTAGCTTCCACTCCTGAACACACAGAGTGCCTGCCCCATGTAGCTATCTTACATGAGAACTTAGCTTTAGGTAGAAAGACAACTCTCAGATAGTTAGCTCTCACGTATCTGGTATCTAGAGAGAGGAGGTGTCGTGTTGTCATCTTGGTGGAGGTCATCAAAGTCTACTTATGACCCACCTTACCCAAATAGTCACATAAAGACACCGAATCTCAAACTGCATTTTTATTATTTTTTAATAAACTTTATTCTATATTACAAATAGTTTTTTTTGTTCTGAACTGCAAAATAGGAATGCCTTATATTTACATACACAGGTATACAATTAATTATAACAAAGGTACAGAAGCTTGCCTTTACCAAGTTACAACTGGGCTCCAATTTAAATAGCATAGGTTTTCTTTTAAAAACTTTTTTAAATCTTTTTTTTCATTCTTACTAGGATACTCTTTTTAAAAATCAAAACCAGAAGACCCTCTTTTTTCTTTTTTTTTTTTCAGAGATCCCATCCACCTGTCCTTGCGGCTCAGGGTAACACTGTTGTCTAAAGGTATATTTTGCTTTCTTCTTTCCAAGGGTCAGTATTCAAGGTGAGAGTTTTGGAATAGAGGTGGGGCAGGCTGGAGAAGGGTAAGTGGTGAGGAAAACAGAAGTGATCTGTTCTAGCTCTGCCAGTGGCCTCTCTCTCAGACTCACAAGGCCTCTGGAGTTTCTTAACCCATTCATGCATCCAGTTAGACTTGTCCTTCCTTTGTCTTCCTAGCATATGGGGCTTAATTCTGGGTCCTCTAACCAGGCCAGAAGCCCTTGCTCTCTCCCACACCTCAGCTTTTGGAGATATTGTCTTTTGTGGTACCTGGAGTTGCTGGTTGCTATGGTAACTTGACAAGACCCTGATGGAAGAAACAGAAGCTGTTCCCTACATGCTAAGCAGGGAGAAAGGCTGCATACAATCCTTCCTTCCTATATCAGGTCTGGAGACCTGGTTCCTGCTTTGAGCACCTAACTCAGGACTAAGCTAAGACCGTGTGCCTCAAGGACACCAGGCCCAGGTAGGGAGAGGTACAGGGAGTGTCATCTATCCTCAAGCCCTGTCATTGGTTTCCAAATGGAAGTAAAATTCTTTGAGGTAAACTAGCTTTTTTTAATAAGCCAACAAGCTGGCAAGAATGTCAGGGAAGGGACAGGGAGACAGATCAGGACACAGCTCATCTTCACTTCTTGTTCAGATAGAACTGATCCCTGCACAGGAATGAGAAGACACACCCATCTTCACCTCTTGTTCAGATAGAACTGAACTGATCTCTGTACAGGAATGTTCCTTGGTTCTGTTTGCTGGAGTGGTCTCTGCTTCAAAGTTTTTGTTTTGGGGTGCTGCTTAACTGTACCCTCTGCTTTGAACTCCACTCTCAAAAGGGAGCCCTCCCAACATGTGCTTGAGTCTTAACTTTAAAGATATAGACAAAATAAATGGGCAGAAGAGGAAGAAACTGGCTAATTGAGTGTCCACTTGCTTTTGTGTTTTTGGGGACAGGGAGCTTGGGTCCCCCAAAATGAGCTTCAGTCAAGTTTGAAGGAAGCCAAGAGAAGAAATTTGAAGAATTCAGCAATTCCAGGGGCAGCTCAGAGAGGGAGGACTAGATAGGAGTCCAAGGAGGAGGGAGGAGGGAGGAAGGAGGAAGGATGTGAGATTCCCGATCAAAGACCCCACTACTTCGAGCCCTCACCATCCCTGCCACGAGTTAGAACATGGCCTTCTCTTCACTCCTTGGGAACTGCTAGTTCTGCTCAGCTTTCTGATAGCCATCAGTCTACTCAAGGGATTCCATGGGGTGCTAACAAAGACATTCTCTCTTTACAACTGAAAGATTTGGATGCTCCCTCTAATAAAATGTAACTATTATTGAAAAAGCAATGATTTGTAATAAAACAACACCAAAAAGTCTCTCCTAATATTTGAAATGTTTCCTGCAGTGATTGCTTTCTAAATGGGAGAGAGGGTGTGGGCTCCCATCAGAGCCTCAGGGGAAGCTTGCAAGGTCCCAGCCTTCTTTCTCAGGAGCTGCCCCTTTACCTCCACTTGCAATGGTACCTCAGCTGCTCACTTGTAACCTGAAGCTTGAGTTGGTTCTATGCAATCAGGAAATTGGCCTTTCTTAAGATGAAGAATTTATTCTGGTGAAGTCACTGGCAGAGATCCTAGGAGAGATGGCAGAAGGAGGTCTCTTATTTCTTACAAAATGTGAGGTGCTTAGGCCAGGAAGGACCACAGTAGCATCACCGAGATCCTGGAAAATGTGTCAGAGCCTCACTTCTTGGAGATCATTGGGGATGCCATTGTTTGTGGCTCCTCTAGTAGAGGACTCACAGGGTATTGGCTGGAGGAGGGTGACCCTATCACTCAGTGAAGCACCCAAAGCTGGGTTGGGACAGCACTTACTACTAATGGACTAAAGTACTGAGCAATTCCTGTATCAGAATCAGTACTTGGCCTTGGGGAGGCTCCTTGTACAGGAGGTTCAGGGAGGAAGCTAGCTGCCGGGGTGGGGGTATAGTCAGTAGACAGACATGCACTTTGGGGGTGGGAGTGTGGCTGTGGGGTGGTACTTAAACACCTCAGAATGTTAGGGTATTGGACAATCTGGGCACTCTATCAACATTAACTCAGTGGGAGCAGGAGTTGAGCCTGGGAGCACAGAAACACTTTGTCTGTTGGTAGCTTATGCTTCCTTGGATTGTCCTGGATGTTCTGCCTTGAGCTGCAGATTGATTAAAAGTATTTCTCTTTCCAAATGTGACCCGGGTCAGGCACCACAAACTTATTCCAGGGCTATGGACTCCCAACACAGAGGCTCCAGGGGCTGTCTCTGGCCATGCCTGTTGTACAGGGTTGAAAAGTACCTTGGTCTGGGGAATCCTCTGTTTATCCTGTCCCCAAGTTTAAAACTACATTGAAAGAAGAAGGCAAGAAAGTATTTTCCTGAGGAAGTAACTGACTCAAAGGCTAACTTGACTTCATGGCACTAAAAACATTAGGGTGTCTCCTTTCAGGGAAGGAGAAAGACATGTCTAGACCATGCCCACACCTAAAGAGACATATGCCACAGAGAAATAACCAACCTGCAGATACCTTCCTTTGGTTTCTTCTACATATTCTTTTGCATTCAGGACGCCATGAAGCTCCCTGCTAATCTCCCTTCAAGATTTAAATCCTCACGTGCCAGACATTTTGAATGTGTGATCAGTACCATTTTGACCAGTGATATCAGGAATAGGAGGATGTAGAGAAGAATGGAAGGTGAGAGAGACTACCAACCCCCCCTCCCCGCCACCACATACCCTCTGAACAAACTCCAGAAGATAAATAAAGGTTCCACCTTCAACAGATGCGCAACACCCTGCAAATGAACTCTGGAAGGAGGGTAAGGGCACCACTGTACTGCATAGTCTAGCTTCTCTGATTTACTTCTCTGGAAGCTTACAGACCACCAGGGTCTCTGGATGCTAAGAGGAACTAGAAAATCCCAAGTGGGAGTTCGGGTAGGAATATATGGGAGGATTTGACAGATTTTGAATAACATTGCCTATTCTTGCTTTTAAATGTATCACACTTGCACCAAAAAAAAAAAAAAAAATCAAATGGAAGAAATGGAAAGTAAACAAACAAACAAGCAGCAAAAAGGAAAGGTTTTTACAGGCAAGATGGATCTCAATTTCTGAGTTTCCCAAGCAGGCCACTGGGACCGCCATGAAGTGCCAATTAAGTAAAATATCTAACTAAAGCCCCTCCTCAAGAGAAATGAGGAGACCCATGAAAGATTACTGTCCTGGCCTCTTTCTTCCTGATATGTGTATTTCTCTGAGGTGTTTGAAGTTTTGCTTGTAACAAAAAACGACAAAAAATTCTGTACCGACAAAATAATAATAACAATAAAATCATCCAGTAAAAAAAAAAAAAAAGTCAGCAAAGTCACGAGCTCATTTGCTGCTTGTTCATATTTTTCTAACTGTGCAAAACTTAAAAATCAAATCTCATTCATGCACCTACACACACACACACAGACACACACACACACACAGACACACACACACCACAGCTTCCTTCTGTCTGCAAGTCTGTATTAAATAGGTTCCTGTCTCTCTCCTCCCCAACCCTTCATATGTGTAAAAAGACCTTTGCAGCTGAGGTGCTCCTCCACCCTAACCCTCGCATGCACCCCAAAGTCTGCCAGGCCCTGTGGCTTCATGGAAGAAAGCAATATGCAGTGATAGAAATTCTACATGTCTCCACCTGGCAGTTGATTTGCCAAAACCTTTGGTTTTTGTTTTTGTTTTTCATTATCCCTCCCCAAGTCCCATGCATCTTTCCCCAGCCTCCTCTTCCTGTTTGCTACATTGGTGTGTCTTTGCCGTTTGTCAACAGCAATGCCACATGAGGCCTTCTGCTCACACAGTCCAGCCTTGGTAAGGAACATTCTGATTTCTGTGGATAGAAGAATGTTCTTACGACATATGCTACTACTCAGTGAAGTATACTGACACTGAAGACTGGACAGATGAACCAGGGGACAGAGAAGGGGACTGTCTCAGCATCCTCCTACATGGGATAAGAAATCTTTGCATGTTTCCTGCAGGTTCCTAGGTGCCTCCCCCAACCCTGTTCTCTCATATGCAAAGTCCTTATAGGTGCAGGATGACACATAGGCTTTGTTCCATGTGAGGCTCATTTTAGTGCGGAAAGTAATGGCATGCGATGCATGGAGAATGAAGAAGGCAAGACTAGAATGCTATTAACACCACCTTCTCCAGTGCCTCTCTTGTCTCCACGAGAGTGGGATAACAACAAGCCAGAGCCGCCAAAAGAGATTCTTGATTATGGTGGAGACTGGATCACTAAGTGTCTAAGAACCCTTCAAGATTATAGGTTCCCAGGACCCACCAATAGACCACCTCTTGGCATAACCACTTGGTACATTTCCGAGCACACGTTTGCATGACTGGATAAAACAAAATGGCATATCCAAAGATGGAAAGACACAATGGAGACAAAAATGCCAAGGCCATGGTTTAGTGGTATGCACTGTTCTCCATATCCAACCAGGTCCCTCACTCAGGTCTCCAGTCCCTTCCAGGCACAAGCTGTTGGCTGAGGCTGCTGGCATCTTGTTCTGTCTTGGTGAGGTTGTGCGTAAGTATGTTTCTTCCAATGATGGATGACCTTGGAAAGGATAAGGAGGAAGAACCACTGAAGAGACAGCTGAGATGTTGATGAAACAATTCCCACAGAGGTCTGGATGTTCCAGTGACAAAGTCATCTGCATAGCAATGGCATCAGATTCTGTAGGAGGGACAAGGGCTGGGCTGGCCATCTATGGAGTTCCCAAAGACAGTGGGGATGGAGCCTCGGAGACGGCTGGAGGTAGAATCTCCTAGATGCATTCTGCATTTCATGGTGAGTGTTGGTGATGGTGACAAAGGAGCATGGAGATGCCTTCTCTAGACAACACACAAGGCTCTGGCAATGGACCTTTGACTATGGTCATGATGCATTTGAACTTGGGGTGAATAGAGAACAATTCATTGTTGCTTCTGGCATAGATGATACTCTTTTTCCTCTTCTCTCTCTCCATGTTACATTTCTGCTATTAGGAACCAGATTAGATAATGTAGGAGCATCTCCATGGTGGAATGTAACTGTTAGCTTTTCCCTGTCTGACTTTTCACAGGAAGGGGAGTAAGGTCTGTATGGACATTTGGAAGGCCTCCAAGGATATTGGAAGGGGACAGAAGGCTGCTGGACATCAAACAGGTAGGCAGCGGCCCCTGAGAGAACATCTTTAAACTTCCATTGGTCCCCAGTCCAACATCAGTAGGAGGCAAGGCCCTTATCTCACAGTTACAAAGCACCCAGATCCATTTCCTGGCCTCTTGTTCATTGATTGTGTGGAAATGGAGAGCCGAGTGATGTCTCCTACTTCAGATAATACTGAGTCACAGTTGCTTCCTGAAGCCAGGTTTTGGACCACAGTGGGGATTTTCAAAGCGGAAGGTGAAGTAGCAGCATAGGAATGTTCTGTCCTCAGATCCTCATCCTTCATGAGCCCTGCTGTTGATGCATGGGGCCAGGAGCAGCTGGGAGGGAGCCTGACTCTGAGATCTGGTCAGGTCCCTCACTATGGCCTGGCATCCCTAAATTGATGGAAGGTCAGCGATGTGGTCCAATCCCGCTGGCAGAGCAACTGAAAGAGGTGGGACTCCGGAAGGAGGGAGAGACAGAAGAGGCAGAGAAATGAAAGGAGAGACGGCGCTGCTTGGGGGTTGCTGCTGATGCCTGTCGGAACTTGCACTTGGTAAAGATGATAATCTAGACTGAGGCACGGCTTGGTGTGTCCCTCCCTCCAGGATGGCCCTGGAAGGACAGTTCTCAGCTGTCTAAGCTCATGAGGGTTATGACTTGTTCTAGTTTGTAAGCCAGTTTCTGCTTTCCACACTGGTCATCATGGTCCAGGGGTCCAAGGATCTGTGGAAGGATCAAAAATGGAAGATTACTAGTATGGGTACATGTACCTATGTTTCTGGGGTATACAAAGACAGTATGGATATTGTCAGGACATTAGTGTACTGGCTACTACTGATCTGTTGTAGTAAGCAAGCAACCTGACTGACACAGGTAGTGAGGGTGAGAGGCATATGAGCACTCACATCACCAGACACCAACACATACACTGTCACATCTGAATAATGGGTACAGTGTATGTATTGAAAACAGCAAAGCTTTTCCTTCAGCCAGCTGTCTCTCAGATGCCTATGCAGAGAAGCCACTGTCACCTACAGTCTCAATGGCATCTGAGGAGTCCTATAGCCAGTGCAAAAGCTCAGGTGGCACAGAATATGCGTTTCCATTAATAACAAATCCTACTTTTCCTTCCAAAATAAGGAAGTGCTTTCCCCAATAGCTCCTTGAGGGCTAAATATCCAATTTAGAAGGCTAGTTGGCTTAACTTAGTCTGTTAAAAGTCAAATAAACCTAAAGGAATAGAGTTCTAAGTTGAATTGGTATTTGGCACATAGTGGCTACCCATTTCTGAGGGTGCTTGATAGAAGACAATGATGGGTGATCGCACTGTTTGTGGGAAAGTTTCTGGGATTTCCTGGAAACTCGGGACACGCTCATTGAATCATTGCTCTGCCAGTTGCTAGTCTGGTGATCTGGGGTAACGCATGATCTTCCTGAAGGATCACACTTTCTTCTCTATCATCTATATCTGCTCTGCTTGGGTACAGTGAATAAGGCCAGGTCACACACATAAAGCACCCTAGGCATAAAGCCTGCCCCAAAGGAGGTACCAGACAAGCAAGGTAGGGTGTTCTCTGGTCTGAAGGGTAGGTTGGAGAGCAAAATCTGCTGGATGAGCTTAGGGAGACTTGGAGATTCCTTGGGCTTTGGATTTTGTGACTAGTTAATGCTTTTTTTTTTTTTTTTTTAACTTGGGATGCTAGAGCTGCTTACTAGGTTGGTGAGGAACTGTCTTTTACCGTTGTAATGCTAAAAGTAGACACGTGTTCTGGTGGGTGAAGGGTGAATGAAGCAGGAATCTCACAGTGCGGTCTCACAGAACATCCTTATTAACTTGCCTGCCACAAACAGGAACATTATTCCCTGGGCCATAACTGGTCTGCAGACTGGTGGCAGGGGTCCCTCCCCTAAGGGACTCACTGCTGCTTCTGTTAACACGAGGGTCATATGTTGTTCGTAGCCTGAAGATCATTGGTCTCTCTACCTGCTGGGGTCCTTTAACAGGGTTCTTGAGCTTCTTGGGTGACAAAGCTGGGAGATGCGGGGGAAGAGCCTGGGCGCTAGCTTCAGCTCTTGGTGTGATCTTCTGCTCCAAGAAGGCAGCTTTGATTCAGGGAGTCTGGATCCTGAACCACTTGGTCTATACCCACACAGTTAAGCAAATCCCACAGCACCTTTATGTTAACCAGAATGAAGGCAGCATCCATGGTGGCAGTTACTATGCAGGTGGCAGGTAGTGTTTTCCAATTAGGGAAAACAATGATGAACGATTCATGCACTCCATCCCATTCTATTTGTTCTATTCATTCAGTCCCCCTCTCTTCCATTCCTGTTCTGTCCCCTATTCCACTCTCTTCTTCTCTTCAACTCTCTTCTATTTGACTCCATCCTATTCCATTCCATTTCTATTCTGCTCTGGCCTGTTCTGCTCAACAGGATGCCATAACACATGATGTCATCCATAAGGGTGAGGAAGTCTTTGCTCAAAGAGAATTAGATAAGAGAGAAAAATGAAAAAAAAAAAAACTTAAAGGGCAATAATGGAGAGAAAACAAGCTAGGTCTGGTGGAACATACTGTATTCCTAGATACTCTGGAAGGCTACGGCATGAGGCAAGTTCAAGGCCAGGCTGGGGTCTAGGGGTACAGAGTTGAACTCAAGATCAATCTTGCCAATTTATGGAGAGTAACTCAAAAGAAAACGTGGTAGAACCCTTGCCTAGCATGTGGGAGGCCTTGGGTTCAGTCCTAGGGCAAGGGTGGAGAGGAAAAAAAATGGAATGGGTTTTTTATATCGGTAAAGGAGTTGTTTCAGAATATATAGACTGGATGACCTCGGTGCCCACTTTAAGTCCCATGGTGCTGTCCTAGGTCTAGATGGTAGAATTACCATGACAGATGCATGGGGCTATTTCCATGCATGAAGCATTCAGATATCACCCCCATCTCTGTCAGTACAGGTGTGGCAGGACAGGGCAAAGCTTACCTCCTCACTGTATTTGCCCACATAGGAGAAGATCTCTGAGAGAGCACTCATCGTGTTGAACTCATTCATGTGCATCCGCGACTGCTCGGCCAGGTATGCATTCATGTCCTGGTCACTTATCGCCGGCATCTTCCCAATGTCTGAATAATACCTGTGAGGGGTGGGAGACAGACAGGAGCTGGAATCATACACAGAGAGTATACAGGAGACACGGAAGCTCCAAGCAATGGTAGCCTATGCTGTGACCACCTGATGATCATGGCAGTGTCCCTTCTGGGCTTCCATGTCACAGCCAGGGAGAGCCCTCTGCAGCTCTGATACAGGAGACGCTGAGAGAAGGATATGAGAGTGTGGACAGAGAACTAGGAGTCAGAGGGTTCGCCCAGAGCATCTACTTTGTTCCCAGCCCCTGACACAGGGCTCCAGCATGCCTTGTGCCTCTCCAGAAGGGCTGCAGAGTTCTTCTGAACAGTTGCTCTTCTCTGATGGCCTGCGCTCTCTGGAGGTTAAGAGAGAGGGGCGGAGGCTGCTGGGAGAGAGAGGCTGGCAGAAGGCAATCAGTCACTGTCACTTGCAGCTGTGCACTGCTGTCAACTGGTTAATTAGATGCCAGCATTTACATTTTTAATTTCTGCAATTTGACATTTTATGCCTCAGACCTCCAAGTCCCCCCCGCAGAGGAGAGACGCACAGTTTCCTAATGAGGAAGTAAGAGGTCCCTGTGCCCCTAACCCGGCCACTTTCTCATTCTCTGCAATGTGCTTTGGGGTTGTAGGTGGCAAGAAATAAAGAAGAGGTAACTGGAAAGATGGGAGTCACTGGCAAGTGAAGAGGTCCTGTAGCTGCTGGCCCATGTTATACCAAGTCCCGGGCTGCAGCCATCAGCATAAGGAACTAGAATCTGGGGAGGGAAAAGAGATTCTAGGACAGGGACAAGATAAAGCAGGTGAGGTGTCAGCATGGAGTTTAAGGAGGAAAATTCCTTCAAGGTTTTATGAATCCTGACTCTCAGCTCCAAGAGCTCGGGCTTCCTTCACAAGGTGACCAAATAGTGTCACTGGTCCTGCTCTGTGTCTTTTTCTGCTTATATCCCTCCCTGTTCTGATAGGGTACCCCTGTCCCATCCCCTTGCCACTTCCCTATCTTCTCCTTGTCCCCAGTACTTGGGAGACAGACTGTCATAAATGATTCGCTAGGGCTCCACCAGTCACCAGCTTCAAGCCTACAATGGATGACAACTTAATTTGTGACCAGAATCTTCCCAGGCAGGTAAGGGCTGAGATGGATGCTTGCCTTGGGGCCAGTCTGCTGGGATTGGCCACTGCATTTTGGGGAAGGAAAAGATCTGGTCTTTGGCCAGAGAAGGGGGTGGAAACTCCTGCGGCTTCAAAACCCCATTCCCGGCAGCAGACACAATGCCCACTGCCTGTTGAGTGCCATCTTGCTGTGGCTGGCAAGGAGGTCTTGGCCCTTGGCTTGCTGCCTAGGTGACAAAGAGGCAAAGGCTGGATAATAAGACCTTTCAGGGAGTACTTGAGAACATTTGGAAGATGTGCCACCCTTGGCTCATCTGGACTCCTTCCTGCAATTCACAATGCTCTCACACACACACCTCCTGTCCTCAGAAACCCACATCTTGACCTGATTCATTTCTGTTCCTTCACCCTAGAAGACACTGTCATTTTCAAGGCAGGCTCCACTCCAAAGCACATGCCTCAGTGCTCCACTACACAGGGCTTGGGTGAATTAGTGATGCTGTAGGTACTATAGGTCCAGCAGGTGTCTCCATTCATTGCAACTAATAAAATAGATCTGGATCCAATAAATGCCAACATTCCGTTTTACAGCAGAAGCACAGAGGTTTCACTGGTGGGTCATGACCTTGCTGTTGCCAAGATTTGTGCCACTGTTCCCTCACGGATCCTGTGACTACCAAGCCAGATAGGTTCACCAAGGAAAGGTTATCTTTGTGGCTCCTATTCCTGAGAAGGCTGAGAAGCGGTTTCTCTCACTTTCAGTACTATGGCCAGCAGCTCGTGGACCGTGGCTGTGTCCAATGCCTTGTGTCCACATGGTTCTACTCTGTCATCTGGAGAAAACCAGTCTCTGAGTAGGATGGAAAACTCAGATTCCCACAGAGAGGACAGAAATGTCAACAGTAGTGAAGGCTCCTGCTGCTCTTGTTGCCTGCCCATGAAACTGTCAGATTTCTTACAAACAGCACAGGATCCCCTGCTGCCTTCATGGTCCCTGAGTGTCATAGTAGCCTAGGCTAGAGATTATTGTCTGCACACAGAAAGGACTCTTTCCATGCCGGAAACAGAAGATGCTTGATGTCTGTTCCTTGCCTTGATGTTTCCCTTCTGGAGGGTACTTGAATAAGACTTTTCTCCAAAGAGAATATTTAAGGAAATTGTGTGTGTGTATGTGTATGTGTGTGTGTGTGTGTGTGTGTGTGTGCTCGTGCGCGCGTGTTCATGCATGCATGCACACGTGCACTCACCATGGGAAGAGATAACAGGGATGTTGTAGAAAGTTGGAAAAATAAGAGTGGAGAGGGTGAGAACAGGGACTGGAACTTTCTCATTTGAACCTGGTGGGTGACATGCTGGCTAGGATGTGACTTCCAGTCTTCTCCCTGATATGTCATCAGGTCCCCCATGGTATGGTTTCATTTCTCATACTCCTCTTTGCCTTGAGGAGACTGGTCTGGACCAGGCCATGTCTGTGGTCCTCTGCTAGCCCCTAGGTGGATCAACTACATGGCTTTATCTTTGGAAGTTCTGGATGGGTGGAGGCAAGTGGCTACTGGCAACTCAGTTACCTGCTTTCTACCCTGTTCTGAGTCCCAGGCCGCCTGCTGCTAAATGGTCCCATTCTCTCTGCAGAGCTTAGCTAATGCTTCCATCCCTCCAAGGCTCTGCCCAGCCCACAGCTAGCGAGTCCATCCCCCCGCCCCCAGCCTGACCATGACCCTGCATGGAGTATTCTCCGCCATGCATACAATTGCTTCTTCCCACTCCTGCCAAGCTGGCCTTCATGCTGAGACTTCAGCAGAGAAGCCTTATCGATTGCTAAGAATGCAATACAGCCCTGACAATGAACTTCAAACAAGTGTTCTCATCAGCTGACTGCACACGAAGAACAGAAAGGTCAGCTTGACCCCCTTCTTGAACTTACAGAATTTCTACCTACAATGAGCCCCCTCTTCAGGGAGGCCTAGCTTCCTCCTCCCCCATACCAGGACTGACCAGGCCTGGCAACCTGGACAGCTGACTGCCATTGCTCTGACAAGGAGGGTCTGGGTTTGCCCATGACTTCAGTTCACTCTTCTTGCTGAGCTCTGCCCACCTATGTGGGAAGCCAGCCCCTGGGGTCCCACATCAGAGCTCAGGGAGTTGCTATTCAGGGAAAAGGTCCTGGATTCTTCCATGCTCATGAATCTGAGGGGTGGGTTGAAGAAAGGTGGAAAGAATCTTCAGCTGAGTTACGATAAGTGGATGGAAACACAGACAGGAATGCCATTTTGAGCCTCATGCTGTGATGCTTTCAGAGGCCTCTGGGAATGCATGAATGATGTCCCCCAGATCCGGAAGAATGAAAGTCTTACTCCTTGATCCCTCCAACTCCAGTTTGTGGGTCTTTCTTGATACTAAGATGTGAGAGCTGCAAGAAGGGGTCAGGTCCATTTTTTCCATGTGCCCAATACACCCAGAGTGGAGCACACAGATGCATCCATGTCAGCTTAGTGGGTGCATGCATGAGAAACCAGGTGTCCAGCCTCCCCTCAGAGCTGCTTCCAGGGCCAGCTTTACTTTCACCTATATCTAAAACCAGAGATCTTGATGACCACTGGTACGTATATGGCACAGAGTCCATGTGGGTTCCTTAGAAGGTGTATTTAAATGCTTACAATGTGTCACCTTCTTTATGCTATGCTGCATGTCATAGATAGCATTCAGTACGTGGCAACCCTGCTGTGATCCCTAGTGGGACAACAGCGGCTTTTCTTTGCTCAACTCCTACAGACAAAGTCTGCACATGGTAAATGAGTGATAGTCATGTTACGAGGGAGAGGGTTAAAATCAGAGGAAACCAGGGACTCAGAGGGTAATGGAGTGCATATAAGCAGAGCATGCTATTCATGTAGAAGATGTCATAATGAAGCTCATTACGTGATATAATGAACATGAAAAATAATCTTTAAAAAAGAGTAACAGCAAAACAACGAAGAAAATCTAAACCAGATAAAGTAGAGTCCACTGCTACTGGGAACACAATAGAAATGACAGGCAATCGCATGCCAGCTTCAGGAGAGACAATCAGGTTTCTCTCCGTGAGGTCAGTACAGCAGCCAACAGCTCTGAGGAAAGCCAGAGGCTCTCCTCTCAAACTTAACCACAAGCAAAACCCAACTGGGACAGTAAAGGATGGGAGCATTCAGGGGGTCACCACTACCACTGTGACAAGGTAGAGACAGAAGTGGGATGAGGACTGGGCAAAGGATGGTGGGAGGAGCGATGGGAGGAAGGTGTATGTTACACAGGCATGCATGCGTTCTGTGTGTATGGTATATATGTGAATGGATATGGATGGCATGCAGACATGTGTATGTATATATTGTGTTTCATGTTTATACAGTGTATGCATGTGTTCATGGTACCTCATGCAATGCATATGGTCTATGTGTATGTTACATATGCTCTGTATGTGTGCCTGTGTAGTAGATATGTATTGTGGGGGGTGGGGAGCTATCAGGGACCATATCTCCTTCTCTGCCTAAATGATACTGTCACTAGATCCTGCTGTTCCATATAGGGAGGTGAGTCACTTGGTAACCTCTGCTAGATTCCCAGTGCTTGCTTCAGTGAGAAGGCCATGAGTTGTGGGGTTCCAGCTGCAGGAACAGCTGTGCAGTGACTAGTATGGAAGCATCAGCCTGCTTTCTGTTCCAGGGTCATAGCCTCTCCAGACAGAGCCCTCAGGTTTCCATGGGCCATACTCACCTCTCTACCCAGTTCTTGTAGCTGGGATGTCCTTGGCATAGAGCAGCTTGTTGGAGGGGAATCCTTGCCCAGCCGGTGCTCCGATGTGGAGCAGGAGTCCATGAAGGTCTGGGCCACCACAGAGAGACAGGCATCCGTGATGCTGTTCTTATGGATGTCAAACACAAACTGAGGTTCTTGATCATATTCACCCAAAACCGTAGGGGCAGGCTGTGTGGAAGGAAGAAGCAGCTCTCGTCAGGAGTGGTGGGGTAGTGGGGTATAGCCTGATGTAGAGTTCTGAGATGGAATAATGAGCATACCTCACAGAGCTTAGAAACCATCTGTGACTGCTGTGGGAAATAAAGGGAACGGGCAGGGGAGTGGGTCTATTCAGCATACAGGAAATCAGCAAGATTGGGGTGAGGTGGGGTTCACCTAGAGATGTAGCCTGGAGGAACTTTAGAGGATGTGACTCCCAGGTGTGACATGGGACTTTGTACTTTCCTTATGGCATAGGAGTCAGCCATGTGCACACTACAAAGCAGAATTTAGGTCTTTATTCCTATCTGCCTATTACTAGGACCATCCCATTGGTGAGCATAGATCTCGCATCTGACTGCTTTCTGCATGATTTGCCAGAAGTCACACCCTTGTTTCCTGTCTAGTGCCATAGGCTACTTCTTGCCTGGCAAAGGAACTGGGGTGGAGGGTGGATGTAACCAAGTGATCTTTTGCCACCAGGCTTCCATGTAGCACCAACCCCTTATCTAACCCATAGAATCCCATCCCTTCCCTCCCTCTCTTCTTCCAGTCAATACCTACTGCCTGCCAAGACTCAGGCAGCAACAGGAAATACAAGGATGGGGACACATCCTCTGTCCACAGGACTCCTGCATTCTAGGGTTGCAGGGAAGGCACATGCACCCAAATGCACACAAACAATGCTTCCCACTGAGAGCAGAGAATGTTGGACTGAACTAGGCACAAAATCTACCCAGACAGCAGTCCCTGCAGAGCCTTCTCTGAGGGGACACTTGATAAGTTTACTCTTCATTGTTGTCATTCTGTGAGTATGTTAGTGTACTGAAAGGTGGGATATACCTGTGTGTTTGTGCATGGTGAGGCTGGGGGTCACCCTCTACTGTCATTACTCTGGAGCCCTACACCTTGAATTTTTTTAGATTGTTCTTTTGAAACAGGGTCTCTCACTGGCCTGGAGCTCACTGACTAAGCTAAGCTGGTTGGCCAGAAAGCTTTGGAGACCCTCTTGCCTCCGTCTCTCCAGTGCCAACTTACAAGTGCACACCACCAGACCAGCTTCTTCTATAGGCGCTGAGGACTGAACTCATGTCCTATGCAAGCAGGGCTAGCACTTCACCAACTGAACCATCTCCCCATTCCCCATCTCCCCAGTTCCTCTGTTTTGAGACAGGATCTCTTATAGCCCAGGCTGTCCTTAAATTCATTATGCAGCTGAGGATCCTCTGCCTCTGCTTCCCAAGTACTGGGTTCATGTGTGGACCACAACACACAGTTTTATGTGGTTTTGGGGGATCAAACCTAGGGCTCAAACCTCCCCAGGTCACGCTTGATTTCTTTTAAAACACTGCATAGGTGTATTCTTTAGATGGACTACAGGTGGGGATGCACATACAGAGACAAAGAGAAAATTATCCTGTGGCCTGATTCTGTAGTCACTGCACTAGACAGAAGGCCTGCAGGTGGAGGGGTGTCTGGAGTGCACCTTTTTTGGACTGTGTTCTTTCTGCCTGTCTAGCTCTGCAGCTCCCACCAGCCTGCTGAGCTGCCGGTAAGAAGGGGGACAGTACAGGCATGGCTTTCTTCTTTCTCTTTGCTCCCACCTCTTTGCCTCCTGCCTCTTCCCCTGATGTTTTATTGTTGTTTTGGTGGTTGTGCTCACGGCTGGTGATAGTTACAATGCCAGAGTGTGTTTGGCTTGCCTCTTAGAACTTAACATCTTTGAATTACATTATTTCAAGGCACCAGATAGCACATTGTTGCTCTTGCTCTATCTGCCAGCAGCCCATCTGTATAATACAAACAACAAACACCATAAATACAGGAAGACCTGACATTCGAGGATGCCAATCAATCAACAGGCATTTATTAAGTCTCTTCAGTAAGTGCCACATAGGGTTGGGGCAGGCACACTGAGGTTTGTTAATATTTGGTATCTGTCATTTGCATCATCACTGGGAATTCAGGGCAGGAAATAAACGGAGTGACAGCACATGGTACAGGGGCTCACAGTAGCTTCCCAACCTTTTTAAGGTGGTCATGGTCTCTGGGCTTGGAGCTCTGAAGAAGAGACCTGGTTTCCCTTTGTCCCACTCAGATGAGAGGTGCTGGGGACCCACGTGGTGGCAGTAACTGTTTTCCCCTGTCCCTTAAGCCAGCAGTGAGGCAGGTGCACTGCGCAGGAAGCAGAGGCACCAATGAAGCTCCTGCCTAATGAAATATTAGCATGTTATTAACATCAGCGTAGATGCTCATCTCCAGCTGATTACAGCCACTCGGCTAAACGGGAAGGAGTGTTATTTAACAGAGAACCTGTGGAGAACTGGGAAGAAAGGGGTGGGAGGGGCAAGAGAGTCACACCTTGAGTCAGGAATAAAGAGACAATGCCCTCAGCAGGGATGCTGAACTCATCACAGACAGAGCTGATTATTTCTAACTGAGTATGGTCCATGGTACCAGGGGATATGGGATAGGGACAGGAGATGCCCTTCTAAGGAAGAACTTGAAGCTGGTGTAGTTCTTCCTACAGTAAGTGAAGTGCGCTTATTTCCTGGGTTTTCCATTTCCTGTTTCCTGGTCCATGTCTCTAGGTAGCACCCGCAACCTTGGGATGACTCAAAAAGGAGGCTGTCACCTAGGGGGAGGTTTGCAAAGTCATGTCTCTCTGGCTAACACCAATAGGAGGGCTCAGTGGAGCATCTGTCCTATCTGAAGGTGGCCAGCACTAGGTAAAGGTTCATCAGAGCAATGTAGACTCGGAGGTAGGTGCTGCCCCTCAGACCACCTCCCAAGAGTCACACAGACAGGACTTAGAGAGGAGGAATTTATCTCACCAGAGTGGGTGTGCAGAATGGAACCCAAGTTCTAGGGGCCCTGCTTTAGAAGGCTGGTAAGGACTCTGCTGCCTGGCCTGAATCTCTCTGAGGCTGTGATCCTCTGAAGTGGAAGAGGGAAAGGCCACAGAATGTCCTGGAGAATAGCACTGATACCCCAGGCTGACTTCTGCCAGTTTTCAGTCGGTCCTGGGGTGGGCATCAGGGTGCCTGCTTGTGCCCTAGAGCCTGGCAAATCCTAGTAGTTATAGCAGTGGGCACTAGGTCTCTGCTGCTTCAGAAGGAATAGCTGGGGAAGAGTGGCCTAGAAAGGGGCCATCTAAAGGCAACAGACTCAGTTCTACAGGATGAGCATCAGCTAGCTCTGCTGCAGGTAGAACTCTCAAGCAGGCCACCGCTGCCTGTGCCTCATCAATATTTACTGAGCCCCATTTCCTCAAGGTTCTGCATCCCGTCTTGAATACTGATGCTTGGCCTTGTGACTTCAACCTCAAACGAAATGCTCTCTCCATACAAATGGTGGGGAGGATGTTGTGCATTCAAAGGAGAGCGAGGCCCACGGTAGAGACGCTTAGAGTATTGTCAGTAGTTAGAAAACCCTGTGTCCTCCAGGGAACACAAAGTAGCTCTGGACAGTTTTAGGAAAGGAGTTTGGGAAGGAAAAGATAAGCTTATTGGGTGGGGTTGGAATGTTCCTTGTTAGTCAAGCACCATCCGCTTGTGCCTCAAAACCTTACTGACCTGTCCAACACATGCAGTCTCTATGCTAATATTTGTCCATGTATACAGACAACTGCCTCTATTGTGCCATATCCTCACCTGCCTGCTTCTGGAGGGCAGGACCCTACTAGTCTAAGATCCTCAGTATTAGACATATTGCCCCATACCCAGGAAGTAGCTGGATCCACAGTGCCTGGCTGTGGTGGTATTTATGAGTTTTTTTTTTTTTTTTAATGAGCTTTTGCTCGTTGGGTTAGCATAGTTTGTTGACTGAATAACTGGTTGGAAAGAAAAGTACAAAGACAGATTAGAGGAGAGGGAAGTGAGACAATGGGGAAGGTCAGAGCCTGGGGTTGAGTAGAGACTCTGCTAGGAGACAGTGGCCAGCTCACCTCTGGAAAGCCTGCCTCGCTGATGCAGGCCTGGGCGGGCAGGTCACTGATCTCTGCAGATGTGCCCTTCTCCCCTTTACTTACCAGTTGCTCTTCCAGGTATGGCGGACGTGCGGGTCATGGATGCCATGCTTATCGGCCTGCTCATCAAGGAAGTCAAACATGTACTTGATGGCTAGCGGCAGAGCGGAGCCACGATGGGCTGTACTGAAGATGGTCTCGAACAGGTCATCCACAAACTTCTGCAGTGTGCCCTGGGGAAGGGGACATTCAGATGCAGCCCAGCCTAGGCAGATCTAATCTGGGGGTGGGAGGGTGGGTTGAAAAGCTACCTCAGGGACAGGCCAAGTGAGGTCAGGGCTCTGCATCTCTGCTGAACATGACATTGGGGGAGGGGTGGGCAAGGGGTGAGGGGAGTCGAGGACACTGTGCATCAGATCTCCTCTCTCACAGTTCCCTGGCAGTTCTACCTTTCCTCTGTGCACAGACCACAGACAGAAGATACAGGACAAGGGCCAAAACTACCTTCCTCTGCCAGCCACAGGGTTTGGTTTTGTATCTCTGCCAGTGCTATTGTATCACGTTCCTAAAACGCTAATGAGCATGCTTGCTCAGAGATGACAAATACAATCCGCTGGTTCTGTTTGGCCACTATCTACCCTGGCTAATAACCATCTGGGTCCACAGAGCGGCCAGAGAACCTAGACTCTAAAGAGAAAGACTACAACCACAGACATGGATTATCCCCGGTGTCGGGATTAGAATTAGCTTCGTCAGCAAAGCCCGTTTCCAACCTTAGTGATGGGACATGGCACCCCTGAGAAAAAGTGGTTCTTCCATAAGGAATGGTGGGGGATGGGGAGAGATGCGGGGGTGTCTGTAGCTGAGAGCACCTGTGCTAGCAGTTATGTGTCTATTTGGTGTGTAGGGATGCATGTGTGCATGTATATGGACACATGTGTGCACATGGGGAAGCCAGACGGCAACGAGTGTCCTCCTTCTTCTCTCTCCACAGGATTTTTTTGCTGAATCTGGAGCTTGTTATTTGGCGAAACTGCCTGGCCAGCAAACTCCAGGCAGTCTCCCTTCTCAGCTTCTCCAGCACAAGCAAGGCAGTGAGCACAGACTGCCTTTTTAATGAGGACTTGAGGCTATCAAACACTGGTTCTCACGCTTTCATTGCAAACTCTTTACCAACTGAGCCACCTCCTCGGCCTTCAGCCCCAGGACTTTCATGGCAGATGAAGGCCCTTCCTGTGACTACACGTTCCCTGCATCCTCTCTCCTGTCACATACCTTGGTGGCCAATAGTCGTGTCAGA
The DNA here is from genome assembly GCA_021653895.1 of Mastomys natalensis. Taxonomy (NCBI): domain Eukaryota; kingdom Metazoa; phylum Chordata; class Mammalia; order Rodentia; family Muridae; genus Mastomys; species Mastomys natalensis. The sequence continues at coordinate 243,440 of JAJTUV010000278.1, forward strand.
TAGATCTCGGACACCATCTTGCTACCTCGATCCCCCTCCTTCTGGTCTCCATGTTCATGGTTCTTCACAAGATGCCACAGTTTGACTCCACTTTCCAGATCAGGGGTGATCATGGGTGTTCGGGAACGGAGGCTGTCAGGGCTGCCCGTGTATCGGATCATATTTTCTGCCAATGTAAAGGGCACAGCAGCCCAGTAAGAGTGAGTCTCTACAGACCTATACCCAACAGCTCACAGCACACTCCTCTCCCAAGCCAAGACCACTATTATTTGACCCTTCATGCCACTGGTTGGCACTGCTACTTTGCCTCCATGTGGCACATTCCTTGTAATGCTTCTGTCTTTCGTGCCACCTCCAGGAATTAACTGTAGCGAATTCTACCCACTCATGCCGCCCTGACTCCTGTACTTGGCACTGAGTCAACCCTTAATTATTCAATTTGTAGAAATTTAAGCTTGTGCACTTTTCCTTGTGTGTGCTCTCAAGTCCTGTAGCGCGTGTGGCCAATTAACCGCACATGTAAGAGCAGGTAGCCTATGTTCCTTAATGAGGCTCGGCTAGGGCAGCTGTTCATCTCCATCCCACTCTGGTCTGGACCAGTTCTTCTCACTTTATGAATGAATCCCTTCCTCTATTTTGAGTTATGGTAAAACGAGAACAGACAGGCAAAGGATGATGTCCTATCATGACCGTGTGTAGCCTATATGTTCACCTCTTTATCGTCCAAAATGACTGGTGATATTTGTCTTTTTTTCCCCCTAATTCCTGCTTTACAACAAGAATGTCATTGCTTAGGGTGATCATGTGACTCCAAGCACATAAGTGGTGAGAGAACAGGACATCTCTGGAGCTCCGACATTATAGCCAGCACCCTTTCCCCTCCTTGTCTTTCCCACCACTGCATAATGACAGTGTGATCTTTACCAATCGCTCAACCTCTATGCTTCTGAGTTATAACTTACTAATATAAATAATAGAGGGAAATAGTAATTATTTAATTCACTAGATTATTGCGAACTTGATGTGAGATGATGGGAAAAAAGTAAGGTTTATAGATTGTACGACCTCGTGAAGGTTAGGTTCTCTCTCTCTCTCTCTTTCTCTCTCTCTCTCTCTCTCTCTCTCTCTCTCTCTTCTCTCTCTCTCAGGTGTATGCATGTGTGTGTGTGTCTATGCATATGTGCGTGTGTACATATACAGAGGCCAGAGGAAGTAATTTCATAGGTATATCTCTCTTGCTTTTTGAGATGGTTCTCTCAGTGGCCTCAAGCTCACCATTAGGCTAAGCTGGCTAGCCAGGAAGCTTTGGATAGCTTCCTATCTCCACTTCTCCAGAGCTAAGATTGCAAGCATACAGCACCATTCCTGGCACTTTTACCTGGGTTCTGGAGATGGAACTTAGATCCTCACGCTTGCACAGCAAGCCCTTTACCAACACAGCAGTTCCAAGCCCTCTATTTCTTTTTGCATGCAGATAAAGTACATGTTTATGCCCCAGAGCTAGCAATTAGGCCAGTTAGCCCGTCTCAACTTGATCAATGGTCAGCAGACCTGATTCTCTACCCCTTGCCAATGATGTTCGTTGACCACACCCATTCTGGATGCTTCTACTTCCCACCTCTTACACCTGATGAGATCTTACCATATTTACTTGCTGAAGTCCTGGAGACGGTGGAGTTGTTTACTGCATTATAGGCTGTCACTTGCTTGGACACTAAAGCCACCACAGAACCATCTGGCACCTACAGGGTAAAGGTTTCTAAGAGCCTGGGCATAGAAATTCTTCCCACCCATTTCAGGAAATAAGGACAAATTAAGATTATTTCGGGGGCAATGAGGGACAATTAGTACCTTGCTAGGAACTTGAGCTTTGGAGGCTACTCCTCCCTTTTTGATAACAAGATGAAGACCTGAGTTCTAGCTGCATTCTGATTTAGGGGTTCTATATGGAGCAAGTTCTGGCAGGAGCTTCTCTTTACTTTTGCCTCCCTAGGGGTTTTGGAGATCACCCAACATTAAATGCTCAGGAGGCCTTCTAAACAAGGGTCCTTGAAGAATCTTCCCACACCCTACAAGAAGCATGCATGTCAGCACCCTATCTCCAAGGAGGCTAGGGTTGCTGACTGGGTGACGTCAGCTCCCCTTGCAGCTCCCCCAGTCCCCTTCCTTCTAATCTCCGTGCTCATGGTTCACCACATGCCACACCAAGGATCATGGATTGCTGGTGAAGAAATACATTGGGGGCTTGGTGTCTATCCCTGAGTGGCTGTAATTTAAGACCTATGGCTTCCAAGGAATTTGCCATCTACTGGACCAGCTCCTAGCTTCTGTGGTCAGCTCACCTGGTAGTGAGCTACCGTGTTGAGTCTCTTCCAATCATTCTCGATCTTGGTGGTGATATCTTCATCCTGCAGGATCATCCTGGCGCCACTTCCTTGTCGCCACTCTGCAGGGAGAATGGTGGCAGTTCAGAAAGACCCTATGGTCCCTCCTGGGAGCATCCTGTTCTTGTGTGTCTCATATAGGAATCACGTGGCGCCATCTCCAGAATGCATTCACAGACAGGCTAGTGTAAGCACAAGTTCCCCCAAGAGGATGAGTTTGGATGTTATCAAGGCAGGCAGGACCAGAGCACTAATTCTGGTCCCAAGTCAGCAAATTGTGTCAAAAGAAAGGAGACATTAATAACACCACCTGTTCTTCCTACACCTGTGAGTGCTCAGAACATCTCAAAACACTACGCAGTGTACACGGGATGAACGAACTAGAACTCAGCTGGACACAAAGGCTCAGCAAATCATTGGCAAATGCAGGTGGTACTATCACAGCAGCTCTGCTCACTGTCTGTATTAGAAACTCCCATAGCTGGTGAAATCTGTACTGCAGATTCACTCATGTAGTCCCTCACCGTTTGTCCATGCAAACGGTGGTGCCTTGCAGGGAGTGGTGGGTCACTCTTGGAAGACGACTGGGTAAAAAACTGTGTGGACCATTCTTATACCCCCAAATCCCATCTCTACAAAACTGATGTGGTTAACATTCATCTTGGAATCTAGATATATATATGTGTGTGTGTTTTGTGTGGTGTGTGTATATATATATATGGTACATATACACAATACACATACACGTGTTGTATGTGTGTGTGTGTATATATATGTGTGTGTGTGTATAAAATCCCTACTTCCTTGTCCCCAGTATCTAGACCTCAGGGCCTTGCTGATGGATCCCAGAAAGGGATGGGAATAAGAGCTTGCTTCTCATCAACTGGAAACCTCTGTCTTATTTAGCACAAATCACATGTGGAAGGAGAAGGACACATCACAATCTTGAAATACACACATGGAAATATATGTGCATGTCAGCTCTCCTACATGTGCCCACACATGTGTGTGTATATACATAGATACCATTCCCATGAGCGCACACCTGAAAGTAGTAACAGTCTTTTAAAGTCGAAGGTAACCTGTGTCCTGGCCAAGTAGCTGCCAGTCTGATTCTCAGGTAGCCTATACAGTGCTTCCTGGATCACAGATGTTGGCATTGCTGATTGTGCAAAGCACACTGGGTTTGCTCAGAGTTCATGCAAATGGATACAGGAATCCCTTGCATAACACTGTCTGCCTGCCCTGTCAGAATTTTTTCCTATGGGTCCCAGATGCTTTGCTTCCCTCCTGCCAAGGTCAGGCTGTGCCTCCCCTTCTGGCCCATTCGAATCACAGAAAGTTCCATTTCTTCTTACATTGTGCGTGCTGTGGTTACAACTGTTGACTCCACCAAACATGGGATCCAAGCCCAGAAGGGAAGCATCTTGCCCTGGGGAAGCAAAGGGGCTCTTGATATTCCAGCCCAGCCTTGCTTCACCAGGGCATCCCTGCTGCCTAGCTTTTGCACCATTCTAAGAGTCAAGGGGATGGTTCAAGTATGCCCATTTGCTCACTGGAGTGGAGGAGTCACTGGGGAAAGCCTGTCTCTGAGGCCTGCAGATGATTCGGACAGAGTTACTCCTGGTGATTTGGGCCTGGGGCAGGTAGGGTGATGTGTAAGACGGAAGTGCTCTGGGAAGCACTTGCTGACCCATGTTTCCATCATTAGGCTACACTGTTTCTTTTTGCTTTGTTTTTTATATTCCCCAAGGTTCTGCAAGCTCTCCTGCCAGAGGAAGAGGAATCACTCTATTCTGGTCAAGCAGCTGATTCTCAGTGCAGCGGACCATGGGCACGGGCAGAGGAACATGGCAGTGGGTGTCTTCTGCTTGCATGGTGAATGGTACTGATGGAGTCAGAAGTTGTGCAGATGGCGTGGGGGCAGCACAGGAGAAGCTTCAAGGCATGTCAGGGAAGGTGGTCACTGCACTTTTAACTATCAGCTGGGCTGGAGAAGGTTCTCCCTGAGGTCCAGCATCCAGTCCTGTAGATTAGTAAGCATACTGGTGCCCATGATGGTAGGGCTACAGTAGTCTCAATGACATCTGAGCAATAACAACAAGCTACTGATTCTGGGCTACAGTGTCAAATTTCCATTGCAAAACTCCCCCTGGAGTTGTGCAATGCGTAGCCTGTCCAGATATATTCAACAGACATGGTTGTGAGTCTTGTCCAGTAATTATGTAAGCAAATGGGAGTCAGTCTGTTTCCATGCCCCTGTTCAAAAAATAGGGCAGAAAAAGGCCGAGTCTCCCCAGGGGCACAGACTGTCCTTGGAGTAAGATATTGATGATCTGGATGCCAACAGCAGGGCTCCCACAGTGCACAGGACACAGGAAGCCCTTGACAAATATCCATGCAATGAATGAACAAGTGGACACACAAGCTACCGAAGAAAGGGCACCTGTGACTTGGTAATGGTTGCCTGTTTTTATCATCATGAAAAGAGGACCTCACATTTGTATATGTCCATCCCACGACAGATGGGCAGTGAGCGACAGTTGGAGGTGAACTGTGAGCTGCTGCTAGCAACCTGGGAGAGAGAATTATGGGAACTGAGAAGTGTGACCTGGTCTTTGGTTATTGTCCCACATTCCACCAACATTGCAACTGGGAAAATGAAAAGCAGGTCAGTTCAGGAAGCCAGACTCAGAGGCCATCACGCCAGGCTGTGCTTCAGTGTACTGGTCCCCTGAGTTCACATCCAGGGGATTTCACAGTCCCCCTCGCTCCCTTTAGGGGTCACTCAGGGTCCACAAAAAGAGTCCCTCAGAGCAGAGGAGGGTGTGGACACAGCTCAGGCACTGTCACCTAAGGCAAGCCATGTGTGTTGGGAATGGGAGGAAGGGAAACAAAAGGAGGGACTTGTACCCTCAACCGTGGCCAGAATTACACTGTCATGACTAAGCTCCCATTTGGAGCTTCAGAGCTCTGACAGCTCGCTGGCTACTTTCCCTGAGCCTAGAGCTTCCTTTTCCACAATGTCCTGCCACATTGATGGCATGGCCTCGTGTTTCCCCACGGCCAAGACACTGGTAAGGGCAGGGGCAGGCAACACTCAGGGTCTAGGGCTACAGGAAAAAGCCTCTGGGCTACCCAGTCTTACAGTCTCCAACCCAGGGACATGCTTGAGCAGGTGTATCTGCAGGCGCCTGGGAGGTGGCAATTATTGTCTTTTCATCTCGAACAGTTAGGGATGCCCCTTAAATATCGACATAAGGACTGTAGATGAATCAGGAGTACTTAGCCTTGCTTTCAGAGCCCTTAAGAGCACTTAAGCCTGTTATATTTGTTACTTCTTACATAGAAAATTTGCTATGTGCTTTTACCTAAACGATCAGAAAGGTTTTTAAAAGTCTAAAGATTATGTGCCATCCCAATCCACTGTGGATGAAAGAGGACCTGCAGGGCTGGGTGACTGCTCTTGGCAGCTTCATTCCTGGGGCTGTAACAAAGAAGCAAAGTCCACCCATTGGCCACAGAAGCTGATCTCTGGGTGGAGGGGAATAAGGGGGTACAACTGGAAGGTACCCCTAATTTTCCAGATAGACTTTCATTAGACCAACAGGAACTTCCCCAGGACTTCTCCCTCGCCAGAGTCTCCACATTTACTTTACTAGAGGGCTCAATTTCCACTTCATGTGCACATTGACCAACCTTCCATCCTGTCTTGGAGCCTCCCAGAGACTGGCTCTGGCTCCCTCTTCTCCTCTTCTTCTTCCTTCTCCTTCTTCTCTCTTCTCTCTTCTTCTTCTTCTTCTTCTTCTTCTTCTTGTTTCTCCCATATGTCCTGTGCCCACTGTGTTGAAAAACCCAGATTCTGGAGGCCCAGAGCTACACTGTCAGTCAGTCATCTGGGTATCAATGACCCTCACTTGTTCATTTGTTTGGTCATCTCTCCACAAATAAATACTAATTTATTACCTATGTCTTTGTATGTCTCAGAAAAATCTAAGTGCGGATTGGGTTTGGCTTTCTAGATGTTCTTGTCCCATTTCATGAGCTTGCCCTGTTAAAAGTATGAGCATTACGCTTTAGGGAGGAAAGCAGGCACTGAGGAAACGCCAAAATCAAAAGTCAAAGCCAATTGCTCTCCTTGTCCCATGAACAGTTTGCTCCTGCTCTGTGTGCTGGGTCCATAAACTGTTACCCCACAGTAGGAAAAGATAAACTAAGATGAACTTAGGAGGTAGAGAAGGCCTGCATCTAAAATACGAGGGGCAGTGCCTAGGACCTTATACTGCATGTGTCAGCTCAGGAGGTCCATGGGAGGGGCCACTCCTTACTTTGTGCACGTTAAACATTAGTTTTTTTTTTTTTTTTTTTTTTTTTTTTTTTTTTTTTTAGCAGCAAAAGGGAAAGAGAGCTCAGATTTCCAAATCCCTAGTTCTCTTTGCAGCAGATGATCATTTACTATAGCATGTGAAAATCAGTACTAAAAAACCACTCTTGGGCTGGTGAGATGGCTCAGCAGGTAAGGTGCTTGCCGCTAAGCCTGACCATCTGGATTCAATCTGCAGGACACACACTGTGGAAGGAGAGAACTGACTCCTTTACATTGTCCTCTAACTTCCGTGTGTGTGATGTAGAAACCATGTGCTTCCATAATCCCACCATATGTACATAAAATAAATTAATTAAAATGTAATGAAAATTAAAAATAAAAAACCCCTTTAATGTCCCCGTCTTGCTCTGTATGAGGTGGCCATGTCAGGATAGTCAAGGGATAATGTGACAAGTCAGCCAATGGCAGTGTTCTTGGTAGACACTGTGACATATAAGGCTGCCCTTAGCTTCAGTGATGGGGAAAACCTCCTTCAGGTACTGAATGATATGCTAAGTTCAGTCAGTGACTAAACCCTGGGTCTGGGTAATTCTTGACAATACCTTCTGCAGATGAGAACACGGACCATACCATCTGGAAAAGGAGCCTGCAGTGACTACCATATTGAAAGGCCATGCATGGAAAGTCTCAGAGGTCCACTCTCATCAAACTACATTTATTGGTGACAAGGGGGTCTGAGCAATGGAGTGCAGGACAGATGACAGAGGTGAGCAAGAACCCTGCCTTAACTTAAGCTTCCCAGGGAGGCTAGATGGAGACAGACAGGAGCCCTGTCTGAGAGAAGCCCCTCACCATCTTTCCTCGCCCCTCCCATTTATGCCTTAAAGAAAACTAGCCCCTTTCTGCAGGGCTCTCTGCTCCCATTGCCCTAAGTCTGGCCTCTACCCTCACCCAACTGGACTGTAAGGGGCAGTGTGCCTCCACCTAGCTGACAAGAGCTAGGTGTTCTGTTTCAATGTGGCACTTGTGTGACTCTGGTGAATCTATAAGTAAAAATAAATAGGTTAGAATGAAAGGCTTGAGGGACTTTTGGCTATCAGAAGATGCCCACATGATCCAGTAGACCAGACCATGGCATGTGAGGTTGAGCTGAAAGCCATTGCTTGGGAGAAAGGTGAGGGCAGAGGCCAGACTTAGGGCAATGGAGCAGAGAGCCCTGCAAAAAGGGGCTAGTTTTCTTTAAGGCAGAAATGGGAGGGGCGAGAAAAGATGGTGAGGGGTTGGGACACAGATCACAGGAGTGTTCAGGACATGAGCCAGCAACACTTGGAGCTGCTGCGGGAAGATGGGAACACAGTATGTACACAAAACTTAGAGGAGACATGTGGTTGGCCATGGAGATCCAGGCTTAGAGTGGAGAAGAAATCACTGCAGCCGACCTGGAAGGGGACATTGTCCCTGAGGTTGATGAGGTTTGGTCTGTTGCCATGTATTGTAATGTTAAATACTGGCCCTCAAGATCTGGTGGAATTTAATTGGGGGTTTCTACCCCACTTTAGATCATGCAGTTTCCAAATATACATGCGCGAGCGCGCGCGCGCGCACACACACACACACACACACACACACACACACACACGAGCAGGGAAGGGATAGTGGCATAATTTATTTCATCGTTCTATTCTAGGCAGAGATCCTTCATATTTTGTGACAGCCTGGAGCCCAGCTCTCCTGTGGTCAGTCTCAGAGGATCTTGTCTCAGGAGGCTTCAAAAGGGCTGATGCTGACAGGCAAAGACAGACTAAAATTATGTCAGGAAAGTCAAAGCCTAGAGGCTCTCCTTTCCAACAGGTACTTCAACTTTCACCCCTTGGGCTCTGTGGCAGAGTCTCTCTCCAGAAACGCATTCTCTCCCATCACACAGAACCCATGGGATCCTGCAAGAGGAGATAAGATTCTCTTCTGTACACCTATGATCAGGTGAGGTCAAGGCAACCCAGCAAAGGGTCCAACTCTCTCCATACCAACTCCCCTGTGGGACAAGGACCACAAGTAAGTTTGGAAAAGCTCTGAGAGGGTAGGAGTGAGTACTTAGGGGTTAGAAACTTGTCATGGTACTATTGGTCTGTAATCTGAACTACTCATGGGGTTGGGCAGGAAAATTAGAAGTTTAAAGTCTACCTGAGCTACAGAGCAAGTTGTAGGCTAGCCTGGGCAATTTTGAGGGGATTCTGTCTCAAAATAAAAGGTAAAAAGAGGTCTGGGAATATAGCTTAGTAGAATGTTCATCTAACATGTAGAGTGTTCTATGTTCAATCCGTATACCTTTGAAAAACCAGAGGGAAGAGTAAGAAGACTGAGCCTAGTGATGGGAAGGGTGGCCACCTAAAATGAATTTGTTAAAAAGAAGACATTTACTTGTGACAGCAAGTAGAAAATGACTGGTCTATAAAATTTAGGGCTTAAGAGGAGCAATTTCTAAAATAGAAGTGCAACATAGGTCTTATAAACTGTGGGGAGTCCTGCCCTGGCAAGTTGCAGGAGAGGCAAGAGAGCCCAGCAGCAGCTCAGGAGACTTTCAAGCCCAGGGTCTTACCTGTGCTAGGCAAGCACTATCCCACTGTCAAACTACATCCACAGGCTTCATTTTCATTTTGTATTCTGAGTCAAGGTCTTATAAATTGCCCAGATTAGCCTTGAACTCATTCTGTAGCCTGGACATACCTGCCTTGAACTTGGGGTCCTCCTGCTTCAGCCTCCTCCACAGCTGGGATCACAAGGCTGTACCAACCTTGGCATCAGTGGATATTTCTGATACACTATGGCTCCAGACAGTGTGCTGGGTCAAAACAGAATTAAGCAGGCGGGTGGCCACCATGGGGAGGGAGGAAAGTGACCCTGGCATTCATATTCATGTATCAAGAGAAAACTGCAGGCTGAGCCCTCTCTGCCACAGCTCTGCCCCACAGGTCCATGCCCTGCTCCGGGCACCAGTGACAGAGGACAGACTCACTCACAATCCAATTTGTTATAACCTTCCAGAGAGAGAGGGAGGCAAAATAAGAAGAAGAAATCCCATTATCTTTATCTGTTCTTCCCATCAGCCAGCAGAAAATGCAAACGGGGGAGAGACAGCTGCCGTGAACGCTTTATATTTCACTCAGAAGAGGGTGTATCTTTTATTCCATACAGGGATTTCTTATTTGGAAAAAAAAAATCCTTTCAGAATGACCTCAGAGGCAAGACAGGGTGGGTGACAGAGTTCCAGGGGCTATTGACAGAGCATTGACTTAAACCAGAGGAATCTCTGGAGGTCACAGGCAGTAAATGAGGGAGAAGAAAGGCCTATGGAGGAGACTACATAGAGAAAATGGGTCTTCTCTCCATCTCCCTGCTGTGTGCCAGGGGCCTAGGTACTGTGCCTCTCTGGGCTGCTGATTCTCTATTTGTTGAAGGCAAACATTCGTCCTCCCTCTGGGGAGTAGACGGAGGTATCAAGAAGAGTTCTTTAGCTCACAGAGAGAAACATCTGTCCCTGCTACTATGGTGAGAAATGAGGAGCTTCTCCTAGTCTCCTAGTCGCCTAGCCACTACTCCTGGCAGGGTTTTACAACAGCTATATAAGAGTCTTGAAGATGGACAGGTTATTGAAGAGTTGAGATTCAAACATCCCTAGTGGTGAACTGATGGGGTTAGCTCATATATTCAGGGTGGAGTGGCACCTAGACTCTGTGCTTTGAGAACCCCACTCTCTTAAAAGAGCTGTCTGTGACTATCTTTACATCCATACATCCCAAGAGCCTGTAATTCAGGCAGATCCTGCGTCCTTCGCTTTGGATCCTGTGATGGTAAATTTTATGTGTCACCTTGGCAGGGTTCTAATATCTAGCCACTTGGTAAAAAACATTATTCAGCCTTTCTGTGAAGTATGGGTATATAAGATTAACATTTAAATCCCAGGACTTAGGGTAAAGAAGATTACTCTCTAGAATGTGGGTGGGTTTCTTCCAATTGGTTGAAGATCTATAGTGAGCAAATGCTGGCCATCCCTGAGACAGAGAGCATTCTGTATAAGATGGCCGTATGCTCTTCCCTGGGCCTTCAGTCTTCCAGCGTACCCTGTAGAATTTGGACAGTTTGGACTTGCTGGCCTCCAAAATCATATGGTCAATTATGTATAAGATACAACCCCCCTTACACACACACACACACACACACACACACAACCACACACACACACACACACACCCCTCAACTTACCCAGAGCTATGCCCAGATAAGTCCATCATAAGGGAAACATATGATAAGTAAAAAAAAAAAAAAAAATTACTCTAGTTTAACTCAGCTTAAACACACTAGAGCACTTACATACAGAGCCTACAATTGGGCCAAGTCATCTGACCAAAGCCCGCCTTTTCTAATATGATGAAGATTTCCTGCACAGTGTAGAACATACCACTGGTAGAGAGCAATAGAACACCAAATGGGTATGGGTTATACCACTGTACAGTGGGATATTGGCTCTGTTGCCCTTGGATCCCTGCCAGTCACAACTGCCCACATAGTTACTTTAACCTCTGGGTCTGGACAAGGCTCATGCAGAGATGAAGGGAATGCTGGGAGGACTCCAACCCAAGCAGCCATGGGTAGATGTGCTGGGGACAGCAGCTGCAGGCTGGGCTGCTGGGAAGATGAAAGTTACTTCATGTCAGGGAGAGGTATGCTGGGGATGGATATCAGACCAACTTCTTCCTTCAGTCTGGGACAAGGGATGGTCATCTGGGGAGAAGAGGCAGCTTGTGTGAAACACCCTTCTCTGTGGGAGCAAGAGGCTCAAGAAGAAGTGGAGGGTGCTCTGCTGTGCTGGCTTTGCCCAGCATGGGCAGACAAGTCTTCGCCCAGTCTGTGTGCCAGGTGGCCAAGTGGCCCTTGGCATAGATTGATTTGTGGTGACAATGACATCTCCCTTTATACCTTGATTTAAGCTTTCAAAGCACTTTCATCTACATGGACAATTCACCTCACCTCCCTCTCCTGACAAGGGCAGGCATGGAAATGACTTTGGCTCTCTGAGGAGGCTTCCTTTCCTATGCTTTGCAACTAGTTTTGGTCTGAAGAAAAACAGAGTTGGGGGGGCTGCTGAAACTCCTGCTTTAATCTGAAAGAAAGAGAGAGAGGGAAGAAAGGAAGGAGGGAGGGATGGAGGGAAGGAACTCTGGGATAAGAGATACAGTGGGGCTGAGCAAGGAGTCCCTTGGGAAGACACAGCAGAACCCAACCTCTCCTGGGTTCACACTGGCGAGATTATGAGTCCAGAGTTTATACTGGCTTATGGATCCCCACTGTAACCTCCTTGCAACAGAGTGGTGTGATACCAAAGCAAAGCAACCTCTTTGGGGCAACCTCAAGAACGCCAAAGTGGGAGAGGAAGTCTGCTCTGGGCACTTGGACATGAGCTACCACAGGATGTATGGGAGACCCACTTGCTTGGTGGGAAGTGAACTTTCTAGGGCCTCTGTAGCCTGTTGGTTGAGAGTACAACCAATTTCCTGTGGGCCCTGGGATTAAGCATCTCTTAGGCTCCCTTCTCTCCTAAAGGATGGAGGAAAATGACTTCTTTAGACACTGCAGCCTCCATCCTAGATGGGTCCCATTTGTGGTTATGAGACATGCTACAAGAGACACACTATATTTCTTCACTGAAGACATATTTGATGGGTTTGCATCCTCTGATCTCTGAGGGAAGCAATTCTCTGAAACTAGCAAGTGTTTTCTTCCCTCTCCCACATACAGGGTAGGAGGTCTCTAGAAAGGGAAGGTCAGTCATAAGAAGCAACCATTATCCCAACCCAGTCTCTCCAGGATGGCCAGCAGGTACAGGAGGGTTACAGTTTCTCTGATTGGAGTCTGATATAAAACACTGGTCCCATCCTTCGTAACTACATCAGGCCTGAATTCAGCTCACACAGCCACCCACTGGCTTTTAGTGTATCAGCTATTCCCTAATAGCAACTGAGCTGTTCTTCTTCCGGAGCAGGCTACTGTTTGCCTCCTTAGGAAGCCACCATGTTCTCAAGCACAGGACACACTCAGGACTCCCTTTATCCTTCAGCACCCCTACTCTCCATCACCTTTTCCCAGACCTCCACTCATTTCACAGATACTGATGCTGAGGAGCTGAGGGGTGGCCCATTCTGGGCCCATAGATAAAATAAGAAAAGGAATATAGGTGCTTCCTGGTTCTCCCACTCAAGCCGTTTAGAGAGGGCTCTGGAATGGAGAGATTAGCACCAGAGCCTTCCATACTGAAGCCATTTCATTTCCCCTGACTCTACAGCAGGGCCCTTTGCTCCATTAGTCTATGGAGTCCCTCATGGCAGCAGACATAGGTCAAATGCATATAGTCACACACCCAAGTTCTAGAGACTGGTACCCTGGGATACATAGATATATACCCATGCTCTCTGATGCAAAGCTTCCTCTGTGACCTAAGAACAAGACACTTAGAGACACTACTGCACGAAGAGGTGCACAGGGTTCTGTACATATCTAGTCTTAAGCCTAGTGGGAGGAGACAGGATTAAGAGGGGATATTAGATATTCAAGGAGCTAAGGAAACTTCCAGAGGCTCGAGATCTTTAGGCATCAGAATGTGGCCGGAAGTGGAAGTTGGAGGGAGGGGTAGAAATCACCCTGGATTTGAGTAAAATCACAGAAGCCCATCTGTCCTATTTAGCTTAGTGGAAACCAGCTTAGAGGCCAGATGGATGTGTAGGGCTTCTGGGGGTCTTTCACCCTGCCCCCATGTTGCCTGGAGTCAATGCCGTCCTCATACCCAGAATTCACAAACATCCACAGCCAGTGTCCCCAGCAGCAGATTCCCTCTCCCAGGGTCTAGGTGTGCCACATGAAAAGCTGTCAGTGTGTCATCCCCGCTGAACTCTTACTGTAAAGTAGTTGCTGTTATCATTTCTACCTCATAGGCAAAGAAAAGAGGTACAGATAGTTTAAGTAATTTGGACAGGGTCACACAGCAAGGGCTTAGGGACACCAGGCCTCAGAACCAGGTGCTGCAAACAATGCTGGAGTTGCCCCTTTCCATCCTGGTTTCATCAGAACCTCCTCCAGAGGACATCCCCTGCACGACATTCTATGGAGCAGTCAGGCAAAGTCTAACCACCTCTGGGTGGCATGCCCTTGTTTATACAGGATAGGCTACCACTTCCCAGAACCCTCAAACACAGTGTCATCCTACTCCACAGCAGGCCGTCATATCTCATTTTTCTCTACTCTCTTTCTCCATCCTCCATGGCTGACCTAGATCCCTCGAGCTGTGAGTGTTCAGCAAAAATTATCAGCACAGCACAGAGGGGAGGGAGAGCCTGGAGGGAACAAAGGCAGTGTCGAGACCTTGGCCACAGGGGGAAGAGTAGCTTTGCCCTTATATCCCTGCATTCAGATACAATTCCTGCAATCCCAGCCCTCAGCCACTCTAAACACGGCAGAGGCATTCTCTGACAGGAAGGTTCACCAACAGAGGGCCTGGTGATTTTGTCTGAGGCTCATGGGCCTTGCCCCCACCAATTCCAAGCAGACTGTAAAGGCAAACCCAGCCTGCCTGCCTCTATCTACTGCTCCTGCTCTGTTCCCTGAAGCCCAGATCTACCTATTGCTGGACCAGCGAAGGCAGGAGCTGACCAAGATGAGGCTTAGGGATAGCCCTGGAGACCGTCCCTCTTACCCAGGTCCATGTCTGCAGCTTTGGGCCGATGGGAGCATGGGACATTCTTGAAGATGGCATCTAGGATCTTCTCCTTGACCTGAGTGATGGTGTCACAGTTGAGGATCTTCACTGGGACCTCTGGGCTGTTAGCATTATCTGGACTGACACAGCTCAGGACCTGAATGTGGCCGGGAGAGGTCACATGAATGAGGACAATAGGAAGGGCTCCCAGATCCCAACAGTACCCTGAGATCCTTCATGAATGACTTCTCTCTCATGATGGGGTGAGAAGGGGTCAGGGTAACTCCATCCTTTCCAGAGAGACAGGATGATACCATGTCTTCAACATCACTGAAGGATTATAAACTGCATGCTTAATTATAACTGCACACTATTCGTACAGATGCTCAGATTTCTCAAGGGGAACAGTATTCTATAAAGAACGATGCCATGCTATGATGGGAGCGAGGGAGGATCTATAACAGAACAACATAGAAGCATGCACACATGTGCAGTCTCACTTATACACCTGTGTGCAGGGTGGGGGCACCCCATCAATACACTGAGACCCTTACCTACCTCAACCCCACCTCTGTGTGTCACCCTTTATTGTTCCTCTAATACATAATCACCCTTCTCTTTCTGTATGTCTTTCTCTGTCTCTGTCTCTGTCTCTCTCTGTCTCTGTCTCTGTCTCTCTCTCTCTACCTCTCTCTGTCTCTCTCTGTCTCTCTCTCTCTCTCTGTCTCTCTCTCTCTCTCTCTCTAACATACCCTCACACACATGCTCAATACTAATGAGAAACTGAGCTCCTGTTTTAAAAGATTTAATAGCTTTGGTTTGGGAAGTGTTTCAGGATGATTGGAGGCTGCTGGATCTATTAGAACTTAATGTATTCTTTAAGTATAAAAAGGTGCCTTTTAAAAAACCACAGTTTCAGGCCCTGTGAGTGGCCTCCCTGGCTGTGAACCTGAAGCCCTGGTCAGGTGATGAGGCCACTGCTGGTGCAGAGCCTCTACTTCTCATTCAGAAAGAGACGAGCAAATTAGAACTGCTTCACCTGCTACTTGCTTCCTTAAAGAAGTTCAAAGCTGTCCGCTAGCCATCCTTACAGTGTGTTGTTTCCATATTGCTGAAGCTTTGGGGATTCCCTGGGTCAACCCCAGTGAAACAGGAAGGGAACTATTAGGTACAGGAATAATCAGTGGAAACCAGCAGAGAGGCCTGGGTGTTGGGGGAGTTGAGGCCAGAAGTCCTACTGTTCTGGGCTCCCAACTACTCTCTCTGTCCGTAGAGCCTTCTATCCCCTTTCTTCTTGGAAGTTAACCCCCAGGCCCCTCCCAGTAACCATTTCCCAATAGTCCCATCTGGCTTGCAGAACCAGACACCAGCCCTCCTCCTGCTCCATGTGGTGGTAATCAGAACCCTGGCCCTGGGCTCCTGCCTCTCATTAGCAGCTAGACTGCTATGAGCACAAATGGGGAACATGCTTATTCCATTAAGAGGAAGAAAAAAAAAAAAAAACAAGCCTGAATCTTTTAAAAAAAAAAAAAAATCACACTCTCACCTTCAAAATGTCCTGAATTGAAAATATGAGAGGCTGGGCCTCTGAGCTAAATGTCTATAAGGGCCAGCCAATCCTGTCTCCTTTGAAAAACCTTCCATATCCCTCCCTCCTGCTCTAGTCACCATATTGCCCTTTTGCCAGGCCATTGATGGGCAGTCAGCCTCCTCTAGGCAGCAGAAAATCTGACCTGTTTTGCCCAGAAGGACCATGGAGCAGAGACGGATACTTAAGGGTGATCTGTCATTGCATGCTTCAAAGCCAGGACTCATCTTTGAAAGAAAAAGAATTTGCTCCACAAAGAAGAGGGTCCCAGGCTCTGAAACATGTCTTCGACTCCTGGCTCGCAACTGATTCAGAATCAGCCACCTGGTACTTTCTCTGAAGGTTTTTAAGGAGGTTCTAGCCATTTGGTGGTCTTGCAGGGAACATTTAACATTCTATTAGTTCCTGGGAAGGAGTGTAGCACTCTAGTAGGCTCCCTGGGGGACGGGGGAGGACACAGACATCTAGACAGCTAGTGGGCTCCTGGGGCACACACATCTAATATTCTGGCAGGTAAGCGGGTATGTATCTTATACTCTAGTAAGTTCCCAGGTATCTAGCACTGAAGGGTAACCTAGCAGGCATCTAGTCTTCTGGTAGGTAACCAGTTGAGTGTTTAATGCTCCAGTAGGCTCCCTGGTAATGTGGGTCCCGTGGTTGTGCTAACTCAAGTTCCAGCAGGACAAGGTCACTGGCAGCAAACTCAAAGCTCCTGGGGTTCCTCCAGTCACTGTACATGCCCTCAGTTCCCAATTCTGCATTTGACCTGCTCAGTGGAAATCTCTGCTGCTCTGTCTGTCCTGGTGCAGGACCTCTTCCTGCATCCTCACCCGGATGCAGTATCCCCTCCAGATGTACAAACACCCTTCCTTACCATCCTGCCATCCCTAAGCAAAATAATCTCCCATTTCTCTCCCATTCCAGATGTTTCCAACTTAATGCGTGGTCAGCCGGGTCTACTGGATTCTTCACTCTCTGCAAGTCTATCACCTGACACTAGCTGGGCAGAATCTTTTGACTTGTGGAACAAAGGCTGCTGCAATTTGGGGACAGGGTATGATTGTGCTCATACCTCATCGTGTTGCAAGGGGATGGTGGAGGTAGAACTAGAAACATTTAAACATATTTATCTCTCACTAAGAAATCCATTCAAGCCTCTATTTCTGGTGTCTTCCCTCTTTGCCACCTTTATTGTAGTCTGTGACTTTCTCCTATGAGCTGAAAACTAAGAGGGCACAGCAGCCTAACAGGCTGTGCCTTTGGGTTTTCTGATAGTCAATCTGCTGGGATTCTGGGCCCCTTTGAAAGATGGGAATGGGAAAACCAGAATGGACTTCCAGCTAGCAGAAACAGCGCTGTTCTAAGAGGATCCCTACCTGGCCATAGGATCTGAACAGGTTGGTGTAAGCATCTGTCCCTGCTATTATCACCTCCATCCTCATCCCTGTTGGACCCTGACTACTCAATCCAGCATCTGTCTTGAACCATACCCGCTGAAGTGTCACTGAGTTACAGCTGAGACACTGGGATAGCCTGGTGCATGGGCCACAGGAAACAGAGGTGGGCGCACACAAGGGAGCACCTGCCTGGGACCTGCAGCAGATAAAGCTGGAAATATGGTTTGCTCTGCATTTTTGCAGTTCCTTCTTCAGGACAGAGCTGACCTACCAGAGCTAGGGGAGCAATGACAATACTCACCAGGGTCTTATATTCAATCTGCTGCCGGATAAGTTTGTCCTCACTTAGTGAGTAGCGGGCCTCTCCGGTGATGGCATCAATAGGGCCCTTCTCCATCTGCTGCTTGATGGCACAGAACAGGGAAAAGAGAGGCTCCCCAGCGCACTCCTGCATGAGAGAAGAACCCCACATTAGAGCTCGGGGATCAAAGTTGTGCAGGGCACACCCCACTGTTCTGGCTTTCCTGGTCCTGCCTACTTCTTGGATGCCTTTTCCCATTTCTTTTTCTGTAATCTTCAGAGTTGCATGAGCCCTGGCTCTGTAGACCCAGGTGGTCCTGCTCCTTCTTGACCCTTGTCCCTTCCTTTCTCCCTTCCCTCCCTCCTTTCTGCTCTGTCTTCCACCCCACCATATCCTGCTTTCTCTGTGAACCAATTAAGAAGCAGAGGTTGGTCCACTGGAAGCCTGAAAGCCCAGCATCTCTGTTCTTCCACCTCCCAGGTGCATCCTCTGCTTATCTGCAGCATCACGCCTTAGCATCATGTGCCTGCCCTAGGACCTTTAATCAGCATCCATAAGTCTGGTACTAGGGAAAGAAGAGGATGTTGAGATGGGAGAGGACTCCAGGAACTTACAGGTAACTTGTGCTCAGCTAAAAATGGGAAATTAGCTTTTGGACCACATGGAACCGTTTCAGTGGTACATCTGCTTCTCACTTGGGAGGAACTAGCCACAGAGGGGGTCATTTCTGAAGTTATGACCAGACAGGAAGCTCTCTTCAATTCAGTTCCCTGATAATAAAGAACTGCATTTCTTGTGTGCTGGATGCATCAGGCTCCATAAGAATGGGCACAGTAGTTGTAGAGTATAGTGGGGTAGGCTCAAGAGGTAAGCTTACACTCAGGAGAGGAAGGAGGGCTGGAAATTGGTCCTCAACTCATCCTACCTTGAGGAACTTGTAGAGGAGGAAAGTGAACCAATTAGTCAACATCTTCTCGGCCACTGACTCCGTCCTGGCATCATAGAGAGAATGGGGAAAAAGAAAAGAAGAGATGATTGGTCAGAGGCCATGGACTGGGTAGTGTGAGAGAGAACCTGCCAGCATCTTTCCGTGTCTGGTAACCTAACACACAAGAGGTCTTTCAGGCCCTGGGGCTGAGAACAGAGTTCTGTCTGGGAATCTGGATCTTGGCATCTGGCATGCTATGGTATATGTGGGGTCTTCCTTTTGCCATCCTATACTACTCTGCAGTGATGGCAAAGGTCTTCACCTAAGCTGTCCAGCTGCTACTGGCCAGGTGGCTACTGAATACTTGAAATGTGGTCCATGAGTCTGAGGAGCTGAAGTGCATTCAGTTTATTTAGTGAATTTAGAATTGAGTCATTACATGCGGTAGAAGCTTTCCCATTGGATACAACAGCATTAGAAAAATTTGGGAATGCATTTGTGGATGCATCCCTATTGATAAGAAAGAAATAAAAAGCAGAACAGGAGATGGGGTACTAATTAGGTGGGACATAGGAAGAAAAGTGGCACAGGAAGTCAATCACCATAGAGAGATCAGGTATTCCACATGGAGCCTGCTACGTTATCTAGACCCACAGCATTGGCGGTCACAGAGAGGAAGGCCATAGCACTCTCCTGTCTCAGAGGTCACTGCATACCTCTAAGGAAAGCTTCTGCAATGGCAGAGAACACTTATTTGAGTCTAACATGTCACGACTTAAGATTTCTTATTGTTTTCCTTTGCGAAAGTAGATGCTGTGGTGTCATTGTTGAGTTGGACTGCACACCGGCCATATTTCAAGTGCCCAGTAGCTACAGGTGACCAGGAGCAACTGGACAGCCTAGGTTGAAACTTGGACTGAGGACATGGCCAGCTCCAGAGACAAATTAGCCCATCCAGACAGGTTTGGTGGATTTAAATACACAGTTGTTAAAAACTGTTGGTAACTGAAATCCCCAGGTGTCTAGACAGCTGCTGGTTGGCAGTGAAGCCAGAGAAGGGAAAGAAGGAAGAATATTGGAGGTTAGGGCAGCCAGTGGCAAGAAGAAATGAAGGACGCTGGAGGGCCAGTGCAGGAGCATCCCCGGAGCATAAGCAGAAAATAAGGAGAGAAGGCAGAGCCCCAGAGTGAGACCGTGAGACCACGCCAGGAAGTTGTCAGTGGGAGTGCTAGCAGGCAGCGGCAACCCTAGAATTATGCCAGTGGGTGGCTACACAGCAAAAGTAAAACAAAAATCAAAATTATCTACCTTGCCGTTGGCAGAGCTGTGGGATTCTCGTCTGCACTACAGCCTTTTGCAGCTGTGCACACAAGCGCCCCTCCCCACCAGAGAAAGCCCAGAGCAAACTATTCGGAGAATCTATCTGCCAATCACGGTGAGCAATACTGAGGCCTGGAGTCTGACACAGAGACCATAGGGCAAAGGTCAGGCAGGATGGACTGGTCTGAGCAGAACGCTGGATGTGGGTGGTTTTCATGGTGTTTTCTAACTGCAGATCTGCCGTGCTGCTGGGCATTGGATGAACAACTAAGAAGAGAAATGGTCACCCTTCGAGTGGATGCAAGCAGAGAATGGAGTGCTTGTGTTTTCTAACTAAGTCAAAGTCCCAGGGTAGGCAGGGCTGACGCTTGTCTAACCTTGTGGGTTTTCAAAACATGTGGTTAGAACATGTTTTATGGTTCAAAGGAGAAATTTTCCACAGGTTCACATGTTTGAACACTGTGTCCAGCTGGTGGTGACACTGTTTTGGATGGTCATGGAACCTTTAAGAGGTGGGCCTGGCTGGAGGAAGTAAGCCACAAAGCTGCCAATATCTTGCTTACCTTGATAGTCCATTTTTTCTCAAACCACAAGCCAAAATAAACCACTCCTACTTTGATTTGCTTGTGTCAGGATACTGGTCACAGACATGAGGAAACATAACAGCACCTGACTTTGCCCAGCAGTAAACCCTGAGCCTATGACAGGGGTCAAGACCTGTTTACTGGGCTGCGCTGAGTTGTCCCAAGAGTTTCACTTTCTGTTTCTCAAATGGGGTAATTCCCTGTTAAAATGTAGGTTTCCATGAGGTCTGGGAGAGGCCCAAGTAGCTTTCTGTCTATATGCTTGTATGCTGCTCTTGTTGATGGCTCATGGGCAGCTTGAGGTCTTGTTCTATTTCTAGTCCTGGCCTAGATAGGCCAGGCCATGGCCTAACTGCATCTTTGACACAGAATTACAGGAGAAGATGGTACATTTCAGAAGGGCAGGGATATAATGAAAAACAGTATGGAATCAGCTCGGCTGTGGGCACCCAGGTGATGGGTGGGACTGGCCTCCCACAGGTCAGTGCCTCACCCTTAGGAAACATAGCTGTTCCCTCTGCAGCCTGCCTGGTGTACCTGATGCTCCATGAGCACACATTGGATTGTCCTGGGGCAGGGGATACTTTGACCCCAACTGGCCACCGTAGGCCTTTCTCACCTCCTGAGCAGCAGCTTGGGTGGTTCTTGCTCTCCAGGTTTTTATCAATAAGGTCAGCCAGTAGCTGCTTCAGCACGTCCGTGGCGTACTCTAGCTTGCTCTGAAGTACCGTCATGATGAGCGAGGCCACGTTACCTCGGTCACGCATGGAAAAACTACGCTGAGACTCCAGAGTGCGGATGAAAGAGAGTAGGAACACCTTGTTGTTGATGAGCTGGGCGAAGAGCTTCAATCCTTTCTCCACACGTTCCTGCCGGTAGCCTGGGACCTGTGGGAAGATTTGGGATCTTAACATGAGCTTCTGGCTGCCCCACTGACTGACCACAGAATAGGCTCCAACCTCCTCTATTCCGGGCACAGTTGATCTGACTAGCATCACCAAGTCCTTCTCAGTTGTCAGGCATGGGGGTCTAGTATCTGTTTACCCTCCATCACAGATCGCAAAGTAGGTAAGTACCTGCAGTTTTGAGACGCAGTCACTAAGACCAGGGGAATTAGCCACAGTTCACAAGAAGTAGCAAGAGAATTTGAATCCACCAGTGTTAGACTCTAGAGGCTGAGCTCTTTCCTGATGGTGATACGGAACTAACTCAGGGTCCGTGTCTCAGAGCACCTTCTAATTCTCTGGAGCTTTGAGAGGCCAGAACTGCTGTGGTTTGTGTCCTGCCTGAGGAATTCCCAGGCAGGGAACCCAGCTAAGCTAACACCTACCTCTCTCCATCCACTCCAAAGGTTCTATGGTCAATTTCCTCTGGACTCTGTCACCTCACACTCTGTAAGCTTATGCAAGTTCAGTTGTCTCTTAGGGACCCCAACTGACCTACTTTAGGAAAGGAAGAGATGGTCTCTAAGGTGCTACCATCTGTTCTTCACCCAGGGGAGAAGGGACTTAACCTCCTCCCTGCGGGGTAGGTTTTTTGGGGAAAGGGGTACAATCAACTTGAATGGTATATGGCAGCCATTTAGCTGAACACGGAGGACAGTCACTGAGATGTCCAGAAAGGGGTACAATAGCCCTGTTCAGAAGAACCTCAGGCTGGTGCCTCCCCGATGCTTAGCAGCAATGGAATGAGTGGATGCTGCCTAGTCCTGAGAATGAATGACCGACTACTAGCCATAGCCAAGTGGCAACTGCCAGGAACACACTGAATATAGACAACAGACACTAGAGTGGGCTCACTCTTCATATAGCACCATTCAAACACTGATTGGGACAGAAAAGAAAACCCATTGGCAGTCAGAAAGTGGTTTCCTTTGGCAATTAGGAGGGGACACAAGACACCTAGAGAGCTGCTACTGCTCTGCCTTTTGATCTGAACAGTGCTTGATGGGTGGGACGAGTAGCTGTCTTGGGGACCTGTCAGTCATCTACTGGGCAGTGATGAATGTACACAGCTCTGCGTGTTTGCTTCTAAGAAAACTGCTCTTGGGGATGTAGCCACAGCCTTGGCCCTCATAGGAGCCTTTGTGGAACTGCTGAGAAGTGCTTGTCCCCTTGAGTGTAGTCCTGGGGGTATACTGAGGGAGGAGAGACAGCTAATAGAGGTGCCAAGGTAGCAACTTAAGAGCTATGTCCCAACTCCCCCAAATCTTTGAGGAGTATCATGCATGTCACAGTGAAGAACATGGTTTCAGTTGGTTAAGCCTGGGTTGGATTCAATGGCAAGTGCTCACTACTTGTCAATTTCTTCACTAGAAAAATCCAGTTGCTGAAGAGCTAGTTGTATATGGACCTTACTTCCTCTTTGCCAAGCTCTGCTTGGATTGTTTAGGATATATTGGCTTATTTTGTCACACAAAACTCTAAGGTACAGGATCTGTTAGGATCTCTGGGACACATGAGGTCAGGGGTTTCTTCAGGATCCTCTAAGCTAGACCATGGACCCAGACAGTGAGTACATACCCTACCCAGGAGCCATCACATGGGCTCAGAAACTCATGAGAGGCCTGTTGAACTGGGTTCCATGCATGGCTGAGTCACAAAGAACAGCTGTTTTATTCTGCTGCCCCCCATGTTTCAACTGGCAAGGATGGAGAAAGGCAGACAGAGATGGCCTGTTGGCTCCAGGTCACAGACAATAGCAGACATAGACATTCTTCACATGACTCAGAAACCCCTGTGTCCTGGATTCAAGCTGAGGCATGGACAGCAGGCTGCTGTCAGCTAGAAGCCAGTCCCAAGTCCTTGGCTCCTATTCAGAGGGCACACTGGGCCTCCATCTTCTCTGCATGGCAGAGGTCTTGTGTAAGCTTTTCTGGCGGCAGGCATTCTGGTGGGTCTGGAATCTGAGAGGAAGCCTGTCTTCACCCAAAGCAAGTTCTTTGTCATTCCTCTGGCTGCAGTATTAGTACTAGGGAGGACAATTCTCAGACAGAGACAGGAGAATGACAGAGCCAAGAGGATACATTATATACCAGCCAGATCACTTGCCCCTCACCTTGGCCCTCATCATAGCCCCATTCCTTGAGTTCCTCATTGTCCCAAGAGGGCCTAGCCCTGGCTTACCTTACACCTGGTTCCTTTGGTTCCCCAATCCCTGGTGAGCTGATGTAGTACCGGGAAGGGATACATAGTAG
The DNA here is from genome assembly GCA_021653895.1 of Mastomys natalensis. NCBI lineage: Eukaryota > Metazoa > Chordata > Mammalia > Rodentia > Muridae > Mastomys > Mastomys natalensis. The sequence continues at coordinate 267,209 of JAJTUV010000278.1, forward strand.
CCTCCCTCTGCCACAGCTCAGGCGTTAATCTAGCACCTGCCTGTTTCCTCCTGACTTCCTTTCCAAACCTGTGATCGCCCCCTCATACACATAGTCATTCTTTACTTCCTCCCCTTCTACCTCTTCTCAGAATGATTCCTCTGCTACCTGAACTAATGGTAACAGATAATGCTGTTTCCCAGGTGCTGTGGGCAGTACATGTTTGTGCAAGCTTTCTATGGAGTCTTCTAATGATCTCATACCTTCAGGTCCTCAGAAAATGACCACACTTGTCCCCAGGACACCCTACTGCTAAAGGGCAGTGCTTCGTTTTCACACACACACTTCACCTATCACCATGTCTACCCCATTCCTGGACTCAGGAGCTGTCTGAAGGCAACTCGGGCTTCTCCCTGCAGCCTTCCCAGGCACAGTCTCCCAGCTTCCCAGGCCGTCTGTCAAAGGGAAGGGTGGCCACGGTCAGGATTGGTAATGCAGCATATAAAGAGGACATTGTGCCAGCTATACGTTAGCCCATATCATGAAGACTCACTATGAACCTACTGTGTCAGCTGTATCTGCATCTTAAAAAATTCATATGCCCGTGGCCAACAAGCACCTGGCCAGGGCCCAGGGTAAGACATTTTTGGCTAGCCTCTTGCAGGAAAGGTACCATGGTCAGCAGCCTGGGCTAAGGAAATCAGAGAACACGGTAACTGGGTGTGGATGAGAACTCCAGCCCCTCCAGAGTCTATTGCTTTATCTATAAAATGAGACTATGAGGGTCTATGTCATGTTTTATGGACATTAAATAAGATAATGTACATGGAATACTTGGTATATGCTACATGTGCAGAATCAGTAGTGATTTTATTACTTGCCTCTGCACATCCCTGGACTGCAGGTTTTTGTTGTTGTTGTTGGTGGTGGTGGTGGTGGTTTTTTTTTCTGCTTGTCTCTGTTCTCCAGGAGTTTCTAGATATCTAACATACGTCATTCTCTGTCCTGGTGCTGGAAGTAGACACTTTCTCTCTCCACTTGATGGAGAGTGGAGATGGAGGTGAGGTATCTTGGAAAAGTATATCCAGAACCACCCTTTCATACTCTGCCACCCTATCCCGACCCCAGACAAAGTCACTCTGAAACCAAATATTCTTTATTATCCAGATGGTTCTCCACTTTAGTTGAATTCTGTGCATATAAAACTGGATAGTAAAATTTAATTGTAACCCAATAGGTTAGAATTTAGGAGCCAGTGATGGGTTAAAACCAGGAGTGTGTGACTGACGTTCTCTGTGTTTTTAAAGTACTGGTATGTGATTAGAGCCAGGAACGTCGCTTCCTCAAATGCCTCCACTTGCCCCAAGTGAACTAGCAATACATCAGAGCAAGACGACCCTCTCGCTTCATACTTTCCACTGTGGACATTCATCCCATGCAGCTGAAAGGTTGGAAAACACGCCTTTTAACGATGGGGGCGGTCCTTTACACTCAGAACATCAAGGAGAAACTTTCCACAGAAAGAATAGATTGGAAACCAACAAAATAATAGTCCACATAAGAGCACATAAGGTCCACAGACCTAGGTTAATGTAGGGATTGTAAAGTTGATTTCTGGGCCCAATTTTGACATAGGCTTATTTAGAAAAACCTCCATTTAAAAGTTACATCTTCTGGGAGACTTGGGATTCTGAGCTAGCAAAATAATTCTATATTCCTAGGAATATAATAACTAGGAAATATACCAACTAGAAAATATAATAACTAAGAAATGTAATAACTAGGAAATATACCAACTAGAAAATATATTAACTAAGAAATGTAATAACTAGGAAAATAACTCTATATGCCTATCCTGGTTGAATTCTTAGATTATTCCCTTTGATGTCTCCAGACAGGACATCAATCCCCTTGCTAGGACTATTGTCTGTCCTCTCTAGTACAGACAGACAGACAGTCCTTCACTCAGATGTTTCCTATACTAATACTCTATGCCAGGGTCCCCTCCTGGTAGGAAGTCAGACCATAAAGTGAAGCACACGGTCTATACACGAGTAACACACTCATGCGTATAGACAGTGACCTATCTGCTTACCACACCGACTTCTCTGAACTAGGAACTTATGGGCTCTTTTATGTCCTGAGTAGTCTGGTGTCTGTCTGGGTGCAAACTAAACAGAGGATGAGAAAAGATGAAATCCAGACAAGAGTAGAAGTCAGAAGTGGGAGGATGAAGAGTTCAAACAAGGCAATGGATAGTGTTCTGAGATACCTAGTGTCCTTGTGCATAAACACATGATGCATGTATAAGTATACACATGCGCGCACACACACATACACACACGCATGTGTGCACTCACAAATGTGTCATCCAACAAGCAAGTGTGGAGAAATATGGGTGCCATAAACATGACTGTGAATGCGTGTGTGCCATAGTGTATAGCCTGCTGTATCCAAAAGGACCCCATGTGGACACTTCCTCTGACATCATTATCTACAACCCTGAGCAGAGGATCTGTTTTTGTTGTGTGGAAAATGTACTCCTGAGTTGCATCTTATTTTCCATTGGTGTTTCATCTGTACATTCTGTTTCTTCCTGACACATAAGAAGAGAACTGGGCACAAGCTTTTCACCTGAAGGAAACAGAAGTCTGACAGCCTTGGTTCGACTCCTGGCTCTGTGGCCATCAACTGTGTGCCTAGCCACTCTTACTTTGCCCTCTTACTTTTCTCACCTGTAAAATGGGCTCACCGACTCAGAGGGCTCCAGGGAAGACAGATGGCTGATGGATGAAAAGTACTTAAAGCTAAGTAGGGATTTTGAGGGCTGTCTACATTTAACGATCAGCCCTCAGGGTGCTTCTTTTGTCCTGTTTTCCTCATTTATCATCTTTCATCTCTCTCTGGTATTTATCTTGATAAGCCATTCCAAAGCCCTTTCAGAACAGAGCGCAATTTGAATATCTGCATAAGTGAGATAGAGTGCTAGACAGTAAGTAGGATGATGTTTTCAGAAGATGGGAGTCCCTGATGGCAGTACAACAGTGGGGTTTTTATCATCCCATTTCCACTTCCCTTCCTCATGCATCACTTGTCTTTCCCAAGGAAGCATCAAGTGGTAACATCCCTTACACATTTACCAGGCACTGATCCGTTAGTAAAACCCTTTCTACTGTAGCTTACTAAATCTAAATCCATGAACTGCCCACGTTTATCTGGCCTCTCTGTTTGGTTGTGCATACATTGGGTTAGTTTGAATGAGAAGGGCTCCTATAAGCTCATATATTTAAATGTTTGGTCCCCAGTTGGTGGCACTGTTCAGAAAGAATTAAGATATATAGCCTTGTCGGAGGAGATGTGACAGCATGGGTGGGTTTAGAGATTTTAAAAGCCTGTGCCATTCCCAGGTAGAGCTCTCCGGTTTATAGTTGTTGCTTCAAGATGGGAGCTCTCAGCTAATGCTCTAGCAGCATGCTTGCCTGCCTGCTGACGTGCTCCTCACCGTGATGCTCATGGATTCACCCTCTGAACCTGTAAGACCCAATAAACTCTTTCCTCTATAAGTTGCCTTGATCATGGTGTCCTATCACTCAATAGAAAACTAACCAAGACATATATGTATAGATTTCTTCGGAGGGAGTCCTTTCTACTCATCCAATTCTTTAAGGGCTCTTGGAACCCCAGAGGCCTGAAGTACTACTGAAATGTGTACACTGAAGTTCCGTGGCTTGACCCTATAACCACATTGGTGTTTACAAACTGGGGGACCTCAGGCAATATATGCTGTCTCCATGGCCTCCATTTCTTCTTCTGAATCAGGATGCTGGGTATGTTGATCACCAGCACACTGCCCTACTGTAATACAAGCATGAGTGTGGGTTGTGATTCTTACCTCAAGGTCCCGTAGCACAGGGTGGTCTTCAATCCCTGGGAACAGTACCCGCATAGTATAGGTCCTGTAGTCCAGAAAAGGAATCCCAGCTCCATCCAGGTCACTGGTAAGCTCATGGATATCTGTCTGCAGCTCTGCAAAAGCTGGCACAAAGAGAGGCCTGTGAGGAGCCTGGGATGACAGCTCAGTTAGTAAGTGCTTGCCTTGCAAGCATGAGGACTGAGCTTGATTCCTACAGTTCATACACCACACACACACACACACACACACAACAGTTTGCATATATGTGTATACACATATATATGTATACACACACTATATATATATGTACACACATACACACCACACACACACACACACACACACACACACACACACACACATATATACATATACACACACATACATACATTCCCTGGGCAAGGTACACACTTGTGATCCTAGCATTGAGGCCAAGGAAACAGGAAGATCCTGGTGTCCACCAGCCAGCTAACCTACACCACTTGGAAAGATCCAGGCCAGTGAAAGATGGACAGCACCTGAAGAACAGTAGCTGAGAATCCTGTGAGATGCTGGAAGGCACCAGCCTAAGGGTTACTACTCTGAGAATGTTCAGGGCCCTCACCCAGGCCCTGGGGGTGTGGTCTGTGGACCCGTGAGTGTATGGGTGATGGAACTAGATGGCATTAATGTGGAAAAAGCTGGTCTGGGGTCTCGTGTCTTTTAAACAGCAGAGGGATGGGAAGGCTGCCCTCAGACCTGTGAAAATATTGGGATCAGAAGAGGAAGGGCTCTGGTTTGTAAAATGTGTTGGGAAGGGAAACATAGAAGGGCAGGGCAGGGGGGACGAGACAGAGAAATGAGCCTACGCCTAGTGTGGAACTTTAAACTGGGTTTCCTTATCAAAATCAAGAACAATTCCTTTCAATAAAAAAGGGTCTGAGCATCCAATTCTGGGTCATGTAGTTCTCAGAAACCAAACAAAGCTTGGGCAGAGGGACTGCCATCATAACCTATTCTGCACAGATATAAAGGAGGGACTTTTGTCCTTCCTGCCTAAACGCTATGTTATCTGGTGGTAGATTCTAATTGCATGTACTGTCTGTAATGGCAACTCAGGCCTCCAGACGGATAGAACCACAAAGCCCCAGCTGGCCCCTAGGAAAATTTGGCATGCAGTACAGCCCAAAGCCAAAGCTGTCATATTCTATACTGGGCACAGTGTCCCCTGAGGCCATCTTTTGTCACCTCAGAGGTGCAACTGTCAATCCTGTTAAACTGTCATTATTCTTAGTGCATGGCCACACATATCTCTGCATGCATACATGCATGTATATACGTGCACACACATTAACAGGGGTATTGGCACACACTGCCAAAGAACAAGTCATGGCTTCTGCCTAACCAATATTTGTTTTCAATTTGTTTTTTTAAAACCTAAGACTAAGATAAAAAGAATAATTGGTGGCTTCAAAAGGGATTCACAGGCCCAAAGTGACTCTAGGGACACCAAAGAATGAGCCCAGTGCCCAGTCAACATTACACAAGTACCATGACTTGCACACAGGATCCTGCCCTGTTCTTCCTGGTGACTACAGTAGAGCTAACATGAGGTCTGTTGGTTTTCATGGGTCTTCATGGCAGGAAAGGCTTGCTGGAAAGCATTAGGAGCTAACCAGAACTACAGCCCCACTGTTCTGCTATGTGGATGCTGGAGTTCTTGTTATGTCATCCTATTAGGACATCTGAGACAGGTATCCTAGTGCTTCTAAACACACTCCAATGCATGTGAGCAACTGTGTGTATGTAAAGGGAGCCAGGGGCCTCTTTGGTATGCACTGTCACCAAAGCCTTACAAACATGTATTGATGGTTGATCTTAATTGCTAGCTTGAGTGGGTTGAGAAGTGCTTAAGTGAAAGTGATTAGTGAAGCATGGCTCCGGGTATGTCTGTAAGGGCCTTTTCGGAAACAACTGGATAGTAGTTATCAATGGATTGACTCATGCTTTGATGGATTTATAATATGATACTGCTGTTGGGAAGGAATTGATATTTGGAAGGTCCCTACCTGGCTAGAAGTTTTGGCTAGAAGATCACTGGGGCTGGGGGCTGTCCTTGGGACTCTATCTTGCCCTGGTCCTTTTCTGTTTCTTCTTTGCTTTCTGACAGCTATCAGTTGAGTATTCTACCATACTCCTTTACTCCATGATGCATGAGCTCTCTTGAACCATGAGAATGGAAACCTGTACTCCTTTAATTTGGTTCTGGTGGGTTATTCCATCACAATAATATAAATGGACCAACACACTTGTGCTTGTTTGGAATAAGGAACACACAACTGTGTTTTTGTATGAGTCAGTGGAGAGGTATGCGGAGCAAGAATGGGTTACACACATGTGAGTGTGTGCCTGTATAAGACTGTGTAAGCATGTCAGTGAGGTTGCAGTGTGGAAATATATGTTTGTACATGTGTGTGCCAATATACTCAAAGCTCAGGTCTGGGCTGATGTCTTCTTAGTATGGGTGTGGGTAGTGTCCTGGCTGATGGTGAACTCTCTACACAAACCTTGTCTTGGGCACAGGCTGTCTCATAAATATGTAGCAGCTGCCTTGGCATCTTGGAAAGTACCTCTGTTACCAACCCTGCATGTCCTTTGCTGTAAGATGTCTCCTTCTATCCCAGCAGCTTAACTGTCCCCAGCCAGAAGCCACGGGTCTCCTGTGGGACTGCATGGGTTTCTGCCTGCTGAGCCTACCTTCCCTGGGGAGCCTGGCACCCTTCCCTTCTGTTGCCTCCTCTGAATGGGCTGCTTCACTGGCCAGGAGGAGAGGGAGGGAGTCAGGATTGATGTGTCTGCAGTTTCCTTTAAGTCACCATGCACCTCCAACATTCAAAGCCTCTCGCCTGCCTCACATAAAAGAGATTCTAATCACTACACCTAATTAGAGGGAAGAGTACATTGCAGAGAAAAAATTAAGCAGTGTAAATATAATAAAAGGCAGTAATTAACAGTCCCACAAGGCAGATGCCAGGATGACAGCTGAAGGATGCAGAGATGGGATGGAGCCTAGTCTCCATCAAAAGAGGCGGAGCGTCCCCAGGGGGAATCTGCATGATCCTAAGCCCAGGTACAGGGCTGGATTAACACTAGGTACACATTGCCCACAGAGAAATAGCTCAGCTCCTTCTCCCAGGGTGGCTTACAGAAGGATGTCCTGGGGTTTATAAGTCTACTTGCTACGCTGCCTACTTGGGTTTGACACTGCTGATCTCCCTTCATGGTGGCTTGTGTACATTTTTTCCAATACAAGCTGTGAAATGCACTTCCTTTGAAATCACAGATCAATCCTACAGAATTCCTTGCCTGCTGATGGATGAGAACTGAGAGATTGCTCACGTGCATCATGTTGAGACAACCCCCCAGGTCTTCCCTAGAGGAGACTGTGAACTCCCCTTGCCCCTAAGTCAGAGTTTTGAATCTGGACACTGTTCTTGGTGTATCGATGATCCCAGTAACATATCTGGAAGGAGTAAGGAGGAAATTGATGGTGGATTGTTAGACAGAGCTTTGGGCTGGGACCCTGGCTAAGCTCAGAGACTGGCAGAAGGGTTCTGCAGTTAGAATGCCCAGCCTGTGGGGCCACCCATTGTAGCTCAGCTTGCTGGGCTGTGAATAGGAACACACACACACACACACACACATCCGCACATCTACCCTCTTATACAAGTGCATACACTAATACAAGCAACCTTCAGCAGTGGCTGCTGTCACCTAACCTGCTGGCTTGTAAATGAAGGACACACACACACACAATGTGTACATTTACACACATAACTACCCTACTCCTCTACCTGGGCTAATGCACTTACATATACAAATGTACGCATCACCATATGACCTTTAGCACCTCCAAATGCTGCTCAGGCTGGTTGGTACAGTATAGAGGCACATGTGTATACCTGTATACATACAGTGACTTACATGTGCTTGCATGCATACATAACCTCTAATACTACCAACTGCTGCCCAGCCTGCAGGCTCTCCTATGATAGGTACGCATGTGCGCACACACACTGACCCCAGCACCAGGAACCAGCTACTAGTACCTTCCTTGCACTCCAGGGCCACACGGGACTCAAGATTGTCCATCTGCATCTGCAGCCTCTTCAGCGTGAGGTCACTTTCTCTGGACTTCCGTTTGTAAGCGATGAGCACGGCCACGATGAAGATGATGAGGAGGCCACCAGCCACTGCGATGCTGACGATGGCAGGCAGGCTGAGCGGGCTGTCTGGGGCAATGTACACCATCCCAGGGGAATACTCCATGCCACCCACCCGTGCCTGTGGACACAGAGAAGAGAGGAAGCTAGCAGAGCAGGCTGAAGGAGAGTATGGTTGTCAGTGAGGAGCCCTCCCTGCCCCCTCCCCAGAGAAAGCATGGACAGCAGACGCTGCTGCCCCTCAACTAGAAAATGTGCCCATCCTCCGAGTCATGAGGACATTCTCCATAAGGAGACAGCTCACAACTACACTGTAAGCACAGTGATAAAGCTCGAACTGACTTCCCTGAGAATCATTCTGCCATCTGAGTTGGGAACTAAGACACAAAATGGGCTCATGGACCCCCTACACCAGAGATGTCCCTCTTCTCTCTCTCTGTCTCTCTCCTCCTCTCTCTCTCTCCTCTCTCTCTCTCTCTCTCTGTTTCTCTCTCTCTCTGCCCTAACACAGCTTATCACTCCATTTAGTATTTTCCTCTTGTTGCACCAGCCAAGACAGAGGGAGTGATAATACAGAAGAAACTGGCTAGTGGGCAGGACAATGGAAACAATGTGAGGTGAGCTGGAGAGCTGCTCACAGTGGGCGGGAAGTGCTCTAGAAGTCTTTGGTAGCTTAGATATAGCTGAGTCACTCTCACCCAGCACCCCTCATGCCTGCTCCACACACAAGGGATCCCAGTAGCCTCACCATCACTTTGTGCCTGCCGATGAGGTTGGGAGACTCGCAGAGCAGCTGCACATCGGACACTGTCACGGTGCATGGTTTCTCCCCAACCAGCACAGTGTAGTTTAGCTTCACGTTGCCTCCAGCCACAGGTGGGATCAAGTTCTTGCCCTGAACAACAAGAAAGCCATTATCCCAACCTTGAGTCAGAACCACAAATGCTGGAGGCTGCCATGGCCCACTACCCAACATTTCATCTTATGGATGGACCAGGAAAGAGGCCGCCATTAGCAAGAAGTTCAAAGAGTCAGTGTGTGTTAGATATGGTATGTTATGAGTTTGGTCCTTAGTACTATTAGGTAAGAGATAATGGGACCTTTAAGATGCTGGGTTGGCTTAATGACTTCCCCTCTTTTTCCCTTGTCACATGTGCTCCTGCTAGAAGGTCCTCGTGAGAACCAGGACTATTATTTGATCTTTTGTTTCCCAGAAAAATGAGGTAAGTAACTTTTTTCTTTTATAGACATCCAGCATGAAGTATTTTGTGACAACAACAGAAAACAAGTTAATACATTACATATACTAGTATCCTCTCATCCCCCCAGTAAGAAATCAATAATCGATAACTGAAATGCCATGAAAAGTTTATCTGGAATACCTTTAAGATAATGGGGTGCCAGGCTTGAGCTCCAGGATTCCCGAGGGACTGAAAGCCTCAAACACAGGGTTAGGATAGTAGGTGAAGTTGGTCTTGTTGAGAATTAGCAGAGACTGGACATTGTCCAGGATGAAACCAAATTCTTCAGGCCTCTCAGTGAGATCTGACTGGTGGTCGGGACTCAGGGCAAGGGCTGGAGCCTGGCAGGTCATCTCGGTAGCATTTAGGACCTCACAGATCTGCAGCAGTCAGAGGAGTGAACAGTGAGCAGTATCTCCACACCAGGACTCCCGGTGTGCGGTTGATATTACATGGGGTTGATATAGGAAGATTATGAAGGAAACAGGTAGGAGCATCCTCTTGGCTACTCACAGACTGCACCCTGTGGCTGTCTCCTAGCTCTGGCTTTGCCCAATGTGAACATGGCAATGATTAGTTAAACTGTGTAGGAATGGTGGGGTGAGAATGGAACCCTGTGAACTGTGGAAATTAATGCTCTTTCAGGCCTATAGCCCCAACAGCTGTAAATATGGCCATGCCAACTCCCCTATCCCACCATCCCAGGTCACAGACGTATCCCATGACATGAGTCATGTATGTAGGCAAGGGCCTGCCAAGGGACTCACGTTGATGTGCTCTTTCCCTCCATGCTTGGCACGGATCTGTGGGTTCTGTATGAGGTCCAGATGAGTTCCCCAGACAGCAATAGGTGTGTTCCCACTGCCCAAAGAGAAAGAAAGGAGAGTGTGAGCCACAGGCATAGGAGATGTAGTGGCCATGAAAACAGTGGTCATCAGGATGAACCATGACAATAAGGATTAGGAAGCACAATTGTGTCCTTGGAGACAAGGATGAGAAGCTGAGTGTAATAACAAGGAAAGCATCTCAGAAGGCCAGAGGGAGGACAGTGGTGACCAGGTTCTATATTGTCCCTTCCTGAGCTGTTTGCAACAAGTACATCTACCTTATGGAGGCCCCGGTAACAACATGACCCCTTAGTTCTCTGAAGCTCCCAAACTTAAGCCAGCTGTTTTAGCCTAGAATCGCTTCCTCCAACCCTCACCACTCTTGCTCTTGTTCTAAATGGTCCCAGCAGACCCTCCAGTGTCCAAGGTCCAAGCACAATGTTTTCCATGGCAACCATGCTACAGATTGCCTCCTTAGTGGCTCTAGTCCAGCTGAGACCTGTGATAACCATGGCCCAGAACCAGATACCTTTTCTAAGAGTACAGGCGTGACCTGCTTTGAGACTTAAGTCTCCTGAGCCCTGGAGTGGCACAGGACACAGATGAGGACTCAGGTGATTTAGCTCAGTGTGGCCTTTCAAAGAACGTTATGCTCTGGAACTGGGAAGAAGCTGTTGGGGAGTATGGGCAACACTTGTTTGGCTGTGTCCTCTTAGACTAGAGTGAGCAATGGCCTGATTACTAGTCAACCAAGTGTCACTGACAAGCACCTGCTGTCGAAAGCAGGGCGTTGTAGGTAAATCACTTCTACTGTAGTAGCTAAGATCCTTTGTCACCTGTACTCACATGGGTTTCTATCCATCTATCTACTTTCCCATTTTTTAAACTTCTCATGATTCCTCTTTCTCATTGAATGTGTGTTTGTATGCACTCATGTGCTCACATACACACCGATACTTCCAGCCGCGCTTACAGGATTCTTTTCTGTAGATGAGTTTCTTGTATTTAGCCTCCAAGTCCCCAGCCTTCCCAACCACTAATTCTACATTCAGTTTCAAATAACCTCACCATTGTCCCCAAACAATCCAGGCACATATAGGATCCTTAAATCTACACACTGTGCATAGCCCAGTTCATCCTCGGATTTCTTTAACCTAAACTAAATGCTGGCAGTTCAGAATGTATGTCCAACCTCCCTTGTGCCATGAGTGTGACTTGAGACACTGCTGTGTACCAGGAAGATGACACCTTTATTTCTGTGACAATATGAAGGGAAGGTGATTTCAACAAGGCCATGAATGTCCCAGAGCATCACTACCTAGAGTCTCCTAGTGAGAACAAAAGGCTGTGTCACCTTCCTGAATCACCAGGCTCTGAGGCCAAGGCCTGGCATGGCTCTCACAGACTGTTTCCCCTTCAGACTTTAGCTAAGGACAGCCAATGGCCTTTCTCATCTCATCAGCCAGGCTGGTTCTCTCTGCTCTTCAAGCAGAGGGTGGCCAACTATTTCTGTGATGGGCCAGGCAGCAAATATTTCAGGCTCCACAGGCCATATGGTCTCTGTCACAATTATTCAACTCTTTGCAGTCATGAGCAAGCAACTGTAGACAATACAACCAATGAACAGAGCTGTGTGCCAATAAAATTTTATTTACAAAAATTCAAGTATCCAGTCAGATCTGGCCCTTGGGTCCCTGGTCTAAGTTTTGACCCTGGCGTGGGCTTGGTCCTGCCTTAGCCAGAGTAGACTTCTTTATTCTATCTTCACTAATTTCTCCAGTCCTGGATCCCTTCTGGCTAGAGGTGACTGTGGAGGGCACTGGGCAGGGAGCAGGTCGGGAGTAAGATACTGCTAAAGTCACTGTCAGGTAAACAGCATAGACTGTGTCTGTTCCTTCCACCCCGAGTCTTCACTGTGTCCCCCCATGCACCCCAGAAGAGCAGCTTTCCAATGATCTCAAGGGGCTCTCAGAAAAGACAGCCTCCATGGAGCCTTCTCATCCTGATAATGTCCTCCAGGCTTGGAAAAGTGGCCACAGTCAAATGCCTGCAGCTCCATCTCTGATGGGAGGTGTTACACTCTTACACTCTAGAGATCCTGTAATCTCTCTAGGAGAATCCTCCTAAAGAAAGAGGTCCATGAGACCCATGGCTTGCCCTAGTAGACTACTGAAGTGCCCGAACTCCTTGCCTGGGTTCTTCCTATAGCAGCATCGTGTGCCTTCTTTCCCCTCCTGTGTTATTTTGCTTAGTGCATGTGTGTTGGGTGATGGGGAAGCAGTGAGAAATAAGGACCAGGCTTTTCCTGGATGAGTCTGTTATATGAGAGGAACAAAGGGAAGCAGGTAACAGGGCTGATGGGGAAAGGGCTGGCGAGAGAGGGAGGCCTCAGTCTCCCAAGTCACTGGGGTGATAGGCTCTTGTCACCAAGCCTGGTTTCCCTTGGGGTTTTGATGTCTGAGAAAGAGAAACTGAGGGCCAGATGAAGGGAGAAGGTTGTGGGGAATGGGTCCTCCTACCTGACAATGCTCCATTCTGGCTCAATACGCACGATGGTGGGGTCCTCCACGTACTGAAAGACCAGGTCCTGGCGGATCCTGGCCCTGTCCACCTGCACAGTCACCTTCATGTCCAACACCTCCTCTGAGGATGTAGTGTTACAAATGATGTAGGATGGCGAGCGCCTGCAAAGGAGGTAGAGCATGGGTTCCCAGGTACTAAGTCTAGCAGTGGTCCCAGGTCAAGCTCTTTCTTGGTGCATCCGGTTCCTCAGAAGTAAGGATGAGCACTGCCACAGATAGAAAATGCACAAGCCAGGGACAAAGACCTTTTGAAATGCTCTTCTGAGCCTGCCTTTCAAAGAGGCCTGCTCTTTGGGCTATCCTTACCCCTAACCCTTGCCCCAACCTTCACAAGGATCTATTTACATCAGTCTCGTGATGCTCTTTCCTCCCTGTCTCATTCCTGCCCTGCGGTGAGAATCCTGTGAAGTGGGTTTGGCTGGAATTGGCCCCTTGCCACCTGCTCCCTGCGACTCTGAGTCCTGAGACCTGTCTTACAGCTCTTTAAGTCTGCAACTGTGCTTGCTGTACTGGGCTCTCCCTCTCCCTCTGCCTTCTTATAAGTCTCAGCCCTACTGTAGTTGCTTTGAGCAAAGTCATCCTCATCGCTCCCAAAAGAATCCAAGTATTGGCTCCTTGGCTAGCAGTAATGCAAGGTGCAGGCTGGTCTGACTTTGAATCTGCCATAGTTCTTGTAGGAACACCTATCTCTGGGGACTTTGGCTCAGATTGGTTACATTTCCTAACCCATTCCATGGATGGGCTCCCTGTGGCTTCTACTCCAGGCTTCTGGCTAGGTAAAGTGGGGTGAAAAGCCCAGTTGGGCAGAAGGCCTCTTGCCCTCGTTGGCTCAGCCTTGGCCTTCTGGGACAGCCTGCTCAAGGCAGACAGGGAGGTCCTAGGCAGCTCCCAGCAGGAGAGGTTCTGGAGCTGAAGGGGCTTCTGGTTCTAAGCTGGATGCTCAGTGATACCCCATTCTCTGCAAAGAGTAATAGGGTACCAGGCTGAACTGTGGGTGGGGCACAACACCTCCCCCACCTCCCAGGGAGTGCAGGGATTGTAGCTACTGTCCTCCACTAAAGGGAGGAAGCATGCCAGCTTTTACAGGGACTAACAAAAGTCAGCTCGGGTGAGGGGCAGTTCCTATCCAACTCTGTGGGACCCCACATTTCCCTCCCAGGGGCTTTACCTGTATGGCCCTTCTCCTGGGCCCATGGGTTACCTGTGGAAGAGGCAGGGCTGGCTTCCAAACATCACCACCACATTGCTGCCTGCATTCAAGTTGGTGCCTGTGATGGTGACCTGCGTACCCCCAGACATGGGTCCTCGGTTGGGCTTCAGATCTGCAAGGGTCAGAGTCTGTATAGAGAAGAAGAGGACTGAGGCATGCTGGAACAGGCCTTAGGCAGTGCCTCATGGCCAACTGAGGAGCTGCCATCTAGAATTCACTCATGAGGCCTCTGCAAAGCATTTTATATTCTTGTGTGACAAGAGCTTTCATCTCTACACGAATAATAGTAGTCACGATAGCTTTTGTGTACTGAATTTTTTTTTTATCTATAGTGAGAGAGACACAAGTGTATCTATAATTACCCAGTCAATAATTTTTTTAAAAAATGACTATCATTATCTATTTCATAGATGAGGTTCAGAGAGTTCACGAAGCTCTCCAAGGTCATAATAGCTAAAAAGTACTATAACTGAGACCTGACTCCAGGGCTCTGATCTCAGCTACTTCTCCAATAAACAGCCTCCTGTTGCCTGAAAAGGAGGCCTGCCATGGCCAAAGGTCTCTCCAGAGAACCCAAAGCTCTTTCCAGAGCACCCCCAAGGGGCCAGAGCATGGGATTTGTGAGGACTATGCCCAGGGAAGTTTCCAAGGCCTGTCAAGCCCCCTGCCTAGACTAGAGGTGAGGAGCAGGCAGAGGTGGGGGCGGGGAACAGAGCCCTAGATTGCCAGGGATTTGGAGTTGCAGTTTGTTCTTTCATTAGCATTTTAATGGAAAAACTTTCTCTGGTCCCAGGTGAGAAGCCTGTATCTGCATTTAAATGAAGACTTCTCTTTCCTTTCCCCAGCCACAGCCCACTAAAAGAACTCTGTACTGAAACTGAACCCAATGAGTTCACAGGGCCGTGGTTACTCTCCTGAAGGAAATCTCCTTTGGGTACCAGCAAACCCAACCATCTGCCATGTACCCAGATCCCAGACTGGGGACACTGGTGGAATACACCTGGAGACACTCACTGACCTTGACTCTAATGTTCCTCTGCTAGGTTTGAAATCTTTGCTTTGTGGCTTGAACACCCAAGGATAAGGGACTTTTGGTATCATGGTGTGTGACTCTGGGCAAGATATTCAACTTCTCAGGCCACACAGTTGGGAACTAGGACCGCAAATGGTTGTCTCCAGGGCCCATGACAGTTTTCTTGTTCATAGTACTCAGTATATTTCCAAAGGGTAGCTTTGCCCCTCTGCTGTCCCCAGAGAGAAAACACTGGGTCTGTCAGCTGGTGCCCTGTGCCCCTGGGCTATGGGGAGCTACAGCATCGAATGCTAGGAAGGATGGCTGCTTGCTATCAGGTTCTTTGCCGTGGTGTTGATGCAGGGACTGGCTGGAAGGGGTCTGCTCTGGGTGGGAGAGGGTGTTATGGAAACATGTTTTAGACTTGTGAGAAACTATTAATTATTCAAGTCATGCTTCATAAATATTTCACAGTGGGTTTGCACGGGAAATCAAAGTCTGAATTATTTGCCAGCTTTTCACTTGGCTCCGTGAAGGAACAGACTAGAAGGGAGAGGGAGAAGGCGCATTCCCAGCATGAAGACCTCCTGGGACGGAGCTGGTGATGGGCCAGGAGTGTTGATCTGGGCCTTTTGTAGCTTTGACATTTGGGGGACTAACGCACACATCAGAGCCTGGTTTGATTTGTGGAGAGAAACTGAGGGAGACCCAAGTTTGTCCCTGAAGCAGGAGAGTCAGGCAGAGAACCTGTGAGAGTCCTGAATGAAAGAAATTAGTAGGGGAGAAAAACCCATTAGCAAAGAGGAGGGCTGAAAACACAGACAACTGGTGTGTGCGTACGTGCATGTGTGTGTGTGTGTGTGTGTGTGTGTGTTTGTAACCTGAGTTGTGGAGCCACCAGTATGCTCAAGAGGCACCAATATCTGTAGGTGACCCATAGGTCATTATAATACCAAAACCCTGCCCCTCATCTGTGGAGATTTGAGTTCCTGAGATACAGGAAACTGGGTGGAGAATTCAAGGTAACAGAGCAGGTGTGAGAAAGCCCAAAGGATCCCCCAAAGCCTGTGAAAGGAGACATAAAAGCCCCACAGTGGGCTGTGGGCTAAGCTTGTAAACTTCCTCTCTGTTCCAGACTGCGTCTGCCCTTGGAAGTGTGTCATTTTCTAATAAACTGTCCCTGCTTCTGGAGCTATTCACATCTGTCCAATTCTTGGTTCCAGGACACAAGAATCTGGAAGTCCCTGTGGTAGCATTCCTTAGCCTTGGCACCAGAAGTTCTCAGCAGCTCTCAGAGCTACAGAAGTCCCCAGAGGAGCTTGAGGAAACCTATGCCAAGACCCCTCAGGAGAGGGCTTTCTAGGTGGTACTTACGAAGGGACCTCTCCCACAAGCCACCTAGCTGAGGGGAAGGCAATGAGGGCTCAAGGCCACTCAGAAGCATGACTAGAAGCTAGGTCTGTCTTTCCCCTTGACCCCACATTACTCCCGAGGACCCCTGCTTTCCATCCTCACTGGCTAACACTTAGCCTCCAAGATTTTACCCCTGAGTAAATATGGGGTAGAGGAAGGTGCTGGGATCTCCTACATCCTTCCTCTCTGAATATTTACCCTAGAGGATTGTGGCATTAGGCCATTTCCTTAGAAGGATCCTTTCAACTATGAAAGTGACACAGTGCTTGCTTTGTAGCACCTACTGTTCATCATTCACTCTCCTCCTACTTTCCTCCTCTTCGGATCTCTTTTCCCTCCTCATTCCTGTCTTTTGGTATGAGTCCACAGGGCTAGTTTTATGTTGAGGGAAGTACCTGCCAGGCAAGCACCACATGGAAGCCAGAGTCCAAACTGGACACACCCTGCCTTCCCATTGCTTCTTTGGAACTTTCCCTAAATAACTTGATTCAAGCACAATTTGCTCCGGGCAACTTTGCAACTCGAGAAGGTCCTATTGGTGAGATTATGGGGAGGATACTGGTGAGTGGAGGGATGGGAGGTGGGGTGAGGTGTGAATAGGGGAAATGAAAGGGGCCTGCAGGTGCAATTAGGTACAGGGCAGGTGAGAAGGGGCTGAGAAGGTCATGAGAGTAGTGGGTAAACAAGAAAAGATGACAGGCTGCTCGTGAGAGGATGAGGATAAGTGGGGACAGTGGTGGGGAACCAGGACAGACTGAGGAGTAAGGGTGGCTAACACAGAAATGGCACCATATGGAATGGAGACTGTATGATCTTCACCATACTATGAGAGAGATACAAGCATCATTTCCACATACAAATGAAGAAACGGAGGCACAGAAAAGCTATTCAGTTTGTCTGAGTTCTCCCAATTGGAAAGTAGCTGAGTTTAGGCAAAGTTCCCAGGAGTCACCCTGCCCCTTGGTCACACAGAAGACGCTGGGACCCAAGAGCTGAAACAGCTTTCCTGCAGCCATACAAGGAGGCACAAAGGCTGAATCTAGGTCTTTGAGACATCAAGGCTATACTCAGACTCTGCTCACATGGGGCTCCCATGAATGTAGGTGGTGGGTTCGAGACTCTGCTCTGCAATCGTAGCCATATGGTTTGTGGTGGCCTGCATCCAGCAAGGCCTTTGGCATCCAGGACTCACCATGAAGTAATAGAGCTGAGAGGAGCGGGCCATGAACTCAGGCCGACACACAGCCACACAGATCTCCACGAAGCCAGCGTGCTGGCTAGGCTTGGCCTCTCCCATCTCACACACAATCCTATAGGAAGAAAGGAGATACCTCATGAGCCATAGGACTTCCAGCTATGGCTTAGACCCACAGCAGGGCCCAGAGATGGAACTGGCCTGTGTGAGTTCAACAAGTGAGCACATACGTGATGATATACAAGTTTATCTATTTGTATATGTAAATATATTTTAAAGAGAAATGTAAAATATAGTGTACATAGTATTCTAAATACTGGCTTGTCCTTAACGACTTTCTCTGGTGCTTCCATCTAGCCTCTACATACGTAACTCCACTTTCATCTTCCTAGCAGCCTTGTAATATTACATACATGTTTAAACCACCATGAATGTAGTAATTGTCCTGTTGATGTGCATGTAACTATTCTGATTTTTCTCCTGCTTCAAAAACACCCAGCAAAATGTGCCAACATACACATACCTGAGTATCATGTTTATTAGAATAGACTTCTCAGGAGGGAATACACTGGAGTAAATGGTTTGTTCACATAGGGCCCAATAATGTTCCCCAAAAGCTGTACCAATTTGCACTTGTTTCAATGGTCCATTGTTTTAGTTAAGACTAAATAGTCAAAATCTTTTGAAAGTTTTTTTCCCAATATACTATAGATCTTGCTTTAGGTTTGGTTATTATTACAGAGAATACACATGTTCATGTGTCTTATTAAAATTGCCTTCCTTTGACTTCTCTACTAAAGCCCTCACTCTATTACGTTGACCAATTGTCCTGTGAAACCTTAACTAGGCATAGTCATTCTTATAAATAGTCATTTGTTATAAATGTTCCAGATATTTTCCTCCTGACTCTCAATGTCTTACCTGTTTTTTTAAAACTTGGTTTTCAGTATGTTCTGCTACATTAGCATTCAAAAGTATCTATCTGACCTAACAGACTACTTTTTACTTTTTTGTTTCTAGGTTTGTGTCCTGTAGAGTTTTGTTTGTTTATTTGGTTTTAGTGCTGTTCTGTTTATTGTTTTGTTGTCTTGTTTTATGTATGTATGTATGTATGTATGTATGTATGTATGTATGGTGCTAGGGATTTATTTATTTATTGTGCTGGGGATCAAACCCAGGGCCTTGTACATGTCACACAAGCCCCTGTCACTAAGCCATATCCCCAACAATGTTGCTTCTGTGTTATGTTTCTCAAAAGAACTGCTGGGGAAATGTCTTATAGTGTGTGTGTGTGTGTGTGTGTGTGTGTGCGCGCGCGCGTGTGTTTGTGTGTGTGTGTGTGTGTGTGTATAAACAGCATAATAAAATAATAAATATCTAGTGTGGTGGGGAAAGAAAGGACTAACTTTTCTTGCATAAAATTAATAAGAAGCTGTACTCTGCTTGGTCTCCTGTGTGCGAGTATGATGCCTTGACTGTGTGTCTGTCTGCTGTCTGTATTCGTCTGAAATGGTAGATGAGCTGCAAAGCCGTAACTGGCAACATTCCAGCTTTACAATGGGATGAAACTGGTGTGTTAGTCTGTAGACTCTTGTCTACAATCTTTACGTTTTGTCCAGAATCTTGTACTTTAAATTTTGACCTTTTCTTGAGCTAGCCACATGTTCTATGATACTCTCTGTAAGTCTGGTCAGTGGCAGAAAGCTTCAGGTCCCTGTGAACCAAGGACTATAAGAAGAAATACCATTGGTATCTGGTTAGGAATATATAACACATTTTTATCTTATGCTGTTTTTAACTTGTGAAAGGTTTATCAAGACACGATAATACCAAGGGCTGAGAATGCAGCTCAGTAGTAGAACACCTGCCTAGCATGCACACGGCCCTGGATTCAGTCCACACCATGTTCAAAAGAGATATAAAGTTGAGGACCATCTATACAGTAACCTTTTGAACTCATGAATTCTCCATTTTTGTCATTGCTTCTGAATTTTTTCCATTATAAATAAAGCTGAGATAAACATCCTTAAGAGTGACTTTTTGCACAGTCTGATTGTTTAGGGAATGTTCTAGGAGCATTGACTAATGACTATGGAGCATATGAGCTAGACCAATGGTTCTCAACCTGTGGGTCACAACCCTTTGGGGTTCAAGTGATCATTTCCCAGGCGTCTCCTAAGACCATCAGAAAACAGATATTTACATGATTCATAACAGTAGCAAAATTACAGTATGAAGTAGCAACAAAATTAATTTTATGGTTGGGGGTCACAACATGAGGAACTGTATGAAAGGGTCACGGGAAGATTGAGAACCACTGAGCTAGACTAAAGTCTGTGGGGAATGGAGTGTGATACTGGAAAGTGAACAAGGGGTCAAGGGTCCTATCACTGAGTTATATCTCCAGCTTCCTTTTTCTGTTCTTTCTCTTTCTTGATTTTGGGACAGTCTGACTAAGCTGCCTAGGCTGCCACTCTAGCTGAGGCAGGACTTGAACATGAGACTCTCCTGCCTCAGCCTCCCAAATAGCTGGAATTACTGTACTGTAATTAAAGTACTGTCTAAATCCTTTTCTTCTTTTTCTGTTTTTCTTTTTGATAGTTTTGGGAGAGGGAGTTGGGGAGAAAGGGAGAGAAGGAGGGAGCACACTGTACACGTGGTATGTGTGTGATACATGCGTGTGAGCCTGTGGGTAGATATGCCTTTACACACAAGGCCAGAGCAGGGTGGTGGGAATCTCACTCCATTACTCTCACCTTACTGTCTGAACTAGAAGCTTACCCCTTCAGCTAGGTGAGCTCCTGGGAGTTCTCCATCTCTTATCCCAGGGTGCACCTGAGGCAGTAGGGAGCTTTCAGCTAAGACTTTAAATCCATGTGTCCAAATATCTTCTTAAAAGTTTGTCCCAGTTTTCCTCCCACCGAAGTAAACAAGTCAATTTTGCATCTGGTGCTTACTTTTATTTTTGTTTTTGTTGAGATAGCATCTCATGTAGTCCAGGCTAGAGTCAAACTCATCAGGCTGTTGAGGATGACCTTGACCTTTTGACCTTCCTGTCTGTGCCCAGCTAGTCCTGGGATTGTACCTGGTTGGTACAGTACTGGGGACTGAATTTGGGCATCTTACAAGCTAGGTGAGCACTCTACCCAGTTAGCTCAATCTTTGGCCTCTTGAGCATTAACTGTTAAAAGGTGTTCTCGTTGCTTTTATTTGCATTTCATTGCCCTTATGAGTTTTGGGTTCTTTGTGCATCTCATGAGTTATACATTCATGCTCTTTGCTCATTTTGTGATAACTGTCTTTTATTTATAAAGCCTCTTTATCTGTTAAGAAGAAGGTATCTATTAACTGCGATGGGTGTAACTGTATCCCTGCTTTCGTTCACTTTTATATTTCTTACACTGATTTTGGCTGTATACATTTTTAAGTTGAATGTACTCAAAACCTCTAATCTTTTCTTTATGATTTATTTTTCTGCTCATGCTTGAAACATCTTCCCTTCATGAAATCAAATGAATTCACACCTGCGTTTTCTTCTAATCTTTCCATTTCATTTTTGCGCCCCCACCCACCCCTAACTCTTTAATCTACCTGAAATTTATTTGGGTGTTTAATGTGAACTAAGGATCTGATGTTATTCTTTTCCTGGTATTAACCAGCACCATTTATTGAAGGATCTCACCTTTCTGTGTTGATTTGAACTGTCACCTTCATCACACACTAAACTCTTACATGTCAGGATTCTTGCCCTGAGCATCCTATCTCACTCCATGGATCTAACTGATATCATAACCCTTTAATCATCTGGCTTTATAATAATATTGTTGAAGCCTGGTCCACGGTTGGGGGATGTTAAGCTTTTCCCACACCATGCTGTATCAGCTACTGTTTGTTGGCTTTGCTTTGATTTCAGAAAACCATAGGAGCCATGGATAGATGATCAGGTCACTGAGTGCTGGTAGCTGAGAGGGATGGTTCCAAGTCAGAGTGAAACCTTTAGCATCCCACCTGCTACCAGTGCCCTGGAGATTTCCTGATGGCTGTCAGGAGGAATGGCCCATGCAGCACCTATGTGGTTCTGTACGATTCAGTCGAGCAGGCACAACGGCAGGGCACTGCCAGACCTGAGAAGGCCGTGACAGCAGCCCCCATATAACCCTCACAGGATGAATGATAGGTGACAGTGTGGTGAGGAAGGCTGGAATACAGCTCTCACCATGATGCCAAGCATTGCGTGGTTGTGTTCGCTGGGCCAGAAAGTAGTGTTTACTCATTTACCAGATGTGGCTTACCACATCTGCCCCACTAGGTGGGTTAGCGGTCAAGGCTGTCTGTTGAATGACTAGGGAGTACACAGGCCTGGGAATAAGTATGGGATTTCATTTTCAGCCTCCACAGAGGACAGCCCAGGGCTTGCTTTCCATGGGAAAGCTCATGGAGAGTTAGAGACAATAGAGAGAATTGAATTCACACTCCCTGACAGACTTTAATTTTGCTCTTTCTCACCTCTCCGTACCCCACGAGGCCAGCAGCCATGTTCCCCTTCTCCCTGTTACTCCCACCCTTGTCTACAGCTCCCTAGTATGGCATCTCAGTAATCTCAGAAGGCAGAGAGCTAAGGGTGACCCCATAGACATCCTAAAATGTTGTCTGCATTCTACTTCCCACTACTTGGCTCTGAGTTTGACATTAACCCCAAAGGTAGTCCTCAATCTGCAAAAGTCAAATCTGAAACACTTGAGCCATGATATGGCATCATCAATGAAGAATCTTATACCAGGAAACTTTATTTGATGGCAATTACTATATAAAATCACCTTCAGGCTATGTGTATAAGATATATATGAGACACAAATGTGTTAGATTTAGGGCCCATCCCCAGGATATCTCATTATGTGTATAAAACACTCTATGTATGAAAAACACTCTATGTATGAAAAAAATATCCCCACTCCAAAATACTTCAGGTCCCAAGTATTGTGATAAGGGGCATCCCAAGCCTGGGGGCCATCTCTTCCTTCCCTCGGGGTTGCCTCCATCTCCCAGGTAGTTCTCACTTACTGTTCTGCCGGGATGTAGCCATCCACCAAGGGGCTGCATTCCACACCAGCCACCTTGACATGTGAAGCAATGTCACGGAATTCCAGGCCTAAGTTCTCCCCTCGAATGGTGACCTTGGTGCCCCCTTCCCGAGGGCCTGTCACTGGGATGATCTGTAGGGAGAAGAAGGGGTGATCTGTCAGGCCCCTTGAAGCATCACCACCTACTTGCTGAAGAGGCCAGAGTGGGTGTGGTTCTTGCGCTTCTATGTACAATTCCTCCAGCAGGTCCAGAAAGTGTGTGGCTAGCAATGAATGTTATCCATGGGTAAAAAGTCTGTGTTTCCCTGAGAGCCATGATCAAAGCCCCTGGCCTATCATCCCATCTCATAAAGGAAGAGACTATGACTGCAGTGTTACTAAATACTCCAGAGAAAATCAGGAGAGACTTCTGGCATAAAATATAACCCACTTGCCCGCCCAGAATCACCTGTATCAAGGACCATCCCACTCAGATTCAAGATGAAATGTCCAGTCTCTATGTTATTCCTTTTCACTGAAATCCCAAGGCACCTTCTCACACTTCCTTCTTGACAATCACTATTCAATCGAGTTCCTCATCCTTCTTTGCAGCCCTTCCTCCTCTCTTGAACTTCAGCCTCTGAAGGCAAGGGTCTCTTCGGTATCCCCTGCATGCCTTATCAATGACAGTATGCTGTTGCAGCCAAGCCAACCTACTGATCTCTCTTCAGAACATTTGGTATACCATTTACCTTCCTTGTTCCCTTGGCTTCTCATGGACGTGGTTTTAATTTAGATTTTACCCTGGTATGCAGGTCAAAGCAACTGTCCTTCCCTCCAGAGATGTCACCATGGATGTTAACGCTCATAATTACAATGTAGGGATTAGGCAACCAGGACTTGGCCTGCTTTGTGGTAAGGGCTGTGGACAATGAAAGTCCACATTGTTACTTCCCATGGTAAAGTCCTCTTCTGTCTCTGGTTTTTAGAGCACCTACAATCTGTACTGAGGTCCTTGTGGGAGATTCTGAATGACAGGAGTCTCTTGTTCTTTGCAGAATGTCCCACCACCCCATTCTGCAAGAGGCATATGAGGCAGTCGTGCAAAGCTGGTAAAATTGGAAAGCCAAAAGCATTGGACTGGGCTATCCCTAGTGCAGCTTTGCTGGAGTGGTGGGGGGAGTGCTGTTTACTTACTGAAGACTAGCAACTTTTTTCCTCTTACGTATCCCTTTGTGAATGCACATGCTCGTAAGTAAGCGTTTATGTGGTATGTGAGTTTACATGAGAATATTCTCATTACAGTGGAAAACAGCTTTATTGGAGAAACGGGCCCGTTTCTGTTCAGATTAGGTGGGAAGATGTGTAGAAGGCAAGGAGAGGGTGCTTAGGTTCTCCCTCAATGCTTGTCCAGATGGAGGGTCCCCAGTGCATCCCGTGCACCTGGCAGGGGTGCCTGCACAGCGTTCCAGTCCTGGCTTGTCATCCTATAAGAGGGATTTTATCTCTGAACCAGTCCAAGGTCCCCTGGAAGGCTGATGCCAGGTTGGAGGCAGTAAGTAGCCCCCACCATGGTGTGATTTGTTTCATTTGTCACCTCTTTCTTGTGATTTTCTTGGACTCAGGCCAAGAAGGAAGCAAATCCAGCGGATGGGTTTCAATGCACTGAGTCACTATGTGCCACAGCCCCAGGGAGGGCTTAGCTGTTAACAGCATGAGAGTAGTGGTCCCACCGAGAAAGCACAGGACTGTGAATGGACTGGGGAGGAGAGATAGGGGTGTGGGAAAGTAGGCTGAAGGGCATTCCCTCCCCACAACCCAGTCTTCTAGCCTGGAAGTTACCACAGACAACAGTGAAGTGGGGTCCTGGACTAAGTCCCAGTTTTGATATCAGCATCACCAGGAAGGCTGAGGATGGAAGGTTTCAGACAAGGGATGCACTTTGAAGGCCACCCTCAGGTGACCAAAGTGGGGAGTTCACTTATAAAAACCAACAATGGTTTTGCCCAGACCCCTTCTGGTAACACAGTTTGCAAGAGGAGTATATGCCCTGTCACTGTGGTGAAGGAGAACATGAATTCAAGACTCGGGAGACTTGGGAAGCAACACTATTTTCTTCCTACTCTGGTTATTGTAAGGCCACAGCTCTGACAATAGTCTCTACCTGGGAAAGGAAGATAATAACCCTGACCTTCATAGCTGTGAAGGGTTTAATTATGTTCACCTCCAACCCTCCCCTCCAATACATAGGCAGAGATCTAATAATGCCCATCCCCTACAATTCATAGGTGGAAGTTCTAACTAATCTCATGATTTAGTTATTTTTCTTGTTGCTATGGCCAAATACCTGAGAGAAGCAACTTAAGGAGAAAAAAAGATTTATTTTGGTTCATGGTAAGGGGGGTTAGATCAATCACAGTGGGGAAGGCATTGCACAGGGCTTGGCCCCTGGTGGCAAGAGCATGTGGCAGCTGCTTGCTGAATGGCAGTATCCATGAAGCAGAGAATACAGAAGGAAGTTGGGCTCCAACCCCAAATGCTTACCCTCCATGTCTCCCAGCTTAGTTCCACCTCCTGAAAGTTCTACAATCTCCTAAAACATAACCACTACCCAGAGACCAAGTGCAAGAGTGCCTACATACAAGTCTGTGAAAGACATTTCATGTTCAAACTACAATATCCCAGTAACTCTAGGTAGAGGTAAGTCTTTACAGAGATCATTAAGCATAAAGGAGGTCATTAAGACGTCCCAGTGTGATCACGGTGTTATAATTGGGTCATATGGAGACATGTATAGAGGAAAACATGAAATGGGGACAGCTGATGCTAACCTGTTCCTTCACAGTCTTCAGAAGCAACCAATCCTGCTAACATCTTGATTTTGGACTTCTGCCTTCAGCATAGCGAAAGTTTAAGCTACATGGTTTGTGATGCTTGGTTATAAAACTTCTGTAGCCCAATATAACAGGGCTTCTGTGCTGACTAACTAGGGGATATGATGGGAATGTACAAACTCCAAAGCATTACATATACACATAATCTAGGGTCATGGTCATCATTGCTCAGTATGGGCTGGGTAAATTAGAAAAACTGAATGAAGCTGGGTGCCAGTGCTTTCTCGTGATTTATAGATGCAGATACAGCTGTTTTTCCCATCCGCATCCTCCATGGCTGAGAGGTATTGAGTACCTACTGTGTGCTAAGCCCTGTTCTTGAGGTTATACCAGGATTATATATATATATATATATATATATATATATATATATATTATGAATGAGATGGTTCCTTATGTTAGAGAATATTTATATATTAAATATTTAGGAGAAGAGTCTGGTGGAAAATACCTTAGGCAGACTTACTGTCAGAAGTATGGAATGGAAACAGGAGACAGAAAACTGTCTATATAAATCCCAGGGGCAGCAGCTCCCTCGTTTAGACACTCTTGATAGTGATTTTAACCAGAATGGTGGTGAGCAAGAAGGAAGTGGGGGGAGGCTAATGAGCTTCCCAAGAGTGCTACAAAGGAAGCAACATGCCTTCAAGCCAATCGCTGGAACTCCCTGTGACAGAGCAGACTCCTGTGCAGGTGAGGCATGCCGACAGAGCCCTGCACAGACTCTCCTTTGTCCCCACTACCTGTGTGCTTTGCTCTGCCCTGCTCCTCTCTGCTCTCCAGTTCTACTCATGAACTGCATTCAAAAATACTTCTACAGCTTAGGTCTTATTGGGGCAAGTACTGATATCTCTCTGTTGTGGCTTCCTGCTGCTGCCCAGAGCTGGGCTCTGTCCCCTGGACCAAGTGCAGCCATATGATGATGTTGAAATGCTGTTGGCCAGCTTCTAGTGATGCTACTGCTGATGAAGTTTCATAGTCTTGCCACTGAGATGTCTGGTCAGGAGGAAGGGAGATGGAGGAAGGAAGGGAGGAATAAGACTCTAACAGGGTACTGGGACCCCTTTGTATCCCCAAACTTCCTGGGTGAGGGAAAGGTCTCTGAACCAAGCCTAAACTTCCAGAAGAAGCTGTGGAGGAGACTGAGGCTATGATTAGCTAGTCAGAGCATCTAAGCCTACCTGATGACCACAGGGAGTGACCAACAGCATAACTAGGCACTATCTTGAGAGGCCTAGGCCCTGGCAAGATACAGAGTAGCTCTGCAGGCTGAAGTGGGCTACTGGTGGGACAGTGGCTTACCTCTGTGATCCGAGGGTTGGTGCACTTGCTGTTGGCACCCGACAGTTCCAGCCACCGGCTCTCATGGGCAGGGCAGTGCTGGCGCAGGGTACACTGGCCTGGGCTCTGACACCAGCCGCACTCGAAATCCGGGTCAGCCTTGAGGCACAGCCCACAGCTCTCTCGCATGGCTCCACACTTGTAGAGGTAAACTTTGGAAGACAAGGACAAGAGGTGCTTTGGAATGGGGAGGGGCTGAGAGTGGCCACAGGGAAACTGTGAATCTCCATTTGGTCTCAGCCATCCACCCCAGCAAGCTCCAGCCACTCTTCCTCACTCCTGGGAGCCACCACAGGACAGAGCCCAGGGCCAAGAAGTGACAGGCAAAAGTGGATGGAAATGAAGGAGGTCTGTGAAGGAAAGACTCAAAGCCTAAGGGAGATTGACAGCTGCTGGGAGGTAGAGACAAGTTGACAGAGATGATGTCTTCCCAGGAATACAGCACAGGGACTCTCCTCCCCTCTTTTATCTTGCTCCCACCCGTGCTTGCCTTCTCTACCAGCCCTGGCCTCTTCCCACCTTTATTTTGAGCTGGGTTGTCAATGTTGAAGTGTCCGTTCCACACGACTGTCAACTCCACTGGCAGGTTGTTGATCTCCATCCCTTCATAGGAATACTGCAGCCAGACAGAGGGAGCAAGAGAAGAACAGAGGAAAACCCGTTACAGAGATCTCTATGGAGACCTGAGTGCTTAGCCAAGAGCACACAGGGTTAAGGGCTAACCAAAACTGTGTATGTGTGTATATTCTTGACCATACATACACATGTATATGGCCAGATGGAGGGGCAGAGACGATAATGCAGAAAGTGGGCTGGGCCTCTATAGAATACCTCGCTGGTAACACATCTGTGCAGCAATATACCTGTGCAACAGTATATCTGCACAGCAACTGATCTGTGTAACAGTACATGCGTGGGGACCGGTTCAAGAAACAGACCACAACAGTCAATGCAGAGACTTGTAACTGGTCAACATGCTCAAGATAAGTGATAATAAATGTTTTGGCCCAAATGAAACATGGATATGAACTCCTGTGTCCAGGGGAACCTCACCAAGGCCAGGGAACCCCACTAGGGCCAGGGAACATAAGAAGATGTAGAAAGAATGTAAAAGCCAAGGATGGGAGAGCACTATGAAATGCTATCTTCTGGACAAGATGTGGCTACCACACTCATGAACTCATAGCAGCTGTGGCTACCTACACAAGACATACACAAGATCAAGTCGGTCTATTTGTAGTATGGGTGGATGAGAAACTCATAAGGCCTCACCAACTGAGGAGCAACTGGCAGTTAAAGGCTGGTAGCAGGGAGGTTGTTCTTTGCGGGTCTGACCACTGGTAAGTTGGCCATACTCCAGCAAATAGCTCTATATTCATGCATATATGGATAGCAGTAAAAGAACTTATTAGGTTATTTAGAAAAAAAAGAAGAGGAGGAGAAGGAAATGAATCTGGGAAGTGTGTGTATGTGTTTGTGTGTGTGTGTAGTCCTGGGAGTGATGGTATGATCATATTTTATTGTACCTATATGGACTTCTTAAAGGGGAAACACAGAAACAGATTAGATAAACTAATTCCATGAGTCTCAAGGAGGGGGTTGCAGGTGGGAATTTAGTCCAGGAAAGGCCCTGTTCTGTTTTGACTGTCCAGGGAACTCTGGTCGAAATGAATAATTCCACTCTCAGGTTGCAACTCTACAGGGAACTAACTCTTAATATCAGAAAATATTCAGTGTAGGTCATCTCTTTTCCAGGGATCTGGTTTTGGTGTGTGTGTGTGCGCATGTGCGTGTGCGTGTGCGTTTGTGTGTGTGTGTGTGTGTGTTAGTGAGATGGTTAAATCTGTCCCTTCTCTAAGCTAGCTACAGCACTTCTAGTGAGCCAAAGATAACAGACATTGGTGACCTGGTGAGAATCTCCAGGGCTGGAGTCCAGACCTTTATCACTGGGCTGGGCAAGAATAGATATCCCGATTGTATAAGTTTCTAAGGTCCAGAGAATTAGCCTCATGTTTCCCAGTTAGAGAATAAATCACCCATGAGTGTGTTGGAGTGTTCTACACAACATAAAAAGCAGCATGTGTGGTCAAGCTTCTTCAGGTTCTATCGTAGCATTCAAAAGTCTTAACTCCCTCCTCCCTAGCAGCCTTGCCAGAAGGATTTGGCATTTCCCTCAACAGACCGGATGGATAAGGAGAGGATTCCAGCACACTGTTCACATTCTCACTCAGCAGATCTGTGACTGACACCTACTGGCTACAGAGGAGAAAGCAAAGGCTCTTTGCTCTGAAGAGACAACAACAGTGGAGGCTTTGGTTCAGTACAGCCCCACCCCCAAATCTGAGAAAAATACTGAAGAGCCCTCAGTAGATGTCTGAAACCTCAGCTAGGCTCTAACTCTGTGCTCCTCTTATTTTGCACATACAAACCAAAGATGAACAATTCAGGCACAGTATGAGATTAACAACAATAACTAAAAGAGAGTATTGTAAAGGCTATGTGCATGTTCCCCTCTTCACTCCTCTCTAGCAAGCTGATAATTTTTTATCAGTCAACATGATAACCAAGAGCCTACTTGGTGACCTATGCCTTTAATCCAACCAGAAACAGGAAGATCTCTGTGAATACCAGGCCAGCCTGGTCTACATACTGGGTTTTAGGCCAGCCAAGGCTATATAATGTAGCCTGTCTCAAAACAAAACAAAAAACAAACAAACAAAAAAAAAACCCCAAACAATGAAAAACAACATGATAAACAAGTTGTCTACTAAGTACCCAACAGGCAGCTAGTGCATATGGTATGGGTATACTGGACAAAGATGTTGTCCATTTCCTGCTATGCAGGAAAAGGTAGGGGTACCATCAAAAACTTACCTTTGTAATATTCTACTTAATAGTATTTTACTGTGGTTGATAATGGATAACTATGAAAAATAAAACTGGAGGTGGAGGGAGGCAACTTAATCAACTCTCTAGTACTGATCTGGGAGGTAATCAACTCAAAATAGCACCAGGAAGTCCCTGAAACTGACTAGATTCATTGGGCCCCTCCCTTCCAGAGTAAGCAATAAAACTACAAAGAAGACTCTTAAATAAGCCAGGGTGCAAGGACTCTCAGACCTAGCCAGCTGCGTGGAAGAAGCAGAAACCAGCAGAGCTGCCTGGAAGGTTTAGGCTAACCTCACGCAACTGGAAAAGACACTCTCTAACCTGGTGAGCTGACTGCAGGCTGTGCAGTGTGCTCCAGGTTCCCAGCATTTGGAGAAGTCATACGTGCTGGAGTAGGCTTGGTGATGAAGCTGTCTTTGAGTCATTTCTGTCCCTGTGAGTAATCCCTCACAATTCTCCTGTAAGTAACCCCAATAAAACTCATTGGTTCTCTAAGATGGACATTGGTCTGTCATGGGCTCCCTATCTGGAGTGAGGAGACATGCATGTTGTATCTTCCCAGAAAAAAAAGTTTTGTTTTACAACACTGGGTCACCCAAGTTATGTCACTCTAGCTATGTGGAGTAGACTAAGGACTTCTCATTAGAATAAGGAGTGAGGTGTAAATCCCAGGGCCCTACCCCAAAGTGGATAATTCCACTGTCTGGAGATGGAGGCATTTTGAAAGAGTTTCCCACCCTGTGGTTCTGGTGTTGACCAATAACATAATAAACCTCCCAGAAGTATGGAGTCAGGGGCTTCCCAGAGGAGGGAGGAGAAGGAAATCTCCCTTTTGTGAGAGAAAGCAGTAGGGTACTTGCTGACTCTCCTCCCAGGCTCCTCTTCCCCATTCCATCCCTTCTGCTTCCTTGCAGGCCTATCATGTTCAGTGTGGTGAGATGATTAAGGACTCAGGCTCCCCACGGGAAGCCCTGGGTAGAGTCATCTGGTCCATCCAAGACGGGACATCTGGCAGCACTCGACATCTACAGACTTGAAATTTCAAAGGTTGCTGGGGTGACTAAGTCAAGCTTGAAGCCTCTGTCTGTCCCTCAAGCTGACTTTAGCCAGGACCTAATGTGGGAACAGTAGGTGCTGACTGGAATAGAGTTAACCAGATATCAGTGAAGTCTTCAGGCCCCTTTCAGGATGGTTCTGAAATGGTCCAGGAAGGAATGCACAAGAAATTCTTACTATGCATTATGAGATTGTCTGTGTTTACATGTTAATATGTAAGCATATGTATGTCTCACATGCACATACATACATCGAGAGGGGGAGGAAGAGGAAAGGAGAGGAGAGGAGAGGGAGAGAGAGAGAGAGAGAGAGAGAGAGAGAGAGAGAGAGAGAGAAGAGAATGAACACAAGAAAATGACCGAAGTAGTCCAAAGTTTGGGTCCCTCATTTGGAAAGTTGAAATTAAGAAACATCACACACCTAGGATGATTGCCATGTGGCCTGAAGATAATACATACAGAGCGAGCTCTAAGCACAGCGTCTGTCACCTGCTCAAAGCCCCAAAGAATGCTGTGTGTTTTGATCTGAGTGTATACACCTGGGGATGCTCTGTGAAACTCTATTTGTGCTGCCTGTGTTTATGTTTATGGAGAATAATAATAGCTGCCACGAACTGAGTGTTTCTGTGCCAGACACGTGGTACATATGGAGCTGTGTGCACATGAGACTGCTTATGTGCTCTGCCACATGCACATGTCTGTGTGCATTTGCCTTTTGAAGAAAATTGAAAAACAAAAGCCTCTGAGGATCAAATACGCTGGGCAATGCCTTTTCTTTCTCTCTCCTATTTTCTGAGGTTGCAACTGGGAAATACTGTAGACATCATTAACCCCAGGTGCCCCCCACCAGTCCTGAGCCTCTGGGGAAGTCACTGTGTTCTGCAGATCTGCCCTCTCTAGGTGACCTGCATCTATATGGGACACATAGGCCATAGTAGGAACTCTCTATGTATCCCCAAGCTGAGCAGCTTGGACCATCCCCCTGACCTCCCTCCCTCTGCTCCACTTAGCATTTATATAGCTCTCTGTAATCAGCAGGCAGTTCATCTGTACAAAGTTCAGGGCTGCACAGGACACAGAATGCACGAAGCAGGAGAGGTTGCAGGCTCCTGAAGGCCAGGAGGTTAAGTGTCTCAATCAAGGCTGGTGTACCTCCATCCTTCTAGTGATGACTTCTTCATCCCCTTGGGGATATATGACCCCTCAGCTTTCTCTCCTTGTAAGACAGGAAAGACCTCTACGTGGAGTTATTCTTGCCTCTGAACAGAACACCCTTGTCCCAAGTTCTGAGGGATTCTGCTAGGGACTTCTGTTATTTGAACAAGCAAGCTCCTAAAGTACTTGTATACAGCAGGAGTTGGTTGGGGTACTGTGTCTATTTCCAGGCCTCTGGCTGGCTTCATGGCCTCCTTCCCTCTTTGACCAGCACTGTGGTGGGCTGGTGCCCTTTGCAGCCCACTCATGCTCGTGACCGTCAGCCTGAGAGGAGGTGGCAGGCTCTATTATTAGCAGCACTTGACATTTTCCTGGAGCCTTGGTCTAAAGTAGGCCACGCATCCCTACAGCGGCTTCTCTGCTGCTGCCTGCAACCATCCTTCTGCTCTCCCTCAATCCCCAGGAGCTATAGCCACTGGCCCTAGGCCTGTCCCCAAATAGTGGATCTGGAAGTGCCCCCATCTGCCTTCATCTCCAAGATTAAGGAGGCTACATGGCATCCTGGCTGAGATCAACAGTATCCTGGGATCTACCTGATCTCTCCATACCCCTGTCTTCCCAAAGAGCTGCTCCTGGGAAAAGTCAGGGCTGAGCCTTCCTGAAATGTAGGAATCCAGGGGCCCTAGTAGGGACAGGCGACTCCTCTTGAATCTATTTTGATGTTACCACTCCTACTGTCTCAGTGCCTGAGACTTAAAATTCTCTTATCACTAGGGTTGTTAAAGTAAAAAAGGTCATGCGGGCAGAGGTAGCTGAGGTTGCAAAAGAACCCTGATGCCCCAAAGCTAGCTGAAACTAGACCTGAGGACAGAACAGTGAGAGCTTCTGCAGTTTCCAAAGGCCTTGGTGCTGTCCTTGGTGGTTGGCCAGAGCCTTGGCTTCTGTATATAGCCAGACACAAGACTCCACATTTTCCAGAAGTAGATCTGGAAGCACCTGGGGCCGAGAGCTCAGGAGTATAGAGACCTGGGTCTGCACTAGAAGCACTCATAAGCACAGGGCCTGGAGCACTGCGTTTCCAGATGAAAGGGTCCCCGTGGGGGAGTGTGTCATCTTGTGAGTCCTTAAACCCTGGATGTTAGAATCAGACAGACAAGACCGACACCCAGACTGTCCTGTCGAATTCCCACTCAGGCTGACTGGGTGCTAACACCAAGCACTCATGGGACACCATGGAAGAGGGGACAATGCTGCCCTTACCCCTTTGTACCCTTTTTTTAGGCACCCCTAGTGTCAATCTCATATCCACAGACTCTCCTGTGACTACTAAGAGCTCATTGGGCAAGTGACCCTTGCTCTATGGTTGTGGAGGACACAGCAATTAGACCTGTTAGGGACATGGCAATCCAGGTTGGTTTTGATCCAGCACTGAAGAGAGCAAGCCTCTGGTCTAAACCAGCTTCTTGGAAGGTCAACTAATCTCCAGGATACAGAGGAAGGTCTAACTGGTGACTTATAAGATCAGGTTGGGCTATGCATGGGGTCCCAGGGGCATCTAATGATGTTTGTGACTCTCTCTCTTTGACCAAGGTCACAGACTCTCTCCTCACTCCAGACATTTTCCTACCTCCTGGGGCAGCTTCTCCCCGAAAGACAGGTTGTTTTCTCTACAACCTGAAATCTCATTGTATCTGTGGAGTTCAACGTGGAATTTCAACTTCCCTTTTTCTTCTTGTTTGGGGGAAAATTAATTGAGCCAAACCCTTGGGGCTGATTTGCTTGACTTAAGATATTTGAGGACATAGCTAGTGTCCTCTGTACTTGCAGGGTTATAACACTGAAGAAATCTGGAAAATAGTCTGGCTGACCGTCAAAGCAGGAGAGGTGTCCCCAATCCCAAGAAGCTGTGGAAACAGATCAGTCCATGCATCGCTGAGTGACACCGAAAAGGCATATATATTTCTCTGAGCCCCATTTCTTCCCAGATTATTTCCTAAAGGAAAATTAGGGTGTTCCTTTGCAGTTCTTTGTGTGGGACTCTCGGGGCTTGGAGTTGCACTCTCAACTAAGGAGCATAGAGGCCTGGACCTGTGACCTTGAGTTAAGTCAATCTCCTTTGGGCAGGGACAAGTTGCCTGGCAGCAAATAGAACCACAGCTTCAGGTTTTGATCTGCTTTCAGGTGCCTTGCTAAGACTTGCCCACAAATCTAATTTTATACTTCTTACATTTTGACACTAAACATGGTACCCAAATTGCATCAATCTCAGCTCCCCAAACCTGGATCTGCACCCCCAACCTGTGCCTTTTTATTCTTTCCCTTACTCTCCTCCTCTTCTTCTGCCTTTTTCCTTCCTTCCTTCCTTCCTCTCCCCCCTCTCTCTTTCCTTCTTTCTTTCTTTCGAGACAGGGTCCCATTCTGTAGCTTACATTAGACTCAGACTTGTGATCATCCTGTACCAATCTCTCAAATGCCGGAGCTATAGGCACAGGCCATTATACCTGACTTCTACTTCTCTTTTTGTGCAGCCAAGAACCATGTTTTTTCATTGCTGGAAAGCATCATAGGTCCCTAAGTCCTTAAGCCAACATCAGCTGACCTTAAGCATCTAGGTGAAGAGAATGGAGCCCAGATGAGTGAAAGGGAGCAGAGCTGGGGCTTGAAGGCAAAGTAAGAAGGAAAGGGATAAACTGGGTGGAAATGGGCACAGAGTCAGGGACACTGTCCCCTAGGGATCCAGTGGGCAGCTATTGGTAGCCTGGGGGCTGCTGGCGCCCACTGGTAGAGCTTGACTTTAACTTTGGAACTTTGGTCAAGGGCCATCTGATCCAAGCCAACTCCTATCAATGTAAGGATCATGTATCTTGGCTAAGACACAGCTTTTGTGTAGGTTTAAAGGCAATGGTGGGCTTTTCTGGGCTTGAATATAACACTTAGGTCAGGCTGGGTGAGAAGGAAGGGCCTAAGTCTTCCTTCTGGAGAACCTTTTGAGAAAGAGGAAGCTCTGTAGTTACATCTGCCCACAAACAGGGCTCCAGAACCCTACTCTGGTCCAACAGTATATCTTGTGCAGGTGACATACAAAGACCATAATCTGATCATACAAAGGCTACAATCAGAGTTCACAGTTGGTGGATACTTTGGTAGCCATTAAACCATAGGTTCAGGGACTGGATTGGACAGACAAGTTTAGGAATCGGAAAAGGGATTCTGGTGGGCAGGGAGCCCAGAGATCAATGGTATAAGAAGCCCAGCAGAGCTGAGCTGATGGGGCTCATTGAAACCCATAGTAACAGGGCCAGGAGGGTGACTCACAGAGGTGTTCTGACATTGCACACTGGAGCTGTTGAAGCGCAGGGCAGGTACCCTCTGCTCAATGCCCTGGATGTTCAAGATACACTCGTAGCCTCTCTGTCCCGACTGAGGCTGTGGGAGGTTCTTTGCCTTCAGAGTGATGGGCTTGATCACCTCTACTGGAACCAGGATCTTGTCCACTCGCAGCAGCTGGGGGCAGTCCTAGGGACAAAAGGCATAGCTCAGCTTCACCATGTGGAACACCAAAAGGACAGTGACCTCTGCAAATATTACACAGATGTTGACCTTTGTTATGGCTGGTTCCCCAGATAGCCAAGTGCCCACATTGGAGAAGGAGTAGGGATGAGAAATCTCAAGTCCTAATGTCATCATCTTGAGGCCACTCCTCCTAGAGTTTATCCTTGGCATCTTCAGGTTAATTTTAATGCCAGTTAATCCCACCCAAGATGCTCTAACAGGCCTGTGGTCTCCTCCCAATTCCTTTCTTCTTTGGCAGAGACTGACCCTGCTGCCTGGGCATCCTGCTCCTCTAGGGACTGATGGCATCTTTGTCTGCCAAGTTTCAGGCAGCCAGGAGTGAGGACAGATTGGCCATATGGGGAGATACACATGGAGGCAACAGCCTGGGCCTCAGCTCTGTCCATAGAACTCAAATCTGAAAACACAGCTGGGGTAACCAAGAGGGCCTCTAGTATGTGGGCTGAGTGCATCATTTGGCAATATTCTGGACTAGTATTCAGTGGAAATTTCAGTCTAGAAGCTTCTGAATAAGTGCTGATGATGGTTGAAACTGAGGAAATGCCCCTTAGGGCAGATACACAGTGCTCCTCTTTGATGCCAGCAACAGCACTGCTAGCTCTGGGACCACAGAGGACCTTTGCCATGGAGGAAACAAATCATTGGGCCTCTTTCTTTTGGGATACTAAGCACTAACTTGAGAGGCCAGGATGGACTTGGAAGATAATAGAATCAGAAGACAATATGGTGGGTACTCTATTTTGTGCCAGGGAAGTCCCACTATCTCCATGTTCCTCCCTCTGTCCAGGCACTATCAAACCAGATGAGTTTTGAGCAGGCTGTCCATAGAAACCATGGGGAAAGGGATCTTATAGATAACTGGAAGCTGTCTCTCAAAGCAAATGGGCCACTGATTCCTTAAATCAATGAGAGCTGCACCAGGACGACACTGAGCTTTTGATCCTATATACCTCTATACTGAGACTCAACATCTATTAGGTAGGAATTGAGGATCTTGAGAAGAATGGGGAGCAGCAGCACACACTGATATCCCATCCCTCAGATGTCCCTCAAATAGCTGAAGACAGAAACTTAGACAAATCCTTGTATGCCACATTTACAATAGTGTCAGTGACAATAGCTGAGAGGCAGAAGCATCCTAAGTGTCCATAGATGGATGAAAGTATCTATCTATCTATCTATCTATCTATCTATCTATCTATCTATCTATCTGTCTATCTATCCCTATGTCTATCTCTGTATCTCTAGATATAGATATCATACCCACACAATGAAAATCTCCATCCTTAAACAGGGTAAAAATTCTGACCTATACAACAACATGGCTAAACACTGAAGACATTATGCTAAGTGAAATAAGCTAGCCTCACAATGACAAATTCTACATGACTCCATGTGCACAGAGCAGCTGGAGTAGTCATATTTCAAGACAGAAAGGAGAATGGTGATATCTAAAATAAGAGGAAATGGAATGTTGCTACATGGGGAGAGCTTCAGTTGGGAACTGTGGGGTTGGAATTACAATGTGATTTTACTTATCTGTACCCTTGAAATAGGTTAGAACAGTCTTTTCATTTGTGGGTTTCACTACTGTGAAAACCAACCAACCAAAAAACCTAAACTATGAGGCACCCATGTAGGGAGTCTTAGAGCTCCATTTCTGTGCACCCCCTGAATCTATCTATATGGTTCCACATGCTCTGACAAGATGTGAATAGGCAAGAGGAATAGTTCCTTGGAGAGAATCATGCTTAGACTGAATAGGAGGTGTATGGGGCTGGAAGACTATGGACAGCAGCTCTATGAAGAACTAGAAGGCATGAGCCAGTCCTTGGGGAGTGTAGACCCATCTTCTCCTATGTCTGGACTGTCCTCCCTGCAAAGATCTGGGCCTGTGGTCACACTTGGTGAGAGAGCCAGGGTACACCAATACCTCTCACCTCCACACCGCTGAACAAATGTTGCCACCCATGAACAGTCCCAGGGAGCCTAGAATTCCAGACTCCTCTGAACAATCTGACTGACCCCTTCCTAAAGGAGAAACTGAGTCAGGGTGAGGGGAAAAAAAAAGAACTCAGTGTTGGCAGATGGGTGGACAGCTAAAGAAGCCAATTGCTTGTATCACCATCCTTCCTCTCCTTTGTGAAGGTCCTGATGAGTAGAACCCCTTCTGGATCTCTCAGTCAGATGGAATAGTGACACCTGCTTGAGCAAGGCTGGAACCCTGCTCTGTCCAGAAGATGGCAGGAGCCAAAGCCTTCCTCACATGTCCCTGCAAGATTCTCACTGAAGCTTGTTAGGCCTGCTCTAATAAGTCCTGATTAGCAGTGGCCCCATAAAGGCCTAGTTTGCATATAAAAAGGTTGGCAGTTCTGAGAGGAAGTTCATTAATAATAATTGGAGAGGCCCAGGGATGGGCTGGACATATCTTCCTCTAAGTAGTGCTGATGTTTGACCCTGTGCCCCTGCTTAATTGAAATGTAAAACGGCAATTTTCCCCTAGGCAACAAGGCATGAAGAGGCCATCTCCACCACCCTGCCCTTCCTCCCACCTATCATCCCAGACTGACCTGCTGTCGGCTAAGATGCCAGGTGCAAAGCTACCTACAGACTCAAGGGAAATGTCAGAGAAGTTGCCACACTCCTCCAAAAAAACAAAACAAAACAAAGCAAAACAAACAAACAAACAAAAACTATTTGTCATCCCAGGAGTTTAGGGACTCTGACCTGGAGGTTCTGTGGCTAGAGAGATATGCTGGCAAGTCATAGAATTGAGTTAGTGAGTCCATGCTTCCTCCCGCTCACTCATTAAGAGTCCTGTTGTCATTGGTTGACCTAACTCTGGGATGAGAATTCTTCCTCCAAATGTATGTCCTGGAGATTGCAGGAGTAGAATAGGAGCAGAATTTGTGGTAAAGATCCACCACTATCTTGCTTTCCTCTCACAGGAGGTCCCCAGGCTCTAAGGAGATGGATCTCTGGGAACCATGAAGTATTCACACAGGGACTCTTAGTGGCTCCATTACTGTGTTCCCCTACATCTCTCTGGTCCCCTGGGTATATCTATTGGTCAGGAATAACTTTCTGCTGTTACATTGCCACTTAGTCTGAGACTCACTAGCCAACCACAAATCATTTTCCTTTCACCCATAAAATGAAAACATGATCTGAACTAGATGGTTTTTATGGTCTTGGATATTAGGACATGATATAAAATATATTATTTGGGCTTTTCCCTTGGTTCTTTGCATGTTGCTTCTAGAACTCTTGGAATTTCCTTAACGATTCTGGGGATGGGATCTTTCTGTTGTTCCCAATAAGCTCATCTTAACCATACTTAAGTTCATGCCACTGAGGAGCTCATCTGAGAATGGGGACTATTTACTAGCTAACTGGGGATGAGAGCATCTTTCCAGATGCTGCAGAAGAAAAAGGAACTAAAGGTTAAGTTCACTACCAGTAGCCAGAGTGGTAGTAGACGTTGGAAGAACCTCTTAAGAATAACATTGCAGATCAAATAGAATACATTTCACATCCTCTGATCTTACAACTGTTCTCTGGAGTAAGCCCACTGGTTGAACTTTGAGAGGAGTTAATCAATCATGTCTACATAAAGGAACAGCCATAGAAATTCCACATAAGGAGTTCAGGAGATGCTTATTGGTAACAAGCACGGACTGCTCTTGCAGAGGATTGGCGTTTGGTTCCTAGCACCCACATCAGGCAGCTCATAACCATATGTATCTCCAGCTCCAAGGGATCTGATACCCTCTTCTAGCCTCCTCTGGTACCTCTGTACACACCCACATGCACAAGCTAAAAGTAAAAATAAACCTTAAAAACCAACAACCTTACATGAAAGAGCCAGGAACTTCCTAGTTGTTGATGGACATCCTGGGATAACATGCACACAAAGCAGGAATGGAAGCCCTAGGCCCCTCCCCACAGATCTTGTTCTTGACAGTTTTCACTTGCTGTTCCTCTGTATCCTTTGCAGCATCTTTTCTAATAAGCCAGGGAATGTAAATAAAATGTTTCTCTGAGAGTTGTGACCCATTACAACAAAGCATCAAACTTGAAGAAGAGATTTGAGGAGCCCTGTGGAATAGTTGGTCAGAAACACCAGTGAGTATATTTGTGACTTGTGACAGGCATCCTAATTTGGGGTGAGCTTGTAGAACTGCGCCTTTTAAACCTGTGGCATCTGACACTACTCCAGGTAGATAGC
This sequence comes from Mastomys natalensis, assembly GCA_021653895.1. Classification (NCBI taxonomy): domain Eukaryota; kingdom Metazoa; phylum Chordata; class Mammalia; order Rodentia; family Muridae; genus Mastomys; species Mastomys natalensis. The sequence goes on from JAJTUV010000278.1 coordinate 306,978, forward strand.
ATCAGAATTGAAGCAAATCGTAGGCTTCCTAGCTGCTGTCTGGAGAAGAGTAGAGAACAGCTTAGTAAGAAAATGTGACACATGTGATATCATGAATGTAACATATGAAGCATGGCTTATTTTCCTTTCTGTCCTTGCTCCATTATAAGCCCCACAGATGATCTGAGATTCATCAATAAAATATTTTGAACCTCAATTTTTTTCATCTCTACAATAGGAATAACAATATCTCCTCAAAAACAATCAAGAACAAAGAATAACAAATACACACACATGAACAGCATCAAATATATTTCTTTATATGCTAACTTAAAAAATTAAAAGCAAAATGAAATCAGTATCTCCTCAGTTGGTTAAAAATGTGGTATTTAAAATGCCAATCAACTGGATTAATGGTAAACAGCAAGGGTGATGAGTGAGTTCACCGGGGAGGTATAGCTATTTATCAGCAGGGAAGTATTTTATTATTTTAATCATTGTTATTTTCCACCCTGATATCACCTAACTAGACATTGGATATGGTAGGCATTCTGTGCTACTGTTCTAATTCTAGTTGATGTAGTTAACTTGGTACAGAGATTCAGTCCCTTCCCCTGTCACACATCCCTTCCCTTGTTTTGTAACACAACTCATATCATCATCCTGATATTTCAATGAAGACGATTCAAATAAGCAGTAACCTCGGGACTCACACATGATGAGTCAATATTTTCTTCTGCTGGTCTTATTTTTTAGCCACAGATGATTATCTAACCCCATACTGATTCCCTCCAAAGCAAACTGCCCTTCTCTTTTCAAAGCAGGTATTTCGCTGAACTGTCATTTGAAAGGGCCAACTCCTGCAGAATGGAAAACACCTGTGTTTGACAAGATTATGTGGAGACTTGAATGCATGCAATAAGAAGCAGTCCCCCTTGAAGGCTGTTTCACCCTGTGGCTACATTCTACAGTTGTAAGAATAGACCAAGGGTATGGAGGGACAATGGCTGGAGGCACCAGCAAATATTTAATAACTTGGAATTCTGAAGATGGATCCAGATGACTCCAGGTCATCAGTTGGCCCCTTGTATATTTTGGTCTCCACTTAAAGGCACAAAATGAGGCGAGGGGTGCTGAGGGCAGAAGAGCAAAGCCAATGTATGAAAGTCAGAGAGAGCTGCCTTTCCATCCACTATGTCCAGCTTGCCTGTTGTTCCTTTAGGCAGAGGCTTTGCAGCATATTTAAATAATTGAACAAGGACATAAAGAATGCTCCTGGGCTGGGAAAGAGAACACTGCCTTCAGGGCTGGGGCTGCCTGCGGCTAGGGACAGGCTTGTGGATTTACGGCCCCTGGTGTATTTGCAAGATGAGAGCTCTGTTTCTCCTGGTTGTGACAGTGAAATTGGGAGAACGCAAAGCTCTTGGGGACATCAGATCCGGAGTGGCTAACGAAAACATGATTTGTAGGTCACTTCTCCTCCCCCAGTATCACGTCAGCCCCCTAGTCAATTCCAAACGGGAGCCAGCCCTAGTAGCCCTAACAACTCCCCAAATTTATACTCACCCTCTCAGACCCCTGATGCTCAATACAAAGATGTAATGCACCATATATTTTCTTGCTGTTCCCCAAGTTTATAATGCCATTAGCATGATCTACGATGGGCTGGTTTATGGAGAGAGCAAACTAATAATACAGAAAGGAAATACCCATAACCCCAAGGGGGAGGGGCAGGTGAGATTGATGTAAAGTGCAGTTGTCTGGAGAAATGGCAGCCCAGTAATTGAATACCTGAAAGGGGGATGTGTGCATGGGTTGGAAACAAGTTTTTGAGGTGGGTTTGGTTTTGTTTTCTCAAGGGAGGTGAAAGGCATGGAAGTGGGAATGAAAGTAGAATTACCAACAATGAGGGATAGTGTAATTGCTCTCCAAAGTCAAACCTGAGATGAATAAATGCCTTTGGCCATTATCTCTAAGGGGGGGTTCCATTCAGCATCAGGGACAAGCAGCAGTCTGGGACTCTTCCTTTCTGGTTCTGTAGTTCTAGAGTGAACTTGACCTTTAGGCTTCCAGAGTTCGTCATACCTGTCCTAATGTAGGACATCTCAGAGCCATGGAGTGGCAGTGAACATTGGGAGAACCTTTCAAGTACAACACTTCAGATCAAACCGAGTGTATTTTACTTCCTCTGATCTTAAAACTGTTCTCTGGAAGAAGCACACTGGTTGAGCCTCAAGAGAAAAAGTAGTCTGTAGCACCTCCTCTCTGAGATTGCTCACCTGGGAACCACCCACGTATGTGTGGCTTTTCTAGATTGGTACCTGGAGAACACAGCGTCAGTAATGAATCACTGTGATTTTTCGACTCTGACAAGAAATAACAGTACAACCACCCATTGAGGACCACCTCTTTGCCAGTGGATTTGTTTTCTATAGCAGTTCATCTTAACCATCAGTACCTACTGTGTGGGCCAGATGGCTCTGTTCAGGTGAGGCCGTAGAGGAATCAGCAACTCTAGGGCACACAAGGACAGAAGCTCCTGTAGCTCTGTAAGTGGCCATAGGCTATTCCAGGAGATGGCAGGAAGCCTTAGAGGGTACTGGGAAAAGAGAACTGAGAGCAAGCAGGGAGACACCGCCTCACCTCATCTCTCCTCTCATCTCCCTTTCTATTTGCTGCTCAGACTCTGGCAGCTGATCTAAGGGTCTAAGTTGTTATCACAATGCCATCATTAGTTGAAACAAAACCGTCCCTTGTAACTGGGATATAGTTACTATAAACGACATATGTTACTGGACATTCTATTTCTAATAATTGTAATTATGTCTGAATACTTGCTGTTCATAACCCAACTACAATGCTCCACTAGTTCTCCATTCCAGACCAATAACCTCGCCTGAACGTGCTCTTTGTTCAGGGGGAAAAAAAGTAACTCAACACCCCCGGTGATAGCCAGTGAAACCAGTGTGGGGCGAGATGAAAGCATACTTGGGGATGCAAGATGGTGCAGCAGATGAAAAGCCACCTGGCAGCCTCACTCTTGGCTAAACAAAAGGACCCCATCTGCATCGCCGCACAGGGTAAAGAACCCGAACCTGAGGAGCTCCAGAAGAATTGCTGTGGTCTGAGTCTTACCAGCATTGCAAGAGGGTCTTGGCCCCAGTGCCTAGAGCAACTTCAGGCTCTAAGACCATGAGTCACCCAGTCAGATATCAAATACAGCTTGGATCTCTAAGCCTTGACTGGATATGCACCCTATGAGAATGCATACATATTCACATACATACATATATACATACATACATACATACATATTTTTCTAAATGTAACTTAGTCTGAATATGCTACTCATATATATGTTTTCAGGGATGACCTTTTGACCTTTTGGTGTTAGCTAATGAATTGGTATACTCTTCTAACTCTCTCAGTGTCCCTTAGATGCCTGTAGTTCTTGGTGTGGGGTTGAGGACTCACTTATAGACTTACCCCCATTTACATTGGCATCCCTACTATTTAGCGCGTGTTTAGGTAATCACGTTGGTGAGACTTTATGAGTAAAGCTTCTGACATTACTAGGAGACAGTCTTATATAAAACTCCCCAATTCTTTGGCTTTTAAAATTCTTCTGCCCCAACGCTTTCTCTTTTTCAGCTGATTTTTCCCAGGCATTTGCAATGGTTACCATAATAGCAGACATTTAGATGACTAGCCCGTGAATAGAAGATCCTCTTTCTGTTGCAAACTTTCCCTTTATATCTTTTATTTCTGCTGTAGTTTATGTCCAGAAACAAAAACCAAAAAGCTAATGGTGTTTTTTTTTTAAAGGCTACATTTACACTACCAAGTATGAATTCTGTTTTGAGTTCTGAAAACAATAACCTCCTCTCAGTGACTCAGTCAATAGTTCAGAAACATTTATTTACTTAGTTCCCTTTTGGTGCATCTACTAGGAAGATGTTGTCACAGCAACCAGATGAGGTAACCTACTCAGTCTCTCCCTCTATGCTTACTTTGAAATGGCACTGGGATGCAGTTGGACTAGAAGTGAACTCTTAGAATGTCTTTCTCTTAAAAAATAAAAAATAAAAAATAAAAAATCCAAGAAAAAGAGGGGCCCAAGTTCATTCCATTTGATGTTGTGATAGGGAGACATGGAAGATTCTGAGTTATGGTGGAGTCTCCTACTCCAGTGGCCTGCTCAGTTACCATGCACAGCATATGGAAAATTGAGAAACTGGAGAACAATGTCAAGAACCCAGTCTGTCTCATGCCTTGTAATTAGCCATATTCCTAAAAGCCTGATCCTTTCTCAGGAGCCCTGGCATCAAATCCCCCGAGAGGCCATGGATCCCCAGCAGATGCTGACAAAGCCAGGCATAAATTTGGCACCTTGTACTTGAAAGCACCGTCTCCCACAGATACCCCTCAATGGTTCTGGGAACCTTGGAAGCTCTTACTTTGCTTTCTTTGGCTCTTTTAATCTTCTTTTCTAAGCATCTAGGACAACCTCATCATAAAAGGAACAGGAAGGGGACAAGTGAGAGAGAAGGAGAAGCAGGCCTCCTTCAAGAGAGTGGCAAGAAGCACTTATAGTCCACAAAAGTCCATTGTTTTTGTTCTCCTATCAGCCTTGGCCTTTCTGTTCCCAAAACCTTGGTCAGGTTCACTATTTTGCGAGCAGGTGAGACCCTGAAGCCATTTTGTTTGACTTCTGTATTGTTCCAAGGCAGATTTCAGATGGGTGTTTCCAGGAGCCTTGACCTCCTCCTCCAAGGAATTGATCAGCTCTTCTGTTCCTGTCCCCAAGATCAAGACCCATAGATAAGACTGTCAGCCTGTTGCGAGCTTTTCATACCAAGGTGGGCCCACTGACTGTCTGACTCATGTCCATCCTATTCCATTGGAGGTAGGCAAGAACTAAAAAGGATACTCACACTCATATATTTGTACTCAAATCTTCTGGGCTGAGCCAGAAGACACATGTGAAGGACTGAGCTCATCCACTGCTTGTATGACCACCCCTGAAGAATCAAGGTTAGGGAGAGAAGAGACTTCTAGGATCTTTTCTTGGTTTTTCCTCTCACTAGATGGACTACACATGTGTTCTATGCTTACAAGCAGTACCTCTCACCATACCACTGCTGGAACCTACCTCAGGCAGCTTCACTCGGCCTTCTTGGAAGGAGCATGTGTTGGGGTCATGGGTACAGACATGCCGGTATTTACACCAGTGGCAGCGGTATGGGCTCTCCACACAGGACAGACATCTGGGCACAGAGAAGAAGCACACATCTTAGAACCTCAGCCCCAGCAACTACATTTTTAGAATCTAGCAGAACATTTTGCTATTGAAAGATGACCCTTGAATGATGAGCAAATGAAAGTCTCATATAAATCCATCTTTCTCAAGAACTCATGGAAAGAACTCCTCAATCAGAGCTGGAACCCTGTGAGCCTCCCTCTCCCCACATTGTTGACATGGTCTTCACTAAATAGGAGATCAATAAGGAGCAGAGTCTATAACTAAGACAAAGCCAAAAACAGGTTTTAATTCAAGTTGCCTCTGAGTTTCATTGTTATGGACTACACCGATGATCTGGTAACAGCAGAAGCTACTGAAGCTGTAGTTGCTATACCACGTGTCCCAGCACAGTTGCCAACCCCACTCCTAATCTCCAGGAGACAGGAAACTTTGTAAGAACCTTCTTTTACTTAAAATAACCAACATGGTTCCCAATTGTTACAAGCACAAAAGCTGTGCCACACAGGCAGAGCTGATCCCCATAGGCTGTTCCACCATCTGTATGGCCTTTCTATTTCCTCTACTTGACCAACCTTTGGCCAAAGTAGAGTTGGCCCCTCTGGGCCCTTGTTTTATAAACCTCAGTCTGGGATTCTCCTAGGCTCTTGGTGTTCTATCTCGTTCTTCCATGAGGCCCTTAGGCTGCAATCTTTGACCAAACAATTGGGCAGGTATTGGTTCCAGTGAGGGCAGGGCCTGAGTGCTGTGGTTTTAGTAATTTGTGAATCTTCCATCTGATAAGTAACACTATAGACAGGATGCCACTAAGAGGTGACATCACCGGCAACTTCATGGCAAGAAGTGAGAAGAAAACCCCGATGTTGGTGCAGCTGGGTTCTGGCTGAGTAGGAGACAGGCTTCCTTCCCCAAGATCCCAAACTGAGCTAACATCTAGTCTCATAGATAGCCTACATGGACCCTAATTTTTTTTATCCTATTAGAGCTCCCCCAAGTGTCATGTTAGATGCCTACCTGTGAAGAGAGGAATGCAAAATAGCATGTTAAAACATGCAGAAATGTTGGGGGTCAGGCCACGTGTTTCAAACACTCTTCTGTAGAACCATGAAGGTTCTACAGCGATCCTTTGTAGATTATCTTGAGTCCCATGGGGCTCCTAGATAGAGGGGTTCCTGGCCTCCTAATTCCCCCAGTAGACATCTCCTTCTTATATCTATTTTGCATATTGGGCTACCATACCTAATTTGTTTCTGTGGTGAAAAGGTTAAAAAAAAAGTGGACATCTTCAATTTGGTTCAATCTCATCATTTCACAGAAAAAAACCAACAATAAAAACCTAACAAAAAGCTCAAGTAGCATCTAATCAATAAGCCTATTGGGGTTCGAATGGTACCATGTAATGGCTCTTTGACTCCTACAACCATCATGTGGAGAGTTAGGTCTGATACACAGTGGTGACAATGGTAGTGTCTCAGACAAAGACTGCTCAGATAGGACAGTACTCTTGGGCTGTCATGTTGCAGGTTGAATGTGGAATGTCCCCAGAGATTGGCTTCTTTCCTTGGACTCTTGGTTCCTGGTTAGTGGTACTGTTTTGGGAAATTTGTAGAATCCTGGGGACTATGACCTGAAGGGGAGTCACTGGAGGCAGACCTTGAGGGTAATGCCTGCTGGCTGCTCTGCTTCTTGATCTGGCAAGATGTGATCTAACATTCTACAAGCTCTCACTGTTGCAGGAAAACCCTTCCAGCTACTATGATGTGCTGTGACTACTAACTCGTTGTCAATACTGTATGCCGTGAATCAAGAGGCATTGAAAACTGTTCCTGCATTAGGTGCCTTCCACCAAGTATTCTGTCACAGTGATTAGAATCGTAACTAACCCATCCTAGTCACTACATATTATGGTGCCAGTACACTTACATCCCCTCTTATAGAGAACACTAGAGAATGGTTAAATCTTCTAGGTAGTTTACTGTTCATGATTACTATTTAAATGGAGGAGATGCCAAAGTCAAACAAAGTTAGAATCAGGCTCCTATGTCTTTGTTGCAGGGACTCATCAACTCTGTCTTTTGACCTTTCTTTTGTACCTATCAATCCAAGTCTTGACCAGCCTACAGGGTGGGTGGGCATTTAGTTGGCTTGCTAGAAATGTAAAAGCTTCCCTCCCTTCTCTGGTTCCTCCTCTGTGTAGATGTGAACTTCTGTCACTCATTACCTCTAATAGACAGTGGGAAGGGAATCAGGGTAGAAGCTTTATGCCAGAGAAGATGCATAGGTTAGGGATTTGCAGGGCTCATATCATATGCTTTTGAGTTTGTCTCTTTCTAATCTCTTTCCAGTCACACTATTGTATTGGAGAGAGGCTTATCTTCTAGTGTTAAGGATACCTCTTTGGAAGCCTCCATTCAATGATTCCTTGAAATCATAATGAGGTCTTCTGAGCATTGTGTGAATCTTGACCTTAGGGACAAGAAGCTGAGTAAAGCCAGGACACTTACGAATTGTGGACACTGCAGTTGTAGAAGACAAAGCTGGTGCTGGCAAAGGTCATCCCGGTCTCCTTTGACTTGAGTTGCAGCTGGACAACATGATGGTCCCCTATAAGGCAGAGCCCACCAATGGGGGCCAGGGGAAGTTCAAAACCCAAGCCAAAGTCCCGTTAGCAGTAATGTACTCTGGGGAAGAGAGCCACTTCCTCTGGGATGCTGTCAGCTTTCATAGGCCTCTGAGTTAGCAAGGTTCAGTTCCAGGATGGCCCCCTCACACACATATACACACAAGCAAAACAAATTGGGTTTAGTCTCCCTTCTCTGTTATGTCACTAGACTTCCCCCCTCCCCAGTCACTTATCATGCACACGCACACATGCACACGCATGGGTTCATGCGTGCACACACACATGCAGTCAAATGTCCTCATGTGCGGTGCCTGAAAGCCTCGTAGAATCAAAATGATAAGTAGCCAGGGAGAAATAACATGTATACCTCAGGAAAACTGTTGCCAATGGTATGATTGGCATTGCATATATGCATAAACGTGTGCACACATGTTCCTCTCTGAGCAGAGAGACCTGGTCCCGATACTACCTCCTCTGTGAGACTTAGCTCCATAGGGGTAAGAGATACTAGATTCCTCAGCTGGCTCCAAGGAGGCATTGGAGCCCATGTTTAATTCACAGCCCTGACCCTAGACCCTGCTTCCAGCCTTGTTTTCTGCCTTCCCAAGAGCCTCATTAATCAACTGACTGTGAATAAATGTGACAGACCCAAATGGGACAGACAACATGGAATCCTTCTACCCAGCTGGCCTGTCCCTTACATATGTCTATCCTGTGTCCACTCACATCCTTCCCAGGATAGGTGGCTATAAGCAACAGGCGGCTATGTGTGGGAGGGTGGGGAGAAAGTGCTCTAGAGCCAGAGACTCAGTCATGTGAGTGTGAACAAATTGTCATGGAGCCATTGAACCTGCTCCGTCATACCCTTGCTCCAGGCTAGCTCCCCTCTTCTACACTTCCTCCAGGCTAGCTAAAATGAGCAGACTACCACTTACATACATCACTACCGTTCTAGACTTGCCCCACCTACCTTCTCTGTAGCTCCTCCTCATCTAAGATGAGGTAGAAGTTTGGTTGCTAAGTTAGAGCTGAGACAGAAGGGCTGTACAAGTTAATTTCCAAGGGCAAAAGAGAAAAATCTCACCTCTATCTCTTAACCATCAGCCCATTCCACCCTCTGACTTACTCCTGCCCTTAGGCTCCATCAATACCCCACATCTGTCATGAGTTCTGCTACCCAGGCACAATGAAAAGTCTGCCACCCAACTTTGTCTCCTGGGATCACTTGCTCACCATTTTCTGTGATGATCCGGGGCACCTCCTTGGCTGCAGGGGAGTAGCACTGGATCTGATTGCCTATTACCAGCCCATCCATCTCTGACAGATCCTCAAAGGTACAGTTGACACCTGCTGACAGCTCCGGGACATTGTATGTCTCTAGGACCAGCTGTGAACCGCCCAGCCAGGCAGAGAAGAGGAGGGGGAAATGAGGAAAGGAAGGAAGAAAGGCAGGAGGAAGAGAAAGAGACAGACAAAGGAAGAAGAATTGTTAAATAAGCCAGCTTGTTACAAGAGTCATGTAGTGAAGGCAGTGGAACGTAGAGATAGAGACTAAAGAAACCCACTAGGATCGGAATGGATTTGGTGCCAGAAAGTGGGAACACTTAGGGGATTTGTGTGCTAGACTAATTCTGAGCAGGACCAGGTTGGCTAATGGGACACCTCTTCCATTTGGTAAAATGGGAACACTAACTACCAAAGGCCTAGTGCTAGAACTCTGGGTCTGCATCCCATTCTCCTGACATACCTACATTGCTCCCTTTATAGATAAAGAAATAATTGCCAACACTCATTGTTACATGGCCTTATTCTATCATTCCATATTTACTTTGCACACCAACTAATCTCAAGTTGGCCAATGGGTAGTTAGGTAAACCCACTGCATATTTTGGATTATAAAAAAAATATTATACCTTTTATTATGCTTGGTCATGCAATGCTGTTTTTCTGCATATATAAAATGTATTTTGAGCACATTACCTCATAATCGACTATCCCCCTTTCTATCCCTCACTCTCCCTGTAGGCCTATTTTCTCCCTTCTTAGAGCTTCCATTTTCATGTCATTTGTAAATATATGATTTTAGGTCCCTATAATATCCAAGACCCACTGTTTCCAATGAGAGAAAACATGCTATTGGTCTTTTTGAGTCAGATTTAAATTCACTTAATAGCATGATATTGTTTCACCCATTTTTCTTCAAATGGCATGGAGATGTTCTTTTTCATGATTAAAAAAAAAAAAAAAGGATTTCTTTGTGTATATAAACCCTGGTTCTTTATTCAGCCCATGGTTGACAAACACTTATGTTGGTTCCACAAATTAGCAGTTATGAATATTATGAATAGTCCTACTAAAAGACATCAATGCTCAAGTGTCCCATAGCCAGAGTGGGTATTATATCTGGGTCATATGGGGGGAATCTACCTTAGGTCTTTTGAAGAACCTCTGTGCTAATTTCCATAGTGCCTAGACTCATTTAAATTACTATCAGCATTTGTTTTTATTTGCTTTCTTAATGATTGCCATTCTGACTGGAGTGAGGTAGAATCTCATTATAGCCTTATTTTGTATTACTCAATCACCTTTGGTATGGTCATTTCCTTGTTCTTATGACTGGAACCTTTTCTTTAACTTTCTTGCCCATGTCCCCTTTCTTGGGCCCCCAGTAGACACTTCTTGGCTAACATCTCATCCCTGATGTAGAGGCACTCCTGAGAGGCCTTGGTGCTTATTGCTGGGGAGAGTTCTTCCCTGGAGTCTGACCTTCCCACCCTTACCAGCACGTTGTACTGAGAGACAGAGATGTTGTTGGGATGGACTGTCAGTCGGACACACTGCTTCATCTCTGAGGCAAACCTTCGGGGTTCCCTGGAGCGTTCACACCGTTCCTTCCGGGTGCACCTGGCAAAGACACACAATGATGGATTGGTCCAGAAAGAGGCAAACATCTTCAGATGTTCTTGGGGTCTATCTAAACCTGAAGTGCTGATTATTTTTTCCTTTTTCAAAATTGGCCCTCTTCCATCTGCTTTTCCTTGGAAAAGGCAACCATCCCAAAAAATACCAAAAAAACCTGAGTCAACTTAAATTTCCCCCACTCCCTTCAAAGTCACGTGAAAAGTCATACAATCTAGCCTACAGCACATTCATCCACAGCCTGCATCTCTTTTTAGCAAACCTCACTTCTTCCCAAATATGTGTATAGTATATAACACCTATTGTATTGACTTTGTATATGCAATTCTGTCTGGGTTTCCACACCTTTTTACCCAACTAATTCCATCTAGATCTACAGAGTATTTTAGCTCTTTTGTACCTGCAATCCCTTTGTCTTGACCCCAGACAGATATGAATTATTGAATTATCTCCTTATTTCTCTATAGCACCCTGAAGTTTCCCACAGTCTAGAACTTATTATGTTTTATGATTATTATTGAGATAAAAGTAGCTTACTCCTACCAAGTAGGAGCTTTTCAAGAGAAGAAACACTGTCTGCTGTCTTTTGGAATCTCCTGCATGCATTCTAGCAATGGAGAGAAAGGAAGGTAGGTGAGAAAGAGAGAGAGAGAGAGAGAGAGAGAGAGAGAGAGAGAGAGAGAGAGAGAGAGAGAGGAGATAAAAGGAATAGAGGGTAGTAGTTAACAGCATCAGTACTCCATCTTTGTAGCACTAGGGAACTACTACATACAGTTTCTGTCACAATTTAATGCCCCGTGTTTTACAAAGGGAACTGTGTCACAGGTGCACCACATCTAGTGTGGCCTTGGCTTTTAACAGTCTTTACTGACTAGAGCTTGAGAAAGATGCACATGAAAACCCAGGGTCTGTGCCCAAATGTATACATCCCTATGTTCGCTGCATGAAGGTATCTGAGCTCAGAAAAGACTATTTAGCCCAAGCCAGATAAACCTTACAAATATAGAGCTGTGTCCAGCTGCCAGGATTTAGATGTCCTGGAATATGGATTACATTGTGAAGCACAGGCAGGCTAGGTGCTCCAGAGGGACAGGCTGAGATGAGATGGGACTATGTGGAAATCACCCCAGCATGGCTAGTCTATTTGGGCCAAAGTGAAAAGGATGCTGTTAGGAGCTGCTAAGGGAGGTCTGGGCAGAGGGACAAAAGGAAACAGTAGCTAGGGACAGGGAATAACATGGGGAGGGACACAGGAGGAGAACATTCTGGAAAGGCAGCTGTGGGAGTGGCATAAGAAAGGAGGGGAGAAAAGGTACTAGGGTTTCCCCAGTGGCTTGTGGGCCAACTCTTAGTTCTAGAGGAAGCTGTGGTCCTCCCAGTTGGAGGAAAAGAAGATACATTAGCCACAGCTAGAAGCATGGCCTCCAAGTGCACAGCTGGAGATAAGAGTTTAGCTAACTAAGGGGAAAGCACTAAAGGTGACAGCCAAAGCTGCCTTGGAAGAATATGGGAAAGAAAGGGGTACCAAGCAGGAGGCAGACCTTACAGAAAGATGGATGGGTGACACAAAAGTCACCCCATGTCTCTATATTGCAATCATGACCACTAGTTCCTGTGTGCTTACACTGTGATAAGGGTTTACACTCTATGCTATTTAACTTTCCTGTGTCCAACCTGTCTTAAAGGTCAGAATGCTATAGAAGAGGATGGGCAAGACACTTCATCCAGGCCATAGCCAATCCGAGTCCTTATCAAGCCCAGGAAAACTCAGAGCCTCTGTTCCTTACAACTTTGCTAAGCTTCTAGAAGCTTCCAGACTAAGAAGTGAGGGAGCAGACCCCCATGCAGACTAAACCATGCTCCTAGCCTTACTGCTCTTACAACACTAGGCTCTTTAAATATTTCCTCTCCACCATTCCTCTTAGGCTCACCAGAAAGCACCTGCCTACCATGGATACTTGTTGGATAGTCCTGAAATCCCTGGGATGAATTCAAGAGGCCTCCAAACCAGTAGAGAAGAGTTAGGAGCGAGTCTGGGAGTCCCCACAGATTTCTTGGGCTGCTGGAGCAAACCACTGGCCACAAGAATGTCTGTCTCTAAGGCTTGGAAGTTAATTTACCAGCTCCTCAGCAAGGACTCCATTACCTTCAGCCATTAGGCTAATGTTATAGACTTTTGCAGAGTGTCTGAACTGACATTGCTATTAATAGTGTTATTATACCCATTAGCAGCAGACCCAGAGAACTGGTATGGCTTCAATTATTCACTGACTCCCCAACTTTGAAGTTCTTGTTTTCAAGACGAATCAGTAGGTCTGAAAAAAGGTATCTTTGATTAAATTATGAAGAGTGTGTGTTGGGGAGCGGGTAAAGCTGCTCCCTGGTCAAACATCACCAGAAGTCACTAAATAGAATAGATGGGCTCTATCTCTCTCCCAGGTTGGGGGAGGAGGCACAGGTAGCTGGGCAGGGACAAGTCTGACCTGTGTTGTTTACTGCTACCCAGATTCCCAGGGCTGCATCTTGCTACAGTTCTAGAAAGTACTGTATACAGAAAACCATGTGTAATTTACAGCTTCAAGGCCAAATGTTTAACCTCTTGAGGCCTCAGTCTTTTCTTCTAGAAAATGGAAGCAAAATAGCAGCAAACAGCTAGGGGTTCCTGAAGATTTCATGAGATAGAGGGTAGTAAGCAGTTTGCTTAAGGAGAGTTGTCAACAAGTGTGAGCTGGTATTGTTAGCCCATCACTTTCCTAACTCCTCATTCTATGGCTCCAAACTGCAGCTGATGCATCCAGCACATCAAAGGGAGAAGGGAAGGCTGTAGCAGTTTTCCTTACAATGAAGGCGGAGGGAGGCTCAGAGGCCAGGAAGGACAGGAGAGAGAAAGCATGCTATGGGTTATAGCTTTGTTTTCTTAATAGCTGTCAAAGCATATTGAGAACTCAGCTCTCTCTCAGTGGAAAGTTGAGCTTAAGGTCAGAACCAGGGGTGTTTTGACATTTCTACCATCCTGCATGGTTCAGGAGGGTGGAGGCTACAAATGTCTGAAAGCACAGACAACTGACCTTAAATGTGATGGGATAATGGCAGAGGAAGGACTGCAGCTTCTGATGTCTTGTGGGGTCTATCAAGGTAATAGCCCCTGGCTGTTTGAGGACTGCGGTTTTCTAGTGGCTCAGGCCATAGTTAGGAAATGTGAAAGGGGTTCATTTCTGGTCTTCGAAGAGTTCCTGAATTACTTCCAACCAAGGCCTCCAGTACGTAGGAAGGTAATGCTCTCCCTTCTGCAACGGAGGCATCAAGGTTCACTTCATCCATTTCCCATGTAGGGGAACTGGTGCTTATGCAGACTCACAAAATATATGCTATGCAACAGGCATTTGTCTCTATCATTCCCAAAGTTGCCTTGTCCCAAATACAGATGTGGGGAACCAGCAGGCCCAAAGGAGACCCACTTTCTCTTAGTCCCTGCGTTAAGGACTTCCTTACTGAGCAGTCTTTCCTCCTGTTCTCATTCAACTTCCTGTGCACTGGGCCCTTACAGGCCTAGACCAGAGGTTCTAACAGCTCCAGGGAGAAAGGCCCCAGGCCTCTGCAAGGGGTTATTATTCAAGCCAGTGGCTCCAATGAGATTATCCTCTCTAATGAAGCAGTTACCTCCGCCCTCCCCTAAGCCTGAACTTTCACTGCTGGAGAATTCCCAGCCAAGTGGAAAATTAGAAGGGAAAGGAATGGAGAAAGGAAGGGGGTGAGTGAGAGGGAAAGAGAGTGGGGGTGATTACGTTTAGTAGAAATTAATTCCTAAACACACAGAGAGAAATATTAACTCCCAGTGCTGCTGGCCAAGCAAACAGATTTCAGTGTGGAAACCAGCTTCTCTGATCGGCCGGCTCAGGTACGCATCCTAGCAGGAGAGATCACAACTAGGCAATTTCCCCAAACCCTCCAGTGTGGGCCCAATGGCCTCAGAAATCAGAATCTGTTTCCATCTTCACCATCAGATGGTCTCCAGCCCTCAGCACTATAGCTTGAACTTGGCCTATGCTTGAACTGAATCATTAGGAGCTCTATGCTTAGATCATAATGAAACAGAAGAAGAGGAAGAAGAAGGAGGAGGAGGAGGAGGAGGAGGAGGAGGAGGAGGAGGAGAAGGAGGAGAAGAGGAGAAGAAGAAAAAGGAGGAGGAGGAGGAGGAGGAGGAGGAGGAGGGGAAGGGAAGGGGAAGGGGAGGGGAAGGGGAAGGGAAGGGGAAGGGGAAGGGAAGGGGAAGGGAAGGGAAGGGAAGGGGAAGCAGAGGTGGAAGGAGGAGGAGAGGGAGAGGAGAAAAGGAGGAGGAAGAGGAGGAAGAAGAGGAGAAGGTCCAGCAGGAGGAGGAACGGGAGGAGGAAGAATAAGTCAGACCGTCTTCCAGATGACCCTAGCTATTGCTTGGGTCTTCAATGTCTCCTATGGATTCATGTGTTAAAGCCTTGTTTCCTGATCTATGGTACTATCAGGAAGTGGAAGAACATCTAGGAGATAGGGACTGGTAGAATGAAGCCAGCATATGGGGGAAGAGCCTTGAAGAGGCTATGAGACCAGGGCCCTTCTTATGCTTTCCAGTTGCCACATGTTCTGTACCACATGTCCCCCTCCCCATGGCATTCTGTGCTGGCATAGGCACAATGTAACAGAACCAAGCAAATATCAAAGACCAAGTGGGTAGTAAGCTGGAGTTGACAGATGAGGAGCAGAGGGTAGGAAGAAGATCCAGAAAAGGCAAAGATGCATCCTGGCAGATCTATTTTATTTCCAACACTGTACTGAGGGAAGACATCGGTTTTTACTTGAGACATGTGGCAACAGTGACTATGATTTACTCTGACCATCTTTGTTAGGACATTATCCAATGTCCTGGTGTTTTCAGGTCCTTAGTGTCATAAGGTACAACAGGCTTGGTATAGAGAAGTACTTTGCTCTGTGCAATCAAGTTGCTCCTCTGTACATGCACAAGTGTGGCTTTGTCATTCTCTCTCTCACACACACTCTCTCTCTCCCTCCCTTCCTCCTCTCTCCCCCCTCTCCTTCCCCCTCCCCCTCCCTCTCTTCCTATCCCTCTCCCCACTCACCCCTCTCTGTATGTCTGTTTCTCTTTATGTTTTTGTATGTGTGTTTCTCTCTGTGTGTCTTTGTCATTGTCTGTCAGTATGCCCTCTCCTGTGTGTGTGTGTGTGTGTGTGTGTGTGTGTGTGTGTGTGTGTATGTGTGTGTGTGTAAATTTAAGCCATAGAATCAGCTCAGCTCTTTGGAATGTCCTCAGATAGCCAGGATGTTGGACTGGTAAGCTAGCCATAAAATTGTATGTACATATGCTATATGTTTGTGTATGCATGTTTATACATGTATGTATGTGTATGTGGGTAGATGTACATAGAGATGCATGTACATATAAACACAAAGGCAATGTGGACAAAAGGTATCCCTCTTGATTATTAAACCCCCTTATATTTTGAGACAATGACCGGTCACTGAGTGGGAATTTCACAGATTCGGCTAGGTTGACTAGCCAGTGGGCCCCAGGGATCCCCCAGTCTTTACTTCCTCAATGCTGGGATTGCAGAAACATATAGACATACTTGACTTTTTATGTAAGCGCAAAGGATGTAAGGTCAGGTTCTCAAGCTTGTATGACAGGAACTTTATAGACTAAGCCATCTCTCCAACTTCTGTGATTTATATGAGAAGGTGGCATTTTTTTACTACTTGCCTTTACATTATGAAGCATCTAATAAACTTGTGAATGTACACACACACACACACATACATGCATCAGAGGCTATGTAGGAGTCAAGAGTTAAGAGAGGAAAGCAAGTTTTCTTAAATCAGTTTGCAGCTAGGCAACTAGTGAGCCATGGGGAAGGGGACTGAATGTACAAGAACTGAGTTTCAGACTTTCCTCCAGACCAGAGACCAATAACCTTTCGTAAGGAGTCAATCAAAACAAATATGCTGGCAGAACCAGAGCCTACAATTCCTCATGATTCTGAAAGTTTTTGGCCAGTAATACTAGAAGATACCTAGACATAGGTTAGTGTTAAGGGAGTAGGTCAAGAAGTTAAGAAGCAAGACAAGGCTCTGGGATATGCTGGCATGGAGCAAGGAATGACTCATATCTTAGAGCCAAAACATCTTAGAAGACGACCAGAGATGTGGCTTAGGGAACAAACTACTCTGTACTTTTCTAGGTGGCCCATGGGCAGACAGTCTAAATGCATGGTCAGTGGTGAAGCTGCCCTAAGGAGGGAAAGAGGGCTTTCTGGTAATGGTTGGCCCAAGCACTGCAATCCTGGGAAACGAAAGAGAAGAAGGGGCTCTAGGACAGAGGCCCTGGGGTCCAACCCCAGCCCCCAGTGACAAGGTCACAGTCATCATAGTTGTATCTGAGAAGTGACTTCCTACACATCTCGTCCTCTGGCTTTGACAGCATGGTTGTAAGCTGGCTCCTCTTACCAACATTCAGACCTTAGGAAAGAAATCTGGACTGCTCTGTCCACAGATAGCCTCTTAGATTTTTACTTTCCTTTCTACTCCCTCCCTCCCGTGTAGACAAAACACTATGAGAAAGAAGAAGTGAACCCCTGTGGCACCCACTTGGGGAGGGATGGGGGCTTCTCCTAATGGAGGCAATCTCCAGGGCCTGGAGGCAGAGATACTGTGTAAGTCTGCCCGTGATCTTCCCAATGGTGGAGCTCAGGAGTCTTCCAAGGAAGGGTAGGGCCTGAGCCAATCAACGAGCTGAGTCTGTCACAGGCGGTGGGATCCTGTTAACTACCTAAGATAGGCTTCTTTGCCTGGGAATGGTGCCAAGGCAGGGGAAGATGGGAGGGGCTCAGGGCCTGCCAAGCCTGGGAGGTGTGTTCCAGGCCCAGGACAAGAGACAGCTGTGACGGGATAAAGGTAGACTGGGCTTGGATGGTTTTATTCCCTTTTGCCCAGATCCAGAACAGGTGGGCTCACACAGAGGAAAGCTCTGGGAATGCAGATTGAAAACTGGGGCTTAATAAATAGGCAGCTTTGTGTTTGCTGTCCTTGCCTTTAGGAAGACAGGCCTGGAGGCAGGGCCAGGGGCTGCAGAAGAATGCAATGTGAGGATTTCGCCTTACTCCTGGGCTGGCGGGTATGCACTTAGTCACATTTACTAGTGCAGAGGGAAAGCACAAAGAAAGAAATGACTGTGCCATTTCCTCAGCATATTCAGCCCACAGCCCTCCTGTGACCTCCCTGGTACAAAAGCTCTTTCAGTGACATAGGCCACCTGTTTGCAGAGGCTCTGTCCTCAGGCTTCTTGTTCCTTCGGCTTCTCTATGGCTCTCCCCACTCTCTTGCTCTTTTGTCCTCGTTTTCTCTCTCTCTCTCTCTCTCTCTCTCTCTCTTCTCTCTCTCTCTCTCTCTCTCACACACACACACACACACACACACACACACACCACACACCCCTTACTCCCAGCCTGCAGGAAAGTTGTCAAAAATGACTAGAACACAGACAAACAGACTCAGCCTCACACTTGGAAGGTCCTGTTTTGTTCTTTGCCATGGACTTCATGAAGATCAAGCTTGCTGGGGTACTTGGCAAGGGCCACTGTCAGTCATTTGCCCAGAATGGAAGCCTGACAAATGTGTTGATTCCTGTACCCCTTCATTGCATCAAAGGCCTGGTCCCCAAGAAGCTACAGGGCAGAAACAATATAACAATAATTTTGCATCCCTGAGCCTATATGTCTAGCATAGAACATGCAGAACTAGTTTTAGATGTGCACGTGTGTGTGTGTGTGTGTGTGTGTTGTGGGTGTGTGTGCAGGCATTCATGAGTATGCACTTGTGTGTGTGTTCACAGCACTTTAGAGAATGCTGAAGCTACCCATGCTGGTTCCTTGTTTCCTTCCTAGTAGAGCCTCTCAGGACTAACATCTCTAGATTGGTTCCCACACTAACTCTGTTCACTGTTCACACCTCCCTCTCTTCTTTCTTCTGCTTTGTCCGTGTCCTTTCTGTTGCCCTTAAATCATGAATGTCTATGATGTGCCCACTGAAAAGGCAGGCAGTGCAGGGCAGGAGGAGTGACTTCTGTGTTTGACTTGAACCAAGACCCATAGGTAGTACTGACCATCTAGAGGGAGACAGTGTTGTCTACCTGGGCTACCTGAGTTTACATATGTTTTTTCAGACAAAATACTTCCATCTGTCCATTTGATTTCGTACAAGTCTAGAATTGTGTGCTGATGAAAGGCATTCTAGAGACCCAAGGACTTCCCCTTGCTTGCTCACCACATGCTGGAGCTATACCTTGGTGATTAACTCAGGGAGAGGGGGGCAGAGGAAGGACATGTTGAGTAGTTCATTGATCTTTAGTCTTAGCCTGGGGGAACTTGTGAGCTGTGTCCTACCAAGAAGTTACAAGGCCCCTGAGCACAGCTCCAATGTCCCTGAATGTCTGCCCTCATCATCTCTTCACTTTACTAAGAGCTTAACGTTATGGAGAGCAGCACCCTGATGGTGCAAAGATCCTTGGACTAGCATAGCAACCTTTATTACCCATCTCATCCTTGAGTTAGCATCATAAGCCATGGCTCTCCCTCCTTACAAATGGAGATGTCAAATGTCTTCTATACAGTGCTATGGTCAACCTTCAATATTTGAAGATTTCACAGTTCAAATTCAGCTAACTGCTAACATTGACTAGTGCCCTCCACCCCAACTTGTTTCATGGCATTTTTGAGCTTTCTCATGGCTGTATGTGGGAAATGACTCAAGTTACATGTTCCCAGCTAGAGTAGGAAGAGGTGACATTCTGCCTTCCTGTTTCGGTAATTGCATTATAAATGAGAGTCCTTTGAGGCCTTTTTAATGCCATACTTTTTGAGTTTTGTACTCGTTTGACTTGTTTGACAGGATTTACTGCCCAGTATTCCTAAGCACCTCAAGGCCATAGTGTGACACAGAGAAGGTGAGGTATGTGTTTGTTAAAGAAGCTTCATTCAACCAGTTGTAAAGGCACATGCTGGAAGGATATGCAGGAAGATCATGAGAAACTTTATCCAGATATGAAGTTATAATTCTGTTGGCCGTGAGTTGACCATTAATGAAGTAACAATATTTATTAAGGAAGATATCTGAATACAGATGTCTAACAAATGAGGTTTTGTATCAATCCGTTGGTAAAAACGTGACCAGTGGCTTTTGGGAGCCTGATCCTCTACTCCTTTTAGGGGCAGTGGTTTGCTAATTTGCTAATTCGTTCACAGTTCTTTATAGAATACTACTACTACACATAATGCAAATCAGCTGTACTCAGAGCCTCACAAGTATACAAGACAGGAGAACTAGACTGCACTGATTTGAGCAATCTTTACAAGATGCCCTGTCATAGCTGTGTAGTAGCTCTCACTGTGGCTCCTTGGGCAAAGTCAGGCCCCAGAAGCAGTAGCTCAGTGTTGGACAGCAGACAAGAAAACCCTTGTACAGCCACTGCTCTTAGTAATGTTTGACATCTAGTATGCAGACTGGGGTGAGATGCAATGCCAGGCTGAAGGAGGTAAGGGGAAGCAGCAGGAACATCTGCCAGCCAAGCAAAGACAGATTGAAACTGTGACAGCCTCAGGGACTCAAGCACACCATTTAAGGATCATCTAGAAAATCGCTGGCATCTACCAAAGTCCAAGAGGAAGGACACTTGTGAGCACTCAGCTGTTGCTGTAACCTATGAGATCTTTGACTACCCGACCAGGGTTCTACCAACCACAAAGCATCTGACCCAGGTGGTTGGCCTCATCAATTCTCCGATAACTGAGTGAAGGAGGCAAACCATACATCCTCTTCCCAGGCTATAGAGAGAGTGCTGGGAAGATTTGGATCTGAATTCTGTGTCAGACACTGCAGTCATGTCCATGACTGTTTCCATTAGGACATGCTGGGATGAACTGTTGGCTTCATTATGTGATAGCCTGCTTTATGAATGACCCTGACTATTCTTTGATTTTAGTTTACCCTTGTTTTCTGCCATAGGAGTACCATGCCATACAAGAGGAAGCTAAGGCCATAGAAGTAGTGTATGGCATTTTTTCTTCTTCTGAGACTTGCTTTACTCAGCTGTGGGGGTGATTTCTCACTGAGATCAGTGCCATATGGGCTGGAATAGTATCATGACACAAATTAACACAGACACAGAAACCTGTGTTTTAGTCCTGAAGGATTTCAGGGAGGGGCCAGCTTTTCTGATTGTCCTGGAGGGACCTTATACCGTGCTATAGCCACTAAGCATGCTCCACCAAACAGTAAGCTAGGTGGCTTCCACGTATCCAAGAAAGGCATTAGGTTAAGAATGCATTCATTCCTTTTCTGAGAGATCCTACTATGCAGGACAAAGAAATGTATCTCCTTCTTCCTTACAAGGTAGCATCAGGGAACTCTTCTGGTTTGACAGTATCTGGTATACATTCTAAATGTGCCTCTCCACTCTCCTTTGTCCGGGGGTGGTCAATGTTGGGTTCCATCACACTATTACTGACTGGATGGT
This sequence comes from Mastomys natalensis, assembly GCA_021653895.1. Lineage (NCBI taxonomy): Eukaryota > Metazoa > Chordata > Mammalia > Rodentia > Muridae > Mastomys > Mastomys natalensis. The sequence goes on from JAJTUV010000278.1 coordinate 328,314, forward strand.
CTTGATGTACACTTGAGCACAGCTTCCAACCTATCTTAGAACTGTGTGTATTTTAGTGTGGCTCAGTGGTTCTCAATTTCTTTCTGCTATAATACCCCCAACAGATTTCAGGCCTTCCTTAAGGAACTCAAGGCCTCTTTATGTCCAACACCCAGAAATAGGGATGTTGGCTGTCCTCTTGGAGAGACTTATGAGAAATTGGGAGGGTGTTTTTAACTGTCAGAATCTAGAGAGTATTTCCTGCCTTTGGAAGTGGAAAGAGACAAGATCCCATCTTCAATTTCTTATACTTTAAAATGACTGAAAATTACAATAAATGTCATTGGTCATGAGAAATTCAGGTTGTTAACAGGAAGACTAAAATCTTATTTTATAATGCGTGTATCTATCTCAGAGAATACCAGGTTTCAGGTGGCCACAGGAATCAACCATAGCTAAAGTAGGGCTAAATTCTATTCAGATGGTGTCTAACTCTGGTGGCTGTTAGGACGGGAGAAGAAAGGAAAGAGAGATGGGTCAGTTGGTAACTGGTCTGCCAGAGGACCCAGATTTAATTCCTAGTATTCACACGGCAGCTCACAAATACCTGTAACTCAGCTTCTGGGGGATCTGAACTATTCTCTGGACCCTAGGGCACCAAGCACGCACGTAGTACACAGACATACATACAGGTCAAATACCAATACACATAAGATAAAATTAATTACAATTTTAAAATGATCTTCAGCTCTCTCCTATTTCTTGGCTAGTTGTCTGCATCTCTCAGTTCAGTCATCAAGTTACTATTTATTTCTACTTTAATATGGTTGTCCCCTCCCCTCTTCTAGAGAATAAATGAAGTCCCTCCCCCAAAAATGGATATACAAGGGGAAAAGTACTGTGTCATGATGTGTGGGAGTGCTCTGCAAATTGAAGTTAGACAGGTCCAGGAGTCTGTCTCCCGGTGGTTCCTCAGGGTGTCATTGCCAGGGTGACAGCCATACTTTGACCTGTCATTGTTCCATGGTGCCATTGCCATATATATCTTAGTGGAACTGGACAAGTAAAAGTGAACCCAGAAAGAACAGAAGAGCAATAAAGCTTGCAAAGGGTGGAAGGAAGGAAGGGCGAGGATGAGAGGAATGCACACAGGGTGAGAAGAAGGACAGAAGAGAGGATGGTTCGAGCCCCTGGGAGGCAGGAGGGAGTAGCCAATGGTACTCACGTGTTGTGGAGCACACACCAGCCACAATGGGGGTCACCTGAGCCAAGACACTCGCCGCAGCTCCGATACTGCCCACAGGACTCCACAGGAACTCTGGTAAGCTGGAACAACACACCGAAGACCAAGCAGTCAGTCACCAATCTTCAGAGCACCAGATGGTTCACAGCTAAGATTATCATTCTAAGCAAAATTGTATCACCCAAGATACCAGAGGAGCATGGGGAACTTAGGGTCCCTGCACCAAAGGGACTTTGAGGGGCCATATTGGAGTAGGTGACTGCATAGCATCCTGAGGCTATAACCACTTACTAGGTTCTAAGATGTATCTTAAGTTGTATCTGGAAATCAGGCCACATTGACTTCATATAAAACTATCATGAATAGAATAACACGCTACACTTTTAAATTGTCCTATTACCCATGCCTCCACATATTTCTGCAAATATCCAATCCATTACATACGTGTTTCCTATCAAAGCGGTAAGACCAAACGTTCATTCTCTCTCCATCTTGTTTCACTTTCCCTCACCCCCTTCCGTTAGGTCTCAGCACTTTATTTTTTCCAGAGAGTACTTAGCCCCCACCCAGCACCCCTCTCTCTTCTTCCTCCTCCATGTTTAACAAGGTACTGAATCTACCCCATGGCTGTTTTCTACCTTCTCCTGCTTCGTACTGTTGACCAACTTGCTCCAAAAATTGATTTCACTGCGGTTCTTTCAAAGATCAGTCTTGCTGTTTTCCCTCTACCCACACCCTTTCCATGATTGGAGGCTTCCTCTCCAGCCCAGAGACTTTACATTCCCTTCCAGCAGCAGCTTGTTAACATAAAATGTTCCACATGACATTTTCACTTAGCTCAAATGCCTCCATTTCCTGCACGCACTTAAATATCGTTTGCATTTCTTTGTTCTCCAAGGCAGCCTTGATGTCGCCTTACATGATGCCCAAGTACCCGCAATGTAGTAGATATTTAAAGATGACACTCACGATCAGATGGAATTTTTATTTTCTTTTTATAACCTTGGTCCTTATTTTCCATTTTGCTAGTTTCTTCGTTAAAAAAAAATTTTTGTTTTTCATTTTGGGATATTTTATATTATCTACTCTTTATCCCAGTGGAGGGTTTCTTGCCTAGTCTTTTAGGTGACCAGCTGCCAGGACAACCTAGCTATAGTCACCATCAGAACAGACACGTCAGAACCAACACAGTAAATTGTATGTGCTGACCCGGCTGAACTGTCTCTGCTCATGAGTGAATACAGAGACTGTTTCCCCTGCTGTTCCATAAAGCATCTGTGCTGTACAATTACGTCCACTTGGCAGGGGCTACTTGTAACTCACGCACAGTCAAACTGGCACCGGAGCCTGCTCAATTAGTCTCCACACTCTTTTGGAATTAATTAATAATTAATTCCAAGTCCCACCACAGTCTCCTTTCCCTTAATTTCCTCATTTCCTTTATCTATCTTTTTGTAGCTGTCTTCTCTCATTCTTTGTAGCTTCGCCCTTGGCCTTTATGTCTTGCCCTTAATGACTTGGCTTTGCGTTTGGAATTTTCTATATTTCTTCACATTTATTTATTTGTGTGTGTGTATTCATGTGTGCATACTTGTGTGCATATTTGTCATGCATACATATGGGGACAGAGATCAACCTGCAGGATTCATTTTCTCCCTATACCATGTGGATTCTAGGGATAGAACTCTGGCCAGCAGGCTTGGCAGCAAGTACCTGTAGCCACCAAGCCACCTCTCTGGTCCCTGGAATTTTATCTTAATTTCTATCATTGCCCAGGTGATTTCCCATGACCTCAATGCCTTTATAATTAAGTTTGATGATCAGTTTTTATGAATTACATTGCTGGCTCTGCAGGCAGCTAGGAATTTAGCTTATTCCTGGTGCCACTTTAATTTTTCTGTCCCTCCTTAAGCAAATACTTTCTAGTCACATAAACACATGCATAATAGTGCCCGACCCAGAGGACCCCGACTTCTAGAAATTCAGGAGTAGGAATGAGATTCACGAGCTATTTTCAATATTTCCAAAAGCTTATTGGAAATTGGATTGTTTCTGTTTTATGTGGTTATGCATACTCATGTGCGTCCCATATTAAAATAGGAAATATATTATTACTTAATAAATGCAGTTTGTTTAGTAGACAGAATCTTTCAAAATGTGACTCCCTGAGGGGAGATATAATAAAAAGGGCTATAGATGGTGAGAGTTGGGATCCATAAGTACATAAACATGTTTTCATTGGTTCCAGCTGCCTGTCTGGCACTCCATATTTTGCATGGGCTTAAAGGAAAAAATATCATGGCTTGTTCAATCAAAAACCATTTTCTTGGTCTATACTTAATTAACACTCTCCCCAATTTCTCATATCAACCTGTTTGATAATCTGTCTTGCATGGAATATACCCTGGGATTCCAGGGAGAACCCTGGGATTTCAGGGTTCACCCTAAGGTGTGTCCTGCAGTTCTGGACTATACCCTGAGATGCTGGTGGTATGTTCTGGGATTCTGGAATGTTAGCTTGGTTTCTGGGTATACCCTAGAGTTCTACGGTATGCCCTAGGACTGTAGGGTTTGCCTTAGAGTTCTGAGCATTTCCCTGGGATTCCAGGGTATTTGTGTTTTCTGGAGTTCTGGGGTATGCCACTTTGAGGAAAGAGTCAGCCACTGGGTAAGTCAGCCACCTCAGAAACCTTCACATTCTGAAAATAACTTGCAACTGGTGTTTAATAATGTCAATAGCCCAGAATTATAAAATCCTTCCTCTCTTGATTTTAAACAGCTGCTACTTTCTGTTTAGTTGGAAAGGATGTTGGAGCCTGCAGAGGGAGGTTCAAAGCATCCTTGGCCATGAGACCCTTCTGTCTCTGAGACTTGTTTTTCCTGTCCTTAAACATGGAGCCAAACCCTGTTCCCAACGTTCCTATTCCTGAAGCATATGACCATGAAATGGATTCGTAATGGGTCTGGGGTCCAGCACTTTACAGGTGATGGTTAAGATTTCCACAGGCTTTCCTGTGAGCATTCATTCCATCCCCTGTTGCTCAGTGCACTGATCATTCTCCCAAGTCACAGAGACATCACAGAGCCTTCCTGTGGGACTGCATAAGGGTATCCTGGTTCTTGGCTGGGCATGGGCCTAGAACCCCGAGACTCCAAGGGAGAAACGGCAGGAGTTCGGCTACGTCCCCAGAACTCAGGGTCCTGAAAAGCAGTCTAATCTCCATAGACCTACATTGTTCAGTCACGAAGGCCATTACAGCCCCTCCCAAAGTACACAGGTAGAGGGTGTAACTACAGGCCTCAGGCCCTAGGGATTTACATACTAATGAAGGTCAGAGGGCGGAGCCAATTAACCATTCCTCCCCAGAACCTCCCTCTTTCTCCCTCCCTATTTAACTCAGGCCTGCCCTGAGTTTGGGGGGGTACTTCCAGATCCATCTACCATCCGCCATGACAATAAACCCTTTTGGAACCAAGGACTTCCTCGTATCATTGGGGCCTCCCGGGCCCGCTGCAGCCAAAGCCTCCAGCCACTGAAACCTGGGACCTTCTCCGGAATGTGACACAGGCTGCCTGGAGGCGTCCAGGCAGCCTCCACCTCACAGGCCCCGGGCCGCTGCTGCGTAGGCCTGGGGCCTGCTGCCGCGTGGGCCCGGGACTCCACTGCGGCCCCGCCATTTTTTTCCCACACCTTCCTAGGTCTGGGGAACTACACTTCAAGTTAACAGGCCTGTAAGACATATTCCTCCTTAGTCCTTTCATTGTGACATTTTCTCTTTGAGTGTGACCATTCACCAGTGCATACTTCAGATAGGGCTCTGAAGTTACCTGAGCATCCTGGACTAATTTAGACCCTATCTTGTCTTCCAAGTGTGCTCCGTGCTGTTCTTTGATTTCAACTAAACATCTATATGGGACCAGGCACACATCTAGTCTCCAAGAGTTTGAGAACTAGATCTTAGCTACTGGTTTGCTCCCATCTTTCCAGGTGATCTTGAACAATTCTCTCTGGGTCCCTTTTCAATCATCTGTAAAATAAGCAACGGTATGGGTCCATTCTAGAATTCCTTTTGGATCTGGCATTCCGGTTGCTTCTACCCAAGGCACTCCTGTCTGTTAGGCTTTCACGGACATGTGTAAACATGATATTGGGGACTTTCAAGAAACACACCCTGAGGATCTGGGAGTCTAACGTTTTCTCTTTGAAAGGCCAGAAATCTTTACCTTCCTTCCAGCTCATTCCCACTAGGCATCATGTCATTTTTACTACTTGCTCAAGAGGTTGATCTAAACGTTCCCCAGTCTTTTGAAGCATGGATGCTAAGATTAAGGGGCCATACCAGAATTTCAATAGGCAAGAGAAAACAGTTAATATTTGAAGAATTGATGTCATCTCTCTTCTTTTTGCAGGACCTCCCTGAGGAAGAGCAGGGACCAGGGATTCTCAGAAATCCCTCTCTTGGGCAACCTGCTCTCCAGCATGGTCTAACACTGCCACTGTGGCCCCATCTTCTCTAGGCGCAGCCCTGCAGACAATTCTAGAATATGTCAGAAGTTTTCCTGACACTTCAGAATCACTTTTGCAAACTGGAATTAGTATAGCCATTTATCTCAGTTACAAAATATATATATTTAAGTCCTGGGTTCCCTTTTACCTCTTGCTAGTATGTTGTAAAGGTGGCCAGATGGCTTCTCAGCTACCTTGCCCCTGTGAGTTCTCTCTCTCCCCAGTATCTGGAGTCTCTACCTACACTGGACACCAAACAAAGCTGCCTCTCCATCCCCCACCTCAGTTCCTCTCCTGACCCTGGAACACAAACCACTCCAGATGCAGAGCCACACGATTAATTAAAAGCACCACACGCTGATTAAAGTCTTAAGCTACAGTGCCAGGCATGCTAATTAACCGAGTGAGGGAATTTAGACCACAGGAAGAGGTGAAAAAAGAAATGTGTGTGTTGAGGGGCTGACTTCTGTTGGGAGAACAAATCAGATGACAATGTGACCTAAGCTATCATAATGATAGATGGTGTCAGAGACCACAGAAGATTGAGGTCCCTCCCCTGGCCACGAGACTCCAGGGGAGGTTGTTGATTGATGTGGCTACAATGTAGCCTTTAGTGTTTCCAGAGAGGGAGCCCCAGTCATTTCAGGACCACCCTACATTAGAGCAGAGGAAGAATATAACTCCTAGAACAAGAGTGGGGTGGGATCTGCACAGAATTGTCTTGGTACACTGTTGCTAGGCAGTGGGCAGTTCCTCAAAATCAGATTTCCCATGTAAGATAGTGACTTCGCTACCAAGCACATAGTCAACAGATGAGAAAGTCGGGCCTCAAAGACACATTTGCGCGTTCATGTTCATAGAATTATTCATGATAGTTAAAAATGGAAGCTACCCAGAAGAATGGATGAACAAGATGTGGTATGTATACACACTGAAACAGTATCCAGTCTTCAAAGGAAAGGAAGACAGAGTTGGGGTACGCATCTGTGATCTGGCACTCTGGAAGCTGAGGCAGGAGAAGTAAGAGGCCAGCCTGGGCTACATAGAGAGATCTTATCTCAAGAAGTCAAAAAAAGAAGGGAAGGAAGGAGAGAGGGAAGTGGGGAAGAAATTCTAGGTAAACTTTAAAGACAATATGTTACATAAAATAGGTACAATGCAAACGGACAACCATTGCAACACACATGAGATTGCCAGAGATTCACAGTGAGAAGTTAGAATGGTGGCAGCCAGGCACTGAAAGGAAGAAGAGAGGAGTGAATTGCTATTGAATGGACACAGAAGTTCAGTTTAGAAAGAAAACATTCTAGAAATGGCTACACCATTTATATATGCCCTAATGCCCATAAAGACCCAGAACCAGTTAAATAGCTAATTTCATGCTATATCTATTTTACAGTCATTATTAAGACACTGTAGAAATGGTCTTGAGTAGATGTTGACAAAGGGCTGATCTTCGGCAGAGCAGAGTTGACATGAGAACACCTGCTCAGCTCCCAGGTCAGGGGCATGCATCAATGCTCATGTCATAGTGTGAGATATTTTGGTAAATAGACACACACTTTTCAGCTCCTCAGCTTAATCTTCCTTGGACAAAGGTTTGGAGATAACCGCCTCCTATCATTTGTTTCCTGGTTTGAAAAGAATGTCACAGCCTATCTATCCAGAAGTTTCCATTCCTCCACGCTCTCCAACAGGCACAGAATTCAAATGGTTCACACGATGGTGAATAGTCTCTGACTTGACAGGTTGTTTTTTTTTTATTTTTTATTTTTATTTGTGTCTGTATGAGTTTATGTGCACCATGTGTACGCAGGTACACTCAGAGACTAGAAGAGGGTGCTGAGTACCCCAGAACTAGAGTTCAGCAGTTGCGAGCTATCCAGTCGGGGTTTTGGGAAATGAACTTGCATTCTCTGCAGGGTCAGTATATGTTCTTAACCTCTGAGGCTTAGCCTTCATCCCAACTCCTGAATTCAGATAATTATCCTCCTGCCCACTTATGACCCATGGGCCTTTTCCTATCCTACCTTCCCCATACTTTTCCTCTTTGGATTGCTTCCTTGGAAAGAACACTTCTTTTCTTTATCCCTTTCCAACTAAAGTTAGCTTCCTTAAATAATATAGTATACTTTGGCTTGGTCCTAGACTATGTTAAAGAGTATCATTCACTTTTATTTGTGTGTGCATATACATATATGTGTGTATGCATATTCAGACATGCATGTGTGCAAACTTGATTGTCGTTTCTCAGGCACTTCAACTTTGTGCTTTTGAGAATGAGTCTCTCACTGCCCTGGAGCTCACCAAGTAGGCTAAGCTGGCTAGTTATCCAGGGATCCACTGTGACTGGATGTCTCATGCGGCTAGGCATCTGATGCAGGTTCTTGTAGGCAGCCGAAGAGACAGTGCCGGTTTCCAACATGGCTGGCGCAGCGTCCTGTATAAGCCTACTGCGCATGCGTCAGCCTCAAGCCCTCCGAGAGGGCTTATGCAAATGAGGCATGAGCACTAACCAATCACGGGGCTTATGCTAATGAGACATGAGCTCACAGGGCTTATGCTAATGAGGCACAGGCCCCAGCCAATCCTGGGCTTATGCTAATGAGGTATTGGCCCTAACCAATCCTGAGAGAACAGGCCGCCTGGCCCGCCCCCTTGGAAGGGTATATAAGCAGTGCATTTCAGCTGCTTGGGGGTCGCCCCTTCGATGGATGAAGATTGCCTGGAATAAAAGAGCTGTTAAAGAAGAATCCAGGCGTGTCGTGTCTTACTTGCCGGCCAAGAAGACGTGACAGGTTCTCATGTTTGTAAGCCAAGAACTTTGCTGACTAAGCTATGCCCCATCTCTACTTTGATCAACAGAATCACCATAGTCATCATCATCATCGTCACTGTCGCTGTACAGTCACCTTCCTTACCACACTAGTCTCATAACCAGAGCCCACCAATTTATATAACAGTAGCCTAGGCTGGAAACTGACAAGTGACAGAACAGAGCAGAGGACCCATCCAGCTCTCAAACACCTGGCCTTGGTCTTCCTAAGGTTCTGAATTTGCCAAGTTTACTCCATTCTTAGAGGTTGTCAGAAAGTGAGCATCCCTTAGTCACTGGAGGAATTGTTTTGGTCTCGTGAGGTCTGGCTTGTGGTGGTCAGCCCCTGCCAGTTTTCCTTTTGCAAGATGCTTTTTTCTGGCAGTCGGACTCTACTCTTCCTGTTGCAGTTCTCATTCCAAAGCGCGCCTGCTACTCCGCAGATCCCATGCAGAAACACTCCTTCTCTACTGTGCACAGTCTGTGTGTGCATCTCTCATTTGTTTAAGCATTTGACATCCTGGTCGAAGTGTGAGTTATTACTCCATCTCTACTCTTATAATTGGATGCTAATGCCACAGTGGCTACACTGGGCCTGATGGCTGGAGTTAATTTAAATGTCCAAAAGGCTTCCTAAGTACCCAATTTCCTTCAAAATTGTCACACACAAAAAAAGGAAAAGAAAGAACGGAAAAAAAGAGGCAAGAAGACCCATTAAGAAACTTGAAGAAGCTCCTGGGGAGCTGTCAAGCTGCACAGATGTGGCACTTGGAGCCATCCTTCATGCTGTCCTCCTGTCTCCCGTTCCCATGCAAGGGAAGTGGAGCTGAAGAAAGTGGCTCCTCCTAGGAGCGAATTGGCTCAGCAGTGCACATACATCAGTAGCATGGTCTTGGAGAGCTTTCACAGTCTCTTCTTGGGCATTTCTTTCATTTGTGGCCTCTGGCTACATTTCTAGGTTTGTTTCTTCTGATTTGGGGTCATGAAAGGAATTCACAGAGTCCCTGGAAGCCCCTCTGTTACCTATGGTTGAATCCCTCCAGTACCTGGAACCCTTAAACTCATTTCTCTTCTTAGAGGTGGGGACCTTTCTAACTTGACCGCTACGTAAGAGAGACAGATGTCAGAAGACTGGTCCCAAGTAGTTATGGACTTTACTTTATTTGGACATCAGTTTACCATTTTTGGCGTTTTAGGATCGGCCTTTTAGGATCACCCTTGAAGTTACCTCATAGAGAACAAGGAGGCAGGATGTACTTTTCCTGCCTTTGACACTGGGTATGGCTTCAAGACTTGCCTTGACCAATGCGACAGTAGTGACCACAGGAGCAGTACGTGCTTGATATTTGCTCATAGGTTTGACCTTGCCCTTGTGTGCGTATGGCATCTCTGCAAGAAAAAGGTCCTAGGCCCCTGCTCCCTCTTCCTCTAGGGCATCAAAGAACCTGTGTGAAGCAATATCAGAACTCTACCAACAGCCAGATGTCAGGCCAGCTTGGAGCACAACTACCACTGAGACAGCTATACGGCATTGCTCTATAAAGATGTAAGGATGAGAATAAATGTCTACCATGTGCTGCTAGGTTCTTGTTATCCTAGTAATAATACACACCATTGTGGCAAGAGCTGGCTAAGACATAGGTGCTGGGGAGAGAGCTACAGAAGGGCACAAAAGTCTTGTGAGAGGTAGTAAGGAAGGAAGATGGAGGAGAGACAGATTTTGATGTGTTAGCCTCTTTCTATCCTGGGCATCAGAGCCATACCCACAGTGAGGCTGGTTGGTGGTAGTGAGTGCATGTTCAGAGGTTTGTCACAGCTTCAACATGGTCCAGTGGATCACTTTATGTCCTTCTGTGTCCGGCATACTTTCTTAGATCTGTGTCTATGCATGGGTAGATCTTAAGAGAATTCAGCCATGTGAAAAAGAAAAAAAAAAAAAATTACTCTAGAAAGAGAACCCAACTCTCTAGATTGGCCCATCAAACTGACTTCCTGGTATCCTAGCCTTGGTAAGAAGTTTGCTTTGAACCTTTTGAATTCTCCTAATTATACCTGGACCTTACAGCAAATGCATCAAGACATATGCTGAAGTATGCCGACATAGCCTCCTCCTGCCCACAGGTAAGAGTTCTGCAGTCAAGATCATTGATACTTAGGTTAGCATAATAACTCCAGACATGAAGTTTAGGAGGCTGAAAGCTGAGGTTCAGTCTGCTCTGGATGCACTGCCGACCTTGGCTAAAGCCTCTCCCCATACCAGTAGGATTCAGAAGATCAGTTTTCAGATAGGTAGATAAGTCATGTCGTCTCTGAGTACTGGTCACAAAATCCTAATACAAATGGTTCAGGAAGCATTCTGCCATGCAAAGTAGCAGATGTTGTGGAGGGCTGCAATTTGCTGCTATTAATAAGTATAAATGCCTAATAGGAAGCCAGTTTGCTCTGGGATCTTGGACAGCCAAGGAGTGAGTCCAGGCGCCCGAATCAGCAACATATGCCACTCCTCATTAGCTAGTGGTGGTAGCTGGGAAGCTGGGAGAGGAGTGTTGTGTTCTGCAGAGCCTCAAGAAATCACAGCATCCCTACACCTCAGCCCATCTCTGAGCCTCCCACTGTATACTGTGCCTCAATGCCACAGCACCATCCTTAGCTAGACCCCTCACCATGGAGAGAGCTGAACCCTTTTCCGCTGCACAAATGGAGAAGTCAAGGTCCACAAAGGCGGAGCAGCTTCCTCAAGGTCACTTGGCTGGGCTCTGGTAAAGGAGGAAAGGGAAATGAACCCAAAGCTGCAGGTCATTGGGTCTTCCAGAGACTGCTAGCTCTTCCCACATATGACCCAGGGCACTGCGGAACTTGTCACTCCACACCTCTACCTCGGACTTGGCTTGAAATTTTCAAAGCACTTTAGGATTGTTCCTGTAAGACCAGGATGGGTTGGCTGAGTTCAGCGATGGAGCAGCAGGGATGGAGCCTCCCCAGAAGCCAGCACTAAGTGGGAACCCTAACGAGAGACCAGCGATTGCTTTCTGTACATTTCTTTCTCCTCTAGGGATCCTCTTTGGCTCTGGCAAGTATAATCAGAGAAGGAAATGAAGGTTGAAATAGCTTTGTCTCAATGACAAGTGAGAAGCTGAGGTTTGGGGAAGAAATGGAATCGGGTTTGAGTACTGTGTCTGCCACTTCCTGTGTGCTGTGAGAGGCTTCTTCACTTCTCCTCATGCCGGAGGGCTGAGGGTTACTCGGGGCGGCACAGATGAGTGTGTGAGTGAAATCCCAACAACAAGTGCTCATCTATTGTCCCAGCATCTTACTCAGATAGAAGTCATCTCTCCCCCTCCCCCACACCTTATATTCAGCTCATGCACAGTCGATGGAACAGGCGTGTGAGTGAATGCCTGCCTTCGTGACTGCATGCATGCATGTATGAATTCAAGAATGGATGCAGACAGAAATGCATACCTGCATACGAACATAAACGAACAGAAGCAGGAATGAATGAAAACTTGAATGACTGAAACTTGTCCCTATCAAGCTCCTAGACATTGAAAAAATTCTCTTGATTTGGAAAACATATTGACTCTATGTTAAATCAATCATTTTGGATTACTGTCTCAAATTCAGATTATTGCCCCAAATCACAAATTCGCCTTGTAAGTAAAAGGTCCAAGTCTCTGTCCTTTACTGTGTCATGCTCACATTGTACAGTTGTCTCAGGAGATCTAAGCTCCAGGGCTGTGGTGGTGGTGCGAGCTGGACACTTTCCTGGGACAGCACGCTCCAATGGAGAACCACACTCCCATCCCACCCAGTCCTGCCTGCATTTAGGGAAATAAAACCAAGGAAAAGGACAAACATTCTGGCATTTTCAGGGTTAAAGGCTGAAAGGGATCTTGGGCATAATCTATCTTCCCCCTCTCTTTCTTCTGTGATTTCAAGGATTATCTGAGGCCATGTAGTGCTAGTCTTTTGCCACCCGACACAACCATTATAGCTAAGATGCTATTTGCTGACCTAGTCTTCAGGTCAAGGCTGAAAGAAGAGACAAACTCAGAGGACCATAACCTGACTGGGGTCGTAGGGAGGGGGGGGGGATAAGAGCTCCCTCCCAAACCCAGTCTAGCAGGTGAAGAAGCAGCTTTTGTACTGGGGATCAAAGTGCTGTTCCTGCTCCAGCCATCTCTCACCAGTGACATTGACAAAGGCAATGCACTCATGTGAGCTGGGGCTGGGGACCTGCTGGCTGAGTTTTCTAAGCCCAGCCTGCTCAATGGGGGCCTTTGTTCCTGCAGCCAAGAAGGAGAGGGAGGAGGAGAGGCTGGCACAGGGACACCCAACTCCACTCCCCATGGGCAGCTGAGACAAGCTGGTTCGCAGGCATATGCTGAGTGCCCCTCTGCTGGCTGGCTCTGGCTCTTTATGGGAAGCAGTAGGGTAGGTGGATGGGCCCTCATCCACCCACTGCTCTTCCCCTCCCTCTGACAACCTCAGTTAAGGGCAGCACTCAGCCACTGTCCCGAGCTTTGGTCTGGCTATAGAAACTGTCCACGGTCCATTCATGTGAACGTGTGTGCAGCAGTCAAGGGGTGGGCTCAGATGTGTTGTCTGATCATAGCAGTGGTTTTCCCACATACCTGTGGATTCTGGAACACAGGAAAAGAACCTGATTTTTCCTTGCAGACATCCCTGACTAGATATGCACTTTGTTTGAGCAAGGGGCATTTTTTTTTCTTTCTAGAAGTAATTTGATCCTGGGAAAGCCACTGTGCCCCCAAGGAGGCATGGAAAGTGATACTTCTCTCAGAGCCAGTCTTAAGGGTCCCTCTCTCAGGAAGCCAGGTGCTGCTAGCTTTAGGAGATGACAGAAACCATGCATGCTGTCGAGACTCCTAAACTTTTTTCCTCCCCACCCCCAACTTGCCTCAAGGTACCACATAACCCACCATCTCCGCTCAGGCTCAGTTTATAGGATGGGTCCAGGATGGCACTAGGCAAAAGTCTTTGCTCACTTGGTCACCTGTGCCTGCACAGGCTTAGTGTGATCTTACAAGGCTCCATTTTACAGCCTTTGCAGTAGAAACATCCGTGCCCTGAGCTTAGGCACATGGCTGTGGCTAGTCACTGTGCTTCCTGATCGTTTGGAGAAACCTGAATGTCCATCCACAGGGTGGGTTATGGTGAAACACCCACACTCTGGAACAATACTGGCCTGATATCTACTGACAAGGACACATAGCCGTGATTGATCTTTGAGTTTAAAAAGTGTGATTCAGAAAAGGCATTTTACGACTCAAATTTTATTTTTGACAGGGTCTTGATATGTGGCTCAGATCAGATTTTTTTTTTATTAAACTTTATTGTAAAGGACTTGCCCAAAAAATATGCAGTAAGATTAGCCAGATTCAAAAATCTATACATCTCACTGAATGTCTATACAGTCAAAATGACCATTCTGAAGCAGAAGAGCTTTGCATTGGATTTACACTTAGACTACCAAATATATAGTTTTGCTCTTAAACCCCTCCCCCACTCCCTGCACACAGTGAAACCCTGGGCAAAGTTAATACTAGAAAAACAATGGCTTTATATCCTCTTTCATGACTTGTCTCCACTGCACGCTCTCCACCCTTCCTCGTCACCTAATATTCACCTTTTCGTGTTCTCCTTTCTACATGTATGCTGCATCCATATGTACATTTATTTACATCTATACATACATATATTACAGGCTAGGATCTGCATGTGAGTGAGAGCATGCAGGTTTTGTGTCACCTCTCCTAACATACCTTCTATACCCATCTATTTTCCTGCAAATTTTGTAATTTTTAGAGCAGAATGGTATTCCATTTTATACATGTACCAGGTTTTCATTATCCATTCATTCTAGTGAATTCTTACTCATCCTCCCTCTGAAGCATCCTGAGTACTGGAATTACTGGTGTGTGCCACTATATCCAGATCTATTTTTCAGCTTTCATAGAGAACTGTGCAGCACACAGTCATATGCATAGGCAGATTTCTGTAGTAAAAATAATTTCTGGAGAGAGAGTGGAGCTCTTAGCAGGAGTTAACATTGGAGGATTTAGTTAGTATGGCAAGATAGTGGCATGCATGCCTTAATCCAAGCACTTGGGAGACAGAGGCAGGCAGATCTCTGAGTTCAAGCCAGCTTGGTCTACAGAGTGAGTTCCAGGTCAGTCAGGGCTACACAGAGAAACCCTGTCTTTAAAAAGCTGTTAACCCGAAGTGTATTTTAGGATCCAGGCTTCAGTTGTTTTCTGTTTTTAACATTCAGACAATTTCAAACCATCTAGAACAGTGGTTCTCAATCTCTGGAAATCACTATGACCATCATAAAACAAACATTTGCATTATGATTCAAAACAGTAGAAAATTAAAGTTATGAAGTAGCAACAAAAATAATTTTATGGTTCTGGGAAACTACAATGTGAGGCACTGTATTAGGTCTCAGCATTAGGGAGGTTGAGAACCACTTCTCTAGAACTATGGAGAGGATTCGTAACTTATTATGTCCATCTTGGTCCATTTGTGACCAGCACAATGGACCACTGTCACTGTCTGTCAAAATGTTTTCCCTGTGAAAAGCTAAACTAACTCATTGAATAAAGAGTCACCGTTTGACAATGACACCACCAAGTCAGGTCACTTGCTCACCCAGAAGTTATTCTCCTCCAACCTGGAGAAGAATCTACTCCCCACAGAAGAGCCTAGGCAAGGACTAGGATTCCTCAGTCTGTGGTCCCTACAGGCTTAGAATCTACTATGGTGTGTTTGGAACAGGTTCATTTCCTCACTAGACAGTCAGTCATTGGGTGCTAGAACAGCACTGGAGGTGGGGAGGACCTAGGACCTGCATGTACATCTTACATTCTTCCCTAATTTGCTGAGACCTGGGGCATGTGATCTCACTTTATAGTGGCTCTCCGTTGTCCTTCCTAGCAGAACAAGCCCTCATAGCCCACTAGCTTAACAGTGGAAAAGGCTCCAGGTGCCTTGCTCCAGGATCTCTCCCAATTTCATCCCTCTCTTGGGAACTGTATCTGTCTGCATAATGGGATGCTCAGCTAGTTCTTATGACTTTGATAAAGTAGGAGGATGCCAATCTGGCATATGCTTCGAATTCTATGATAGTAAAAGACCACAGCTTGTGATGATAAACTATAAAGCCACCGTCATGTACTATGGCGACCTCTCTCCATTACCATAAACAGCAGAGTGGTTAGAGAGTCAAGGTGTCCACGAGGAGACATCACTAGACAAGCCTGATGGGATGGAAACTTTGAAGGCTTTTGAGTCTGTTCTGCATTCAAATCTTAGCTTCATTTTCCTCATATGTCCACTGAGGTAATAAAAACCTATCCCCTCCTAGGTGCCTGGTAAGTCATATTTTAGCTGATTGCCTGTCTCTAAGTGGGACAAGAAGGACAGTCAGGTCTACAGTATGGTGAGAATGGTCACATTTCTCAAGGAGGTGAAGATAAGCAGCACTTCCTCATCTCTGTCTGCCAGGGGCTGGCCTCACCACACTGCAGCTGGGGCCAAGAGAATGCTCGGGTTTCAATTAGGAGGTTCACTTTCCAGGGGTGATGGAGGTGGTGGGAGACAGTATACCTGGTCCATGTCTTGTATGGATGAGGGAACCAATCAACATTTCATTAGAGCTTACAGTAGTAGTTCCTTGGAAATGACAAATGGCTGCCAGTACTATATGTAGACAGGAGACTCGCCAGGTCAGAGGTAACTGCTGGGCCAGGTGTGAGTGCAGGAGGAGGCCTCATTTCTCCACAATGGGGTGTTCTCAGCAGACAAATGTGGGTGGCCTGGGGGAAGGTTTGGAGCTTTAGCCCTACTCTCAGTAGTAAACTTTAACAGTTGGAGAAGCTGAGAGGAAGAAGTATCTAGAAGTACAGCATACACTAGAGGTAGATAGGAAGTGGTTTCTAGTGACTTGGTGTTGGGCAGGAGTCATGAAGTCTGGAAACCAAGACATGCAGCTAATAGTACCTGACGTTTGCAATCTAAGCTCTTCTCTAGACCACTCCCAGCTCAGCCAGGTGTTTATCATCCTCAACATTATGAGACATTATGCAGATTAAATCATATGATAGGCTTGGGACTCAACACCACTTCTCACAACATCCAACCCAAATCAATAATGGCTGTCATCACAGTCAGAACAACCAGGGCATCTGCTTCTCCTAACATCTTTCTACATGAAAAGGTCAACTTTAAAGTTCAGCTTCAAGGGTGGATAGAGGCACCCTGTGGTGGCTGACCACTTCTGTCTTTGGTGGCCTATGATTACATGCTAAGGGGGAACAAGCTGCGATAAGGCTTTACCCTCTCCATTCCAGACCGAGCCATTAAGTCCCTGGTACTGTTCCAGGATCTCAGCTATGCAAACATTCTCCCCATAACAAGGGTTCTGCAATATAGCCAGGACCCAAGTTCTCCAGCTGGTATCTTTGTTTCCAGCACTAGCTTTTTGTGCATAGGCAGGTGAATATGCATGTATGAGCACGTAGGAATCAATATTATGTATCTTCTATAATTTCTCCACTTTATGTTTCCAGACAGTCTCTCACAGGACCTGAAGCTCACCAATTCTAGACTAGCTGATAAACTTGCCCGAGGGGCTCTCTGATTCTATCTTCGAATGCTAGGAACATACATGTCTGTTGTTGCACCTAGCTTTTGTGTGGGTGCTAAGGATCTGAACTCAGGTTCTCATGCTTGCTTGCGAGCCCAGCGCTTTAGTGACTCAGCCATCTCCCCAGGCCAAACTTTTCTTCTGCTTTGAATGACACAGAGAAGGACAGGAACTTTAGGGGGTCCATTCTCTTCCTCATATCATCTGGCCAGGCTGGGCTAAGACAGTAAACAATTCAATTAGATAAAGCAAGGACGAGGTCAGCTGCAGATTTCCTCAGTTTGATCTTTCCCTGACCTCTGTGAACAGACATAATCCCAAGTTGGCCATGGGTCTGAGACAGAAAATTGAGCTGGTTCCTGGCCAAGCATAAGAGGCTGTAGTGCATGCCAGCATGTAGGGACATGGGTTGGCACAGTACATCTGGCAGGCCAGGGTCAGGCCCAGCATGGCTGCATTGGAACAAAGTCTGGCAGTCCCTGTGGTGACTAGGACATGAGGAGGATGCTGTCTCCCTGTTTGCTGAGTTTGCAAACAAACCTGCAGACTATAGGGCTTAGGCAGTAGTGAAGAAACAAACCCAACTGTGTAGGGTAGGGAGCTTGCTGTAAGTGTCAGCCATTGGCAGCTCCCATTCTTCTTCCTTAAGTCTGCTTGGGACACCATTGTGAATGTAGCTTGGTATAATCCAGCATCTGGGTCATCAGGGGCTGCTTTGCATTATATGTCCCTCCTGCATGCTCACTGAGTTGCTGCTATTTGACAAGCTACAGCCCTCCTCAGGGATCCTCTATATTCAAGGGGACAACCAGGACTCTTGTAAAGTACTAGAGAAGGGGTAAAGGCCCAAAATTGGAAGGTCTTAAGTGAAGAGCCCTCAAACTTTTTGAATATCAGAATTAATTTCAGAGCTTTTAAAAAGTCAGCCCAGAGACCTGAATCTGACTCATGGAGACACATATAGTGAAGGTAAGAACTGATTTCTGTGAATGATCATCTGACCTACACACACACACAACCACACACCACACAGAGAGAGAGAGACAGACAGAGAGAGACAGAGACAGAGAGTTTAAAAATATCTTTGTTCAGGCAAGCTGAGTCCAGCAAAATCAGGATGTGCAAGAGCTGAGATGTATTTTCCCAAAGCATGCTTCCTCTCTTTTTTACTAACCAGCACTGACACCTTGATGACAAGGGTTTGGGACAACTGGTCTTACCCAGGGAGAGCAGAATCAAGAGATATAAGGGGGAAAGTCCATGTCTGAGAGATCCAGCAAGTAGAAGGTAGCAGAGGCAGAGTGGAATGGGGCTCGCACTCACACCAGACAGCAGGACACAGCTTCACAATTGATGAAGCAATTTCACAGTTGTGATCATGAGTGACCTCCACCACAACTTGTCAAGGTCGCCATGTCAGGGATGGTGGCCCCAATTTTACAGGTCAGGACACATGTTAGAGGGGCTAAGTGACTTAATGACTGGCTTAAGGTCACTCAGTCAGTGAGTGCCTGGGCCAGGACTCTCATACCTTGTCCTTGACCTCTGAGTACTCCCAGGCATGGTACAGCTTCTTTTCTCCGAAGATCTCTCCATGGCAGAGTCTAGGGGACAAGATAGCCCTACCTATAAGGAAAAAATCTACCCAAGTCAGTTGCAGGGCAGTGGCTTCAAATTCTGCAAGCTCTGACATGGCAACATTGGGGTTGGCCAGGACCCAGGCAAGTATATCTTACAATTGCTTTTTGGGTACTCTGTTTGCTGACAAGATGTCTCCATATCCTGGACACTCTTATCCAGGCAAGGCTCTGTCTTACAGAGCCAAGCAGGACTCTGGGCCATCAGAGTGACATTAGACCATTATTCCTTATGAAGCAGACAGTATGGCTCTTGGGACATCAGACTTCTGGGCTGTATGTGTCCCAGGGCAGCTGTTGCCCAGGACTGAGGAAAGGATGCATATCTGATCTTGGTCCTCAGTTGGGGAAGGTCAAAGAGCAGAGGTTAACAAGAGCCCACTGATGACCAATCTTTCAGGACTTTGCATTTCCCCCTGCTCCCAACATGCTAGAGCTGAGACTTGAAGGCACTGATGTGGACTGTGGACTGGTTTTCCTGGTCCCTTTGAGTGACCTTCCCAACAGTAGTGAAGAATATGATCCTGAAGACTCAGCAGGTTAGGGAACAGGGAGCTTGTGGCTTAGCTTTGCAGACTGTTTACTCTCATTCTTCCAGCTCAACTTCCTGGCCTATAGGAAGAGTCTATCAGAGCCATAGACACTAAAGGCATTTTTGGCCAGCATGAGCCTAATAAAATTGACTCTTAGGCAAAGAAGCTTTGGTTAGATAAGGGGTCATTTAGTGCAAAAAAGTCAATAAAAAGTTCCACCACAGAGGCATAGCTGGCCCTCCCTCACACATGGTTTAGTTAGATTCAGCAAAGCCTAGAGGATCTCCCTGGCCCTGTGGGTTTCTCTGTCCACTAATCTTCTGGGAAGGAATAACATGGGAAAAGCCTGCAAAAGGAGGAGCCACCATGCTGAATAAAGAGGCTAGTACTGAGTAGAAGGCAGGCACGTCACATGGGTGTGACAGATAGGCTCCTCTGACTTAGCAGCCCATTTTGTTTTCTGAGAAAAATCCCAGAAATTACCTGGATGGAGCCCCATTCACTCACCATTTGGTGTAAATGGGCTCATATTGTCCTGTTTCTAAGAGTTAGTAGCACAAGGCAGGAGTGAGAGCCCTGTGTCTCCATGACTGCAGAAGCACCTTGCCTGATGGGTCTCTGCTTATGGAGCCACTGTTTCACCTCTCTTCTTTCTGCCCCTGAGATGATTATGGTTTGAATAGGCTCATATAAATGAAAACTCAGTCATCAGAGAGTGGCACTATTTGAAAGGATTAGAAGGATTAGGAGATATGACCTTCTTGATGTTTCTTCACAGCAATAGAACAGCAACTGAGACAGTGACCAAGATCCTGGTGACCCTTATATGCATTACTCTATATGCTAACACTCAGAATTTTGTGATACTGAAGAAGCTACTCATATTCAGCTAGACAACAAGCAAACACACAGGAAGAGAATAAGACACAAGGCTACCAAAGCATGAGCTGACTACATGAAGCTAATTCAAATACCAAGAGGTCCATATAATCTATCCTTTCAGTAAATAACCACTCATCCCAGCCATGAATGCAGGGTGCTTGCCAGTTACACAAAGTCAAAGGGAAAACAATTAGAGTAGGGCACATGAGATGGCGAGATGGATCGGTGAGCAAAAACACAAGACTTACTGGGTTCAATCACTGGGATCCACATGATAGAAGGAGAGAACAGACTTCTTCAAGTTGTCCTCTGACCTCCATGAACATGCATATGTGTGCACACACATCAGTAAATAAATCAATTTAATTAAAATATTTTAAAAGAACCGGGCACCCTCTTTAACTGTAACTTATGAAAGAATTCTATGAGGCATCTAACTGTGTTTAGCTGCAGTGAGAGTACCATGTGATTTACTCATAATTGTAAGAATGTAAAGGATGCTGTGCTTTCTTCACAGTCCATAGGTACCTAGCCTTGGAGAGGCCCCCTTCCAGCACCCAGAAGCAGATGTAGCAATCCCTCAGGGATCAGAGCATGGTCTGGAATCTATGAGTAAAGTGAGAGGGACCCTTGAGGTCTTTCAGCTCATCTGCACTCACCAAAGCCTCTATTCATCTGGGGTTTTCTCCCTGTTGGAGGCAGCATCTAGCTAGCCAAATGAAAATGCAAACCAGAACTAGATGCACATGGGTTTTTAAAACATCTGTGTTCATCAGTGTCATACTTGAGGCAATTGAGATGCTCTTTATTGGAAGACTGGCTAAAGATACAGACACAGATTGATAAGGAATATTATTTAACACTGCAAACAGATTGCTCTCAATTCAGATAAGAACTTAAACACATGGTACTGCAACTGAAAAGGCTACATGCTGTATGATTCCAACTACATATCCTTCTGTGAAGAGGAAGAAAGAATGAGTAAGATGAGCCAGAGGACTGTTAGGGCCATGAAAGTATCCTGTATGACATCAATGTGATGAATGCATGTCATTAAATGTTCATCTAAATCCATCGACACATACCAGCAAAGACCTCCAGCATGAACCATTGGTTCTGGGTGCTAATGATGCATCAAAGCACCGCATGCATTATACCAAATCACTCTGGATGAGGGATACTAATAGTGGGAAAGGCCACAGGGGCTGGCAGAGAGGTCTATGGGAATTCTTTATGCTAAAATTCGTGACGACCCTGATACAATTTTTAAAAATATTCTATTAAAATAGGAAAGAAAAGGAGGCAATATACTATTTTTCCATTCGTATCAACTTTTGATGATTGTGTTCACATTCACATATCATTTTACAGTTTAACATGACACACCTAAGTGGACATGGGGAAGTGAGAACAGTACTGCCACCAAGATTGCTTGGGATTCTGCATTTGTTAAGAAACCTGACATGAAGACCAAGAATGGGGAAGAATTCAGAGCTCGTGGCTCAAATCATATGATAGAATGGATAAAAAGAAGTGGCTCAGAGGACTCAGCAATGAACATGAGTCTTCATCCTCGCACCCACTCTGAGCCTTCTCTAGAGGGAAGTCAAGGATGATGTATGTAC
This sequence comes from Mastomys natalensis, assembly GCA_021653895.1. Classification (NCBI taxonomy): domain Eukaryota; kingdom Metazoa; phylum Chordata; class Mammalia; order Rodentia; family Muridae; genus Mastomys; species Mastomys natalensis. The sequence goes on from JAJTUV010000278.1 coordinate 350,206, forward strand.
ATGTGCTCGTGCCTGCCTGCAACCCGGTCTCATCTTACATGTGTACTTAGATGTGTATTTCTAAACATGAAGACTTCATCATCCCATCTACAGATTTATGTCTGCTTCTCTTGGGGTCAGAGCTGCATGCCTGGGCTGATGCATCTCCATTACATATACCAAACCCTGGAGGAACTCTGGCATAGCTCTTTGAGCACTGGGCTATGGCATGAGGTTCAGATGGGCACAGAGGCCAAGGACCACAGCAACTGCTCAGGGAACCCCAGAGATGCCTGTGAACTCAATCTCTGCTAGTGATAGCCCTGGACTCACACAAAAGGCATGATGTGAGTCAGTCCTAACTCAGCATCCCTTAGTGAAGTGAGTGTCCTTTTGCAGTGGGCAACTGTTGGATAGCTATTGCCTCCAACTGAAAGAGTCCCTCCTTTGAGACACTTACAAATCCACAGAGTGCCTTTTGAGGTTATAGAAATATAAAAATGCCTAGGGAGGGGAAGGAGGAACTCTTCAGTGGGACTGACTCCAGGCTGTGCAGGAACTAGTAATGTAGCTCTTCAGAGTCACAAGTATGGCTGAGGCTTTTATGGTGATGCAATTACTCAAGTCAGCCATGCTCCTCCTGTAAGTCACCCTAATAAACTCACTGGCTCAACAAGCTAGACTTTGGAAGAATCATTTCTTTGTTTACCATTGGTACCATATCTGGGGTGAGTACTTGTTCATGTCTCCCCGGGGAAACCTAAAGCAGCAACCAGTAGTGTGTTAGGGATCCACGATCGTTTGCAGTCTGCATTGGCAATTCCAAGCAAATGAGAGTGTCTCAGAGATCCAGCTCGACCTTGCATCTCCCTGTCTCTGGAGGCTGGCCAAGTAGGTCAGCCTCTCCAGACTACTGCTTTCTCAGTTGTACAGTGAGAGGCTCCTTCTACCTCTAATAGTCTAGGACATACGGGAAATTGAGAGCACACTCTCTTTCCCTGTCTCTCCTCTTGAACTTGACCCAGTCCTTCTAGACCACACTAAAACAACAACAACAAAAAAAATCAATTTTAATTATAAAAAATCTGTTTATTGTATCGATAAACCATTCAGGGCCCAGCCTGATTCTGGCCTAATGTGTCACTCTCCTCTGCCTTGCTGCCCTGAGACTGCCACCCTCCCCTCTCTCTACTTCAATATTCATCTTTGTCATTAGGCTGTGGATTATTAATGATGTCCTGGGCTGATGGATGGGAGCCCAGATGTTCTGAAACACACTGTGACTGCTTGTAACTTTGTTTCCAATAGACCCTTGACAAGGGATTGTGATGGGCTTTCTCCCTACTTTCCAGCAGTAGGCAGATATGCCTGCTGGGACTGGGCTTGTTTTTCTATATAGCTCCTTGGTGCAGAGAATAAAAGCCCCAGGGGTACGAGTGGAAAGAGTTTGCCTCTCCCAGGCTGCTCAGTGGGTGGCAATGCAGTGCAATGTGCCCATCCGGTTCCCCAGGCAACATGTCTTTAAATTAATTAGTTGCATCATTTACTATTGTTGTTGGGGTTAGTCCTTATGTGATCAAAGAGAGAGATGCCATCTGCTTGAGATGGCCACTGATAGGTAAGGAGGGATCTCCTGTGGGCTTCAGTGCAATAATGTACCTGGAAAGGGAGGTGGGGTGTTGGGTTAAGGTGTAAAAGCTGCAGAGATACTTAGTTCTAGAGTTTAACCACAATCTGTGACTCCTTAAGTCAAGGGTTCAAGTTTACAAAACCACCAGACACTGAAACTGAGGCTTAGACCAGGATGCAGGCAGAGAATAGCAAGTGACCCAGAGGAATCAGCTCCTTTCTCCAGGGAATGAGAACCTCATTTCTTCATTTCCAGCTTCTGGGGCTTTACATTGGGCCTGGAGTCCCAAGGTTGACATGTATGCATACAGTCAACACAGGGCCATGGGTAAAAACACATGCCAGGCAGGAAGAGGCTGAGATTCTCCTTGCAATTCTAGAGCCCTCCTGACCTTCCCTGCCTAGGTCTACTTGGCAGATATGTGGAGAGGCTTATGGAAGAGGAAAGCCAGCATGGTTATCTACCTCTGGCTACCACCAGTGAAACAAAGCTAATGTGGCTTGTGGGAGGGACTACAGGGTCAATCAATGTGCTCTATTCGTTTGAAAATCATAGACATTGCAACATAAGTTCGCCAGGGAGTGAGTAGCAACCTTTACACTGTGTATCACCATTGAGCAATGTAGATGGGCAACCTCATGATTCAATATTTGTGAGCAAGTTCCCTGACATCTTAGCCCCAGTGTCTTCATTGAGAAATGGAGCTAATGATCCTTACCTTGGTTAATATGAGAGCATCCCAGCAATAGGCTAGCTGGAATATTTCATCCCTATAAGCATGTCTCCCAGAAGACAGAAAGACGATACTACTCAAAACTTACCAACTTGGCCATTTGCTTGCATTGATTTTGTGGGAGAGAAAATTAAAAGCAACATCTAAGATGAGACACAGGATTGCTTCTTGAGTCATTGCAGAGGCCCTGGGCTCCAAATATCTGGGCTGCAGACTTGCCTTCCACACATCAGCAGTAAGAGACCTTTGAGAAGTCAATTTAACCTCTCTCTCTCATCTGCCTCAGGAAGATCGCTGTACCAATAGTGAGGAGGTGCCGGGCAGGTTCAAGGAGATATTGTATGAAAAAAGCACTTTGGAAATTGCAAGTCTGGAACAGATCTATGGTATCCTTTTATCAGTTAGCACTGACCTATCAGCAAAAGAAATTTCCAAGTCATCTACATTGAGCCTTCTGAAGAACACAAATGATAGTCACTAGTAATTCTTTCAGATGTGCTACTCCACTGAGATACTGCATGGAGGAAGTGAGATCATTACAAACAAAGAAAGCATTAAAAAAAAATTAGAAGAGACAGCCTCCAGGCTCAGAGACAGACCCCAAAGTTTGAGCATCAGTTTAATTAAATTGAAATTTCTGGAACCTAGGATAACTGTTCCTCAGAAATCAAGGTCTCATCAGAGTCCTCTTCCCCTCTGCTTTCTCTGCAGCAGATACTTCAGTGACTCTGTCTTTAAGGACAATCAACCTACAGAGCCCAGAGGTGACAATGGAATGACTATCAGGTGTTAGATTTGGGCAAACTTGGCTTTGTTCTGGAATTTATTTGATTTAGAATTCACTCATTCCTTGTGAAAAAGAGGCATCATGTGTTTTCATGTGATGGTTAGTATTGATTACCAATTTGATAGGATCTATATTCACTTAGGAGACAAGCCTTTGGCCATATCTGTGAGGGATGAAATAAATGAAGTAAGCTGAGGTGCAAGACCCATGCTAAATGTGGGAGAAACCACTTCATGGGATGGAAATCTGGACTGAACAAAAGGAAGACATCAAACTGAAAACTACCACTCATCTCTCTCTGACTGGCAAGATGTGTAGTACAGGCAAGTATGCCCAGGCCTTTGCAGTGGAAATGGAAGTCTACACAGTCTTGGAAAAATCAAGACAGGGTACAGGTGTAAGTGCTATGTGCTGTAACCCTACCAGCCACACATATCGGCTCTTACTTACCAATAGCCACCAAGAACTTGATGTTTGAGTAGGACATTGGGTCTACATGGTGTGGGGAGTCCACAAGCACATGGCCACTGCCTTCCTGGTCAAGACAGGGTAAGTGGGGGAATGTGAGAGTCTTTACTGAAGCATGGAAATGGATGAGGGGAAAGGAAGAGAAAAGGATAAAGAGGATGTTTGAATGATTCAGAGACAAACACTCGATTCTGTATCCATGTGTGCCTCAGCAGACCTCAGGCATTATGGTAATGATGTCCTCTCTGTTTGCTGGGCTGTATGTAGCTCTGGGGAAGAAAGAAGGCTTAGGGTATACACCTGTATTTAGTGAGGCAAGTAGAGTAGTTGAATTTTAAAATCCAATACAACTATGACCATTTTTCTGACCTGCCTACCACAGTGAAAACAAACAAATGAACAAAAAACAATAACAACAACAAAAACCCCTGGACTGTGCTTTAGAGATCCCCAATCTTTGATAGCATTAATCTGAAGCTTAAAGTTCCCAGGGTCTTCTGATTAAACACTGTGCTAGGTAATGACCAATTTGCTTCTCATCCCTTTTCTTCCCCTTCAAATTACTGATTGTTGTCTGACATTGGAGCCCTGTTTGCCCTTATTAAATTAACAAGCCTACAAAACTCTTAATGAATTGAAACTCATCAAAGGCCTGGAAATGATAGCAGCCTTCAAATTCTTTTCTTTTTCATGTATCTCTGTGTGAAATATCTCACTTTCCCATATACTCCATTATGTTTACACATTTTCAGGAATACCCAGTTCACCTGAAACAGTAGGGAGTCAGTGGCTAACAGAAGTGCAAGGACTGGAGGACTCAGGCAGTCTCTTGAACCGACAGCAAGCTGTTCTGTGCAAACATCCACCTTTGGGTTGCACCAAGTGTTTCCCATGTCCCTCCAAGGATGCCATTGGAATGTTGGTGCATTTGAAAAGAAAGTTCAAGGTGCAGTTGGTGACCATATACTTGACTTCCTTCCCTTTTTCAGCAACCTAAATGGACTTCTGAGCAATTAAACTTGTGTCTGTACTGGGCATCCACTTGGCATTGTTGAGTTTATAGGATGAGCACATGGAAATGCAATCTTTATTAGAGGTGTTCTCCCTTCCCAATGCCATCTTCAACTACAGGTAAAGATCCCACGGATGTTCTCATCGAGATGCTTGGCTTTGTGATTGGGGCTAATGACAAATCCTGAAATCCTGACTACTAGGCTTAGGGTCTAGAGAATAATATTCACCAAAGTTGGGAGTATCTAGGGGTGTGGTGGCTATTCTTGGATATCCACTTGACTATATCTGGAATGAACTATAATCCAGAACTGAAAGGTTCGCCTGTGATCCTGATCTTGAGGCACAGTGACTATGAAAAGCTTAGGCCCAGGCAAGGTAGTACACACCTTTATTCCCAGAAGACTAAGGCAAAGAGATCTCTGAGTTCAAGGCCACCAGGGACAAAGCAAGTCCCAGATCCAGGCGTGTGGGTACACACCTTTAATCTGGGCCACACCTTCTGATGGAAGCCTACACAAGGACATTGGAAGAAGGAAGACTCATTCTTCTTCGCCTGCTTGCCTTGTGGGACTGAGAAACTTCTAGATCCTTAGACTTCCATTCACAGATGCTGCTCTGACCACTGTTAAGAAGTTGGACAACAGACTGTAAATCATCAACAAATTCCCTTACTATATAGAGTATATATCTGTGACTCTAGAGAACCCTAATACAAGGGGCAAATTCCACCTTGGATTTTTTTTTCCTTACAAGTCAAAAACCAGTGAGATGGGCCAGGGAACTAGTTAAATCCAAAAACTGCTTGCCTCTCAAGCATGAGAAGCTGAGATTGAGACCCAGAACCCATGTGAAAAAATAAAAAGCCAGGTGTGGTGGCAAGTGCTTATAATGCCAGTCTCGGGAAGGCAGAGTGTTAGCCAGCTAGTCTAGCCCATTCGGTAAATTCCAGGAGAGTAAGAGACCCTGTCTCAAAGAAAAAGGTGGCCTGTAACTGAGGAATGACACTTGGGGCTGTGCCCTGAACTGAATGTTTACACATATCTAGTCGGATAATGGGGCAACCCTGAACCAATTCCCATCCTCAGGTCATCATGGAAGTGCAGTTGCAGCTTATATGTTTATGAGAGGCACTTGAAGCTAAAGAAGTAATGAGTACAATCCAGGGGTACATTGACCTCTTTGACCATCAGTCACTCCTAAGTTTCAGACAGCTTGTACATGTCAGTGATGAGGGTGCAGCAACTACCCATCTCACAGCTTGGCCGCTGAACCACAGTATCTGGCCGTTCTCTAGTCTGGGCACACACACATGTCCCCAGTGTTTCCCGGAGAGGCGGTGGTGGCTTGCTGGGAGACAGCATGGTAAAACAAGAGACCACCTTATCTCCCCATAAAGCATCATGTCTTCAGATGCATTTAATACACTGTATTGGCCTATCTTTATAATACATGAATCTTGGAGCTCAAGTCATTGCAATGAGGGAAAGCAGCATGTTAAATGCACAGTTGGTCCTTTGTTTCTGTGGGTTCTATAGCCAACCAACTTTAGACCAAAACTATTAGATAAACTGTATCTTTACTAGGCTTGTGCAGAATTTCTCTTGCATTTCTATGGTATTAGATAATATAGTAAGCCTTGTAGAAATGATTTAAAATATGCAGGGATAACTGTACAAGCTATATGAAAATACTACCCTATTTTATAGAAAAGAGTTGAGCACCTACAGATCCGCTATTCACTGGGGCTTTTGGAGTCAATCAGACAGGTATACTGGGACAACCATATTAGGAAACAAATACATACAGTCAAAGAAATTACACCTTAACCCCAAAAGAACCTGCTGCAGACTTTCACCACAATCAGGAACAGGAAAGGCTTTGGAGTCTTCTGTGCTGATCTGAAAGCTGCAATCTGGCTTCCTTTCTCTCATTTCCTAGTAAGACCACCCAAGCCTGCAGGAGTTAATACCACGCAACTCTAACCATATACTACCACCCACAACAAGCAGCCCAACCAGGCAGTGGGGAATCCTGCCAAGACCATTATTGATCGGCTTGCTTGATTAGTTGGTTAATTGAATATCACTGCTTTCTAATATAATTAAAACAAGATAAATACTGAAGCTTCATCCTGTAAGCAAGTGCCATTAGTGCTCATGTGCACACCCTGATTAAAAATGCGATCGACCCGACAGGGAGGATAATTTATGAACTCACCCACCTCTGGTGCCACTCTATGGTTCGTGGACTTGAGCTATGACCTGTCTGGCAGGGGACTCCCTGACTTGTTGTGAGCACTCTGTTCTCACAGGAAAGACATTTATTACACAAGGAAATAAATAGGGTGGTTCCTCTTTGCAGGTGAATCTACCTTGTGGATGCCCCTACTGCATGTATAAATGATCAGAGAGGGAAACAGATTATATTAGAGAACGACTCATAGCTTCTATCTTTGCCCCAGTTCTTTAGATCCAATATAATACTGGTTTGCAACCTACTTTGCCCAATCTTCTGTTTTATCATTATTCAGCTTTATCATGAATCTGAAACTGTGCTTATATCATGGACCTCATTATGAAATACTTAGGAGAAATTACTTGAAAGAGACCCAATGTGGCTAGTGGGGAAAGTGAGAAACTTATTGACTTAGGAGTTAAGAGGCTCACTCTATGGTAGTGGTTCTTAACCTTCCTAATGCCATGACCCTTCATTAGTTCCACCTGTTGTGGTGATCCCCAACTATAAAATTGTTTTGTTGCTACTTCATAACTGTAATTCTGCTACTGCTAATGAATCATAATATAAATATGTATGTTTTCAGATGGTCTTGGGCGACCTCTGTGAAAGAGTGGTTCAACTCCACACAGGTTGAGAAGAAGTGCTGCCCTATAGGCTGCTGAGACAGCTAACCATAACATGCTTTTGCTCATATGTGCGATGCAGGGACTTGGTCAATATGAGACTCCCACTGAGCATCTCCCACAGCTGCTTCCTTGAGGAGTAAGACTTCCAGACCCCCTGGAAGATAGGTTCCTGACCTCCTTACTTTATTATGACTTCGGTGAATTAAAGCATGTATCTGACATGCCATCTGCAGGGATATAGCTGTGAATGAGGTGGACATACAAATGCAGCCCCTCCTTCTTCAGTCTTCTTATTGAAATTTCAGTTGTCCCTGTCAGTAGCAAAGGATAGTAACCCCTCTTTTAGGGCCAGTGGGATGTAATTGAGAAAGTAATTGGAGTCTCTCCAAGGAAAGTGTTATGTAAATCTGAGGTATTATTATTCTGTTAGCTCATGATCTTTATTTTTGGAATGTATCCAGATGTGCTGACTGGTAAGCAAACATTATAGATTAGAAGGGAATTAAACAATTCAACTCATGAGTCCTAAAGCAGAATGGATCACCACATCTGCTAGGCTTCACAAGTTGGTAGGATTTTTTCTTTATTAGTATTGGAGACTGAACATAACGCCTTGTGCATGCCAGGAAAACACACTGCCACTGAGACATACCTCCAGCCACCGCCCCCCAGGATGTGTGTGTGCGTGCTTGTGTGTGTGTGTGTCTGTGTAAGTGTGTATGTACATTTATGTGGCAGTCAAAGGCCAACCTTAAGGGCTATTTCTCAGGCCTATCCACTTTGTTTTTTGAGACAGAGTCTTTTAATAGGACCCAGAAAGTGCCAGTGATCTACTTGTCTCTACTTCTCTACCACTAGCCTTACAAGCACATATTACCATGCCAAGTTTTTGTTTGTTTATTTATTTAAAATAGTTTTTTCCATAATATATTCTGATTATGTTTTCCCGTTCCCAACTCCTCATAGAACCTCCCTCAAGACCCTCCCCCAACTCCCCACCCCCTCAAATTCACTGCACTTCTTTCTTTCTCTAATTGGAACACAAATCAAAATCTAAAAAATAATAAGTAAGATAAAATAAAAACAAACAAATAAGAATAGTATCTAACAAGAGAAAATGAGCCCAAAGAAAAAATCTAAGAAACACATACAGATGTAAGATACACACATTTGCACACACAGAAATCCCAGAAAACATGACACTGGAAACATTATATATACACAAAAAGATCTGTAAGAAAGAGAAAGAAAGAAAAAAAGAAAGGAAGGAGAGAGGGGGAGAGACAGAGAAAGAGAGAGAGAGAGGGAGAGAGAGAGAGAGAGAGAGAGAGAGACAGAGAGACAGAGAGACAGAGAGACAGAGAGAGACAGAGAAACAGACAGACAGACAGAATATGCCCAGGCAGAGCCTTATGACAGAACCTCCAATACTGCCATTGAGTTCTAGTGCTTGAGTGCTGGACACTGAACTCAAATTCTCAAGCTCTGCGGCGGCAAGCATTTTACTGGTTGAGTGAGTTCCCAAGCCCTTGGGTGTGGTTTTGACGTTGGGTTGGGTACATATGGAAAGGGCAGGGTGATCTGAAGGTACAAATATTGTCTTACTAAAGGAATAACAAAACATTGACCGAGTGCTGATACTCTGAGGCGCTCTTTTTCTTTCTGCTAAGAATGGTCACCTTCTTTCTGCCAGTGCTTGCCCTTCCCCTAACTTGTCCTTCTGGAGAGTTGATTTTCCCTTTAGTGTTTTTCCTGAGTGTGGCTTCATCCTGTTGTCCTTTTCCCTAAGAGGGTGCCAGGTATGAATGAATAAGGACACACCACTGGGGTGTCTGATATTTTATCATCAGAGAGAATGGGATGGGGTAAATAGGGAGGCCTGCAGAGGGTAGCAGGAGCTGCTCTCAGCACGTTACGGGAATTCAGTGCTGAGACCCCACTTATAATGGGAAATCATGAAGAAACGTGCTTGAGGGGATGACAGGCATAATCGAGAACACCAGCATGCTCAGAATCCATTCTGTTCACTCTCCGGTTTCTAAGGGCTGAACCATCTTACTAAATGCTTATTTGGCTAGAAACTCTTTGTATAAAGAGATATATGTACACAGAAAAGCAAGGGCATTAAACTACCTGTAGTTTTTTTTAAACTTTGACATAAAATAAATACTTATTAATTTCCATACCACATACTGAGGAAGCTGCCACACAAGCATTTCTTTCATGGGTAATTGGTGTGCCCATGACTCCTTAAGTTATATGTAGCATGGAGATGGCTTTCAAATAGAACCTGGAGCGAGGGACAGATTCAGAGATGAGAGCCGAAGATGGCTAGAAATTACAGACTGATGGAGGTCAGCAAGAGACTAGTTATTCAATATATCTCCTGGGGGTTAGAGCCAGACTTTCTCCAGTGATTCCAAAATTACTTGGCAGTTTCATTAGGGTGAAAATCAGTGCAGACTTATAAACACAGAGAACAGGTTGTCGTTTAAAATTTAGATGGACATGTCAACCGAACACGGAGAGAGAACGGCACTTAACAGCCTGCTCATCAAGGAAGTTACTCCAATTTGTGGGCCAGAGGAATGGGAATAAGAAGGAGATTTAGTTGCTGTATTTGACACTGTGTATACATTTACACCCCCAATGAAAATTCTGCCAATCAGTACTCCTAGAAAACCTGATACACAGCAGATCAAGTATAGGGCAGGGGAGCTCTCCTCACATTCCAGGGCTGATAAGCAACATCACAGATTTTTAGCATTTGAAGTACCTCTACAATTCGAACTAGCATGTGTTCTTGTCTCTAACTAGACTTTCTGCTTGATCACCCATGAACAATGTAGAATTAAATGAGCACTCATCCAACCACAAGGGAATCAAGGCAAAATCCCTCGAAACTTCTCAATGTGGTAAAGACAAACAGCAGTGGTCATTTGTACTCAGGTCCTCTGCCTTTCCTAGGTATAGAAACAGACCTTTTCATTATCCAAAATGAATGTGAGGCCATATTCCTTGACAGTGGGATGTGAGGATAATTTCTATGTGTAACTGCTCTACCAAACTGTTTAAATAATTTCTAGCTTTCTCTTTTCCGAGAAGCAGTAACAAGACAGACCATAACTGAGACACGGAGGTCCATCCGTACAGGATGTCAGGATGAGAGGAAAATTTGAATGAAATAGCAATAAAACGTTCTGTGTTTTAAATTCATGAAAGTTTAGAGCATACCTTACCCCATCTGAACTGATATTCTAAATTAATCATTTTGTCTACAGACCAAGTCTATCACAATAAAACCTCATCCTGCTGCTAAGGCATGTAAACAAATATATAAGGAAAGAAAACAACTAGTCATATGGAGGGAAAAAAGAGGACATACAACTGGCAGCATCCTTCTCCTGATGGTGGTGACTTATATGAAGCTTATTTGTAAATGCTGTGAAGGAACTATTTCCAGAGGCTTAAATACTTATTCAGCAAAAAATTCCATTTCTTTACTCTTCTTTAAAAGGTTCAAGGAATCCATATAGGATTTCTGATGACCAGAGTCCTACGCAGGAAGAATCCAGGTTAAGGTCAGTATCACAGCCACAAGATGATGGATGTGGGCATCAAGCCAAGGTCAAATCGGATGAGAGCGGAGTAGACATCAGAGGGTTGGTCAAACAGGCCTCAGGTTACCTTTTTAAGAGAATTGTTTCATTAGAAAATCCAGATTGAAGAGGTCTGGGGAAGAAATGATAGAAAAATGAAAGTATACCTCTAAACCACAGATTCCAGTTTATTTGATGGTATAGAAAAGAAACAGGGCTGTAGGTAAAGAAAAAGACCTAAGTTGAATGTAATTAAAGATAGGGGCAAGCCTACCTGATGACAGGAAGTAGGAGCTTAAATGGTTACTAGGCATGATAGCCACTCCTATAATCATTGAAGCATTCAGAGGCTGAAGAAAAAGGATCTTGAGTTCAAGACCAACCTGAGCAACATAATGAGACCCTGTTTAAAAAACATAGGTAAGAAATCTGTTGTGTTTCAAGGGGATAAGATTTATAACAGAGATACTCACTATAAAGTGTGTGTGGGGGTCACATAATGGTTTTGAAAAGGTAGTCTTTCTACATTTCTTATTGAAGGGTTGCATTATCATCCAACCAATTTACAGTGATCAAAAGATCTAGGAATCATTTTAAGCAATCATCTCATCGCATCTCTCTGACCCCCTGCTTTCTGCCATCACCAAGGCTATACATCACAAGCATCCCTTAAACTTATCTTGCTATATCTCTATTCCTACAGTCTTTTAAGCAGGGCCCTTGACTCTGATGAAGCTGTCATAATTACAGCTTTAATCCTTACCAGCTGCGTGACTACAGACAAATTATATACCCCTTAGTTTCCTATCTACAAAATGGAAATAAATAAAAACTACTTTCAGTATTGTCTGGAAAGTTAAATAAGTAGGTAGCATAGTGATAATAAAAATGTCCTAAATTATATAGCTCTGGAGATTTGGGTACCTATGATGTTGTCAGTATGATCTTGGTAAGTATTTGATGAATTTCTGTCAAGTATGAGGTATAGGTGTAGGCAGGGAAGGTACCAAAACATATCAAACTCATTTGATCCTTCTGAGAGTTCACAAGGATCAACTGTCATCATGCAAATGCACAACTGGTAACACATTGAGTTGAGCATGGCAGCAGCAGTCCAGGAAACTTTATAGTTCATGGGACCAAGTTCTTGTTAGCTTGGAGTGTAAGACACAACTTGTTATCAGTCTTGTCTGATTCTGCACCCTTTATCAGTTTACAGCTTAGGGAATATTCCGGCAACAAAACAAACCTTATAGCTTTAAGACGTCACAATATTTCGGAGTGTCCCTTGACTTTGTAATTCTGCTCCTACTGCTAAGAATGTTTTTCATTTGTTTTGTTGTTTTTTTATCTCTGGTTTCTTATGTTAACTGTTCATCAAAGAAAATCAGCTCATGGGTGGTCAACATCATAAACTTTCCCAGCACATTATCACATGGTCACTACCACAGCATTCTTATATTATTGTTTGTGTGTTTGCATGAAGACAGTTAAATCTCACGAGCTCTTTGAAGGATGGGCTGAGATTGGTTCATTTCTGTGACTTCTTTGCATACACCAGTATCTTATACTTCACAAGCGTTTGGTAAATGGTAATGGAATGAATGTCTACATAGAGTGACCACAAAGCTATCCATTAGCCTAAAGGACATAAGACCAACCCTACCTAGTCCACATCTTCATAGAGCATATGCTATCTACTCTAATGATTCCTTGCTTTCAGAATCATTGAAAGGGGAGTTATCAAGACCTACAATCACAGGAAAATGTAACACACTACATTATACCAAAAGCTCTCAAGGTATAAATATACCTTGTCTGTTTTAAACACATCTTTTACATACATAAACATATATCCATGATTTCCTTTGAACTTGTATCCAGACTTATAACATAGACTAGTTCAGTCTAGGTAATTGTACCCATCTTTGCTGACTGAAATCAAATGTGCAAACCTGATCTTTTTTCCATCTTGCATTGGTTCTAGGATATAAAGAAAGATGTGCTGTTGGTGTGTAGCATCTCTTCTTAGTAATTTGCTGGAGTGTTGCCATATAGTATGGGACTCAGGCTCAGAAGAACAGAGAAGGTAGGGATAATGAGTGAAGCTGTTGGGCATTGCACTCATCAAGATCTTCAGACTTCCTGGTGTCTAGTTCTCTATAGTAACAGCCTGGACTTTGCCTTGCTTTCCTCTAATTGATGAAATGGAAAGGATTTTAGAACTCTACATCTTTTCTACCCACCAAGGTCCAAAAAAGCAAAGAGCCAGACTCCAAACCTTAAATGACAAAGGATCTTTAAGCAAAGGCTAGTGTCCTCAATCCCACCCGCAGAACCTCAATATGGAAAAAAAAAATAACCTTCATCTCTGACCCCTCCTTTGGAAGTATGTGAACAACTTCAAGAGAACTATCTAACTGGGCTGCCAAAAATTAAGCAGAGGAAGCTAAAATAAGCTTAAGAGTATCATTAGACAAAGAATATCCCTTTTGTTTTCAGAAGAAGGGGGTTTTATGTGTGGTTAAGAAATTATAATTAATGAATAATTATTTTTATGGAAACTAAAAAGCTGACAAGGTGTGCCTTCAACTTATAGAGGGATATTCTATAAATAGCGGTCTACGTGGGAGATTAGCAGGTCCTGTCTGGTTTCCACTGATGATTCCTGTAGCTACTTCAGGGGTTGGGGTTTCTTTGGGTAGAGAAAGGAGGATCTTAACTGATAGGGGAGCAGGAGAATGGTGCATCTTTGTGTCTACTGGTGTGGTGCCCATCCAGAGTCAGTACACCTCAGTGACTAAGAGGATGAACTTTCAGAGTCGAAACTTTCTTCATTCTCGATGAGCCTAGGTTACCTATGTACTTTCTATTTGGCAGATCCAAACCTTCCCAAATAGATTGTGAAACAATATTTACAAATTGCATACCTGACAAAAGGTGGCTTTGTAGACGAGATGACTAACTTTCACAGGTTAATAAAACACAACATGATTTTTAAAACTGGCCAAAAAAAAAAAATCAAACATTTTTGCTCAAGAAGATACATACATGGTAACTAAACATATGGAAGACATTTATAATCCTTTGTCACAAGAAAAACTGCAAATTAAATCCATAATAATTTAACTCCCATGACTAGTTAAGTAGCTTTTTTGTTTTGTTTTGTATTTGTTTTCTGAGACAGGATCTAATGTATTCCAGATTGGATCTGAATTTGCTGTGTACTCAAAGATAACCTTGAGCTACTGATCCCCCTACCTCTAATTCCTAAGAGCTGGGGCTATAGGTTTATGCCACTATATCCAAGGAGGTAAATTTTTTTTAAATCCAACTACCCAATACTGGTGAAGCTGAGAAGCAATTCGAATCCCCTATACATTGCTGACAAAAATTAAAACAGCAACAGCAACCAGCCTGGACAGCAGTTTTCTAGTTTCATAAACTATGAGTCAGCAGCCTATAGTTGATATCACTTTATCATGTCTAGATCACTAGATCCACCAACTAGAACTGGTAATCATGTGAAAGTCATAACACACCTAGCAAAAGAGCAGCCTGAACCATCAGACCTCTGCAAGACAAGCAATGGTGTCCTCTCACCCTCCTGTCTCATGACTGCTGCTGTGGCTTCACAAATCATGTGGCTCCTGAGCTTGAGGTTCTAGTGGCTCAGATGGTCATGAGAGGCCAGTGCAGGTGACAAACAGGGCTGCTTCTTTCTCCTGACCCTTGACTACTTCTTATGTGGGTAGATTAGATTAAAGAGTCATGAGCACCTGAGTCCAGCACAGCTCTAAAACTACTGGAGTGAGGTCTACAAGTTCTACCCTCCACATTAGCATGGGGATCCTTTTCTTCTTTTTTCCTCTCTCAGCCTAGCTGTTTTTTCTGGCATTTGCATATAGCAAGTATAACACTCCTCAGGACCTTCACATTGGCTCTTCTCTATATGTAATTTCTTTCCCTCACAGATAGTTACTGATAAACTCCCATGTAATCTCAACAAGCCTCCTGGGCCAACTGGTTTACCTTCCCCTATCTGTCATGCCAGTGTCTCTATAACACAATTGTTTTCCTTGTGGCACTTGCCACAAGAACATGGAATTGTAATAGCTGACTCTCTACCGTGTTCTCTGTACCTCATAGGTCTCATCTAGTTCATGAGATACATGGGCTCATAAGTCCATGTTTCTCTGCCTTTCCCGCCACTCTTCATCCTGTGTATGTGTGTGGGGAATCCCGCAGTGGACTCTTTCCCTGGATGAGCTCCCCTCCCTTCCAGTCCCAGTCTCTCTTCCCTTTTCTTCACTTTCAGGTTTTTTTAGGTCCCTTCTTCATCCCAATGCACATTCTTAGGGATTAAAAATGAAGAAAATAAGGGATGATAATGTAGCTTGGTGGTAGACCACTTGTCTAGTATATACAAGACTCAGAGTCCACCCTTTGCATAACAAAATTATTTAAAAGCAGAAGAAAGTGAGGGAGGAGGAGAAAGAAGAGGAGAAGGTGCTGGTGGCTGGCTTTAAAGACAATGGTGGATTTCAAAGGCATACAGAGGGTCCCACCTGCTTCCTCTGGCCTTTCCTGAAGCATCTCCCAGCACCCCGCCTTCCTTTGGCTCTCAGACTGTTCTTGCTGAGTGCTCATGAAGCATACCCAGAAGGAAGGCCTCTTACTCAGTTTTCTCTACACTATTTATTCATGAACCAGACTTCTGCCCATAAGCAAGACTGCCCAAGAAACCCACAGACAGGAGCCCTCCCTATGCCTGCCCTTTGCCCCACTCCAATCTAGTTAGCTATTATTATTATTTCTTCAGAGTGGCAGGTAGTCCCACTTTCTATATATTTCAAGAAGGAAAAAGGATGGAGAAGAAAGAAAGACTGATTATCAAGGAAAAGACATTTCTCCCCTCTCTGGTCAGCCAAGTGGATTTTCTGAGCTCATTTCTTCCCAGGCAATGGGCTGCTGCTTCTGAAATGAGCCCCCTGCATTGGTGGTAGGTTTTTCTTTTATGGCCAGTGGGTAATAGCATTTTCTGATTTATGAATTGGCATAGGGGGAGGTGCTGAACCCCAGATGGGCTCATCGGAGGAAAGCTGCTATATAAATACTCCTGTCACAGAAAATTATTGTTTTCATCTTGATTTTTTTCTTTAAATTTCTTTTGTGTGGTGGTGGGATTTAAGAGCATTGGGTAGGAAGGAGATACTTGACCTCTTTCTTATAAAGCAAAAATGTTCAAACATTATCTAGATATAACTTCTTGCTTTGAACACCATTATCAGATTGTTTGATTATTTGGAGTGTTTTGGTTCTGTGTAAAAGCCAAAACCATGGTCCTGACCGGTAGAGACATGGAGGATTTTCATTTGATGAGTTTAACTCAGGGTCTATTTGGGGATCGTCTTTTGCACTGCTTAAGAGCCTATTTCATGTAAGTCCTTCCCACCCCCTCAAATCAGTGCTTAACATTCTTTTAACATTCAGTTAAATGAATAAACCAAATGCTTATTGGAAATCTGCAAGAACCAAAACACTAAGCAGATCCCACAATGGGGGGTGAGGTGGAGATGTAAGGGCTGTAAGACAAATAGAAGACCCAGGCTGTGCCCTGGAGGAATATGAAGTTTAGGGTATGTGCATCTGAAGCCAGTGTGGAATTTCCTTGGGGACATGACAGAATGTCCTGGACAGATGATCAAAGCAGGAACTCAGGAGGGAGGCCACATATCATGTGGTTGTGCAGAGGATAGGGAACTGTTAGCAGCATATGCTTTATGTGTTTAGGGTCTTTCTCTGAAATAAACGCATAACCTCCCAGTGGATGAAGACCCTGTTACAGACTTCGTTCTACTATTTATATATACCCCTAAGGCAGGAAAAGCCATATCGCTTTATATCAAAGAGAGTTTATATTTTAGACTTCATCTAAATTATGCCACCCTGCTTCTGTGGTAAACAGAGCCACATAGTGCATGTAAATGAATGGGGATGACCAAGTTACAATGAAATTTCACTCACAAAAGCAGGTGTTTGATCACATTTGTGCTGTCCCATGCCAGCACCTCTAATAGACGAACTGTTCCAGCACATACTGAATTGAGTTGAAAGGATACCACCAAATGACAGTGACTCTCACTTAAAAGAAAGATCAGACCTGGCCCAACAAAATAAACACATGCAGAACCTGTTACTAAGAATTATTTTCTAGGCAGAGAGATTCCCAAGGTACATGTGCCATACAAGCTGTTGGGTAAACACAAAGGAAGCAACAGGTCTCTTATGTGCAATCCACAGCCTGGAATCCCCTCTGGTATGCAAAAGATTCAGAAGACCCTCCCCACCGTCCCCTCCCACCTCCCACCCTCTACCCCACTGTGGCACAAAGTCCCAGGCACAGTTAAGAGAAAGGCTTTCTCTTCTCATGTCAAGTTTTAGAGTGATGACCAAGGGACTGGGAGGCAAGATTCTTGTAAATAAAAGTGGCTGGGTAGGATAGGGGACATCTCAGGCTGTTGAATTCTCTCTCTCTCTCTCTCTCTCTCTCTCTCTCTCTCTCTCATTCTTTCTCTCCAGTATGCTTAACCAGGGATTTTCTATTAATCCTCTAGTAGATTTCTTTTTCACAGCAAAATAAACTCTAAATTCCAGGGGTCAACTGAATGGCTGCCACCAGTCCATGCATGGCCAGAACTCCCTTTCAGTGGCATCAGTCAATGCCAAGTAGTTAATAATGACCAGCCTCTTTGCTAATGGCCTAAGGCAGGGGTCTTCAAGGAGGTAAAGACTCTAGGAGAGACTTTTAGCTCTGGGGGGGGGGCAATGATTTGCTGGATGCACCTCTGCTGGCCACTGTCAAGGGCATAGCTCACTCATGCTCATACCTTTAGAAAGGTAGTAATTAGTTTTTTCCTGTTCAGTGCACATGGTGAATACAGCAGGATTTGGCATTTGGAGAACCATCAGATTCTGTCCCTGTCTTCCTGGCTTGCCCCAGCTTTATGTCTATAACTAAGAAATAACAAGACTGGAAGGTTGTTTGGGGCGGGGGCTCATCTCCCACAGAAACAAACGAGACTTTCAAGTGTCAAGGTAAGGAGAGGAGACTACATAGTAAGTGTTCATCATCACTAGGCTGACTGTGTCCCAGACCACACAGCATCACTTGCAAACTGCAAATGGTAATAACAAGCACTAAATAGGAAGCTCCTAGAGGGCCTAAACATGTCTTGTACATCTGTGGCTATTGGTAGCATGGAAACCCACACAGAATTGTGGGAACAAAGATTTCCAAGGTTGTGCAGTGTCATAGGGTACAGTTTCCCAACTGGAGAATGTTGGCACATTGTGACAGGTTATAATTATGCTTCCTTATTGATACTACCAGCCAGTAGAACAGCTAGAAAATGCCTGGAGTAGACTGTGCTCCCAGATATTGGTCCCTGAGGTCCTGAGGGAACCTCCATTTCTTTACAGAGATGTACAAATTCACTTGTTTTCCACCCGGGCCTTCCTGTGGTAACAGCTTAGAAAATATTGATCTGGTTCACGAATGAAAGGAGACTCAGAAGTCCTGAACAAAGACTTGAGTCCTGCCTGCCACTTGACTGATTGATTGCCCAATTCCTTATGGCCCTGATCCATAGCTATCTATGAAAACACCCACAGAGGGTTGTTCAAGACCAATTGCTGAGATTAAGAACTCACCTGAATAAAAATGAATGGGAAGACAGAAAATGACATTATCATGGCTAGAAACGTGAGATGAACATTCAAACCCAAGGGCAATGAGATGCCAACATAGGTGAGGCATCCTCTCTAGACTACACCTTTCATTCCAACAGTGGCTCATGCAAGAGACTTGTTTTACATTGTAATTAGGGACACATCTCCAGGTGCCTATGCAATAAAACAAACAGTACTTATCCTCACTATGATAGACATCATTTTATTTTATTCCATTTAAAACAAAATTCTGGTCATGACACTTTAAATTGATTTCATGACCCACCAAATTGATTTCTTGACCTACTAATGTGCCATGACCGGCAGTTTGAAAAAACACTGGCCTGATCCTTATCGGCTCTGCCTCCCTCCTTGGGGAGAGACTAGAACAAAAGTGAAGTTAAAGTTGAAGAGGATAGGGGTTAGAAGATGGAGATAAAAGAAGGATGATGGGATAACAAAAGATTAGATAAGGCCAAAAGTGGAAAGAAAGAAATGAATAGGAAACAGGAGAGCTGGTGAGAAAGGGCAGTCCTGGCTTGATAAAGGCCTTAGGCTAATAGATGCCCTGTGTTGATGATATGTGGGATTGGGGGATCCTGGAAGACATGGAGAGCCAGCCTGGAACAAGAGTAGGGTTGAGGCATGTCCAAACCCTGGAAATCTCATCCTGAGACCAGCAGGAGTAAGATTGCTCCCTCAATGCCCCAGCCATGCCTTCCTCAACCCAGGCAGTCTGCCCCCACCCTTTGCCTCTTAGAGGAGGTATGTAGTCAGGTAACCAAGATGAACTCTCTCTCCTTATAAGGTTATGTCCAGTAATATCTGAAGTTCCTCTCTATGAGTAAGAGGCATCCTCAGCACCCTGACACCAGCCAATAATGTATACTCTTCTGGAAGACTCCTACCCATGATCCAAAGGTTTAAAAACCCTTTATTCTCCCCGCTAAATCAGATGTCTCTATGAAGTCTGCCTCTCAAGAGAGTCTATTATCCTTGAGCTCACATGTTGCTTGAAGCCTCTAGTCTTATAGCCATTGCCCTGAAGCCCTTGCTCCCCTTCTCAGGATCTCCTTGCTGTGGTCTCAGGTGTCTCCTCCTTTAGGGAAGTGGGGATGGGGACATTGATAGATTCCTGGTTGATAGACTCATCTTGATGGCCACTGCCCTCAAGTCTCAGGGGTCATTCTGGCCACACTCTTCTCACCATGTTAACACTGTATCTGGACATGGGTCTGCCAGTCTCAACAAGTTCCTTCTTACTGCTCCAAGAGAGAATCTCCCATGCATTGCTCGTAGCTATGGACTATATAAAGAGCTAGAAGGCAGAGGACACATACTCAGCAAGAAGGAAGCTAACCACATTCTGCCCTTCACTCTGATTCAAAGTGGCTCTAGAAATTTTTGAGCAGTGGGTAAAGAGCAAAGCCTTGGTATAAAGGAGATAGTGAAGAAGGCCAACAGGAATGTGAAAATTAGAGAATAGTTTATACAGAAGCTACCGATGGACCCACATCCATGGTTTCTGTGAGCAGAGGAAGCTCTGAGTGAGTGGAATTCTAAGGAATCATTGACCTGGGCACAGCCATGAGGAGTAAGGCCTTGGACCCATGGAGTACCAACAATTTTTTCCTGCACATGACTCAGGCTTAGAATTGACAAAGCCTCTTCCTTTGGACCAAGTATGACTGTTTACCAACAATTAGTGTGTGTAAGAACTAGCAACTGCAGGCTCCTCCTCCTTAAAATTTACCCTGATACTGCTCACCTACAGAGGCCTGCTACTGACACTAGATAAGCACTTCCCCTGTGCTGTAGATAATAAACATATTGAGTTCCAGGTTTCAGTGCTAGTAGGTGTGGCTCTGTCAGAACAGCACAGCCCACTTGACTCTAGCTTTATTGTTTGTGTGTGGTGGTGGTGGTGGTGGGGCTTCTTTCTTAATTCCTTACTGCTCCAATCCAGGTTCTAGATCCAAGCTGAAGTGCACACTACATGGTCAGGGGTCTCTAAATGGTGTTGCACACTTCTTAGTCAAGCCTTTTATAAAGAACATATATTCGGCTGGTTAGAGCATTATGTTAATAGATCTATTAACAATTAGAAGATAAAGAAATGAGTTAGACATCACATAAAGGGATAAAGAAAATGAGGTATATTCAAACAAAAAGTAGAATGGAAATTGTGTAATTTTTAGGAAAATGGGTGATGAGTGAAACTGGGTTTATCAAGCTAAGAAAAGAAAAAAAAGAGCCAGATCCAGAAGGACAAGGACAAATATTAGTTTCTCTTACATGTGGAATCTAATTTTTAAAAGTATTTATAAGGGATACACACACAACACACACACACACACACACACACACACACACACACACACACATTTGGTATGGGAAGCAGAATAGCAATGAAATGTGGCAAAGAATAAATCAATAGCTAGAGGGAAAACAGAAAGACAAATCCTGAATGATTGTTCTCATGTGAAGAACCTAGGTTTAAATATATATTTAAATATTTATGATTTACATATACATCTAGACTTTTAAACACACATGCACTAACAGAAAAACAGAATGGGGACTACTTGGAGAGAAGAAGGGGACCAGCATAACAGGGCAAAGAAAAAAGGAGGGTAATGGCAGCCAACATGGGCAAAGTGCCTGCTACACATGTGGGAAAATGCCATGAGAAAGCCCAGCATTGGGCTGGAGACAGCTCAGTGCATAAGGGCCCTTGCTGTAAAAGCATGAGGACTGGATTAGATTAACACCTAAGTTAAAAGCCAGGAATCACCATCTGCATACTTGTAACCCTAGTGCCACGGGATAGGAGGATGGCTGAAACTCTCTATTGGCCAGCTCCAAGTACAGTGAAAACTCCTTTCTTTAAGATATAAGTAACAGGACGTGACATGTCTTAATTAACTTTCTCTTAACCACTGAGCCATCTATGACCAAGACGTTGGAGACAAAAAGATTTATTTGGCTTGCACTTCCACAGCACTGCTCATCACTGAAGGAAATCATGACAGGAACTCAAACAGGGCAGGATCCTGGAGGCAGGAGCAGATGCAAAGGCCATGACAGGGTACTGATTTCTGGCTTATCTCCCCTGGCTTGCCCATCCTGCCTTCTTTTAGAACCCAGGACTACCAGCCCAGGAATGGCACCACCCACAATAGGCTGGCCCTCCCCAATTGATCATTAACTAAAAACAATGCCTTTCAGCTAGATGCTATGAAGACATTTTTCTCAACTGTAGCTCCTTCCTTCTTGATGACTCTAGCTTGTGTCAAGCTGACATAAAACCAACCAGAACAGGGAAGACCATCCAGTATCCTTCTCTGGCCTCCATGCATGTATACACAGGCATGTACAACTGCACTCATGTGTGCACACAACATACACACACATATCACACATGCACACATAAACACTTATCCACACAAAAGAAAGCACTATTTTTACATATAATAATTTAAAAACATAAAAGTTAGGACATGAGATAAGATAATGACAGTTCTGGGCACAAACCAAAGTGGTAGGGTTCTTGTTTGGCATTTGTCAGGCCCAGGGTTCTACCCTGGTATCACCACCACTGAAAACAACCTCCATAAAGGTAAAATTGCATCACATTTTTTTATTTTATTAATGAATAATAAAAACTTCTTACTATCACCAAGAAAATTCTTTTTATTACTGGTAGAAATGAGATGTTTTAGCATTCATTTTTTTAATGTCTTTGTTTGGCATTTAATAATATAGAAACCCAATTCTGGGCTTCAATATATTTCAGTAGTTTTTATCAATGGCTACCACATGGGGAAGTATACCCCATAGAGAAACAATGATGCAAAGGTGGGCATGGCTGGCTAAGCTGACAAACTCAAGCTAATTATTTATTGTTTCAGGCCCATGAACCAATTATGGGAAGATTGGTGTTGGAGGTCGGCTACTAGATTCCCATCTTCCCTGGTGTCAGTTAGCTTTCTTATGATTCATAGGACAGTGCTGAGTTCTTACACACATCTTAGCAAGTGAGCCGAATACTCTGAAGTTTTGCATCTGGAAGACTTTTAAGCAGCTAGAAGGTTTTGTGACTACATTTTCAAAGTTTTTAGGTATAAATTTTTCAAGTGGCACACTCATTATCTGCACCAAATCATACCATGATAAAACATATTCCAAACAGTCTTCCCCCACCGGGTCTCCCCACCCCATCCTCTCTATCCACAAGGACTAGCTTCCCTACTCACTGTTACTATATTACCTTTATACGAAGGGTAAGATGAAATGCTTATTTTCTTCAAAGTTATCAGAAAAGTGGCATTTTCTGACAGCTGCTTGTCAGAACTGAAAAGGTCAATGAACGAGGAACATTTTTGTTCTTTTAAAAGAAAACTGCTTAATTAAGTTTCCCAAAGTAGCACATGTCTGTGTTATATAAAAAAAAAAATTAATAAATAAATAAAGCAAGGACCCTTCCAGAGGACTGCAAAACATCATAAAATGTTGTCTACAGGGTTGCGTTTATGATGTTGATAATGTCTGTCACAAATAAACTACAAATCCAATGTAATATGTAACAGGATCATCTAGAAAGACTGGTGGTGTTATTCTCCCCAAACCATGAGGCCCACAGAGCTCCATGCTTTACTCTTGGTCAATGGCTGCGATAGGATGAGCAAGCATGAGTGATATAGGCCCAGAAGTAGGGGCGGAGCAAGTATCAACTATGTGTGAAATACAAATAAGGCCAAATTTCTTGCTTTTAATAGAAATTTAAGAAATAACAGCAATGTAAACACAGGCCATGCGAGGGTTTGAAGGGAGAAGAGAGAAATGTTATAATTATATTATAATCTCAAAAATAAAAATAAGGAAGTAAAAATGGTAAGATTCTCTTCCCTTACACCATTAGATTGTTTTTTTCAGTGTCTTTTTAAGGATTAAAGTGCAATTTTGGAGTACTATGATAGATGTAAAGAATGGCTCAGACATTAATAGTACCAGCTGCTTTTCCAGAGGACAAGGGTTCTATTCCCAGCCCCCGTAGGATGGTTCACAACCATCTATAACTCAGAGGATCTGATGCTCTCTCGGGCCTCTGTGGGCAGCAAGCACACACATGGTGCATAGGCATACACTCAAACAAAACACAGATATGCACATAGGAATAATATCCATACATAAAAAATAATACGTTTTAAAAGATCAGAAAATGTGAATCTAGATGTTTTAGAGCTTGGTCTCTGATATTTTTGGAAGAAAATAATAGGTAAACAAATTCCTCCGATCATTGTGAATTTTAGGATCCTGGATGGCCTGTGTTTTCGTGTGAACTGTTAGATGTTGTACACATTTGGTGATAAAACCATCTGAGAAGATGTAACTCCCCATTAGAACTATGTCACTTAATGGCGAGCATAGGTTGGAGGTAGAATTGCAATGGTTTCAATTAAATGAATAAATTTTAGAAAGGGATGCGAGTGATAGATTGAAGTTGAAGGTTGAGCTCAGAGCCAAAGGGAGCTTAGGATGCAAAGACCTGTGAGATTCTGGAAGCCTGATCGGTCTAGATGTCAGTTAGCTGGAAGGAGAATCTCTGCCGAACTATATGGGGGGAGGGGCTTGAGGATCTGCTGAAAAGAATTTTTATTCCCCCAGATCACCAGTGCTGTGATCTGAAAGTCTGCCTGTGTCTAGAATCAGAAGAGCATAAGGAATGAGCAGGATCAAGGTCAGAGCCAGGGAAAGCAGACAGTGACAAGGGAGAGACCACAGGAGCTGGGAAAAGAGAGTTGAGTCTTCCCTACCAAGGGTCCATCAGTATACTCTCAGCTCTCAGGGCTCCTGGCTAATGAGTGCTGAGGCCAGATAGATTTGAGTGACATTGCCTCCCACATGGTCAGCATAGCTTGCAGATTCATAATATCAACCTATTAAACATTCAAGAAATGCTTCTGTGGAGTTATCTACTTGCCTCAGATTTCCCCAGATGCATCTGATCAAAGAAACTTTCTTTTCTGTTCCTTAGCTCCAAGAAGTGAACTCTTGGAAATGTCAGATTGACAGCTGCTGAACCCTGTTTCCAGGAAGGACTGGTGGGCAAGCTTGCTTATACATGTAGGGTACTTTGCTGCCCAAGACTCTGCATTTTAACAAGAACTATGTAGCTCCAGGTCTTATGGGCAGGGGAATAGAACTTATGAAGGCAACCTCAGGCACAAGTGGTAAACTGAGTCACAGGCTTGCATATATCAGAGAAGCGAGGTTGGGACTATATATCCAATAGAATGTCTGAAGAATCCTTGGTAGCACTGACTCAGGCTATGAGAAAGTTACCTGTCTGTTTTCTATTATTCATGGCCCTCAAAACCACCAGGCTTAAAATAAATTCAAAGGCTATGTGGATGGCCTTATAAATGATGGAAGGAATACAGTTTGGGTGAATTTTTACAATATAATCTGGACAATCTTATAGCCATTACTGACAGTCTGAAAGCTGAGAGTGATTGATCCCTCATGTGTCAGGGTTCTCAGAACTGTAGGCATATTTTTTATATAAATTATTCGCTGTAACCACTCAGTCAGTGGGTACACATACAGCTTCATTTTGCTGGTGATAAGCCTCGAATATTCAGAGGTCAAATAACCTGCTGAAAGGTTAAGTGTAAAACAGGACCAGGCAGCAAGAGATAGTATTTCCAGCTCTGACCCACCTCTAGGCTCAGTGTGGGACTGGCCACACCAGTGTAGAACATGCTACCTCCCATTCCTCCCCTGCTTCTCTGTTCTGATCAACTTTCTTTAAACAAATATCCAGTTCATCCCACCATCCACCACTAGCTACGCCTTGGAAACCACTGCCTCCAATACCGAGTGAGTCTCCTGTTCACATTTCCATTGTCTTCTTGCACTACTTAAATGCACTTCATGAACTCACAAGAGACACAGTTCTGCCATCTGTAATTTCCCCTTTTATTCTTCTATTTCACTTGGTAAAGTCACATGACAACATTAAAGCCATGTGGTCATCTTGAACAATGGCATCCATTACCAGGACCTACTTGCTTTTGAAACTGTCTCAACTATTCAAACTGAGTAGACAATGTATTTAAGTACCTAAGATTTCTGGTTTCATTCCTAGAGGACTCCAGGGACAGTCAATCAGAATACATAGAATTTCACTACTTCCAGTCAGAGAGGATAGTGAGAGAAAGGCTTGGGAATGTGTATTAGCTTTCCAAACATGGGGCTTTGGGTAAGGAAGTGAGTCACCCAGAATCCCCCACAGACCAAATATACCCAGACATATCTCAAGAGCTTCAGCCTTCAGACCAGCTTCCTTGTAACAGGGAAGATAATATATCCTGCTTATGACTGTCATTTCTCTTTCTGTTATGGTTTTGATATAAAATATGCCCTCTCCCAAAGCTCATGTTTTCTTGACTTGGTCCCCAATGCAACAGTGTTCAGATGTGTGACCCTCAGCAGTGAATAGACCATGAGGAATATGATCCCATAGAGTCATAGCAATAGGCAAGAGGAAGATAGGAGAAATGATAGCTGGGAAATAAAGGTCATAGAAGCAAGCATTTCTTCTTCTTCTTCTTCTTCTTCTTCTTCTTCTTCTTCTTCTTCTTCTTCTTCTTCTTCTTCTTCTCCTTCTCCTCTCTCCTCTCTCCTCTCCTCCCCTCCCTCTCCTCTCCCTCTCCTCTCCCTCCCTCTCCTCTCCCTCTCCCTCTCCCTCTCCTCTCCCTCTCCCTCTCCCTCTCCCTCTCCCTCTCCCTCTCCCTCTCCCTCTCCCTCTCCTCTCTCCCTCTCCCTCTCCCTCTCCCTCTCCCTCTCCCTCTCCCTCTCCCTCTCCCTCTCCTCTCTCTCTTCTCTTCTCTTCTCTCTCTTCTTCTTCTTCTCTTCTCTTCTCTTTCTTCTTCTTCTTCTTTTTCTTCCTCCTCCTCCATCTCTGTCTCCTCCTCCTCCTCCTCCTCTTTTCTTCTCCTGCTCCTCTTCCTCCTCTTCCTCCTGCTCCTTCAGATTTATTTATTTACTATTTGGCCTTCTGCATCAGATCTGATTATAGATGGTTATAAGCCACCACGTGATCTTAACCATGAGCCATCCCTCCAGCTCAGAAGCCGGTATTCTTAATGGATATTTCTTATCCCTGCTTTCTTTCTGATCACCACCCCTCCTTACCAACTACCATGAAGTGAGCCTCTTTGCTTTACTATCTGTCCCCTGATATTGTGTTCTGCATAGACATAGTCCAAGAGAAACTATGAATGGAAACAATAGTATTGTGAGTAGAAATAATTTTTCCCACCCTAAGTTGATTTTTGCAGATGTTTTGTCATAGTAGCAGAAAGCTCACTAACACTCAAGCCCAAACTCACAGAAAATCTGGGTAATCGCACCAGAACAGGAGGTGAGCCAGTAGACATGCAGCCCAAGGTCCCATGTACCCACATGGTAGTCCCCTCTTGTGATGCTTTACATAGCATTCCAGCTGGTTGTCTTTAAGAATGGCACTTCAAGTGAACCAAAGTATCAGGATGCCGACACCAAATTAAGAGAAGGAGTGATGGTCAGGGCAATTGCCAGAGACAGATGCTTAATGGAGCTCAGGAGTGGAGAGAGAGCTGTCAACACTTGTCCTAGTCACCAGCCTGATGGCTAATCTTGATTGTCAACTTGATGGCATCTGGATCCTGATAAGAGACATGCCTCTGAGTATATCTTCCAGGACATTTCCAGAAAGGATTAACTGAAGGGAAGAGACCCTTCCCAAAGGTGGATGGTACTTCTGATCGTTTATGAGGAGGTAAGAGGAGCACAGTGCTTTTGCTTGACTGCTTGCCTTAGCTTCTTGCTGGTAAACATATCTATCTCCATTTCTGCTGTTGCTATACTGTCCTTCACAGACATCTGACTTCAGTCTCTTTGGTCTTCATTATGTACTGAAGATCAAAAACTTTCTATAAAGTTTCTGGACCTTCCTCACCAGATTGGAACTGCTGAGGGAGAGGACTTTACTCTCAGTGTCTCCATGACACAGATGGCCATTGGTTTACTCACCCTGTATCATATAAGCCATTTTAGCAATTCTTTTATGTAAATATACATATGCATGTTATATTCCTTTACAGAATCTGTCTATTGTATAATCATTTATAATTCTCACCTCGTCTGTTTTCACATCCCTCCCTTGTCTGCCAGAGTTCTGCCTTTGTATAGCATCTTGTTCCAAGACAGAGGGAAGGCCATTTTCCCTTCTATCCTAAACGTCCTATAAGATGAGGCACTAGAAACTCCTTTCAGCTGTGGTTATAGCTGTGACTCGGCAGTGCTTCACACAAGCCCATGTTTTAAATGCTTGTTTCTCCAGCTCGTGGTACTTTTTGGAAGTACTTGAAAACTAGGAGGTGGGGCTTAGCTGGAGAATTAGGCCACTGAAGTAAGTCCTTGGGAAGATACATCATCCTCTCTACTTCCCAATACCCTTTCTGTTTCCTGGTCCTCCATAAAGTGAGTAGCTCTCCTCTACCACATATTGCTGCTGGCATGATACCATGTGCAAGAACAGGGAACTAAATGAACCTAGACTGAGCTCTGTGAAACCATGAGCCATAAGTTATTGAAGTTATTTCTGGCCATAGAGGTGAAAACTAACTAATGTAGCTTCTCAATCTTTTATGTATTTTATGTAAGAATTCAATGAGGCTGAACTCAAATGTATTAAAATGCTTTCTCTAGAGTGGAAGAAAAAAAAAAAAGAATATCTACAAACTTATTCAGGGGACACAGTCTTGTCTAATTAAAACAGGAGACCAAGACTTCATACCCTAGAAGGTATTACTCAGCAACATGAAGAAGGACTGTACTTTGGGATTTCCCAGGGATTGTGAAGGAAGCAGGGCTCTTGGGTAGTGGGTGGTATGTGGGATTGAAGCAGGCTTTAGCCTCAGGCAGAAGTTTGTTCAGGTGTCCCTGGCCTCAACAATACAGCTTCTGGTAGTATGACAATAATGACAATAATGACTAGGATGGACTGGAGTAGTAGCTCAGCCATTAAGGTCTAAGGCTTGCAACCAAAATATCAAGAACCCAGATTATAAACAACTTGAACAATTTGCTCCAGGAGCAGAGTTCGTGGGACTAGGTGAAAAGCCAAGTTCATAGTCTGTTCATGAACCCCACAGACTCCAGATCCTACACACTTCTGCCTTCTGATTACCTCTTCGGATAATCCAAAAGTCATGCTTTACTACTAAAGTCATTATATTTAGATGCTAGAGATTTTTCTGCTACATGACTGGCTATTTAGAAGCACTTCTATTTGGAGAGTATAAGGGGAAGAGAGTCTTCCCTTCCTGTCTCTGAGAGGGTAGAGGTGAAATTTCCTGGGATTATGTGTATGTCAGGAGACCCCAGATATTGTAAAAAAGGCTCTAGTCCCAACCATACCAGACTAGAATCAACAGAGACCAAATTAAGGGGCCTTCTTACTCCAGAAGAAGAGGTCGATCTTAATTTACCCACTGTCACCAAACCATCTTGCTTCACCATCCCTAGGGACCCCTCTTACTTTCTAAGGTTTGTTCTGAAAGTAGGGTGCATAGCTTCCCTGCCAAAAAACCAAAGAACTTAGTTTTTGGTAGTTATTATTAGTTATTGTAAAGAACTTAGTTCCTCATGAAAAGGGACCTGGGGAAGAATCTACCACAGGAGCCGAGTCTGTTTTCCAGCCTGGCTCTTGCTTCAGTTTATTGTATGACTCTGGAAATGCTGTCCACTGATCCTAGGTGGGAAGCAGTCAGGAGGAGAGTGTTTGATCAGAGAAGTCCTTGGGGATGTTCAAGGGCTATGGCACAAAGGGAAAACCAGGATGTCAGCATAGAGGACAGTAGGAAATTGGGGAAGAAAGCTGCCTCTTCTCCTGCTCCCTGAGGCTCAGAAATTGCAAAATGGAGACATTCTTCATTGATTGAGAAGCAAGGTGGAAGAGAGAAGATTTCAGCAATGACACACTGGAGCCTTTGGGATCCATTACAGACCAGTGGAAAGGCTCTGTCCTGAGTGAGCCTGGGTGAATTGCTGCAACAGCTTTTCTCTTTGTGAATGCCTGAGGTGGCTCAGCTCTGTGTCACTCACTTTGCAGCCTACATTTCAAGTTCACACTCCCAGGAGCTATCAGACACAGCCCAGTCTGTGCGCCAGGAGCAAATGTCCAAACCAGCTTGTCACAGTGTCAGGCATCCAGACAAACCAGAACTGACAACTTGGATCCTCCATAGGAAAGAAAAGGATGATGGAGCGATAGTGGTGGCGTCACTGTCAAACACTCCTTAGGTGAGAGCATCCTGGAGACCCAGCACTGATAGAATGGGGACCACTTCTGCACAAGCCTAGCACCTCCAACAAACAAAACAAACAAACAAAACAAAACAAACAAACAAAACAAAACAAAACAAAACAAACACTATCTCTACTCTCCACAATAGCATTTTCCACTGGATTAGTATCCAAGGTTGTCACACTTAATATTAGTTTCAAGATTAGGACAGCTCATATTAACTATGTTCAGAATATCATCAGGGACACTGAGGCACAAAATCATATGGCCATGTACTGTGACATGTGAAGTACTTGATAGAAACACCATAGATTTTGAAGTCCTGAGCCCTGAGTGTCATAGACTTTTTTTTTTTTAATCTTTTATTTTATTTGGTATATAGGTATTTTGTCTACATGAATGTCTGTATACCACATGTGCTTAGTGTCTGAAGCCCAGATAAGAGTGTTGGATCCCCTGGGACTGGAGTTATAGGTAGTTGTGAGCCTCCATGTGGATGCTGGCAATGAACCCAAGTCCTCTGCAAGAGCAGCTGTTGGTCTTGACCTCTGAGTCATCTCTGCAGACCCACCGACCTTTCTTGAGCTACAATCCCACTTTCTCATTGAACCATGCTCAGAATTCTCAGTGTGGCAAAATCACAACAAAAAGATGCCCCCTCACCATTTCCCTTCTTCAAGACAGCTTAACCATCTCTCCATCTTAAGCTTCAAGCAAAGAGCCTTCAAACAAACAAACAAAGCCCCACAAAACAGAAAAGGGGAAAACAGCACGAAAGAGCTGCCTGTCTTTATGCTGTTGGATGCCTTCTATTCTTTGACATCCTTTTCTGAAGACTCAGATCACAGCCTTTGCTCCTACTGGGGCTATGAGTCTGCATCCTTGCATTATCTCCTTCCTCCATAGCTCTTATCACCTGCTAAGCTTCTCTGTGAGGCATCAATTATGTTCACTACCTTAGGCTGCCCTTCTTGACAAAATCAAGACTATTTATCTATGACCCAGGTTATGACCCAGATGTGTTGACTAGTGTTTAGCACAAAGTAGGTGCTTTGTGTAAACAGTGAGTAACATGACAGAGCAAAGTGGCCTTAAACGCTTACTTATTGGATCATGTTGAAGGGGTCAGAGAGGGATGACCCTCCTGTATCTTGCTCTCTGGGGTAGCTTCCTTTTCCAGCCCCAAAGTACTCAGGAGTGAGGACAGGCTTAGGGGTATCTCCAGATACCTGGATGCCTCCCACTGTCAACAGAAGCCAGCAAAACAAAGGACACCATGAAAGATGGTGTTGGCTCAGATACAGAAAGCAGAGGTCTAGAAAGTGGGAACTTGTGTTGTGGCCCCTTAGACCTCACATAAGGAAGGGCTATGGTGTGGGATGGTAGAGAGAGTAGGAGTGGCAGAGAAATCTACCCTTTCTCTGGGGCCTCTCAAAGTAGAGCCTTCCATGACTGAGAGACAGTCTTTTCCTCCTGTTTGGGTCATTCTCAAACCCCAGGATCCTTGACTCAATCACCTTGTCTCCTTGATCTGCCTTGTTGACATTCCTCTCAAGTCCCTCTTGTCATCTTGACAAGATGTTGACAATATCTTGCTGTTGTTTGTAAAATTGCACAGTAGTTTCCTAGTGTGTAGACATTCCGTCCATGATTGTACAGGTCCACACACATACCACACATGTGCACATGTATTCACACAGCATGAATGAGGCTGACAGAGACAGACAGAAAGAGGAACAAGGGTGTATGTGGACACATGTGTCTGTGCTCTTACACATATACACACATGCAACTGAACAATGCTTAGAACTGTGCAGAATAAAAAGGGGGGGACAAGAGAGCCATAAACGACGGAGTCCGGTGTGCCATGGCAAAAGGACATTGACACCTGTAAGTGTGCACTCATTCACTCCAAGGAAAGTCTCCATAGAGAGCAGAGATGCCTGAGTGAGAGACAGGAGCCCACAGTGAGAAAACAGACACAAAGTCCTGGCTACTGATGGCACAGCTTGCAAATAATTAAACAAGGTGCCCACTTTTGTTTATTGTAGTCCAGCTACCAGATGTCAAGATAAGCATGCTCTAGATGTATCTCATTTAATCCTCACCCCATATTTAGATTAATCCCACTTCTTATCTTCCTATTCTAAAGATAGCAAATGAGTTCCCCTCTCCACAATGGCCTCACTCCCACACACCACTCTCTCACTGCAACCCTTATATATATAACAGAGCTTGCTGTGTTTCCCTGAGCCTGGATGTCTTCTCTCCTGACAGTCACCTTCTGCCACCTCATCTTGTGCTGACTTTTGCTCAGAAGGTCCTGTCTCCAGGAACAGTTTCCAGGGGACTGTCTTTCAAAGAGCATCTCTGTCACTCTCTGAGATATCGCTTCACTCCCAAGTCAGTCCATTTGCCACTGTGCTCACTTACTTGACATAAGTCATTCAGCATTCCTGATGGAGGTTGGTCTGGTGCTGCTATATATTCAAATGCCAAATTCTATACCTTAAGATCTGTTGCTGTGACTAGCGAATTGCCACAAATACCAGCTTTGCTCCCCAATATAACACTATTAATAAAATAAAAATAGCTACAGCAAATTACTGGGAGAATAGAGAGAGGTGGAGTTTGAATTACCAAGCTGGTGGTCACAGATAGGGACCACGAGAAGAAAGAGGAGACAGAAAAGAAACATGGATGAGGAAGAGGATGAGGAGAAGAGGAGGCCTACATTAGATGTGATGGACCGGAAGCACATGCCTGAATGAAGTGTGTCCCCAGATAGACTGATGGAGCAGAAACCATCCCGGAAGACACAGAGAGCAAGTATTTGGGGAACACATCTGGGGAAGTAGCCAGTCTAGCTGCTAGAAAATAGATTAGGGGTAATCCCCCAGTAATTGCACAAAGTTAAATAAATAAATCATGGTCTTAAGTCTCATTCATTTGGAAGCTAGACAGGGTTAGGTATAATTCAATTAATTTACACATTCCTTCATTTTTCTAGAAAGTGACACCTAAAGGAGATGACTTGGTACCTGGATCCACACAGAATTCCTAAGATTTAGAGGGTTGCCTGGCTCACGGAAGGTGCTCAGTAAATAGTTGTTGGGGTTGAGGGAACTAGTAACTTGGTTGGAGTTACAGAGCCAGGAAATAGCATACATACATATGATGTCTTCTACACATACTGTCACCTGCCCACTTCATTCTCTACCTCTGTTGTCATGCGGATTTCCTCACCACCATCCCACCATCTTTTCTCACACTTAGAGCTGGATCATGGTGAGACGTTATTTGGAATCCAAGAAAAGCTTCAAACTCCAGCATGAAGATTCTCTGCATCTTCCATGTCTATAGGTCCATTATGTGCCACAATGACAGAATGCATGCAGAATCTTTCCCTGATTGCTAAACTCTCCTTCCCCTAGTGTTGAATACAATATATTATAAGTGTGGCAGAGGTCAACATCACAAAAGGAGCCTGGGAATGGGCAAAGATGAGTACAAGGCAGACCCTATTGCTGTGGCCTCTTACTACATGCCCAAGTGGAAAATTCCTCAGGCCCAGCAGTGACATCACAGAACTGGTGAGGAGCTCACAGAACTAATACTCTCTGGGTCTTACCCCAAGCTAGTGCCTAATATCTCATCTAAATCTTCTTTAGTGCCCAAGGCCTCCAGAGAAGGGTTGCGCCTTATAGTTAGGCCTATGATTCTATCCATGGCATCAACCCCACAGGAATTTAAAGGATTTCTTAGGGCCTTTATTTTAGAAAAAGCATTCTCCTAGTTCCAAACACAAGAGAAACAAAGTCCTCTGTGGATTCCCATGCCAAGGCACAGAGAAGAAAAATAAGCTAACAGGGAAAATATTCAGGCCATTAGGCACTGGAATAAACAAGAATGTCAGAAAGAAGCCATAATGCTGTGTTGGATGGGGCTCATCTCTAGACAGGTAATCAGCAGCACAAGAGAGAGGCAGGCATAGATGATCAGCAGGGCATGCAAAGATGACAAAGGTCCTTCATCTGGAAGGTATTGCACAGGTTTCGGGATACAGCGGAAGCTGGCACAGGGGAATCAGAGGAGAGAATCACAGGATGACTTTGAGCAGGTCCAGATGGCTAAGGGCCAAGTCTACAACTTGGTTTTTATACCAAGAGGGAACAGAAAATAATGAGTGGTAGAAGTCGGTAGCTTGCTTGCAGCCTCCAGACTCTTTCCTCTTTCTCTACTGCTCACTAGGCTGCCTCCTTCTTGCTCTTGGGTCAGACACAGCACCAGAACCAAAAGTTCCATTAGGCAACTGTCCTGTGGCAATCCCAAGAGCTTCAAAAGAAGAGTGGAAAAGTCTTTCTCTGCAGGTGTAGGGGGTCATGCTGGCATTTTTCACTACCAGCACCCCTCTGACACAGGTTCTCCACCAGCTTCCTTTGACACAGGTCCTTAATCCTGAAATGGACTGTAATTCAGATTGCCATTGCACTGGGTGTAAGAGGGAGTCTGACCATCTCATAAGTTTGGAAAATGTAGACCCTGGGGTGATTTGTGGTTAGCTTTCAGGGTCTAGTGATAGGAACAAGCCAGAGTAACATAAATGAAACAAGAAACTCAAGGCCCTAGAATCCAGGAGCTTAGTCTATTTTCTCATCCATTTAATTCATATGTACTGCATTCTTATGTGTTTGGTATAATTCTAGGGGGCTATGATACGTAAGTGAACTAAAAAGACAAAACATAATAACATTTCTGTTCTCATGCTGCATACAATCAAACTGAATGCTTCTGTCTGAGCCTCTCATCATATGGCCAAGGGGAAACCTTCTCAGGCTTTCGCAAGAGGTTGGCAAATGCACGAGATTAAGCACCCCAGTCATACATGAACTAAAATGATGAAACATATGAATTTCTGTTCTTGTGGTGCTCACATTCTAAAGGAGAAAGACATGCAGGTAAATACTGTGCATAACAGGCATATGAACTATACAAGAAGAGACTAAGTATCCTAGGTAGAAATAGATAAACATGAAGAGTTGTTAGTTGCTGGAACTGGTGAATACCAGGTTGGAATTTTCTGGGATCTCACAGGAACCTCTTGGAAGCAAAACTTGGAAGAAAGTCAGTCTTGTGGTTCCATGCCTTGAGACAACTTCAGGCATAAGGATCATCAGAGCAAAGGCCCAAAGGTAGAAGCATGCCTGGCATAGCAGAGGACTGTCACCTGGGACATTTCATTTTTCTGGAATACTTATTTGCCCTACCCTGATTCTGCAGAGTTGGTTTGAGAGCAGAGTGCGATAGAGGGTGATAAGGTTAGAAGTTCTAGAATATAGAGCATTAAAAGTATCACTGGATATGGTGGGTGTGATGGTTAGCTTTAATTGCCAATTAACAAAATCTAGCATGACTTGGGGAAAGATTTTTCAATCAAGGTCTGTTTAATTGTGTTGGCCTATGTTCATGTCCATGGAGGGATAATCTTGACTGCTTTAATTGATGTGGGTAGACCCAGCCCACTGTGGGCAGAACCATTCTCTACTCAGAAGGTCCTAAACTATGTAAGCATGCAGAAATTGAGATCTTGGCAAGAAATCAAGCAAGCATGTATTTAGTTATCTCTGGTCTAGACTGTAGATATGACTAGCAGCTTTAAGTTCCTGCCACTGTGACATTCCCACATGATGGACTAGAAGCTGGATTTGTAAATCAAACAAACCACCTTTTCCCTAAGTATATTTGCTTATGCTTATTAATGGGAAAATAATGGTGGTCAGAAAAAGAATAAAAGGGGGCCTATTGAAAATATCAGTCGTTGAGTGGTAGCAGTGATATGGGAAATTATCATATTTTAGAAATATATGTGTTGGATGTAGAGTCATGGACTGAAAAAAAAGTTAAAGATATTTATAAAGTTTTTAGCTTTGATAATTTGGTTGCTATTAAGCAAGATAGAGATTACCACAGATGAGGAATACTAGAGAAGAAGATGAGAAATGTGGCCTTAGGCTCCTTAAGTTGGAAGTGTATGGCTTTCTGTCTAGGTGCTTTATTAAAGCAACAGGGATAAAACTAGAACAGTGGGACATGCCTACAATCTTAGCATTGGGGTAATGGAGACAAGGGGATCAGAAGTTCAAGGTTATCTGTAACTACATAGCAAATTCAAGTTCATGATGGGATACCAAATACTATTAAAAAACAAATAAACAGAAAAACCAACCTTCAGATATGAATAAAAAGAATACACAAGCCTTGTGGGTTTTCATCAGTGCTGGTATAATGACATGTTCTAACGTGAACTTTAAGAAATTGGATTATTTGCCTTGAAAAAGTTTGGGAAAATAATGGTGGTTACAGAAAGAATTAAATGGGGGTCTATTGAAAATATCAGTCTTGATCCAGAGTGATAGCAGTGATATGGGAAATTACCATATTTAAGAAATATATATGTTGGCTGTAAAGTCATAGATTTTAAAAGAAGTTAAAGATGTTTCATAAAGTTTTTAGCTTTGATAATTTGGTTGCTATTAAATAAGATAGAGATTACCACAGATGCAGAATGCTAGAGAGGAAGATGAAAATGTGGCCTTAGGCTCGTTAACTTGGAAGTTATGGAATGTATCTCTATGGCAATATCTATGAGGTAAGTAGCTATATTAGAAAGGCTGAGTAGAGAGCATCAGACAAGATATGAAACCACGAGACTGCATATCATCATTAAAGAATAAATAACACTGAAAGGATAAAGAAAAGAGGAGAAGGGACTAGGTAGTGATCAAGAAGCAGCAACCACAGAGGTAACAGGACAACCAGGATGTTAAGGAACCTTAGAAGCAAGAATCCAAAGACAACCTGATGCTCATAGATGAAGTCTTTGCTTCTTGAATTTCTCTGAGACTCTTCACACAGTAGTCTCTACCAAGGTACCAATGCTAGGGGAATCCTTCAATGTGTTTCTACTGAAGAACTGACCAACTCAAGTTTTGTAAAATTTATTGCCTGCTACACATTTTTATGAATGAAGTAGCAC
Source organism: Mastomys natalensis (assembly GCA_021653895.1). Lineage (NCBI taxonomy): Eukaryota > Metazoa > Chordata > Mammalia > Rodentia > Muridae > Mastomys > Mastomys natalensis. Next base: position 387,403 of record JAJTUV010000278.1, read on the forward strand.
TGTGAAGAGCCACAGCTGTTATTTGTATGTTATCAATGGCAGCTTTATATCAAGACAGCAGAGTTGGATGACCATATGTTCACAGATCCTCAACTACACATTAGTTGAGGCTTTCTGGGAAAAAGCCACTGAATCCCAGGACTAACTCCTTGGTATTTCATGTTGTTAACTCACATCCTTCAGGAATATTTAGGCCTTTACTCCCATGAAGGAAAAAAATAGTAATCTGAAGACTAGTACATGTTAGCTCTTGCTATTCAACTCTCAAGTGAGGCTGCTCATCACTGTTACTCTTAGGTTTCAGACAACAAAGCCAAGATTGTTAGTGTGCTAATTATTCATCAACTTGACAAACTAGAGTTACCTGGTAGAGGGAACTCAATTGAAGAATTCTCTCCATTATATTGGCCTATGGTCTGTCGTGAGGCTTTTGTTGTTGATGTTGTTGATAATGATTGGTGTATAAGAATCTAGCCCACTGTCAGCAGTGCCATCCATCATCATGTCTAAGAAACCCAGCTGAGCAAATCAGCAAGCAGCATTCCTCCAGTGTCTCTGCCTCACTTCAGATCTTGAGCTCCTGCCTTGGCTTCCATCAATAGTGGACTGTAACTGTAAACTGAGAGGAACCTTCTTCCCAAAGTCATTTTTGTTCAGTGTTTTATAACATTCTAAGAGAAAGCAAACCAGAATGTGGAACTCAAACAAAGTGTCTAGGGGTCACCAGTCAGTTAAGGACGGTCTGCGTTGAAATCTAGGGATTAACCTTATGGCTAAGCTTGCTTTATATGTCATGTCACTTTTGTGTGGAGCATTGGCTATTAGATAGTAGAGGATCATTTATGACCTCCAGAACTTACTTGACACTACATTTAGCAAATAGAAGAGTGTTTGAGTGTGAAATATCCCCCACAAGCTCATGTGTTTGAACATTGGTCCTCAGATGGTGGCATTGGTGTGAGAGGTTCTAGGCTCTTTGGATCATGGGGCCAACCTAGTGGACAAAGATGACTAGGAGAAGGTTTTTCAGGATTACAACCTAACTCCACATCTTGTCTAAGTTCTGTGTTTCTTGTTTGATACCCTAATATAAGCAAGCCACTCCAAGCTCCAATTGCAATGAACTGAACCACTCTAGTCTTCTTTATCATGATGGACTATATCCCTTGATCCATCAGTTAATAAAAATCTCCTTTAAGCTGTTCCTGTCAGGGATCTGGTCATAGTAGATATTAGTACTAATACACTCAAATGTTGTGGTGCCAAGGCCTGTGCCCTTAACCAATGTCTACACAATGAATCCACCAACCCACTGGACACTAGTGTTGACATAGGCAATGGAACCTCTGACTTTCATGTTCCGTTTCTGTGAAGAGCAATTCCAAAATGGATGGACAACTGGCCTTATCACTCCTGCCTTCCTTTCCTGCTCAATATTCCATAATCAAGTTCCAAGCATGCCTCATTACCAAGTCAGAGTAGGTAGAGAACACACTAGAGAAAACAGGAGCAGATTGAGAACAAAGAGACAAGTAAGTCTTCAGCTGGGTTCTTCAAAGGCAGAGGGATGCTCACATGCAGGGTTGGCAGAGAGGACTGATCACTCACACTAGGCATTTAGCTGTCACATCTTTTAAATTCTTTCCATATTTTAAGTGCCAGGCTTAGAAATTCCAAATTTCAGATCAGGTAAGGCATGTTGAAATGTTCAATATCTTGATTCAGGTCATCGGCTTCCTTAAATATTTCAATTCCATCAAAGAAAGCCATTCTTCTCCCTATCTCCTCTGGCCATAGAGTTAGGCAAAGAGTAAGGAGTAGGGAATCACATTAAGAAAGAAAAAAAAAAATGTAGACAGGAGGATGGATTCACCACCAGCTGTTCATTGCATGTCAGTTATATCCAATCCCAGAGCAAATATTTCACCATCCTTAAGCCACAGTGAACTCCAACGGACACTACAATGAATCCCTGTATTGCTGAAGCTGGCAGAGCCAGAGACCCACACTGAGAGAAGATGTCATCAAGTTCCTATGGAGGGTGGGGCTGCTGTGGGCTACCAGGACATAATGCACAAGTCCTGTGGGTGGCATAATGTGGAATTCATCTTGCTCACTCTGTGGAGTTGGGATAGGCAGAACAATCCAGACTCTGTCAGCAAGGTCCTCCAGAGAGTTCAGGCACAGTAATGAAGATGAATAAGAGAAGAACTGTCCCTCATGGCCACTGCCTCTGTCACTCAGTGCCAAGGCATCTATATTCATGAGTTAGATGGACAGCTTCCAATATGACCCCTAGAAATAATAGGGCAGAGGTGCAACAATGGCTGCCCATACTTGAGGGTTCTGTGATGTATTGTGGAATGTAACACTCTGGGCAGTGAGTTAGAGGACTATGGGAAACACCTTTAATTATATGGAATTGCCCAGGGGAATCTTCATTTGCTTGCTCTAAATGAGTCACTGAGGACCCCTGAACAAGTTACTTAGCTCCAGAACTAAGCTCCAGAACCAAACCTAACACTGCTAAGTCCTTCAGTCTTAGCCAGCAACCATCCCCCATGTACTCTCTGTTCACAGATAGGCTTTCATATAATTTTCTAGAGGTTCCACAAAGTAGGAGGTACACAACAGGACTTGAAGCACACGATGCATCATCTCATTTCACTGCACTGACTTTTTTTCAAGCCTTCATCCACCTGGCTCTTCTGTGACACTCACTGAGGTTTCTTACTACGCTAAATATTTGCCATTGCACAAACCTCTTCAGACCAAAAATGTGTCTTTGATCCATGGTTATCATTTCCATGGGGAAATCTGACCAAGAACTTGGGATTCTACCCTTGAGTTTTTCTTCAATGTAGGAAATGTTGGCTTTGAGATATCCATGTCATCAGTTTGAAGGCAGTGAATTTGTCCTAGACCCATGGATATTTTCATATTTCAAATGTTCCATTCTTGTTACAACATATGCAGACCCAGTCCCCAGGCAGCATAACCGAAGGGAAACACACTGAGCCAAATAAATCAAATCACCTCTCTGCAGCTGGCCTCCTGTAGGTTTCTATGGAGCCACAGGCTAGTATTTAGTTGCAAGACAAATGTCAAACAGAGCCCAACAGTCTTACCTGCCTTTCTGACATGATGTAGAGCTGCTCATAGTCCTTGGAAAAAGCCATGTCCCGGAGGACTGGTCCTGAGTCCACCACCTGCACAGTCTCATACTGGAGGGCATTGCCTTTGGGCCCATCAACCCGGATCTATAAAGAGAAGAAAGTGGAAAAGGTCAGGTAAATGTATCAGTTCCTTTCTTTTGCTGTGATAAAACACTGTGACCAAGCCTGCTTATATAAGGAACAGCTTATCTGAGCTTATGATCCCAGAGGGATAAGAATCTGTGATGGCAGGGAAGCATGGCAGCAAGTGGTAGACATGGTGGCAGGAATGGGAGGCTGAGGACTTACATCTCGAACCACAAACATGAAGCAGAGAAGACAAACTAGCAGTGGTTGAAATATTTCACTCTCAAAGGCCACATCCAATGACATGCTTCCTCCAACAGAGGCACACCCCTTAAGTTTCTCCAAATAACAGAACCAAATGAGGATCAGACATTTAAATGCCTGAGACCATGAGGGACATCTTATCCAACCTACTAGAATGAGTTTAGATTTGTATTGCCCAAAGCCCATCTTCAGCCTAGAGACACTCTCAACAGCCAAGAGAGGTGGGAAACTCTGTCTCTGTAGAGTTTAGAGTTCAGAACCAAAGACATAAGTGACAGAAGCCTGCTGTGGTCTACTAATGGAAGTTTACAGAGAAAGGAGGGAGTGACCAGTCTGAGCTTTGGAAAGAATCTGGTTTCATTGTTTGGTTTTCTATGCTCTCGGATCAGTTCATTGAGGCCATGCTGGTCTTTAGAGGTCAGTATGGGGCTGGTATTATGATGAAAGGTTGGGGTTGTGTAATTGAGGCAGCTTCAGAGCAGAGGATCATCCCACATAGGAAAGACAAAAAGAAAGGCTAACATTTGTTAGCAGAAATGTGTTTGATATATGGACAGAGGCTTAGTCACTGAAAATTCTACCAAGATATCACTGCTCTGTTTTGGAAGAGGTGTCAATCCAGAAGCTTCACATCCCTGATCTGCTTTTTCATAGAAGCCAGCAGCTTACACTTCAGGGTTTAGAATAGATGATCAGTCCTGAAACAGCTCGGGAGGTTCTATTCATGACTCAACTGAAGGAAATCACAGAAAAATGTGCCTCAGACATGAGCCATCCTCAGCCTTTCAAGAATACTTAGATGATTATGAAATGATAATCCCTGGGCCACCCCCAAATCCTTCCTAGAAATATTTAGACAATCTGGAAACCACCAGAAGAGATGTCCCACCCACACCATCACTGAGAATAAACGTAGAAAAGAATTGGACTTCCCAACTATACACAATGTTCATCTGGCCTCTGGTCCAAGTCTCTAGAGCCCTCTGAAATTGAAAAGTGCACAGATCTAGCAAGCATCCTACCCCATGTGAATGGCACCATCTATGCAAGTTGGGATAAGCACTCCTGAGGATGTAACTAAGTGAGTTATGGGAGCAGAGGACTTGATTATATCCTGCTAACACAAGGTTTCGCAAGGCATCTCTGGGGAAATGTTAGTGATTTCAATAACAAAACAGAAGAACAGATCACATTCCAAGTGCGACCATTATGTAACCTTTTTAATTTTTACCTTATTATTTTCAACCTCTTAAGAGATCAAGGAGAATAAAAGAGTTATTCAGAGGAACTAAGTGATAGAAAGGGACACCACAACTGGTGACAAATAATGCATCAGATCACCAGAATGCCTTGTTTCTGCCAAGTTTCCTGAACTTGGATGCCTGTTGATTTTGTGGTTGTGTGTTTGATTGCTTGACCACTATTTATTTTTCAAATGAACAAATAAATGAAATGAAGGCTCCTCTTTGCTGATTTCCCATTTTGCTCGTGAAAACAAATAACAGGAAAGGCAGCAGAGGCTCTGTAGAGTGACAATCTCCTCTGCAGTGGAAATGCCCCAATGTCCCAGAGCCCCATTTCTGCACCCACTGCTAAGTCGCCAGTGTGCATACTGGCCAGGCATTTTCTCAACCAGAATGAAAAAGAAATCCATGCAAAACCAGTCTGACAGTGGAGTGATGGTTGTGGCCAGTGGCCCAAACAGGCTTCATCCCAGCTAGGAGGCTCCATGAAGTGGGAGGAGAGAGTGATACTGAGCACTATGGCTGATCTTTGGCTCTCTTGGGCTTCTGGAAGACACAAGCTTCCATAGGGAAAGCTGATGGAACTAAGCTCCATCCCATGCCCTTGGTTTGATCTCCATTAGAAATTAGATTTAGTCCCTTAGTAGCATTCCTTATTACCTACCTCTAACTCTCTGCTCCTTAGGATAGGGTGACATGCTAGATGGGATAGACATCATATGAAAGAAGCAAAGATCCTACAGACATCAATGGGGCAAACTTTCATAGGCATGGCCTTTTTTCTTTCCTACCCTCCCTATTCTGCTGGAGTGGGAGAGCAACTGGGACTGTATCTCTTCTCCTTCTCCTCTCTTCTATGCCAATCCAGACCACAGCTTTATATACTACAGAAAGAAAAGGACTTATGTATCTATTTCCTGAGAGAACTAGACACACAATATGAACAAAAGTTTATTATAAAATTGGCTGTTTGGTGAATAATTCTAAATTTTAGGTAGGATGGACTAGGGTCCAGCTCTCCAGACTCTACCTAGACAAATAAGAAGTACTCTTCATGAAACAGACAATGTGTCTGGCATTCACATCTCATAAATCTGTCACCAACATTAATATTGTCCATGCTTGTGGATGAGGCATGGGTGGCTAAATAACCTGTGCAAAGTTATTTGTCCAGTGAGTGTGAAAATGAAATCATACCCAGACCTGCCCATGTTTCTACAAGTTTATACACTGCACTGAACCCTTACACTGGGCCTCAAATGCTAACACTTAACTCTGTCCTATTGCTAATATAAATGTTCATTCTATGAGTCTGTGTTGTGCTAAGGTCACCCTGGGTGTTGGGTAGAGGAAGCATGTCTTTACTGAAGTTCTTTTGGGGAGGAATGTGCATAGGAATAAAGGCAAGGCTGTGAATTTTCAAAATAATGAGCCCTTATATTTTCATTTTAGACCTTGCAAAGTATTTTTAAGAAACAGTCTCTCATCTGATGATCATAAAATTTCTATAAAGTTGACTATCAGTGTAATCATTCTCATCTTATTGATGAATCAACTGAAATGGAAACTGATCTGAATCTTGTCCAAATTTCAGTGGGAAGCTAATGTCAGGCTAACCTAGAACTCAGGTCTCTCCCAATTGCTAGATCAGCACTTGCCTCCTAGCTACTTAGTTTTCCAAAAGCCTTTGACAAGGCTCCACATGGAAAGGTATTTTAACATAATGAGTCTCCATGGGATCTCAGGCAATTTGACCAAAGAAGTAGAACTGAGTTAGAGACAGAAAAAGACATATTTCTGCATGGAGAAATAGAACTGAGAAGTCCCTAAGCACTGGTGTTGCCACTAGTCCTATTTTTTGTTAATGCATGATCCAGTGATGGCACCAGGTAACTTCTAGAAGATTCTAAGCTTTGAGGGCTAACAAAAATTTCAACAATGTGGACAGAACTATAGAATGAGGCTGTGTCTTCCATGGGCTGACAGTGAGGGCGGAGCTGTTATGGGGGAGACAGCCATGCTGGTGTGAGTCTCAAGGGTGGATGTCATCTCTGTCGCAGTCCTCATGCAGTGTAGGGGATGGCTGGTACTCGGTAACTCACTATTGAGTAAATGAAAATTACATTCTAGCAATCCAACAATGGGCTCTAAGTTGCTAGACAGGATCAATGTAAGAGATGTAATGAAGAAAGGGGATCCCAGTATGACGGTGTTTACTTCTCATATCTCAACAAAATGTTAGATGGAATTCCAGTGGGATATCACAAAGCCATCACAGACCAGCTCTACCTGAGTACAGGCTGTACCATTCAGTCCAGTCTTTGTAAGGTAGAAACACAGTTCAGATGTTTGGAGCTCAAGATAAGCTCAGAAACAACAGCCCAAGTCATGACAAGACAGTGTCAAGATGGAAGGAGACTGCTGGCCAGTAGTTGTGCTTTAGTCATACTATAAAGGGCACCCCAGAACTTTTGAAGTACCAGCATAAGTAAACAAGGTTTGCTACTTTATACAATGCAGATGATACTGGTTTGTCATTGAAGCAGTGGGAAAAGATCAAAAAAGGATTCCCTTGTGTTTAAAGGCATAAAGTGAAGGGAGACCAATTGTGTGTGTGTGGGGGGGGTCATGAATGCAAACTTGGATGAAGGAGGATGTTAAGCTCTGGAATGATATCCACACTCTGTGAGTTCCCTCTTGTAGTAACTTGCTCATTCACTGTGTGTCATACATTTGAGGTGGTTCCAATCTGGCCTCCCAGGAGGCTTGGCTCCTGAACAGTTCAGTCTTCATACCAATGAGGTCCATGAGCAAAGGGGTTTCAAATGCTGCTATTGGTTCTTTCTGGGCAGTCTGAACAACTGTTTGGGATATAAGCACAGCTTCAAATGACAATGGATAGGAGACAGCATGGGAAGGTCACATGACAAAGGGCTTTCAATACAGCACATCTGACCATGAAACTTTGACTAAAACCACATAGCAGGTAACTTAAAAGCCACTATGGGTTACTAAATCTCTTAGGTCATTAAAAAGACTGAACCAGAGGAGCAAATTTGATGGTATTAATGGTTTCTTAAAGTTATAAAAGCATGGCAGGAAGATAAAACTAAACATATAAAAAGGGTATCAGAGGGGGAAGTGTGGTCATTTTCTTCAACGTTGTCGTGAGGATGTAGTAAAGGAAGGAGATTTGCGTGCCTGACTATTCCCTATGGCAGAGAGAAACCTTGGAATATTCTAGACCAACATTAGACAACAGAAATATCTAAACCACTAATATAGACCATATATACATTAAAATTTTCTAATAGTCACCACACTATTTTTTTTAAATAGCTAATAAAGTTAATGATTATAACATTTTATCTAACCTAGTATGTCCTAAATATGATTATATTAATATACATATAAGTACAAAATTATCAATGAGATATTTTTATATACTTCTGATCCTGAATCATTGAAATCTGAGGTATATCTGACATATATTATATATATCATTTGGGACATCTACGTTTTGAGTGCCCACTATGTGGGTAATGGCTACCATATTGGATGATGCTATTCTAGACTTCTTATTCCTACACTCTCGTTCTGTATTTACTATCTAACTTCACTCAGAATTTATCTTGGTGACTATCCTCTTGGGGTACCATAGGCATAGGTCTTACTCATTGACAATACCCTAGAATCTCCCAGGGGCCTTCCATTTGTAGCATATCCCAGTATGTTTCATAGTCCTCATGTTTGTGAGGTGTGGGAGCTGTCAGCATAAACTTGTGGTATGGCCTCCTTCAGGCCAAGAAAATTGAGATGCTCAGATGCATGGCCCTCGTTCTAATCCAGCCTCACACTTGCTAGGCTCTTTTGGACACACTCCTAGCTTTCCTTCCCATCCTGTGCGCATACCTCCTGCACGACAGGACTCCCACTATGCTGGATGATAGACAACATGTATTACAGCTGCTTGTGGTATGAGACCAACCAGTCAAACACTTGCTGTGGGAGCAGGTTTCTGGAGGCTTCCAGCTATAGCAGCTACATCTGCCGAGGAGAAGGTGGCAGGCAGACGATTAGATGGTAATGGGCTAACTACCAAATACACAGATGCATGTCAGTATTGACAACTGGAGAGGCTACACTATGACTTAACTATTGAAAATCACCCCTTTGTGGCCCATACAGGCACTTCTATTACAGCATTGAGCATGTTCTGTTCCACTCCCTCCGTGTGGCTTAGCAGGGATACACACACACGCACACGCACACGCACACGCACATGCACACACACATACACACACACACTGGGTAACCAGGCTCCTCTACCCTCCTTCTCCAGCCAGTCAGTCGCCAGCCCAGAATCTTTCTAAGCAGCCAGCCCCTGTCCTTCCAGCCTTCTGGCCCCCTGCCTATCCACCAGTAGGCAGGCAAGGCACCTATCTCCATCCCTGGCACAGTGAGTCTCTGGGCTGCCAGGCAGACTGCTATTGAAACATCAGCAGGGTGGCCTCCACAAAGGTCAACCATCCAGGGAGCTCCTGGCAGCTGCTTGTTTGTTTATTGGAACATTATCTGGGCCGGGCTGTTTATTTACATCCATTGAAGGATTGAACAATAAATATCGTCTCCCAGTAGCAGGCAGATGCTTGCACTAGAGCGTTCTGGCTGCCGTCTTGCTTGAAATAATCTCCCTAATGAGCAAACAGTGCCATTCATCTCAGAAGACGTGGGCCACCCCTGCACCCCCCTCTTTCCTCCCTCCCTGCATATTCTCCTCTAGCTTTGCCATGAACAGCTACACCTGCCTGGATGCTAGGCTGTGTCCAGGTACAAAAATTACATGTCCCCCAACACTGCCCTGGAAGACAGGGGAATGGAGGCAGAACTGTCAGTGGAGGGGAAGGGGTGCAGGTTAAACTTAGAGGTGTACCCCATCCCACCTTTGAGTCTCTATAGGGAGCCTCAACTCAAACGCAGAGAAACAGAGCAAGCTAGCTGGGAGCCCAGATGGGAGAGCTGACAAGCCCTCCCTCTCAGGATGCTGCAGTACAGGAAGTATACCCCATTTTCAAGTCAGACTAGAGCTATGCTCTAGTCTCCCAAGTGTCCAGAATCTGAAGAAGGCTCTACACAGTAAAATGCACAGCAGTTTCCAAAGTTAGCCTTTGTTGGGGCAGACAGGAATCAGCAAAGTGCCTAAGGAGGAAGGAGAAGGACTCTGGCTCTTCTTCTCAGAAGCCTCACGTGCATGACTTTGGCTATCTGTTTCCTGGCCTTATCATTGAGGCAGAAGTCGTGATGAGAACTTAGTAAGGGATGAAGCCCGAGGAACACTATAGGGCTCTGATTCTCTCAGGAAGACACATCAACAGCCATCTTATCCTAGGTGGATAGTTTGTTCATTTGGTTACCATAGGTGCTAGTATGATATCGCCCTGGTTACCTTTTTCAGCACCTTGTCACACAGGTTACCGAAGCAGATAAAAGAAAAAAAAACTATACCACAGAACGCCAGAGTCAGTGACTTAGTAAAGTGAATGATCTGAGAAACCAACTCTAGTATGGGATGCTACAGAATCACACACATACATACATATACCACACATGCACACATCCATGTGTACACATACATGAACATATCTACACATATACACAGGCTTTGTCTCCAAAGAAGTGGGTCTCAGTTGAAACACAGCCTTTGGAAGTTCCCTGGTGTTGTTTTACGAAGAGTGTCGAAGGGCTGGTTTTTCAACTCTGATAAAAAGGAGGAGGAGGAACTGGCAGGATGCAGGAGATCATCACGAGGCCAATGTGAGGCGATGCCCGAGTATCTTGGCTTTGGCTGGTGGGTGTTAAATATTTGGAGAAGGTGATGCATCACTCCCTCTTTATCTCTGGAGAGGGGATGCCAGCTTTGTATGCTGGGGCCTCATGTTCTCATCTGATTCTTGGCATTGAGAATTATACCCACTACCAAGCAGGTTTCCCTCATGCCCTCCGTAGCCACTTCCTGCCAGTATGCACCGAACTACAAACCCAACACATCTGTTAAGTAAAGCTCACTCACTTTCACCTTGAATTTCCCCAGGACTTTTGTTTTAATAACTACCCCTGGTCCCTTGCTGCCACCTCCCATCTGCCTTCTCTAGCCCCCTTTATTCTCCTAAAGCTCTTGTTTCTCTATGCCTTACTGTACAGTGTACTCGGTTATTATGCTTATTGTGTGACTTCTTGCTGGAATGTAGAAACCTTTATCAAGGTGTATCTCTCAAACCCTTGAACCATGCACAGAGTAGCTTCTAGGATGTTTGCTGAGTGAATAGATGAATGAATGAATGAATGAATGAATGAATACAAATACCCATTTATTCACCCTTATGATGTATGGTTTCTCTATTTTACTTTGATGGAAAAGGATGCTCTGCCTAGAAGATCCAGGAGCAAGATGGTGCTGGAGCTTCCCTTCATAGGCCCTGGTAGGCAGTTGTGCCCTCTTTCCCCGTCAGTGTGAATTCTACTACATGGAGTGGTGTGCCTCCCAAATCTGAGACTTAGAAAGTGGGCCTGGACCCCATACCCATGTTTATCCTGTTTAAGTTGCTCCAGAATAGCACATGAAGCTCTTTGTTTTGATTTCCTGATCCTAGCCAGAAGAAAAAGAACGCAAAAGGAACAGCAAGTCTGTAAACAGCAATTAATTAGACAGGCACTGCGTGCGCATGAATCCCACGCCACATCCACTTTACCAAACACTGCCGGCAAAACTGGTCCCTTTGGGTCTCCTATCAGATACATTCAAAGGACTGAGTGATGACTTCTATGCAGTCAATAGATCTTTCCCTGCATTGTCCAGATTCAAAAAAACAAAAAAACAAAAAAAAAACCTGAGGGACCTTGGCCTGTGAACTACATATATGCACGGGTGGTACACAGAGAAAATCTCCCAACTGTTGAAGGTGAAGAATCTGAAGGAATGAAAACCAAAGTTGACATAGTTCATCTAAAGCAAAGACCAGAAATGGCTCAGACAGACATATTTACAATACAGACTACTTTAAAATTGTCTCCCTGATTCTATCAGTCCAAGAGATGCCTCAGGAGCTTACATTACAGACTTGCAGGTTTGAAAGCTTGGTGTTATTAGCCACCTTTTGTCCTGACTAATCTTCCCTCACAAACTTTGCTTGGACATTCCTCATGTTTCTCTGTCTGAATGGGAGCCTGGACAGACTGCTCCCACTCCCAGAGAGGAGTACAAATGGGTAGTTGTTAATTCACCACCTGCCACGAGCCAGCTACCTTGCCATGCACTTTACATGCATCAGCTCCTTCTGGTGCCTGGCAGATGGACCATGCTCTTCCGTGCTATGAAAGATCAGAGTCCTGGAGATGGGACACATTGGCAGACAGCAGTAAAGCCCATGGGCAAGCACTGTCTATCCTGGTCTGACACTTAGGAACTGTGTGGAGTGAGACAATCCACCCAAAGTTTTCCAAGCATCACTTCTCTCATATTAAAAGCAGGATACTAACAGCTTCATCATTATTGATATTGTGTCAGTATGATAATGTCCCCAAGCATGTAAAATATATAATAAAGGGGTACCTCATGTTTCAATAAAAACTAGTAATTGGGGCTGGGGAGATCATTCAGTCAATAAAATTTTCACTTTGAAAACATTAAAACCCGAGTTTGATCCCTGGAATCTACACATAAAAATAGATGGGTATGGTGGTCCATATTTCTAATCCAGTGATGACGAGTTGGGACAGGTGGATCCAGCCTACTTGGCCACTTTCAGACCTGTGAGACTATTTTTATGAATAAGACTAGAAGCTTCTAAAGACTGACACTCAAGCTTTGCCCTCTGTCCACACGCATGTGCACACACAGAAACATGTCCACCACCTGCACACACAAACATGCTGTATGCAAAGTTACCATTAATGAAGAGGTTAATGTGGAAGAGCCACAGCAAGCTCACTGACTGTGGATATGAGGGCACTCAGCACTCTCTACAGGGACCAAGAACTCCTGTCTACTAGAGGCACAGGGAAACGAGGACGTGGCTTAGAAATGGTGGACCCCTGCCTGAGCTGGTGCACCATTGCTTTTTGTGATTGTTTTTTTATCTGAAATGGACAAATTCTAACTCAAGTTAGAAGGTGTTAGCACACAGCTGGGTACAGACATGAAAGTGTGAACCAGATGAGGAAAGAGGGCCTGTCTAAGTTTCATTCTGGTTTGACTCCTTTACATCCCCAACTTTACCAGTCTACACATACTTCTGGTCCTCCAGTCTCTGGGTCCAAAGACACTCCTCCTGAACACTCTCTCCATTCCTCCCATCTTTCCCAATAACAGTGGAATATTAACCATCTAAAGTATCGCAGGTCCAGTCTCTCCAAGATGCAGTGGGCCTTTGTAAATAGTCCTTTCATCTGTGCCCCCACTCCATCCCCTTCTGTTCTAGCTAGTTTTATGTCAGCCTGGCATAGAGTTATCTGAGAGGAAGGAATCTCAATTAAGGAAATGCCTCCATGGGATCCAGCTAGTAAGAACATGTGGATGTGAGTTGAAGCCACCCATATGCTTGGTTAGAGTTAAGATGCAGATAAGACCTAAAGATGTGCATGATAATATAGCAATACAGTGCTTCCCACAAGGTCCTCGACAGCTAGTATATACCAGTTGCTTAGTAGATGCTCACTAAATTAATTAGTGAACATATGCACTGCGTTCATAATGGAAAATATCCCCAAAAGGTCCCAGGGTTCTAAGACAGCCTGTCATGATCTCCTAAGCTTACCTCTCCTAATGTCTCATCATCCAGAGGACCACCAGGTTTCCTAACACCAAGAACCTCAGGAACACAGCTCTACATGGCTCTCATCTTCTTCTCTTGTTCCCGGCTATCTGTGGGAAATTCCAGGAGACCAACTGTTGTCCCTCCCCTAGGCATTGTTCTGCAATTTTCTTGAGAAATAAATAACCCCAGGAGCATCAGACAAGTGTGTATTAACTCGACATCTGCTCCCACTAATGAGCTCTGCTCTGGTCCTTACCCAATAGCCTCATCAAACTGCTGGGGCACCAGTCTTTCTGTGGAGCATGAAGCTGCCTTGCAGGGATAGATGTGTGCACAGTTGTATACCAAAGAATGGTCTGTTTACCTGGGATAAAGGAGTGAAGAATCAGATAACTTCCCAGGGTGGGGATGGGAGGAGAATGCAATCCTGAAAAAATGATAGGGGTCTCCCTCCTTCAACCTCTTGGCCTTAGGACCACATGATAGCTACACATTCTGAGCCACTCTGGTCCAAGTGGCGCCACCTGGCTGCTGGCTGAAAAACTAAGGGTTGCTTTAAGATGGTAACAGACTTGAAAAGCCAGAACAAGATGAAATACAGATTTAGATGGTGTGTGTTGTGTGTGTGTGTGGTGTGTGTGTGTGTGTGTGTGTGTACATAAAAAAGGTGGCAAATTATCAACCATGTGTGCCATGTTACTGAAGACCTAGCTCAAATATCACTAAAAATGTAAGGTTCCTCTATCATCTAATGGAATGCCAGGATAGAATCCATGCCTTCCATGTGCTGCAGCAACTGTCCATGAACAAATGACTCATGAAGCATCTCTTGTAGCATAACACCCATGGCGGGTCACAGTAGGTGTTCCTTACATGCTCCTTCATCCTTCCCTCCTGTTGGTGTAGTTTTGACTACAGGGCTTACAGCACTAAAGATATCAGAGTAACTCCAGTCTTGAGTTGACAGTTTTAGCTTCAAACCTGTACTTGGCGATAACGTATCTAAAGGTAGATGTTGTCATATGCCATTGGGAGAACATCAGTTACTGTCCAGTAACAAATCACTGGAGCCTCTTGGAGTGGCCTCACTGTGTGCCATCTCATAGACCACTACATTTCCTTTTTCTACTCCAATCCTATAGGTTTTCCTCTCTCTCATTTTTTTTTTAAATAGCAGCCACCCTGAGAAAGAAATACTTGGTCTTGGTAAAGATGAGTGCCTTGGAATTCTTGATCCCTGAAGTGAGGCATGTGAATGGCTCACAGACAGAAAATCTGTCCCCAAAGACACTGTAGGGAAGGACCCTTCCCTGACTTCAAGTTGTGGGTCTGAGAAGGGTGTCCCTGTGCCTGGATGACATCACCAGATGGAGCTGGAATGCACAGATGTAGAAAGCTGGGGGCCCAGAGTCTGGGGGGAGGGGATGACTGGGATACTACAAAGACTCTTTTGACCACCTCTTACCCACCCCCACCCTCAGTTGTGGGGGGCCTAAAGACACACTCAAGTCAGATGGTAACTTTTGACCTCAGTAAGGGAGTGCCTGGAGAAAAGGAGGTTCTAGAGTTGAAGTGTCCCAGGACCTAGCTAGGAAAACAAATACTATGTGTCTGTCCATATGGAATGCTCATTCTGCCCAAAGCCTGTGAATTTAATTGCAGAGAAATGCATTTTAGAATAAGATATTGGAAAGCCATCCTCTTTGTCACTGGCCACTGTGATTACAATTATTTATTCAGCGGTACTGTGGCCTGTGTGTTTCACAGCAATTACACTATTGATCTCAGGACTCTGAGGCACTGAGCAAAACCCATGGGCATTGTTGCTGTCCCTGAGGGAATTATTTCTCCCATACTTCAGATGTGAAAACTGAGGCTATCCATTGAGGAAGTCACCAGGGCCATAGGAGTCTATAGCTGAATAATTAGTCATCAATGAACTCATATAATATGCAAATGTTATATTAACATATTAATAGCATCATATCCATTTGGCCAGCACTTATTCTACACTGGTGGTATTAGCTTCTAGGTGTATTAGTCAAGGTTCTCAAATGAAGCAGAACTTACAGAATGAATATATATATATATATAATTTTATAAATTATACATATATTTATATATATATGATATATATATGGTTTATGGACTGTGTTCCAGGTAGTCAAACAATGGCTATCTTCCAAATGAAGGTCCAAGAATCCAGTAGTATTTTAGTGGTGGTGAAGAGAGAGAGACCCCAACTAGGAAGAAAACCTGAGTGTGGCCTAATCAAGTTGTTGGCAAGCTCTGTAATCTTGTCTCAGACTACTCTTTTCTCTAGGAATCACTGCAAAATGATAAGGTTAGATGCTTCCTGAGGTCCAAATTACAAAATTATATACAATAAATATCTATAATTATATATAGCTACATGTAATTATATCACTATAAGCATAAATCTGTATATATCATACATAATATACACATAAATGTGTGTGTATGGTGCATGAGAAAGGTTAATGAAAGGACAACAGAAGCCAAGGTAGATCAGGGTGGGGGTAGGAAGCTCTTTTGAGGAATTAAAGAAGTATCTCTCTTTGTACAAATTTTACAGTTTTACCTAAAACTGTTTCAGAGACTTCTCCACTGCCCCCAAAGCAATGTGAGTCTCAAATTTCAAAAACTACACATTCTACACACACACACACACACACACACACACACACACACACACACAAACAGTACTCAGTGTTTATTTCCTGTAGTGGCCTAGGCTTAAAACAGAATGGTTTGTACTCTGAGGATGGTGGTTGTTGTTGGTTCTTTTTCTCCCCTGTAGACCTTAAGTCACTGCATATCAGACTTTAAGTCTCAAGCCAGGACTGCCACCTGTTCCCTTCTGCTTCTTTGGGATCTCCAGAGTGAACCCTAATCAGCAAAGAGGTGGAAAGGGAGGTGACGGTGACGGGAGGAGGGAAGCGAGGGGAGGGAAGAACGTGAGAGTAGAGGAGGTAAAGGAATCCAGATTTTCTAGGTTCCCATGTTCTCAAACTGCAAAAATGGTCTCTACTGAGCCCTGGGATGAAACTCCAATCCCCTTGGTCTGAAGACTTTGATCTATTAACTGGCCTTCTTGAATTCTCACCCCTCAAAGTGGACCTGAGAAAGGTATGATGAGGTAACTTCAGTGCTCCTCCCCAGACAAACACAATCCTGACCATGCCAGTCTGTCACAAGCTGCAGGCGACAAAATTGCCTCCTCCTGGATTTCCTCAGTCTCCAATGGGCTGTCATCACTCCTTATACAAACACCATAGAAATAAAAGCATCAGTGACCTCAGGATTATCCTATCTGCCATTCTCCTAAGCATGCAGCTGGAGTCTGTGTCCTTTCTCCACATCTATATCCTCCCCGACTTTTCCATTGCACCTACCATAACATTGGGGAAGGCTGGGAATGCAGTGACATTTCTGTGACTGGGGCTTGTGAGACAGGACCAGAAGGACTCTTATACTGATTCACTGGGAATGGACTCTGGGAGGGTCCTTTTATGTAGTCCAGTCATTCCATCACTGAACAGTAAGCACCTACAGTGTAAAATCCTATTCTGGCTCACTAGAGTGGGCATTGGGAGTCTCTTTTTGCCTAGTTCACTCTATAGTAAGCACCTACTGTGTCAAATTCTGGTCAGAGACAGGAAGATGTAAAGGGAATTTAGCTGGCCACTGCCTTCCTCGTCTCCTGGTCTAAAATAATTAATTTTCAGGGAGGGGATTTGGAACACAGCTTCCCATTTGTTTTCCAATTGATTCATGCCCATGTAGTAGGTGAACGACGAATATTTGTACATTAAAATGAGCCACAGTCTCATGAAGGTAAGGGGACAGTTCTTTCTATTCCTCCCATTCTTAAGATGCTTGTATCAGGCACTTTGTTACAGCAAGAAAAGTCGCTAGTGTACAACCTAGCACCCCAGGTTAGTAACGGAATACACGGCAGTCATGCTTCATTCCCGCTGTGATAATGTGACTGTGAGGGCTGTGCCTGGCCCAGCATCACAGGAGAGGATGATCTATGGAGGCCTGGCCCAAGAAATGCCACAGTTTAAAGTCTAAAGTGTGACTTCTTCAGAACCCTGACTATGTTCATACCATCGTCAGGTCAAAGCTCGAGAAGTAAGGCGACCATAAGCTGCGACTGTCCATAGTATCAGCTACACTCCTCCGCTATCCCAGAGTCAGGTTTCCATGTTTGCATTGGGGAAATAACAGATTTTTTTTTTTTTCTTTTTTAGCAAGCTTTCTACCTGAAGCTTGCAGAACCTTCCCATTCTCAACAGAAACTGAATTAATGAGTTTAGGCTCCTAGAAAATGGTAGGTTTATTTTAATTTCCCTCTCCCCTGATGGAGTGGTTGTGTGGGGGGTGTAGAGAACCTGAACTCTCACAAGCTTGTAAGATTTTAAAACACAGATTTAAAACTTCTCTCTAAAGCATTCACTCAACACTAGTTTCACACCTCAAACTTTGAAGAGAGTTTTCATGTAGATCACATTAGTAGGCCCTTATAGCCTTGGGGTGAGACAGCTTTATAAAGAGTCCTTAGGTACCAGTCTTCTAGCAGATGTGTGACAAAAAAAAAAAAAAAAAAAAAAACCTGGATGTAAAATGACTGTACAAATTCTTGTTACCACTGCAGCTCGCAGAGTCTCATGCGTTAAGCCTACTGCCATTACCATGTGGCCTTGACATTCATTTTCCTTTCAACAGTTTCACAAGTAAAGCATTAGAGACTTATCTCAGAAAACCCACTGTTTAGTCCTCCGTCTCCCCCTTTAGATCAATGAAAAATTTGCATGAACAAATGAGGTGCTATAAATCTTGCCATTTCTTGGACCTGGGTATATACTATTGTGTTGTGTTATATTTAATTAGGCTGCATTGGGTTAAACATACTGGATTGGAAGAGACTGAACTGGCTTCAATTGGATTGGAGTAGACTGAGTTAGGTTGGGTTTGATGAGATTGAGTTAAGTTGGGTTGAATGGGATTGAACTGAGATGACTTTACTGATCTCTGTGTGAATTAAGCAAAGCTGGATCCCAAGGCTTTCCTGATTGTTTACATTCTGTGGTAACCAATACCCACTCACTAAATTTCACAGTGGCCAAGATGAGTGTGGCAAGAACACAGTAGGGCCCCACAAGCAAAGGATAGTACCATATTGTCTGAACATCAGCTTTGGGGACCCTCCTAGTTGGTCACTTTTCTTATCTGGCTCAGGTTGCAACCAACCATCCAGGCTGCTTGAAAAGGGGCTAGGGAAGAAAGCCAAAGTCAGGGAGTGAAGAGCCAGAGAGAGCAGGCAGTGTGGGGAGGGGTAGGAGCCAGGCAGCTGAGTTTGCATGCCAGCAAGCAATCTCTCAGAGTAGGAGAATCTGACTCCTGGGAAAGGCTGTGATCTGTTTTCCCTGCAGACTGGGGTAACTCGGTCAATGAAACTCAATCCTGAGTGGTTGTGACATAAGGTCACAGACAGAGGCAAGGCAACAACAAGTAGGCTTGCAGGTGCATGCAAAGAAGGTAGGTAGGCGGGGAGGGCAGAGTAGCCCTGAGGTGGGGACTGGCACCCATTCTAATCAAACAGGTGAACACACCCACGGTTCAGGGCATCAGAGAATGTCACAGTGAGCAGAACACTTTGGTAACCCTTTCTGCTCACTATAGGGGAACTGAGGCAGGAACAAAAAAAAAAGCAATAGTGCCCCAAATCCAGAGCTTCAAGGGAGAGATGTCTAATCATTCTCTGCTAGGTTGTTTTGGCTGTTGGGGGTGGGGCTTGATGGAAGGAAGGTCAGCTGCTCTTCTCCCTGGGGCTGGGAGTCCCACTCTCCTCCTATCTCCCACAGAGGGAGGAGCTCCACAGCTGTCACTAACACCTTTGCCTCCTGGTCTCCCCTCCCCAGAAAATAGGAAGGAGGAAGAAATCTTTTAAAGTTTCTAGTTATCATCATGAACTTGGCTTTCCTTCTCTCTTCTCTCTCCAATCTCATCTGTCTCTTAAGACAGAAATCTAATACATCTGTGCTCACTACAACAGATAACCCCAGCTGCTGCTGCAGGCTGCACAAGACTGGAGGGAGGGGGCCTGGTTAGTGAGGTGTGCAGACGTGCATGTTTAGTATATAAATGGCTATGAACGTATGCTTGCATGCCTGCACCCGCGTGCCTGTTCATTTGTGGTTTTCTGAAGCTGCTCTTTAAACCAGCGTGGAATCCCCGCTGAATCTTGCATCTCTTCCTACAGCCAGTAGGTGGCAGAGCTGCAACAGGCCGCTGATTCCAGTCCTATGGCACCAGGGTCAGGACTAGGGAAGGAGGACCTGTCCAAGCGAACACCCAGGTGGCCTATGCAGATAGAGGTCCTGAGCAAGATGATTTGAAGGAGAGTTAGCCAAGACTTCCAAAATCTGTCTTTCTTGATCTCTTCTATTCCTCTCTGTTTTCCTTAGGTTTGTCTAGAAAGGGAGACGTTTCGTTGGTAGTGGTGTCGTTGATGTTTATTTGTCAGTTTTCTTTCTGTTTTGTTTTCCATGTCTGTGAAGCATCTGCAGTATGGTTTTTACACTGAGTGGACATCAACACTCTGCCTGTGGGGTCTGTGACAATGCAGCTTCCCAAATTCCCTCCTTTTGGATTGTCACTTATCAGAGCTGCAGGAACCTGGCAACTTTAACTTCAAATAAGCACTTCTGGTAGTCTACATGCTGAGTCCAGGGAAACCTTGAATGAGAAAGAAACCTGTACGATACAGGGCCACCTAGGCCAGTTTTCAGGCCCGTGTCATTTCTAACCTTTCTGCCTGCTTCTTTCCCTTCAGTTACCTGTACCCACACTCCTACATGGGGGGGGGTCTTCAGCTCCAATTCTTAATCACTTTGCACTCTCCTCTGGTGCATTCCCAGGGTTATGAGGTTACTGTGTTTCTAGTAGGACTTAAGAGGACTGCTTGTCCCCTAAGAAGGTTTTCTTATAGTACAGAGAGGAGACCCTGTCACCCCAACC
The DNA here is from genome assembly GCA_021653895.1 of Mastomys natalensis. NCBI lineage: Eukaryota > Metazoa > Chordata > Mammalia > Rodentia > Muridae > Mastomys > Mastomys natalensis. The sequence goes on from JAJTUV010000278.1 coordinate 408,013, forward strand.
TTTCTCCTGTGCCCTCCTCATGCTCCTGCATCCCTGGTCCCAACTGAGTCAACTGTTGTGGTTTAAAAGGTTCCATGGATGAGCGACCTGAAGCTGCACTGACAGATATAGAACCTGGGCATCGCTCTTCACAATCATCATAGCATGAGACCCAAACAAAAGAGTCACCCTTGTGCTTGGGATAGCACAACACAGAGAGGCCCCAGAGACCATGGATCCCAGTTCACTCTGACTACACTAACAGATAGTCCCGGACTACAAAAAGGCTTCTCTCCAATTACTCAAGTTCTAAAGTCTCAAATCATGGTGCCCAGGGTGTCACATCTCTAAAAAGGCTACTAGAGCCCTCCTCTTTCTACTTCCTGTGGCTGCTCCTCAGCCCTGCTATTCCTTGGCTTGTGGCAACATCCCTTCTTCGCCATGTGTCTCCCTTAGTGCTGCTTTCTTTGGCTTCTACAGTACAGATACTAACATCCTGTCAGATTTCATCCTGGCTTGATTCTACCCATAAAGAGCTTATATCCAAATCAGCCATTGTACATGGATACCAGAAGTTAGGAGTTTGCCTTTTCTTTTAGGAGACTGCAGCTCAACCCATAGCAGACTAGAAACCAAAGAAGCGTGTCTTTCACTTCTTCCCTTCTGTCTGCTGAGATGGATACTTCCCCACCCCTCCTCTCACTGGATCAAAGTGTTTCTTTTGGTGGGCACAGTATGAAAACCACATTCATATACATCCCTCAGGACATCCTAGGTCAGAAGAATTTAAAGCAAGAAGCTTCAGGGTCCCCTGCTAGCGGTTCTGAGTGCCAGCCATTGTCCAGTGGCATTTGGGAACTTGACAGTAATGCAAACTCTGTGGACTCAGTCAGAAGCTCAGGGGACCTAAACCAGTAAGCAGCCGGCACTGAATAATCCTTGATGCTTTATTATACTTGAAGCGATGACATGAGAGTGCCCCCCCCCCAGCAACGGACAGCAACCAAACATCACTTATTGCCAAAGATCTCCCCATCCTTCTGTGTTCTGTGGAAGGCATGCTTCCCCCCGAGGCCCTCTCCATGGCTTCCTGTGAGCAGCTGGAGAATGTTAGCTGTCCAGTCCTTCCATGGTCACAGCCTGCCTCTGTCTCACCTTACCTGGCTGCCCTCATACAGACTTGCATGTTCTCACCTCCCTCCAGCTCTTTGTCTTGACAGAGAGAAAAGCTTGCCAGGGGTTGGTTAAGTTAACTCTGCTCACACACAAAACAAACTGTTATTTTTTTTCCTATCTGCCAAGCTGCTGAAGGCAAGAATGTCAAGCCCAGGGTGTGCGTGAACATAAGATCTACAGTTATCCTAGCGTGTCTGAGTTCTAAGCAAGCGTTTGTTGTTCTTGGGTTTTGTTTTGTTTTTAAAACCATGGTCTAATTCCCAGGGAGCTGCCAGTGGCAACCTCTTGGATGTGCTTTATGCCAGTAGTGACAGTCTCTGTACACATTGCCTGATCCAGGGGATGAACAACTACTATGAATAAGAAATGATGGGCCATTCCTGGGCATCTGCTCCTGTTTCTGATCCCCTGGAAAGGCTGTTTCCTCCCAGCCATCTTAGATGCTGGTATGTGCCTGTTTGCACATAGAGCTGCAGGCAGGCAGGGAGATAGACAAGAAGGAGTTTTGGAGACAGGTGTTAGAGCCTGGTAAATGTCCAAGAAATAAAAGCTATTTCAGTGGGGGAGGTGAGGAGGGTCACAAAAGTCTTCTGCAAAGATATGATGCATGCACTAAAAGTGTAGGTATATGTGCGTGCATGGACACATGTGTGTACAGGGATGGGAAAACCCCTAGGACAGTCCCAAGTCCCTGGGAACTCTGCCCAGCCTAAACATAAACATACACAAGAAAGGAAGCTGTGGAAAAAGAAAGTGGGGATATTAGAAACCCAGGGCCCATAGAATTCTACTCCTCGAAAGAAGGTAGCAGCAAATAGAGGCTCTTGACAAATTTAAGTCCAGTGTTCCATCTTCTAGACCTCAAGCACAAACCAGGAATCATCATAGTAGAATTATTGTTCAATCAAAATGAACACAGAGAGGAGAAGGGGTTTCAAAGAGACTGTGTGAGGAATCTAGACATCTTCACAGGCAGGCCCTTTGGTCTGAGACCCAATTTGCATAGAATCTATAAGCCAGACAGACAAGGGCTTGCTTGAGTTTAGCTTCCCTAAAAGGGCTGCCCACATTATTTCCATTAAATCCACATCAGGATGCAAGAGATGTGTGTACCGCATAGCAAGAAGGCATCACGGGGGGGAAGGGGGGATTGGAGAGACAGCTTAGTGGTTAAGAGCAGTACTGCTCTGGATCAAAGTTTGATTCCCAGCACCCATGTGGACAGCTCACAACAGCCAGTAACTCAAGTCCCAGAGAGATCTGGTACCTCTGGCCTCAGAAGGTTTCTGCACTCACATGTACATACCCACATGCCTCCCCCTCCCAAAGACAGACAGACACAGACACAGACACAGACACAGACACACACACACACACACACACACACACACACACAACCGCTTAAAAATAATTTTTAAAACTAAAGGAAGAGCAGTTGGGTGTCCTGACCACAGCTTCCTCTGAGCGACTCTGATGTCATTTCAACTCCCCAAATACACCGGGCCCCAAAGAAGTGGTCTCCCCACCACCCCTGCTTCAGGAAGCTCCTTGCCTTCACTTCCTAAATGTCTCAGCTAATATATGTTTTAAAATTATTGGAATAGGTTCTGTATTGTGGGCTTGAGAAGTCATTGGGTCAATCTGAAATAAGAGAGGATGCTTAGGAGGAAAAGGATGCCACAAAATCCCGAGACTCCATTTTCTGTGACATGCAGGGTCATTCAGACTGAGCAGGACAGTCAATCCCCCATTGTTCTGAGTTGTCTTCTGAAAATTCAAGCAGAAAGACCTTAGGATGAGAAATACCAGGTTGGAAGAGGGGCCCATTTGTATCATTGTATTCTCTTCTGGTACCAATGGGACACTATGGTGACATAACGGGAATCCATGGAGGGAAGAAATGGATGGAAGCAGAGACTCATAACTCAGGTGACCACTGAGCTATGATCCCTGTGACTCCATCTTGGCTAGCCCTTCTTCTCTCCTACCCCACAACATGGCTGTAAATCACCTGTGCTTGCATACTGTTTAGGCCTGACCCACAATTCATGGAGCCAATAGCCAGATGCTTGCTGGAAACACAAAGCCAAGGAAAGTGGAAGAGTCCTGAGTTGTCACTGTAGCTGTTAAAACCTTCTTTAGCCAACTTCCTCAGGACTGGTGTGTTTCCAGGATCCCGAGAGAAGGTCAAGTTGGTCAATCACATGGGTTCACGCCACAGAAAAACATCAACAGGCTTATCTTCTCCTCTCTGCTCCCCACCATCCCCATGTCCCTTTCTCTCTTTTTACTGTGTCCCTTGGTATTTGTCCAAACTTATCAGTGTTGGGGTGGGGAGAGATCAGCTGATGGTAGACAAAATGAGCATTTACTTAGCTCTTCACACAAAGTAGAGATCTCACAGAGTAAAGATGTGGGTGTATTGATGAGGAGTAAAACACCTATAGCACAACTTGGTCCATCTGGTCTTGCTATAACCTAAACTGTCCTTGCATCAACTCCTTCAATCCTGACAGTGACCTGATGACTTATCAATTGAAAGGAACAGAAAGAACCTAATCCAGCAACTCCCAGTCTGATGGTTGACCTGGCCTTCCTCATATTCACCAATACAATCCATACACTAATATACAAAACCATTTAATCTTCAAAATTATTTTGAACTTATCTGAAGGGGGTTCTAGAATTCATAGCATGTTTTCAATGGCCAAATCTCATTCCTCTCTTATCTTCATTAGGGTTACTATTGTGGCCATGAAACACCAGGACCAGAAGCAACTTAGAGGAAAGGGTTTCTTTGGCTTATGTTTCCTCATCACTATTCATCATTGAAAGACATCACAACAAGAACTCCAGTGGGACAGGAACCTGGACTGCTTTCTTACAGAACCCAGCACCACCAGCTCTGGGATGGCAAAACCCACAATGGGCTGAGCCTTCTACCATCAGTCACTAAGAATATGATCACAGGTTTGGCTGCAGCCCAATCTTATGGAGGCATTTTTGTTTTGTTTTTTTTACTGAGGCTTTTTCATCTCAGATGACATTTAATTTGTGTCAAGTTAACATAAAACTATCCAGCACACTTCTCCATGGAAAGATGAGATTTAGTCTAGCCATTATGGCAGATGCTCTCCAGTGCATCCCAAGGACTCTATGGTACAGGGTATCATTGAACCAGGCAGTACTCTGGGAGGACCTCATGGGCCACAGTTGAAAAAGACTCTGCTAACACAGAGTGGTGACCATGATTAGATGAAGAACATTATTTCAGGTTCTGAAAAAAAGACTCAACCCAATATTTAAAACCTCATGATGAAATCTACAAGGTTGTCATAGCAGGAAGGTTTCACCACCACCATCCCCATCATTACTGCGGTCATCACTCTTTGATGTCTTGGAAACTACAGAAAGTATTTCCTACCCTCTAAGGTAGTATGAACCCCCTATGACTGTGGCTCCCCCAAGCACATAGTGATTCCACACAAAATGCAAATAAACTCAGGTACAAATAATCACAACATTCACCAGAAGAACAATGAGAACAATGATGACCTGGACCACAGAGAGCAACTCTAAGGTAACTAGAGACAGCAAGACAATGGGTAACAAGAGGCTACAGACACTTGTATTATCTACAAAGCTACTGGAGAACCAGAGACAAGGACTTTCACAGCAAATCCTAAACTGGGATGCTAAGCTCCAAGGAGAGAGTGAGGATAATGGATGGGAAAAGAAGAAGAAGGGAAGCAGACAAGAAAACAGAAGGAAGGATGGAGAGAGAGAGAAAGAGCCATGTGGAAAAGAGCTGCCTGCTCTGAATCCTGCATGAAAATGCCCTAGTGGGTTTGACTTTCCTGCTAACAGCCATTTTTGTTTTTATTTATTCTGTCAGGGTGTACATGTCATGTAATCAGGGTTTTAGTCCATTTTCCCCCAATGATAGATGATAATAAGTTACGTTGGTTGTTAATAATCTACAATTACCTAACAAATTTTGAGCTTGTAGTACAGCATCATTAATATGTTTAATTTATCGTTACAATTCCTTCAGGTTAATGGTTTGAAAGTATGTTGGAGTTTAATCTGGGCAGTTATTATAAAGTGCTTGTTTCTTGTTAAAATGTAAAACCTGAGATAGTCAAGATTTACTTGGGATAAAATGGCTGGAGTAAATCTCCCCCTCATCTTCCCACGGAGACGGGAATGAGATTTGGCTATTGAAAACACGCTATGAATCCAAGAGCCCCCTTCAGATAAGTTCAAAGTAATTTTGCAGATTAAATCCTTTTCTCCCACCCCCCGGGGCTAATGAGAGTCCTGCCTGAAGCCAGAGTTTGCTCTGGAAGGATTGTATGGGTGCTACAGGGAGGGGGCAGACAACAGAAAATAGATGAGAACTGAATCCTGCCAAAAATAGAAGCACCAAAGATTCCTGGGAAGGTATTTAAATGGCAGTCAGTGAGTGACAGAAAACAGAATACACTTTATGGGTCTTCCTTATGTCCTCAGGAAAAGATTACAGTCAAGAATTCCACCCCAACAGAGCACGGAGCAGAGGCACCAGGCTCCTTCTCTGCCTAAACTTTCACTGGGATCTCTGGCAGACTGCCACAGGAATACCAGTGGCTAGATAAATACCTACTTCCACTTGCCTTTGCTTACAGAGCTGCACCATCTATCCTTTCTTTTTGGTAATTTCTGGCTACACCGTGGAGAAGAAAGCAAACCTCACTCAGTGCTCCAGTTTGATTTTACAGATGTTCTCAGTGGTTTCTAGAGAGTGCAAAAGCTCCCCTATTGGACATATGGCAAGGTGGTTCAGTGGTTAAGAGCACTTACTAACCAAGTCTAAGTCTGATGACTTGAGTTCAGTCCTTGAAGCCGCTGGTAGAAGCCACATGCACGCACACAAACACACACACACATACACTTTCTCTCTAGGCATGGATGAATCAAGGGTTCAGAGATGTTTGCAGATGCCTGGTTACTTACAGTTTGTTGATAACTGAAAGAAGAATGCAATTCTTGCCAATTTAATAACCAAGGCCCCTGTTGTCATATCTTTGGCTACTGTGAGAAACCCAGGGAGACAATAGTCTTGAGTTGTATTACCCAAATACATATGGAGTCTCACTCAATACCTGTGAATAAGACTTTATTTGTATATAATATCTTTGCAGATATAATCAAGATAAGATAAGGTAACTAAGGTAGAGCCCAATCCAACAGCTCTGGCATCATTATAGTAAGAAGAAAGCACCATGAGGAGATGGAGACAGAATAAAGTAACACAGTACAAGCCAAGGAATACTCCAAACAGAAAGTCAATGCTGGAAGTCAAGTGGAGCAAGGAACAGTTCCATCCTGAATCTTGGAACAGGGGGGATACATCTCTGCTGACACCTTACTTTCAAATTTCTGTCCTATAGAACTGTAAGAGAGGTAAGTTTATGATCCTCAATAACTGCAGCCATATGAGGAGAATACAACTAATCTCCATGTCGTGTTTAGATGTTAAACTTGGCTGTGGAAAGAGAAAGAGTGGGCACAAACCTTGAAGATCCACCAGGGACTGGCAGGCAATAAATTCCATAGAAGCCAACATCCAGGGCACAACAACTTTCCAACCTCCTTCTTCCCAGTCTCTCTCCATTTCCAAAAGCTTTTACCTGAGTCATTTTGTGTGATAGACCCTTAGGTTCAGCTTGACTGAGTCCCTGTGTAGCCAGATGTTTGGTTAAACATCATTCTGGATTCATCTGTGAAGATGTTTCTAGATGAGATTAACTTTGAGTCAAGAACTGAGTACAGCAAGCAGATGGCCCTTCCTTTTATAGACGGGTGCCAGCCATTCACAACCTGTCTGAGTAAAACAAAAGGTGCATACTGGGAGAGAATGTGTGTTGACTACCTATCCTCAAATAGTGACATTGGTTTCCTGCTTTCATACTCAAACTCAGATTGAGAGTATAACATTAATATCTTGGTTCCTCAGCAGGCCAGCTGTGGACTCTGCAGTCTCTGTAATATATGGATCAATTTTTATAAGTAAATTAAAAACAAATATATGATCATATATGTATATGTATATATACAGAGAACCAATTTTGAGTGTAAATAAACACTATTACACATCTCCATTTGAATCTGATATTTTGTATCAGACTATGACCCATCCTAGTGATCTCATTTTAACTAATTACATCTACAATTATCCTACTTCAAATCTAGTCAAACTTAGAGGTACCAGTAGTTAGGAGTTCAATATATAATCTTGGGGCGGGAAGAATCACAATTCATTCAGTAATGCATAGTAAATATACTTTATGAATATTGCCTTACTCCAGACTTGCTTGCTTGTTTCTTTCTTTCTTTCTTTCTTTCTTTTCTTTCTTTCTTTCTTTCTTTCTTTCTTTCTTTTTTCTTTCTTTCTTTCTTTCCTTCTTTCTTAGATGAAGAGAATGATTTTATCATAGATAAATCATAGAGAGTACAGCCAGACACATCTGGAAGAATCTAAGAATAAACATGGCCAGCAGACTAAACTAGGCCATGAGAAGAGTCAGTGGGAGGGGGCTGAGAGAGGAAAAGAAGAGAGAGCAAACAGAGGGGACAAGTAGCTGAGAGCCAAGGACCAAGAGGGCAAAAGAGAAATGAGAGTTGTAGTTTATGTTTCTAAGGAAATGCTTTATTGCAGTCAATGTATTTAACTTTATACACAGATATAGTTACTGTGTGTTATGTTCCTATAACTGTCTGCTCTTCACCTGGCCTCCCAAACACTGCCAATGATGGTTTGAGTGAAAATGACTCCCAATTGGGAGTGGTACTATTTGGAGGTGTGGCCTTGTTGGAGGAAGTGTGTCACGGGGGGGTGGAGGGGGGGCTTTGATATTTCAAATGCTCAGGTCAGGCCAGTGTCTCTGCTGCTCCAGATGGAGAACTCTCATCTCCTCCAGCACCATGTCTGCCTTCCCCCATGATGACAATGAACTAAAGCTCTGCAGGTCAGCACCAATTAAACATTTTTCTTTCTAGGAGTTGTCATGGTTGTGGTGTTTCTTCACAGAAATAAAATTTGAACTAAAACACCACCTCTCCTCAGAGACACCTTCCCTGACTCTCTCAACTCTGATGTGTCCCATTCCTCTAACACATCCCTCTTGATTTTTATTTATTAGTATTATTATACTTTTGTTGCTTTATTTTTCTTTCTAGTGTCGCTTGCAACCACGGCTAGTTATGTATTTTCTTCTTGCTTGTGAGAATGTAAACTCCTCAAAGGCAGGAACCATGTCTACCTCTCCCTTCCCTACAGTGACTATGCCCTGTTCAGGGACAGAACTGACAGACAGGAAGTATTATGGGAGGAAAGAAGAGAGAAGGAGAGAATCAGAGAGGGAAGAAAACGAAGAGGAAGAAAAGAACCAACTCCAAAATCTTCTGAAGAGGCAAATTCTTTTTCCAGAATAAGACCATGAGCATCGTGCTTGACTGGAAAGTCTCGCATGCTTTGATGCATTGCACTGGACACCCTTATAGCCGCCTGGTCCACACATTACGGTGCACATTCAATATGTGCTATTGCTCTGAGTCCTTAGACATATAAGCAGGTACTCTGTGACAAAAGTAAAACTCAAGTTCGCATGAGTTACTTATTAAATTAGACAAAATTGTAAATCCTTGTATGAAAGGATTCCTGCATAAATATTATATTTGTAATATTCATCAGAGTGTGTGGTCAGTTTTGTCCTGCCTATGATGGAGCATATAACCAGTCTCTCATGGTGAAGTAATTTCCAGTAACTTCTCACCTACCAGTTGGTTCATTTACGTATTAGAGAAGGAGGTCCCAGCCCTGGCTACTATACTCTGAGAACATGGGCACCCCTCTTCCTACTGAGAGGCCCAGGTGAGCTCTGGGCGGGGGTGGGGCAGAGAGAATTTCAAGTACTGTTAGGAGTACGAGATGGAGTGCCAGATGTGACAGAAGGCGCCTTTGAATTCTGCTCCCAGTTCTGGTCCTGGCAGCCCTAGGCGCCTGACCCTGCTAATGGGGACTCCACTTCACTTCCCTATTTCCACGTTAAGTGAGGGGTCACAGGGGTCAGGCAGGCGCTGGCTTCTCTTCCTCCTGACAGATCCATAATTAGAAGGAGACAGAGCATTCAAAGAGGAGCGTTTGGCTCCAGGCACATCCTTGTCAGCCTGTCAAGCAGAAGCCTGTTCTCCATGAGCTATTTTGAGCCACCTTCTCAGCTGCATTTCTGATCCTCTCTCGGCCTCTGTCACCCTCCCCCAAATGCAGGGTGGTGGCCCTCCTCCTCCAAACTTCATGACATCACTGAAGCTCCTAAATTTGGGGGAGGGCTACACAAAGGAGCATTCTGTGCAAGATTCTGGAAAGGCAGAGTAGCGAAGTCATCTCATCCTGCCCAAACCTCTTGGTCCAGTGACTTAGATACAAGGATGAGTGGGTGCCACCATTTTCTGTAGTAGACACTATCTACTGTGTCTACTACATTATCAGCAGAAGTCATGAGGCTCAACATACTCCTGCCTAGATTCAGGGTGAGACTTCTTTAGAGGAGTTTATGGGACAACAGCTAGAATTCAGAACCCAAGGCATGTATTCTTTACCCAGGAGCAATCCAGAAAAAATCTCTGCAACTGGGTAGATGATTCTTGGCTGTGACCAGAAGATCAATGCACCATCCAGAAGTCTCTTCGTTAGGCCTGTTGGGAGATCACCCCAGAAAAACACATCTGCTCTTCTGCAGCTCTAGGGAAGGCTTAGAAGACAACCTTTCTGTCCTTGGGCAGTTGGCTTGCACTGTGCCCCATCACCACAGCCCCAAATGGTACAGCTCACTTAGCATGATCCGGCCTACAAAGAACCATCCTAGAGGATATACCTCAGGATGCTCCTGATATAATTGGCTGGGGCAGGGGTAGTGAGAGAGTTGGCTAAAGGGCTGACCACCATGGCAGAACATGTGGTGGTAAAAATGGATGCTGTTTTGTGTGCTGCTGGATGTGGGAGATATCAACCACAAGATGGTACTTCCCTAACTCTAGTCATGGAGTTGTGCCCCAGAAGCTTTCCAATCCTGACAAGGTGTTGCCTGGGGTAGGCCAGGCATTTAGTGGGAATGTGGAGAGGGTTCTCTCTCTATCCTGGGGATAGGCTGCATAGACTCACACACATTCTCATCTGAGTCTCTTACTATCCTGTCTTACGGGATGATTCCCTCAAAGAGAAGCCAAAGGAGTGGATTCAGAATGATGTGGCCACCTAGAAGAGCATTTCAAACTGGCAGAGCAAGCTGACATAAATGAAAATAATGAAAAATTGTCAAATCCACTGTTTTCAACTGAGTAATATGTGCTAGATGCTGCTGGGTACTTTTCATGCACCGTCCTCTGTCTTGCTCTTGGGAACTCTCAGAGAGAGAGAGAGAGAGAGAGAGAGAGAGAGAGAGAGAGAGAGAGAGAGAGGGGCACTGCAGATAAATAAAGGTGATCTCTTCTCAGCTCTGAGCATGCCTCAGACAGTGCGGACTGTCTTGTTCTCTGGGAAAGCTCACTTTTATTTCTCTAGGACAGTGGCTCCCCAAACACAGCCCTGGGGTTGCCATCATCAGCATCCTTTAATGTATTCAAAATGCATAGCCTGGGCTTTCTTCTGAACCTCCTGGATCAAAACCTCAGGATAGATCTCAGTGGTCTCAGCCCTGCCAGGAATCTGATACCCATTCAAGCTTAGGACTTCTACTCAAAGGGTTTCTTTGTTGATCCACAAAGCAAACACCTACCAGGAATGTCTGACCTATAGTCCATAGGCTACATGTGTTCCAAAATGAATATAGATGAGGTCTGACACTTTTAATAGATGACAATGTGACATCACAGCATAAAAACATTGGATATTCCTGGACCTCAGGCCAAACATAAGTGTTCTGTGCCTGACTGCAAGCAAGCAAATCTGTTTCTTAGGTCACACTCCAAGGTTACTCTTCCAAGGCCCACTCCAGATCCCTCTGGAGTCCCCAGAGTCCCCAGGAACACCACTGCTTTTATTTCCCCACCTTGGCCTGCTTCTCGTGCCTGCTTAGAGCTTTTGTATCTTCCTATGCACATTAACTCCCTTTCGTACCCTTGGGTGCTTAGCCCCATGCCTGCCTATATCCTTGCCACTGGCCCTACACCCCAGGGGCAGTGACTGTCACACACCACCTTCACAGACACCAGAGAGAATCGATTAAGCACAAGCTTTAATTGTGGTGGCACTGCCCAGAGCTGGGAGCCAATTCCAGCTGCTTTGCTGTGTTTGCACAATAGGCTTCCTGCTCAATCAGGGTGTTTTTAATTACCAAAATAAGAAGAATCTGCCAGATCTTTGCACCAGCCACTCTCAAGAGGGACCAAAGGCCATCAGAATAAAGTGGATGACTGCTGGCTTCTGGGATCTCTGCACAGCCAGACTTTCTGATGGACAAATGGAACTGAACCCCAGGAATAGCTGGATTCTCAGGTTCTAGTCTGCTCCCTGAGTCTGTCCCCCTCCCACTCCCATGTGTGTGTCTGTGTGTGATATGTGTATGTGGAGATCAGAGGACAACCTCACCTTCTGCCTTGTTTGTGATAGGGTCTCTTGTTCTATAACCCAAGCTAGCTGTCCTGCAAACTTGGTGAAGATTCTCCTGCCTCTGCCTCCATCTTGCAAAAAAAGAAAAAAAAAAAGAGAGAGAAAAAGAAAAAAAGAAGAATGACTAGGGTTACAGAAAGGAAAAGAAGAACGACTAGGATTACAGATGCATTCTACCACACTTTGGTTTACATGGGCTCTAAGAATTTGAATTCAAATCTTCACACAAAAGTATTTTTGCCCAGTGACTCATTCCCCCAACCTGTCCCTGAAACTTTATGAGAGGACTTGACCGAGTTCCTCTGAGCCCCCCATAATAAAGGTTTTATATTCAGAAGCTATGGGAGACTTTACCACCCAGGTAGCAGTTGTCTGGGGGCTTACAGAAGCCAGGCTCTGTGCTAGGCATCAGGACCACACAGTACTTAACACACTTTCGTGGTACTTAGCAGTGTGTGTATGTGTGTGTGTGTGTGTGCGTGTGCGTGTGTGTGTGTGTGTGTGTGTGTGTGTGTGTGTTGCTGAAATGCTGTGAGCCTGCAGGGAGGCAGGGAAGATAGAGTGCATTTCCCTGAACTGGATCTTAACAAACACACGAACGTTCTTCCCTTGGTACAGAGAGGGAGTAGTCCTGTGAAAGGAACATCATGTGCAAAGACAGGGAGGTGGGAAAGGCTGGAGGAATGTGGGTGGCTAGAAGGCATCCGGTTTGGTTGGAACTGAGGTCACAGAAAGGCACCGTGTGATAAACTTAGGGAGTACTAGCCACTTAATACTAGTGGGGGACTCTGGGACACAACTGGCTTACAGTGGCAGGGTGAGCATGAGTATGGTACTATCTGTCTTCCACACTTCAAGGGAACTAAAGCCTTGGTGTGGACAAGGCCTGGTACTTTTTTACAGATGAGAGTGTGACAGCACATCAAAACACTGGACAGCTATGGGCCCTGGGTCAAACATAAATGCTTTGTAAGCGAGCAAATCTGTCTCTTGAGTCAAGCTCCAACCTTATTCTTCCAAGGCCCACTCCAGACCCCTCTGGAGTCCTCAGAGTCCCCAGGAACACCACTGCTTTCATTTCTTCACCCTGGCCTGACTCTCACACTTGTTTAGAGCGTTTGCATCTTCCTTTGCACATTAACAGTGAACAGTTTAGAGGTGATGGGTACAGAGGAAGGTCAGAAGTTGGTTGGTTGGTAGAAGAACTGGTGCCTGGGTTGGGCCTTGGGATGGATCTAGGCCATGAGTCAATGAGCTCACATAGGGGAGATGTCTGAGATCACAGACAGTCCCACCATGCCCAGAAGACACCATGTGACTGTAACGTCAGGCATCCTGGTTCCTATTCACCCCACAGCAGCCCAAGGCACCCGGCACATGGATTAGCAAGTAGTTTTTAAGAGCATGCACACAGAAATTGTTTTAGATAAAGGGGAAAGCCAGCCAAGGGCACTCACAGAGCAAAACAATCTCCTGTACTGTATCTCACTAGCTACCTGTGACTCCAAATAGCTACCTAAGGGACCTGCCAATCATTTCCCAAGGTTCAAGGCTCCACTCATGCCAGGACAGAGTAAGTGGAGATACAAGTGGGGCCTGACGGCAGAAAGGAATAAGTTAGCCCAAGCGGTGGGAGCCGCTCCTAGGCCACATTAATGAGCTTTGTTCTGCATCACCTGGCTGTATAATAACAGCAGGAATTAATACAGCTACAAATTAATAGCACAGAAGAGCAATCAGGAGGTAGAGATACATTTCTAATGGGCTTAGCTGAGAGCCAAAAAACAGATGGATACAGGGGCTTCTCCTGGTTCCAGCCCCTCAACCATGTCAACTGGAGCTAGCCAAGAGGCCATCACACCCTTGCACATGGCCTCTTCTTTGCCAGTGTCAGAGCTCTGGCCTCTGCCAAGGGCAATCATTTGGACCCTGCTGGCTGGCAACTCTCTGCTCTCATCCTTGTTCAGAGATGCAGGACCTGTAAGGAGTCACATGTGCTCTGAGCTTCTGGAGAAGAGACAGCCCCAACCTGAGCCCAGCATGTGCTACTCCCAGCAGAGATGACAACGTTTCTCTCAGTTGCTTCCCGCAAGGTCCTGTGAGAGTTGTCAGGAGCCATTTCTGTTAGGGCCAAGTGAAATGCTTACTTGGCCATTAAATCTAATAATAACCTCGAGTGTGCAGTATTTCTATCATCATCATCATCATCATCATCATCATCATCATCATCATCATCGGTGGCTACTGCTCTCAGCCTTCCTTCCATGCCTCGCCCAAAGCAGCAGCACTCTGATCTTACTTCCCCTGGGCTCTTGCATGGAAAGGGGGATGGGCAGAAGTAAGAGTGCTATGTAAACTGTAGGAAGGGTAGAGGGATGGGGATAGCAAAGCCTGTCCTTGCCAACCCACAGGAGCAGTGGAGACACCACAGTCATGTGAGAGACTTGAGGTCCCATGAGAAAGAGGAAGGGGAACTTAAGGGTTGAAATCTGGTGGTAGATTCTGCTCAGCCGAATGATTCACAGTGGCCTCTCGTGGACAGTATGTCATCTATTTTAAAGGGGTGAAGTAGACAATTTCTGAGTTCCTCATGCCTATTAAATTAAAGTCATTGTGAATTTAAGGACACATTCCAGAGCCCTCTGAAATTCCCATTTGCTCCCTTTGCCTTCATGCACACTTGCAAGGAGAAGCAAGAAATCATTCAGTCCACTTGCAAGGGTGAACGAACTGGGGCAGCTCTTTGTATGGACTGAAGCAAGCATTCCTCTTTATATTTCTCTCTCTCTCTCTCTGTCTCTCTCTCTCTCTCTCTGTCTCTGTCTGTCTGTCTGTCTCTCTCTCTCCCTCTCTCTCTCTCCTAAAGTAAAATTCTGCTTATGACACATTAAGGTATTTTCATGACACATTAATAAGTTTCTCACACAAAAGTCACAGGATTAGGTGACTCTGAAAGAACAGTGCTTGTTTCTGGTGCTGTTGCTGGAGATTAGGAAGTAGAGTTCTTTGGATCTTTGCTGTCCAACCTGTAGGCTTCAGACCAGCATTCCCTCAGGCAGGACACTGCTGCTAGGGGTTCATGGGAAGGGTCTCCTGAAGGAAGTCTCCAGAAGGAAGACTTGTTAAGGAGTGTTCATGCTAATGCCAATTTGACCAAGTAGTTGTGGAAGACCTGGCATCTGCTCCTCGCCCTGAACTCTAGTCCCCTGGGAGGAAAAAGAGGGAAGTGGGGTGTGTGTGTGTGTGTGTGTGTGTGTGTGTGTTTGTGTGTCTGTACCAAACAACCACAAGTAACCTAGGCAAGTACAAGTAGTAGGGAAGGCCACACAAGGAGACTGTTACACACACACACACACACACACACAGAGAAATGTGTGCACACATGCACACACGCATGCACTCACTCACTCAAGTGCACTTCTACTGCTAACAGAGAGAGCAATCCCTGACTGTAGTTGGTCCTCAGCAGCTAACACTGATGGGTATCTACATTTGTCTACATTTGTCTACATTTGTAGAGGTGTTCCACTATAAAGGTTGGTCTTCCCCAATGTGAGAGCTGAGATTTGTGGGGCTCTGGAAGAACACCTAGAATAAGCAGCACACTCCGAAGAAAGAGTAAACACCGTATCGCCTTACTGGGAGATTCCATGAAAGAAGACACTCTTCAAGACTTCACCGTGGACATTTCCTTGTAAACCATGCCGGAACACCTCAAGCGAGGCCTGTCGGCATTAGCATTACTCTGGGATCCTTCAGTACATCCCCCACCCCCTGCCACCCCTTTCCTCCAAGAAGAGAACGCACCTAATTTATTAAAGTCCTTCAAGCCAAACAGGGCTTTGCTTACATATTTAGTTACTGTTTGCATGCTCATTAGATGCATTTAATAATTGGGATGATTTTATAGCATCTCAAAACTTCTTGTTTCTGCACTATGAATCATCGCTCTAATAGAATTCTTATGGCCTGGTGTAAGATACAGAAGCAGCAGGGGGTGGACAGAAGTAGGCATTTTTTTTTGCACAGAGAGCAGTCTCATGTTTATATTCACGAAGAACTAGACCCTCTGCTAAGAATCACCCCCTGGTGCTTTGTGAGCTATTTTGCCCACTGTAGCAAGAGACACTTTGGATCCTGTGGCCTGATAGTAACCAGTGGGAAGTCCACGTTCAGGCTCAGAAAGGATATTAGGGCAGCATCAGGACTGGACCACATGGGTTGAACAGCAGAGCGCAAGAATCTTATAGCCTCCCCTCTTCACTAGAGGAAAAATAGTTTCCCTGATATTTCTTCAAGCCTACCTTCAAACAGCCCACTGAGCAGGGGCTGGGATCCCAACATTGGCAATAACAAGGTGGCTGTCCACAGGGGCTAATTTATTTCAGATGTTACTTCAAACTCTTTAATAAAAAATGCAAGCTCTGTGGTTCTTGTTACTGGGTCTTTCTGTTAACCAGAATGCCAGCATGTTACCCTGACAGTTCAACATTGCAGATAAGTATTCTAAGCCCTGTGAAAATCTGCACTGCTTCTGTTAATTAAAAAAATTAGTCAGCATAGTTTTATTTTGAAATATAACTCACTGTCTTTTAATCTCTTAACACTTTATTCTCCTTGGGCTGTGTGTACCACAAATTGATGACGGTCCTAAGCACAGTCTTCGTGGTGAAGCTGGTTATATACCAACTTCTATAGAGATCATGAAGTTAAAGTTCTAAGACTGAGGGGGAGGAGGATCAGTTGGTAAGTGTGTGTCTTCCAAGTGTTGCAGGTCCACTGTGTTTGACCATTAAAACCCAAATAAAAATATCATTCATGATTGTACATGTCTGTCAACCCATCAAGGCGGAGACAGGAAGATCTTAGCCCACTGGCTAGGTAGTCTAGCCCAATTGGGGAGCTTCAGGACAATGAAAAACCCTGTCTTAAAAATTACAGTCTTCCTGAATAATGACATTTAAGGTTGTCCTCTGCTCCCCCTCCAAATGTACCCACACACCCATGCATGCCACTTGTGTGAGCACAACACACACACACACACACACACACACCACACACACACATATGTATCAACAAAAATTTTGAAAAGAAACTAAGGGTTTGGGAATAATGAGCAATCTGAACCTTTGAATCCAGAAGGAAGACACTAAATAAACTGTGTTCCTTTTTCTATAATAAGTGGGCGGTTCAGCGATTGCCAAGGTCTAATTATTCTATGATGTGCTGACTCAGAAGCCTGTGTTCTCTGTCAGAGGTTGCTCATTCCCAATGCCACCTTCCTCTCTACCCTGCCCCCATCACAGAGTTAATTTTCCCTAAATGATTCAGCCTTGTTTGGAGATTTTCTAGTACTTTCATTGTGGGGCTCCCTGAACTAAATTAGAAGCCTCCTCGATCCCGATTTTATCATTAAAGTTCAAGGCCACCCTACATTAAATTGGTAAGTTTTGACATTCTCCATGAAATGATGAGTTTCAACTCATGAAACAAAGACATCATTGTTTTTCTCTCACTCAAGCCCAGTGAATGTGGATTCATACCATCGTTACACTGTGACCCTAGGACGTGCACTCAAAGGTCCATATTCGATCTAGTTTGTTGCTTTCTGTGAAGACAGTCTCCCCATTCTAGAAGGGGATGGGGGGCCTACTGATACCTTTGGCAATACCAGCAGAGCCTCTGGGGTACTATCTGCTGAGAAGGAAGACATCATGGGCACAGAGATAAACAGCCTCCCAGACTGAGAGAGAAGTTGCCAGGCCTTGGAGGAATGAAAGTGGGGATGACATATTCTTTATCATCTGCTTGCCTACCGCTCGTGGCAGCAATCGAGGACCCAGCTGAGAACAAGAGGGGAAGCCGTGTTCTCATGAAAATAGCTTCTGCTCTCTAAGTAATCTAGTCCATGCTAACTGTTTCTGGATTTAAGATTTAATTAGCTCCATTAGGAATACAAATAAGTATGCCAATAGCTTTGTTTCATTCAGAGCAACTGATGGTTTATCCCCCCAATCAGCTAACAGGCTGGCCAGATTCAAGATGCTGAGCATATGATCCAAGCAGCATACATTTTTTTGTATTCTGTCTTTTCCAGAAGAATCCTTCCCAGGTTCTTGACTATATAGCCTGATTAGAAGCTTAAAATAGGAGCTTCAGAAATATGTCCGTTGTGATCTGTGCATGTACAGTCACTTCACACTTGGTATCTATTATAGTTTGGGTCTGACATATGCCCCCAAAGCTCCTACGTTGAAGCCTTGATCTCCAGTGCATTTGTGCTCAGAGAGGAGCTTATGCAAAGTGATAGGATCATGAGGACTTTGACTTCATGAATGGATCAACCGATTGATGAATTTATAACTTAAGAGACTGAGTCAAGTTCTCTCTCTTGCTCCCTTTGCTTCCTGTTCAGAATCAGGTAAACGAGGTGTCAACCACATGCTCCTGCTGCCATGAAGTTCTGCTTCATGACTGGTCAACCATGAATAAACCCTTTGAAGCCAAGAACCACACTAAAGCTGTCCTCCTTTCAAGTTGTTATCCTTGCGGGATTTATTAGACAGGAAGTGCCTGATTTCATAACCTGACCACTCTGCTTTTCTCTGTTGAGAACTTTCTGGACATATTCTGTGAGTTTCCTTAGCAAGAATACAGATGAGATGTAAATTTCCTGAATATTTACTTTGTGGCAGGTGTGGACCTCCCAGGTTTGTGAAAGTAGGAGCTAGTTGGATTCTTGTCAGTATAGTAAATATACTACCCAAGACAATCAGCTGATTCAGGGGAAAGGATTGTTTTGGTGGTTTCAGTCTCATGTTAGTTGGCCCTGTGACCTTCGTGTCTGTAATAAGTCTGTATACTACAGCTAGAATAATGGGTTTGGTTTGTCTAATGACCAGAAAGGAAAGAGAGATTGAGGTCCTTACATCCCTTTTAAGGGCACATTCCCAAAGACCTAACACCCTTCCATTAGATACCACCTCCTCAGGGTTCTACCACCTCCTCTCCAAGCTAGAGACCACACTTAATGCATGAATCTTGGAGGACATTGAGATTCAAATAGCAGCAGTGGCCTGCCAGCCCCCTACTTGCAAATAAAGCAATTGACTAAGTTGAGGTCAGAGACAAGGGAGCACATAGCAAATAAAGGTGGGATTTGAACACATAATGTTCAGGCTACAGAGCTCTCTTCACCAAAATGCTTCTCAGCAAAAGATGATCGTGTACCTACCTATTGCTTCTTCATTGTTCTGCCTGGTTCTCCCATTTCCCTGACCAAAATTTATATTCCACAGGGGTAGCAGCCAAGTCTCTGTTGACTACAGAAATAACTCCTGTAGGTCTAAAAATTAATAGCCAATCAGAGCAGCCACTTTGCTGCTATGTGGACTTCGTCTCCTACTGCAGCCAGCTTCCTGCCTCTACTCACTCCCTTCACACCCAGGAAATGTGGGACTTGGAGCCAACAAAAGCTGCTTCTCTCAATCCACTCTGCTGTTGTAATAACAAACCATAAAATTAACTAAATTTCACCACAGTGTAATGTGCTGCATAAAAGCTGTGGCAATGTGTCTGCAGGGCAAAGGAGGGCTCCACAGAAATCCGTTTCTCTTTATTGCATGGCCGACATTGCACAGTTTCTCCCCTAGAAAGATGGGGGGGAGGCGAGGAATGTCACATGAGCAAAATCAGAAGAGACATAGTTTAGATACCTGTTATGAACACATGGGCTGTGGGCTAACAGGCAAATAAAATCTTACAGGAGTGCCATACACATGCAAGGTCAGACACACATCCCTGCTGTGGAAGTACATACAACTGGATATGTGAATACTTCCATACATGTGCAGAAACATTAAAAAAAGGGACAATTATACCTGTGTTGGACACATTCACTGTTGTTCAACACTGGTGCTCGAGGGACTATTAGAAAGACTGGGAGGTATACTCTTTTCTTTGCCTGTCTATTCCACCAGTAGCTACATCACGGACCTCTGCCATCAACCAATAAATCCCAGTTACAGCAAGCTTAAACTATATCGTAGAAGCAATGTTTAAAATCTGGAACATTCTCTGCCTGACCTAACTCTACGAAAGAAGCCATCCAAAATGACACAAGCAGCTGCCATGCCCAAGTGAGCAGGAAGTAATCAGCTTCAAGGGATATGAGGCTCTGCTGTGAGAGTGTGTCTAGGTTGGACAAAAATGTCCCTTGCTCACTAACTGGGTTTTTCTTCACATTGAGAGAGAAGGGTTGTGTGTGGTGGTGACAGGGTAAAAAGTCATTTCCTGCAGCTGGGTACATCTGGTTCATTGCACTGACCCTTGCAGTTCCCATAACTACCAAGCCCATCAGGCAAAGCAAGGATGTTCTCCTGATTGTCTGTTCTAAGTCCTACCCAGTGAAGCAAGCTGAGCCTGGTAGTTCTTGTGCTGAGGGGAAACAGCTGCTCATCACAGAGACACTATAGAAACCTGTTATTTACCTCTGAAACTAGCTGCCTCTCAAATCCACTACCACATCCATACTCACAGAATCTATGTTTCCAGCTGCATACTACAGTGAGGGCATGGTCTTCTAATGTCAGCTTCAGAAAGGAATGTGAGATGGAAGGCTGTGTATATATTGGAGAGAACACTGGACTAAGAGCCAGGAGACCCAGGTCTATTCTGTCTCTGTGGCCAGCATGGGGAATAGAGCAGTGAACAGCAAATTCCCCTTAGTCCCTAAAGGAGACAGTGACACTTTCAGTGGGTCATTGATTCTTATCACTCCAAGATGGCTTCAGGTCCCTCTGAGATTGAATATGAATGCCAATTCAACTCATTTCTTTTCTTCCCTTCCTTTTAGGGATAATTTCTTGTGTACTGTGTGGAAGCATCAAGTTATCAGAGTCAACCAACTACTAAGGCTGGCTAAAAACATGGTGTTTTATGCTTTTCATGACATGAGCTGTTTCATGCTTTCAGGACAATTTGTCTTTCAAATGCTGCCAGCAGAGTAATTATACAGATATTTACACAATGATTATCTGACATCCTCACCCTCACCATAGGAGGACAGTCTATAGATAGCCACACAGCCTCCTAGTCTAGTCTGGAATTTCTTTCAAGAGTAACAATGCTTAGCATTCAGTCAATAATTACTTAGTGACCACACTGAAAATATCAGAGGGTGACAAGGGTCTGCCTCTGGAGACATACAACTGAATAAGACACAGGGTCTGTCTTCAAATAAGAATGGAAAGTGATGGTCTAGCTGTCCACTTTGCTCATCCAACACTAAACAGACATGGAAAGAAGCATTTTCTCCCTGAGAAGGCATCACATTCAGATGTAGAGTTCGATACATAGCCAATAACCAAGGTAGAATGGCTGATAAAACTGCCAGCAAGATGACACCAGCTATCTGGCACTGTTCTCTAGTATAGCACCTTTCAGGGATATAGCAGAAGATAAATGGAGGCCTACAGATATGATGTTTATGATGAGAGGCTCTGCCCTGCCCCCATCCTTGCAATGGGTTCAGATGATCACTTGGTGAAGGAATGCAGAGTTTAGTGGTGTTCTTGTATCTGGTCCTTCTAAAGACCAGATAAAGTGAAGCCTGGTGAAGAGGGAGCAACAAGTGGAACAGAGAATGTCAAGACCTCTACCTCCCCCACCTCTGAGGACTTTCACATAGAGTGTGGCCAGATTACAAGTTCAATTTCTTCTCTCCTGAAAAGGAGGTTCTTGGAATTCCTTTTATGTAAATGAAGAGTTTGCAGGCCTCTACCCTAGCCAATAGCTTATATCCAACTTGGCATTTCCTAACCAATCCTCAAGATCTATGTAGCCCTTGTCCACCCAGAATAAAGTTGAGATGTCTGGTTAAAGATGATACTGGAAGTCACTCTATCTGTCAGTATTCATGCCAACTAAACCCTGCTCTGCCCTTCCCCTGTCCCTTTGTCCTTGAGGGCCAGTGATCAACAGCCCCCAAGGATAAGGGAGGTTCACACTTACCTAGGACTCCTTATCCTTGTCCCTACAACAGACAGAATCATGGACTTAGTATCCCCAAAAGACAGCTATGCTCAATAGAAGAAAGCAGACAAGAGGGCACAGAGACAAACAGGGAGCAACAAAAGGCATGGAAAAGAGAGCATCAACCCGCAAGTCCCCTTTTCTGCTACCAACCTCATTCTGTAGAGTCCACATAGCAGAGACAAGAGATGTGGGCTAGAAGAAGTAGATATCAAGAGTCTCAAACTTATACTAGGCCACAGTCCCGAGGAGTTGGGAAGTTTGAGGTCTCCCATCAGAACTGAGTTGTATCTGAAGATAACCGAGCATGTTTTATATATAAGCATTGGACAATTCCTTGGAAGAGCAAGGGGGAAATATAGTGGCAGGAAGCTTTCTTCAATCCTTGGGTCTTGCAGCCTTTAACACACTACATTTCATCTAAACTAAGGCACCAATTGTACAGCACGCTGTAATGTTATGTACTACTAAGAAAGAAAAAAGCAAAAAACAAGAAAGCGCTAGCAATTAAGTATGACAATGCATTGATTGTAAGATGCATTCAGTTTCAGAGATGTTGAAAATGGGAGGAAAAAAATGTGTATTTCAGAATTGATAAAATATAGTCAAACCTAAATCTTTTACAACAGGATTCAAGCCCTTTGCAGAATGGGCCTGATTGATGTCTCTACCTTCGTCTCTGCCCATGAGCCAGTGCTTCAGCCGGCCCTACTGTTCCTTCACCAGCTCACCCACACCTTCTCCATCTAGATCCAGATTGAGGCTGTACCTTCTACCCAGAGTGTAAATAGACACCCCTCTCCATCTGGAAGAACCTCACATTTTGTTCTCTCTTCAGCCTGGCCCCTACCCTGTTCCTTTAGTGCTTACTCTTGGGTATTTGGTGGGGTGCTGTTGTTTTGGGCTGGTTTTTTTCAATATATTTTAAGTTCATTGGGGAAGATGAAATAATAATTTAATATTATTAAGTGTCTACTGGGTGTCAGATAATCAAATTATATGCACACACATATGCATGTATGCATATGCATATATGACTAGATGAGATACTGATAACCAATAGTCAGTTGAAAATATCATAAGGAAAAAAACCAAAGAAACAAAACAAGCATTTAACATACTGATCATCTTAGATAAAACCTAGCCTGGTGGTAGTTATTTTTCTCATCAGTGTGGCCAAAGCAACTAAAAGGAGGATGGATTTATTCTACCTCATGGTTAAAAGCTACAAGTCCATGATGGGGAAAGGCACAGCATCTGGGAATGGCCTTTGTCTATGTCAGAGGAGCTGTGAGGCAGCTGTGTCACATCTTGGTAGATCAGGAAGTAGACAAACACAGGCCCAATAGAGCCAGGCTATATCCATATTAAGTCTTGTCTTCACATCAGTGGAGTTAGGAACCATTCATCCCACATAGAGAACTGGTACTAATGTTATCTATTGAAGGAGGTGAGCTATGGATAGTCACTTCACTGAATTCATTCAAGCTACTGACTGTATTACTTAGTCAAAATAGTACTCGAACACACTCTGGGAAACACCATTGTCCATTTTTAGATGCATTGCACCCGAGGAGCTTTAAGCACGGGCACCATGCCAGGCATGAAGTGGCATGAACAAATCCATCATCATGGTTTTCCTTTGGTGTGGAAATGGCTTTGTGGGGACCATCCAGTCCAGCTCTATTCCTTACCCTTCCTCCTCCCTGGAACATCAACAAAATTATCGCTGCCATGAAGAAATGTATGATTATAAATAAAACAAAAGCTTTGAGGCATTATGGAAAACTAAAGAAAAAGGAAACTAGACAAAAATAATAACATTGGATAAAAGTATGAATAACAATGCTGATAATAATGAGAGAATTCACGAGCCGCAATAACACACTTCTATTAGTCAAATAAAGAATCTAGGAATATAATGAGTTCCAAGCAGATTCATCTTGGCTGTAAAATAAGAAGTGTCTGTGATTATTGTTGTTCTTATAAATTAAGCTGGGCTTAAAACCATGTTGTCGACAAGTGTGTCATTTAATCCATTTGAAATCATAACCCCAAAGCAGAGTTCTGTCTTTTGTTTCTCTAACTCAAGATGATCAGAGATACCACTGAGTTGTGCAGGTGGCCTCTAAGTTTTATACATGGTTCAGGAAGAGATATCCAAGCCTGACTGGAGAAGCAAATACTTGCCTAGGGTGTTTCTGAGGGAATGCAGCATCTGGTATATGTCCCTTTCAAGGACCACACCCTTGGAAAATGTCAAGAAAGCAATTTTCAAAGATGTCCTATAGGATATCAACCCAAAAGACTGACTATATAAACCAGCCACACTGATCCTGGGAATTTACCTGAAGGATGCGAGTGAACCTATGACACAGATACCTGGGCACCCCTGATTCCTGTGACGCTGTTCACAATGGCTACATATGGAGCCAATCAAAGTGTCTATCAGAGGAACAGTGGAGAAAACACAGTGGAATTCTCTCAGCCAAAAAGAAGGGAAAAGCTATGTTGTTTGAAGGAAAATAGATATAACTGGAAATAATCATATTTAACAAATTAAACCAGTCTCAGAGAGGTAAATATTGCATGCTTTCTTTTCTTTGTGGCTCATAGATAGGCACATAAGATTACTTGGAGTGAAAGTAGGATCAAAACTGTCTAGGGGAACAAAGGAGGGAGAAGGGGAAGATGGTGGAGTGAGCAGGGAATACACTCATACACTTGTATAAAAATGTCCTGTGTCAATGCAACAAACAAACAAACAAACAAACAAAGTGTGATGTTGCAAGCTTAGTCTCAGTACCTGGGAAGTGGAATTGGGAGGAACAGAAATTCAAGGTTCCTCCAGGATAGATACATACATACAATACATACATACATACATACATACATACATAGAGATAAAGATAGATAGATAGAGATATAGAGAAATAGGCATATAGATATCCCATTTACTCTATATAGCATTTTGTATATGCTTTTAGGAGACGATTTTAAGACCTAAGTAGCCCAAGCTAGCCTTGAGCTTGTGATCCTCCTGCTTTACCTCTTGAATGTCTGGATTTATAAGCCTATACCACCAGGCCCATCTGAAAAGTTCTTTCAATGTGGACTAGTCCATAATAAGTATGTGTGTTTTCTCAGTGAGCTTTCTGAAATTCTCACTTGAAAGTAGAAGAGCCTTCCTTCTCCAATCCTTAGAGAGAACTTGTAATAGGGGGACTGAGGCTCAGAAGAGGGTAAACCATGGGCCACACTGTGCAGTGATGTGCACAGCAAAAGAATCATTTAGTCTCACAAATGCCATCCCACACTCATCATTGTCACACCCACTGCCACTATGAATGGCTGTGTCTTCTCTAATGACACTGTGGCTCTAGTCTCAGGCAGGAGAACAGGTGCAATGCCATCTTGAAATCATATTCTTACCATGGGAGACAGGTTTTCTTCTGTGAGCTCATCCTAACAGTGTGAGAGGCACAGAAGACAGACTAGTAATAGGCTTCAGTAATATCATGTTAGGGGGTCTCCCCCATACCCCTTGGCTCTTGGGGAGGTAGCTGTCTTCCACTGTGTGGCCCAGAGAATCACTTTCTAAATGTGCCATGATATGATAAAGGTCTGTCACCGTTTATGGAACTAAGCCTTCAGAAAAACGTAGTTCCCTGTAGACGAGAGACTAGCACAGTGAAGGGCTACCTTATTATCTCACCCTACCATGGACCATGGAGAATGTCCCATCCCACAGTGCATCTGATGTGCCTGAAGTCATCAACCCCTGCCCCTATTGATTGAGAGCCTGGTATGAACCCTGCTGCTTCCTCGGTGTTTAGCTATCTCAAAATCTCTCCCTTAGCTGTCCTACTAACTACATGGTGGTTGAGTGTGGATTCCCAGCAGCTGCCAATCAAAACATGTTCATTTTTTACTTCTGTTCTCAAAGTGTGGTCATCCCATTTCTCAGCAGTGGGATTTAATCAAGTGACAAGGAAGAGATAGGTTGAGGTGTTGCTTGCCAATATAAGGAGGGGCCGTGCTAACTCCATGGTATGCAGGCATACTGGGTTGAAAGCCACACCTTGATGAGGAGACCTCCCATCCTAAAAGGGGAGATGATGTCTTCTGTAAACCAGCTGGATTGTCTACCTGCTGGAACATTCTACCTCAGTGTTCTCACTACAAATCTGTAGACAATAAATATTCCTCCAACAGAATAGGCACGAGTGGCTGATGGACACAGGTGTAATGAATGAGTGAGTAGCTGAGCAAACGATACCTGTATATCTACATTTGAGGGTAGGTCTTTAAAAAATCACTTCTTTTGGGGATAGGTGTAAAAGTAGAGAGTCACCTGAGCAGAGTATTTAATAGCCAACAAAATACAAACACTAAGTCTAAACTGTTGACACATTAAGGGTGGTTATTTGGTAAATACCTATACCTCCAAAGCACCCAGTACTACATTGCATTGGTTAACTGACTCTAGTACTAAACCTGCACTCTAAAGATCATCATTAATCCCAGTAGATGAATAACTGAAAAAAAACCTATCTGAGCAACAAAGAGCTACAACAATTTATATATTCACGGTGCTTGTTATACATGCATTAAACATTAATGTTTTGCTCCTGCTTATTTCTTAAGGGCAAGAAATCTCAGTACCCAGTGCGTTGAGCTCTCCCACAGAGCAATAAGCACTATTCCCCCTATGGTAGTAACACCCATCATGCCTGCTGGGTTGAACTGAGTGAACGGAATGAACGAATGAGTCGAGGAAAGTGTCTGTCAGAATATTGGAGAAGGAAATGATGTAACCCATGGACCCACCACCCAGTTCAGGTGAGCTGGCTACTGTGGGGAACCCCATAGATCTGTCCCCTAAATCTTTTGGCTGAACCAGCCAAATCCCAGTGGGAACATTCTTCAATAACCATGGCTACAGGAAGCTGCTGGCAGGGTCCCAGAGGCTCCAAGAGTCTCACCCCAAGAGGAACTCTGCAGGCAGCGCCAGAATAGCCCCAACCTCACAGGAGAGCCCAGCTGGGCCATAAATTGTACTGACAAAGATAAAGACACACATTTTCTCTTGGCTCAAAGGACTTTAGCATGGCACATTTACCCTCTGCTCTGCCAGGCTAGTGGCCTGTGTTCATGGCTTCCTTTTCCCAGCACATTTTCTCTTCTTCCACTCAGCCGCCTTTTCTCCCTTCCCATCTGCTACATGGGCTTAGGGCCCCTATCACTCCTGGTCAACAGGGCTGCATATCATCCCAAAGCTGCTACAGCAGGCTGTTTGTTGGGGTGACCTTGAAATGACCTTCCATCTGAATCTTGCCTCAGTGCTGAGTAACGCTTGTTCCCATGGATAGCTGTGGGCTCAACGAGAAGCACTCAAGTTTAAGTTAGCAGATTCTGG
The DNA here is from genome assembly GCA_021653895.1 of Mastomys natalensis. Taxonomy (NCBI): domain Eukaryota; kingdom Metazoa; phylum Chordata; class Mammalia; order Rodentia; family Muridae; genus Mastomys; species Mastomys natalensis. The sequence continues at coordinate 435,270 of JAJTUV010000278.1, forward strand.
TGTAGGTAGGATTACTTGCTACTGTGTGACTTTGGCCAAGTTGTTTGACATCTCTGAGCATCACAAAAATAATGCTGCTGACTTGAGAGAACAGGTGAAAGGCTGAATGAGGTATCTCAATGCTTTCATTAAATTCAGATTTCCTAGAATGTTTTGCATGCTTCACAAGAAATGAAGAGGAGGTAAGGATTATACCGTTCTCAACTCTCTCCTCTCCCTCTCTCCCCTCTCTCTCTCTCTCCCCTCTCTCTCTCTCCTCTCTCCTCTCTACTCTTCTCTCTCTCTCTCTCTTCTCTCCTCTTCTCTCTCTCTCTCTCTCTCTCTCTCTCTCTCTCTCTCTTCTCTTCTCTCCTCTCTCTCTCTCACTGGGACAGAGAAACAACAAAAAATGATTTTAAAAAGTCAGTCATAGAAGAAGTAGAGATAACCCATGTCCCCAGACCCCTACCATTGCTAAGTCTGCCTCTCTACAGAGAGAATCTGTAACTAGAATTTGTGGGGAAGCTCTGCTTTCCTCACCACTGGGGGATTGGCAGAGCTGTCAGGAAGCATAGATGCTTTCTCTTTTGGGCCACTAGATTGGAACCCATCTCATTCCTTAGACACTATAAGGAGTGTACTCTGTTCTTCATTTTCATTTTGTACCTCAGTGTTTCTGACTTGCTCATGGTAGCAGGTACAGGCGCTCTTTTCTACCTGTATTATGGAAGACACTGTCCAAAGTATTTTGAGATCCTTGGAGATCTTTTCTGGCTAAATCACACACATAAACTCACACATACACACACAGATGCACACACACAGACACACACATATACACACTCACATACATTCTCATGTGCACACTCATGTTCATACATACTCACACATATTCACACACACACACACACACACACACACACACACACACACACACGGAGTTTTCTAGAAATGTGGATGAGTGCAAGCTCCTAGAGGCAGCGGCTCAGCTGAGGTTCCGGCAGACATTATTGATGCGATTGTATCCAGAGTGTTGAATGAAAAGGTGAGGCAGCCTTGACAGTGATATCACTAGGCAGAAAGATTTGATCAGCAGTAAGAAGATGACATTAAAAGGAAAGGGCAGAGAAAGAAGACTGCCTCCCTTTGTGAGCTTGGAAAACATGATAAAATAGAAATAACATGGATGCTACCCTGGTCCCAGTTTTTTTCTTTATTCTGATTACCACTTGAGATAATTAGCCAGTACAACACGCCAAATAGAAAACCACCTGGACTTTTTGCTCAATCACTCTCCTCCTCCTCCCTGTGCTTGTGAAACAACCTGGATTAAGTGACATTAAGGCCCTCTGCCGAAACCCCCTCCCTCATGAAAAAGGAAATAAAGATCTCAGAGGCAGACTTCTCTCCCTTGTCTAGCCCAGAGAGGATGCTGCGAAAAGCTTAAAGGCCGGTGTGAGGAGGGAAGCTGGGATGCATCTCCATGACAACCGCCCAGGCCAAGGCCACTTTCATCACCTGGAAACTCGAAACAAGATACAAAAGGAGGGGCATATGTTGGGAACTTTGGAGTCTCATAAGCATGAGCCTGCTCTAATTCAGGTATAAGCTGTAGCAAACATGGACTGGGAGGAGAGGAAACAACAGACCCAGAGCAAGGTCCAAGAAATCAACCAAATCAAGGAAGAGGGATTTCTGAGACAAGATATTTCTATCCAGTCAGCCATCCAAGATGGCCAGGTAGGGAATATTAAACTCAACAATGAGCTTATTACCCATGGGATGGGGGCAGTATGTCTTCTAGTCTTCAGATGGCACAGGAAGACTAGCAAGGGAGAGAGGACAGTTGCCCAGAATGACAATGACAGTGGCAGAGCCCAGATTCCACCCTACACTTCCTTGCTCAACCTGGAGCCATCTTGGGCTGGCTCCACCTCCTTTTCCAGGAAGCATCTGCTCTTGGTAGACACGGCTATATAAATTGTTTCCCACATGTTCATCTTAACTCAGTTTTTCCTGTAGAGAGCAAGTGACACTGTAGACAGAAGGCAAGTGACACTAGAAATTAAGAGCCATCATTGGGATAGCTCTCTCAGAACAGCTATGGGATAAAAGATGAATGGAAGGAGGAAGAGGTCTCACTTGCATTTTCTCGGGATAGTAGTGGAGGAGGGGGACTCTGTTGGTTGGGTGTTATATATAAGACTCTCCTTCCACACCTTGCTCATCGCCCCAGTGCATGGGAGAATGTGAAGGAGTCAGTCCAACACTCGCTAACTGTAGACTGTTGTTCTAGTCTGTCACTTTCTCTGCCTTCTGTATAAGAACCGTGGCAAAATGACTGCTATTGTTGAAGAGGAAAGGTTATTTAGTCAAATATTTGGTCTCCAGCTGGCAGTGCTGCTGTGAGGGTATAGCACCTTTGGGAGGTGGGAGAAACTAGAGGAAGCAGGTTATTGGGAAGTGTCTTCAAAGGTGATACCTAGTCCTTATCCCTTTCTTACTCTTCTCACCCTCTATGATGTAGAGAATTATCTTTTACTACTATATTCTGACAAAGGGGCCAAGCCACAGACACTGAACCTGCTGAAAGCATGAACAAAGTGAATCCGTCTCCCTTCTATTTGTTTATTTAGGTATGTAGGTCACAGCTATGTGCAAGTATGGAGACACCCATCTCCCAAGGTCAAGCATATAGATCTGAGGTGCCATGTGCCTTTCTGCTGCTATGGTTCAAGGACATGACTCACAGACTCAACTGTACATGAGCGAGTGGATGGATAAAGGCAAGTTGACCTACTCTTCATTCCAAACTTGGTCTCCTCTGGCTCAGTACTTCCCAACTCTTTTCAAATCATAGAACACACTAGAAAAACCCTAATCTTCATATAATGCCAACGTAAACTGAAGAGGTTGCAGGCAAGTGGTTCCAAGCTGCCCCTCATTCCTGCTAGAGGCTCCCAGGGATGCAGGGATCAGTATCTTTGTGCTGTGATCAAGAAACAGAAAAAAACAGGCAGCTCAAAACTATAAAGGGGATAGCTACAATCTCTAGAGCCAGGGAACCCAAGGACACTAATTAGCTTAAGGATTATGATTCCAGGTAACCCTGGAGAAAAAATGGATGTAATATCCTGGTTAGATTGAGCCAATAGAAGCCCTCCTCTGGCCCTGGGGGTGGAGCTATCATCTTAAATCTGATTACTATAGGAAACTCTCACTGTTCTCACCACAAACAGAATGGACAGGGACAGGATTCCTAATGAAAAAACTGTCACAATTATGAGGCTATCCTCCTCCTAGGCCTTCCTTCGTGTGCCCTTGGTTTGCTCATCTTTAACACAGAGTCTTTCAGCTTTCAAGCCTGAATGATCTGCTGAGGGCTATACTGGCCACCTCCTCCTCATGCTGTCACACTGAAGGACCAAACATTTGAGCTTTTCTTGAGAGGTTTTTGAAAATAAATAAAGAAAGAAGTTACTTAGCTCTTCCCTCCCTCTCTTTTAACAGCATCTTTCAACCCGGGAGCTGCCAGAGAAGTTAGAAGCCTCAGCTATGTATAGAAACCCCATCACTCTCTACTGAAATAGAGAGGAGTGGTAACGCCCCCACAGCACTTAGGGAGAGAGGGGAAAGCAACCTAATCCAGACAAAACATGGGATGAGAGGATGGTGCCCTGTACTGCCTGGCATGTGCAGGGGATTACAGGGAGGGCAACTGAGGTGGTAGGGCCAGGAATTGCAGTGTGTGTGTGTGTGTGCGCACACACACACGAGCACGTGAGCTAGCACATGAGCACTGGAAGGATTTGCCCTGCCTCTGGGCATCTCATTCACACTCCTAGATGTACTTTATCACATTTGGAAAGGACTTTGGGGACAGGAAATTTGATGAATTCCCATTGCAATGTTTCACGACCCTGACAGCAAAGGAGCTGTACCTAATAACCAAGCTCCAGGCAGCTTCCCACAGTCCCAGTGCCTTTCCTTGTGAAGTCCTTCATTGAGCTGGGAACAGCTGGTCACCATCCTCCTCATAATAACCCTCTTACACTGAAAATGGCTATTAGGTCACTCCTCATCCTCTGCTTCTCCTTGTGGGGGGTGGGGCAAGCAGAGCTCTGATTTCTTTATCTTGGCATGAAAAGCCTTTTTCCTTTGTGCTGGGACAATCCATCATCACCAGCCCTCCCTTTACCTTTAAAAATTATGATCTTTCTTCTGACATGGTGGCAAATGTAGCAGAGCCTATATACATAGCATTCCAGCCCACTGTCCCATTATGATGGGGGCATACTAATCAGGGAAGAGTGAGAGGAAGGCAGAAAACACATGCTGGATGCTACCAAGTTTTCTCAGTGAATCTCCTCTGAGATAGTAACTCAACCTCCGCTTCACAAATCTGGAAAGAAAGATTCTACGACATCAAATATGTCCTCCTCCAAATCATGTTACCATGAGGTTTGAATTCAGATCTATTTCTTTATAAACTCACACACCAGTTTGTATCAACTGTATATCAAGGCCATTCAGGAAATGCAAATCAAAGCCATGATGAGATTCCATTACACACCTGCTGGGATGGTCACAATAAAAGTTGGATTGTAACAAGTATTGGTGAAGAAGTAGAGAAATCAAGACCTTCACACATTGCTGGGACGCATCTGCTTTACAAACAGTCAGGGTCTTCCTCAAACGGGCAGATAAAGATTGCTTCGTGACTCCACAATGCTACTCTTGTGTCTGCAGCTATGAGGAATGAACATGTAGCTCATGGACGTAACTGTTCCCAGAAGCATCATTCATTACATGCTCAAAGTAGAAGTGATACAATAGCCAAGGCAAGTATGATGGTATATGCCTGTAATCCAAGCACCTGTGAGACAGAGGCATGAGGATCATTCAAGGCTAGCTTTGGCTACTTAGCGAGTTGGAGGCCTGCCTAGGCTATGTGAGACACTGTCATAAAGCTTTTAAAGGTCCAAACTACCCAAAAGTCCATCATGAGGAATGGATACATAGAAGTAGTATAGTCCAATAATGGAATATTGCTAACAATAAAAAGGAACAAACTGTTGAAATACGTGGATGAATTTCAGTAACATAATGCTGAATGAAAGAAGGTAGACATGAAAGGCCACATAGTATATAAGTCCATTGGCATTCAAAGTCCATACTGACAAGTCTAACTAAAGAGGATCAGTAGTTGCTTACTGCTAGGGCTGGGAGGCATGGTAAGTTGGAGGGTGGTGGCTGAAGGGTATGGAGTTCCCTTTTAGATTAATAAAAACATTCTAAAATTGAATGTGGTGATGGCCATACAATTCTGTAAATGCAGTGAAAGCTGAACTACAAAAGCCACTCTTCAAATGGATGAATTATATGGCTTGTGAATTATATTTAATCAAGTTTTAGAAAAAAATATATTGAATAACCAAACTCTGCTTTTAAAGTGTTAAGAATCCTCGGTTCAAGGCTGAGCCACAGGCAAATCCCAGGATCGATCTCTACAATGTTTTGAAAGTTCACCTGTGGCCAAACATCCTGTAGTCTGCCATGGTGGGCCACTGAGAATGTGAATGGCCACTGTCTCCACTAGTCAGAAAAGTATGAAGAAGGGAGTGGCGAGGCCCCTCATCCAGGGAATACACCCAAGAAATATGCCCTCCATTCGCCATCTTATTTCCAGTGGAGGCACAGAGGATGCATCTTGTCCAGGTATGGCATGATTCAAATGTAGGACCAAGCACAGGGCCTAGAGGGCTTGTCCTGTGCCAGACCCACATTCCCTTGGGTAGCAGGAACATGAGATTGTCTGATGGAAGCTTGACAGGGAAAGGAGTACTCATCTCTCTCTTGCTCCTCCTTTGCTCAATCACTCCAGAAAGCTCCAGAGAAAGAAAATGAGGAAGCAAAGAAAGAAAAGAAGAAAAGAGCATTGGAAAATAAAAGGGGGCCAATTCCCTCTTATTAAGTCTGTTATTGGGCTGCGAATCAAATTAAACCACAGGGCTTTCCACTCTTGGAGTGCTATTTTAAGCCTTATTAGACTATATTAGGATTGGCATACATTTCCACTGACATAATATTGGCCTTTAATTGGATTTAAGGGCAAGGAGGCTGCATTCAGTTGGAATAGGCCCCTGCAAGGAGAAATTTGGTATTCCTCTCACAACATCCCCACTTTCCCTGCTGGCCACCATCCGAGGGGCCATACAGGCCTCTAACCCATTCAGACTCCGAATAGTCGTCTCCTTTCTCCTCCTCTAATAGGATGCCCCAGAGCAGGACCCTCTCATACATATATGTGCCTGTTGCTGCCTGGCAGACACCTCACTCAGTAGCCATGGAAGCTGCTGACCAATAGGTACCAACCAGGCTGTGTAGTAGGCTTCAGATTGAGTCGAGCTCGGGCAAAAGAGGCCTACCTCACCTCTCTGGATGCTAGGGAACTGCAGATAGAGCCACTGACTGATTGCAGAAGGCCTTCTGATGAGGCCATGGTGAAGAGGAGTATTTGAAGCTAGAAATACTAGACCTTGGTCTTTGAACCCCAAATGACCCCTGGTGCAGGTGGAATCTAAATAGAAAAGGAACACAGGAAAGAGTGTTTCTACCATGGGAAGCTGTGAGTTTGTCGGGCAGGCAGCTGGTCCTGCCTGAGGACACAGCTCTCCCTTGTAGTGTAGCCACTGATATAACCAGGGATAGATTACCTTGACCTTCTGATCCTTCTGACTTTACCTTCTGAGCTCAGGGATTACAGGTTGACATTACCAAGTGTAGCCTTATGCATTGGTTAAGATCAAAGGCAAGTCTTCTACCAAGGGAGCTGAGTCCTAACCTTGGCTTGACTTACTCTAGCCTCACCTTTGTCAAAATCTAGATGCTACAGGCAGGAGTATAATGGTCTAGCCTAGGGCACTGCAGGGATCCCCACTGATCTCCCACCCACCAGAGTTTCCCTTTCCTCCTCTGTAAAGTGGGGTTAGATTGCCCCTTCCTCCTCCAGAATGTTCTGGAAGCTAACTGGGAGAACACAGGTAAAATGATGCTTCTAAGGCTTAATAACCTTCAAGCCTTCCCCTCTTTCCTTTGTTTTTCCAAGCTTCAAATAATTCTACTAAAAGGCACCATCGCGACAACAGACGTCACCAACCAAGTATGTTACAAAATAATGTTGGGATGAGAAAAATCTTGGTACAGAGACAAGGATGTATGAAATACCACTTCCCAAAATATTGCTCAAACATGAGAAAAACACACAAAATTCCTCAAGAATTTTCACTAATACATGTGAATGTCTCCCATTCCCACTTGCCAAGACTCTTCTTGGCTATACTTTGATGTCTTCAATTTCCACACTTGTTTTCAACTCTTCTGCCAGAGCCATGTGCTTGTTTATTTTTACTACATTTTTATGACGTTTCTGCTCTAGCAATAAGTTTTGCATTATTAGTTTTATCAAATAACAGAATGTCTGGTTGGCTGGCGGAGGTTTACTGGCCCGATTTTTATGGCTCCAGCCCAGAACACTTTCTGCGATCGCTTTCTGAATAGTTCTTAGACCCGTTCTTAAGTATGTGCTTCTGCCTGTATTAAATCACATCTGAGGGCTAATTGTTATGGTATAAACTTAGCATCAGTGTGGTGCCAATTGCTGTAATCTTATCATTATTACTTAATCACAGGCTTGCTTGCTCTGTTCTAGGCAGCACAGCATACACATGTTGGGGAAAGTTGCTTGTAAATCTAATATTTATAAACAATGTCTTTTTATATTCACTGGGACCTTTGTGTTCGACACACCTATTATCGCGTCTTACAGTGCCAGTGTGGCATGTTTAGTTTAGGTGATATTCGGACACTGGAAAGAAACCAAAACAAAAGGAAATCAGACTAACGTGATTCTAGGTTGTAATCTGCAGCTTCCACTTCCCTAGTTACTTGATGACTCCCTAGGAACAATTAGCTTGTGTCGTTGAGAGAATGCAAGTACTCTCCTCACAAATGAAAGGAGGAAACTAAGGCAGTGGTCCAGGGAGGATCTTCTTACCTAGTCATGAGAGGAGGTAGCAGTTGTCTGTTCCCTGAGGGGAAGGCCCTCTTAGCCTGGCCTTCACCAAGTCTGGAGAGCTTCTGGAGAGCTTTGCTGCCCCTCCAAGTCTCTGCTCTTTTCAAGTCAGATCTGGTTCCCTCATGGAGTCTGAGCCCAGGGGATTTTTTCTCTCTCTCTCTTTCCCCCACCCCCCAACAGATGTCCTCAATGCACACTGACCCCCAGAGAGTTCCACATCAGTAAGAGTGGGACCTCCTGGAATGTTCCCCCAAGGGGACATCAAAGGAGCAACTGTCCTGGTGGGTTTGAATTAATGGCATCTGAATCATTACAGACAAGAGTTGAGTTGTGCTTGCCTGGAGCAGGGAGTAAGGAAAGCACCAAGCTAGTGTATTAAGGAGTGGACTGGAATCCACGCACATGGATCACACCACTGATTTATCCAGGGCGAGTAATGATTTGAAAGCCACTGGGGTTGAAAATCTTTCAGGGGCTCAGTTATCTGGAGCCAACATGCTGTTCTCTGGTCTCATAGCCACAGCGACTATGCCACTACAGCTCTTCTTTCTCCCACCAGGGAAAACAATACTCCTACAGCAGAGGGTGCTGGTCTGGAGCCTTTGATAAAAATAACTTTTTGTCATAATGCAGTGTCATCATGCTAGTGTTGTTGAGTGCTCATGCACGTAAGTTGCTGAAATAGGGGCAGCGACATGGCCCATGATCCCTGGATGCCTGAATACATGTGTATGTCCTAGTATACCCTGCTCTGCAGATGTTGTCGTTAATCTGGACAAGGAAAGCTCTCAGAGAGGGATGATTGTCTTCAAAAAGGAATATGTCCCAGCTCCTCCCTCTGCTTACCAACTGGCATGTACAGATGTGGCAAAAGCAGAGAACCAGACAAGGAATTGCAAGCTCCACAAAGGCTCTCTTGGAGGCAACTTAACTGACGGTACCAGGGAAGTGTGAAGAAAGTGCCTGTAGCCCTTTGCAATACCCACATACCTGCAGGATACAGGGGTCTTTGAGCAGCTTTGAAATTTGGTGGACACAAAGTTCAGGAAGTATGGGAATCCCTTTCCAGCACACTGTTTTAGAGGAATCCAATAGGCAAGCCGTGCTTCATTTGGAGGAAACCTTCTATTATAAGAGGCTGTGGTGGCAAGTGACACCAAGCAGCCCTACTGTGATGGAACTGTGTTCCTCCTCTTCTTGGCGATGGTACTCAGAACTCTTTGCTTTTACTCCCCAGTCTTCATATATCCAGAGGATAAAGCCCATGGCAAGATGAGAAGAAATCATGTAGGACAGTTCAACACAAAAGGAGCTAACATGGCCTGCAAGAGATACTGCTGTTTCCAGCTGCCCAAGTGACTCATGTCTCTCAAAAGACAGACAGCCTATATATACGGGATGTATCCTGTCCATCTTGAACCTCCCAGCCCCGAAGAATGAGTTACTCAGCCTGTGGCTGATACTGTTAGCAGTTATCTAGCACTGACGTGTGCCTGCCTCTACCTTAGATCCAAGTGCTCCAGGTACAACTGAGAAAACAAACAGAACATAGGGAAGATGAAGAGGAGAGAGATGGAGAGCTTCCGAGACAGGCTCCATGGACATGGAGACACCTCTGATCTAGAAGAAGGTAAAGAGGAGAGAGATGGAGAGCCTCCACGTCAGGGATGGGATGTATTTCTGGGAGAAGGGATGGCTTAGTTAAGTCAACGCTGCAGTAGCAAGAGACCACAGGCTGAGTAACTCATCCTTTGGGGCTGGGAAGTTCACGATGGACAGGGTACATCTTGTATATATAGGCTGGCTGGCTGCTGAGAGACATGGGGGAAAAAGAGGGAGAAAAATAATCTCACTTTTGTAGCAAAGCCACTCTTATCATGATTAACAATAAGTACTATGCCATGAACCCATTAATGAAGACATAGTTACCTCCCCAAGGTTTCTTAATACTGTTCTGATGGCATTTGAGTTACAAGATAAGTTTTGGTGGGGACAGTCACTCCCCAGCTAAGAAGCTATCCTTTGTTATGTGGAAGACTTGATAGGAAGATGGTTATATGCCAAATGGTGACATAGACTGTAGAACGAGGGACACAATGAAGCTGCAGGCCATGGATACTCATTTTGAGATGTAGGAAGGACTCTGAGACAGGGGTACAAAGAGAGGGATACGTGATGCTCCTTATGCTGATGAAACTGGTATGTCACTTTAGAAAGGAGAACCAAATCATTTGTAGCAAGTGAAGGTATTTTCATGCAGAATTCTGAAGCTCCAACAGAAAAGTAAAAAATTAAGAAGTTAAGATCCCTCCCAGATTATGCCTTACATGGCCTGTGTTTCCACTCTGATGCTCAAATATGTATGCCAGGAGCTCAGACATGGCTGTTTGTGTAAATGGCAGAGTCGGGTTTATAGCAATTTAATCAGCGGCATTAATAATGTCACCTAAGCTTAATGATACCAATTATAACCATGGTAAACATCGCCAAGCAGCTTATAAACAGTGATATTAAAGATGAACTTCCTGCATTCGGTCAACGCTGTTGTTAAGAAACAAAAGCAGAGGTTCATTCTTTAAATGTTCCCGTAGTCTTATGCTCGCCTTTCAAAAATGAAGAACCCAGAAACATCCTTGCAGGTAGAGTGGCTGTCTCTCACCATTAGTGGCTGCTTCGGTAATTTCCTAGGACAGACCTGAGTCCACTGATGTTGGTTACCAAACAGAAGACTTGAGTACAAATATTACAGAACAAGGCCACAATTAGACAGTCACTCTGACTCAGGCACCATGACTTCCATAGCACAAGCAAATTCTGAGAATCCCATGTGAAAGTGGAGCGGAATGGTCAAAGAGCAGAGAAAGAATGTAGAAAAGCTAATTAGACAAAGCAAAAAATATGTAGTAGGAATTTAATAGGGATTTCTCCCTCTTGGGTGAGGGGCATAAAACAGATCAGAAGCAACCTTTCTTCTCTGAGGAAGAGATGTAACAGAACCAAAAATACCCCATCAGGGAGTCACATGACAGAACAACAAACACAGGAACACAAGGCATTCTAGAGAAAGTTGTTGTAGCATCACCTGTTTACGTTATGATTCATAACAGTAGAAAAATTACAGTTGTGAAGTAGCAACAAAACAATTTTATGGTTGGAGGTCACCACATTGTGAGGAACTATATTAAAGGGTTGCAGCATTAGAAAGGTTGAGAACCACCAAACAGAGCTTGTCATCTGCATTGGATAGTTAGTGCTCCTGGACAAAAGGCTTCCATCGAGGTTCATAACGGAGCTGAAGGGATATAAAGGACAGAGAGAAGCCGAGAGAGATGGAGGCCTTTCCGCCTCCTACTGCTCACAAGGGTCTGCCTCATGGGATGATGCACTTGTCCTGGGTCCCAGTCCTACGGGAGGATTAATTTCTACATTCTTAGTACACAGTACCCCTTGAACTCCTGCAAGAGCTTGATCCTGAGTCCAGGTCCACTTAGGAATCTTATAAGACCCAGTTAGCAATATTCCTGCCTTTCAGTGTGGTGTCTGCCCACCAGGTTCCTATAAAGACAGGATCAGGCTGAGCCTTCCTCATTTTCTCTGAGCCCATGTGGGGGCTCAGATGTTTCCCCAAGAAGAACTAAAGACTATACCTCTTCTTCCTTGTTCAATTTACAGGAAGCCAGCCAACCTTCTCTGCCTCCATCACCAGTCTTTTCAGTTTAACATCCCCAGTGACAGTGCACTCTTCAGGGGGACTTTACTGCAGTGTTTGGAAATTGCATTGTGTGTTTTTATGGATTTGTGCATACACCCGGTGGTCTTAGAACTCTGCAGGCAACTCTAATAAATAAATAACAGTGCCTGGCTGAGCCCAAGTTAAAGTGAAGGATTTTGTTAAGCCAAAGTCTGTGAAAGGAATTATAGGGAAACGTGTTACCAGAAGGCAGGAAGCAACTGGACACACAGCCCTTCATGCAGGGGGAAAGACTACAACAGATTCTCTCCCCCACACTGGATGTAAGTATAAGTGTGTCGCAGTGGAGATGAGGATTTGTGAACAAGATTCAAATTCCACTGCCACTATTAAATTGGTTTTAAAGTTTAACACGAAGTCTTTCTGTGGCTGCATCCATGCGCCACCAACCATCTGGAAGAGTACTGTGAAGTTATTTAATTATCCAGATATTTTGAAACACACAAATGCTTTTTTTTCCCTATACTTTCAATTCAAGCCAGATGTGTGTCCTCTGTAGAAAGTGTCTGCCACTTGGGGTTTTTGTCTGAAAATGAAAGGAGGTTGCCTAAGGGATGTCCTTCCCTTGAGTGAATAGTCCTAGATCAATGGTCTATGTTCTTTGAGAAGAAGAAACAGGAGTGTGTGTGTGTGTGTGTGTGTGTGTGTGTGTGTGTGTGTGTGTGTTTACTTGCATACATAAAGGCATATGTAAGCACACACATTTTCATGTGTGTCTGTCAGGATACAGCTCAATTATTATTTCCCAGATACCATCCCCCTGGAGTTTTCTAAGACAAGGTGTCTAGCCAGCCTTAAACTCACCAAATAGCCAATGCTGAGTGGCTAGCAAGCTTCAGAGACTTGTTTGTCCCTTCCTCCTCAGCATAGGTATTAAAAGTATGCACAGCCACCACAGGCTTTGCTATGTGAAAAATGGTATTGAAAACAGGTTTGTGCTTAAGTAGACAAGGCACCTTAGGGTGTTTTGATGTGCACCTCCCTCCTATTTCAGAAGGAAGAAATAATCAAGGTCTTTAATAGTCATCCTATTAACCCTATTTGATTGTGGTAGTCATTAAAGGAAATAATGTATGTACAATTGGTGAAGTGAAAGAAAACATGTGCCTAAGGTTTTATCATTATCATTCCTGACATCTACCATACTCATGTAGACATACCACACTGTCCCTAAGAGTCAAGAAGAATAACAGAAATGTCTGTGGTGCACACAGCTCTGTGACTTCTACCCTTATCCCACTATCTAGGTATAGAGAGGGAGAAGGAGAGGGAGAGGAGGGAGAAGGAGAGGGAGAGGGGTAGGGGGAGGGGGGAGAGGGAAAGGGAGAGGGGGAGGGGAGGGAGAGGGGGAGGGGAAGGGGGAGAGGGAGAGGGAGAGAGAGAGAGAACAAGATATGTGGGACATGGGCTATAGTCCTATGGCATTATTTACAAGGAGGAGACAATCTGAAAAATGCCTTATCCCCTTGAGGGCAGTGGTCTAATCAAGATGTATAATTGCCTGCCTTATCTAAATGAATACGTCATTTGAGAAACAGTAATGGGCCTCTGCATGGCTTCAACTGCTATCCAGGTCTCAATTGCTATCGAGTTCTCATTTGCTATGGAGTTCAGCTGTGGAAGGGTAATTATAACATTTAACAAATGTATTCCCTTTAGGGACTTGTAACAGACACAGCAGCATCCCCTTTCTCATCCTACCAAAGTCCACAGCAATAAGGACCATGGCTACATATCTGGAAGTGTGGGGGACCTTGTTTTCCCAAACTGACATTTCTCCAGCACAATATCAGGGGCTGGGGGAGTTCACAACATGGGAACGTCCAGGGAGGGTCCTGGCCACCATCCACACACAACTGTTAGCATTCTCAGGGTCTGTCAGGTCTCCTGATGAGCTTCAAGAAAGATTGTGGGAATAGTCCCTGATATTCTGCCAATTTACAAATCTCTCCCAGGCCCCTGATGTTCTTCTGTTCCCACACCCCAATGAGGAGACCATGAGGATCAGGGTAAAAAGATAATGTCTGGGAATACAAAGACAACCATTTGTTCTTCAGCAGGGAAGAACTGACTTTTCTGTGGCAAGCCTTAGAGATGACAGGACCAGCACTGGCCTCAGAGCCCAGTGATGCCTCTCTCAACCCAAACAATACAAAATCAAACAGAACCCAACTAAAAATTGACAAACATAGGAAAAAGCATCACAAACCTTCCTCAAACTGTTATATCATGACCAGACACTCCATCTATCCAAGAGCACAGAAGACAGCAGAGAGGCCTGCATGGGCTAGCTATAGTGGGTATAGACTTTAGGCTGGCATACTCACTTCTATCTCTCCCCACCGCCTTCCCAACCTGTTATGTGGCTCTATGAAATGCAGCTGGAGCACAGGGTCATGTGTGTCATGCCATTTCATTCCTGGTAGCTAAGATGTTCATAACCTTGTGTAGTATCTCATTAGACATTCACAGAATGAATGTTAGATGCATCAAAAGGATGGGTATCACCTACCAGCTTACTGCAAGCTGTGCAAACAACTGTTTCAAGATGGTGATCTTAATCTGGCCAGTCTTCCATGCCATCCTCTCCCCACAAGGTCTTGTACATACTGAGACCCCAGGGGTAGTTACTGCTATTGGCCTTGGAGTCCAGTGAATTCCTTCCAGAGGAAATCAGAAGGAAACTTGGAGAGAAAAACAACTCAGATGTGCCAAAGACAGTGGTAGCAGCCATAAGGTCACCCATGGTGCCAGCCCAGTGACAGGCTACTATCTCTAAAGGCTACCATGGACCCTTGATGCCTGTCGTGGTGAGTATTCACTGATCAGGGGCCCACCTGTGTTTCCAACGCAGGCATCAAATGAGCTCACAAAAAATGATGGATTGATTTTTTTATTGGGCTTTTATTCATCATGCCCAGAGTGATGGATGAATTCAGCGAAGTGGGAAGGAGGCGGGGACAGTGGAGTTTGGAGAGGGTCTGTCAGCTGCAGAGTGCTGAGCCAGCATGCAGTTATTTGCTCAGAAGAAAAAATTTCTCTCTTGTCCTCACTTTCTCCTTTTGTTGGAAGAATATTTTCTCCTACCCACGTTAATGAAGAAGAAGAAGGGAAAAGAGCATGAGGTCAGGAGTTAGTTTAACGGAATCATTTCTCTGCCTCCCTGAATATTTTGATTAAAGCCATAGGACCTCAATCAAAGCCACTGAAAGGAAATAAAAAGATGTCTGAGAACAATTTCGTTTGCTGGAATTTTCCCTCCTGTGTTCTATTATGATGGGGGGTGGTGAAGAACAAAAAGAGAGTTGGTTCTATGTGGTCCTCCTTTGATCTTTCAAAGGGAAGGACATTAAAAAAGAAAGGGAGAAATCGACACCTTATTTTGTCCCCTTTCTTTCCTTCAATGGTATCAGTAGCACAACTGGATCTGAAAAGATATTCAGCAGCTCCCAGTCCAGGCTGATTGTGAATAAAATCCACTTAGAAAATGTGGTTTGTGAGTCTACAAGACCCCCTGAAGGGTCCTCTCTTGGTGATAGGTCTTGTCGCCTCCATGGACCCCAGCTAAGGCATGAAACCATTGAAATGCACTGAAACTTGATCAACTCAGATCAAGGTGGAAGAATGAAGGAAGGCAAGATCTGAGGTCCACGTGTCCATTGAAAGGGCCAGAGTGGAATGCCATCCATGCAGTGAGAGTGCTGATCCAAACCCAAAGAGGTGGTTCCAGGCAGCAGCATTCCAGGGAGACATACCACAAGCACTCATTCCAGTAATTGTTGTAACTAATTCCAGAACTACCCAGGGAAGGTGACGCCCAATCTACACCAATGCCACAGATCTCTAAGAGTTTGCAAGGCCATAGTGACAGAGTAAGCATACCGAGACCAAGAAACCAATGCAAGTGCCAAATGGCAGAGATGGAAGCTAGAGATATGTCTCCATTTATAAAGTACTTTCTAAGCACATGGGAAGTTCTGGGTTCAGTCCCCAGTACCACATAAATCTGAATATGGTGATGCATGCTGTAATCTGTGCACTCAGAAGGAGAAGGCACAGAGATCAGAAGTTCAAAGTCATTCTTAGTTACAAAATGAATTTGAGGCCAGTCTGAGTTACATAGGACCATGGTCGTCTGAATGAAAATGGACCCCATAGACTCATAGGGAGTGGCATTATTGGAGGTGTGGCCTTGGAGTAGGTTCGACCTTGGAGGAAGTCACAGGGGAGTAGGCTTTGAGATTTCAGAAGCTCAAGCTAGGTCTAGTGGCTTGCTCTTTTCCAGCAGTCTGCCCCTCCAGATGTACAACTCTCAATTACCTCTCCAGCATTGTGTCTGCCTATAAGCCACCATGCTTCCAGCCATGACGATAATGGACTAAACCTCTGAAACTGAATTACACCTCAATTAAATGAACCTAACTTCAATGCTTTCTTTTATAAGAGTTGTCTTGATCATGCTTTCTCTTCACAACAATAGAAATCCTGAGACTGAGAGCCTCACTCAAACAAAATAAAATGAAACGAAACAAAAATCCAGAGATAGGAAATGAGATGCAGTATGCGTGCTAACTCTGACTGATCGGTAGTGACTGCCTAAAACACTAGTAAAGAGTCATTCTGAAGTTGCAGTGAATACTGGCTCATGAGTAGTCTACAGGTAGACTTAAACATAAATCCTATATATGACTATGACATGTATACACAATAGTACATTGGAAAGAGCTCTGGACATAGAACCCAAAGATTATGATCCATTACTTTGGGAAAGACAAAGATTTCTGACTCACAAATGTCCTGTCATTCAAACAGTAAAAGTGACATGAAAACCAGTATGCAGACTTTGTAATTTGTGAAATAGTTTGATATATGCTATGCCTTTATTTCTTAATAAAATACATAATATTAAGTTTTCTATTTTCAGTGCAAATTCAGTGTAAACTCTCTTGACCTGCTTATTATATATCTATAAAATTTGACTAGTCTCAGTACCATAATCATAAACAAGCTGGCCTTTTGTGACTGACTTATTTCTTTTAGCACAATATCATCCAGATCCATTCATATCATTAAAATGTTTCAGAATTGCTTTCATTTTTAAAGGCAGAATAATATTCCATTGTATGGATATACATTTTGCCTATCTATACATCCATCAACGGACATGGGTTGTGTCTACATTTTGGCTACTTTGACCAGTTCTTTCATGAATATGAATGTATGAAAATCTGTTTGAGACCCTGTCTTTAACTCTTTTTAGTAAATTAGAAGACCATATGATAATCCTATCCTTACACTGCTCTCATGTGAAAATGTAGATTAGCGCATGCTATTTGACATAGTGAATATGGTAAAAGATCCTACAAAGGCAAAGGTTGAAGAAATTCAAGTTGACCTTAGCTAGGTATGCTGCATGCCTAGGGAGTAGTACTTAGAAAATCTCCTTCCCTGGCTGCTGCCCTGATTGCAGCTGGCTGACCACCTTGGTGCTCAGAGGTCCAGGATAGAGTTTGAGCAACAGCTTGAGCCTGTCCACTTTATCACGCCTAGCGTGTGAAGAGCAGTGGTCCCTGGGCCTGTGGGGAAGAGCATTCTCACTCATCGGATTCAGTGTTTTCCTTGGCAGGGGTACCGCTCAGATGTCACCCCTGAAAGGCAGCTCCATCTGCAACAAGGTGTGGAGTGGGGGAGGGTGTGATGAGGAAGGGTGGGCAACCGTGGTGGGAGGAAGCCATTAGCATTTCGGTTGTGACATATTTATGTTCAGACCTCGTCATGTGGAGCTAATGATAGGATGTTCTGATAGACACCGCTTTCAAATAATGGGCTACAAAGAAAGAAACATGCTGCCTTTCTTTGTTCCACAAAGGCCTGGCAGCTGGTGCGAGCAGGGCCAGTCTGTGAGAGCACAGAGCTTGTGATCCTGTCCTCTGTGTGATGGAGCAGTGGTGGAATGCCAACATAGAGCCATTAAGAGGCAGAGCTGCCTGGGTGCGGCCCAGCTGAGGGTGCCATTGGCATCGGAGGGTGCCAATCCTCCTGACAGCTTATTAAGGTTATTAAAAAAATAAGACAGGGCCCTAGCATCCATTTCTGGGTTGGAAATTGGTGTAACAAATTGGTTAAACCTGTCTGAAACATGAGATTTCAAAAGGTCCACTGAAGGTCAGACCACTGCCCACCTTCTTGCTGAGAGCAAATGATAGGGCAACCATTCCATCCCGACAGCAGAGATTTTCCTTATTACTAAAAATCCCCATGGGATCAAACTCCGGTAGTTGAACTACCAGAGGGGACACTGAAAGGCTTGTGAATGGAAGGAAGTTACTTCAGTCATACAGCTTAAACCCTCACTTGTTTTCATCTGTGTCTTGTAACTAATCAGCAGGATGTCAGCTTTACTCAGATAATGCTATAAGAACCTGGCATATATGAGCATCATTCAAGACTCTAGGGCTGGTATCCATCTCAATGAAGGTGTCATTCTGGAGAAAGATTTAGCCAAACAACCCTTTTATGGGCATTCATTCTGACAAATGTCTTCCCTCTGATGCTCCAGAAAGCTGCATGTGGGCATTTCTTGATGGTCATGTCTTCTCACCAAATTAGAAGGGTTAGAAAACAAACTAGAAGTATATTCCTGTTGCTGGGCAGTTGGCTGAGAAAGGTCAATGGTGAGTCAATAAAATCTCAGCGTAGTAGGTCATGTAAGTGCTTTGGGGAAGGAGTCCCTGGGTTTCCCTATGCGTGTGTGGAGTACGGTTGGAGAGATGGCAAGTGTGGTTGGCACAGAAGTTAAATAGTTGGATAATAGATTCGCTTCTGTCTTGAAAAAGTCATCCTCCCTAGCTCCCAGGATTCAGTTTCTTCACATCTTAAACAAAGGACATAATAAATATATTGCTAAAGTGTATGGTTCCGTAGAACTGTGGCCAGGAATTCCAATTAATGGGTGGAAAAACCAGGAAAGGGGTACTTTCTAAATCCAGCAAAGTATAAATCTGGACTTCCAGATACCCAAACACTGCACAGCAGTGGTTTTCAACTAGTGTGCCTCAGCCCCCACAGGGATTCCCATATCAGATACCAGCATATCAGATATTTACATTACTATCTACAACAGTAGCACAATTACAGTTATGAAGTAACAATGAAATAATTTATGGTTGGCAGTCACCACAACATAAGGCTCTATATTAAAGGGCTGCAGAATTAGGAAGGTTGAGAACCACTGCTACAAGATCTGTGCCCCATTTCTCATGCAAAGAGTTCCTGTCAAGTAAGATCTGTGCCTTACTACTGCTTAAGATAGTATAAAAAAGAGAAAGAAGAAAATAAGCAATGTTTCTTTCTCTGGCCCACCTTCTAGACTGGGGCTGTCCAGGAAAAATAAATGGCTATGGTTCCAGTGAGGGGCCTGTCATAACCCACCTTGAGAAAATTAGCTGGAAGATTATTGAATTCTGCAAATGAGATACAATGAGAGAAACTTTTAAGATGGCAAGAAAGACAGCTCTAAAGACACTAGAAATGAAACCCTCAGTAAAAGCGAACATTAGAGTGACTCAGTATGTCTGCTTAGTTATTTGTTTTTTTGTTTTGTTTTGTTTTGTTTTGTTTGTTGTTTGTGTCAAATTGACACAATCTAGAGTCATCTGAGAAGAAGGAACTTCAACTGATAAAATGTTCCCATCAGACTAGCCTGTAGCCAAGCTGTTGGGATATTTTCTTGGTTAATAAATGAGATAGAAGGGTCTAGCCCACAGTGGGCAATACCATTCCTTGGTAGGTGGTCCTGCGGTATATAAGAAAATAAACTGAGCAAGCCAAAGCAAGCAATGCAAGAAGCAGTACTCTTCTACAGTCTCTGATTCCATCCATGCCTACAGGTTCCTATCTTGGGTTCCTGCCCTGACTTCCTTTCATGATGGAGTATAACTGTAAGCTAAGATACCCTCCCCTTCTATTTATTACAGCAATAGAAAACCAACTACGGTACTCAGTCAAACGATGGACATGTCTTGCTGATGAAAGATAACAACATAGAGGAGGTGTGTTGAAGGGGACACATCGGGGTCCTGCTGAAAAAACAGGAAGGAGTGAGCCAAGGAGGGTAGGATAACCAAAAGCCAGGTTCTGTTCCAGGGTGGACCTGAGTCCTACCACAGTTATTAGGTAGAGTGTTGAGAGCTAGGAAGGCCCAGTGGTTGTCTCAGTTCTCCCACTAGGAACAGCAGAACTGAAATTCTTTGCTACGCTTGCTGTTCTATGTCCTCTTCTCTCTGCCCAGACTGTGGCCCTGAGATCATCATGGGGTGGGACAAGGAGTTTCCTATGACAACATAAGAAAGACCCAAGTAAAATCAGGGTGTAGAAAGAGAGGAAATGGGCTTCCCAGCAGGATGCTGACCTGAACTATAATAAATATCCACAGCATGATCCACAGTCAGAAGTAGTGTGGACTCCATGAGGAGGAAGAGTGGAGAGACCCTATATGGTAACTCAGTGGAGCATGCTTGAGTATTTTGTTCTGGTTAGCTTTTCCCCTTTTAAGTTAACATGCAAAAAGGGTTAAATCAACCCTTGAGATCTAATGGAAAAGAGAAGCATCGAGAAGACAGGACATTCCAGGGAAAGAGGAAAAGAAGGAAAGAAGCCTCTGCATGCACAGAGGCCCTTCTGCCCTGTTCCTCCCTGCCACAGCTCATTACATATCCAGAAAAGCAGATGTCCAAGTGCCAGCCCAGATGCTGGGGTTCCCCTATGGATATGAGAAGCAGAGGAAGAGCCATGGCCCTGTCTGATTCTGTCACTACTGCCCCTGTTCTGACATCAGGGGAGAGTGCACAGGCCTGGGCTCTGAGCACCTGACACACAAGTACACAGGTGAGGCTCATCTTGCTCAGCACACAGACACGTGACTCTGCCCTGGGCACTGTGCCCATCTCAGTCATCGGCTGCCGACTAAGCCATAGCCTGGGAGAACTGACACGCACTTGTCTGTAGAGTTCTGAAGAAAAGCCCTCCAAACTGTCTGGTTGCCAGGACAAAATTGGCTGGTGTCAGCCACATGGCATGTGGGGACACTGATCTCCAGTGATAACCTTGGGAATCCAATTCAGATTGGTCCCTGGCCATGTATGCACCTCATGCATAGTCTGAAGTGTTAGTTGTTCAGGATCACATCAGAGACTACACCCTGCTCTCCTACCTCCTACACTGTTGCTCTAACCCCCACCCTAGCATTTCTTCATGCTCCTTCATTCAGTTCCATGCCTGGGTCTGTCTATCTGCTCCAATTTGCTTGTCCGGTCTGCACAGAACCCCGAGTCTCTCCCATCTTGAGAAGACAGGATCCACAGTCCCTCTGCCCTTCGACCAAGACAGCTCCTTTCAACTCCTGTCTTCCCCTCCGGCAAAATCATCCACAAAGACAACACTGAGCCAGTGGCCTAAGCCCCTGCTTTGATTCTCAGGCCCCAAGAGCCACCCAGGCGCCAGCAACCTGCTAAGACACATCAGCAGACCCCTTGCTGATATCATAAGCATATTTTCCCTTCTCAGCAAATTGACAGGACATGGCTTCCTGGAGACAAAGATGAAGTGAGCAGAGGGCTCCCCAGGCCTGGGGAGAACAGAGAGACTGAGAGCAGGGTCGATGGCTTCTGTTATCTGGTCACAAACCTGAGGAGCCTTCCAAGGGGGCAGGATAATGATTGTACGGGGCTCTGCAAATGGAAGAAGCCAGGGAGCTGTGTGGAAGGCAAGGCGAGTTCCAGTGGGTATAATATATACCCCAAAGAGAGGCACCAATAGTCAGTGTCAACAGGAAAACATCCTGCTGAAGCCTCAGCTGACAGGCAGGCATTTTGTGACTGCTTGGAAACCATCTCTGCCAATAACAGGCTCATCAAAGAAAGTGTGTTTATATAGGTGCTCTGGAAAGAACTGATATTGATGCCTTAATATGTCCAGTACATCCCCCTGAGCAGTAGGTACTGTTTAAACAGGTGATGGGCTGTGTGGCTCCAGACAGCCAGCAGGAGCTTGGGCCTCTTCAAGAGAGAGCACAAGCATCTAAGGCTGAAGCGACAAGGTAAGAATGGTTGTTCTCCCTCCTAATCCTCTCCCTGATTTTGAAGTAGAATGTAAGAGACCCGGGTACCCTCTTCCCAAGCCCAGCTCTCCTAGGTATGTTCTTTGGCATGAGAGACTCTGGCTTGAGGTTAGAGGGTAGAAGAGAGCAGCAGCCTGCAGGCATGATAAGGGGTCCTCAGAGCCAGAGTTATGTGATTTCTTAGCTGTGATATGATCTTACAAAAGCTTTGGTGACCGTCCTTGGCCTTGTGTACAAGGAGGGTAGAGAGATGAATGGGAGACCCTGAGACTGAACCCTGGGTATTCAAGGAAGAATTTGCCAAAAAACTATCCCAGAGCATAGCAGGTATTTCCTAAACACCCTCCAAGTAAGTAGCCTCAGCATCTCCACTTCTCCATCCTTTAGGGTCTGACAGCTCTCTCTGCACCTCCCTGACAAGAAATGGGTCCTGGACAGTCCCTTACCAGGACCTCAGAACCTCTCCAACATGAGAGCACATGGCCAAACAGAGCTCACAAAGGGAGCCCTTGGAGGCCTAATCTTGCTCTCAGAGTCTCAGGGGGACTTGGAGGTAGAGGACCACTCAGGATAGAGTATGCAGAAGGCACAAGAGCAAGAGAATGTCACAATAATCCCTAGCAGGAATGAACTGGATCTCTTCCCGTTTACTCTCATAGACAATCTGGTCCATCCTTTGATCCTGAAGAGGATCTGGGTCCATGGAAACAGACTACTAGAGATGATGACATTGAGCAGTCTACTAATATAAAAATCCCTGGAATGAAATGCACCACACCAATCCTGTACATGGTGTAGTTGGTGCCCTCTTCAACCAACTGTGGTGGGTTGAATGGGAATGTCCCTTGTAGGGACATTCATATATTCAAATGCTTGGTCCACAGTTGGTGAAATTGTTCGAGAAGGATTAGGAAGTGTAACTCTGTTGGAAGGTATGTAGCCTTATTGGAAGAAGTGTGCCAGTGGGAGTTGGGTTTCAAAAGCCCATACCATTCCCAGTCTTTTCCCCCAAGGCATCTCTCCCTCTCTCCCTTCCTCCCTCTTCCCCATCCCTCCCAGTCTTTACCTTTGGGTGAGAGTGCAAAGCTCTCAGCTACTGTTCCAATGCCATGCCTGCCTATCCACTGTCATGCTACCTACTGGTCAAGAGTTCACTCTCTGAAACTGTATGTAAATCCCATTTAAATGCTTTCTTTGGTTGGCCATGGTGTCTCTTCACAGCAATAGAAGAGTTAACTAAGATACTATCCATTCTTTCTTCATTACAGGAACTTATTTTTTTTTCCTCCAGACTGGTGGATTGTGGTCCTCTGGTGTGCTAGGATGGGTCCATGGAAGATCTCTCCTCTTTGTAGCATAAGCTTTGCAACTGCAGGCAGGTTCTACGCTGGAAGGGGAGTCCCTAAGTCACCCAATGTGCCTGCTCTAGGATTTGAAGCCTCCTGTGGAAGGGCATATGTTCACCCTGTCACTATTTTAATCCTGGAAGCTCTAAGGATGAATTAGAAATGTGGCTTTTAGAATAAATTCAGCACAAGGAGAGTGCCTGGCCCAGAGGAGTCACTGAGTAAGCATCTGGTAGATGAAATTCAGGCTCACACACTGTGTGATGCTGTATAGTTTCTAAAAGCCCCAACAGTCTTACCTATAAATGGACAGAGCTCTGAAGAAGATAAGCTTTATCTGTGGGCTTGGCATAGAGTCTGGCATAGGGACCCAAAAGTGCTACAGAAATTGGTGTTTCTGAAGCACTGACTCGTAAAATGATAAAAATGATAAAATGACTAGCAAAATGCTTTTGTGTGATGCCAACGATGGAATACTGAGCACTTTCTAAGGGTTAAGCATGCATTATCCCTTAATCTTCAAAATACAGTGCGGTTGGTAAATGCCGTCATCGTCATCCCACTCTCCCACTTGACACAGGCAAGAGTTCTGAGTTTCACAAGTTGTCAGAGCACAGTGTGGCCAGGCAATGTAGTCTGATTCTCCACGTGAATCTAAATAATTCCTCTTCAGTCATAATGCAGGGATTCCAGAAAAACTCACTGCAGATGCCCAGTGATTGGCCTAGCCCAGTCCTGCAATGTGTTCTGCAAGGCTCAGAGAAATTCAGAGGGAGGCAAGGAAAGATAAAGTGGGTACCTGATGCCTTCCATACAGGTGCTATGGTCTGGCTGTGTCTCACTAATTGTAGATATGCTTAAAGTACTTTGAGATTATCAGACAGCATCACAAAGGCTAGATTGGGTATACCTGGACACAGGTTCCTCTTGGTATAAAAGACAGAGATATTCCCATTTGTCATTTGTCAGGCCTGCCTTTTTTTTTTTTTCACCCCCTCCTGGAAATCCAGATCACACAACTGCAAGGAAGCTCACACACCTTTTGAAGGCACTGTGTTCAGACAGTAAAACACATGTAGTCTAAGCCACTGGGCCTTCATTAGGGGAAAAGCTGTTGGATAGTTTGGCTACTAACTGCTTCTTGGCATTTTTTAAGCCAAATAATGAGGCACTCGTGGAAACAGAGACACGAAGCAGCAGCACCAATGTAAAGGACTCTGGGAAAATGGAAAGTTTCATCCGAGATAAGAAAGCCACATAGATCTTATTAGGCTTTCTCTTCTGTCAAGGAGGTCCCCTGGCTTTAATAAAACTTCATTTTCCTCTGTAAAGTCTCCCATGTGGTAAGGGGGCCAGGGTTTAATGGGGATATAAGAGATGATTCCAACCTGAGGCTCAGGTGGCAGGGCCCCCGTCCCACAGCTCAGCAGCTGGAATTGATTGCAGAGCTGTCTGCCCAGCACCATGCAGCCACTGCACATCAGAGAACAATCAGGAGACATTCCAGGCCGACCTGGGCCGAATGAAGATGGTGGCTTGGCTCCTGATCATTCCCTAGCTGAGAAGCAAGCTCACCATGGTCTTCATTAAAAGTGGACCCAAGGAGCAAGCGATGAGTTCCGACATGTGATTTATTAGGGGACATCTGCATTTGAAAGCCTCGGAGCCTTTACTCCCCGCCTAACTCCTTAAGGTTCCCATTAGCACCCGGACATTGTGTTCATTAGGAGCTGTTGATTTTGATGAATTCATCTCTCCTGTCACATGCAATTCTATCTGGGGGGTCTCACTCTCAGTTCTGAGGGGATGATCCACTGAGCCTTAATATTCCATGACAGACACCTTCTCAAAACAAGGGGGATGTCAAAGGGAGCTGCTGATAGATGCTAAGTCTGAGCCAGCAAGAGCTGGAGGGAAGTTGGAGGTAAGGAGCTGATAATTAGAAGTCACTGGTGGATATCAGAAGGCATCCATCAGAAATCTGTACAGATAAACACACCCAGAGCCATTGTGAGTTGTGGGAATTGATATTGGTGTTGGCTTCTTCCTCCACGATTGCCAAGGAGTATCACTTGCCAAACCCTTGAAATCTAAACACAGCTTCTAGCTATTCCACACTCCATATGTACTAACTATGCTCCCAAGACAAACAGAAATAACTATGACTGTTGTAAGTCTGCATGAAGTCCTTGTATCAACATGAAGCATGTAGTTTTTTTATCTAGCAATTCTATATCAATGCAAAGAGATATGCTCCCAAATCCACCAAAGCAGATCTGCAGAGGAAAAGTTTAATTTCAGTAGTAAATAGTCACTGCCTTGGAACAAGTTTCCTGTCCATGTTTAGGGGAGGAAAGAAGAGTGGGAGTCAGGGAGAGATTCTGACAGAGTTTAAGTGTGTGGGGGAAAAGTCCAGCAATGTCAAGGTTGTCACCCTCTACTTTTCAGATTGTCACTAGCCCTCTGGTATAGGCCATCTCTAGTCCCCATTTAATTGAAGTGTTTCCCAGTAGAGGCCTAGTTGAGAGGATGGTGTGAGAGCTCTTACTCAGATAGGGACCCCTCAGTGCCCCTGTGACAAGGTATGCTCTGAGAAACATGTCATCTCCTTGCCTTTCAATATTCTCCAGAGGCCCCAACCAATCCCTAGTCCACTCTGGCCCAACTCTTGGAAGGATTTCATATAGCATGGTTAAAGTCACAGAGAGTCTTCCTTAGGGTATAGAAGTCTGGCTGTCCCTCCTGAATTAGAAGAGCCTCTAGACACTGAAGGACAATGCTTCACAGATTAGGCAGTGGGCACTGCACTGCATTCATCAGAACAACAACAACAACAAAACCCATTTCCTTTAACTTATGATTCCTGGACTTGGCATCAAAGCTCACCCACACAAGCATTCTGCTCATCATTTTCAGCAGGGCAGTCAATAAATCACTCTAGGTATGCAACATCTTATCAAATGGGCTGCATGTTAAGTGACTTTGCTCCACTGCAGGCGAAGGTAAGTGCTCTGAGTAAGTTTAAGTGGCTCTGCTAAGCTGGGGGAGGTAATAGATTAGTTATAATGGATGCATTTTTGAAACTCATGATCTGTTCAACTTACAATGGGTTTGTCAGTACATAACCTCATCAGGACTTGAGGAATGTCCATACCGTGTGCACATTTGTGGCTACCCAACACAGAATCCAGTAAGAATGGCCAACAGTTGGTTAAATAACCACAGCATTGTCTAGCTTGGGCATGTTGGAAGGTCCAGGAGGACAAGAAGGATTTGGTCTGCTAAGGAGTGAGAAGAAAAGATGAGTACATCAGTGATTCCAACCTTCCTAATGCTGGGACCATTTAACACAGTTGCTCATGCTGCAGTGGGCCTCCCACCATAAAGTATCTTGTTGCTACCTCATAATTGTAATTTTGCTACTGTTATGAACCGTAATGTAAATATCTGATATGCAGGACATCTGATATGTGATCCCTGTGAAATGGGTTGTTAGACACCCCTCCCCCAAAGGGGTTACAACCCACAGGCTGAGAACCACTAGGATAGATCAAGGACAGCTTCCCGTGGGAGGTGGTATCTGAATTGAGAAGGAGCCGATAAGATGAGGAAGAGGATACATAAGGATGCTGTGCACTGAGGATGTGCCATGTCTGGTTAGGGTGGTGGGAATGACAACACAATCTGAGTAAGCAGAGTGCAGTTTAAGAGTCAATGAGGCATGCATACAAAGTGAAGGTGAACTTACATAGGACTTAGAAAGAAAATGGCTAAGGAATGAAGGAAAGCATGAATACCCCTTCCTTCCAGTCCATGAACTCCTTCATAGGTTAAAAAAGAGGAGAAAGGGGATGACAAGATGGCTTAACAGGTAAAGATACATACTGTCAAGGATAACAGCCTAATTATGCTCCCCAGGACCCATGCGGTGAAAGGAGACTCCTCATGGTTGTCCTCTGACCTCCACATGATCTCTGTGACATGTGCACACACTGCATACTAACACACACAAACATGCATACTAAATACAACTATTAAATAAACATAATTACTAAATATATGTAATAGAACGTGGGTAAACAGAGGGGTCTGAACCTCAGCTCTGTGGGGGGGGGGTGATCTCAGCCAATTCCTGAGCCTTAGCAGCACAGAGCTTTAGCTTCCAATCTGCAAGACAAAGATGACCACCCCACAGTGCCTGACATGCATTCTGCTGTGAAGATGAAAGGTAGACAGGGCTTTTCAAGCAAAGCATTGCTGGTTTGAAAAATCGAAGGAAGCAGAAAGACACAGAGAGGTACTATCCATTACTGGCAAGTGTGTCGGCATGTGCCCTGGGGCTAGACAAACTTTGCTGAAGAATCTATGCAGTTTATATGCTAAAAGAAATTACCCATCATTCCTTGAGGCCTAACCAGCTAAGAACATAGGAGGGAAGATGCTCTTCTCTCCATTTGCTGCACTCCACGAAGGGGCTTGATGCTAAATAAGTCCCAGTACCCACTGCTTCCCAAGTAAGTAGCTGTTTCTCCTCATTTACACCCTACTCAGCTTTCCCAAATACTTCTTCCCTTAAAGGGTGTATTTCGAGGATCCTTCAAACTTCAAAAATAAAATCAACAATGTTAGGCAAGGCACTTACAGCAAGAAATAACCACATGGAAAATAAATTCAGCTGTTAAATGTCTGCTACCAGGAAGAGATGTGATATGTGATCCATAATAGCCTTTCCTCAGGGACTGGTCAGCTACTGGTAAGGCAGAAGAGACACCCCAGTCCCTCAACAGCTCCATCCTGCAAGGGAGTCGGCAACCATCAACTGTAATTCTATCCATTCCATCCTTCCTGTGGCTTTGGTCAAGATTTGGAATCAGAATAAATTGCCCCCAAGACTTCTAGAAAGGACACAGACTGAGCATAAGGTAACCTAGCCTACCTCCCCGAGGCTTCCAGATGCTTGCCTGGGTCTCTCTGTTCTACCATGTCCACCTCAGTGAAGGCAGGCCAATTGCCTCCCTGCAAGCCATGGGAAGCACTGCAGGTGCCTCTGGCAATGCTTGTTTATGAAAGTTCTCTTGCCTGCATTGCTCTCTTCATCAAACATGAATGCTAGCAAAAACTTCTCTGCGAGCCTCATGAATTTTGTAAAAAACAAAACACAGGGGGAAAAATCTACACTATATTCCCCAGATATTCTCTATGAGACAATGGCGAACACTCACTCACTCGCTCGCTCTCTCCCCTCTCTGTCTCTCACTCTCTCTCTCTCTCCTGTCATTTAGAAAAAGCTGTCGAATATGAAATATTTATACTATAAAATAGCTTACTAGCCTTGCTTACTGGGACCAGCTGGAAAAGAAGCAGATTCCCAAATAAATAAATTCTCTCATTTTCCCTACCAAAATTGCTTCAAATGATCTCAGTCCTGAGGAACATTTTTCTAAGCCAAATGCTCTTTGCTTCGGGCCCACAGATTCTCAGAGGATGGCACAGCGAATGTGTTCTCTGATAAGCCCAAAGCTTCCCTACCCAGGCTTCTTCAAGTTCCAAAAGAAGCGTAATGAAGAAAAAGGAGGACCCAACGGTGGGGGGAAAATCACTCCCTCTGACAGGTTAAGATTGGAGGTCCAGGGCTAGTGATGTAGCATAGTCAATAGAGTGCTTACCTATCATACATAAAGCACTGAGTTATATCACCAACACCTCACTCCTCACTTCACCATATGTGCACGTTGCATAGCAAGTTCAAAGCCAGCCTGACATCGAAGTGATTAAGTCAATTCCTTCCCTGTCTCCTTTTCATGCATCTCACTGAGAAGCACCCAGAGATGGGCCTGGCCTCAAGCGTGGTTTAAGCCTCTTGTTCCCTACTATATGCAGTGTCTGCCTCAGCATCAGCCTCTCCGGCTCCTGATACTCAGTGAGGGCCCCGCCCCCTCAGCTATTTGCTGTGTATCAGGGAAGACCATTGATTTCCTAGCTGCCCTTGTGGCCACCAGCACATCTCACGGCCATTCTGCTTTCTACTTGAGAAACACTTTGCTCTCCAGGAGCCTTCTGTGAGCAGGAAGAGGCGCTGGCAATAGTGATTGGAGTGGGAGAGGCCTGGGACTGAGTGGAGCAAAGAAAGGGGGTGATGTCTCCACAAAGCACAATTGCCCACAACACAACAATGCAGTCTAAAATGGCAAAAAGAAAACAGCACCACCTGGGCCATGTCAATGATGTTGGATGTGGAGAGGAGGAGGCCCAGGCTTTGGTGTGAGAGTTGCTTGAGGGGCCTATGGAGTAGCCTCCCACTTGTGCTAACAGGAGACATCAGGAGACAAAGTAAGAGCTGCCTCCTGGAGACTCCACCCTCACAGGCCCTATCATGGGCTCTGGTGAAAGCTCTCGTTGGTTCTCTGATTATTGTGTTTCTGTAAGACACATCTATGTTAGACTTGGCAGTCCTGCCGGTGCCTGGGAGTGTGTGAATTGTTATAGGTTCGCTGCCTCATGGAGTGGAAGTGGTTTTCTCTCCCGTGCCACCTGGCTGGTGTTCTGAAGTCACAGAAATGGCTATTGTGACCATTTTAGAATTGGAGATGTTCTGTGGAGCAGAGTGGGTGTTTAACTGAAGCCTCTACCTCCTTATCAACCCTGGCACAGCTGGAGAGAGTGCTCTGAGAAATGACTGTTTGAGTTACTGGTTATCATTGGCTACTCTCATATAAGGAGTGAGAGTGGGGAGAGGTGTGAGGCATGCGTGTGTTAGACTCTTCCAACTCCTCTATGGCCACAAAACTTCTGAGGACTCTGACCAACCCGTTATGTGAGCGGTGTTCTTACATTCTTGCCTTTCCCCATTCTCCGAAAAACTGTCAGACATTTTAAGAAGTTTTGTGGAGAATAACCAAGGTAAATATTAACTTGGACTAACTTGTCTGGGTCTCAGAAATTTTGTGCAAAAACAATGTCTCGCTGGACATAGTGACTCCTGTAACTCCATCACTTGGGAAACTGAGACATGAAGATTGTCATGAGTTGGGGGCCAGCCTGAGCTAGGGAGTGAGACCTTGTCTCAAAAATGTAAAATAAGATGATGTTTAAAGAGATGGAATGGGATGCTTTACATATTAGAGATAAACTCCCACCACTTCTGATAGTGTTTGAACCACTGAGGTTTGGAAATCTGTCCATAACTGCATTAATTGTTGAGCTTTAACTTACTTTAAACCAACATGGTAGCCAACACAATCCTTAAACCAGCACCTATCCTCTGGTCTAAAAGTTCTGTTGCAAGCATTCTCTTTTGTTTATATGGATAGCCACACGGTTTGATGTCCAAGTTCTCTATATACTAGAGCTGCCAGATGCCTGGACTACAGAGCAATGACAGCTTGGTTGATATGTCCTGGCTTTTGTAAAACCTCAGGAAGGAAAGGAGGAAATGGAAATAGCATCCCAACACCTTGTTTAAAAAGCACCGCTCTAGCATCTGTGGCTCTGCTCTTCTAGATTCCCTGGACTTTGTGCCGATCTCCATGCTCTGTGGAAGGATTTGCTGTGAGTGCTCAGGTCTCTGTGCCCTATATGGCCTTAGAGACATCTCCATCACTTAACTGTGCAATCTTTGAGACAGAGGCTGTGCATCTCCTCTGATAAACATCCAGCAACAAGCTTGGTCAGTGTCAGTCAAAACTAAGTTTTCTGAAAGGGAAGAACTAACTTGTAATGGGACCCAATCTTGTCCAAGGTCGCAATCCACCAGTGACAGTGCTATAAAAACTCACACTTCCAGAACCCTGGGATGCAGCTTTCCAGTGACAGCTGCTTTCATAAGCAATGAAAGACACTATCGTGATGATTAGCTTGCTTAGTCTCCACAATATCACCAGATCCCAAGACTTTCGGGGGTCATGACCAGGTATTCAATTCAAATCTGGTGTTTACTACTGGCTGACATGATCTTGGACCCAGACACCACCCTCTCTACTTCCTTCCCTCACACACCAAGGCAGGGTTCACTGAGTCATGTCATGGTCCTGGCTGACTTCAAGATGCGGGTTGGGCAGAAGTCACTGAAACTGGCTCCAGCTGGGATTCCAGGAGTAAAAGCAGACCATCCTCTTGAGACTTCTGGGAACTACAGATAACTTTTTTAATGAACCAAAATACCAAAGGAAAAAAAAAGCCCCTGACAGTTGTTATCCATTGCCCAACTCCCCATGGAGAGGTGCCTGTGGAATTTGCAGTGCTTGGTCATGTGTGAAGGGCAGCTCCAGGCCCCATGGTGATAACGAAGAAGCATATTTATCTAGCATGCCTCCCCCAGAGAGCTTGGTTTTTCTCCATTGCAATAGCACAGTCTTCTTGGCTTAATCCCTGGTGCCTAGCACAGATGGGTGGTACCACAAAAACTGCCCAGAGCTTTGCAACAATTCACAGAGAGAGCAGATAAGATGTGGTATTTCACATCCAGGGCTGAGGCTCAGGTATGAACAGCTGTCAGCTCCAAAAAGTTTCATAATCCTTATTTTAAACCTCACTGCATTACAGAAACACAGTAAATAGTATTCCATCCTGGGAAGGTAGACAAGGAGAAAGGGTAGGTCTAAGGTACCAAGATATTGTTCATGCATGCATGTACACACACACACTGCACACCTCCCTGATTTTTGTGTGTGTGTGTATGTGTGTGTGTGTGTGTGTGTGTGTGCCCACTCAGCAGAGTGTGTGCATGTTTGAGACTGGGTCTAACTCTCTAGCCCAAACTGGAACTCACAATGTACCCCAGGCCAGCCTCAAACTCAAGGTGATTCTCCTGCCTCAGCCTCCCAACTACTGAAAAAGAAGCATGAGTCACCATGTCCAGCTAGGATTCTTGAATGCATGCATATGTTTAACAAAGACCCCAGGTGATGTTAAAGTGGCTGTCTCTGGGAGCTATGCCTTAGAGGGAGTGGCCTTGGTTCAACCCCAGTGAATAACAAAGTTACCAGGCAGAACTTCCCATTGCTAAGGTTAAGGGCTGGGCAGGAGATTGTGTCATAGGAAGAGATGTGGAAACCTAAGTCTAAGTTGAAAGCCTGTTTCCAAGATGAATCCAAATCCTTTTAGCAATAATGTAAGCTTATCTGCCACAGTTAGTATTATAATTCCTTTTCACACAATGGCTTGGAATAGCTGCTATATTCCAAGCATGAAGTGGGCATGTCACCTGCAACAACAGGTTCCAACTAAGGCCTGGTTTGTTTGGCTTTTATCCTTGAAATTGATGGAGAAATAGAGACTCGAGAGTCCTCCTGCAAAGTCTCAACCTAGCAGGTGGAGGTTAATTGGGAATAGAAGTCACATCTATAGTCTTGTTGAAGTCTTATGTCTTCTTGAAGACATATGGTGAGGAGAAAAGCTATATACCCTAACATGTCCCTCAGTTGGGAACTCGAAATAATGTCCCTCACAGTGGTAAAAAGAAAAAGAAATAAAAATTTAAGGTGCTTCAAAATGCAGTCTCATAATCAGACACATTTGGAATACGCAAATGCAAGCAAAGAGTCTATTGTTAGGAGAATAGCGGGTTACAAGTAAACTAACCTTTAGTTAAGGAGGGGCAGAGTTAAATACATAAGCAGGAAGGGGGTAAAATCAGGATGTCTGAAGACGGCCATACATGTAAGTCAGTGTACACACATACCGACACTCTCCTCATGTATGTATGTATGTGTTCCAATAGTCCTTCCTAGATACAGTATTGTGTGTGATATCTCTGTCTCTCTCTGTCTCTGTCTCTCTCTGTCTCTCCTCTCTCTCTCTCTCCTCTTCTCTCCTCTTCTTGTGTGTGTGTGTGTGTGTGTGTGGTTAATGAATTTTTTTCTATCTGGGCTGACAAACTCCACCCAAGAGCCATGGACTAACAAATATACTCACACTGGGTATGAGAAGCCCTCTCTTGAGTTGTTGGCCAGAGTTGTCAAAGAGACTCCCAAAGCATTGTTGGCTATGCTACTGCCTTCTACCACAGAGGTAGAAGGAAAGTCTCTGCTGGATCTGACCTGAAAGCCTCTTTCCTGAGAACCGGCTTTCATGGTACTAGAAGGTCTTATGCAAGTTTCCAAAGGAAGGAGGCAATCAATAGTCTTAACCAGCTACAATCACTATGAACTGCAACAATGATGGGCATGGCACAATAACCCTAAGGTTACAATACAGACACATGAGTCTTGGCAGTAACCCACAGCTCTCCAAATCCCTCTTAGCAAACAGAAAGTCATGCCTGGTACAGGAAACCTAGCCAGCTACCTGAGGCTAGTGTAGTTTTGGATTTTGGAGAAGAATCTACAACTTTACTGAAACAGCATAATCTGTATTTGCATTCTAAATACTTGTCCCTATGCCCAGAGATAAGAGTAGTCCTCCCCCTTAATCAGGGAAACTTCTCTTTGTAACAGATGAAGACCATTACAGAGAATCACAACTGATCAGAATGCAGAGGTGTGAAGCCCAGTCCCAATCAATACAACCAAGTTCCTTTACTGAAATCTCAGAGAGCATTGTGGGAGAAAAGGCAGAAAGATTGTAAGAGCCAGGGGAAAAGGAAGTTTGCTGCGAGTCTGTGTCTCCTAGAAGTGTCAGAAGCTATGCCCATGAAGTCTCACCAACATAGCTGCCTTACAAAGACCCGAACAATGATGATGCCAGTGGATTTGCCAATCCAGATAGGGGAAAGTTCAGGAGGCCTGAGCCTTAGACTAAGAATGATAGGCAACTAGGGAATGCTGAGATCAGAAGAACTGTCTTTCCGGGGAAGAACATATCAATTTGTTATCCAATCCAAATGGTCAATCCTAAGATACATACATATGAGTAACATTAAAAGGATACTTTCCTTATAATATCAGTAGGTGATACTTATATATTCGGATGCAACAGAGAGACAGAGACATACAAAGAGACACACAGAAAGAGAGACAGAAAAATAAAAAAAAAATCAAAGAAAAAGAGGCCATGAATTTGAAAGAGATAAGAGGTGTGTATAGAATGATTTAGAGGGAGAAAAGGAAAGGGCAAGTGCTGTAATTACAATCTCAAAAAAATTAAAAAAATTAAAGAATCTATTAAATTATTAGATGTCTTATTTAATATAAAAATTGAGTGTATAGTGATTTCAGAGAGGAGGCTATATAACATTTCTCAAATTGGATGAGAGGGCTTGGCAGTATAAGTCTAGCATGCAGGAATGAAGGTTAGAATAAGGGAGGTGGGACAGACAGAGAAACAGAGAAAGATATTTAAGAACAGAATCATTTATAAACTATTTAATATCTAGTGGCATAATTGTGAAGAACACAACCTAATAACCTTTGGCCTAGATATTAATAAAGCCAAGAATTTAACCACAAGCCACATTCCACTTCAGGACATAGCCATACTTTGAAGTAAGCAGAGTCATAGTGCCTGGTGTAATCCAAATCAGATCAGAAGAGAAAATGACTTCCATCCAGGCCCTTGCAGCATGGACACAGGTCTAAGGCCAATTCCAGGAGCCCCAAGCAAGGCCCACAGTCACTGGACACCAGATGCCCCTTGCAACCTGCCACCCCTCCAGAGCAGTAGCCAGAGGGCCCTTATAGAAGCCACCCCCTTTGTCTTTCATGGGCCTCCTAATTCCCTCCAGAACCGGTTAGCCAGCTAGAGCTTCCTCAACCAATTGTTCACATGTTTATCTATTTGCCTTCTTCCAGGGAGATAAAAGAAAAGAAAAAGGCTGAAAGTGATGGGAAGGGAAGGAAGCCAGGGGCTCTCCTGGGGGCACAGGGGCAGACACTAGGCATGCTCTCTAATGCAATGTGGCATTTGTCCTTCTTTCCCTGAAGCCTCTGGGAAAGGCAGCTTCGAGAGAGAGCCAAGAGCACCGCTAGTCTCCAGGGTCTGAACCAGTGACCCAGGCTAGAGCACTGGCCTCTTAAGTTTGTTTGCCTTGCCTGCCTGGGTAATATTTGAGCAGCTGAGATGCATGATATAGACACAGGAGCTCTGCATCATGTCAGCTTTAGGAGCATCCTGTAGCATGTTCAGTCTGCCTGGATCAAATGAACCAGGCTGTTCAAACTCACCTGGAGGGACCCAAGTGAGAACCAAACAGAAAATCCTCATCACTAGCCTCTCACGCTAACCATGCATAGTTAACTTTGGCAAAGGCCTGAAGGCTTTAAAATTGCTATGTGTGGCATTTCGCCAATGGAGATTGCTACAGCATCAGCTCATTAATAAAATCAAGAGTATTGACATGGTCTGCAATCATTGTTATCACTATCAAAATGAACTGCAATGATACCAGTTCTTTGTGTTTAGAGACAATGCTGCTAACACCATATACTAAGTGCTTCTTTCCTATTGCACAAGGAGCAGCTATTGTCAAAGCTACTAATATATTAGAGGGTCCTTGCAGTGTGCACATATCTGCATGTGTATGCATCACGTATATGCATACATTCAAATACACATAGACATACAATTAGATGCTTGCCATCATGCTCATGAACTGCTTTTGGTGTCTATGTATACTGTCTTATCCTTAGATGGCTATGCAACTTTTTTCTTGTTTGGTTTTGGATGTGTATCCGTTTGTTTATGCATGTTCACATGTAGGTACATGGGTATGTGTATGGAGGCCCAAGGTTGAAGTTGGTTGTTCCTTCACGACTCTCCACCTTGTTCTTTGAGACAGGGTCTTTCAGTTGAATTCAGAGCTAACCAGTAGTCAAGCTTAGCGAGCCAGCTTACTTTCCA
Organism: Mastomys natalensis; assembly: GCA_021653895.1. Lineage (NCBI taxonomy): Eukaryota > Metazoa > Chordata > Mammalia > Rodentia > Muridae > Mastomys > Mastomys natalensis. Next base: position 471,314 of record JAJTUV010000278.1, read on the forward strand.
AATCCTGTCTCTGATTTGTGGGTTTTGAAATCACAAAGAGACCACCATGTCCATCTACTATTTATGGGCCAAACTCCAATTGTCATGCTTGCCATAGAGCCATCTCCCCAACCCCAGGCAATGCACATCTTTAAAGACAATTATTTTTTTCCCATGAAGTTTGTTTCCATCATCCTTAGTTTCAAACTAATAAATGCTGTTGGCTAACTAACTTAGCCCAGCAGTGAGGGAAGGCTCAGGCTTACAGCTCCCTTCTAGTTCCATCCCTCAAGTCTCATCTATATCATGTGACATGAGACAGCTGAGCCACCAAACAAACACAGTGACCAACTCAAAAAAAGGCCACCTTGCTACTGAGTGAATCTGCCACTTAGCTGCATGCCTGGTGTGGATACAACACTGGACTCTTAAAACATTTCTCACCAAATTTTCACTTGCAGAAGTAATAAATGCTCATTAGGGAAAGTCTAAAATATGTGTATGCATAGACAAAAATAATAAAGCAAATCTTGTTTCATTTTCCCAATGCAGCTACAGCTAGCATTTTGGTAGATTCCTTTCTGGTTTTTCCTTTGTGCATTATAGAAGGCTTAATTGTATCATGTTTTTCCCCTTAATGTTATTTCATGAGACTCAGTTACAAGATTGGCCTTTAGAGACTAAATTTCCAGTGGCTGTGTAATATACAAAATCTATTTAACCATCCCCCTATAAATAGTATTTAAATCAATTTCAATTTTTAAATGGGATCACACTGGCCTGGAACTAACTCTGTAAGCCAAGCCAGTCTCAAACTGTCAATCCTCCTGCCTCAGTTTCCCAAGCACAAAGATTACAGGCGTATTTCACTATGAGCAGCATAATTTCAGTTTCTGGTATGCTAAGTAATGTTGAAATGTATACCTAAATGATTAAAATCTACAGTTGGTTCCTGCAGAAACCACCACTAATTCAAAGGACTTGACTGTTTGCATGGCTCTTGCTAAATATTTGTGAATTGTTTTCTAAGAGTGTTGCACTAGTTAAAATTCCCAGAGCCACGCTTCAATGCAAACAAAGCCAGTTTCGAAGCACACCTCTGGGAATCATTTATCAACAACTGCGTATGATGTTGTTCAGCTCCTTCACGGTCCCTGCTTTACCTGTCTCTCTGTACCTGCCGGGGCCTGTGCTGAATCTCAATCCTGAGGATACAGACCATCAAACATGGGAGTGCCCACTCCAAGGTCTCCATCCCGGGAACTCATGCCAGAGAAACCTTCTGACCCAACAATGGCTACCTTTGAGGAACATTCTAGCAAGAATGATATCTCTATATATCTCATAGAAACCATCTGTGCTTAGTATAGTGCTTCTTAGCAGATGAACAAACCTTTGCCTTGTGTTCAGGTGCTGTGGTCTGTAATTTTATACACTTTTTTCCTGATTTTTTAAAAACGTTTTGTGCACATGCATGTATGTATATGCACAGGTGTAGTGTGTGTGGTGGGGGGGGGTGGTGGGTGGTGTGTGTGTGTGGGGTGCTGTGTGCTGTGGTGTGTTACACGAGAACACAGCTTTTGCCCTTATGATTGACTTCAGCATGTATCTCTGCCTACCCATCCCTAGAATCTGGTGTGATTGTGAGCCCCAGAGTAGGTGCTAATGCCACTGCAGAAAGTTGGGTTCCTTCATCCACTGCCACAGTGTCCAGATGGCTGGCCATAGAAGCTGCAGAATTATCAGATCCCTGCATCTCTAATGAAAGCAGTGAGCCAAGTCTGAGAGATGCCTGTATTCCAATGAGGGAGTCATCTAGTCTTGTAAGTGGAAACACCAGAAAAGTTGACTGTGCCTACACTCCAGTGTCCAAGTGGCCCACAGGGTGCCTAGAGCAAGAGACAATAGACCAGTTACTTAACCAAATGAAGCTGAGAGACAATGACAGAATCCTTTCCCCCATCCCAAGGACTCAGACAGCAGACATGAGCTGTGATGCATGCGTGGATCATGCTGAGGATGATGCTGGTTTTCTTCTCCAGTTTTCAACATCCAAGGTCATTACCACACTAAGTTCCTAGAGCTTTGAAGTTCTCCATGGGGATGACAGCTGGAGACAGACCACAGAGAAACTCTGGTCAGTGGAACTGGGGGCTACCTGCCTCTGAGGGGAAGGGCAGAGAGACGTTAGTGTCCGTAAAAACAAGGTGATGCCTTCAAGTATCTTAGCAGACTTGGGTCATAGCACACAGAAGTGTCCCCAAACTCCCATCTCCCTTGCTTTTCCTTTTCAGAAAATGGGCACAGAAGTTCAGCTTCACAAAATGTTGCGAAACTCCCTGGTTAATGAGGTCACTCCGTGGCAGATCCTGGGTCAGTCAGAGGGCTTAGCATATGATCCTGGGTTTGTGCATCGCATCCAGCCCCAGAAACTGGCATAGTAAGCTGGGAGTGACCTGATCATAAATAGCCAGAGGGAAAGGAGGCTCACAACTACACCAGCCTCTAGGGCTGGTGAGCAGACAAGCACGCTGAGGCCAATCTTACATGTAAAGGTTGTGTTCTTACTAGTACAGCAGAACCCCATCCCCAAAGTTAGTCTGATCACCTTTCCTTTTGTCTGGTTGTAACCTCAAAATAGCAATGTTCATCTTCTTCACTGGAAGAAAACACTAGAAGCACCACCATATCTCGAATCTCTTTTTATACAAAAGGGAGAAAGTATGCACATACACAGATCAGCGCCCACATGAAAAAAAACACACACACACACAGATTCTCAATGACCCATCCTCCTGTGACCAACATGACACCTTACTCACAAATTACACAAACTAAAGGCTGAAGCAGTGTAGGATCATCCAATAAATCATAAGCTCACATCAAAATCTATCCACTCAACTAAATCTGGGCCTGACCAAAATCATCTCTTTTTTGAACGCTGGAGTGGCTGATCTGCAAATGATGTGAGATCACTCAGAGCATAGTTATTCAACACTGATCTCCTTACTCTCTGAGTTATTGTACTTTAATTAGCATTTAGTAAAGATTGTGAGATGATCCATGAAACAGCTCTGTGTAGGGGAATCCCTGAAGCTCAGAGGAGAAAGGCAAAAAGAACCCAGTCTATTAACAGTCACTGAAAGCTGGGTATGGTGCTGTATACCAGCAATCTCAGCACTTGGGAAGCTGGAGAAAGGATGCGAGTTTAAGGCCAGCCTGAGCTATATAGTGAGATTCAGTCTAAAAACAACAAAACAAAACAAAACAAAGAAAACAAACAAAATCCTGGATTACCAACCAACAATTGACTGACTGACAGACTGACTGGCCGACTGAATGATTAAAAATGAATATTAGAAGGGCCTATCAACTGTTCTGCACAGGACCAGACACCAAGGCTGGGGAAGGGAGGAAGGAGGCAAATTTGAAAAGACCTGCCCGTCCAGCCAGTCCTCAGTCCCCAGAGTCATCCACCAAGGCTGGTCAGTATGCTTGACAGCCCACAGTAGTCCAAGAACAACAAAGACCTCCTCTGCAGGGAGAAAACCAGACTATGTTTTTGTCTGTAGCCACTCCCCCAGCAGCCTGGGTCCTGCCAAAGGACCCAGGTCAAGCCTGGGAGAGTTCCAGCTGGCCCGGATCCCCTCATAACTGCACTTGGCTTCATTAACCCAGCCCTCCCCTTCCAGCCAGTGGGGCAGGAAGCCTTCTCCAGGCCTGTTTTTCAGCCTGTGTTTTATTCTCTCTCTCAGAAGTGGGGCAGATGATTGTCACAGTAGAAGGAGAACCTGCTGGGAAGGTAGAGAGTGAGCTGCCCAGGCTTGGGATGGTACCTCAGGGCTGTGCACTCAGGCACCCCAGCACCCACTATCCTGGCATTTCCTGGCACAGCCCTCCTGATAAGCTTAACCTTTGTCTGAGATCACTGGAATTCTGCCTCAGAAAAGAAAACATTGAACTGAGTGTGGAAAACAGGGGAGATGGGATGATGCCAAGACCCTTGCTGGAAATCCTTAGCAGGGATTACTGTCTCCAGGATATGTTGCCCAAGACAAGGTACTTTTGTGCAGGAGCTCAGAACATCTGAAAGTCTCAGAGGCATTCTCTAACCGAGGCTTCTCAAACTTTCTGTGGTGGAGAGCCATTCAGTGAAAATTTCCAGTCTTTTGTAGAAGGATACTTTGGTCAAATACCAGAAAAATGACTAGGAAAAAATAAAATAGAAAACGACAGCATAAAAATTCATTGGGCATACTCCCCGATACTAAACAATATCGAAGTGCTGTGCCCATCTCCAAGTGTTCATTCTCTGATACCTGCCCTGCACAGACTGTTAACAAATAGTTCACAGACCATACTTAGGGTCTAGTCTAGATTCAGTATATAGTTTAGGTACCCAGAGCTTTGGGGCTCATTAGAAAAGCCCAATCTCGTGTACCACCCCAGACCTACTGAGCGAGAATTTTACATTTGCAAAAAGCCCCCACATACTTTTGAGTATGTCTACATTTGAGATAAGATAGATTGCCCAGGCCCATTGTTTAATACACTACAAAAGTTTTTTTTCACACTCAACCCTAGAGATGTCTTTGAGTAAATACAAAGGTACTTTGTGTTAAAGCATCTTAGCTGAGGGGCTAAAGGAATGGCTCCATCAGCAAAGAGCTCCCCTTTAAAAGAGAAGGAGACAGCTCAGTGGTTAAGAGCACTGACTGCTCTTCTAGAGGTCCTGAGTTCAATTCCCAGCAACCACAGGGTGGCTCACAACCATCTGTTAATGGGATCAGATGCCCTCTTCTGGTGTGTCTGAAGACAGTGACAGCGACAGTGTACTCAAATGCATAAAATAAATAAATAAATCTTTTAAAAATATACATAAAAGAGAAGGCACTAAGCTCGAACCCTAGGACACATGCAACGTAAAGCAAGGCATGGTGGCATGTGCTTATAATCCCAGCATTGGGGAAGTGGAGACGAGCAGATCCCTGTGGGTTGCTGGCAGCCAGCCTGACCTACTTGGCAAATACCAGGTCAATGGAAGACTCTGGAGACGAGGAGCAGGACAAAGAAGGAGAAATTAAAAAATGAGTGAGCAAGGTAGATAGTTTCAGAGGAACAGCATATGAAGTGGTTCACACAACACATACACATAGTGCATGTACACTTGCACACACAGAGTACATGCACATGTATATGCACATACACATATACAAAAGCATACTAACTATGTTGGAGCAGAAGGCAGTATAGATGGACAGAGTCTGCAAGCTGAACTATTTTATGGATACTTGGTAATGAGCAAAACAAAGCAGAGAAAAAGTGGAGGATGGAGATCTCTGCATGCCATAGATGTGTGTTTAGAAGCTTCTAGACAAGAATACTATACAGGCTAATTCAACAGTGAGACAGAGAGTAAGCATGAGGGATGTGAGATGTTTCAGAGCTGCTGTGAGGATACAGAGCATTTCAAAGGGCAACTTGGGAAGTCCAAGGTCAAAGAAAGGGGGCAATTTGAGTCTGTAACTGAAAGGGCTGGCCTGACTGGAGACAGTAGCCTATTTATTTACATCATGTCTATTGGCTGGCTGATTGGTATTCAAGGAGTTGGTTACCAGTCACTAGGCTATGCACCCTCAGTTGTAACTACTCCCCTAATATGTTTGGGCCATTAAAGGCTCTCCACATCCTAGTCTGCCTCCAGTATAGAGCCAGAGAGGCTGGATGCTTCCAGGAGCCTCTCTGCCTTTCCATCTTCCTACATGCCTCCGCCTCTGCCTCAGACTGCAGACTTGTTTCAATCAATTTCCACTGAGTAGTAGGTTAGTGTTTAATTAATAAAGCCCAACTTGTACAGGAGTAAGAAGAGAGTCACAGTGGCGTCAGCCACCCCTGAATTCTCTGAGCATCATATAAGTATGACACTAACATCAGTGTGACCCCAATAGGAGATTCTTCTCATTCTCTAATATAATCAATTCCTAGATATGGGGTAACACTTGAAAGTGGGGTCGCCAGTGATCATCTTTCTCAAGTCATCCAGTCAGTTTGTTTCCCTGCCCGAGACCAAAATGAGAAAAATGATGTTTTATAAATCCCGGGATTAACTAAGCTTAGTCACTAAATGACAGCGGCGTGTGTGTGTGTGTGTGTGTGTGTGTGTGTGTGTGTGTGTGTGTGTAACATTATGTCATTATCAACTACTTTTGACTCTCAGTTTGTGTTCAAACACTTGTTTGTGATCACTCCATTTCCTTTGGCCTTGGCCTTGTATCTTTTTTCTCCCAGAGGGACTCCAGCATTCAAACCCCTGAGGACTAAATCACTGTGAGTCTGTCCTGTAGCCTTTCTGTGTTTTCCTCTAGAGTACCCAGGCCTCCATGCTGGGGCATACTAGCTTCAAGAGTGGCTCAGGTCTAGGATTCAGGATTGGAGGAATTTGAACCAGAGGATCATGGAACTGTCTCATTCCCTCCTCTCCTTTAATCCTCTCCTGTAATCCTGAGAGGCACTGGAAAACACTAGCCTTCATTACTCCACACTTCAAAGTGGGATATCAAGCCCTGTAACAGATGAGAAAACTTCGAGCTGAGGGTGCATGGCATAGTGACTGATAGATAACCAACTCCTTGAATGCCAACCATCTGGCCAATAGATATGATGTAAATAAATAGCCTACTGTCTCCAGTCAGGCTAGCCCTTTCAGTTATGGAATAACTGAGTAATAAAAAGTGCCAAGCAACTCAGACAAGCTGTATCCTACCCAGACCTCGGACTGGAAGGCATAGCTACAAATTCAGCTATCACAAACATCTTCTGACAAAGTAAGTCCCCAAACAAGTGTGACCCACTCATCTTTGTTCTTTGTGGGTAATCACAACCCCCTCTCCCCACCCAGAGCGGCCCCTAGAAATGTTTGTCTATGTGCAATGTATCACTTGAGAACCAGAACACTCAGATCAGGGTGTCCTCTCATTGGTGGCTCATGAGATGGGCTGTGACATCTTTTTTTCCATTTCATGCTTTTGTGTTTTCAATCTTATGAAATGATGTCAGCAATAAAAAGAAAAATTCTTGGCTGGTGACTCAAAAGTCAGGCAGCAGAGGAGGCTTGTGGAGCAGTAAGGGACACAGAGGGCCAGCTCTGAAACTTCTCCTAGGCTCCATAGTCTTGAGGAGTTCCCTTTCAACCCCCCTCCCCTTCCCCATTTCCTTCTGAATGAACAAAGGGCTGATGGATCCTTGTTTCTATCCTCCCTCAGAAACCAGGCAGAAGGCATGATTGGAAAGATGATGTACATCCAGCTAAGAGTATGGGCTATGTCAAATGTTAACCAGAGCAGGGGTGGCATGTGTGCCTGGTAGTGTGGCCACTTTCCAAGATGATGTCAGCATGGCTTCTGTGCTCACAGCTACTCAGTCTACATTTGTGCTCCCTATATAAACCAACAGGGATGAATAACACATTGCCCTGAATCTGGAGGGGGGAGGGACCTTAGCCATCCTTCAACCTGAGGAGCGATGAATGAGAAGGGCTAATGGAGGTCACAAGGAAGGAGTCACAGGTGGAGCATGCTAAGGAAGAGACTTTAGGGATGGATATAACCAGTTCAGGTTACCAATAGTGGTAAGGACCTGGGGGACCAAATCCTGTCTCTTTCTTCCCATTGCTATCCTTCTGCCAAGTTATGCTTATGACACTGTTCCCCGTCACCAGGACAGGTGGTATAGAAGTGTAGGACTGTGAAAGGCAGCCTGCTTCCTGGTTTAGCAAAGGCTAGAAACTCCTATGACCCTGAAGGGGTGGAAGAAATTTTGCCCCATGCTCCTGGGCAACTGGCTCCTGTCACATAGCTACAGCCCCCCATATCCCTCCATAGATCAGTTGCATAAGGGCAAAGCCCCAAGCCCCAAGGTGGTCATATAGCCCCAAAACAGATCTGCATTTTAATGAGGTACCTAAAGGCCTGGAGGACTTAGCCAATAAAATATCTTTCCCAGACACTCCTCCCTGCAAAAGGTATTTAACCTCAGGCCCTCAGTGAGGGTTTTATTCATTTACTTTCTGCCATGACAATAAGTGCCTTAAAACCATGGACTGCCTCTTTTCATCAGGATCCACCATGGGGAGCAATGGAGAAGGGCTTCACTTAAAGACCCGCTATCTGACCTCCTGTAGAAGGCCTCTCAGTGCTCCCAGCTGCTCTAGGCTAGATCCAGCCTGTGGGCCTCCACTCCATTCTCAGCTCTTCCATGGCTCACAGCTGCATCTGGGTGCCCAAGAGCCTGAGAACCGATGTTCCCAGCCTCCTTGCAGGCCCAGGGACCCCCGAGTCAGCTCTGGCTGTTCCCCAGGACCTCAGACCGTACTCCCCCATCCCCGGAGCGGTGTTCTCAAGGCTTCTCCATAGTCCAACACCCTCCTAGCAATGGCGTGGGTTAAGCCACAGTCAAAACTCCTGCGTTCTGCCTCCCTAAGCACCCTGAACCTTGTGGTGGAGCAGATGTAGGACCCCACCTAATTCTACATAGAAATCCATAGAGTCTATGAAGACTATAAAACTCAGTGACAGGCACATGTCAAAAGCTACCGGGTTTGTTTGTTTCTGTCCTCTTCTGGGTCTTAAACCCACTAGACACTCAGCCCATATTATGACACTAGAAAGTATGTATATACATGGAGGAAAAAATTAGACTTTACCATGGTGGGGACAACTGAAGTCCTAATATGTTTCCAAGTAGGAATAACATGAGGTACTCTTTTCAGATATTCATGGCTTCAGATCTGTCTTTTAAACATAAGATATTTTCCTCAGCCCCTCCATCATTTACTTCCAGAGTTCTCCTTTCTGAGTCCCCAGCTCAGATTCACCATATCCTGATAAGTGGCTCAGGTGACAGTGACATTTTGGATGGGTATCAGATGTCCAAGAGGTTCCAAGTTGCTGTCTGGTCTCCGTATTCCTCTATGTGGGTTGAGGTGCTCAGCTTCTGTGCTGTCAAGAGCCTGGCTTGACAGCTACTGTGGTAACAGCCAGTATCTAACCTCCTCTGGGCCATCCCAGTGGAACCCGGTCAGAGACTGTGGATATCTTACAAATCACAGCTGTCCTGGTCACTGTGCAGGCAAAGACCCCAAGGCCAGTCAGTAGATACACATGGATGTTGTTGTTTGCAAAACTTCAGTGGTGCTCAGATATGCTGCCTCTGTGTCAGATGATCAGCCAGGTCCAGGTGTCTAACAACATAGAAACCTCTCTTCTCAAGATGAGAAGAAGGACCACCTAATCTTCCCAGCAAGGCCCTACCTGCCCCCTCTTCACCCCATAGACTAGTTACATTAAACTGTGCTAGAACCCTGCTCTAATTGTCAGTTGCATGCTCTGTGGTTTCAAAGACTATTCCCCACCAACCATTTGGAGACACCTACTGGCTCTTCACAGCTAAGCTGTGCTTGCTCTGTACCTGTTTAACATGCCCACCCCACCATCACCTAGTCCAGTGGTGGCCCTCATCTCCTCCACACATAGGGACCGTTTCTTTCTCTATCCAAGGCTCCTGCAGGTCATCACTCTGACTCCCCAACCAGACATTGGTGCTCTAAGTTAAGGAATTTGCCCTTCTTATAAGGCTATCAGACAAGCACTGATGATACTTCCAGGCACACAGTGGAGCTGTTGGTTGGGGCTGATTTCTGGAGGGGGTGTCATGAACCCAATGTCAGAGCCATGAATGGAAAGAACATAGCCTCACATGCAACTGGACTTTGTAGCCAGGGCTAAGAGCTCACCAAGCTTCTTGCTCAGTTCCTAATTTTATTATCCCAGCATTTACTTATTCTATCTGAGAGGTAGTTACTGAGATCGCACCAGAGCCCACTATACAGTGCACTGAGAATAGAGAGGGCAGCAAGACACGGTATCAACTCTCTGGAGATGGAAGAAGTAAGAAAGACGGAAGATAGGACAGTGTGTTGAGGAAAGACTGTGCTAGGGTACCCATGGCTGAGGCTCCAGTCACCTCATGGGTGCAAAGAATGTTCGGTTCAGTGGGTAAGGGGTAGCCAAATTCGTCTGAGATGCCAGGACATGGATCCCTCTTCAGAGTAGGGATATAAAGCCTGGGGTTGCCTGAGAAGCCTAACTGTGCAGCCAGAAGCCACCCCGCTACCAGACACATTACCAATTCCAGGCACAGAGCCCATAAGACCCAGGCCACCCATTCACACCACCGTGTCTTTTTATTTTTTTTCCCATGCTAACTGGCCTCCCTGTCTGACCTTCCCCAATCCTCCAGTAACCTGGGTGTCTGCCTGGCTAGCAGCCACCCAGAATTTATTTATTTTCATTTTTTTTTCCAAGCCCTGGCTGAGACCCAGGACACATGGGAAGGGGCGGGGTAAGGGGGATGGGCTCAGCTTATGCTTATGCTAAACCTGCTCTTCCATTCAGCCCCTGTGCTAGGCAGCCAAGTTGCCTCTGAAGTGATGCCCAACCGGGAAGGGCTGCCTCTGTCCTACCCTCTGGGGACTGCCAGGCTGAACTAGTGCAGATGGCACTGGCAGATGCCAGTATCAAGGGAGCTCCCTCCTCCTGGCTAATGAGGGAGCAGGTGAGAGGACCAGAGAGCCAGACCAAGGGTAAGAAGTGGAACAAACACTAAATTAAAATTAGGAAACCTGGATTCTAACCCCAATTCTATAACTAATAGGCTGGGTGACAGTGCACAAGTCACATTGCATAGGGACACCTCTCTGAACCCGAATATCCCTATGATCTGTGTCCATGCCTCTGCTCTAGGAGTGAGCATAGGAAACAGCCTAGGTCCCTCATTTCTGTACAACTGACCTGCTGTGGATTCCTGGGAAAATCCTGCTAACCTCCTGCTAAGGTTAACAGGCCATGAGAGGTCACATCCCATATAGAACAGGACTGAAACAGAGCTAACAAAAAGGGCTTAGGCCACCACTGAACCCAGGATGGAGTCAGAGGATTCATGGAGCACTCTTTTATGTCCTCCCCTGCCCAATGGAGTCCTCCAATATGTCCAGTGTGGAGCCAGCAGTCTGTCCACCTATCTAATCCTGCTCTCACCTGGCTTCCATGCTTCCTTCCCCTTACTGACTCTCCTATAACCCAAGTTCTCCACGGCCATCAGAAGCTTAGAGCTATCAACCTACTAAGTTCTCAGTCTGGGAATTATCAGCCTTTGGGGACTCGGCTCCCCATCGCATCCTCACGTGGCCTTCCCTTTGGGAGCAGTGGAGTACTGCATGGTCCTGTAGATGTGAGTCGCATCCCCCTGCAGACCCACAGCAAACGGACATCAGCCAGCAAGAAGGACATCTGAGCATTTAACTACACCTTTCCCACTTGAAGGGATGGAGAAAGCCGAACAACAACAACAGCAAAAACTTGTTTGGGGCTAATATAAAGGCTGGCCTGACAGGCCCTCCAGACTTCTGGGAAGTGCCAGGACTGAAAATCAGTTTCTCGAATGCATGCTAGTGAGCACACTGGAGGATGAGGGTGCTTGGTCGCCATCTGGGGCAGAGAGAAGTTGGTAGAGTTAAGGACAAAATAGGCAGGAAGTTGCTTTAAATGTCAATACTATCAAAGGAGGATATAAACGAATCCCTGGAGAAACTCTGTAGAAGAGGGTACAGCAAGAAGAAATGGAGGACAGCAGCTTGGAGCCAGGTAAGAGCCTTTCTAAGTTTTTCAGGCAGCCATATATCTCTGAGCTATGCACTACATGAAGTCTCCAAGGCCTGTGACAACAGAAACAGAGAGAAAAGACTGTTCCCCCTCTCACCTCCCCCTCACAACACACACCAGGATGCACTGGTGCCTCTGATAGACCCTTTGATGGTTAATTTTAATTGTCAATTTGGCATTAATCTAGAGTCACTTGAGAAAGAAGTCTCAATGAGAAATTGCCTATATTAGGTTGACCTATGAGCATGTCTGTGGGGGACTGTTTTGATTAAGTTAATTGCAGTGAGGAGATCCACCCACCCTGGGTAGCACCATCCTCTGGGCTGGGGATCCTAGACTATATGAGAGTAGAGGAAGCAAGCTCAGCATTAGCATGTGTGTGTTCATTCGTTTCTCTCACTGTTGGCTGTGGATACAACATAGACAGTTGCTTCAAGTTCCTATCACCTCAACTCTCCTGCAGTGATTGATGGCACTCTGAAATTATGAACCGAATAAACCTCCTCTCATTTAATTTCCTTTGGCATAGTAGCAAGAGGAAAAATAACCAAGTCAGACCAGCTAGCAAATGTGGCTGGCCAGGTCATAAGATAAGGCCGAAGATGAGGTGCAAGCTCCTTGCAAAGATGGGAAAATGCCATTTGACTCTGCCTCCAAGAAGAAGCAGGAAGACCAGATGAAACTCAGGAGCCACTGAATCTAGAAGGGACAGTGATGACTGCCTGGGCTTTGGTGGTCAAGAGATGCATGGTGAAACCAGTTTCTCCCCAATGCAGAACCAGACCCTTCATGCCTAGGGTCTGCAGTCCCTCATCAGTCCTGGGCCAGACTCCTCACCATGGGGCCTACTCTCTTTTTGGTTGGGTAATCTTTTGTTCTGTCTGCTCCCTAGTTATGGAAGACAGTTTCCCAAGAGTGTCCTAGCTTGATGGAACATAAACTAATCCTCAGGAAGGATGATGTAGTCTAGGGCTTTCGATGGACACCTGATTAGACCTGAGAGAGCTTAGGTCAAATGTATCTTATAAATATAAAGTTGGTTGCATCAAGTCCACCTTGGAATGTCCCTGCCATGGATGACAGGACAAGACACAAGGGATTCAGTCAGACACCCACCAAAGAGGTCCATGCCAGATCCATGCTTTGGAATGCAGGAAATATCCTAAGGCAGTAGTTCTCAACCTGGGGTCTTGACCTTTTTGGGGAGACAAACAACCTTTTCACAGGGGTCACTTAAGACCATTGGAAAGCACAGATGTTTACCTTACAACTCACAACAGTATTAAAATTAAAGTTATGAAGTAGCAACAGAAATAATTTTATGGTTGGGGGTCACCACAACAGGAGGTAGGGTATTAAAGGGCCACGGCATTAGGAAGGTTGAGAACCATTACCTAAGGGAATGAAGAGATCCTGGACTTCCCTAGAGAGCCACGGAAGTCTCTAGCACAACAATAAGCAGCATTTACGTAGCACTCACATACACTGAATGTTTGTTTCCACAGAGGTAAGTTAAGTGGCATCTAATTCACATTCTATAGCCACAAAGATGAAGGCACAGGATGATTAAGAATCATGCCCGAAGTCAAGCAGTAGATTAGTCATAGTCAGACTTTAGCTTGTAGATGTTCTTTCCAAAAACTGCACCCCTCCCCAACACCCAGACAGTCTTACGTAGTCCAGATTAGCCTGGACTCACTATAGAGCCAAGAATGACCTTGAAATTCTGAACTTCATGCCTCCACCTCTCGAGCGTTAGGGTTACAGGGGTGCACCATCATGCCAGGTTTACGTGGTACTTGGCATTAAACCCAGAGTACACAAAGTAAGCGCTTCACCAAGTGAACTACTCAAGGCCATGCTCTTAACCAATGTATGGTGTGGCCTCTCCAGATTGAATGGGACCACTGGCTTCTTCAGGGCCTGTCCTGGCTTTCCTGGTGTGAGAACTCTGAGGCTGGCCCTGACGGACTCCACACACTGGACTCATCCCCTGGTTCCTGTCACTCTGACAGCTGCTTAGGGGTGGAGGTTGAGACCTCACATTGCACATGCTTTGCTGGGAAACCCAGCCATCCACTGGAGGCTCAAACTCCTCTCTGTAACCAGTCTTCTCGAAAATTGTACAAATGCCGGAAGATAAAAGCGCGGGGATCGGCATGAATGGAGTGGGTTTTTCAGAAACACCATTTAACATCAAGAGCCTTCTGATGTGAGCGATTTGGATTCTGGTGCATTTCTGGATTGTTTGTTGAATTATGCATCAGCAGCTTCTGTTGCCGTAAAAAAAAGCGCCACCGCCACTCGGGCTGTTCTGAAACCTGCAGCAATGGAGACAGTTGGGCGCACAGTTTGGGTAGTGAGATTTGTCTTTGATGACAGTGAAGCAGCAGAAAGAGAGAAAGAGAGGAGTGGGGATATAGAAAAATGGGAATAGAAAGAATCTGGGGAGCAGGCAAGAGAGTCCCACATTTACACAGCCCGCTCTCAAGACAACCTCGTACCAGAGAGAACCAAGAGGTGAGCTGATGGTTAATATGGGCTCAGACTTCCCGGGGTCCATCCTCACCATGAGGCAAAAAGCCAAGAGAGAGCCAGAATTCACCCTTGTGCAGGATGAAACACACCCAGACTGTCAATCATGTACCTGAAGTGGGAAGTTCTCAACCAAGTTTCTACTTCCTTTTTACTGGGTCAAGGGCAGTTCTCCCGTTTACTGCAGGCTGGTAAACTCATCATAAAACTACAGTGGTGGACAGCACACCCATGTGACAAAGGGCACAGAGCAAGGAGGAGAAAGAACCACAAATTGCATGCTATTCAGTGGCTGGGATTCAGTTACAACCCTAGTCTCTTGACATCCTCCATTCCTTTCTCCTTCCATCAAATCTGACCATCACCTATCCTTCTGAGGAAGCTCTCAGCATCTCTGATGGCCCCCAGACTGATAGAGCCAAGTTGGGGGCCTCGGGCAATGGAAAGAAACCATATATATATATATATATATATATATATATATATATATGCACACATATAACACACACACACACACACAACATGTATATATAAAAACCCGAGCCATCTGCTACAAAGCCGAACTCTGCCTCTTCAAAGACATGGATCTAAATGGGTTATTTAACTTGTCGTAGGTGCCTCAGTTTCCCCACCTGCCAAATCAGCTTATCATTGTTCTTTTCCTTGTTGGACAAGGACATATATTGGAATGTCACAGCACAGGCTGTGATACTGGACAGTCAGTAAACATTATCTTGCTGGTTCCATTGTTAGTCTCAAGAGAGAGAAAGGAAAAAAAGAAGGAAGGAAGAAAGGAAAGAAAGATGAAGAAGGAAGGGAGGGAGGGAGGGAGGGAGGGAGGGAGGGAGAGGGAGGGAGGAAGGAAGAAAAAGAAAGTAAAGAAAAATGTCGTGATTTTAGAAGACCTATTGGGTCAGCCAGGAAGGTTCTATGGAGCGTCTTGCCCACTGAAGGGACTGTGTTCTCACTAGTGCAGAGCCTGCTTGGTCTGTCAAGCAATGAACTCCATGCCCACATCAGCCAGGCCAGGAGGCCCCAGGGAGTGTGTTGGCATCATGTCAGTGGAGCCGCTATCCATGCTGGTCTTGCAAGAGCCTCATCCCTACAGTGGTCCTTTTCAGGAAGCCAGCGAGCCAAAACTACTCTCTTGGGCTGGCCCTGTTTAAGACCTGGGCTCCAGGGACACGGGGAGGCCCCTCAGCCCAATTATAAATCAATCTAGCAGCTCTTACAGAGCCCACAGCCATAAATGGCTCTAAAAGCTCAGCCCTTTTCGGCCTGCATGCTCAGGGCTCCAGGATTAATGAGCATCAGCTGGCAGCAAGCTGGTAGGGACAGATGCTGACCTAATGAACAGGGTGGCCCAGCCTGTGCCCATTGGATGTGGGCAAGAGCGACGAGCAGGTGTTCTTGTCACGATGGCCCTTTGCTGAGTGTCATTTTGAAAGCAGGGCTGTTGTCACCAAGGGCATCTTGTTATCCCATCCTGAATCACCCACAGAAAATATAAAACATAATTCACAAAGGCCAAGTACCTCTATTTGTTATTGGGTGCAGGACCAGGTTTGTCTCCGGGACTCTCACCTGGAGGAAGGGCTTGGAACTCTGGACATCATTTCCCTCCCCACAACACCTGTTTGATGCTGCATCGAAGTACAGAGACCCCACTAGAACTTTTCTGGGCACTTGCCAGGCATAGGCATCTTCTTCCACACATGAACTTGGAGTTTGCCTGAAGTCGACACACATCTATGCAGGTTTTAAGTGATGGCTAGTCTCCACCAATATGCTCATCACCAAAGGGCATCAGATTGGCCCTTCTGAACTCATATGAGGTTCTAGCATATATATATATAAAGATAATGCTTGTTTGTTGAGTATTTAAACTATGCCAGCTCTTTCAGTCATGAATTTATTTAGAAACTACAAGTGAATGACAGTGAGTAAAGGGTCACAATATAGGGAAACTAAGTGAATCAGAAAAGAGAAAGATAATTTTGACCAGAGAGATAATGAAGGACTTCCTGGAGGAGGCAGCATCTTCATGCTCCCACTGCACTCCTGGTGAGGGCTTGAGAAAGTTTTCCAAGGAGATACATGTATGCTTTGGAAGGCAGAGGTTTGGTGCAACAGGGTACATTTCATTTTGGAGGGAGCTATAGCCTGAGAAATGCTACCAGGATGAAATTTCAAAATCGGGGTTTTATCATGGACTAAAGGATTTCTCTTTTAACTGACTTTTTTTTCTTTTCTGTATCTGTCCAGAATGTCAATTTTTAGAGATAAAATTTACACTTAGTGAAATATTACTAATACTTGTAATAGTAAGTGTTCATGTTGGTGAAGTTTTGACAAACTGTGTTCACCTGTGTAGCTGAAATTCTCATCAATATCTAGACTATTTATATTGGGGATGAAGTCTAAGAGTGCAACCTTTAAATCTGATCATCTGGTATCCACATCTGCTGGGCATATGTGAACTAAATATATCAGAATGGCTCACCTTCCTCCTCAGGAGCAAACAGAAAATAGAGTCAAGCCCACCTAGGGCATCGAATGCCTAATCAAGCAGGACATCATTCATCTATCCCAAGAAGCAAGCTTCCCTGATGACACAGAGTAGGTGATGAAACTCTCCCGATAAATAAGGGAAAGAATCACTGTCCCCTGGGTAAAGTCTCCCAAGGAAACGGTATTCCTCTTTCTCTTGTGTGATGCTAATGTCAAGAGCCCTTGCCAAGATATGAAAGAGCATTTTTCTGTTTGGCCACCACCTTGTTTTCTACAACATCTCAGACTTGATTTGTAGGGTTTGGGAAAAGCAAGCTAGCGGCCACCCAGAGTACTCCTAAACTGTTCAGTTGACCAAGCCTCAGAAAAAACATGTCTCAGTCTCAGGTTTCCTCGCTTTTGCTTTCTGTGTTCATGGGCTACACCACTGCCTGATGGTTTTCCAGCTAAAACCTTTGCAAATCCCCCAGAGAAAAACAGACATTTCAGGGCCAACATCCACAGACAGGGTGAGATCTGTGGACTTCTCAGACTCCTCAGTACCCAGGTATGGCATAGCTGGCCACACACCAACCCTTTCACCCTCTAAGACCCCAGATGTGCTCCTGGGAATCTCTCCCTTTGCTGGGGACAACAGGCTTCTCGGCAGCATCAGCCACCGTTCCAATCAGATTATTTCTCACTTGCAGGATTGCACAAAGAGGGAAAAAAATAATGCTGAACATTCTGCTCACGGAAGAAAAAATAGCAGCAGAAAACTGTCACATTGTTTGGTCTATTTTCAATTTCATTTGTGAGCCCTGCAAATAGCTATCTGTGCCAGCGGGCCAGAGGAGGTCTCCAGCAAACGCATCGCACACCATCCCAGCTCCAAGTGTGGATTTACAGAAAGACCCTTAGTCACGTCATCTCTTCATACTATAGTTCTGCACAATGTGACCATGGTGGGGGAAAGCTGAGTAAAATGTACAAGGGACCTCTCTGCACAATTTTTTGAAAAATTTGAGCAACTCTATGTTTATTTTAAACAACTTTTAAAAGCATAGGTCTGAGTTACTAGCACTATAGTCTCAGCATCAGAGTTTGAAACGGTTCTCAGAATGTCAGTGTGCATGCAGGGCTACAAACTCTTGTTCACACAGGCTGAGAAGGTCAAACATAAAAGTATAAAACCAGGAAGTCATTGGTATGCCTTCAGGACCAAAGGCTTAGTTGTGAATGAAGCTGGGAAGAACATGGACAGGAGTTAAGGGGGAGTCGGGTCTAAGCATGACAGGGATGGAACTCATTCAGGATGCAGCAAAGGAGAGGAAAACAGACAGCATGCAGGCAAGGAGCATCCTGGGCCAGAAAAGAAGGATGCACCATCCTGCGGCGGAGAAGGACAGAATGTGGGGATCTCTATAGAGAGAAGGTTTATATATGTAAAAAAAAAAAAAAAATCACAACCTGTCCTGGCACCTGAACAGGTAGATCTACGTACATCTGGGCCAGCAACAAGCCCTTGCAGACTGTCAGGAGTAATTGTCAGCAAACAGCCAATTCTCCAACAGACACTTGGCATTCCTCAGCTAACCAAACGTGGAGACCTTATAGTGACTCCAGGAGACAGCACTGATGGGGATCGAGGTAAGTCGTCCTTGTCATGGCTCATGTCCCTTTGCCTGTCTGCACATATCTGTCTTAGATATTTCCAGCCGAAAAGCCAGTCATGTACCAGAAAATCCTAGACATGACCTGGGAAAGGCTAACAGAAATCTCAGTGCCCACATAGCAAGTTAATGCTCTTGACTTACAGGGTCTCTTGAGTCACTCACTGCTCAATGCCTCTATTCTTATTTTATACACAAGGCTAATAGAGTTGAGTGTCTGTTGCCAAGCCCACGGCCAATTAAAAAGAGCAAATTGAGCAGGAGCAGCAGAGCTACATCAGACAAGATGACTGATGACAGTGAGCAGTGACAGGTAACAGACACCCTGATGGTTGGAGGAGGAGGGAGACATCTATGCCAACTTCACTGGGGTGCTTACCTAACACAGGGGGTCGGAGCAGCAACCTGACAGAGAGCTTTGAGACACTCAATCCAAGTTCTAAAAGCCCCACAGAGCCTCTTCTTTCTTTAGCTTTTGATTGGTATCAACCGACCTAATGTGTGTAGAGCAGTGAGTGACAGGACCCTGTGACAGGTGACCAATGGGAGGGACAGCAGGCTAATCATTCTGATTCCAGGATCAGCACAATGCTGTCCTAGTCCATACCTGTTTTCTCCTACTCTAGTGCTATTGCCCTCCCAGGCACTCAGAGCAAAGGGCAAGTTTCCCTAGAACCACTCGGTCTATAGCATCAACAAGGCTTTACCAAAAGCAGCTAAGAAGTGGGGGAACCCCTTCCTATATCATTGGGATGGGTCCAGTGTTTTGAAGGCTATGGGTCTTGCTGTAACCTCCGGTCAAATGTGGTCAGACACACTGCATGTCCTTTAACCAGTTACATGAGCACCCTCTCCCATCTCATCTATCATTCAGGACCTACACATTATTAGCAAAATACAGAGAATGTAGCTGGTCCAATGCCGTTACTGGAAAACTGCTCCCAGGAGTGATGTAGAGCCTCTATCTGCCATTTGAGTTACACTGGCTAGCTTCACAGAGTTCTAAAAGCCCCAAGTCAGGCGGTAAGCCTGCCCTGGGAACGGGCAACACTCCAAGAGACAGTGCTGACAGAAAACCAGAGAGTTGGCCTCTCATGCTAAATGAAGACCAGCTCCCTGCCCCAACTCAAAGTCCTGACATGAGGGATGCACAGTGGCTGAGGATTCCAGCAAGGAGAATAGAAGCTGCATACTGAAGTCTCCAGATGCCCAGCCGGGTACCATCTTCTTCTAGAATCCCAACTCTCCATAGTGTCCTCTCTGGTCCCTGCATCCTGTTTTCACCCAGATATACAAACGAAGAGGAAGCCTGGCAGGGAGAAACACATTTTGAAATCAGGGGCCCCAAGGGAACAGGAAGCAGAGCTAGGAAACCTGGTAGACAGTGAGGAGGATGGAGGCTGCGTGGCTGGGGCTGGACTGGGGACTCTAATTGCTGCTAAAGGTTCCTGGGCAGCCTGGGAGACACCTGAAAATCTTCTGTGGCACTTCAAGCATGGAACATAAATCATTCCCTCTCACTTCTTCCCAATCTTGTTTTCTTGCTGCATCAGCTGAATCTTCCAATTGGCCTTGGTGTAAACGGGAGGGGGACACTTTTGTCTCTGCTTGCTTTCTTCTTCTTTTTCTCAGCAACCTCCTCCCTCTTCCACTCCACAGAAACTGATGACAGGGAATCTGCCTGCAAACCCAAGACGTAACTCTGTGGCTTCCCTTGACAGGAGGCACACACACAAACACACACACACACCACAAAGGGAGAAGAGTCTTTTGGGGACCCTTGAGGGAGGCTCCAGAACTAAGTGACCAGCAGGGAGAAAGCTGTCACCCAAACCTACTGGCTGATTCTTAAAACAGTCTCCTTCCTAGCAAACCCCTGTTCAGTGCAGCCAAAGGCATTTGTTCAAGAAGTATAATATAGCAGGGAGCAAAGCTTGCAGCTAATCAGGATGAGAGGGCTGCAGGGGGGCCTGTCACTCCCCAGGACCAGAACTCCCCTGGGCTCTGTGGGTGGTTGAGAGAGAAGAGTTTCTTTCACTTCTTTTGTTTCCATGGTTCCCAAGCACTTCCATGACGCAATAAGGGTCTGATCCCCTTGTGGAATTAACCCAGAGGCCCCACCCCAAGAGTGAGAGAGAAATGTGCACCTTCTGTGACCCCCTGGGAACTGAATAGAGACTGCACACAGTGCTGCAGCTTCTGAAGGTCCTTGCTTGGTGCTCCTCTCAGGAAGATGACTGGAGAGCTACAGAAGACTCCCGCAGTGGCAACATCCTCCAGCCTTCACTGGGGTCCTGATGAGGGAGAAGGCTTCGACCCAGGGCAGCAGCTGAATCTGCACTTTCTAACTCTTGGTGAACAGACAGAGACAGAGGTGGAGGGCCATGTCGTCATCTGGATGACAGAAGAGGATGGCCACACTGCTAATGCAGCTTGCTTGGTATTGTCAGGCTGGATCTGGCAGTGAACCCAGGGACATGGGGTCATTCATCACAGGGTATTAGTTTAGTGGTGAAGACTGGGACTCTCATATCACACTGCTTGACTGACATTTATGTGGCGACTTATGATGTAACTTTCCAGTGCTTCCTTTTGACCCCCAATAGAAGGATGGTAGTAAGAGCATCAGCTTGTGGGGCATAAAGATGAGATAAAACAGTTTCTGGGAAGTCCTAGGAACAGTGACAGCCTGATTCTGTAACTGGTCCCACTATGGAGCTTTGACCACCTTGAAACTCACTATGTAGAACAAGTTGGTCTTGAACTCAGAGATCCACCTGCCTCTGCCTCCTGAGTGGTGGGATTAAAAGCATTTTCCATCACACCCAGCTGCCCCTGATATTCTTACTGTGTTACCCTCAGGGACAAGGAGACCAGGAGGCATGGGAGGATGAAACCATGGGGGTGCAGGGATGGGTGACATAAGCCTTCTACTGGTTGATAGGTGATATGATTCTGACATTCTGTTTCTGAGAGAATACAGAGAGGTAGCTTTTTCAGAAGTAAACAAGAGAAGTAACTAGAGGTATATATTAATTACTTTACTTTTTAAAGATTTGTTTCTTTTTATTTATATGAGTACACTATAGCTATCTTCAGACACACAAGAAGAAAGCATCAGATCCCATTACAGATGGTTGTGAGCCACCATGTGGTTGCTGGGAATAGAACTCAGGACCTCTTGAAGAGTCTTCAATGCTCTTAACCACTGAGCCACCTTTCCAGCCCAGTTAGTTACTTTATTGTTAAAAATACCCATTGGAAGTGATTTAAGGTAGGAGAAGCATTTTCCTTTTTGGCTCACTGTTTATAGGGTACCATACATTATGGTAGAGAAGGGATGGCAGTAGAAAGGTACACCATGGCAACGAAGCATGAGGTAGGTTCTCATATGGCCACAGTACTGACCAAGAAGCAGAGAGCTCAGCCCAGAAGTAAGGGGCTAGGCTATAACCTTCAAGTCCCTCCTCTATGGCTCTGTGTTCTCCAGTGGGGTCCCACATCCAGAAAGTTCTACAACTTCTTCAATCCCCAAAATAGTTCCACCACCTAGGTAACCAAGAGCTCATGAGAGCCATTTCACATTCAGACATTCAAACCCTGGTATGTGTCTTCTCTCTCTCTCTCCTCTCTCTCTCTCTCTCTTCTCTCTCTCTCTCTCTTTCTCTCTCTCTCTCTTCTCTCTCTCTCTCTCTCTGTGTGTGTATATGTGTGTGTTGCCTACTTTCCTGTGAAGAATGTACTTTCTTTCCCTCTACAGCTGTCATAGCTACTTGTTGAAAGGTGAAGCCTCAAATCAGGAAAAGGCCAATCTACAGTGGAGATGAAGTTTGGGCTTTAAAATAGCTATAGCAATGTGTACCCTTAGCTTTTAGAGTTCCCAGGTACTAGTGAACCGAGTCACTACAAAGCCAGTTCTTTTAGCTCATTGTGCTTAAAAGATGGCATATCAGATGCTTGACTCTTGACTCTTGTCCCTCTCCTCCGTCATCCTTTCTTGAGTCAATGTCCCTGGTCTTCCCAACAATAGAAAACAAAGGGAAATGAATAGTTCCAGTTCCACACCATCCCTGGAAAGATTAGTGACAGCTATGTGCTTCCCTCCTCCTTATCTCTGTCAATAGAGAAGAACATGTTGGTTTTGTAGGTCTCACGATTTGAAAGTTCAAACGGCAGAGTCAAGGACACAATCTACGTAAGAGCTGCCTATCCTCACATGTGTTAGTGACACAGCTCATATGTTCCACTGCATGTCCCCACATGAAACAAGGCAGAGAATGCACAGAGAGCCTCTAAGGCAGTGATCCTCACCCTTCCTAATGCTGAGACCCTATAATACATTTCCTCATGTTGTGGTGACCCCCCCCATCCACAAAATTACTTCGTTTCTTCTTTGTAACTATAATTTTGTTACTGTCATGAATCATAATGTAAATATCTGATATGTAGAATATTTGATATTGACCCCTGTGAAAGAGTCATTTGGCATCTCCCCCAATCTGTCTCAACCCACAGATTAAAAACCACTACTATAGACTCTCCATCTCTCTCTCTTCCCCCTCCAAGAATTGCTTTAGAAACTGTTGGTTGAGATTTGACCTATCTATAGGGATTTTACTGGCTTTGAAGACAGAACTAAAACAAAGTATTACAGGAAAGCAAGTCTTCATCTGGATACCTGCAAAGACTGATATTTTCCTTCTTTATTCTATTACCTTTTTAAAATTCACTACCTTCCTGGCTCACTAAAAGGTTGTGACCCATGGTTTGGAAAGCACTGTTGGAGAGGCAGGGAAGTAACAATGACACAACGTGGTCACAAAGCTGCCCAAGATCCTATTTTGCAGAGAGACAGACTGCCTGACAACTTCAGAGCCCGAAGAGTCCCAGAGCTGAATCACGCAGTTAAAAAAAGGATAGCCTAGATCCCTGCCTGAGCCAGCTAGTTCGTGAAGAACCATTCTGTCCATCTAGAGACTAATTCTGAACACAGCCTCAAGTTGGCTCATTTAAAAGGTATAGAATGTCACTCCTGCCTCTCAATAGTGTGAGCATTCCCTTTGTGGCACATGAATGAAGCCCACATTAGATAAGTCACTCAAGCACGTACTCCAAGAACTTCCTTAGAATGGCGTTCAGTTACAAACTAGTCCAGTGAGGTTCCTTTTGTTCGCTCTGCTTCTGCAGTGTGGGAGAATGTAGCAACTTGGCTCTTATTCACACATTATTTGCCTTGAACTTCTCCTCCTTTTGGATGTCTCCAGGGACTGAAACTCAGGAGCCTTCTGACCACATGAAGGGTATCCCAACCCACTCCCACTCCCACCAAAATGTCCTTTCAACAGGAGGACTTGATGTTTTATCATACTGGAAATTGATAAAACTCAAAGTAAATAAATAGGAGAGAGCCCGTGAGTCACCTAATTTAGCATCCTTCTTCATGGTTAGAAGGTAGTGGCCAAAAAAGTAGGTGAGGGTCTTACAGTCACACACAGGACAAGAATGAGATCTGACTCCCAGGCCTGCTTGCTAAATGGCTTCTCTATAAACAAAGGAAGATGGTACCCACCCCAGTACTCCCAAGGTGACCCCCCACTCTCTTACTGTGGTAGGCTAGGTGGCTCTAGAAAACCAAAATGGAGTGAACAGTAACAATGAAAACAAAATCCATTTTCTAGGCTACCTTTTCCCTTTGTGGTATATAAAAAGGACCA
Source organism: Mastomys natalensis (assembly GCA_021653895.1). NCBI lineage: Eukaryota > Metazoa > Chordata > Mammalia > Rodentia > Muridae > Mastomys > Mastomys natalensis. Next base: position 495,422 of record JAJTUV010000278.1, read on the forward strand.
GTCCAAATAGGATTTCCATTTTCAAAGAACCATTCATCTATAATGTCCCCACTAAGCCATCAAATTGTGGCAGCAAGTAGTCTCTAGAGAGACCCACAGTCATCGCTCCTGACACTACATTGGGAAAACGACTCAGCCTTGCCCTAGGTGGATCTTGCCTGTCAGATCTTATGAGAGAAGCCCCTCCTCTCAACTGCCCTCTCCTCAAGTGTGGCAGAAATGACCTGACCCTTTTACTGAGTTAGGAAGGCATTAACACAGACAACTGAACCACCAGGGTGCTTTCACAAAGGTACATGATTTCTAGGGGAGATGTGTGTCTGAGTCCGTTGGTCCTGTACTCTATATTCTGACAAAAAAAAGATGCTTCCTTCACAAACATGCATACACACACTCATACCTATATACACAGCATAAGTGTATATTCTCACAGATGTTCACAGATCTACACAGACACATACAAATATGGGCAAAGTATATCGATTGTTCAGGTCCAGAAACATGACGAGGGACCAATCTATTGTTTTATTTTTATTCTTGGAAAGTTACATCATAACATCACTACATCTCTCCTGCTCTGGATAAAACTATCAGTCTGAGGAGCAGGTCAATAGCAGCTACGTAAAGTGGGACCAATTCTTTGCTTTGCAGAGTACGTTCAGAGCTTAATAAAACTTTCAAGAATGCTCATTAAAGCTCTTCATGTCAGAGTTTTTGTTTCTCACAACCGCTCTTGAACTCAGAAGCCTCAGATTTTTACACATCAGAATGAGGACTGTCTACCATATTAACAAAGATGTAATCAAATTTCATAGTTTTCTAGTGGGAACATAAATTGGAATAATTCTTTTGGTAAGCAATTTAGTACTAGATAGTCAATCCCTTAACATGTTCATACTCTCTGACCTAAAATACCACTTCTGGGACTCTAGCCAAAGGAAACAGTCTGCAATGCAAGAATTAAAACAACACAAATCTTTATGCACAATAATTTCCACATTAGCATTATTTATAACTTGAAAAGGAGAAGAACAAATATTTTTAAAAACCAAAGGAGAGTAGGTAAGTAAATTGTGATACATTCACATAATAGATTATTAAGCTGATGTTTACAATTATGTTTATGAAGAGTTTATAACAAGTGGAAAAATTAGTTGAGTTACAGGCTTTGATGAATAGGTGGGGATCGCATATGTAGTATATTCTTATACAGAGAACAAAATTAACATTGGGGGGACTGTGAGAATATCTCAGTGGGTAAAGAACTTGTTGTCCAAGTATGAGGCCCTGAACTTCGATCCTCAAAACTAACACAAAAGCTGAGCATGGGGGTACTCTAGAGAGACCTTGGAGGGCAGAGACAGGTGGATACCTGGAGCTCACTGACCAACAAGTCTAGCAACTTCTAGATCCAGGTTCAGTGGTGAAGCCCTTTCTCAAAAACATAAGGTAGAGCATGATAGACAATATCTGAAGTCAATCTCTCACTTTCCCATTTGCAGGCACCACAGGACAGCTCATACGCAAACACAAATTACATTCTAAAGGAGCGTAACTACCATAAAGTGGAAAATATGAAAGTACACAGGGCAGAGGCATTCAAGGCGTTTTTTTTCTACATATTTCTGTATTTTCCCAATCAAAAAAGTACATTGGTAGGTTTTGGGTTTTTTTGGGTTTTTTTGTTTGTTTGTTTTGTTTTGTTTTTTTGCTTTTGGTTTTGTTGTTGTTTGTTGTTTGTTTTTGTTTCTTGAGCTTTGAACACAGAGGGGTATTATTTGTAGAATAGTCTGGTTACAGGTATGCTACCACTCTGCAGGTGACCTCAAGGAAGTTAGGGTTCCTATCTGCTTGCTTCCCTCCCACTTCCCACAGCTAGCACTTCACCCCTCATAACTATCTCTGTAACAAGTATGTCAGATCACATGATCTCTGAAACCATTCTGTTGAAATGTTCTGTATCTCAAAATATCATCCTTCTGTGTTAGAGAATGGGATCTCAAAAGGGGTCCAAGAGGCGGAACCATCTTACAAGTAAAATACTATAATCATCCTAACGAGTGATGGACTTGGATGGTCTTCTGGAAGACGCAGCTGCTCCTTTACAGTCAGCAGAGAAACACGCTGACATGATGTCCTTGGGTTTGGACAGCTGGAGCACACATCCAAATTAAAGGGTCTTTGGCAGCTGTGCTGTGAAGCCAAGAATTTGAGGCTGGGAGAGGTGGGGGCTCTGAACCCTCTCTCAGGATGCTGGCTCGGGAACTTGATGGTCTACATTGGGACAACAGGATACATAACTAGTTTGTCCTAGAGCTTCCATATACAAAGATCTCTTAGCCAAGCTCCTTGGAAAGTGTGTGTGTGTGTGTGTGTGTGTGTGTGTGTGTGTGTGTGTGTGTGTGTGTAGTAGAGAGAAAGAAAGAGAGAGAGACAGAGACAGAGAGAGACAGAGACAGAGAGAGAGAGACAGAGAGAGAGAAGAGAGACAGAGAGACCTGGGTACAGAGTCATATCCCAAGTTGTCTGCCTCAGTTTTTAAGTCCCATTTCCTTGGTGTTGTTGGCTTCACTCCTTAATAATTTTTTATCAGTTTGTGGATCAGAAAGGAGGAGAATCCATGGATGAAACTGGCTTCCTACCCTGGATAAAGGGCTAAGTCAGTTTTTTTCCTTCCATGGTGAAACTCTATCTACCCAAGACCCTGATCATCTTTCTCACAGTGTAGAAAAACTACTGCTTGTTTCTGGATCAGATGTTCGGATGGATGTATCAGGGTGGATAGATGGTAAAACACGTAGTTGGTGAATGGCCACTATCTTTCACCTCAAGGCACAGGCTCTTCCATTAGCTCCCCACCCATGAACCCCCTAGCCTATGTCACCTAAAAGGTTTGCATTTTGCCCAGTAGGGGCTGTCCAGGGACTCTAATCAGCACTGTGCTTTGTGTCCTTCATCGTCAGGTATATATCTCACCTCTGCTTGTGCCCTCTTCCTGAAATAAGTCCACTGGGTTGAGAGACACTGCCCCTATATCCTAGATTGGAGAGTTATACAGAATAACCAGGATGGTCCATGTCTAACACTGGTCACCTTGTTGCTCAAGGTTGTTGAGGCTGGGCCAACAGTGGCTGGTGGACAGATGGGAAAGGCAGCCCATTTCATCTTTTCCATGTTTCCTCTGGTCAATTCTTCTTATTCATGTTTCCTTTCTTCAGACCAAGCTAGGAGTTCTTCTGACCCCTAGAACAGCATGGTGCCACTCTTCTGAGATTTCCAGCTAGCATTAATCGCAGTTCTCAGATGACATCTGCAGGATCTAGCCAAGATGCTATTCCAGGATTTATCCAGCACAATGAAGAAGCACCAAGAGGCCGAGTTTCTGGCCTCAGGTCACCCTGTCTGTCACACTCACAGCTGGGAAGACCTTCATCTTCACTGTTAGCCCCTCTCCAGAGGGATAATCATTAGGATTGTCACCTCCACCCCAGTGGGCAGTGAAGGACTTTGACAGCATGGCATTTTGCTCTCTGTGAGAGGCAGAAAAGTATGTGCAAATGGACACCCAGGAGGTTGACTCCATGGAAGTAAAGTTATGAACACTGCCTTTTGATAAAAATGTCATGGGGGGAGGGCTTTCTTTCATTTTTAGTTGTAAATGAAATCGTGCAAACTTCATCAAAAAATAGGCACCTATGACCATTGTCCTCTAGACTCGGTAGGGAAGGTCATCATGGTTCTTCTTTTAGTAATCTCTGTCAGAAGGGAAATGATACCAGGTACCTTCTCCCTTCTAATGGGCCATTATCCATCCTTCCATGCATTATCCACTGTGGGCCAGTATCCGCACTTGGATGCACTCCATGAGGATTCAGGGCTCCATAAGTAATAATCAGTTCAGTGGATATGGGTCCTTAGCATCATCTAAGGAGACTCTCAGGATCTTGGCCAGCATCCCAGTCATGTATGCCCTCACATGATCTGGTTGTTATGTGATAGAGCCATGGGGGCTTAATATAAGGAAATGTTTAAAGCAGAGAATGAACATGAAGGAACGTGCTCATATGCTTTCACTTTAATGTATTCAGAGCTGGCAGAGAAAGGGGGACATTTAACTTCTAATTAATGGGCTGCTACATTTGTCTAAACAATGCTCCCATCTCCTCACTGTAAAGAAGGCCCCAGCCCTCCTGGAATCAGAGGTTCCATCTCACCATCACTGATAGGCAACTCCCACCAATTGAACTGGATTCTGGCACCTCTCCGCCCTATTTGGACCTTGGCCCTGAAATCCCTCATCAAAGACTAGTTCTGATATGCAATTGACAAGACCGTAACGATGAAGTATATTTTATGGGCTTGGCTCTTAACTCTAAATCTATGTCCAATTGAAACTGCTTTCAATTTATTGACACAAAGAATACAGAAGTTGAGAATGGGTTATTATTGAGATTGTTTGAACTATTTGTGTGTGTGTGTGTGTGTGTGTGTGTGTGTGTGTGTGTGTGTGTGTTGTGTAAAACTTGGTCCCTTTCAACTCATGGTAAGGCTTGGGCCTGATTTCAAGTTCTGTTCTTCACCTAAGTAAGAAGCATATGAATCTAAAGGTGATTCACGTTTGTGTTGTCTCTACATCCATAGTCAGGAAAACAAAACAAAACAAAAAAGTCATAACATAAGAAATGATGTACCCATCCCCTTTATAGAAGAGACCCAGAAATTCTAGCCTCCTACTTGGATGACTTTGTGTGAAGTTTCCCTGGTTCACACTGCTCCGTCTCTCCCACCTCGTTTCTCCACCATGTGGTTCAACTCTAGATGACAAAAATTTTGAGGATGAAGGGCCTCAGTCCTGCTCACTGACCACATGATCACATGCCTAAAAGCCCTGACCAGAGATATTATGGAATGTGGCATAGTCCTTGACTTACTCTTTAAGCTCAGCCTATCCCTTCTGTTCTTCATCCACAGAGGTCTGACCACAGGATTCCTTCCAGGACCCTCTCCATCTCCTACCTCCAGGGAGAGCTTTTCCTGTGACTCAGAATATTGTACTCCTCTGGCTCCTCATCATCAGTTTGATCTCACAGAGAGTGTTACAGATTTCTACTCTAAGTTGATCCTCTTTCCCAGTTATCTCAAGTCCCTCTCTTCATCTCTTTCAAAGTCTTGGTAATCGCTTACATTTATAATTTGTTTTTTTTTTCCTGGTCTCTCCTTCTGGCTATTAGCTCCATTTGTAAAATGAAATAAGTGAGGTTGGTGGATCAGTGGGAAATGGGTAGACAGTGAATGCCTACTATGTGCCAGGCTCTCTGCCTGTACTAGAGAAACATCAATTGATGGGACATACACTGTTCTTCTGGGCAGTCACCTTGCAGACAGATATCTTGTAGGAAATTGCAGTTGTGAGTGCTTCAGGCAGAGATAAAGGGAGTTAGAAGGAGACAAATGGGAGGCAACAGCATCCCATGTGCTGAAAATGAAATCCTGCATGTATATCATAGAATGTATTATTGCAACTGGCATGGGGGGCAATTGCTTTTGAATATAATAAAATCTTCCTTGGAGGAGATCATGAGGCACTGATAAGGATCAGGTGACACGTTGAGGTGTCTCATAGATAGATTAATTTCTGTTTATATGTAGTTGCTGGCAGAGTTGGGGGAGTTCTTGCTTTTTTGTAGGGAAGGTACTAGAGAGGGGACTTTGGATAAAGCAGCTAGCAGAGGTGTCTTCTGGCTATTATCAATTGAGTGAACTGCCTGCTGTGGATCTAGAACCAGTGGAAGATGAGCCTAGAACACTGGGGAGGACCTCCATGGGAGAGAAACCCTCCTCTCTCCCTCCCACCTTGGGGCCATTCAGGAAACAGAGTACTGCAGACAGAAGAGAACTGGTGATGTTGAGGACAAAGATCTGGAGGCTTTGAGGCAAAACTATTTGATGAAAGATTTGCATGGCTTGTGGTGTGAAGAGAAGGAGTTGGGGAACAACAAAAGACAGTATGGCTCTCCCACACAGTGTGCTTCCAATGTTGCCTCAAGTCTCACTAGCTGCCAGCAAGAGTTAACCCTACCTTTAGTCAGTATTATTTTCTGCCATGGGTCAATGCAGACATTCAAGAGTCACCAATGCAATGGCATTAAGAGCCTCTGAGAGGTGATGAGGCCACAAGAGCTCCTCCCTCCAGTTTAGACAATAAATTCTAGAACTGTCTTGCCTACAATGTATCCTCAACCCAAACAGCATCAATTTAGCAATCGACAGAATGCCACTGTAAAGTATGCACACTTAACTAGCACGATACACACCATATTCCACACCAATATTGACCATCCAGCAAACAAAACTCACTATATCCATTTAGGATACATGACAATCATCTGTCTACACGTGACTATCAGTTTTACTCTTCCACCATTAGCTACCAGCCCAATTTGCCCCTCACAGCAGATACAATTTTTTCACAGCCCAGACCTAGACATTTGTAGACATATCTCATAATTTTGGGGGCACAAGAACATCCACTTGCACATTCATCCCAATCAACAAAGCCCACAGGGATTTGCAATGGAAAGACCCCAGTTGCTGTAATGGTTGTAACCTTGTAAGGACATGAGTCCAAGTTCATTAAGGAGCTTGGTACAGATGAACCCTGTTGCTGTTGTGATTAATAATCATACTAGACGGTGAGCTGGAGGGCTTCCCAGCTGTGCCTCCCAGGGCTCCGTTCTGGGTTCCTCTCTAGCCACCAGTGAGTAATGGCTTGGTTTATTGGAAACTCTCTTTTCATTTTTTATGGCTTCAATTAAGTGATGGGGAGAATCCATCATGTAACCTTTTGTATTGCACTGCTAAAGACTTCCAGAGGGGGAAATATTTATCAAACCCCAAACCATCAGAAGGAAGGCTGTGGTGAACCTAACAGGAGGCTGAGGTGGCAGAGAGGTGACCAAGGTTGGCAGGAAGATGAGAAGGAAATATCCACACAGGGCTTTCCTTCCTGGATAACAGCCATGCCCTTGTAGAGTTATCTGTTCATTTTTACAGATATCAACAGAAACCCTGTTTGTGCCTCATCTCAAACTCCATATCCCCTGGAAGTAATCTGTCAATTGCAGGAAGAGACGTTAAGCAATCAGCTACTCTCCCTGGTCATGTGTGACCAGGACCAGTAGGAGCCCAGCAGATTCAAGGCAACAGGAAAGTATACAGTGGGAGGAATTTGCATCCTTAGGGACAGAGGATTGACAAAGTCCACAGAAACATGGCCACCTCATGGGAAACTGGCACAAGACCCCAGATTGATGAGAATGTCAAAGGATCCATTTGGTCATAGCAGCAACAAATTCTTCCCAACACCAATGACCACAAACCCTCTCCCTGGTCAATACACTGGGATGCACAAGCTCTTATCCCTGGCCCTAAGTTGGCCCTTACCCTTTCCTCGACCTCTGCCAGGCAGCCATGTTGGTAAGTGGAGCTGGCTTTTATTCCCCTCTTTAAATTATTCACATCCTAATCTTGGCCACTGGCATTAATCTTTCATTTGCTATTTAGACATCTGATTCCTGGGGCAGGATTGAGAGATGTCACTGGGAGATGAAGTTGGCCAAAGAGGAGGTCTGAAGGGAGTTTGAGTCCTGCAAAGTAACAAGGGCCTGCCTGGAATTAATGGGGTTGTCACCTTATTCCCCATCCCAAAGGGACAGTAGCCATAGTCAAAAGATAAAGATGTGTCTGAAGGAATGAAATCACAGGCTATTGTGCTTTGGGAGAAGTGTGTGTGTTTGTGTGTGTGTGTGTGTGCTTGTGTGTGTTTTCAAGTACATATGCATAAAAGTATGTGCACAAATGTCTGTGTGAAAGAAGATATTTGTTATTTCAGTCCACATTAAAATTAGGTATTAACAGATTTGTATCATCCTAGTCCATCCAGGGCACATAAATATAGAGAAAACTTGGCAAGGATAATGAAGGTCAAAAGGAATCCTGAGAGAGCTGATGTTGTCATGTCTACATAAGGATGCTAATGGTTAAATACACTAGGTGTTCAAGGCATAGCTCTCTTAATAGAAGAAAGATGAAAACCTGTCTACATACTTCATTGTGCCACATACACAAAGTGACAGGCTCTCTGATCAATGCTATCTATTCAGTTTTTCAGTCAATGCCCACAGTAATCTTAGGAGGCATGATAATGAACATACCCAGTTATAAGTGATGAAATTGAGGCTTTGAAATATTATATAAATTACTCACAAAGTTCCTTAAAGAATAAGTAATCAAGGAAGATTGGAGCCAAGGAATTTCCACTGCACTTAGGAAGCCCTTACCCAGTGATTTAGGATGGATAGACACATTCAACAATGACCAAAGACCGTTAGGAAAAAGTTTGTGCTGCCCAATAAGGGAGTGACTAGCTGCACAGTTACTTAAAGATAAATTTAAATCCAATGCTATTTAAAGTGCAGTTCTTCAGCCACACTGATCACATTTAAAGTATTCACTTGTCACATATATCCAACTACCAGAATGCCCAGTGCATTATCATTGAATGTTCACTGGACAATGATGGCTATTGAACAGTAGAAGCGGGCCAGTGATGATGCTCTCAGGAAAGCCAGGCAGAGGAGGGGCTGCATTAACCTGTGAGCTATTTGCATCTTGAAAGGAGAAGAAAGAAGGTGACAAGGGAAGTGAAGAGCAAGAGCAGCTGGGCACAGATCAATAGGTTGGTGTCACTAACAAGTGTGACTTCACTCAATGTCATAGAAGGAAGCAACCTTGACAGTTAGCATGCCTGACCCCTACTCATTACAAATGACACAATGACAACTAGGGACGTAACCTGTCTGGGTCACAGGATCCATTAAATCCAGGTCTTTCCTATCTTATCACAGCAGGCTACTCTAGATCTTCCCCATCATCCTGTTCTCCTTAAAGATATCCAAAGAACACCAGAGAAGCCAAACATAATATTCATTACGACACCATACGATTCTGACTCCTGCAGAGAGATTCATGTCCCCCTCTGTTATAATGGCACAAGGCTGTCCAAGAATGGATGCCAGGTGTTTGTTAAATGACTGAAATTGTCAGGAGTAAGAAATGACAAACTTGGAATCTCATTCCTTCCTATTCCCTGTGGACTAAGGCATATTGTAGGCAATGACTATGTCTCAAATAAGCCAACTAAAGTGTGGTTAGATGAACGGGTGGATGGATGGATGGATGGATGGATGGATGGATGGATGGATGGATAGATGGATGGATGGATGGATATGGATGGATGGATGGATGGATGATGGATGGATGATGGATGGATGATGGATGGATGGATGGATGGATGGATGGATGGATGGATGGATGGATGGATGATGGATGGATGGATGGATGGATGGATGGATGGATGATAACTGATGGATGTCACCTGTCTAGGAGTCCTTTATCTGCTTCACAGACTCTTATTCGACTCTCCCACCCCCATACTGCTAGTGACATACTTATAGGTGCTTCCTAATTAGCCACTAAAAAGGAAGATGTCTCAGTATGCAGAACATATACAACTACATCTCAGGCCTTGGTATAAAAAAAAATGTGACTGATGTGGGAAGATGAAAAGTAGATAGGAAAGAGAGTTCAGTGGTTAGGAGCACTGTCTGCTCTTCCAGAGGACTCAGACTCAGTTTTCAGCACCTACATAGTACCATACAATCATCTGTGACTCCAGTTCCAGGAGCCTCTGTGGGCACCAGACATGCATGTGGGGTGTGTGTGTGTATGTGTGTGTGTGTGTGTGTGTGTGTGTGTGTGTGTGTGTGTGTAATTTTATTATTGGTCCATATATAAAATAATAATAATTTTACAAATTAAAAAAAGACAAAAGGGGGGATTTTGGCTTTTGCAAAGGAAAGAATGTTACTGAGTGCCTTGCCGGTTCTCGAAATCCAAAGACACTTTCAAGGCTGACTTTATTGCTTTCTCTACAGGTCAGCTCCCTCTGACCTTGAACAATCATTAGCTTCATCACTGCGCTGGGCCAATCCATCCTCCTGACACTCACATACTAGCTAGAGCATGGAGGATGGCTCTGAGAGCCACACAGGAAGTTGTAAGGTGCCTCCTGTTGGAAGGTCTCAAGCAACCTCCATCTGCCAAGATGCTATTTTCTCCATTTGCCCAAGAGTCAGATGGAGTCCCTGTCTTTGAAGAACTGCACCTTAGTTCAGACTGGAGCTGCCTCCTCGGTCTCTCTCCAGATGCTTGCTTCGCCGTGTGTCTTTAAATTCCATATTCAGCCAGTGAGATGAACGGCCTATCTCAGATGCAGGCTTTGTTCCATAGGTAAGGAATGAGGAGGTACTTGAGCTAGTGAAGTCCTTGAGTGCAAAGATTTGATTTCATTACCTTTGACACAAGAGTTCCCAGTATGCAGGAAAATGTCTCAAAGAATAAACAACCAATACAATGGATCAATGAATGCATGTGCTTCTGTGTGGTGTGTGTGTGTGTGGTGTGTGTGTGGTGTGTGTGAGAGAGAGAGAGAGAGAGAGAGAGAGAGAGAGAGAGAGAGAGAGAGACATAGAGAGAGACAGAGACAGAGAGAGAGAGAGAATGCTAGCCTCCCACACAGACACAACTGTGCTGTGCTTCATACCCAGGTCGCCACTGGTTTGGTTTTTTTTTTTTTTTTTTCAGGACTGCTGGTTCTGTCTTAGTCCTGACTCCTCGTTCTCTTTCTTGAGGCTTCTCACATCTCTCTCTTTGGTTTTCTGTGTTGCTTTCTCTTCAGCTGCTCCATGCTCATTTCTCTTTCTTTGCCTTTTCAGTTTATCCTGACAGTTTTTCTCAGAGAGCTCTCCATGGCCACCCACAGCTCAGCACCCAGCCGACTCTGCCTGCGCGTATATGGTCCTCCAGACTGGCTGTCCTAGGACTGGTTATCCTGCTGCTGCTATAGGATGGATGTTGGCTTTTTGAAAAGAATCTTACACCTTTTTTTTTTGCAAGCTATGGAGTGACCAGAATTTAGGAGAGGTCCTCCTCCTTGTCTATCAGGGTCCATTTCTCCTGCCACTGAGCCTCTCCCCCTGATGTCTGTGGAACTAGTGCACACACCTCCATTCTGGAACCCAGGGCTAACCAATCACTCCTGCCTCACAGGCTGGTGGACCTGCTCCCCACCACAATCGTGTGCATCAATGTGAAGTTCGAAAACAGCCCTTTGACCCTCTGAAAGTTTCTCAGCCACAATGCGCAGACCCAAAAATCCTAGAAGAATGCAGTCTGCCTCGGACAAAGTGCCAGCCACAGTGGTCTTTGTGACGAGATTGTTAAGGCCTTTGTCAGGAAAGTCACAGTGTCTTCGAGAATGTGAGGAATAGCTAAGTTCTTGTTCAAAAACTCACTGTTTGAAATTCAGCAGACTCCTGTGCACAGCTGGGAGGATGGAGAGGAAGGCAGGGAGCCCCAGTCTAATCTTCCCCAACAACTAAGACCAAGACCGTTATATAGATCTGTGGCTTTCCTTCCCCTGTATCTTGAGTAGAATATGAGCATCAGGGTAGGAGGTAATGGAGGCAATAGAGGGAAAGAGAGGGAAGGTGGAGCAGGAGCGTGTGACCGTGTTGCAATGTGACTTCCCTCAATAGATTCTTCCCTTCATTTCCTCCAGGCCTAGATTGAGTTTTTAATGGCTGGGGACAGTGATTTGTCGCCATTGATTGCTATTGATGTTTTTCAATTATATCTGTGACACTTTAGGCAATATGTTTGTAAACACAAAGGTTTCTCAGATCTGGCTTCTTGTCACCTTGTCTGAGAGACATCCCTTATCACTATCAGATGTCAATCAATGGGGTCAAAAAGGGAGCTCTGTGTCCTTGGTCCTGGAATGTGCTTCTACTTCTACCTAATCATGAGCATGTATTCATTCACTTGTTTATTCCCACTAGGAAAAAAAAAAGGGAAAACTGGGTATATCAAGGTCAGGATCCTCCCTGGGTCCAGGCTTTGTGTTGCGGGCAGATGTTTCAGAGTGTGGCATGCACCTAGACCTTGTGCCACATAGCAGAGTAATAGAGGTAAATGTCCCAGGTGCACCTAGACTAGCTTTCCCAGTTTTATCACCGAAATTGTACAAAAACAGACACCATCCACGCCACGTTCTCAGAATTCACATGCACAGTTGACTGAAGTCTGAGCAAAAGGAATGACTAAGGAGACTAAGGAGCAAGACAAGCCATGCGTGTTTTCTTTCCATTCCTCTTGTGTTTTGTTTTGCTTGTTTGTTTAGCATTCTGGTCATGTTCTGCAAAGTTGATTCATAACTGACTATTATGACCCATGGTTAGAAAAAATAATAGACTAGACCAGAAGTCAGCAAAATTTTCCATAAAGAGCAGATAAGAATTATTGTCAGATCTGCAGGCTGAACGGTCCTGTCACAACTCAGCCTGGCCACTGCAGCAGAAAGAGCAGTCGCAGATAGGATATAAACAAAGGCACCTCAACAAAAGTTAGCTTATGACTCTGATATTCATGTCCACGTGTGAGGGATTGTTATTTGATTTTTTTTAAGCTACTAAATTCTGTAAGAATCATACCTCAAAGGCTGCATAAAATCGAGGGCACGCTGGATATATCCTGTGGGCCACAGTTGTTAATCTGTAGAACATACACCATTAACCATGGCTTGTGACAATCTGTCAATCTTCTCTCCGAGGGTTCTATAATTTTCACAACTCGGTTGTGGAATGGAGAGTCCCAGTAAGCTTAGGTATCGTGTCGAGATCAGGTCTAGGGTGGTCTTGGGCATTTGTGTTACTGAACACTTTTACCCAGGAGTCCCCCTCACCTGAGCTGGGTTTTCAGATTGAATATGTTTTTCTCTGTCATGACTTTACCAAGTTTGCTTTGGTAAACTCTCTAGAACTTTCCTGATACCTATCAAATATAGAAGGGAGAACCTCCATCTTTCCAAGTCTTTTTCTTTTCTGGCTTAGTGGGTATACTAGCCACATATCATACAGTGACAAAATACCCAAAAAGAAGCAACTTAGTGTAGAAAGGATTTATGTTGGTTCACAATTTGAGGGAATACAGTTCCTCATTGAGAGGGAGATATGACTGTGAGATAGGCTTCTGTCCTTGAAAATGGAAGAGAGACTCTTGATGAATCAGGAGGCAGGGAACTGAAGCCAGAAGAGGGGTGGGCTGTATGTAACCCACAAGGTTTATTGGTTAACCTATTTCCATCAATAGGTTCTACCTCCAAAATGTTCCAAAATATCCTAAAATAGTGCTAACGATGGAGACCAAATGGCCAAATGCATGAGCTTATGGGAATACTCATATTTAAACCATAATCCTTGAGATTCTGCTCCCAGACCCAGTCTCAGTTACTCCTTGATCACACGCCTTGTACTTCAGCCCTGCACCGCCTCACCAGACCACCTAAAGGCCAGCAACATCAGCTGCCCTGTGCTTGCTCTATCCAGTGAGAAGCTCTTCACTCTCAAGCCACTGTGGTTTGAGTGTGAAATGTCCCCCAAAGGTTGATGTGTTTGAACACTTAGACCCAGCTAGTGGCATTATCTGGAAAGGTTATGGAGTCTTAAGTAAAGCCTCGCTGGAGGGAAGTTTTGTCAGGATATCGCAGCATAAGAAAAGTAACTACTATACAGACATAACATCGAGTCATTCTTTTAACCTTATCTTTAAGTCAGTGGAGTTAAGTACATTTTTGGCTCTATACAACCCAGCATTGTTGGTCTCCATAATTGTTTGTCTTCCAAACTGAAAACCTACATTCATTCATCTAAGTCCTCATTTCTCTCTCCCAAGATCCTGGTGAATGTCCTTCTATTTTCCATCTCTGTCTCTATGGTTTTAGCTAATCAGATAATTCAAATCAGCTGAATCTCCAACACTGCATATCGGCTGAGTTTCCAACACTGCCACAGCCTCAGGGTTCATACATGTCACAGCATGGGTCAGAAATTTGTTCTTACTTAAGGCAGAGAAGGAGCACATTCACTTTTTACGGTAGGGCTGAAATTGCCATGAGACATAGAGGGCAGCTAGCTATGTTTTCACCAGCTTTTAACCAGGAGAAAGAGATGGGGATTTATAATGCAGGAATAAGTATAGGCTTACAATTTAGGGAGACAAAAAATTCTGTAGATTGATAATGCTGGGTTGCATAGAATCAAATAGCTGTGTGCTCTCCCAGCTATGCCAATTTTAGTGCATCAGTAGCTCTTCCCATAGAGCAGTGGTTTTCAACCTGTGAGTCGAGTATCAGATGTCCTGCATATCGAATATTTACATTGTGATTGATAACAGTAGAAAATTACAGATATGAAGTAGCAACCAAAATAATTGTATGGCTGGGAGTCACCACAACATGAAGAACTGTATTAAAGGGTCGCAGCATTAGGAAGGGTGGGAACCACGGCACTAGAGCCTCATCATGCCCACCTCTGCCTTTGCTTACAGTGATGACTATGAAGCACAAGCTTTCTTAGGAATCACACCAGCTGGATTTTATCGTAAGTCAATCCTTCCCTTTAGTAACGTTCTGAATAGAACCTCATCTACAAAGTGAAATGGGCTAACTTATATGTTATTGTACAACGTCAAAGTATGAAATATCTAACACAAAGCACAGATAGCATTTGTTTCTCAAAGTGAAGACGATTATTAGAAGCAGTCAACGAGAAATGTCTCCCAGATCACAGACTGTTCCTACTGTTGCAATGGAACCCAACAGACACCCCCACTCCCAGCATGTGCACAGAAATACATACACACACGCACACACACATGCACGCATGCGCATGAGCAAAATGTCTTTTTGGAGGTAGAGACTGATTAAAACCTTGGCAGCCAAGTCCTGGGCCTCAGACATATCACAGCCTCCACATGACTACCAGCAAAGCGTTGTCCTCTGTCTAGGAAGTAGATCAAACGGTGCCTCTAAAACCCTTCCAGCAATGAGGCAATGTCTTCCAAGTACCATGAGCCTTTTACAGGGAACCTATTGTCAAATACATACCTACAGTCACAGGCAGATGTTGATGCTTTGAGACGAATTCACCCACACAACTCATAGATTGTCACATGCCAAGCTCCATCTTAGGAGCTAGAGAGCCAGGGTGAGTATAGAACCCGTCCTACCTTCATGAATTGGTTCTGCATGTTTGAGATTCGGAGAGATCAATGTATTACAACAGATCAATTTGTCCCTTGAAGGGGTAGGGAATACAGATGGCGTGTTCTGAGGTTCTGTGTTTTCCCAGTATGATGTTCTACACTCCCAAACATGAAGACATGGAAAGAAGCACAGAAGGCTGTCTCACATATCCAAAGTCACATAGCTGGTTGCTATAAAGTTGGGAATCAAAGGCAGATTTGCCTGATTCCAAAATCTATGAACTTAGCCACTCTCCCAAGCAGCTACTACAAAAGCCCATTCCTAACTGCCCATCAATGGTCCTCCTCAAGTCGGAGTCCTATTGGTTGTGCCTCCTGACATGATTCTCTCCCCTGTCTACCTCTTGGCTGACCCAGCTAAGCGGGTCCCTGTCAGCTGGCTGGCTATTGGACTTGTATGGAGTCAGAAAGAGAAATTCATTAAGTACCTTCAGAGCTGCTCCAAGAGCTCCTGATCACACCCAATTTCTATTATCCCCCTAAGAACCCTACCTATTGAGTAGTTATACTCCTACCCTATGGGAAAGGGGGTCATAAGGGCTAAACAATGCTGGACAGTCCAAAAGATGTACACATGAGGAAACTCGTGGAGATGAAGCCAGTCCAGCCCAACCTCCTCCTGCTTAAGAAGCCAGAATTTCTCCACTCAACCAGGCTCAGAGAGAAAATCGGATTGTGTTGTGGGCTCTGATTAGGAACATTTATCATCCTGGCCCAGTAGTCCCTTGGAGTGGCTCAGAATTGGTTGCACAGCTCCTGAGCTGTGTATACCAGCCCCAGCCTCCTTTGGTGTGCAAACTGCAGAATTAGGCAGGAAGGCATGGCAGGGAGATGAAATCTGCCCTGTGAAGGGAAGCCATGATCCCTACTCTGTCCGAACCTTGTGCTGTATGATCCCTGGGCTCTACAGTCTCTGGGCTGTGCTAGATTCAGATCGCTCATCCCCTTTCCTGTTGACAAAAATCATATTGACTCAATATTTCTATTTCGCAGAATTGACACATTATTTCATTTGAACTTTCCCAACAGACCAAAGCTTATGAGCTGCAATGACACTTCCAAACTCATTTGGGAGTGGGGGATTTCAAAGCCCGAATGCAGAATGCTCACTGCTGCTATGCAGAGAATACAGGGGAAAAAAGGCTTCTCCCTTTTTCCCATTTTTCCTGATGGATAAACTAAGTCCCTGAGCAAAGAAGGGGAGAGCTCTTCTTTGGGATTCATGGCTAGATCCCAAAACCATACTTCTTCTGGGTTTCTCTGAGGTGTTAGTGGGGCTGAAGAGAGCAGGAGGGGATGCCTGGTAAGAGATGATGTTGACAAGCAGTCCAGAGAATGTCAGCCTCTTCACCACTCTCCTTTTTCCCATATCATTGACTTTTAAGCCAACCTGCCTTCCCTCCCTTGGATTCTGCTTCTTCATGAAATGATAAGATATTGAACAGCTTCTGCAACTGACTACCATCCCTTCCACAGCAGAAATGCTTGCTAATCCTCCCTGCTTTATGTCTGTGTCTTCATAACTGTGTTACTCACATAGCAACACACAGACATGGCAGGATCAGAGCCACCAGCACAGAAATCAAAGGGACCACACGGCAGTTCTGTAATATGTATTTCACCACCAAGCCTGTAGACCAGGCAGGGCATCAAGGCAAGGCTGTTCTCACGGTGCTCTCATATGAACCATCTCCCAGAGTATGCCCTGTGTTTCTAAGCACAGGCCAAGTGTCACCTAAGAGCCTTCTGCTTTCCTGGGAGAACTATCAAGATGTTAAAGGGACTGGCCCCAAGTCAACTCAAGAACTAGACCCACTGGATTCTACAGCCCCAAGTGGAAAACAGTGAGCCTCACTCTAAACTCGGAAATGGAGGGGTTTAGACTCTTACATTGGTACTGGTAAGCTGACCCAGATTCTGGGCTTATATTCTGCATCATCTTGGGGTAACTTTTGGAAAAGACACAAATCCAAGAAATCCACTGCCACCTTCCAAGATCCAAGCAGATCACATTGAGGAACTAACAAAGAGACTCATCCCAAGGGTCTATTAGGAGTAAGATGAGGGTATGAGGGTTCTGTACTCCCTCATAATGTCTAATGAGACTTGGTTCTCCTCATCTTTCCATTGGGATCAGAGACTTGATACTAGCCCATCCTGTCTTCAAAGTAGAGAGGGAAATGACCTCATTGGCTTCCATGATTCAGTTCCAGTGCTCCTTTTGACTCAAAGATCTCTGAGCTAGAGGATAGATATTATAGACCTCAGACTCCTACTCCCTTTCAGAAAGTTTCTAAAGTGCTCCTTGGAAGATGAGCTTTAACCTGGCATATTCTGCTAGCATGTGGTTTGGTCACTGTTGAGTTCTGTGCTAAGGTACCGCATACCCCTCCATAAACCCTGATAGCTCATCTATTCTCCTGGCAAGACACCCTAGAGCTGGATGTATGGGTTTTATGGGTCCCTGGATAGTGAACTACTTAGTGCCCCTCACTATCCTCCAGACACTGCAACAGCCCCTTCTCAGGGCCACTGGGACCCTCCCCTCTTGACTGTCTTCTCCCCGCCAATCTAAAGCCGGGTGGGCACCTAGTCTCTTTTCAGAGGCTGCACCAACCATTCAGGCAGGATCAATCCTTGTTCTGCTTCTCTCTGGTGCTGAGATAATAAGGGGAAGTGTTCTCTCCTCCTTCCAAAGTGCAGACCAATTAGCATTTTTTAAATTACCATTGGAGAAATACACCTAATTAGCCACTTTAAAGGAAAGCTTTAAAATAATAAAAGAAGAAGTCATAAATTCCTAACTGGCCACAGCTTCGAGACACTTTTAAAGCTAATTGTGTGTTGCTGGTACTAACAGGGGAATTGCTAAAAGTTAGAAACAGATTTTATGAGCTGGGTGGGAAGGGAAGGGGATGACTGGGTGACCTCTACAGGCAAGGGGAGGGTTAATGTCTAGGTGCTGGATCTGCACCCCTCCTAGCTGCTGCTGCTGCTGCTCCTCCACCTCCTTACCCTGTCTGCCCACCTCCTTCCACCCCTCCTCAATTCCTCCCTGATCAGAGGACCCGACTTAAAGCTGACCACATGAGTAAGAGCAAGGCAGGTGAACAGACACATGTCCAAACAATAGCATCAAGAAGAGGACAGAGAGCAGGAGCCTTGGAGTGCAAAGAAGAAAGAAGCATTTGAGGGCCCAGAACAGAGCCCCAGCCAACTTCCCGAAGCCTGGTTCTCGTTTGTGGGCTTCATTAAACTTTACCCCAGTGCGATGGGGGTCTGAGTCTGAACTTGGGGACTCACTCACTCAACCCATTTCTAACTAGAGACAGACGGGGCTTCTGCAGCCCTCAAGCTTCCTACACATGCTCCCTGACCTGACACTGAAGAGACACTTTACAAAGTGCAGGCCCGAGGCTCCAAGCTTCCTCATTTGGAAGGCAGACAGCATCGCACGGGTTTGGTTCCTCTTGGTCTTGACCTTCCCACTGCTGAGATTTATCCCATTTTTTCCCCTGGGAGAAAGGGCCAAGAGGGTTTCCCTACAGGGAGGTCATCGCACATCTGGAGGCATGTCAAAGAGATGTCTGGAGGACTGCAGATGTCCCTGTCTCCCTGGATATCTCAACTGTTGTTCAACAGCCCTTCCATAGCTTACAATGGTACCCCAGAAGGATTGTCATGGCAGAGGGAGTGGGGGGCCCTGCCACACATTCCTTAGGCTGGATTGCTGAAACCATCTTCCTGGTTCACTAAGACTTTTGTTTCTACATGTTAAATGAGACTATAAAGAAATTACATCAATTCTGGGAAAGCCAAGAGTATGTATCCCCAATGGTGGCAGTAGAACATCCCACCCAAAGTCAAAAGTTGTGAGGCACGACAGCATTTTAAACTTTCCAATAGTTTATAAAGCTTTCCAAGGCTCTCTCTCTCTTTCTCCAGCAAATGTGCATGTGTTCTCATTAGAAAAAAATTGCATTTAATTTTCCTCTAAGGGGAAGAGGGTAATAATGAAAAATAAGTTCAGAAATGCTGGCCCAGAGACAAGGTCCCTCAGGTCACAATTTAGGCCATATAACCAGGAATGGACTGACTTCCATAGATTCACTGAAGACCAAACACAGCAGATCAAACAAGAAGTGGGCATAGGAGAGGCTCTGCTCCCAACCCATCCAGACATGTCCTCTGAGGGCATTCACAAGCTTTCTAGGTGGTAGAAGGTTAAGGGGTCCTCCTGGGCGATTGTGGCAGATATTGTAATGTTGTATACTCTCTCAGGTCTGACCAAAGAGATTCTACAAATCAAAAGATCTCAAGGGTATCTACTCACCTCATCCCAGCCTTAAAACACTGAAAGAAACAGAATAGCAAATTCTCCAGGCAGCAGCCCTGAGCAGAAGGTCGAGAGGATCCCAGGTTTTTAAAGAGGCCAGGAGAAAGTGCATGTTCCAGGTAGAGGGCAAAGGTGAACCTGTGGGCTCACAGTGCTGGTATCAGTCATATTCCCCCTCTGGCTTCACAGGCTAGAGATCTCTAAGGAGAACTAGCTACATAGAATGGACAGCTGTCCCTGCCCCTATTACACTTACAAATAACAAATCTTTATCACTCCCTCCAAAAAATATCCCCCCAAAATCCAACAAGTCTGGGCCACCTTCTTCTCTTAAATGGTGAAGCTTCTGGCCTAGCAAGTCTCAGCTAAAGAACTTTGAGTCAGACATACTTGGTTTTGAAGGCTGATCTCCGCACTGTTTGAGTATCCTTAAGAACCTGGAGATTGCTGGTCCAGAGACAGACTCTGTCTCACCTCAGATTCTTTTCCTATTGCCTTCTACAGTGTCCCCATGTGACTGGTGTGTACGTGTGTGTGTGTGTGCGCGTGTGTGTGTGTGTGTGTGTGTGTGTGTGTGTGTGTTCTTGGTCAAATGTCTTTACAAAAGAAAAATGAGGGTAATAACCTCCCCTTCCTCTGAGAGTGGTTGAAAGAGATGGTGTTGCTGAGGAGAGGAGGTAGGGGGTTGGGGGGACTGCCTCATTCCATCCTGCCTTTCCTTTCTAGGAACCTCCAGTGCTTGAAGTGTGGGTGAGAAGAAGCAGGAAGAAGGGATCTTGCCACAGATGGAGAGACTAGGTGCATAGGAAGCCAATCTGTGGTCATTACGAAGTCCCAGCGTTCCTTAAGTAGCCCTCTGCCTGGTTCCCATTGTGCTTACAGTAAGGATGTGCCAGCAAACACTAATTTGGATCACTTTCCTGAGACTCCGAATCAAAGAAGTCAGCAGCTTTCTTGTTCTCCCTAGGTTATCCTCCAGGGACCCTGTATCACACCACTTGGGCTCTAGTCAGCAAGTCCCCAAGATCTTTCCACAAGCTCACTCTCCCTGGCTTTCGGGGTGGGGGATATAGATGGCTCAAGAGTTGCACATTTTTATCCTATCAAGAAAGAATAAACAATTCAATGCCAGGAGGAAAAGGCCTTGTTCCCCCTTGGCCCCTGGCAGAATCCCTTGGGGAGCCTTATCCACGTCACCAAGGCATCAGGGAAAGGGAAAACAGACAAGTCTCTGAAACCAGGGAACAGGAGGGAGACATGCTCTAAATCATTGAGGCAGCACCCCCATGGGTGCATTCTCCCCCACCACTCAGCTGCTCAGGTGGCCTGGGTACCAAGGGTCCCCTCATGCTCACCCCAGTATCTCCTCTACAAGATACTGCCTCCTCCCCCAGACACCCTGGCTCTGGCCAGCAGCCAGGTCCTCGCCCACCTCCCACTCCATTCCCTGTCTGCAATTGTTTCCAATCAGTTTAGGAAACAGCTCTGAGAACAATTAGAAAAAATAACAAGGAAGAATTACATAATTACAGTCCGCCTAGATCTCAGGCACTTCAAAATTAAAAAAAAAAGAAAAGAAAAAGAAAAAAAAAGGCTGTACAGAATCCAAACAGGGAAGAGTGTATAGGAGGGAGGCGTGTATGTGTGTGGGGAAAAGCTTGGTCCTTACATCCTTACAGCATTAATGCTTAGAAGGCTGAGAGGCTAGAGAGAAGAAGAGGACAAATACCTGTGTCCACCTCTTGGTTAGACAGTTGTAGTCCAGTGTTGTCCAGGCTCAAAGAATGACTCCAGTCATCACACCATACAATCTAAAGAGCAGGCTTCCTAGAGCAGACAACCACATATCTCTTTAAGAAAGACAGGGCCAGAGATCCTGCAGCCCAAACTTCTCATTTCCAAGACAGGGAAAAAGATAAAGAAAATATAATAATCTTGCCCAGATCACAGACAACAAAAGGCTCCAAAGTCTAGACAATGCCTTGTTCGTTCACAAGCTCTTAAACACATGCCCCAGCTGGTAGATACCCAGTGCAAGAGGAGGGAGGTCCTTGCCTCTTGATTGGAACCAAGAATATATTGTGAAAGTAGACTGTAGAGGTGCTGGGATGTTGCTCCGGTTTTGGAGTGATTGCCTAGCATGCACAAAGCCCTAAGTCTGAGCCTCAGTACCACATAAAATTGCATGGTGGTACACACCTGTAATTAGCACTGTGGAGGTAGAGACAGCAGGATAAGAAAGTCAAGGATACATAAAGAGTTTGAGGCAAGCCTTGGTCTAAGAACAAATGTGCAGCTGTGTTCCAGGGAAACTTCTTTGTGAACACTAAGATACTTCATGTACCATAATGTTTCATTCCTTCCTTCCCTCATTCCTTCCCCCACTCCTCCCTCCCTCCATCCCTCCCTCCCTCACTTTCTTTTTCTTTCTTCCTTTTATCCTTCAGAAATGTAGAAGCAACTCACTCTTTCTTCATGGGCTATGTACAACTACTCACTGTCTATGGTCAAGCTGCCTGCAGTTCACTAGAATCAAGAATATATGACAAGGAACTTTTAATCCATTGGAGGTAGGGACTTGGAACCTTCTCACCAGAGGGGTTAGGTGGCCATGAGATTAGGAATAATTACATGATGACTGGGAACCTATGGTGTGTAGAAAGCAAAGAGTTCATTCAAAGAACTCTAGATGAGGACAGAAACATGTAGGCTGGGGGGCTACAATGAAAAAAGTGGTCTTGGACCCCTAGAATACAGTGGGACTTGCAAAGTGATTAGTATTTATGAGTCAAGCCTGGGATTAGCTAAGCTGGGCTCAAATCCAACAGCAGCAACAGCTCTCAATGGTGGATTGTCTCCCATACTGCATTCCTGTCTGCAAAATGAAGGTTAAAAAGAAATGGAGTCATAGCTACATGGGGTCATCACAGCCTTTAGATAAGGTTATACATGGGAAGGACTGGCCACAGCACTAGGCACAGAGCAGAGGAACTGGAGACACCAGCTGTCACTGTTTGTTCTACGTTAGAAAGCTTTCCGAACCTAAAGAAGAGGCTATCTGAGTGAATGTGATACATCTACATATTAGTATATGACCAAGATCAGTTTCTATTAATTTGTTGGAGGACCTTTGGGACAAGAGCAGCTTTCTATTGCAGTGATGGAAGGGTAGAACACAGTCCCTCCTATCCCATTTGTTTCTCATGTCCCAGTTTTGGGTGGAAGAGCCAACACACACCTTCTCAGTCCCTCCTCATAAGGTATTGGTGACTAGAGATCGGAAAAACACTCATAGCCCTCCCTTTGCAAAGGTGAAAGGAAAAAAAATGCCTGACCCTGAATCCAAACACCTTCTTCTTACAGCACAGGGATGTTGCACAGAAACTTGACCACTTCTGACCACGGGAGAGTCCAGACTCTAATACTTGTTTTAGCAATCCTCAGTCTCAGAATATAGTGATCAAATACTTGTTAAGCCTCTGACCTACAAGGTAGAGAGTTCAATATAGTGGCACAAAGGGCATGAGCTTTGAATGCAGCCAGTTGAGAGCTGGGCTTGGCCTTGCCACTCACTGGTCACACGTGACAATGTAACCAAGAGCTAATGAGGGTATATGAAATAACGTGTGTTCAACACAGACTATAGTGAGTTCCCTGGACTCTCACACACAGATGGAGGACTCTGCAGTTCAGAGGCATGGCTGAAGGTTTTTTTCTACCACAGGAGGGGAGGTTGGGTATATTGATCACTTTTGTGTCGGGATGATTAAACCACTTGACAGAAACAATTGATGCTGGTTGGCAAGGTTTATTTTGGCTTAGAGTTAGAGAATGGTGACCCAACCCAGTGGAAACGTCATGTCAGGGTGACTCACCATGGTGGTGGGAGCATGTGGTGGTAAAAACTCACATCATAGAGGGCCAAGGAGCAGGGAATGGGACTGGAATGAGGGTTAGACTATACTCTCTGAAGGTTCAACCCTCATGGCATATTTTCATCAAGTAGGTCCCATTGGCTGAAAGCTCTATAGCTTCCTAAAACAACACTAACCAGCTACAGAACAAGAGCTCTAAATATAAACCACAGGAAATATTTCGGATCAAATTCTACAATGGTGTGAGTCTTTCTTAATCAACACTGCCTTAGACCTTCATATATGCTTGGAAGGATGGAGCTGAAGCCAAGCCCATAGCTCCTCCACTTTCCACACGGCTCCTGGAGGCCTGTCCCCTGCCACTATTTCGTGGCCTTTGAAGTTTCTACATGGTTCACTATGGTAGTGTCTTCACTAGTCCAGTGACAGCCTCCCCAACCCCAACCCACCTCACACATACACTTCTGATTCCAGCTGAAGATACCATTCCTGCTTCTGATGTCACATGACTGTTGAAGGAAGACTCACCCACCGTGGCATTCCCTAGCCAGTCCTTTGTGCAGCTCCCTTCAAATCTATTCACAAATGGTCATGTCTTCCAAAAGCAGGAATAGCAGGGCCTAGGCAGCAGGGATGGTGGTTAAGAGGAAAAGTACCCGTTGCTGTTCCCAGGAAACCTTTCTGTGCAACTTTCTTCTGCTGCTTTTCTATCTGGTTGCTATTGGCAACCAGGCAATCATATTTTTCTAGTCCTAGATATAATCATCATAATCAATATAGGGTATTTACCCCACTCTTTGGTTTCAAAGAACTTGAAGCTTTTCCCATTTATTATTTTTTTTCTTCACTAACATGAGGAGGGGATGAGAGGAGGCCTGTCTATTTGTAAGGAGTGGAGGAGCACCATATAACAGCTTGGGAAACTGAGGCAATGAAGAAGAAAGGAGATTCAGGAAATGCCCAGGAGAAGAGCATTTCTAACAGTGAGTAGCACTCAGGTAGTGCTTCTAATATTCTCCCATTTAATTTTATGGTGTCCCCTTCATGTGAAGCAAGCTTTCCAAGCCTGCATCTTCCTATAGATAAATTCTAAAGGGGTCACACAGTCTGAAATGTCATTGCCTGAATTTGAACTTGGATCTTTTGAATCTCTTTGAGTAGCTGTTTTGGTTTGGTTTGGTTTGTATTTTAATCTGTATAGCATCTCTTCAAGGAATTATGATAAACTATGCGTTATCACATCTCTTTAGTGAGTTATCCACACATCACTAAAATGCTTATCCTATCTTACTCTGTGTGGCATAGTTTCTCTTACACATATAATTCTTTTTTCCAGTTATAGATAATATGCTAATACTCATACCGCAAGGGTAACAAGGGCAAAACAGTTTTTCTTTTTCAATGCTAGAAATTGAGCTCATGGCTCATAAGACTAGTGTTCTACCAACTGAGGTACATCCTCAGCCCCAAGAGCTGTGTGCACTCTCCAAAATTCTATGAACATCCTCTCACTAGACTAAAAAGCATAGCAATGTTTGTGACTATGAAACCATGCATCCTTTCTGACAACTCTATGATGTTACCTGTTGCTCCAGCAACTGGTTTGATGCTATCCTTTTGTCCAAGCAACAAAAGTAATACTAAACACATGCCTTTGGGGTCCCTGAAGTGGACAAGGCAGACACAGCCTTCCATCCTAAATACCTAGCAAAGGCTTCAGGGCCTTCGTTGCTAGTCCATGCTGCACACACAGGCAGCTGGAGGTAAAAGGACTGCAAATAAAACAGAAGCAAAAGAGAAAGCACATGGCCACAGACAGAACTGCTCTAAAATAGAAAAATTGTCAGTGTTATACACAGTGCTCATTTCCCTCTGGAGCGTGAACAAGTACCACCAAAGAGAGGCTGGCTAGTCCCTAAGCTACAAACTAAGCCTCACACCGTTGTCTTACTACAACCTAACTTACAACGATGTGCATTCTGTCACTAGGTCCCACAGCAGACTTGACCTGCAATGCCCCAGACCTACTAAGCAATGAGGTGCCAGGACTAGGGCCAGCCCTTGGCTGTCACATATATCATGCTACACCTCCTGGAATTCTAGAAAGAACTACTCAATGAGAAAATTCTATGTGTAAACTTCATTCTACTCAGTGGAGGAAGCAGAGGAGGAAAATTAGAAACAAAACTGGCCAACATGTTGAAACTGAAACTAGGGATACACAGAGAGAAAAGCCTATGTCTGAGGTCCCCATAGGTTGATTTTCAGTGCCAAGCAATCAATGATTCATAATCTACCTGTTCATAATCTACCAGAGGCAATTACCATATAAGAATATTAATATGGGCTCTTCTACCAGGGAACTCACTCACCGCCACACAGCCTTGCCTGATTCCAACCCATTTTTACTCTCCTTCTGTTCCTAGGTGTCCTCAACTTTGGATGAGTTATTTAATCTATTTCCTAATCCCGGGCAACACCAGATTTGCTATCAAATTTTTGCACTCCCAACATCCACTGGGATGCTGTATTTCCAACATCACTGGTCTGTTTGGGCCACAGTCTGTACTCAACCCTGAGTTCCACAGTTTCCTGTTTAGTTGAGGTACTAGCGCTGCTGTCCATAGGGTCTAGTCCATGTTAGACAGGAGTTTTTTCAGCTCCCCATGGAGAGATGCAGGAAAGAGGGAGAGACATCTGTATCATTAGTTAAATACTCAAACTTGAAGTTCAGATTCTCTAAGAAACAAATCAGTGGGGGCTCTTTCCAAGACCTGTTGTTCTAACTCTGCCTCACAATGGATTCTCAACAATTCCGTTCTTCCGTTATGTAATGCCTGCTCCCATCCTAAGAGTTTACCATCTGCTTTCTCTTTTTAGCTTCACAGCATCCTTGGGACAGATGCAACCAGACTGAGACACATGAGGCCCATTTTTTTTCCATATTCAGAAACAGCAAGGCATGAAGTCTGTGAGGGTGCTATCCTAAATGCCAATCTCTGCTTTGTTCTGACCACCTTCAGCTACATGAACTGACATGACCTTGACTAATGAAGGTATAAAAGAGTTGAGAACCCGTCCTTTGTATGGATGGAAAACTGAGATGAGGGTGGCAATCAAGTTCCTATGAAGATCTTTACATCATAATGAGAAATTCAAACATAGTAGTTCAAAAGCCTCCAGGCAGCTTCTCAGTTCTTGGGCCTCTTGGTAGGACATAGACTTGAGCTCTAGGTTCCCAGTCTGCTTTATTTTCTCCTATGCAGCTCATAAACAGCACTTTTTGAGGCCATCTTCTGCAGTCTGAACATAGCATCCCTTATCTTTGGGATGCATGCAGGAAGTACATGTATGTTACCTCAGGATCCTAGGCCATGCAGGACCACCTCCTCATTGGGAAGGTCACCACCTTCCCATTGAAGTCTGCCTAAGATTTGCAGATGCTTGCTGCTGGCCCACAACTCCTGCTCAATGTAGACCCATAGCCCCAGGGGAAAAACAAGGAAGGAAGGAAAATAACCAAGGAGGGGTGAGGGGAGAGATTCTGAAATCTGGACATCAAGAGCCAGTTTCCATGACAACTGCTCCTTATTACAGTTGCTCTAACTGCAGCCTGCTCCAATCAGCTCTATGGATACAGCCTTCACCCAGCCTAGGTGATGGCCCCTACCTAGCCTTGCTCTATCCAAGAGGGAGAAATGGATCTCTTGAGACACACTGCAGGACCACCACCACCACCTTCCCATTACCCCAGTCCCTATCACAGAGAACAGGGCGTCAAGGAGATGGAAGGTTATTAAGAGGATGTTTGTGGAGGGTGGGAAAGGCAGGGAAGTATTCTTCTCAAGGTAGAAAGTAGAAATCCAAGGTGAAGCCTGACATTAGTGTAGATGTCACTGTGAACATCTATTGGGGCGACCTATGTCAAGGGACACTTGTCTTTTGTGATCGTGAGCCCTGAGCAACCACATGACTGTCAGCCAGCCTGTGGGTGTGGCCATGTTGGGCACATTTACTAAGCATTGCCTTCTCTTGCAAAACGTTAGTCTAAAGTCAAAGGCTAGCTTCTGGGAAGTGAAGGCCACAGTTAGTAGCCAGCAGAAAGAACAGAGGAGCAGCTTCCAACTGTTTTTGAGCCAGCCTTTGGGTTGGCAAGAACAACTGTAACATTCTCTACAGTCACTGCTGACCTGAAGGCTGTATAGCACAGGGGCTTCCCCTAGATGCCTCTGGAAAATGACTGACAACTTATAGGTTTTTCTACTCTATAGATGGATCCTAGAGGCAAGAAACTTTTCAAAGTTACCTGCTGGGTCAAATGTCAGTCTGGAGATTCTGTCCCCAGGAAAAATAAGCTCACTTTTCTCCAGTGTTCATAGCTACCCTTCCTTTGTCTTGTGCCCATCTGGCAATTGCCCCAACACATTGCAAATCAGATGACATATGACATATTGTACTCTGGCCTGCTCTGAAGGGAGTCTGTCTACCAGGGACAAGGAGTCTGGTTTATATTTTAAACAGCTCGGTGAAAAATGGGGGGCTGATGAGGTAAGGCAATGGCATGAACACCGTGCAGCTGTCTGGAATAATTACTTCACCCAGCCATCCTGGAGCCGGGAGGTGGAGTGCAGAGGAAAGTCTGCCTGTAGATTATAAGCAATGGGGATAGACCCAATCCATTTAGGAAGCCCGCCCCCTCTAGAGTTTGCCTGTGCCCTGCAGAAAACATAGCAGAAGGAGCCAAAGGGGTGGGAGATGCCATTTCTAACCCAAAGCGTTCCAGAGAAGAATTCCCATGCAAATCCCCATGCTTCTCTTCCAAGCTGTCCCAAGGAAAATTGGGACTACTCAGTTTCTGTTACTGACTGATGAGTCAAGAGACTGGGATTTAAAATCAGTGTAAGACAGACGTGGTGCAAAAGTCAGCAAATAAATTAGGGGTAGAGAGGCTGAAAGACATTTGCCACCAGCTAGGAATGACCTATTACAATTCCCACCCAACCCATGAAGCTGTGACACAGTTCTACGTGGTGATTCCATGGGCCCCATACTCTCACTGATGTCAGATATTTGGAAACTTGGGATTGACTTAGACTGTTGACAGACCTGGAGAAAATGTGTACCATCTCTGACTTAGATTTTACTGAACTTTCTGACTGTAAGTCTCCTGAATGCTCTATTCAAATAGCAGCATGAATAATTCTAAGGACACTACCCATCTCAACATTGGACCCAGTACATGGGTGGGAAAAGCATACCCAAGAGCATCTTTGCAAGTTCTCCTTTCATTTGTGCCAGGAATCCTCAAATGAAGATAGCTATGTGCTGGTCCTATAGTGAAGAGAGACTGTTCCAGTGAGCCACAAACTAATACAAAGCATCTACTCTACAGTTTGGGGAGACACCTTGTCAGTGGTCAAGACATGAAGCAGAAAGATTCTGAAGGGTCCAGATATTTGTAGGTTCCTTTATTTCTCATGATCCTGAGATAAATCCATTAAGGGACTGATAAAATTAACTCCTATGGTAGAGAAATCTAGCAGGAAAGGATATGACTTCTCTCCCTCCCTCTTCTCTAACCCTGTGCACATACATGCATGCATATGTGTGTATGCATGTGTATGTGCTTGTGTGCTGGATGCCTGCCTGTGTGTGAAGGTGTGTGTATACATGAATGTACATTCTCACAAGTGAAACAGCAGTAACCGCTGGTGTGTGGGTGTATGTGTGAGAGTTGGGGAGGCTGTACATGTGATTATGCAAAATTCAGAATCTCCAATGGCAGAGTTTGCATTTCTCTAGCCCCAGAAACCCTTAGCCCACTGAGCCCTAGTTGGTCTCTTCAATAGCTATTGAACTCTCCCTTATTCTACCCTCACACATTAACCCCAGGCTTCTAACTTCACACACTAACGACAACAAGAAGTCCAGAGAATACGGCCACAGTAACACAGGTACACAAATGCTATAGCCACTACCGCTGCCCTGTGCCACAGGCAGAAGGCACATGCATCAGAAAGAGCAGCCTCATAAACTGAAGCTGGGACTCTTCACACCGAGCAGAAAGCCCATCAATAGCAGACAAGATGAGCACCATGAACAAGGGAGGGAGGAGGGCTTGGGTGTGATTAGAACTGCATTTCACTCTGGCTATGCTCCAAGGATGAAGCTAGCATCCAGAGAAGAAGCTATCCTGAGCTGTGGACCTTCCTTTGCAGAGTTATCTTTGTGCACCTGATATGCATCTCAGCCAACCAGTTTGGTGTAGGTTTGTGCATCCCAGGATCAAAGTGTGTTTGTGAATTTGGGTTAAAGGATGCTTTGTGACCATAGATCCTGGGCATAATATCAGCCTTAAAGTATGTGACCACCTGGGGCTTTGTCTTTATCTATGTGACGGAAATAATATTAATTAATGCTCACAGGGTGGTGTTCATGACAATCCATTTAGAAGTATCTGGCATAGTAAGAGCTGATAAATATTAATCTGCTTTATTATAATTTTCCAGTCCCCTCCTACCACCATGATTTAAAATGGCTTAGCCAAAAAGGGATGAGGTTATGTGTATAGAAAGTAATTCATTATTTGCCACATAGCTATTGTTGCATTGCCCAGTTTGCCAAGGAGCCACTAGCTCCTCAACTGCTCGTTGAAATCTTTGTGTAGGATGATTGCTCTAACTAGATCATCTCAACATTAGTCTAGCAGTTATTTAAAAGCATCTTCTAGTGTGGTGTTAAGGCAGGGACTCTGATATTAGACTGTGAAATTATTTTTGGCCACTTGCTAGTAATTGGACTGGTTTTAGTCCAACGTCTGGCAAAAAACAAAAAGTTCTGTGGAGGTTTAAACATGTTTTAAATCTTCCCAGTCTTGTTCTTTGTCTGATGGTTCTTTCAAGAGATCTTAGTTTGGTAGTTAGTAGAAGCAGGGTGGAAGGTGGAGTCAGAGAAGATGATGAGGTCTGTCAACAGGATCAAAGCCACAGGATCTTTGTTATAAGGAGGTATCTAGATAGTTAATGTGGTTAGCAGCAATACAGTATACTGTGTATTTCTTCCTTTTTTAAGGGGAGAGAGACAAGGTTTCACTCTGTAGCCCAGATCACCCAATAACTGATAACAATTCCCCTACCTCAGCCTTCTAAGTGCTGAGATTATAGGTATAAGCCATCATTCCCAATTTTTGCAGAGCTAAAAGAAAGGATTCCAAATATTATAATATCAAAGAAATGATCTATATTTGAAGTGATGCCTATTTCACTTTTCTGATGTGATCATTCCACAATGTCTATACATGTACTGAAACATCACTTTCTGTCCTATAAGGATATTATACAATTAGTATTTGTCAATCAAAAATAAAGTAAGGCTTAAGAGTCTTTATTGCTGTCTAAAATCAAAATAAAAAGATCCGTTCCCAATAAAGTGGTCACTTCTAGACAGTAGCCACTGATAGACTTTCTTGGTTTCTTGTGAGCTTGCTTGATTTTGCTTGTTATTGTTGTAGTTTTGAGGCATATTCATTAAGACAGTTTTGAGACAGGCTGGCCTCAGTCTTGAATTCACAATTCCCCTTTGTTTTCTAACACAGAATTTAGAGTCCTATGCCCACTTGACTTTTACAGGTTTATATGAATCATGTAGCCATGCTAATTCTTCAGTCAACATTGAAATGAACTAACGTGTCCTTTTAAACCCATTCAAAGCAGCAAGTATGAACCTGTGATTATCACCATGTCTAGTCTAGTATGCCTTACTATTGGTAAGAATGCTAGTGGTCTCTGGCTCATTCAAGTTCTGGTACCATTCACGAACTAAAATTCTCATTTTTATCTCTGACCTGAGAAATTGAGATGCAGAAAACAGCCTCAGCTAGATCCAGCTGCCTGATGCTTGCAGCTGGCAGGTGCTAGAGCCTTCAAGCACATGGCCCCCAGATGGAGCAGGACTACCTAGAAACCACAGCAGCCCATGCTTGCCAGTGCCATCTGCAGGAACTCCAGCTGTGATGACATTCATCCAATGCAAACTGGCCTGTCAGAATGTGTGACCACCATACTTTAAGAATATATAAACATATAATTTGGCTGTTCATGTTATAGATCAACATATGAACACAGATGTATGTGAAGATGTGTACAATCCTACTAATATATATATAGGTATATAAACATATATATTGTATACATAATTGCTATGTATTATGCACATACACATTCTTACACATTCTTGCACATTTAGATCCACACGGAAACCCATCCCGTTCACCTCAGGCGACATGTTTGCTAAGAATGTTGGTGAGGGAGTGAGAGGCATTTTCTGCTGCTCAAACCACTTGTAGAATCAACCCTTTGCAAACCACTAGTGAAGGTACAATTTCTGAAGTGAAGTCAGAGTCACATGATAGGCAACCAGCCAAAGTTTGTGTCAGTAACTTTTTGTATTCTCTTTTCCTTTTTCTTTAAGTCCCTAAGCAACTGCTCTTTCCATACACACACACAACACACACACACACACACACACACACACATGACATACACACACACACCACCTCTCATGGTCTTCTATGCCCTGCTGACTCCGGAATTACCCAGGTGAGAAACATCTGGTTTCTGGGCTTTGAAAATGTCTTAACATTGAATGAGCAGTACAGTTCCTTCTGAAGGTTTATGAGATTAGGATAAATGCATTTGGCTGGTTAATTGGAAAACCTTACTCTGTGTGCATGCAGATGGGTCCGTCTGTGTGGGTTTGTACCATGCTGTCATAGATATATATTTATCTTCATAGTGGGGTCATCTGCACACTCCAAACTGCCCACAAGTGAGGCAGCCAAGAAGCTACTTAGCTTCAGCCTGCAAGAAAACACCAGACTTTCTGGATTTTAGCCTTAGTTTACCTTTCCTGGGGCTGCATGAGGATATACGTTATTAAAGCTATATCCTTAAGCCACCTGAAGGGTGACAGCTCTCAGTCCTTGGAGACTGTTGCCTCTTAGTGCAGATGTCATCATTCCAGACCAACACAATGCAGCAAGCAACACACAAAAACAACTTTGGGCATGATTCTCACTCCATACCACTGCTGGCTGAAGCATATGCTACTGTTTTTAAACTCACCACCCTGAAACCACTTAAAAGAGCCTGACAGGTCATTTTTCTGTGGCAAAGAATAGCAATTTCATCATCCAGAGGCAAGAGACCCAACCTCATTGGAAAATCTGTGTGCTCACGGAACACGGGTTTAATAAGATAACAATTCCAAGGATGTGCGCTTGTAATTCTTTCTGCTCTTCCATTCCATTCCTAAAGCTGCCAGGCAAATGTTTTTCCACAGTTTCCTTTGTAAAAGGCCCTCCAATGGACCTCCACAGAGTAAATCAAATATTTCAGCATGAACAGTGATTACTGGGTACTTCTTTGTGGAAAAAGCTAACTACACAGGGGTCAGGGCACAGACGCTGCTGTGGGACTTTTGTCTCTAAGTAGGATGTTTTCTTTAAAAATTGTATCTGACTTTTTGTAGTAACCTTACGGATTTACAGGGTTTGGGGCAGACACCTAGGGCAACCCTGAGTGATTAGCAAAGGGGACTGACACAAGAGACAATACTTGCTTCTAGAAGCAGAGTTCAATACCACTATGAACTTCTTTTCCCAAAATATGCTGACAGCTATTCTCACATTTAATTTGTTAAAAATTCGTTCTTGGTGTGCACATAAAAACGTGCCAAGCCTGCGAGTATCACATACCCATCTTCCTCAACCCTAGAATACCAATAGCGGCTGGAGTCTTGGTTCTTTCTAGCAATAACCCATGTGCATGGGTTCAGTTTCATAATTCACTCTCATCTATAACAGAGCCAGAGCCTAAGTCTCCCAATGGGCCTTCATTCTCACCTCCAGCTAGTATCTGCCCCATGAGGCTGCATATCACTTGAATTGTAGCCTCATGGACAAGATCTTGGCTAGATTGTTTGCTTCCATTTTTGGTATTTCAGAACACCAAGCTTCATGGTGGGCTAGGAGCTCACAAGGCCATGGTTAACTCTTCTGGATTTGTACAGTCTTCCACAAATGCTTATTAAATTAGGTTGAGAATAACAAGGAAAGTCTCGAAGTTCCTGCTTCCATTCCCTAGCTGGGAGCACATTGTGCTTGGAAATACAGTCTACTGCATGCATGGCTCAAGGTTGTAGGCTAAGGCATTTCGATGTGCTCGTTTCACGAAGCTCTGCTTTCTGAGCGTAGTAATGAATGAGATCCTTTTTAAAGCTCTTCTTTGAGAGTTTATTTCATATCTTTTTATATTTCATATCATATTTGTATAAAAACATCCTGGCTCTACCACAGTATAAAAACCTATTCAGTTAAGTAACACTCTTTATTGCTTTGGCTCTAGTCA
Organism: Mastomys natalensis; assembly: GCA_021653895.1. Taxonomy (NCBI): domain Eukaryota; kingdom Metazoa; phylum Chordata; class Mammalia; order Rodentia; family Muridae; genus Mastomys; species Mastomys natalensis. The sequence continues at coordinate 529,261 of JAJTUV010000278.1, forward strand.
GAGAGTCTATAAAAGAATGGTCTACCCAAGGCCAGAAAATGCTGAGTGTCAGAGAAGGATCGTTCCAAAGGTGACACAACATAACAAGGACAGGGGTGTGTCAAGGCTCCATCCAGGACAAGAAGTGCAACGCTCCATGAAGTGACATGCCATCAAAGCGTCCCATGAAGATGCTCCTGCTCCTGGACTCCTCGTTCAATGGATCACACGTGAGAGGACATCCTACTGTTTGAGACTCACTCTCCCTTAAAGGAGCCCCAGCCCCTCCACCATCATCACATTTGTCCTTCAGGGTTGTCTGGGTGACACGGAGACCAAAGAGAGGACAAATCCAGCATGGAAAGGGCAGAGTCAAAGGTCTGTCAGGAACAAATGGGAGGGCTTAGTGTCACTGGCCTGGATTTGGATGCCTAGGGCTACAGAGTTTGCAGAGGACAATAGCTGCTGAGGCTGCAGGTGCAGATGACATTGACTGTCAGCAAGCAAATACAGGAGGGAGAGGGAGCCTGCAAAGAGACAGGGAACATCCCAGTCCCCAGCCTATTCTCCCAAGACCTAACAGATGTCCTTCCCTCCCCCCCCATCTTTCTGGGAATGCCTCAAGATGCTGACTTTCTCAAATGGGCAACTTTCCCTGCCACCTACGTTCTCTTTCTAGATTCTAACCTGCTGCTACCCCCATGGCATTTTTCTTCTTCTTCTCCTTCTCCCTATTCTTCTTTTTCCTCTTCCTCCACCTCCCTATCCCCTTCTTCTCCTCCCTTCTCTCCTCTCTCCTCCTCCTCCTCCCTCCTCCTCCTTTTCCTTCTCTTCCTCCTTCTCTTTTAGACATTGGCCTTTGTTGCCAATTATCCCCCTAGCATCCAGAAGGTTGCTTACAAAGTGTGTCCTATGGATCAGGCCCTGACTGGAGTACAAGTTATAGAATAATGACCAAGAACAGCTCTAAACTTTCTGAGGTCAGACTTACAGATGAATATAAAAATTGTGGTTAACCATGGAATCTAGTTTCCTAGTAAGTGATGTTCTGCCTGCTGAATTTTCTGTGTGGCTTCTTTTGATATACCTTGCCAAAGTATGACAGACTTGAAGCTATAGGCTGTTGCAACAAGTAGGCATCATCAGCTGGCCTGTTGGTGCTAGAGCAGTGGCTCTCAGCCTTCCTATGCTGTGACCCTTTCATACAGGTCTCATGTTGTGACCTCCAACCATAAAATTATTTTTGTTGCTACTTCATTAACTGTAATTTTGCTACTGTAATGAATCATATGTAAATATTTGTGTTTTACGATGGTCTTAGGTGACCCAGTGAAAGGGTCACTCAACCTCCCAAAAGGGTTGCCACCCACAGCTTGAGAACCACTAGAGAAAGTCCCAGGTCTGTTTGCTGGGCCTGCACTATAGTCTCACATCTCTGAAGGTCTCGCTGGCTTTTTCTGCAAAGAAGCCTGACCAGCTGTGCCCGCAGTCACAGGCCAGTGGTCCTCACAGCGAGATTCGTCCAACACATTTCATACTTTCTTTCTTCCCAGGTCCAGATCCTGTCAAGTCTGTGGAGGAACAGGAAGCCGTGCCCAGCAGGAAGGTGTTGCTTTGCTATGCCCTGTGCCTTTCCCTTCACTGTGGTTGTGTTTTGACAGCAAAGGCTAATCCCACTGGCAGTGAGTTAGTCATAGCTTTCATGACTATGACAAGATACCTGAGAAAACAACTGGAGGGGAAAGGTTTATTTTGGCTGATGTTTTCAGAGGTCAAAGGTCAGCTCACTGGCTGGCTGCATTGTTTCTGGGCCTACAGTGCAACAGAACGCCATGGTGGAAGGGCATGGTAAAATAGACGTTTTTATCTCCCCAGCATCCAGGCAACAGAGAAAATGACAGGAAGTGATTAGGGACAAAATATAAGACCGGAGAACATGTTCCTAGTGACTCACTTCTTCCAATCAGACCCACTTCCTACATCTCTATCATGTTCAAATAATGTAATTAAGGTATGAACCCATCCATGGATTAAGCCAGGAATGAAGGCCGAGCCCTGGTGGTCCAGTCACCTATCCATGGTGCCATCGGATGGAGATCAAGCCTTCAGCACATGAACTTTTAAAGGGACACATCACATGGAAACTATAAATGGGTCTATTTTTTTCTTATATCTCATTTTTTGGGGGGCGGGGGAACCTGACTCTTTACTGAACTGCTTTCAGTTGGGTGGTTGCAAAGTCCCAAACCTGTAGAAGGAGACATCAAACTACTGAAGGTATAAATCAATAGAACCATCTTCTCAGGGCCCAATTGCACCGTCACTCTGCTCATTCCCTCTTCCTTCTGAGTATAAGACAACCCGACCCTGACAGCTCCACAACCATGATCTGCCTTCGTCTCTTGGCAGCTTCTAGATTTACAGATGCAGGCAGCCAGCCATCTTTTTCCCTCTGCATGTTCTGCCAACATCTCTACTAGCTATTGTTTCTGGTCATGACACTGTTGCCCGTGTCCTGGACTCAGCCTGCCTTTATGTATGTCCCTAGTTAACCTGTTCTCTGCTTCTCTTCTTTATGATGAGAAGAGAAAACATTGCTGCCCAAGGACACTGAGGAGGAAACTGAGAAAGACAAACAATGCAGCATCTTTCGAGTTCCCCTTCGTTTCTGAAACTGATACCTCTTTCAAATTAAAATTTTTCTGACATAGCAGACTTTTAAAAATATGCACCTCCATTCCAAGACGCACATAACAGAAGGATCCCATCTGAGCACAGGGGAGCCATGGACCTACCAGCACCCACAAAGCTCTGCTCGTGTACTACCTCTAGGTCTTTATTTCCCCTTTTTTCCAAATACCTCTGATAACAAACTGAGCCGGGTCAGGGTCATTTATGTGAGGTAAAACACACAATCTTAATTCCAGCCTCCCATAATATTCTGTCCTGTAATCTGAAAGTCCTTGGTTTTAAAACTCTCTCTACCCCATACTCAATCCTCTTCTTCAAATTTTTGAATTGAGCCAACCATTTCAGCTTCTCTGCAATACCCTTCTACTCAGTCAGCTTCTACTGATCAGAAGCTGACTCCATGCTTGACAAGGAGGCCCACATTCTGCATTTTGTGCATTCTAATCATTGGTGATTTTAGCTTCCATGGTAAAAAGGATAGCTCCTCATGTCACATCTTGGTTCACACAGACATTAAAGCTATGTTGAGGTTTATGTATATAAACTTAGTCATAGAGCACCTGTCTAGAAAGGGCAAGATTCTGGGTTTAATCCTTAGCAATACACTTGCAAATTAAATTAAAAATCTTGAGAAAGAAGCACATGGCTGTCTGTGTCGGGCTGTCTGGAGTGGGCTGTCTGGGGGAGTTGACTAAGGTTGTGTCTATCGAGGGTTGTGTAATTACAGCTACATACGTCCTCTGCACTTCCCACATTAGAGTACTCTGCAGACCATCCTCAGTAAAGCCTGTATACTAAGCCAATTTTCTAGAAGGGCAAAAGAACCAGGCTATAGCTTTAATATCCTGGTCTACTGAGAGGCAGCACACTAGGTCGACTAAAAGCCATCTTCTAGAACTTAGTGCTGGTTACAATACGATCTCTCTACTCAACCCACTTCAGCACCTGTGCCCTGACACACACAGTTGGTACCCAACCTGGCCTCCTGCTTCTTCTATGTGATTTCCTAAACAAATGGAAAGTTGTGTCTGAAGGGATTTATACTCCAGCTGGATTCTTTCTCTTGAGTCATACAGCGTTCTCCTAGCATCAGCTGAGTGTGTGTCTAAGCTTTGTATCCACTCATTAAGCCCCAGTTGGGTCTCCTAAAACATATTTGGTTGCCCACTACCATAGAGATGGTATAGATGAGAGGAAAGCTCCATTGTGTGAGCCAGAAATGAGGACCCTTTGAGCAAATCATGGTCATTCCCTACACACTGTGGATGTATGAGTAGATGGTAGCATTTTTCACACACAAAATGGTCTTAAAACTTTACCACATTGTATTTTTTTTAAAAAAGAAAAAGGAGGGGAAATATGTACCTTATCAAAATTTTCTTGATTTCATCACAGACCAGTTCACAAACCCTGTCTTAGTTATTTTTCTTACTGTAAACATGGTAAGGGTCATGGTAACCTGAGTAATGACTAAGGTAAGAGTAACCACCAATCAGGAAGAATTAGAGAAATATAGTGGTGGGGAGCAATCTCCAAGGTTTCCTGGGATGCTGCTGGCTTCTTCCAGTGCCCTTTCTCCGAGAGTCCCATACTTGATATATCCGACAGGGCCACTCATACTCACAGGACATGGTGGTAAAAGCAAAGACATGAGTAGATAACAAACATTCACAAGTCTTTCCTGGAAAAGGGAATGGTCTGATCTGCTCTGAAGGCTGAACTAATGTTGTTCTGGTAGGCACAGGTCAACTCTACACCATGTGAACAAGGGCACAGCAGCTTACATGTAAAAGGTGGGGTCCATGGCACGTTTCTTATGTGCAGAGACAGACAGTATCAATGGATTTTAGGACCACGTCAGGTATATACCAATACCATGTATCACACACAGACCAGGGACTGTACTATACACCCATCAACAGAAGAGACATAACAACACCAAGCATTATATAATGCCTCTTGTGTGCATCTCAGGCACTGTTACCATCGGCTGTATATGAAAATCTATATCCTGGCCAATAAGCATCTTCCTAAGTCTCCATGCAGGAAAAATGAAGGAGAGGCAGAAAAGGATGGAGTTGTGGGTTGCATCTGAGGGATGAAGGGAGGAAAACAGATGAACCTTTACACTGGCCTAGATGGTACCTGAAATCAGATTGTAACTTCTCCAACTCTTGGCATTCATATTCCCCCTGAGAAGTGAAGGGGAAGGAAACTAACTTCAAGGACCAGATATAGTGATATAGGTTTTAAATCTGTTTATACTACAATCGCTGTTTTCATATCCCCAAAGTCACCTTGTCAGCTGCCACTGTTCACTTACTATAAACTCATAAAGTCCCGTATTTCTCTGTTTTACTCCTATTGGTTCCATTTTACACAAAAGGAAATGGTTGAGACTATTTGACCTATGTAAGGGAGATTTGTGATTCCAGTCTAGGACTGCATCGTAAGAGTCCTTTGGGCCCTTTGCCTTGGGCCATAGATGCAAGCAAACACCTTAGAATTGCTAGCAAGTGGGATCCTGGACTTCCTACCTCCACACCTCTCCACCCACTCACATCCATAATGCACATTTTCATTAGCTTCTTTGCCCAGTGATCTGTTGCTTTGTTATATTAGAATTGCAAACAAATGTTCTCATTCCAGCCTTCTCTTCCCCCTCCCCTCCCCTGCTGGCATCTCCAATTCAGCATTGATTTTCCTGGCCCCGCTCCACTGCTTGACTGACATTCCTGGATGATTCCCCCTTGGAGACCTTGAGCTGACTCAACAGGCTCTCACTAGAGCCCAGAATGAAACAGCATGTTACCCAGAGACAGTTAGTTGGGTTTTATCCCTTCTTTTCCTGATCTCAAGGGCCAAGTCACAATGGCCCTTGGACTCCATTTCTATTATGCAAATAAATAATGGCAATACTCCTCCTTCAAAGTGCACAATAGCTGGGGAAGAGGTCCCCACAAAATTCCTTTTCCTAGGAGTGGGAGCTTGTGAGTTTTGATCTCCCAGTACTGATGTTTGGCATAACTTGAGTTCCTTTGGATGTGGAGGTTACTCTGGAGCAAAAAAAATGGTTCTAAAGGTCTATGAAAGATCAGAATGGCTTAGTGGCAAGAGAGCTGGGACAGAGGGGCCATAATCTCTAACCCATCACACCAGAAGGCTCATCTCAGGAAGGAGGGGCTCCCTTCTAAGTATAAGAACCAAAACACACAGGAGCCCTTTCTCCTAACCTTTCATTTCTGATTCTGGTAAGTACATGGAGATCTAGGCACCAAATAGGACTGCATTTTCCTGTCTGAACTTCTAACCGCAATGGATGCTGACCTGTTGACCTGTGGAGTGCAGGACTATTAGGTTTTTAGAATACTGGATCAGGTTGTTAAACTAATTGATAGCTTGCATTCACTGTATTAAAATTTTTATATCACAAAAACTGCATTATGCTATATAATATTTATATATATATAATATATATATTATATATATATGAACACATTTTACCCAGTTTTCTTGATTGTTAATGAGAAAGATTCCCAGCTATGTATCAACTTAGGTGAAGAAAGAGGCACGAAGGATGGGTAAGGTACAAGTGAGTTGAGGAATCCATATTCTTTGATATTTTAGAAAGAACAATCTCTGATCTAAAACTCACCCCTCTTCTTAGGTGCAATTTCACTTAGATACTGCTTATTCCCTGAGAAAATAATTACTGGTCAGACTCTGAGAACTTTCTGGAGAGACTGATGGGACTGGGGTCCTATTATTTCCTGAGAACCAGAAATCGTAGATAGAAGACCTGGCAAAGAGCTCTCAGTTGCAGATTGAATTCTGTATGCTCTTTGTCTACAGCCAGCCCTGAATCTCTTCAGCTTGTACAAATGTTTATTCTCTGTAACTAACTGATGAATTCATCAAAAGCAGAGATTGTGCCTTTATTTCTTATAAATCCTCCATGGGGCCTGAGTAAGGTACTGAGGACATAAACAATTAATAGATATTTAGGTTAGTAATTTAAGCTGAATTCAATTATATGGGTATCAGCCACTGACTTATCATCAAAGATCAGGCTTTGAATACCATTTTTCCAACAAGGTCAGGTTAGCCAGCTGACTACACCGACAGTCCCTGCATCAGGTACAACCTTGGCCTTATCTTTGGGTCTGGAGTTGATGCCTATGTCTATTCTCATTCCTGCTATTACCATTAACTGGTGTCCCTTTCTGTAGTTTTCTAGGATTCTGGTCTCTTGCTCAGATCCATGTGGTTTGAGATTTGGGTTCTTAGTAAGCTGATAATAGCATGGTCTCTGGTGATGTGGGACAGTGCAGCTAGAATACTACAAATAAGAGGATCTAGAAATTCAAGTCAGTACAACAAAGCAAGTGTCACCATTCAAAGGGCTCCAAAGCAGGGAGAGACCAACAGCTCATTTCAGGGACAATGTAGTCCAGGGACACCGGGGATGAAGCCTGGCCCCACAAAGGAGTAAAGAGGCAGCTGGACTCTCACTGGGCTCTCCTGTCATATATGACTGCCTACATCTGTCAACTCCTTAAAGTCTTCATCCAGAACCATAGGTGAGGTTCTTCCAGGGCCTGATACAGGGCAAAATTTTCTGACAATGTTCTTGCCTCTAATAAGACATCATCCTCTCCATTCCACTTCCCTCTTTGGGTACCAACTCCAGCTTTCATCTCTCAGATCCTTCTCCCATTCAGGAAGGGAGATGGCTGTCATTTGGATCCCTCCACATACAGATGAGTAAACTAGCCACAGAAGCTGAGTGAGTTCAGGCTCACACAGGAAGTTGTTAAAGGGATGGGGCTGGAACATAGGTCTGGAAGCATGTGGCTTTTTCATTCCTGGCTGTCATTACCTAGTTGTTTGTCTTCCTAAAGCTGAGAGACAACAACAAAGCCCCAGCCTCTCCTTTTTCTAGGAATCCATACCACACGGTTTCCAAGGTGGAGAATATTCCTCCCTGGATGCAAACAAGTCTTCCCACAGAGGTAGATGTTATCTCAGGCTGCTCAGAAACCCTAGGACCTAAGCCTGACACGGATTCTGTTGTTAACAGGGAGCTCAAAGGGTCCGTTAATTCCATTACTGCTTCAGCAGCAACAAGGACTCTAGTTTCCTTTGTCGTCCCTCCCATCTCCATAGTCGTTCAGTTCAAAGAAAGCTGGGATGGGGGTGGGGCACCAAGACCAGGTGAACACTCCAGCATCCTTAAAGCAAAAGAATCTTCTCAACCTGCTATAGAAACAAAGGCATCCCCCTAAGACTCAACAGTTCCCCGCCCATGGTGGTCTCATTAGCTTTCTCTCAGGAATTCAAGAATATTCTTTGCACATCCTTGAGTAAGATCTGTATTCTACCATGACCTGGAATGCTCTGGGCAAGTTGGTGGTCCGGAGGCTCAGTTATGTAAAGCAGTTGCTATGTCTCCTTTTTCACAACTCGGGATACCAGCAAAGGTTCATTGTTTCGAACTCAACTAATCACTCAAGGTTTAAAATCACTCAATGTCTTCAGAAAGAAGACCGAAGCTTTTAGGTCACCTTCCCTTTTGTATCCTAGCCTGCAAGGTGTGGGATGCATGAATTCAAAGATCCTACTTGCTACCGTGCTCATTTAAAAACTGAGATGGACTCTTCTACCCCACAGGAAACTATGTCTCATAGGAAATAGAGAGAATAGATCCAGTCAGTCCTGCTCTCTCCAGTTCAGGCTCACTCTTTACAGCTGAGGGAGGCCTCCGGCATCCTTGGCTGGTGAGTGACTCTGGGCCAGCTGGACTCTCCCCCTGCATCTTTGTTGATGTTTCTGCACTGAATCACTGAACTCTCTCTCTCTCTCTCTCTCTCTCTCTCTCTCTCTCTCTCTCTCTCTCTCTCTCTCTTACACTCCTGTGCTGCTCCTTGCCTTACCACAGGCAGCTATGGCAGTATCCACTAACTGCTCACCACTTCACCGACAAGAACCCATGTGCTGAGCAACTCAGAAGGCATTTGAGAAGCAGAAAATAACAGGGATGATGGATGTAGTCCCCAGAAAACTCAAGGAGCTAAACAACACACAGGGAAAAAAATGTGAAAATAAATATTTAGAAACAGAAAAGTCTATTCCCATGTGGACTCTTAGACCTTCTTGTATTGTTTTCTTTGATAAGGGAGTGGGGTGGGGAGACATGCAATTTTTTTTATTGCTGGCTGGTGTTTGATGTGTCTGGTGGACTGAGCAGGTGACAAAATGTCTCTGCCTGTGCAAAGTCTGTCTAGGAGAAGAAAGCAAGTGGTTGGTCCACGGGCCCAGTGAGACTCACGTGATTGAACATAACCAGGCTCCCACACTGCAACGGCAGCTTGAAACAAACTGGGCATGTCAGACACTGCAGCAGCAGAGCTGTACAAGTTGCGTGTGTTGGTTGGAAGTACTTTCCTGGAGATACAGTCAGTGATGTCCCTCTTCCCTAAATTAACACAACTGTTGTTTCCTTTATCCTCCGGTGTGCACATTCTTCCTACAAGGAAACTCAAAGCATCAGAAACCAAAGCATGACATCAAACTTCCTTCCCCACCAAGCCCCTCCCATTCCAGAAGGGAACACTGGGAGGACACTCAAGAGGGTCTCAGTCTTTTCTCTCAGTTTTATTTTTAGCTTGAATGCAGCTTCTCCATGGGAGTCAGAACGAAGACAAGAGGATGCTTTCCCTCCCCTGCTCTGACCACGGGACCATTTCCAAAGGAACTCGAACGTGTTTATCTGTCATCATCTTCCACAGCAAGGGATTCTGGCACTGTGCATTGAGCAAGAAGAATCAGACCAGCATGGAGAGAGGAAGAGCAAGGAATGAAAGACCTGCCTCCTACATTTGCGTCCTGCCCTCTAGGACACTTTTCAAGTTACTTCAGGCCTTTCCCACACAGGGAGCTTGAAGCAGCCCACCTCTACAAACACAGATCAGCAAGAAGGAAAGGAAGTAAAATATTCTGACACAGGAAAAATCCAATGTTAGCCATGAAGGGTCGGGGGAGAGAGGGGATCGCTGAAAAAGACACGGCAGAGGTAGTTTCTAATCTCAGATCCTCCCTGAAATGGTCCCTGAAGAACAGCCACATACCCAGAGCACTGCATGCCAGGTGAGGGACAAGGTTCTACCTCATGAAGTGTGGTGCTCTAACCAATCATACCCACAAAGGAAGAAGCAAAGAAAGGCAGGCTTGCTGATCTGGCATATGAACAACTCTATTCCAGTCCAGATTTTCTAGGCTGGGAAGGGGAAGGGGCCAGGAGAAATGAGCATCAAGGCAAGGGGTCAGAGAAACAAGTATCAGCTGCAAGGCGGCTCCCAAGATGGTCAGAAATGAAGGTCCTAATTACATTCCTCCATTGGTGATGACCTTGGGTCACCACGCACCAGCAATTATTTACTCTGGCAAAGTGATTAGGGAATTGGGACTAGGGAATGGATACATATTGGGGTAGAGATACGTGGGGCTTCCAAAGATGAGGGGGGCAGTGGGAATGACTCTACTTTTGCATCTGCCCCTTCCTAATTAGGGTCACCACAAACACCAGTTAGGGAGCTGGGTACTGCCTTACCGTTTCTGCTTATTTGGGAGCTCAAAAATGATGAGGAAGAATGAAAAAGAGAATGGTGGGTAATGGGCTAAAGAAACAACTTCTCACCAACAGATGCAAATACAAATAAGGCAAAAGATGAAGTTTGAGCAAAGGATGGAGGGAAAGCATTCGTAGCAGAACTGGGTAGCAGGAGGTTCAGAGAGAATGGAAACAAGATTATGTGAAACCTAAGCTAGGACAAATACTGTGGGCCAGGAGGAGTCCCTGGTGGACTGGTCCCTGGACCAAGAATAACCCCCACGAGCTTGCTAGAATGCCGACCATTCAGGCCCTACCTCAGCTCCATTTACTCAGAAACTGTATTAGGAAATCTAGTGGTGTGCAAGGCAAGAGGGCCCTGAAGGAGTCTCATTCGTATCCTGAAAAAAAGTCTGCAAGAAACAGGAAATCCGCTTTCTAGTTCGTCTTATACCTACCATGGTGTTTGAAGCTCATCCTTGAGGCTAGGCCTCACTTTCACTGCTACCCAGCAATGTTGTCCTACACACATGCCATACATAAACAGACATAGCATTTGAGTTCATGGTTTCTTTGGAAATAGAATTAGGGTTTAGCCACACGCTGAAGAGAACCCCTGGCTCCCTGGTGTGGACAGGAGATACTTACTTGCTTGCCCAGTGGCCAACTGAGCTCCGTGTGTTTATTATAACCTCACCTGTCTGTCTATAGCAATCACCAATACTGTAACTGGAAGCCAGGGATGCTTAGTGTACCTACTATGTGCCAGGACATTTCCTAGGAACTTCACACATATCACCTCATCTTAACCTTGATGATGGCAGAAGAAAGCACGTTCTGAGAGGTGATGTCACTGACGGTCACATGCCAAACAAGACACATCCTCAAACTTACTATCCTTGGTCCTATATCACCCTGCCTTCTCAATACCCTATAAATGTTAAAACGGCAACAAGATCTCTTCATTTCCTTTGAAGTTTATTTGCAAGCCACAAAGCCAAAGCTGCCTCATTGTGTATCAGGAGGAGCTAGGGTTCTGTGAGAAACATGTGCTGGCACTAACAAAACCCAAGTAGGAAAAAGACCCAGAGGAAAAAAAGGCCAAGAGGGTCTATGAGAAAACTGATTTGGTGCTGGATTATGCCCCTGCCCCAAATTTAAATAGAAGTCCTAATGCCCAGGATCTCAGATCATGACTATTGCTAGAAATGGCCTTTAAAGAGGTAATTGGGTTAACAAGAAATAATTAGGGCAGACCTAACCTTAGAAGACTGGTGTCCTTCCAGGAGGAGGCATATAGGACACAGAGGGTAGATATGGAGAGAAGGCAGCCATCCTCAGGCAAGGAGAGGAGCTTTAAAAGAAACCAGCAGTTCCCACACCTTGACCTTGGACTTTAAGTCTCCACAAGGGCCATTCCAGGGCTTTTACACATGGAGTCTACAGTTCTTTGAGATAGGAACCCGAGTGGATGAATATGACCTCTCCTTGCTCACCAGGGTAGCCCACTGCCCACAGCTCCTGCAGGGTAAGTTCAGTGCTCCTTATTCTGGCTGGACCATGGATTTAGCCAGGCCTCAAGGAGATAGATCTCTCTGAGAGACAACACATGCTGCTTTGCCTGGGCCACCTGCTGTCTTCAGCATCATCTGGCTCTGTCTGTACTTTGATGCAGGTGCTAGAAGGGCTAGAGGGAGGCATAGCAGTCATTCTGCTGTCTGCTTCCCTCCCAACAGAGGCCAGTGGGTATGTGAAGACTGAGGTTGGAGACATACACAGTAGTGATAGACTGTCTCCTTCCAGAGAATAGGTTTATCCAGGGGCTCAGAGGTGCACTGGCTCTGAGTACAGTTTGAGAAAACTGGAGAGAGGCAGGTGGAAGCTCAAAGCATAAAATAAAAGAATGGAAAGACCAACCCATGATGAATGGTGTCAGACTAAACATGTTTTTACACATAAATACTACCTTCATATACATACCCATACGTGTATACACACATATACATACACACACATTCTCACATATATACATACACCCATACGTATGTACACACAACGTATGGACTATCTGAGGACTTATCTTAGTTATAGGAAATGCACCACTGCACCAAACCTGGCTGTGGGCTCTCTGGACACAATCCCTCCCTTCACTAGGCACATGGATTGTCCCCACATCCCTCCACTCATACATAGCACCATATACACATCATACATACACATACCTGCACACACACCAATACACACAGATACACATGCATTCATTTACATACAAAGGACTACCTATATTCATACCTGGAGACACGCCAATTCCCAGTGTATTCCCACACTGGCATGCACATGTACACATCCTAGGCAACACACACATGCTCTGCCTGCACATCTGTTGGGAGCCCACAGTATGTTTGCTGAGTGAACACCCTCCTCGGAGAATCCCCACTTTGCATTCTCTACACATCCGCTCTTTCTGGGCAACAAATCTGCATGGAATGTGCAGCTGTGAAGAGAGCTAGGCAAGCAGAGAAGGCTGCCAGGACAATCCATGTGGCCTAGTGGAAGGGAGGGGATTGCTGTCCAGAGAGCCCACAGCCAGGTTTTGGTGGCAGTAGTGCATTTTCCTAGTAGACTAAGATAAGTCCTCAGACCCTCAGCTCCCTTGCTTGGCTAACGCCCATGCCCATCAACCCCTCTCCCCCCACATCAAAAGGTCAGAGCATGTAAGATTTCAGCAGAATGAAGGTAAGGTCCACCTCTCTGTCCCTGTCTGTGATGTATCTGAGAAAGTGCTGACAGCGGGCAGAAAGGAGATGAAGTTGGGTTTACACACTGTGGCAGTTTGGAGTTCCCATTTGCCTCTTCTCTGTCTTCCTAAGGCCATGCAGTCTTTCCTGGGTGAGACGGGGGCTGGAGGGGCAGAGCTAAGCCACAACAACTAGAGGGGCTAATCAACCGGGTCTGGACAGTGATGGGATTAAAGTCGGTGACAAATTTTATTACAGAGCTCTAACAGTGTCCAGATAAGTGTTGTGACGAGAAGATAACAACTCAGCCGTGAGCCAGCAAGCCACTGGGGAACCCTTAACAGACTGAGCCCATGATGGGCCAGGAGGGGTGGAGGTGCGGGAGGGAAACAGGACAGGGAGAGGAAAGCAGGACATGAATATTGTCTTCTTTCCCAGCTGTTGCTAGGATCAAATACCTGGCAAACTGCAACTTAAAGAAGGGTTTGTTTTGTCTCATGCATAAGAGATCGCCTTCAATTTCAGAAGAGCCTCTGTACTTGGAGCTTTTGAACGATGTTAGAACTGTTAAGATTTAGAGGACTCTTCGGAATGAACTTCAGAAGTTCGTTTTGAATTATGAGATGTCCGTGAGCCTTTAAGGACTAGGGATGGAATGTTGTGATGAAAAGTGATGTGTTTGGGTGTCACGTTGACAAAGGGTGAGTTTGTGATATTAATCTTCGTTGTCAATCTGACAACGTTTACAGTTATCTAGAGGATACACCTCTAAGTGTGTCTGTGAGGGATTTTCCAGAGTGGATTAACTGGATGAGGAAGACCTACTCTGAATATGGTGGTATCATCTCATGGTCTAGAGTCACAGGCTAAAAAAGGAGAGAGAAAAGGCTCAGCTGGCCTCTCTCTCTCTCTCTCTCTCTCTCTCTTCTCTTCTCTCTCTCTCTCTCTCCTCTTCTCTCTCTCTCTCTCTCTCTCTCTCTCTCTCTCTCTCTCTTTCCTGATTGCACAATATAACTAGCAACTAGCTGTCCTACACTCCCACTGCCATGCCTTCCCAGCTGTGATAGAGTGTACTCCATAAAAACAAGCCAAATTAACCTCTCTGCTAGGCATTCTTTTATAGCAATGAGAAAAGCAACTAACACAGCCAGGGAGGTGTTTATGAATCAGTTAAAAGTTTTGGGCAAGCAGGACCCTTTCACTTGTGCCTCAAACCCATCTGTACTCTGTGGCCTAGAAGACCCTAGGGGAAACTGACTCATAGATTCTTAAAGAGACACCAAAGAAGCCATATATTTCATGCCATCAAGTAGTACCAAAAAAGTTGGCATTTACAGTGGACATGACCTTTTAAAAGCTCATTACCAGTGAGTTCCAGGTTCATAAAGAGACCCTATCTCAAGGTATAAGTCTAAACACCACACACCTGTGTGCATGACACCCAGCCATACCTATTCATATTATACACACACACACACATACACACACATCAACCTTTCAGATCTTCTAAACTTACTCAGTGCACAGTGGACCTTGTTGTCTGTATTTCTATAAATGGGAGATTTAAATGACTTGCAAAGGGAATCCATGAAGCTGCTGCTTATCTGCATGTAGACACCCTTTATATTAATATTTTTCAACGTAGAAAAATAATTATATGTCAATATTTCATATCACTGAAAGCTGAACTATTGGTATACCTTCAAATATCCTACCATGTCAGTTACTTTTCTTGTTGCTGTGAGAAAATGCCTGATAAGAAGTAACTTTTGGGGAAAAGAGGTTTATCATGTTTGGCAAGTGGGGTCATTATGGTGGTGGGGAAGGAACAGCAACCTAGCAGGAGCACCAAGCTGGCAGTAGCATCATGCTAGCATGAGTTCCTCCTATGCCTCCAAGGACAGAGCACAAATGGAACGGGAAGGGAACTGAGATATAACTCCAAGGTCCGCCCCTCTGGACGATCCACTTCCTCCAGGTGGGCCCTACTTTCAAAAGGTTCTAAAGCCTCCACAAGCAAGACCAGTAGCTAGAGACCAAGTATTCAAACATATGAGCTTGTGAGAGACATTTTACATCCAAAACAAAACTGCTGTCTCAGGATCCAGTTAGAGGCCCAATTAATGCAGGGTGTGATGTACCATGATTTTTTTTTCTTCACACTAAGTAAACCAAATTCCAATTTGATAAGTCTTTAGCTATCTATACTTTAAGTCCACTTTCCTGGTCCAGTCTATCAGCATTCTTCCATGATGAAATAGAATCATCAAGATGGGGAGAAGAGTTGAGTTACTCTTGGTGCTAGCTATATGCTTCCTAAAAGATACTGGAGGAGACTTCTGGGCAACTGAAGGTTCTGCTCCTTGATTTGGTACAGGTTAGACCATGGAGGAATTGAGTGTGTGAGACTAGTAAGGTCTATAAGGTCTACCTCTGGGATGTTCACTTGATTCTGCATGAATACGACAATGGTGTCCAAGAAATTCAACTTTACAAGTTGTCCCTGTGCCAACCGATCAGCTCGCAAAGCTGTATGCACCAAAGAGAGCTGGGCTAAATGGCTCATAGGACAAGCATAGAAAACAAGGCCTGCGTATTACCATAATTACATCTCCATGAACGTACAAAGCCCTCATTTTCCCTTCATGTCTGTAATGTTGTGGAGACATAGGATGCAATTACAGCCCTGAAATATGCAACTTAGAAACCATAAACACATACATCTATACAGGTCTAGGTGAAGCATGCACACTTACCCGGCATGACCAAAACAGACAGTCAGTATAACCTTTACACTACCACCCTGCCAGGACCCTGACCCTCTGGGCCCCAGTCTGAATAAGGATGGGGAGATACTTTGGGGATAAATTCACCTGAGCAGACAATTTTTCTGGGACAGAGCCCCTAATTTAAAAACTTTATAAAGAATCATGTAGTAAAAGCTTAAGTAGTAATTGCTGATGGTGTTTCTTAAAGGCAGGAAGAGTTGTTGTTGTTGTTGTTTGCAGTTGTGGTTGTGGTTGTTAAAAGGATCCCTCAGTCCTCTTCATGTCAGAACCCCAATCTGTGGTCACATTCTCTTCTTGAAGAGGTGCTGGAAGCAAATTGAATGGCAACACATGCAAAACGGAGCAATGAGATTTTCTTGGCAGTGCAGAGAGGAATTCTGGGAAAGACCAATGAGCAATAAGCAGGCTAGAACAGATTTGATTTTGTAGATTTTGTCATGGTGAAACACATTAGGGTGCTAAGGATGTCCAGAGGAAGAGACTTGTACGACCCAGCCCCCGGCTCTTGAGAGTGGTTCATTTGCTTCAGACATTTTAAATGCGTATTCCCACTCCCACTGACATTCATTCTGGCTTCCAGTCAGCAAGTATGACCTGCTTCAACTCAGGCCCAAGAAAGCACAGATTAGAAGACAACTCTGCAGCTGAAGGGGTGGAAGAGCCTGACGGGACTGGGTCTCTGTTAGTATTCTGTCAAACTCCACCTCCATAGTTACCTGGCAACAGCCAGTATGCTCCTCCCTATAGTTATAAAAGGGACTGTCTGTCCCTCTCTTCCTCTTGCTCCATGTGACCCGGGCACCTGCAGGTTGTCTCTGCCCCTTCTTCCTTCCCCTCTCTCCACGTGGTCATGGCCGGCCTCCACCTTCACCTCTCTCTGCCCCCCTCTCTGCTCCTCTCTCTCTCTTCTCTCTCTCTCTCTCTCTCTCTCTCTTCTCTCTCCTCTCGTTCTCTTCCCTCTGCTGTAAATAAATATCCCCTTCGTGGAACCCTCTGGCCTGGCGTCATCTGTTCCAAGCTCCTGCGCATAAATATTAACAGTCTCCACGTTTACCATATAACTCTCAAGACCAAGTGGATCATTTTTAAGTTATCTGTTGGTTTTAGTGGCATTGGTAGGGCAGAAGGGTGGATAATTGGAGCTGAGTAAGTTGCAAAAGTATCTAATCTTCAAGTTTATGCTTTTACCAAGAAGTTTTCCCATACTCCAACATATACTCAACAGACATGAGGGCCCACAATACAACCTACTCACCCCTGCTCTAGCCTGTAATTAAGCACAAGGTCCTAGCTCTATGGAACATGTTACAGTCAGTTAGGTAGAAGAGCAAATACGCAATGCAGTGTCCATTTGACATTTTCACTTCTTGCTTCTAAAAGTCCTGGTACTTGAATTCCACAATGGCAAACAATAGCAAGAGTTTTCATGGCTGTTGCATAACACAGACACAATATAAAAAAAGAATTCAAACCATAAATTCTGCAAATATCTTCAAAAACAGCTGCACTGGAAAAGAAATTAGCTGCACACACAGCTTACCTCCCAGGGCTCCTTCCAAAGATCGTCTTTACAGAATTTTAGGTGATGCAGAACCCCGAGTGAGGTTCTAACTGGTGGAAAGCAAATTAAGTCAGGATAGCTGAAGGACTGCCTGCTGAGGAAAGGGATGGGGGCCTTTAAACCAAGAAAGTGGTACTTAAACCCCAAGTGCTGTGTTACCACAGGCTCTCTGTGCCTCCGTTATCCTTTCCTTCCTTACTAGCTAACTTGGGAAGAATGAATCCCTGCTAGTCTCAAATATTAATAACTGTGGGTGAAAATAAATATATATATGGATGGGAGAGGAAGAGAGGAAGGAAGACAGGGAAGGGAACAGGAGGAAAAGAAGGAGAAACAGAAAGAGGAGGAGGAGAAAGAGAGAGGGAGGGAGGGAGGGAGGAGGGAGGGAGGGAGGGAGGGAGGGAGGGGGAGGGAGGAGGGAGAGGAAGGAAGGAGGAGGGACGGAAGGGAGGAGGAAGGAAGGAAGGAGACAAAGACATACAGACACACGGGGGGGGGGAAGAGGAGAGAGAGAGAGAGAGAGAGAGAGAGAGAGAGAGAGAGAGAGAGAGAGAGATTCAAACATCTTGGATAAGAGAGCTACATCAGACTCACCAGAGAGTTATCAGCCCTCTCTGTCCCTGTAAGACTAAACAAACAGAAAAGAGCTAACAAAGTATCATAAAGATGTCAGTTCTAAAAAATGCATATCACAGGAAATATCTTCAACAAGGTAGAATTATTAAAAGGAAAAAAAAGAAGACAAAGAAAATGTTTGAGAATTTTTCTTATTTGTATTTTGGTACAGTTCAAGAGGACATAATGCCTGGAACATGGGTCATCAAACATTGCCTTTAAAAGGCCAGAGAGTCAGCAGTCGCAGCTCCAAGGTCAGTCTGTTTTGCAATCAGGCTCCCCCAACAGCAGCAATATGTAAATGCATGCAGAGCATATTCAAATATGAGCTGTCATCTGGTCTCATCTATCTAGAAGGAAGGACCTGCACCTGGGGAAGGTGTGCAGGTGGCAAGAGCGGCTGAAACCACAGCATACCTAATATAGCAAGTGGCCAAAAACATATGCAAAAATCGGATGTCAGTGAGAGCGTGAGGAAAGAGAGAAGAGAGAGCTGAATGACCAAAGTGGGGTATGGGGAGCACACAAAGGAGCATCCAAGTCTATAATCCCAGCACTTGGGAGGCTGAGGCCAGAAGACTCTGGTGAGGTTGAGGCTAGGATGCACTACATTGTGAATTCAAGGCCATCCTGGGTTACACACACACACACACACACACACACACCACACACACAACACACCCTCCAATACAGTAACAGCACCGAAGAGAAACGATGACAGTTTAACGAGGCTGGTGGTCAAACAAGTGCACACGGAAAAGACAAAACATGCAGCTGCAGCCGGGAAGGACACGTTTGAAATGCAATGCACGAGAAATTAAGTCAACCCACATACGTATGATGAAATGTGGTTTTGATATCTGGAGAAAGTTCTATAAACCTTAGGCGGAAAGAAACAAGATCACCCACAGAGGGATCAAAGTCCAACTCGCCCCAGGCTTCACCCCTCTACCCAAGGCTCAGGGACCATAGAACAATTTCACAACCTTGAGGAAAGAAAAATACCAAGCTGTGTTTTCATTTACACGTGAGGTCAACAGAATGACATTCTCAGACCCCAAGAGCATTTCCTTCATGGGGAGAAAATGGCTTAATAATAAATGCCAATCGACCAGGAGACAAATCAAAATTAAGAAGCTACAGGTGGGAATTACAATGTCCTACAGATATGAGCCATGATATTCTAATGGAGGTGTCAAAAACATGTGGTGGAATTTCAATTACAAACATAGAAATGTCAAAAGCAATGCTTGCAATGAGTGACTATTGAAATTGTCACAATGTGAGACTACTACTCTGAGCCCTAAAAGCTAGATCAGATTATAAAAACTGGAGAGCAGAGAGAGGAGACAGGCATAAAAAACACAGTGTGAGGAATGTAGTCTTTACTTGGATGCTGAGGGGATATGGGCTTAAGTGTGCTCTCAAAAACATAAGTGTAACCACCATGAGGTTAAAATAGGTGACTACTGTCCAAGCCCAGAGAGGGGGGGGGGAAATGCAGCCAATCCCTATGACAAAAATAAATAAGGGATAAAAGGTAAATATAAATAAGCCATCTGGGAAACAAATCAGAAGACTTAATGATAAAGAACAAAAGCAAGATATGTGCTGTGAAAAGCCAACCACTGTGAAAAAAATCAGAGTCACATGAGGAAATGTTCACAATAAACCATTAATGCACACCTGCGTGTGGAATTCATCTTCGGCTGGACTTAAAGTACATGCTCATTGGGGGTGGGGCTGGACATGCACAGGAACACAATCAGAATAAATATCATTTTAATATGGCAGAATTTCACCAATTTAACTTTTAAAAATTAATACCTGTGTGTGTATTTGAGTGGGTGCGTGCACACAGGGTGTGGGTACACATGCCCGTCGTGTATACACAGAGGCCAGGAGAAGCCAGCAGAGTCCTTAGGGCTGGCATGTAGATGTTTGCAGGCTGCCTGGCTTGTGTCACGGATTCTGAGATCAAAACTCCAGCCCTCATAACTGCACAGAGGCACTCCCAGTGGCTGAGCCAGCTCTTCAGTCTCTCAGGTTATTTTGTTCTATGGTTCATTCATTTTTTGTTTGTTTATGTTTTATACAAACAGTATATATAATATTATCACTATTTTCAAAATCAGTTGACCTTATAAAAAGCCTTTTTAAGCTACCAAGAAATCAAACTGATCTATTTGGGGTAGAAAAGGAAGAGATGGAGAGGTTTGGGAAGATACTGGCTTCTGGAGTTAGGTTGATGCAGTCAGTGACCACTACTGGATTAGAATTTAGGCCTTTCTTTCTCTTGATGCTTCCAGCAGATCTTCAAGGCTTGAGACTCTCAGAATTTAGGAGGGATCTTCAGAAAGTCTTTGATTTGTGCTTTGTGGAACATTTCCTTACCCACCAGCAACCCAGACACATGGGTACTGCCAGTCCTATTTTCAGGTGAGGAAACGAAGGCTAGAGATTTACCTGAGGTCACAGAGCTTGTAAAGAAAGGGAAGTGCCAGGATTTGATTCCAGGTGTCCTGGGCTCAGCCCACGTATAACCTCTGGAAGTTAGGGAAATCGCTATGAGTTTCCAATGTGTTCCTTCCTCGACCTGACTTAGGGGGAATACTACCTTGAAGGTTGCTTATTACCTATTTCAGCTAGACCATAAATACAAATACTCTAGGGGCTGGGGATATAGCTCAGGGGTAGAACACATGCCTCGTGGCATAAGGCTCAAGGTTGAATCCCTACTACTACCAAAATAAACAGAACACACACAGCCCAGAATCTCTCACAAAGGCCCTGTGAGCCACACAGCATGTGTGCTTCCCACACAGCCAGGCTGTTCCTTCTGGTCTAGTTTCAGTAGCTAAAACTGGGCAATTCCCTCTATCCCCGCTTCTTTCCCTTGTATCTAAGCCGAACAGAGTCCCAGCAACTTGCCCTGTATATGTCATAGTTCTGAATACCTCTCCCAACAGGCACAGCACCAGGGGAAAAAAAAAGAAAGAAGGAAAGAAAAGAAATCTGTGCTGGCTGTCAGCAAAATGAACAAAATCCTTGTATATGCCTAAAAGGCAGGGGAGGGGGTGGGGAGCTTACCTCTGAATTCAATGTTACTAGGACACAGTTTGCTGTAATAATACCAATTAACATTTCTCCCCCACTTAATAGTTTCTAGTACAGGATAAAAATAGCAATACACGTGGTGCTGAGATGCAAACTATAACAATGGGAATAGATTTAGGAAGAGTCTGTTCTGCCTTACCCTGAGAGGGTTGTGAGGGAAGCAAGAATATGGGGGATTTAGAAGAGAACAGAAAACCATCTAGAAAATAAAGGCCTTTCGTCATTATGCTCCTTTTCTGATCATGCTCTTAACAAAATGTACCTGACACTCAGTGAAATGTCATCTGACCTGGGCTGAGAGGATTTGATCTTGGGCACTCATGAGTGTGACAGTCCCATGGCCAAGCTTGAGCTGGGTAGCATCATCTCTCAGTTGAGTTCCTTATCGCAAGGTAAATGAGACCTGTGGCCCTCAATCACACAGTGGGCTCAGCCAGCTATAGCCTGCCACTTAAATGTATGAGTATGTCCCTGAGGATCTGATGAAAAAAGTGATGCACTAGCCAACTCGACCTTTTTCTCAATGACCCCAATGATAACGGCCATGAATGAGACCTCATTTTCTGTAGGATGCATGGAATTCCTGTAAGACAGACTTGCCAGGGTCAAGGTCAGCAGACATTGTTTCTGGTCCCTACCAGAAAACATGTTCGTCAATCATTCTCCTTTACATATGGGTCTTTAGGGAGTTTCTCAGATAGAAATGGATCTGCTTAAGGACAAGGGTCATCAGAAGATCTCTTTTCTCATAGTTTGAGATTTTGCTGGGAGAAAGAGTGGATGGCTTGACTTTGGTTGGAATCACTAAAAGCTGAACCAGCCCCAGCAACCTCATCTACTTCCTATGAGGATGTAAAGTGAAACATTAAAGAAGTCCTCCTCCTTATCCTCCTCCTCTTCCTCTTCTTCTCATCATTACCTCATCTCTATGTGTCTCCCCACTTCCAGGTATTACCTAATATCACAGACTACAACAACAGCTGTTATATAGCTATGGCCTTCCTTGGGTCCATGTTGGGCCCCATTTCGGCCCTGGTTTGGGCCTTGAGGACAAACCCAAGTCTGATTTGATTTTTGAGACCTGTCTCTCCCTCTTCTACCCAGGAATGACTCAGCACAACCTGCACCAGCCCTTGCCTAGCTACCACTGACATAGAATGAATCTATTGGCCCCACCTAGTCATTGTCATCTCATACCACCCTATACGTCATCTCTCCCCATACCTAAGTGCTCACCTGTTTTTCCCTTTCTATATAAGCGAATGCCTAGTTCAATAAAACGAGTTCCTCCTTTGACTAGACTCCCAGTTTGGTGTGTTTCTTTTGGGCCATTGGCACTTGCTCTCGCTATCCCGCTCAGTCACCAGAGAGACCTGGTGGGACCAGGACCTCTCTCCTCTCTCCCCCTTCCTCTCACCTGGACCAGCAAGGAGCTGACAGGTCAAGTATCCTAACAACTAGATTTCTTACCTACAACATGAAACTTATGGCCCCTAGTTACTATGATGTGCCACTTAGGTACATATCATGACTGAATCTAGGCCACTTACAAGTCAGGTAGGTATATAAAGGTAGGGCCTGTGCTGCTTGGGGTCCTCTGAGGTCTATAAGGTCTTGAGTGAGTGGCACTCAAGGACAAAGAGAAAACTCCAAAAACATCTACCAACTCCCATCTGCCCCCTCCACTTGAAATTACACTCATTGGTTCTGTGTCTAGCTTCCAGAAAAGATGGTACATGAAGAAAGGGTTCTCTCTTCTAAAAGATCTCATAATCTTTGTTCTTAAAGCTTGTCAGTGTCATGACCAAAGGATGTCTATAGAAAAAGCACTTTGGTTCCTGACTAGAGAAAAGTCATCTAAGGGTCTTCTCACCCACCCAACTTCTTAACAGAAACTATAGTCCAACAATAACAATTTCTAGAGCTTCTCTGAGTATGTGGCCTCTATAACTAGGTACAAGGAATTTTGTAGTTCACAGAATAAGTCCTTCTATCTCTTCCATGCACTGTGGTCTCCCGGATCATGGATACCAGGACTGTCAACTCAATCCAAAGGAGTTCAAAAAGCAAGACTTGGGAAAGGGGACCTAAACAGGTGTAGTGAGAAAGTGTGTGTGTGTGTGTGTGTGTGTGTTTTAAGACCCATAAGAGGCAATCTTTTCCAGTGAACCTGGAGAAGAAGGTTGGAGTAGCCCCCAGAAACCTGTCTACTGCTTTGTAAAACCACAGATTTGTGAAGAAAAGGCTAGAGAAATGGGATTCCACCTTGGAACCTGAGAGCATGGCTTCAAAGAGGTTAGAAAGAACCTGAGTTAACCGATCACCATGCCACCATCAGCCCTGACCTCACCATGGAAAGCATGTGGAACCCAGCACACTGAAAACATTTATCAGACCAGTGTTTCCCCATGAGAGTGTGTGAGAGAAGGAACCAGCTTCAGTCATGTAGATGGAAATTCCTAAAGAGAGGGAAGGTCTGATGTTCTAAGAAGCTACAGGTCTTGGGCAGATCGTCTGATCAGCCCAGTCCAATGGAATGTGATAGGGACAAGTCTGTGCTCTATGCCTGAACCCTGCCTCCATCACTATACCCATATGATTTATATTTGCTATTAACCACTGGGCCTCAATGTCCTCAAAGGCATGTGGTACTAACAAGTGTATCTACTTAGTAAGTTTGTTCTGAGCACAGAAAAAGTTAACATATGCAAATCACCCGGAGCAGTGTGCATAATTAGTAAGACCAAAACACGTGTTGATCACAGAAGTCCCGTTACCCTTTTCAAGGAGGTCCTTTTTGGGTTCAGCCCTGCTCTAAGGTTGGGAGGGATAAGTGAACTTTGCTAGGGTAGCAGAGAGGATATAAACACCCTAAAACAGTCACCTCTATGTGACTTTCCCTCCTGAGGGTAATGCCTGACTATAGATGCAATTGCCCATTCATAGCTTCCTGGGGTTTCTGGGTTACCTGGAAACTACTGTTGTGGAAATCACTTGTCAGAGATGCTTTTTAACTTCTCAGATAAATGCTCACCATCCTTGCCTCTTAGTTGGCCTTAGTTGTGATCCTTAACAGCTCCCTGTCAGGTAAGCCCTCATGCTTCCTTGACACAGGGAGAAGATGGGAGACAGCCTGAGAAGTTATTGGTGTGCAAGAGCTGGCAAGCTCCTGGTTCAGCAAGGAATCAGCTGTAATAGGGTCTCTGTCCAGCCATTCCACAACTCTTCAGGGAAGCTGGTCTTGGGGCAAAGCGAGGTGGGAGGAGAAGAGACCTAAAATGCCCATGCCATGGGGAGAGGGAGGTTGCATTCCTTTCAAAAACTGAACTAGCCATACTCTCTTCTAAGCAAAAGTCATACAAAATCTCAGGTTCTTCCCCATCCCAAGGCCAGAGTCATTTGCTTTCTCCTGCAAGGTGCATGTGAGCAACTGTGGTTTTTAGAATGTCCCTGTTTCAGACAACTTAGCTCCTGGGTCTGTGACTCCTCTATTAGTTATACTTCCCAAGACTCCTTGGAGGTAAGTTTCCCAGACATGTGTTCTGAACTTCAAGACAGTGAGAAGAATCAACTCAGCAAAGATCTAAGCCAATGGTCTAGAAAGCTTCCAGACTCAGGGACACAGACTCTAAGCCAAGTTCCATGAGGATTTAAGAGACTGTCCACATAGGTGGGGTGAGAGAGGGTTGTTTGGGACTTTTTAATACTTCAAGTGTCCTTGTTATTAACAACAGTGATGACCAAGTAGTGGCATACACTATTTTGGGGTCACTAGCAATATGGCTTCTTGGCTATGGAATCCTCAAATCACTTAGTAATGTGCTCCAAATCTCTCCAAGCTCAGGAAACATCTATTCCTATTGACACTGTTAGAGACAGCCTTGCTCAGCTCTCATGTGTTCATGCGCACATGGCTCCAACGGATTTTTTAGCTGGTTCACTGAGTATACCAAAGTCTATTCTCTGATCAATCTTTATGTTACTGATTTGGAAGCATCTCTTCTGCTCCTTAACTCTGGAAAAAGTGGCACAAACCTTAGTCACCTCATTTCAACTGGGCCTAAGATGGCCCTGAAGTAATTATGTCAGAGCTAGAAAAAGATGCACATTCCATCTGCCAAGGCTTCAAACCATGTGCGCACACACTGAGTAGTACTGAAAACTTAAAATACAATTCACGTCTGAAGACATCGCTAATGTTCATATACATACATCTTATATTCTGTGCAAACCGTTTTTCCCGATATTGTTAATGCCATGCACTTCAAATCCCAGTGAACTCTGAAGGAAAAAGTTGTCAGATCTCACAACCAAAAGATCTCAGGTCAAACAGAGAAGTCATGGAGTGATGTGCAAAAGAAAAAAATGGCAAAGGTGGCTGGAAGTGCCAACGATACTTGTAAGGCTCCTTTCAGGACTAGGCCACTGGTGACTTCTGTACCTTCCTTCTACTACAGAAGTGATAGAGTCAGAGGGAGCGGAAAGGAAAGGAAGGGAGGGCTGAAAATAACTGACTAAAAACAGCAGGCAGGTCCCCTTGAGCTTTTCCAGGAATAACCCCCCCCCACACTCTCACACACATACACTCTATTTATGCACACACTGTTACACATTTGAGGAGAAAAGAAATTACATAAGAAGTCAGATGCTCATTTCCATGAGCCTGACCGAAATGGAGTATACTTAGTCTTGTGAGTACAGAAGCCATGGCTAGAGTCCAGGGCCTTCAACCAGCACTGAGAAAAAAAGCCCCTCCCTGGAGCTCAGAAAGCGTCAAGAGGCCAGAGTATCCAGCTTGGAGGCCTACATGAGGTATTGGTACCAACGGCTTCCTTGTATGCTCCAAACTTGATCTACAAAAAAAGTGGGTATTTAATGTAAAGCCATACTGAGTTCTGATGATCTCCTCCTCCTCCTCCTCTTCCTCCTCCTCTTCTTCCTCCTCTTCCCCTCCTCCTCTTCCTCCTTTTTCTCCTCTTCCTTTTTCTTCTCTTCCTCCTTTTCCTTCTCCTCCTCTTCCTTCCCTACCTTGTCCACAAAAGGATATGGATCTTGAAGTTTGTACACAAATGTGTACGTGACTACCCTGCATATAAAGTACCTTCCTCATGAGAGCTGGAGCAAGCCCACTCACCTTGCAGGGCTGCTACAAAATCCTTAGGCTGTTACTGTATACAGTGTTGTGACACAGGACCCAGCAGATGGCAGCTGCTTTCTGGTTTTGTTTTCCATCTCCTCTCTTCCCTTCCCCAGCCCTGAATGATTAAAAGTGGTTCCTGACTCTGTAGCAGAACCGGCCTCAGGGGTAGCTTTATCTGGTGGCACAGAGTCAGTCTTCACTCCAGTGACTGACTTCTGCATCCACAACTTGTCAGGGGTACTTACCCATCCCCCAAACAGGGCTCAGCAACATGGTAGAGGCCAGGTGGAGAGCATACTTTCAATAAGAAAGTGGTCAGAGTCTTTGTTCTAATATACTTGCAGAGGGTCTGGATGCATGAGTCCTTCTGAAACCTGCTTTGTCTGCCTCCCAAGAATAGAAACCGTTGGTGATCTAAGACGTCGTGTCTTGCTTAATGGTAAATGCTACAAGATGGCAGTGTCACCAGTAAATGAGGGGAAGAAAATGAAAACCAAGTTGGCCAACGTGAGCTTGGACATCAGATTTCTCTTGACAATAAATAACCAGGGTCAGTGGAGACTCTCCTTGAGCATAGAGACACCATCAGCAGCTATCATCTCCAGTCTTGCATGCTGAGATTGTCTTCCCCAGATCTTCCCACTGAGCTTCAGAAGCTTCTCCACAAGCAGGGTACCCCAAAACCTTGCTGTCTTATGCAATACAGACAGTGGTGAGAATTCTAGAAGCTTTCATTCTGAAACCTCTCCTCATACCACGAGAAAGCCTTCATTCAGTCCTACATACACATACAGTGAAACCTCACGTCCAGTAGATGAGACCACGACAGAGGTTGAATCCTCTTACTCGATGCCTAAGATAGAGACCAGAGCCAATGGTTCAACTAGGGTGACTTGCATGGCTCAAGAACTTGGGGCAGCTCTCTCCCATCTAGCTTCGATCAGAGAACAAGTACTATACTTGGGAACCACAGAAAATTTGGCAGGATTCTCAGTCTCTGTAAAAACTTAGCCCACCTCTCTCTCTGTTCCTCAAGCCCATCCCCTGAGATGTCCAACCTCACACTCTCATTGGCAATTCTTCAGGGATTATATAGGACCCTCTGCTTGTAGAGGGAAGAATCTTGATTCTCTCAGTCTCTCTGATCTGCACAGACTGTATGTCACCTGACATATTAAAGGGGACTTAGAAGGTGACAAGGTTAAGGTCCTTGAGCTGGGGAGAGAACCCTAAATGATAGGTATGCTTAGATCCCACCAGGGCATATTAGCCAAGGCCTTTTCCTGGCTGTAGTCACAGGAAGCAAAGGCAATGGAAGAAAGTAGAAGAGATGTAATGCTGTTGGCTTCAGGGATGGAGCAAGACAGCTCTAGCCAAGGAATGTGAGGGCCTCTAATAGCAGTTACAGGCCAGGAAACAGATTGTCCTCAAGATCCTCTAGATAGAAATGAAGTCCTGCTAGCACCTTAGTTTTAGCCCAGTGACATCTGTGTGGCATTCTGACCTCTAGGCAGAAAGACAATAACATTGGTCTTAATTCAGCAAGTCCCTGAAATGTATTAACAGTGGTAAGAACCTAACATTTTGCTGGTCCATGGTGTAGCAGGTCCCACTCTCTCCTTGTCCTGGGACTCCTCTGAAGGTGCTACTGAGTTTTTCCACCAGGAAAGCTCTTCTGCCTCTCCTGGAATTCCTAGGAATGACCTGGGAAGTAGCTCTCATTTAGCCACCCTGATCTCAGTCACTCACCAGACCACCCTTCCTGAATTCGGCTCCCGATGACTGCATGCAAACAAGAGCAAAGCAGGACGTGTGCGTGCTGGCTCACCTTCGCCATCACTCCCTACCCTGTTATTTTCTTGTTTGTTTATTTTTCAGATTCTTAAACATACTGTGCCATCTTAAACCACCCAGCAGGACATACCTAGAGTATTTCAAACCTTGTCTGATGAGCCAAGCATCAAAGCCACGTGTGTGGGCATGGGTTTCTTAGCACCTGCACTTAGTACACAACTCAAGGAAGTTAGCCTTAACCCCTTCTATTATCTCCCAAGAGGTCTGGAGCCAACCTGGCATTTCTTCCCCTACCAGATTCATTTCCCTTCCCTCATACTTGCTTTTAACATTTTTTTTCCATATTTTCATTTTTTTTCTTGGACTACAGAAAGATCTTTGTAAGCACAAAGCCAGATTTTGCCTTGCTCAGAAATATTTTCCTCACTGACTCTTGCTTGTTAGTTTTAATGTTTATCCTGGTCAGTCATTCCAAACATGAAGTATCCATCTCTAAAGGGTCCCTCACACCTGCCCTTCCCCCAACATCATGGAATTTTTATTTTGGTTTTGTTGTTGTTGTTGGTTTTTTTTGTTTTGTTTTGTTATGTTTTGTTTTATGCTCAATTTCTTCTGTATCATCTTACCTAAGTTTCAGGTTGACCCTCTAAGTTGCCAAGATCTGCTGTAGGTAGAAAAGCAAATGCTTTTGATACAGAGAACCCTGTGGGATAAAAGGCCAGCCGGAAGAATTGTCTAAGGAAGAAAGAAAGCTCCTCTCACCAGACAACACTGATCACAGCAAAAGCTGGGGCAGATCATTCCAGAGACTTACCCATCCCCCTCCTGGCTGACTACCTCCCAAGCCAGCCAGGGGCCCTGGAACCCAGTTCCGGGCTGTCAGCAGAGATAAATTTAGCACCAATGATCTCATCTTGCAGAACAGCCTCAGGGCCTCTGAGTGCTCAGGGAAACATCACTTGGACAAGCTGAGAAGTGACAGACACTACTGGCCCCTACAACATAGGTGACAGGCAAAAAGTTCCCCTTAGAGGGACACTAACCCCATGAGGAGCAGTGGCCAGAGTGTGGCCAGCAGTGGCAGGCTGAGGGAGCTGAGACAGGGATACCCTGAGCTTCCCAGGGTCTCCCAGACCTGGGCACATGGAGCTGAAGACTCACAGCAAGTCCACAGATGATTCAGCACTACTAAGATCTAGATGAACAGCAAGCAATGCCAAGCATTCTCACTGCAGAGATATGGCCCATGTCCCAGCAAGTCCCTCCCCCTCTCCCCCATCAGGACATTATATGGTGGAATATTTATAGAAACAACAGTGGGCAGAAGGCAGAAGTGGCTGGACCTCATTGCTCTGTCTCCTGCCAATAACACAAGCCCAACAAAGGGGGCAGTCGCCCTTGTCCTTTACAGAAAAGAATGGAAAATTTGTCACAAGTGCAAACTTTTAAATTCTTCCACTGATAGAAACTTCCCTTTCTGTGGCTCTGAGCTGGGGTTTCTGGCTTGCCCTGCTGGTGATCTGCTGATCAGTTCCCCCAAGGCTTCTTAGTATATTTCATGATTAGCCTGCCGATCCTGGAGTAAGCCATTTACAAGAGTTCCAACCACTGGGACATGATGCCAAAAAGGTTCTTCAGCTGGGGTGAGGTTTCTGGGCTCCTACCTCTGCAACCACAAACCTTTCTGATGGAAGACATCATGAAACTCACTCAGGAGAATGGATTTGACTCTTGCTAAAAAGGACAAAATAAAAAAAATAAAAAGTGCAATCCATATTATGCTATTAAAGGGGATGGAAAGTGATGGGAAATAAATGTTGTCACATAAGAAAGGCCAGGCTTACATCTACACACACCAGGGCCACCCCCATGTCAGTTTCAGTCACATTAGAGGAAATCAATTCCCAAGAACAAAGGCCTTTGGTTTGATCAATGCCATTCCTGGGAAACACCCAGGACACATAATTGAGGGGCTGTCAGAGAAATCAAAACACACTGAGAAGTTAGGGTGACCACCAAACTCTAAGCCCTTCTGCCAGGGGCAATGTAAGCAATGTTACAAAAGAGAGGAAAGTACCACAGGCATGAGAGTATGGTGGACAGCACCTTTTCAGGGGAAAGAGTTAAAAGCTGCAAAGAAAAGTGGCAAGACGCAGGAGAGCCAGGATGGATGCTAGCGTACACAGTTCAGCCAGCAGAAGGGCCCACAGGGTCAGGCACAGGTAAAGAACAGGGGTAATGGTCAGTACTGTGTCAAGGTCATACCACCTGAGATCTTGAAGCTTTGGGATGGGAAGAAATAAAATTAGTTTGGGTTGTTCTACATTTATCCTTAAAAGTCAAAATGAGATAATTTTTCCTGTTCTCTTAACTAAACCTTAGCTCATAAATCTAGGGCCTTGTTTCCAGGCTGCAGGAAGTAGGGGAGGGAGCCTAGAGTCTCAGCTGCATGAGCTCTGCCTGTCTTCTGCTCCCAGGTCATTGGTACCAGGCACAATGCCTCCCTGCCATGGCGACCCAGGGCTACTCAGCTGAGTCACATGGCCTCTTCTTCCCTAGGATACACACGCATGCTACCCCCACCCCCATCTCCCACCCAGCCCCATAAAGGCTGATTAAGGCATTTATTTGGAGCTTCTGATTGTCCCCTGGAGATGCAGACCTCTGAGGCTTTCCTACACTATGCTATCCTACCTCGCCCACGTACACAGGGCTGTTGATATCCATGAAGACTGAAGCTGCTCCTTAGAGCTACACCATACAAAGAAAGTCCAAGCGATTTGCTATCCTCTTTATTACTGTTTTTCCTCCTGCTGTATCAAAAAACATTGTACAGGGCCTGGGCAGTAGGGAAGAGTGCCTGGCATGCCAGCAGGAGGACATGGGTTTGGATTCCCGGCACCCCCATGTTAAAAACTGGGCATGATGTCTAGGAAGCTCTGTAGCCCCGTATGAGTTGTGGGCTCATGTGGTAATTAGCTTGGCCAAAAGGCCAGTGAGCACCCATAAAGGACCCTGTCTTGGGGGAATAAAGTAGAGAGCAAGGCAATTGACATCCTCCACAGGCCTTGGCAGACATATGCTCACTTCAATCTACCCAACACACACACATACACACACATGCACACACATACACACACATACACACACACACATATATACACACATACACATGCTCACACACATGCATACACACGCACACACAATACACATACACACACATGCGCACACACACGCACACACACACACGGAACTACACACATGTACACACACGATAAATAAATAACATTCTATGACTTTATCATACAAGAGGAAAAGGTTGGAACATGTGTGTAATCAATTTGTCTCAAACCTGAAGTGAAGCCACAAACAAAGTGGAGATTTCCCAGCTATCTTGGAATTTCCACACAACAGTCCAGGTTTGACTATATTCAAGTATGTCCGAGTATTCAAATATAAAATGAATATTTAAAGAAGGCACTATGGGTTGAAGTTCTCCCTCTCTCAAATGCAGATTTAAATTTGATGGCATTTTAACAATCAAGAGATTCCTAGATAATGGGTCTGGAGAGGAGTTTGGTGGTTAAAGCAGTTGTTATATTGGTGTGAATCCTGAGTTTGGATCCACAGAATCCCATGTACACACTGAGGAACATAACAGCCCACCTATAATTCCAGCCTTGAAGGCTGAGATAGAAAGTTCTTTAGCAAGCTGGCTAGCAAAACTAGTCATATTGCTGAGCTCTGTGTTTGACTGAAAGACTCTCATCTCAAAGAATAAGGTGGAAGAGTGATTGAAATGATTTCCCATATCAACCTTGGGACCTACACATCCACTGGGTCTACATATATATGGCCTCTCCCAGACTACATAGAAAAATAAAAGATGCTTAGTGAGTGGATTCATTTGTTGTTGCTTTTGTTTTTCAAAACATGATTTCTCTTCATAGCCCTGGACGTCCTAGAATTCACTATGTAGACCAGTCTGGGCTCTCAAATTCACAAAGATCCACCTCTCTGCCTCCTAAATGCTGGGATTAAAGGCATGTGCCACCACTCCTGGCTTGGATTAATTCTTTTATTGTGGGAGTGGGTTAAGGATAAGATCACTCATCTTTTTCTTTCTCTTGCCTTGCCTTCATCCTCCTGTTGTGTGTGATACAGCAAGTGGGACCTCAACAAACATACACACTTGGTTGTAAACTCTGGCAACCTCCAAAACTATGTGAAATACATTTCCGCTCATAATTGGTGGTCCAGTCTTGTCATTCAATTAGGGAAGTATGTGGATTCTCTATACCTACCTTCTACTGTTTCGACCAACTGACCTGTGTTTAAGTGTTCAATACACATGCACACATAGCACAGCACAATATGGTTTATCATTGACCACCTACATTTAGGAACACTTCAGAGTCCCCCAAGTTCATAACATCCCTGTTATGATATTCCTATCTCACTTCTACTCATATTTGCCATTTTAAGAGATATGCAAGGGGCTAAAATAAAGCCATAATCCTCTGAAATTCCATGTCCATCTCAAATGCAAAATGACAACCCATGTTGTACTTGCCTTTCCTGAATCTTCCATCATTTTACTCTAAGCTGCTCCACCAGGGCAAAATAAAGAATATCAACTTTATGTGTTTCCACCCACTTGCAGCATAACAGGGAGACCAGAATGAGGTGCCTATAAAAAATATACACTTTAGCTCTAGCTGATGCCTTCATACTAAGAAT
Source organism: Mastomys natalensis (assembly GCA_021653895.1). NCBI lineage: Eukaryota > Metazoa > Chordata > Mammalia > Rodentia > Muridae > Mastomys > Mastomys natalensis. Next base: position 562,034 of record JAJTUV010000278.1, read on the forward strand.
GCTTGGCTGGTGACAGTCCAAAGTAATGAGACCCAAAATGGAGACCATTGAAACCCCATAGAGGCTACAAAATTGGGGTCTTTATTGCCCACTGTCCAAGCCCACGAGATCCCTCCTCACTCACCGCACTGCTGCAAGGGATGTCCTTCACCTTGAGCCAGGCCAGATCTAGTGTTCCTTCGCCCCTATAACAGGACTGCAGGCGGTCCTTAATGCGGTCATTGATCTGCTTCAAGATGAAGATGCACAGGGCAGACTCATCCAGAGATTTCATCTTCCGCTTCTGGCCCTTGGAGAAGACAGTGAAGAGGAGATCATCATCTGGGTGGACTCTCAGGGTCTGGCCGAGCACTGCACCAGCTTTTCGACAGGTAGGCAGCCTGTAACAAGCGATACTCCACCCCATTGCGCTCACAGCCAATGGGCACCTCTACGTAGGAGTTGAAGGCTGTGTCCTCTTTGCAAAGCCTCACAAGCTTTGAGGTGTACACTGCTCCTTTGTTGTGGAGCCTGGGGGAGACACCATCTCTGGCTGAAGGGTCAAAAAGTAGACGAAATTGCCACTGCTGAAACCATAGACATAGTAGATGTCAAAATCAGGGATAACCGTGAAGGTATCTGAAGGGATCTTAATCATAGAGGCCACAAATTCGTCATGGAAGACATAAGCAAACATGCCATCTGCCTCAGAGTTCTTAGTCAGTTTCCTGCTGGAGATGGTAGGAAAATATTCAGGTTTGCCATCCACTGCTGTGGCAATAAAGAGTTTATCATCAAAGTCACTGTAGGAAACGATCACCCCAAAGACCGAGCCACTCTCATTAACTCCCGAGAGGTAGTGTTCCTTCTTGTGAAAGGGCTCTCCCAACTTGAAGAGGTCCTCTAGCCTCAGGAGCTTGCAGATGCCCTGGTACAGGCTCCCACATGCAATCAGCCTGTTTTCTTTGTAGTCTATAAGCAGCATCTTGTTGACATTATTAGTGCTTGCTAGGGGCTCATTGCAGGTCTGAACAATCCGAGGTGGGTAACACTTGGGGTTGTCCTCATCTGGCCCTGTCTGATGAGTCACCAAGACCTTGAGGTCACTAGAGAGTTTGTAGATCCTGTTGACAGCCCCCAAATAAATGTGCCCTGTCCTTTCATCCACCACAAGGTGATTGAAGCCCTCGCCGGGCTCCCCTCTGAATGTGACAAAAGAAGGCTTCTGAGACAGCTGGGGTGGCTGACGTGGAAGCAGAGTGGAGGAGCCCATCCCTACCACCAGCAGGTGGGAGAGCAGGCAAGTCCAGTTCCAGGGCATGGCTTTCATCTCAGACACAGGTCCTCTCAGACACAGCAGCACTTCCACCACAACCGTCCCTTCGGGGCCAGACTCAGCAGGGCTGTCTCCCCTAGTAAAGAAAAAAGATGTAATTGTGAGGATCCATGGCAGGGCTTCTGGTGCTTTCACATCTGCCTGAATTCGGTACATACATGGAACTGACCTGTCCTGAAATAACCAGAGGCCAGCTTAGGTGAAGGAGTTGGGGCTGGCAGCCCTAGTACACCTTATCAGTAATAATGATGGTGGTAACTGTCACTGTCGTGGTGATGGTGACATGATAGTGGTGATGCTGATAGAAAGCAACATTGCCTATGAGTGTCTGGCTTTGCATCAATCTCTGGCCAATACCTGTAGACACTGTCTCATTTCATCTTCCAACCGATCTTCCAGATTTAAGGTCTACACTTTTCTGTGCACACAGAGTTGAAACTCATAGGCCCTGCATTAGTGGGTTCTCTGCTATTGGTCCCAAGTTAGTGATCCAGGTGAGAAGCACTCACAGAAGGCTAGAGGGAGAAGCCATCTGTACTGGGGTCTTCCTCAGTTCTCTGTCTCCAGTCTCTGGACCAGCTCCTGCCCACTCCCTTAGCCCTAAGAGATAGTAACAGTGATCTCACTGTTATTAACTCAAAAATACAGCACTATCCCCTGAAGAAAGCAGTCTTTTTAGAAGACTCTTATTGCCTTCGGCTCAAAATACCTTATTTGTACATATTGTTAACTACCAGGACTTTAACTGCTAACAACAACGAAGTATGTGGTCATTTTATACAACATTTTATACCTAAGGAATGTCAGCTTATGGGACTTTTGTGGCTTGTACCACCAAAACTGGGAAGAGTGGCCAAAGTAGTCCATAGTAGGTCTTTAACCATCTCATTTGATCCCAGCCTCTCACAGCAAGAGCTGGACTGTACTTCTTGTTATACACACAGAATTGCTAAGGCTGACCCCTTTCTGTGGCCACCCATTACAACTATTGTCTCAGACCCTCTTTGTCCTTCCTGCTTCCTCTGACAGATGGTACAGTAAGGTTAAACTAAAAGCCCACATCCCCTTTCCCTTCGAGCTGCAGGTGTCACCAGCCCCCACTGGGTATATGACCCAGCTACGGGCTCTTCTAGCATTTCAATGAGGTATGTCTTGGCTGCCCCCAGTACTGAGGACTCCTACAATTTTCTTTGAAAGAAGAGAAAAAGTAGTTCAGAAACCGTCTGACAATAAATAAATAAACAAAAAAAAAAAAAAAAAAAAAAACAATCTCTAGGGGACAAGATTGCCATCCATCCTAGCAGTTCAGGTACTAACGGCATGAGTTTTCAGCATCCCATTTTTTCCAGATTGGATGAAATAAGGGCCGGAATAGCCAATATCTTATTTACGGGCATCTCAGCTCTGTAGGATTTTGCCTTCTCCCAAGCTCCTACATCAATGAGGTTATGGGATGAGTTAAGTTGTTAAAGTAATAGAAATCACCCTAGCAGGAAGAAAGCATGGGTTAGCTGGACACTCAGAGAAGAGGGGGAAACAACAACAACAATAAAGACTTTACATTGTCAACCAAAATCCTAAGAAAGAGCACCTCAGTAAGACATTAGAGGAAGAAGACTTTGCAGAAGGAAACCCCTACCCTAACAGGAGTCCTGTAATCTACGGGCCTTCATATTTACCAACATAGTTCAAAAGTATACTCAGAGCATATACAACACAGGCAAGATATTGTAGGACTTCTGTGTCAGGCTGTCGGCTTCCTGTCAAGTCAGGTAAAAACCAGTAGAGCCTGACTTACTGCACGAGATGAGGTATGAAGTTGTGTGACATATGACAGCATGCTTTGGGCATTCTTACTTGAAGAGGAAACAAGGGGCAGGCTACCTATAGGAAACCTTGTCAGGGAGTAGAGTTTGAGCCAAATTATGAACCTTGGAGAGGATATGCAAAGCTAGGAGAAAAGTGCCTTCTTGGGAGTGTGCTCATAACAGAAGTATCCCAACCAGGGTGGGGATGAGGAAGCTAAGGTTTTGAGAACACAGCTCAAGAATCAGGAAGAAGATACAGCAGAAGAGAGAATTACTGAGAAGTCAAGATTAAAATGCCAGAGCTGAGGAAAGAGGACAAACTTAAGTAGAGCACAGAGAAGTTTCCCAGAGAGGCACCTCCATGCCCTCACCTTCACTGGAGGAGAGTTAAGAGCTAAAGATCAGTGAGATCCAGGAGCCAAACAGTTTCTGTCTTAATTGCTAGTGTACCCTTGTCACTGAGCCATGCCCAGCACGCAGTGGAGGCTCAACAGCCATTTCTTGACTGGCAGAAAGAGGGGCCAGAAGCAGAGAAGAGTAGCCGTAACGTGCGCAGTATTGACTGACTATACCCCAGCCCCATGCAAGGTAAATGCTTTCCCCTGTATTAGCTCATAGGGTTATCATGGCTGTCCCTGGAGCAGGATGGTTTTACCTATTCTGCAGATGAGGCAGCTAGTTTTTCAATAATATGTGGCCAATGAGGGGCAGAGTTAGGGATGGGATCCAGGTCTGTACCACTGCAAAGTCTATACACTTTCTAGAAATTCCTAATTGCAGAATCCAGACTATAAAACCCTTGGTGTTTCCATTTAATTCATACAAGTCCCCTGCATAGATGTAGCAGGATATTACCTACCAAACCCAGGGAGAAATAGGAGTTTCTGTGACCTACATGGTTCTACCTGGGAGATGACACCCATTAGGGGTACAGCGATACATGTAGTGATAGATGTACACGTGATAACTCTGAAAGTATTGATCAGCACCTGACACAAGGACTCTGTTCTTCACACAGTAGGTGCTGCTACTGTTCTTAATAATTAATGTTAATGAAATTAGGTTAGAAAGACAAGGATTATGATACGGGGGATGGTATCTACTGGTTAAAAAATTTTTTTTTTCAGGACAAGTCATGAGGAATCAAGATAATTCCTCTCAAATTGTCTTTCCAAATCCAAAAAGCAGAGGAAATCCTAGATATTTGTTTTCTGAACTAGGAACTCTGGTTAAATGGTACTCAAACCCCTAATAATAGAGACAATGAAGGTGATAGCGAAATGGGTCAAATGGAATCATAGATCAAGTGGGATTAAAGATGGAGACGAAGGATAGAGGGATAGCTCAGTTGGTAAAGGGTTTGCCATGCAAACATGAGAACTTGAATTTGATACCTATAAAGCATGTTTAAAAGCCAGACATGCTGGTCTATGTTTATCCCAGTCGTGGGGAGGGGAGCAGACAGATCCCTGGGATTCTGTGGCCAGCCAGCCTCATATAATCCAATGAGTTCTAGGCTAGTGAGAGACCACATCTCAAAAAACAAAGTAGACAGCACCCAAGGCGAATACCCACAGCTGACCTCTAACCTCTACATGTACAAACTGAAATGCACATTCACTAGCATACATATATTCACCCCCATATGTATACACACACAATCAATCAGTTAATTCATCAATGAAATATAAATAAAAGATGGTGGTGAGGGAGTTCAGACCACTGATTCCCCATTCAGTGCTCTTCCTATCATGTTTGGCCTCTTCTGACTTTATCCAAACCTGTTCCAACATCTGCTCCCCAGCCGTTGAAAGTGACAGCCATTCGGCACCATATGCGCTGCTGGCTAACAGGGCTCTCACTACAACTCTGCCAACAGCCAAATTCCAGAGGGGCTGGTATGCTCGCTACAGACAGGCACAGGCAGGTTGGGGCAAAGCCACCAGCCCTTTGGGAGGGGACTTCCAGCAGACCCTGTAGCAGAGCATGACATATGCCAGCGACTTGGCCCATCTTACTGTACACGCGCGCAGACCCACAGACAATCCACAGTTCCCCCAGTCAGTTCCAGGCAAGACAAGGAGGGCCATAACATGACTTTACTGGCCAGGAAGGGTCGGAGCCATTTACCATCTTCTATTAGGTACCAAAATGAGACACAGTTAAGCATCTCAAATACTTATCACGTCTATCTGGGGATGGTAGAATACTGTTCCTGGAGGGGGAGAACTCACAAGAAACGTTAACGTGTGCTGGGAATGAGCAGTCTCTCTCTCTCTCTCTCTCTCTCTCTCTCTCTCTCTCTCTCTCTCTCTCTCTCTCTCTCTCTTTCTTCAACCCAGGAATTAGACAAACAAGGAACAGAGAAATGGAAGAGGGGACGGTATGAATAAGCATGTGGGTATCAGCTGAACTTACTAAAGACCCCATTGTGGGCCTGGAACAATGCCTATCTTCCCACCACAGCTCAGGACTCACAGACGGGCAGCACCAACAGCCACCTCTCAGGGTCATCTAAGGTCATTCTGACCTCACAAGACTGCAAAACTGGATCTTCCAAAGGATGAAGGTGTCTCTCCCAGGACATCCATTCATGTAAATAGTCCTGGAATGCCCCATTACTGGTCCAAAAAGAAAAAAAAAAATTGGCCCAGAAAGAACCAATTTCTGGTACTTCTAATTACTCTCATTCAAAAAGACATTTAGCTGATTTTAAAATAATTTTAAAATTAAAAAATTGCCAACCTTTATTCTTTCTTCCATTTACAAAATCAAGCATTTCAAAAGATTCCTGAACCAGGCAGGGTGGGCGAGGGGACCGAGGACAGGTCACCCCACAGACCAAATCAAACCCAAACACACTGCCACCTCCTCTTTGTGAAATCATCCTTAAGCTTTGAGTGGTCTCAGGGGAGATGGAACTCATTTTTAGAAGCTGATCATCATTTTGATTAAAGCAGTTGGGACTGCCTTTGTTTTACATGGCAAGTTTTGAAGAGCTCAAACTAATTTTCATGAAGTGCTACCGTCCTCTCAGATTCCTGAGTGGCAGAAAGAAAGTTATTATAGAGCAATTTAAAATAGCAATTAGCTCACAAAATTCCTTCAGAATTTACAAGTCGTCTTCACGTACATTACCTCATTTTGATATCATGGTTCGCCATGACCCTATTGGGCTATCATTCAATACAGGCTAAGGATTGCTAGGGCCATCTTGTAACCCAAGGGGGCAGGTATGAAAGATCTTCAAAGAATGAAGCCATAAGAGAACAGAAGTGAGCAGAGATGCCAGGTCCCACCTCAGATTGTATAGTGTCTAGGTGTGTGCATGATACCATCTAGGTGTCTGTCCTACCCATGCACATCAGCCAAAGGCTTTCCCCCTTTCCATATGCTAGTTCAGGTTTGGTTTTCTGAAGTCATTAATGAAAGAATTTGTTTTCTATTGCTGGGATGAAATACTATGACCCTATGCAAGTTGGGGTTTGGCAGGCATTATTTCAGTTTATGTCTTCACACCTCAGTCTATTACAGAGGAAAGTCAGGACAGGAACTATAATAGAGCAGGAACCTAGAGGCAGAAACTGACACAAAGGCCATGGAGGAGTGCTGCTTACTGGTTTGCAAAGGCATGGCTTGCTCAGTCTACTTTCTTATGGAACCCAGGACCACCTGCTCAGGGTGGCACTGTCCACAGTGGGCACTCCCACATCAATCTTTAACCAGTAAAACACCCTACAGACTGGCCCATAGACCAATGTGGTGGGGGCATTGTCTTCATTCAGAATCCCTCTTCCCAAATGAATGTAGCTCATGCCAAGTTGACAAAACTAACCAGGACAAATCCTAAGCCATAAAGAGGGAAATCTAGAAGTGTCTACTGCTACATGTCTCTACCAGGCTCTTCTTCTGTGAGGTTAAGTAGCAAGCCTAAGAGATTTGTTGTCCCATGCCCATTCAAGTGATGATGACTATCCCAAGTAAGATTTGGGGGTGAGCAAGAGTGTACAGACTTTCACAACCACAAGCTGTTCCCCTAAGTTCAGGCTGTATCCCCATAAACTTCCCAAGGTTTTCACCTATTCATTTCATTCATTTCTCAAATGAAGCCTTCTCGGACCCCAGGAAGAGTCTAAGATGCCTTGATCATGTGCTAGTACAGGAACCAGTGCCAACCAGAGACTTGCAGACAACAAGCGGTTAATTTGTTCCTATTTGTTGACCTCTCTAAATCTAAGTCTCTTAATAAGGATCATGGGCTTGCAAAATGGCTTACTAGGTTAAATGTCTGCCACCAAGTCTGATGACCTTAATTTGGTCTCTAGGTCCCCCGTGGTGGGAGAGAACAGAAGCTTGCAAATTGTCCTCTGATCTCCACAGGCGGATAATACTTTCTCACACACAATAAGTAAATGTAGTAAATGTTTTAAATAAAGATCATGGCTTTTTTGTCACTGACTATCGCCGGTTTTAAGCCTAGATCCTGAGACACAGGAAGTATGTAATAAATGAGGATGAAGGAAAGAAGGAAGAAATGGATGGCTCTTTCCTAGCAGAGTCTATGAGATAACAGCTGGTATCAATTATGGATAAAATTCGAAGTAAATCTCGTGCTGTGCCAACAAGTCAACAAAGGTCTGGATTGACAAAAGTTAGTTTTCCCTACCTATTCCATGGCTTATAAATACTTAAAATACTCCATTTTGTCCTTTTAAAACATGAGTGCAAATGCATCTGAGAAGTTACATCTTCCTATACGTGATTTAGGAGGGGACCAGCAGTCCACAGTTGGAATATTGTCACAATTCACCTTGGGCCTACAAATTAGACCTTTCCTTACTCAGTCAAGATATCCAGTGCAGTCCCTATCAAGAAAGGAGCAGGGACTGAGAAAGTTGCACTGGGAGAAACAGCACAATAGAAGTTGCTAGAAGCCAGCCTGTGTGCGCTCATTCACCTGATGACTATTTTTTTCCTAGCAGGGATTGCTAACTGACCATGTGCCAGAGGAAGAATCCTGATCTGGGAACAAAGGTAGCTCCCTTAGAGCAAGACAAAAGACCATGCTCTCCAGTGCCTGAGGCTCTCCTAGAGAAGCTTGTAGCTATACCTGGAGATGTTGTGTAGAACTCCACTTCCTTGGCTATTACTAGAAGCCAGGGACACCATCACCTCCTTTAGTCCTGCAGACAGTATTGTGCCCAGGAACCTGCATCTCCAGCATTCAGGAAGGACATCAACAGAAAGCTACTTTGTGACAAAAATATGTGGTACCTATTCATGAGATGTCAGTGTCCTGTCAGCTACAGTGAACATCTCCTGTCCTCTACTTTTTCACACAGTCTCCATTTAGACTACATGGATGGTGACTCCTGGTGACATTCCAGGTAGACCTCATGGATCGTGACTTTCATGGTGATATTCCCATGCCAACGCAGGGAACAATGAGTTTCTCCTTGCTGTAGTTTGAAAAAATGCACAGACATTTTGTGAGTTGGAAATTTCATCCCTAAATTACTATGTTGATGGTGTTTGGAGGTAGGATGTCTGGGAAGTAATCAGGATTGAATGGGGTCATCAAGGTAGGACCTTTATGATAACCAAGCTTTATAAGAAAAGCAACAGAGAGCTGGCCTTCCTTATGTTTTGTTCTTTGTCACCAAGTGACACACTCTGCACAAAGGTCCTTCATTGCATCTTGCCACGTGCTTGGATTCCCTTGTCTCCAGAACTGTGTGCTAAATAAGCCCTTCTCTTTGTAAATTTCCACTCTCTGCTACTTTGCCATAGCAACAGAAAATGGACTAAAGCACTATGTTTGGGGGATTTTTGGCTCCTTTTTCTTTGTCTTAACCACCCAGCTAGATAAATAGGACTCTAAGGACATACAAGGTGGTAGAGTCTGAGCGTGGATGGATCTGTGGCTACCAGGAATCTCCACACCAGATGTAGATCTGTCTATTATCACATTCACCTCACTATAACTAGAAGATACTACATACAGAAATCTGAGGCTCGAGCCAGATGCTGACCCTCGAAGTCTCTGCTTTGGGTAGCATATGGGGCTGACGATCCTAGGGAACAGCCTTTTCTGATAATGGTAGCTCCCTCCATTTCTCCCAAAACTAGCCTGCAAGTTTCCAAGTTCAGCGAGATGGCAGACTACTATGCCAACATCTAATAAGAAAACAAACAAAAAAAAAAACTTCCACATTCCTTAGTGGTTGTTCCCAAATTCTAGGCCCAGGAGGCAGCGTGTGCTTGCAGGAAATGCTAGCCCTACTTCATGATCTCAAGTCTAACACGGAGAAATACGTATCTGTTTGAGATGCGCTCTCCAATCTATAATCTACTCTAAGCAGTATTTTTTTTCTCTCTACCTCCTTCCCGTTCTGGGTTTCTAGAAATGAGGCCTGTGAGTTGTTTGTAGCATTTTGTTTCCTGATAACTTTATTTACATGCAGGTGTGAAGCTGGCTGCAGACTGGTATCTGCAGTGGGCCTACAAGCCAGCAAGGCTCTGTGTGTTTTTTGCCTTGCTTATAGCAAGTCCTGACCTTTACTGTGCCCCCTCTCTTTGTGGACATCCCAGAAGTGAGTGTGCCATAGACAAAGGGAGAAAAGACAGAGAATGTGGGGACCACAGTACAGTCATCATGATCCCTGGGGTGTGACATAGGGGTCATGTCAAAGCAACTGCACACTGAGAAGAAAGTCATAGTACTTTCTTTCTCTGGACAGTCGCCACTATATACCCAGAACCCAAGAAAAGTCCAGGATGCTCAGTCTGCCTGCTTCCCACCCAGTGCTGCACTCTTCCTTCAGCTGCTATTCTCTGGGACAGTGAAAAACATAAACTTTATTATAAAGGGAGGGCAGGTAAAAGGTATAAAGGGGAAGAAGGAAGAGTCATGGAGAGCCAGGCACAGACTGAAGGCCCCACTAGGCAATCCAGTTGGATCCCAGGAAATTCTGCACCAAGCTCAGCTCTTATGGTACTCTGTGCTGGCCTGTGGACTCTTTCCCTCCCTCCTTCCCTTCCTTAATCCTCCCTCCCTTCCTCCTTCCCTCCCTCCCTCCTCTTCTCTTCTTCTCCATCCCCAGCCCCCTCTCAATCCTTAGGGCTGGGTTCACTGTCAGGGCTGCAGAAAATGTTACCATGGACAGGGCTTTTAGCTTCCGCCCCAGAGCTTCCACCAGAGAGGGAGTTGTCCCATTCAGGGAGGGACTAGAGCTGGCCTAACCTTGAGCCTCCTTCTGGATTTCATTGCCACCTCCTCCCCACCCCCTGGAAGGGCTCTCCAGGTTGAACCCCATCTGCCTCCACAGCAAAGCCTAGGCCGCTCTGATAAATCTTCATTACGACCTGGTGCTGGCCCTTGATATCCCAGACACCAGGATGCCAAGAAGTGAGGTCAAATGGTTCTCTCCACTCAGACCTTGCTGAGAAGATTTTAAAACAAGAACTTGCCAGGAAAGCCTAGCCAGACAGCAATGTACTGACAGCTTCTCTCTAGTGTCTCATTTAAAGACACAGGCTCTCTAGGAATTGAGTTCAGACCCCACTGCTGAAGCCTGACATCTCTCTGACTGCTGCTTCCTGCCCTAGCTGCTCAGCACAGCTTACACGAGTGCCCTCGCCTGGCTCTTCAGATCCCAGTATTGGTTTCCCATCCTCAGAGCAAGACCTGCACTGGCCTCTGGATGCACAGAAATAAGAGGGACATTGTGGAAAAGTGACGAAACATCCTGACAGGTAGCAAAGTGATGTCACTTGAGTATTTCTGTGGTCAATGTGATAAGTGATGATTAAAATAAGAGTAATTTATTTTAAATAAAATATTTTTTATAATTTAAAATTTTAATTTAAAATGTTTACTTTAAATAAAATAAATTGTTGAAGGCAAAGAGAGAGATGACAGACATTTGGGTCTCAGAAGAGGACCTGAGGCCCACTTGTCCTGTGCATGCAACTTGTATGGCTGAGTGGTTTTCATCTGGAAAGGAGGCCCACACAGCCCTCAAGCCTAAAACTCGAAGCCCAGCTGGTTTCAGCTGTTTTGAACCACATCTAATGGTCTTCTGCTGGATGAGAACTCACTCTTGAAGATCCTCATCTCCTCTCACAGGCAGAGAAAGAGGCTGGATGTCCTAAGGTCACAGATATCCATGTTTATGCTAGTGACATTCCCAAACCTCTTCTCTTTGAATCACCGTGAATCAGGACACTACAGACACCAGGCCCTCACAGGTCATGGTCTGCCTACTTTCCTTGATGTCTCAGTTACACTCATCTAAATTGGTCTTTTTAGAAGCAGGTGGTAAAGAGTGTGCCCATGTTGTTCTTCTGGTGAACTCCAGGAGAAGTGAGGAAGTTCAGATTTCCCAAAAGTTATCACAGATTTGAGGAGGGGTCCTCAGACCATATTTGTCGGGGAGCCAGGCAGAGCTGTTCAATGGTAGTGCCTGCAACAACTAGGAGTGATTTTTACCAGATGGTAGGCTGATGCCGCAGACACTCTTTTGAGACTATGCCTTTCTTCAGCTGACTGCCTAGCTGCCCAACCTAAACTGGGGATGTGCCTGGCATGCCAACCATGCTTTAATCCTGCAGCCTGCCCTCAGAGAGTTCAGGGTCCTCTTCTGTCAAGTGAGTCCACGTCACTCTCCTTGGAGTTTACTTTTTCTCTTCCAAGAGGAAGGACCAATGGGTAGGACACACTTCATCAGTTCTACATTTCTCCAAAGGACTACTCATGTTGTGAGTTAATCCTTTGGTTTGGTTTGGTTTGGTTTCTTGGCCTCTGGGGCTGTGTAGAAAGAGGGCAGGAGGTCTACAAGTCCTGAATCACACACACACACACACGCACATACACCACATGTGGGTCTAATATAAAACCCCACATAATTTGATTCTGCCCCATCTACTACCATTCCCTTAACAAGTAAGGAGACAGACATTCCCTTCCTCAAACAGACGCAACATTTCCAACTAGACTCTTGTGGTGGGGGGGGGGGGGGAAATGAGCACAGTGACTTATATGTGCTAGTCAATCCCTCTGCCACTAAGCTACAACACAGACCCTTAACTGGACTTTCATAATTCAAGAAAATTGCCAGGTTTAGAAGAAATAAAAATGAATGCAGGGTTTTAGGCACTCAAAACTGAGGGTCTATATTCTTGGGTCCTGGAGACTGAGATCTATCCAGTTACCACCTCTGAAACTGCTTGTCACTGGCACCTGTATCAAGGTCAAGCTGCCACTGGCCTTCCAGCCCCAGTAGTCTTCATGCAAAGAATCCAAAGCCCCAGCAAACAGTAGTACCGTGGAGGAGCACTTGATGTGAGTGGGGCACACTTTGCCAGATGATGGCGCCTCCACTGTCCCCCAAGTCTGGTGGTATGACCTCTCACATGTCCTCCTTGTCCTCACTCCATCCATCCCTTCCTTTTTCAATCCTAGAGGAAATCAGGAAATGAACAGTTGTCTGCCTTGCCGGTCTATAGTCGCGTAATTAGTGCTATTTAATTCCATGATGAGGCAAAGCTCATAAGACACGAAATATATTTCAGCTGTGTGCCTCGAATCCTGGCAGAAGTCCCCATTGCAGCCGGAAGCTGAACGAAGTTATATTTGCTCCCTAGAAAAATTAAATAAATTCGGAATGGAAGCAACAAAGTTTCAAAACGAGGCACCACGGCTACCTGGCAATGTTCAGAGAAGAAAGAACAGGGGATTCTGGTCCTAAAGTTTGGAAACCATTTCCATCACCATGGCAACAGTGACTTTTAAAAACACTTCCTATTGATTAAATAATGCCAGCATAATGTGTCACTTCCTTGTAAAGTCATCCTGGACTCACCCTCTCCTTACTCCCAAGCACTGACACATGCTTTAAAATATTGTCCCCAGTCACAGGACAGGAAGACACCAGTCCTCTCCCTGTGTGGTGAGGACAAACACGTGAGACAGATCCTTAAACTGAAACCTACAGCTTCTAGTGATTTCTCCAGCTTATCTAACATTTCCCCCGAGCTGCTTTCCCCTGTCAGCGGCACTGCACTGACACACCATTTACGGAGACACCATGGGGTAAGCACAGAAACTCCTGTCCTCTGTCCTGTTCCCATTCAAACATGAAACTCAGACTGGTGAGGTGTGATGTGTCCTGGGGAGACATAAGAAGCATTTATGCACCCAGGTAAAGAGGGACTGGCAAACTAAAGAGAGGATTCCATCAGTGCTCAATCTAGTGAACTGGCATTACCTACAGGTGCACTGGTAACGCATTGGCAACTCCTCCATTGAGAAGTTCCACCTGAGACAATTGTTTACCTTTTACATAATGGTGAAGGAAATATAGGGGTGGGACCTCATGAGGGTCTCGTGAGCTTCCTGTACCACAGGGTGGGGGTAGGGGACATCAATAGGCCTGATCTCATGAGGATCTCCTGTGGTCATCATACCTGCCCTGCTGCAAGACCATAAGGCTCATATCCAACCCAGTGCAAATAGCTCTGACCTTTTACCAAGTGCCATTATCACAAGAAGACCAGCATACTCCAGACCTCTGAAGTTAACCTGTATCACCAAGTCAGGACCAGACCCTGTTCCCAACACTCCCAGCATACTGGCCCCCTAGTGCAGCATCCCTGTGAATAGACCTTGCCCTTCCCCTTTTTGAGGTGACATGAATTCAGAATTAAAGGAGGCCCCAGATCAAGGCCAGGCGCGATTCAATAATATTGGATGCTGCTGATTTTCCTCTTTCAAGATCTACTCAGAGCTGTGCCAGTGGAGGGGGCACAAGAGGCAGGCAGCTGCACAGTCAAGACTTCTACAAAGCCCAAGAGGCTTCCCTGTATTTCCAGTGGCTCTTCTGAGTCTGCTCTGCATATCAGTCATGTACAGAAACACAGTATCTTCTCGACAGGAAAGGAAGTTCCTGCCAGTTCACTGTCTTTCACATGTGGTCCAAGAGTCTACTCAAAGCACGACTACTGCCACTCATGAGTGTGACATTTTGCCTTAAGGAACTCAGGAACACTGAACGCACATGATTCCAAAAGCATGTCACTGTCCCCATCCAACCCATTCTGGTTATTGTATAGATGGGGACTGAGCCTCAGAGAGGTTCACTAAATTCCCATGTGCCTTAGTTAGGGTTTCTATTGCTGGGATAAAACACCATGACCGAAAGCAGCTCCCAACTCTCATGTCACAGTCCATCACTGAGGAAAGTTAGGGACTGAAGCAGAGACCAAGCAAGAGTGTTGCTTACTGGCTTGATCCCCATGGCTTTCCAAGCCTGCTTTCTTATATAAGATCTGCCTAAGGGTGGAATTATCCACAATGCGCTGGGCCTTTCATGTCAATCACTAATCAATAAAATACCCCACAGGCCAATCTTTTGGAGGCATTTTCTCCTTGGAGAGTCCATCTTCCCAAATGACTCTAAGTTGTGTCAAGGTTACATAAGAACTGACCAACACATCATACTAATGCTTCTGTTGATTCTATTTTCCCCTACAGTACAAAGCTACCATCAGAGTCAACACTGGAGATTATATATCAAAGTAGGAGAAATGAGTCATTCAAGGCCCTGGTGAAAATGTATAGTTCCTACCTGAGAAGAGAGAAGGTCATATTGGCGTAGTGACATCTTTAGAAGTGTTATTTCAGTGGTTGCATGTCATGAAACCTAGTGACATGCCACTGTTGTGCAAGTTTGGAGGAAGACAGCAGATAGTATGTCAACGCCAACCAGCAAGTAGGACGACCAATGTCTTGTGTCTATCTGTGCATTTGTTCAACAACATGTGTGCAGTCCTGCACATTGTGTGCCAGTCACCTGTTTTCTAAGAGTGAAACATGAGTGAGCCAAGGCCTTTGATCCTATCAAACATATGACTTAAGAAAGAGACAGAAATGGGGTGTAGCTTAATGGTAGGGTGCTTGCCTAGCATGTATAAGGCTTTGGGTTTCATTCCCAACACCACACACACACACACACACACACACACACACACACACATGCTAAAGAGGAAACAAAATAAACAAACATAGCTGGGTTTAGATAATATTAACATCAAAAAGGAACAGGGATATTTTCTATAGATAAAATTCTACGGGTGGGGTCATGGAGTCTCAAACAGCAAAACAGCCTCATTAAAGTGCTCACAGAGGAACTAATAGCCAGGGAGTAACTGCCATACAAAGATTTGGAGAGCCTTCTAGGTCAATGAAAAAGTTATCACAAAGACCATGAAAATTAAAAAAAAACAAACAAAAAACCCACTAAGGAAAAGGCTAAGGGACAGAAGACAATGACTAAGCCTGGAAATGTGATAGTGAAGTCCAAGAGGAAGTGAATGAACTAAAGGTATGACCCATAGAAAGGAGTTTGTGTTTATCCTAAGTAGCGTCAGAAGTCCTGAGAAGGGGCAAAGCAAGGGGATGGGGCTGGCTGGCCCTGCCTGGCTAAAATGTGCAGAAGGGCTTGGGTAAAAGAGACCTGCAGAGTTTCAGTAAGGAGTGTTGGCAGACCTAAGCCAGAGGACATGGAAGAAAATGAAGCATGGTTGCTCCGACATGCTTTCTGGTGACTGGGGAGATGAAAGGGAGAGGACCATTCATCCTCCCTCCAAGCTTTGAGTATGTATTTGAGTGGATGGTGCTGTCATTTTGATGATTAGGAAAAGACTAAGGAAGAACAGATCATAGGGGTAAGGAAGTCAAGAGCTCTGTTTGGAACCTGAAGGGCCAGGTTGCCTCAAGAGGCTATTGTGTCCACAATGGTGCCTACAAGAATCATCTAGTGGGGATGGGTTACAAAAGAACAGAGCTTGACTTCGGTGGAAGGCATGGCATTTAAATGCTCCCAAGAGGATAATGCTAGCATCATCATATTTTCTAGATAAGAAACTGGCTCTCAGAAACTGAGAGGAGGTGAGGCTGGCGTACGAACCTATACTACCAAAGGACCCAGGGGCAAGGGCCTTTCACCAGGGCTGATCGTGACAGTGTAGACTTTGCACTAAGCATTCTAGGCTGGAAGAAAGTGACACCAACTATAATGCTTTACTTAGGACCTAGAATTTTATGCCTATATCTTGTGGAATAAGAATAGTAAAACTCCCAATTTATCAGAGAAATACTAAATGTCCTTACAAAGTAGGCTCTCTGTAAACTTTGTAATTTTTCAAACAAAATTAATATCAAATGTAAAAAAAAAAAAATAAAAGACAGAGGTGCCCAGCTTCTGTCAAATAGTTCAGAGCAAAAAGCCATCTTTTCATCCCATGTGCAGTAGCCTGGGTTAGATAAAACAGTGTCAACCCAAAGGCCATGCTGAAGAGTGTTAAACAGAAATCAAAAGAACTCAGGCTGAGGGAGGGACTCATCCTGTGTCATTGTTTTAAAGACATGTGTTAAAGAACACATGATATAGGATTTACCATTTCAACCACTTTTAAGGATGTGGCTCTAAGGCCTTGAATTCCCCTATGGCGTTGTACATCTACAGCATCATCCATTTCCAGAACCCATTCATCTCTGACTCCAACTTTCCCCATTAGACACAAGCACACATCCCTCCCCATCCCCAGTCCCAATCACCACTCTGCTGGGTGCTCCAGGAACCTCATGAACACAGGATGAGAATAGTTGCCTCTTTGAATCTGACTTATTTCACTTAACATAATGTCTTCCATCTTAATTCAACATAGGGCAATGTGACTTTTAATTTTAAATCATTGAAGTTCTCCCTTCAGTGAAGTTCCTGCATTTAAAAATAACTCCTGTAGTTGCTGTTTTATGGGAATAAGGATAGGGAATTGAGAGAAAAATGTGTATCTGTCAACACATATTGAGTAGGAAACAAATGCCCTTCCATCAGCCCACATGATCCTAATATAATGCTAAGAAGAATCACAGTCCCTTCACAGTTCAGCCCTAAAAGAACTCTGTTCAATGACTTGGGAAACTATGATGTACATTAAGTTCCTTAAGGTTTGTGAGCCAAGGTTTCTCAAACTTGCGAGTCTAAGGAACCCCTTTCTTGCCTCAACCTATCATAATCTTTAAGAACACCATTTCATGATAAACACTTTGGGAGTTACAGGTATGTTGGTTTTGATCCTGAAAGCAGTGATGTCAAAAGTTCTGTGATCTCCATCACCATGGCTCCAGGGTACCAGCCTCCTCTTAACCTACCTTCAGAGCCCACTGCCTATTACCACCCCCTTCTGCTTTCTCTTAGCACCTGTGAGAGGGGTCACAGTCTTCTGCACTTACATGAGAAAAAATAAACATAGAGAAAAGAGCAGAAACAAATGAGACTGTCTGAACAAAAGATGTGCATCTCTCTCTGCCTCATCGATCTCCACTCATTTGCAAACTCGAGGGCTCTGCCAGGCCAAAGAGCTGACGCAGCATCAGCAGGACTTCATGCAGGCATTTCTTGTGCCTGTGCTGCAGTAACCATCTTGGGTACTCACTCTTCTGTCCTGGTTTATGAGATAGGCTTATGTTTGTGAAGGTTGCCATAGCTTCCTAAGGTGAGTAACCATTCAGGGTGTCCATTATCCAGGGAAAAGTAGCTCCCAAAAGATCACTAAGACTGATAGCAGTACACCTTTGCAGATGGGAGAGGAGGCTCCCATTCTCCTCTAGATCTTTTAAGGCCTAAACTTTCAGGGGTACTGAGGGTCTATTGAGGAATCAAACATGGACACAGTAATCCAGCAGATAGCACAATGTGTCCTCACTCTAAGAGACAACAAAATGAAATAAGGTATGACTGGAAAACACATGGACTCATTACAACAACTCACTATACTCTCTTATTCACCTGATGCTCTGGAAAGCAGCCACTTAAGATGCCTGTTCGACAAAGTGGAGCAGGGACTGAAGGACAGGCCATCCAGAGACTGCCCCATCTGGGGATCCATCCCATATACAGTTACCAAACCCAGACACTATTGTGGATGCCAAGGAGTGCATGGTGACAGGAGCCTGATATAGCTGTCTCCAGAAGGGCTCTACCAGAGCCTAATAAATACAGAGGCAGATGCTCGCAGCCAACCATTGGACTGAGCAATGGAGGAGTTAGAGAAAGGACTGAAGGAGCTGAATGGGTTTGCAGCCTCATGGGAAGAACAACAATATCAACCAACCAGACCCCACCCCCAGATCTCCCAGGGACTAAAGCACCAACCAAAGAGTACACATGGAGGGACCCATGGCTCCAGCTGAAAATGTAGCAGAGGATAGCCTTCTCAGGCATCAAAGGCAGGGGAGGCACTTGGTCCTGGGAAGACTCAATGTACCAGTGTAGGGGAATGCCAGTGTGAGGAGGTGGGTGGGTGGGGGAACACCCTCATAGAAACAGGGGAGGGGGATGTGATGGGGGGATTCCAGGGAAACTGGGAAAGGAGATAACATTTCGGGGTTTTTTTTTTTTTTTTTTTTTTGTTTTTTGAGACAGGGTTTCTCTGTGTAGCCCAGGCTGTCCTGGAACTCACTCTGTAGACCAGGCTGGCCTCGAACTCAGAAATCCGCCTGCCTCTGCCTCCCAAGTGCTGGGATTAAAGGCGTGCGCCACCACTGCCCGGCAGGAGATAACATTTCAAATGAAAATAAAGAAAATATCTAATAAAAAAAGATGCCTGTTCAAGCTATGCTATCAGATATCAATGAATAGTTATCAACACACTGGCTGAGGATTATCATGAAGATGTATCCCTTCAATTGACAGCAACATGGCCAAAACTGTGGGAGCCAGAGTTTTTAGACAAGGGTCGAGGCTGTGGGATCTTAGCATCCCTCAAGTAGAACTCCTTTTCCCATTGTAGAGCCTAAACTCTGAGCCTTATATATTATGTCCAAGGTGATAATTCTCTTACTGACCAAATCTTACCACCTACCAGACATTAACTATTCTTTCTGGTAGCTGACTGATCTTCTAGACAGTCTAGGTAGAAATTACTACCTCCATTTAGCAGATAAGGAAAACAAGGCTCAGTAAGGTTAAAGATCTTTTTTAAGGTCATAGAGATTCTCCTAAGAAAGAGCTGATTGGCGTTGATGGTAGGTAAGAGCAATCCAATGTAGTAAAGTGCCAAACAGGTACAAGGAAAGAAAACGAAATGAGGCAATCTCTAGGGAGCAGATGAACAAGATTCAGTTTGCAGTAAAAAAAAAAATCAATGAGGCAAACGTTCAACCTGTGAAAATCGATGAGGCAGCCAACCAATGGCCTGTATGTCTGCCTGAATTGATACCCAACCATATTTTGTCATATTTGTATTCACCCAAACCAACTTCACACCCCACCTGCCAGCATATTGCCTGGGTACCAGAGTCAGCATCGATGGGGGCATCCACCTGACCCCATCTGAACATCTTCATACAGCCCTGAAAGGTGGATGGTGAAGCCTGAACACATAGGCTAGAGAAAGAAAGCCTCTGCAACAGGGAGATAAGGTGGCCTTCTGAGAGCTAATTTAGTCACAATCAAGACATCCATGTGGAAGCTCCAGATAGCAGCAGAAGCCACCTTACAATGCACCCCAAATTGCTTCAGAAAGAGTGGGAAACTAGAGTCCAATCAGGGTGACAAGACTTTATCCTCAGCACAACAATGTAACTCAAGAAGGCAGTAAGGGGGACAGTGAGCTCCACAGGCAGTGTTAACTAGCTTAAGGTGGTGGCCTGGAGAGCAGAGCAAGTAATAAGAAGTGCTTGGGTTCAAGCTCCCAGCATTCAGAGACAGAGAGCGCTGTGGTAACTGGCCCATCAGAGTCATAAACTCTGAGTGATAGGAGTGGTGTGTCAGGCTTCATCCTATGGGTGACACTCCTCTTAAAGACAATCTCTGCTTCTGATCCCATGCTCTGCCAGGCATCTTTCTGTGCTTTCCCCCACGCCACTCCCCTTGCTAGTATCTTTCCAGTTTTATATAAGTACCATTGGTTCTGGCAGCAGTTCAGAGCACCACACTGGGACTCTTGGGAAGTCTTTGGGCTACAGATGTACAAATCAGATAACATGTTCACATGAAGACTGAGGAGGGGTCTAAATGGACAAACTCCCATTCTTTCATTAACTTGATAAGAAAAGACACACCACAGTGGATAATGAATAATTCTTCCTTAAATGCCATCAGGATCTTAGATTTGAGTGCACTGGTTCTGGAACTCTGTTCTACTCTGGGAACACTAGTAAGGATGGACCCAGATCCATGATAATGCCACCAGCACCAATGACTAACTTTCACTGTACCAGCAGTTTAAAACAGCAGAAAATATATGTTACTTTTCTGTCCCCATTGTATCTTGTATCTACTCAAGTCACCTATGTAATCTCACATGCAGAGACTTGGCTGCAGGATCCCTACCCCCATACCAAAATCTATAGATGCTCAAGCACCTTACACAAAATAGCACAGCACTTACATATAATGTACTCACATGCACCTGTATGCCTGACCTCATCTCTAGATTGCTTACAATACCTAATGCAATGTAAGTACTATATCTATCATTTTTACACTATATTGTTTAATCACCTGTGACACGAGTCTATACATATTCAGTCCAGATGACTTTTTAAACATTTTAATGTGCAATTGATTGAATCTGTGACTATGAGACCCATAAATTAATTCATTTGCTGCCCTGAGTAGGGGACATCTTCCTTTCCTATTTTTCAGAGATTGAAATAAAATCAATATGAAGTGTATAATATAATGTATAAAATGTGGGCTATGGAATTCAAGGCTTGTGCTGGAAATCATCAGCGGCATGGGGTTTAGGAATTTAAAGTAATACAGGTAATAGGATCTCATTCCTAGAGACTCTGATTTAAATGGTCTGCAGGAGATAGTGGCATGTGTTTTAAAATGTTCTTCACGTGAAATATTCTACCACTCAGCAAGAGTGGATGGGAACCTGTGATAGCTGAATCCTGTCATGTGTAGATGAGGATGCAGGCCCAAGGAGCCAAGAGATTTCACAATTACATATTTGCTAGCCTTGAGCCAGGGAACTGGGGACCTGGTCTTCTGAATCCCAGACTAGATATGTCCCATGATGCTTCAGTGACAACTGCAGGGCCCTCCCAGTGTTGTTTGCAATCAATAGAGAGATAAGGGGCATAATAGAGGAATTACCAAAGACCACAAGGAAACATTAGGGAGTTGACTGTGATGCTCCACAAACTTATTAAAGTACATTATGTAATAATGCAGCTAACTGCAAAGTCACTATATCTCAATAATACTGTATTGAAATATACCTATAGAAAACCTACAAAATGAGAGAAAATATTTGCAAATCAAACAACTGATAAAGAAGCAGAAGCCAGGACATGTAAAGAATTCTCACAACTTAACAACCAAAGCACAGAGGCAGATAAAAGTGGGCAAGCGACTTCAAGAGATACTGGTCCAAAGAAGATGCACCAGAGTCCAGCCAGCAGTCACATGAAAGCCTGCTGTGTCATTAGTCACTTGGGGAAATGAAAACTCCAACCCTTGAATACTGCCTTGTGAATGTAAAACCACACAGCCACAGTGGGAAATGATTTGTAATTTCTGCCAAGTTCCCAGCTAACCCTGGGACGGGGAGCCAGGGCCACACTTTGGGAGCCCACTAATAAAGAGAACCTTTTGCAGAGGCAGAAACTCAAAATGCTGAGACCCCACAGCACAGAAGCACAAGAGAGCCTGAGCCCAGGGCACTTCCTACTGTAAAACTTCATCCAGTGAGCTGGATGCTCCTATGTGCCAACTTCACCCTCAAGTCAATAAATGAAGGCATTAAAGATGTTTACCCATGCTAGCAAATTGGCATGAGAACGATCTTCAAAGTAACTGGCATTCTTGCCAAAGAAACTGGGTAAAGAGACAGGAGAGGCTGAGATGGTAATGACTAGAGGCTCTCTCATGGGTCAAGAGTTGGAGGAACTGGAATGTGGACTGCTTTTCTTTATTCTCTGGAAGTCTATTCCCTCTTATCAATGAAGGAAAATTTCTTCTCTTTATTGTCCAAATGAACATCATATCATACTACCCCTGTACATGCAGCATGCCTGTCATACTCTCTGTATGAGTCAGCTTGAATGATCTTGGCATCTCCAGAGTTCACTCTTTCCAAAAGGCTATCTGATGATAACACCTTCCCATTTAAGAGTCTCAGATGACCCCTACCACCCATAGAGAGAGGGACAGATGGCCTATTCAAATATGGCCTCCAATAGAATGACCATCCACTGCTCAGTGACATCCATGCCCTCTAGCTTTCAGGACTTACATTTTTCCTCTTTGCTTAGGATTCCTTTCTCCTTGTTCCTTCTCTATCTTTATTCTTAAGGATTTTACCCTGTGAAAATTACTTTCTATGATTCAGGTTCCTGACCCATAAGAAGAAAATGATGATGAAACCCATCTTCCTAGTTGTAGGAAAGGGCAAAATTAAATAGGGCAATCCACAGAACTGGTGGCCACCACCACAGATCATTCCTGACTTCCAAGCCGGAGGAATCTGCCCTTCCCTTAATAAGGCAAAAGGCACAAGCATTGCTCTTCATCACTGCCTACTTTGCGTTTGCAGAAATGTTTATATTTGGTTTGGGTCCACTTCCATTAGCCAAGGAAACCCCATGGATGAGAAGTAGTACTTCTAATTTTAGCCCAGTGCACAGAGCAGCATAAGTGCCCAACCACAGCGAGAAGCACAAATGATCAGTGTTGGATGACTTTAAATTGTCCCCTAGAGTACCCTTACAGTGCTTGGAACCCAAAGGAAGGGAGCCAAGTGCTGGGGCGGGACATGAATTTAGGAATTAGATGGGTGTAAAGTTTTGGCATGCATGGGCTTAGCTTGTCTCCAGACATCCTCTCTTCAAAGGGTTCCCCTAAATCCATAGAAGTTGGCCTCATTCCAGCATGCCAGCCCCAAACATCTTCCAGTAATTCAAGGATGCCTTTCAAACCAGGAGTCCCCTGTGTTTACTTTAAACAAAAACAATACTTAAAAAAAAAAAAGTTGGCTCCACAAGAAAACCATTTTTTCTCTTGACACTCGGGTATCTGTTCTCCTTTGTGCTGCTAGTCCATGAAGCTGCAACAACTGGTCCACCACAGGGAATTGGACTTGGTAGAGGCTGCCAGCTTCTCTGCACACAGGTTGTAGACTCAAAGTGTTCAACAGCCATTCCCCCATGGGCTCGACTGTCTGGTCCTTCCTCTGCTCACAGCTTGCCTGGGCGTAATCATGACACACAAACCCATGACCTTGAATAAGGCCAGAAGTCTGGAGCCCACTTCCCTCAGCCGAGTGTTGTCTAGTAGAACAAATAAGGAGTTCACTGTTTTGTTTTGTTTTGTTTTTTTTGTTTGTTTGTTTGTTTGTTTGTTTTAAGCAACTATCCAGGCAACAAAGAAAAAGAAATTGAAAGATAGCCCTTGAGGTGGGGGAGGGGCTGGAGAAAAGTGGACTGGGAAATAAAAATGGCTGCCTTTCATGGGCTTATCCCACTTATACATAAAAAAGAAAAAAGGATGCTGCAGCTCAAGGCCTGTCAGGGAACAGGAGTTCCTGGTAAAACATTAAAATGGCTGGCAGAGTAAGGAAAAGATAGAGGACTGTTCTCTCTCTTGGTTGGAGCAGAGAAAATGAGGATAAATCCAATAAACAGTCCCATCCTCTCCCACACTGATCTAGGGCTCCCAAGCAACCTGCTACATGACCTATATCCTACCACCTACTTCCATCATTAGACCTACTGCCTAAGGAGGGTTGTAGGCAAGCACTCCTGCTGAGCCCCATCCCTGGCACCCACTTACTGAAGCCCAGTGCAGAAGTCAAATTTCTTGCCATAATGTGGGCATCTGTGAATATCATCCACTAGTATGTGCAGCCATGGCAGAAAGGGATGAGAGACAACTGAGGGAAGGACTGTGACTCGAAACGTGAGAAAAGCCAGCCTGTAGGACAAATGGGCAGACTGGTGCTGATGCTTTAATGCAGTGATGTCCATAGTAAATGGTGTAGGAAGGAGGAGCAGTCATGTTCTGAATAAAGTTGTGTCTGTCGATGACAGGCTACAAGATGACAGTGAGCCGTGCAAATGAAAATAGAGCTGAGAGACTCCCATGACCCAGTGATGCACAAGACAGAAGACTTGATACTGATGTCACTATGTTCCTGTTTGATGTGTCCATTATGCTTTTTATTATTACTGTGTGTTCCTTTTTCTTATTAAATGTTGAGTTGGCTATATGCCATGTTTGTCAGCAGCCTCTGCTCTCTTATGTCCACCATGTCTCTTAATGGCATTAAGATACCACATAAAGTCGTTGATGTCTATTGTGTAGCCTTGGGATAATAGAATACACAGACAGCAACACATGCACAGTGATGAAATTGCCTTAGGGCACATTACTCAGAACATACATTATCATTAAACAATGCACATGACTGTATTCTATTTAAATATATTTGTATATTTGTTTCTCAAAGGAAAGAAAGCATCCAGATCTAAGAGTCCAGACACAAAATTAATACCCTGGCTGGGCTGACATACTCATGGCCATGTGTCCCTGAAGGTACCCCAAGAGTAGGCAGCACCATGAGACTTAGGGACCGACCCAGTGTCCTCACTTCTCAGTTGGCCATTGGTATTTTATAAGCTGCTACAGCAGGACTCAGCTAATTAAGACCATTCATGATTTATTGAGTGAGTCCACCTCAACAATCCCGTGGTTTTAAAAACAAGCAAATGATTTTAAGAGAGCCCTATAAGGACAGTGTGAGTAGAAAATTAAATAACATAAACACTATTAATCAATAAAAAAAATAAAGAGGTCACCCTTGACTCGTAGCGCAAGCTCTTCATCATCTGCACCACAAGCCCCAGGATCAACAAATCAGAATATGAATCGACACTTGTCTCTCTCAAAAGGGATCAAAATCATTCAGGAGGCTATTTTGAGAACTACATGTGGCTTGCCTTCCTGAATGAGCTTCCTCATAGGTCCCTATGTGCTTATAGATACTGCTTTACTGGGGGGAGGCACACCTCAATAACGCCATAGACCATGTTCCCTCTCCCCACTTTGCTGAGGGTTGTCCTGGCTCATCAAGGCACAGGAGGACTGATATTTGGCTGGTAAGCCTCAGGGGACACCAGCAGAGCAAGCATCTTGTAGAGACTTGTGGTGACTAAGACCATTCAATGGACTTATCCCTTCTCGTACCATCTTTCCTCGTCACGCCAGCTGTAGAGTTTTTACTTCAGGGGACATGGAGGATGGGGTCCCCTGATATGTAAGCAAATCACAAGCCTCGATTACCTAAATGGCAACCATTTCCTTATGCCATATCTTACCAATTCACCTAGGAAGCCCAAAGGCAAGTATTATTAGAACCTTGGTCTGTTTGTCCCTGCATTGCTGCCTGATCCCTTGGTCCTTTCTATAGACCCAACAGGCAGGGCATTTTGTCTGTGATTGAAAACCAAAGCATCTTCCTCTATAGAACAAGAGCTAACTACTGACCGTTTGCCACCCCACAGGATAAACTCTGGACTGCACACTTGACTCCTTTATCTCTATTTATCCTCACCTCAAGCTCCAAGGCCTCTTTTAAACCCTTTGACTGAGGAAGGAATTGTGGGTGACAGAGGGCAGGTCATTTAGAGTGGAGAACTAGACTCAGCTCAGCCCAGAATCTCTGACCTCACCTCTCTACTGCTTCTCACAGTAGTCTGGAAAGAAGTTGAAGAAACACTTGGCATCTTTCCTTGGACAAATTTCACTCTGAGTCTCAAATCTCTCGGGTGTCACATGAGGCTATTCTAGGACATGTTGCATGAGGCTTTAAGTGAGTTAATACACACTAAAGCTTCAAAGAGTACTTTAAGCGTAACTGTAGTGCTGTGTTAGCAGTTAGGTCTGTTGTTAAACTGCTCCAATATACTGCTTTCTTCTGTCCTCTTGTTTGTATGGTTAATAACTTCCTATTTTTTAACCCAATATTGACTTAGAAAGAAACTGTGGGTTACAGTGGGGAAATCTAAAGGACCCTTTCCATCATCATCTCTCCACACACCACACCTGTATCCTGGCCTCAACGAGTAGACCCAGGATATGAATGGAGCAAGGAGCGAGTACAATTTAGAGAAAAGTAACTTCAAGACAAGGCTTTCTTCAGCATCTGCAGGGCCCATACCTGGCAAACCACACCTTCTCCTCTGCGTCAACCCACCAGATATAGATTGTCCTACAGGGACTGCAGACACCTGGAGACTAATTAGGCTGCTGTCCTTGGGCAAATGGGCCCAGAGGCCCCACACGAAAGGCAGCTAGCTGCTGAGAGAGGCTGGCAGGCTGTGAGCACCGAGTCAACACAAGACAGTATCTTATCCAGAGACCCCCTACAATAGCAGTGACTTCTAAACCATCTCCCAAATCAGAAACTACTAGAAAATAACAGTAGGGTTTATCAAGTCCAAGGTCCTAGGATCCCAAGGTCAAGACAGTGAGAACCACGAGAGGAAGTACTTGTTTTTTATGTGTTTGATTGGGGCCCTGTGTGTTCTAAGTAGGTCTTGAATCACCTTGTAGCTAAGGATGATCCTGAATTTTGGTTTTCCCTAGTTCACTTCCTTTCTAAGTGCTAGGATTACAAGCATGCACCTTTCACTCCAGTGATGGCAAGATGGGAGACAGACAAATCCCTGGAACTACCTTTATTAGCCAGGTAGCTTAGCCTACTTGGCAAAGTTCCAGGCCATCTCAAACAAAAGCTGGAAAGGACCTGAGGAACACAAGCAAACTTACATATGCTCATGTGCACATGGAGGCAGTGGTAGTAGTAGTAGCAACAGCAGCAGTCCAGGGTTTTATGCATGCTTCGTGACCACTCTGCCAATTGAACTACATCATGAGTTCTCCCCCCCTTTTTTCAAAAGAGCAAGAAGCCCCACTCCCACTTGCAGGTCTCAGGCTGCTTGCTACACAGAAAGTTCCCCTAATCCGCCAGTCCACAGAGATGTCCATGGAGGTCAGAAGATAGCGATCTCCATGGCTCAGAATCTGCAGTACCTGGGACTGTCCAGCAATAGGTTAGGCTGCTGCTGTTTCACTTTGAAAACAGACTTCTGTTCTCTCCTGGACAGGTCATGACTACTATGAACACTCGGCAGTATCTGGAACCTTCTAAATGTTCAGCATAATTGTGCTTCCTAAACACATACTAATAGGATGATAGAGGGAATCCCTTTGAACAGAAATAGGAAAGCAGATTTGGGAGAAGGTACTCTAATCTTTTGAGTTTATTCATTGTTGTGAATCAAGACCATGTGTGTGTGTGTGTGTGTATGTGTGTGTGTGTGTGTGTGTGTGTGTTTGTGTGTTGTGTGTTTGTGTGTGTTTGTCTGTCTGTCTGTCTGTCTGTGCCCATACATGCTCTCACATGTTCATATCTGAGTGAGTATACAGGTATATATAGGAAAGCATGTGCACACATGTACATGGACGTGTAGAGGTCAGAGCACAGCACTGGGCACCTTTCTTCGGCATCTCACCATTTGTCTGTTTCATTGGCTTGGAACTTGGACTTAGATAGCTACCACTGAGTAAGAGCCAGGGATTTGCCTGTCTCTTGCCATCACTGGGATTTATAAATGTTCTGGAGATCCAAACTCAGGTTCTCCCTCATCTGAGGCAAGAACTTTAACAATTGAGCCATCTTCCTTACCCAAGAACCCTTTAAGGGCATTCTTGGTGACTTCCTGCTTTGGTCAGATGGCCAGACACAGGATTCCAGATGCCTTGAGACTAAATAGCATAGTATAGCTATAGGACCCTGGAGATGGTGGGAGAATTTCCTCAGAATTTATGCTGTCCAGAGAAGAGAAAGGATGACGGCACAGAGCAAAAAGGAAATAGAAGCCAAAGGCCCTCTGGGAGTAAAGGGTCAAATCCATAATGACAGGGAAAGCACCAGTAAGCCTGGGAGCCTCAAACTAAAAACAAATGAAAAGGTCTCTATCTGACTTGAGACCCCTCAAGCAATGAGCTCTATTGTCAATTTCATGGGAGGTCACAGGCAGTGGGGGCCACCCCACCCCACCTGCTTAGCTCTTCCCACAGCTAGGGATCATTTATCAAGCCAGCAGAGGAGAAAACCCTTCATCAAAGAGCTTTGCCTCTGCAGGATACTGCACATCGATGGCCTCACCCAGTGCAAGCTGCTTGCTTCTAGGTCATCCAGGGAGAGACATCTGACCATCGCTGTCCTTCCGTTTCCCCAGCTCTCCCCACCTGCCACTCACATGGAATGAAAGGCATGTGTGGCAGCAGGACTGGAAAAGCCAGCTTCACAGAGGTGCTTCCGCCTACCTGGTTGAGTGGAGGATGCCACTGCCTTTCATCTCGGGATCCTAGAGTCACATCAGGACCCACAAAGCAGCTCAGAGAGAAAGGAAAGGTGCTCACCCAGAGGAAGCACTCAGGCCTCGTGAGTTCTATACTCGGCTCAGGTTCAAGGACAGTGCCTTGGGCAGAGCTAATCTAAAGCCTACGAGTGGCTCCAGGAATAGTTGCTTCTGACTATTGAATGCAACTTCAGTGTCCCTAAGGCAACAAAAGGCTCTTCCTTGATTGAAGCCAAGCAGAAGCCAGACTTTTAAGTAAACACTGGAGTAAATGGATTGCAGGCATGGAGCTTTCCTAAGGCTTTGCTGGCCTGGCTGGCCTTTGCTCATTGTATGAACCCGAGCACATCTCTACATCTCTCAAACTTATATTCTTCATCTATACAATCGATTTTGAAAACAGGACCCATCCCTATAACTCCAACAAAGTGAGGTGCATAACCAACCCCTGGAACATTTAGTAAGCCATTAACAACTGCAAGTAGTAGTTCTAGTTTAACACTGGAAGCACCTCTGGGTGTGGTGGAGAGCTGCCAGAGAATGCATGGGTGATGTTGGCAGCAGGGTTATTCCTTGTTTGCCACTCTTTGGGCTTCTCCAACCTTGGTTCCTGCTGTCACTCAAACAAGTGATTGTTGAGAGAATTCACTCCCTTCTTCACACTCTAGTCTAAGCGTGGCTGAATGAAAATCTTTCCTTGCTTCCTCTTTGCTCAGGCTGACCCTGTATTCTAGTTTGTGTCTCTGTTGCTGTGATAAACATTGATCAAAAACAACTTGAGGCCGGACAGTGGTGGCGCACGCCTTTAACCCAGAGGCAGAGGCAGGTGGATTTCTGAGTTCGAGGCCAGCCTGGTCTACAGAGTGAGTTCCAGGACAGCGAGGGCTACACAGAGAAACCCTGTCTCAAAAAAAAAAAAAAAAAAAAAAAACAACACAACTTGAGACACATACACCTGTAAGCAACACTATATGGACCCACAGACAGTATTCATATATACATGTGTGTGTCTGATAATAATTAAAGAAAAGGTCATGAAATCAGGAGGAAATGGGAAGATACAGGAAGAGTTGGAGGGGAGAAAGCAAGAGAAGGAAATAATGCAAGTACAGTACTCATATATGAAATTCTCAAATAATTTAAAATATTTAAATTGTTAAAACCAACTTGAGGAGGAAATGGTTTATTTGGCTTATAGGTTACAGTCTCTCATCAATGGAAGCCAAGGAAGAAACCAAAGAGGAATGCTACTTATTGGCTTGCTCTTCCTGGCTTGTTCAAGCTACCTTTCTTATACAGCTCAGACCCACAAGCCTAGGGATGCCACCACCCACAGAGGGCTGGGCCCTCCAATGATGGAGACAGTTCCTCAACTGAAGTTCCCTCTTCCCAGGTGTGTCAAGTTGACAACTGAAGCCAGCTATAACATCTTGCTGAAGAAAATACAAAACTACTAGTCTCAAAAAAAAAAAAAATCACAGAAATAATTGTATGTTCTCAGTGCAGTTTTCTGGTCCTATAATGATCCACATCTTGTGTGACCTTCCAACCTTCCTAGTTCCTATCTGTTTCCCTGTAGCTGCTACTCCCAACCAGCCTGCCCATCTCTCTTCTGCTACAAGACTCAAGGGCCTCATTAGTGCCTATTGAGGCCCCCCATCTCCTCCATTCTGGGCCTAGGGGACACAGAAATCCCAGTAGATTGACTTTACAGCCCAGATGCTTCCCAGCCATGGATCTGCAGCCTATCTAAGGCCACCAAATCTCTGGGGTTGTGTGTGCAGGGGAAAGGGATGTGGAGTGCAAATTACTGGGATTCATGCATCCAAAGCTCAAATCAGTGGTTCTCAACATGTGCAGAGTAGCCATATCTGGAATTTGATTAGGACTGCATACTCTCAGTCACTAATCAAACCACTAAGCCCAGAAGAGTCAGGAACTCTGACACAAGTTCCAGTGATTGAGCCTCTCAAGCCTCCAGGAAACTCTGAAGCATGCTCAAGTTTACGAACCACTGACTGAAGTAGTAGGCCAACTTGATGCATATCTTTAATTAACACGTGTGGTGGTTTGAATAGGAATGTCCCCCATATACTCATGTGTTTGAATGCTTGGCTTATAGGGTGTGGCGCTATTAGGAAGTATGGCCTTGTTGGAGGAAGTGTGTCACTGTGATGTTGGGCTTTGAGGTCTCGATGCTCAAGTCCAGGCTCAGTGGCTCACAGTTCTTTTCCTGCTGGCTGTGCTTCAAGACGAGGACTCTCAGTTCCTTCTCCAGCACTGTGTCTGCCTGCTTGCCACCATGCTTCCTGTCATGATGATAATGGACTAAACCTCTGAAACTATAAGTCAGCCTCAATTACATGTTTTCCTTTATAAGAGTTGCTCTTGTCATAGTGTCTCTTCACAACAATAGAAATCTTAACTAAGACAGCACATGAAGGTAAAACTCAAAGCAATTTTGCTAAGTTAAAATTGGTCTAATGATGACGGCTGCTTCTTTGTATGGTTGATTATAATCAGTAGAAGAGACCTTGCATATTTGTATAAATTTTTGATAGATTCATCTTCTTAACAAATCTGAGAGATTATTCCACTCTGAATGAAGGATCCTAGAAGTTTTGAATTGAATTGTTCAAGGTCAATTGAGCTCTCAAATATATCCAAATAGCACATGTCCCAGGAAGAGGACATGTGGATGTTGTGGGTTGTCCCGATGCTTTTTGTATTCTGATGTTGATTCTGCTTTCTCAAGAGGGGTTGCCCCTGAGGAGCAGTGATTACATACTCAGGTGATCTCATGTGAAACTTCTCCCCATTTTAACTGGTCAATATAAAGGCTAGAGCCTGGGATCGGGCAGTGGAGGGGAAAGGTGGGACTGGAGGTTGGAAAGTGGGGGGGTAGAGAGGAGAAGAGGATGAGAGGGGAAGAAGAGAGGACCAAAGAAGAGGAGGAGGAAGCCATGATGATCAGAACTACGATGGCCAGGAGAAACAAGTAGCAGGAGTCTATACGGATAGTTAGTAGAGTGTTAGATCTGTCCAATCTAGGCTTATTGCTTATAATCGTAGTAACTGGATTATGTGTTTTTATATAGGCTTATTGGGCTTGGAGAATCCAACAACAGACTGGTGTCAACCATTCTCTCCTTTGCTCTTTGTTTTGTTCTTCTGTTTTGTGAACTAGGTCTCATTCTGTAGCACAGGCTAGCCTTGAACTCATAG
Source organism: Mastomys natalensis (assembly GCA_021653895.1). Taxonomy (NCBI): domain Eukaryota; kingdom Metazoa; phylum Chordata; class Mammalia; order Rodentia; family Muridae; genus Mastomys; species Mastomys natalensis. The sequence goes on from JAJTUV010000278.1 coordinate 593,826, forward strand.
CAATCCTTCTTCCCTAGCCTCCATGGTGTTGAGATGGCAGGTATGAGCCACCATACCTGGCTCAACCATGCTCTTCTTCCTCTCTGATTTCAGAAGTTCTCAGTTAGGGACAAGTCCCCTCTGCTATGGGTCTCTAGAAACACTTAGTGGTGTCAGTGACTGGCTGGGTGTAAGTGGCTTCTAGGATACAGTAGGTCACAGAGCATCCCCTTCCTCCTGCAGATGGTACAAGATGGCTCTCAATCATAAAGAATTATGACACACACAATTGCTTCCAGCACCTCCATTAAAATCCTGACCATCCAGAGTCTGCAAGTAGAGCAGAACCCTATGCTATAGACCACCCTATAGCAAACAAATCACAATAATGTCAGAGAGCAATGACAAATGTCATGAAACACATTTCCACTGTAGTCATCAGATGGCACTGTAGATAGTAATGGCATTACTTTGGGTGTCATTGCTAGGTTCCACCCTATATGTTCCCTTGTCTCCCTTTATACTTGGTTGGCCTCTACCTCACTTACCCTCTACCAACCTAGGCCATAGGAGTACATAAACATATCCCAGTGCTGTAGAGTCCCCATATGGCCTTTGGGAGTACCCATGTTCTCCAAAAGCTCCTACAGGAAACCAATGTTGGGTCAAAAGAATGGGTGTAATGGGTATCTCTTTAAAACTTGCAACCATTATTGTTTATGACTCAAAGAAGGGCAAGGGAGGCAAGAAGAAGGTTGAATCTGAGTACTGTTCAGAAGTAACATTTCCTGTGAGTCAACAGTGCAAGGGGGAAATTTAATCAGTAGAAGCAATAAAGATTTATTTCAAAAGATGCCCAAAGTAAAGTTGTCCAGACAGAGGACCAGAGGGAGGCAGTCGCAACAGCAACAGAGGGAGGCACACACACAAATCACCCTTCCCCTGAAGCATTGATGACCTATAGCTCTGATGAAGCTGGTGACCATTTCTCCTGACTTAACACCTCTGTTCCCAGGCACAGCCACCCTCTCTCTGGGGACTTCTACCTCATGCTCTCACCAGTCTCCCCCTCCCCACAGAATAGCAACTGACTGTGCTAAAATGTTCCTTGTCCCACAAGCCATTAAGCTGTCAAGTCGAGGTGGTGCACAAACCCAGAGAGAGCCAAGCCTGGAATACTAATGGCAAAACTGCAATTATTCTTTCTGCACTGGACAATTCTTACTTCGACTTTCCTGGCCTCAGGTCGTATTTTGTGATCCTTAGATACTGATGGGAGAGACATGGCCTGATGGAGAAAATAACTGGGGAGATATTTTTTTGTCTTGATAGAGCCAGAGGTAACTAGTAGTTTGGTAGGGTTTTTCATTTCTTTTTTTTTCCCCTCTGTTGTTTTTCTTTTGACATCTATACAGGTGTCATATAATGGCTTCTGGTTATAAAGTCCCCTATCCAAAGGAAAAACAAGCTCTCCATAAATACTCTGCCCGCATCAGGGATATAGCATTGTTACACACTTGAGTACTGTTTCGAAGGCACTTTAAATAGAGCATTGGTTGCTACTTTCAATCTAACGTGTGAGCAGGACCTGCCAGGGCAGGTGTGGGGACAAGGTCACAGTTTCCTCTGCTTGTATCTGTTCAGACTTTTAGCACATTACAAGCATTGTGGGGTAGAGCCACCTGCAAGACTACTTGGAACATGACAGAGCGCCTCCTCTGTATGAGCCACACCAGGTGCTAGGCATTTTCCCCTAGCGCAGGGCATCTGAAATTTTTTCCACTAATGACTCTATCTTAACGGAGAAATGTTTACAAGATACAGGAATATAGTATATAAAAATAGGCATACAAGTAAAATGTTTACTGATAATAAATCATTTAGAATTATTTTAAAACAGTTCTTTAACATAGGTATAATTTTACCAATTGTAAGATAAAAGAAATGTACATACTAATAAACATTTATTTAATGTAGTTCAATCCAACAATACACTAATTTGATATTTAAATGCTGAGAAATGATGGAAGGAAAACAGTAGGTCCTTGTTTTCTGTAATTAAACCATTATGTTTCCTAAGAGTGGTAAGTTTGGTATGTGCTGAAAGCTACACCGTAGAACAGTTCCAAATGTGAGTCAAGGTGTTGCAGACATCATCTGTGGGCATAGCACTATGTGGCGTGAAGGCATGTGCATGGATGGTGAGCTCAGAACCAAAGCTGGGGTGAAGTCATGTCTTGAAACAGGAGTGAGCAGTGACAGAAACACCCAGAATTCCTTACTGTACTGGTTACGAGGTGTGGCCTGGCTGGAATAGGTGGTGCACTGTTGGAGGAAGTGTGTCTCCGTTCTCTTCCTGCTACCTGTGCATCAGTATGTAGAATTCTCAGCTGCTTCTCCAGCACTATGTCAGCCTGCATGTCACCTACCACGATGATAATGGAGTAACCCTCTGAACCTGTAAGTCGGCTCTAATTAAATGTTGTCCTTTATAAGAGTTGTCATGGACATGGCGTCTCTTCACAGCAATAAAAACCCTAACTAAGACACTTATACATTTGATCTTAAATTAATTGTTGGTCAGTGTATATTCAGAAACCTTTTGCTATTAGCTCCAGGTTTAGTCTTTGTCACCAGTCACATATCATTTTTTTAACCCCACAACAAAGCCTGATTTTTTTTTTTTACATAAATATGGAGGTTACTAGCTCTTCTGTGAATGCATGTAATATTTGACCTGTCTTGTGTCACTTATTAAGGAGGGAACCTTAGTTGTGAAATGCCTCTATAATAAACACTAGCTATATAGCCTTTCTTAATCAGTGATTGATGGAGAAAGGTCCAGCCCATTGTGGGTGGTTCCATCCTTGGGCTGGTGGTCTGAGACTGTATAATATATCAGGCTGAGCAAGCCATGGAAAGCAAGACAGTAAGCGGCACCCTTCCATAGCCTCTATGTGAGCTCCTGCCTCCAGGTTCCTGCCCTGTTTGGTTTCCTTTCCTGACTTCCTTCAATGATCGATGCCAATATGAAAATATAAGCCAAAATAAACCCTTTCTTCTTCAACTTGCTTTTTGGTCATGGTGTTTTGTCACAACAATAGTGACTCTAAGTAAGACAGAGTCTGTAGGCCTTTTGAATGTGTGCATTGACATTTTTCCTCAGTTCTGCAAAATATACAGCCATTACCTATTGTAGGCAGCCCTGTTTAAGATAGCACCTGGGACAGTTGCAAAGTCGTATGACTAGCACCTGACAATGTAAGCAGCTGGCTTCCAGCGTGGCCAGCTCAGCTAAACTGGTAAACAAGTCCTTTGTGCATGCGTTGGCCTCGTGCCCCTCCCGAGTGGGCTTATGCAAATGAGGTATTGGCAGCTTAACCTATCCTGAGAGAACACATCACCCAGCCTGCCTTGGGAAGATATATAAGCAGCGCATTTCTGCTGCTGGGGGTCCCCGTCCCCGTCCCCATCCCCGTCCTGGTGCCCGTCCATAAGTCAAGAGTCGTTCCTGGAATAAAGCTGACTGAGAAGGATCCGACCGTGTCATGTCTTAATTGCTGGTCAAGGCAGACGCGACAACCTATTCAAGAAACAATTTCCCAATTCTTCCACTTCGAAAATCTCCAATTAAATACATAAGACATTTTCAATATTACCTCTAGGTCTTTTGCCCTGTTCCCCACTTTCACTATTATCTTTTTGGTTGTTTCTGAATCCTTTTATATCTGCCTATTGAAATCATACTTAGATTGCTGCATTCTTCCATTCTAGATTTAGTCTTTGTTCTGAACCTACTATATAATTTCTGTAGTTCCCTGTCTGCTGCCAACATTTTTAGCCCTGCTTCATTTTCACTTGGAAATAGTAAATCTTGTTCTTTTAGAAGCCACTGCTTCCTAGATGGAGTATCTAGAAAATTGTAAATCTATCTCTTTAGCTGGTTCTAGTTTATGTGGATTTAGTTCCTCATATACTGGTGCATCTTTGTATTGGGGCATTGCATTCAAATATTTGTCTACATGAAAAATTGAAGAAAAAGATAAGGTGTCTTCTACCTGGTAACATTGGGTTTCATCACCTGGTGACTTCTTGTAACACAGCATAGTATTCCTAGCATTTTAAGAACTGACATTGTTTTCAGCAGGACCTACAAGGGCTAGCTCATTACAGTCCTGAGACAAAGTGTTTCCAGGCTTGAGAGGCACTAAACCCTTTAAAAGTTTTTTCCCACTTAATTTTTCAGCATAAATTGTCGATTATTTTCTTGCTAAATTTGCTAGATCTGTGAAAGTTCGTTATCATGTTGACGTTGTGTGTAAGCACATGTTTGCATACAAGTACAGTGAAACCTGCAGAATAAATAAAGAGCTATCCTTTCTACGTATCTGTATTTTTGAAAGAAAAAGAATTTCTTGAGGTCTTGAATGTTCAGGAAACAGGGAAAGCAAATGTTGACCCTCTGCTGTTTTTGATTGATCTTATTAAAGGCTAGGCCATGTGCCGTGGCATTTCAGACCACCACACTTATAAAACTGGGTGTATACAATTACCAACTGCAGTGACAGGCATTTATGCATTTTGTTTTATAACCTATTTCTTCATGAATGTGGTTTTCCTGCTCACAGCCATTATTCATTTGACTGCCACTGGCATTCCTTAGTGTTTATGCTTGCAAAGATACATTATTATTATTGCCTATGTTCTCATGTAAAGGACCTGAGAAGTGTTCCACTCTGGCTTTTTTATGTTTCCCAAATAAATCCTCCTTAAGAATGTAAATGCATGATGGTCCAACATGAGCTGAGCAAAGAAGACACCAAGAGACATGTCAAAGTGGATGAGGGCAAGCCCATGAAGCCTCAACCTCATGCAAAGAATCCCAGGCAACTAAGCAATGCTGACAATTGAGTAGTAATCTTCCCTATGGAGCAAAGCACCAACTGGTTATCTAACACCATATAGTCAGCCCTGAAGACATATACATACCAGACTCATTATAAAACTGAGCAGGTTATATCTAGGAATATGTATACACATATATACATGTAACAAATAATGAGAAAAGAGGTCATGAATTTAAAAGAGAAAAAGAAGGAGTATATAGGAAAGTTGGGAGGAAGGAAAAAGAGAGGAGAAATGCTGTAATTAGATTATAAACTTAGATTTTATTTTTTTAGTTTAAAAATGTAAGTAAATACCTTTAAAAGGATTTTTATTATTTTCCCCAGAGTTATATTTTTGGGATTTGGATCTTCAGAGTTTTATACTTTAAGAATCTTGTTCTTTTAGGATTTAAATATTTGAGATTAGGGCCATTCTAGGCTAGAGAGGTATCTCAGTGGTTAAGAACACTGGCTGCTTTTCTAGATAACAAAGGTTCAATTTCCAGCATCCACATGGTGGCTTACAACTGTTTGTAACTCCAGTTCTAGGAGATCCATTGATACCTTCTTCTGGCTTCTATAGATGCTGCATTTGTCTGGTGCTCAAGTATATGTGCAGGCCAAACACTCATAAACATAAAATAAAATTAAAATATTTTAAATTTTTTGAAAGGTAATGTCTTTCAGAAACATAAACATCTACCTAGGCACAAACCCTTGGATCAAGAAGGGTGTCCTACCTGCAAGATACGCTAGTGCAATGGTGGCCCAAAGTTTATGGAAGTCACCAACCAATATCTGATTTGATTTAACTCTACTCCATAAGATGGAACCCACACCTGACACTGCTCGGGTGGCCTAGCTATACCAGGGATCTAGAGTAAAACCAAATTCTACTGTTCTACCACCCCCCAAAAAATGGGGTCAGGAGGCAGGAGTCCTGTGTAAGTATGGTATTCCAACCAGAAGACCAAGACAGGAGTTCAAGAATGGAAACAAATCTAGATGAAGGAAATGAGATCTAATAGCAGAATGATAGGATTTGCCGTATGACTAAGAGCAGAGCTGATGGAAGCGAGTCAAGTGACACTGAAGTCTGAACATGAATAACTCACAAAAGGGAGAGAGGTGGTCTCAAGCAAAGCTACCTGCCCTCCCTTAGTCACCACACTGCCTCAGTGAAAGATCTCAGTTTGAAATGAGTAGACAAGGGCCTCTCTCCAACCCAGAAAACTCCCTGAGGGATGACTTCATGTGAGGATACATCCAGATGTGGCATCACTAAATCAGGCAGGGGGAACAACCTCCTGGGGACAGAGTACCCCACTTTGTGTTAACAGACATGCTTTAAGGGAGTTTGGTTGGCAGTATTGCCCTTTTGAAAGAAATCTCTCTATGAATGCTTGTTAATATACAGAGGTTCTGAGCTATGGAAACATGAGCCAGGAGGTGCCATAGAAAAGAAAGGACACAGAGAAAATAAACTCAAGTGTGCAGAGAATAAGAGGGGCATTTCCATCCCAGGAGACAGGTGATCCTAGCAGACCCCGTGATTGTCATTATTGGCTCTGCTGAGGGATAAAACAGTGCCCACAAGGGTTAACTTGCCAGGTGTCTAGGTAGTGAACTCAATGGAAATGTAAACTTTTAAACTATAATCACATCGTTCTGGGTCTAAATGTCTACCATACACTATGGCTATTTTCCCCCATCCGCTCTTCCCTTTATATGAATAAGTGTCAAAAGGCGGCTTCCTATGAGGAAATAACTCCTGAGTCCACGGTAGGGAACTAGAAGATGAAATAAAATAAAAGTAAAATGTTACTAGAGGAAGGGCTATATAATTTCATAAATAAATTACAGAGCCTGGCATCGATCTGCAGGTAACTACTGAGGAGAGTGATCCAGCCACATCCGGCAAAGCTCACCACAGGACCTGTTTGCTTCTGCCTTCTTTTATTAATTGTCTGCTCCAGATCAATAAGACTTACAAAAAAGCCTCTTCCTTATCCAATCCCAGGACTCCTCTCAATCTTCATACCTGGAATTCAAGAGAGTGGAGACCCATCTCCTGATATCCTGTGCACTCAAGTTGTATGAAAGTCCCTCTAACACTTTCCCGAAGGACCTCGTCTCTTGTGTATGGCCCTGCTGTAACTCATGAACACTAAAACACAGAAGTGGGTAGATGACCTTAATACAACAAAGTGAAGTCTGGGAGAAATTGTCTCCGAAATAGATTACTCAGTCACCACGGATAAGGTCAAGTTTGCTAATTCACTGCTGAATCCCTAATGATCACTCCATATCAATGGAGCTGATCAATGATCACACCATACCTGACAGCAATACTTGCTAAATGAGAGCACAGCCATGAATTGACCCAAGATCTTTTTGGCTCTTTCATCACACAGTTCCAAGAAGGCTCCTCCACGAGCGCATGTCCAGACTTCTCTCTTATCAAAGCTTTTCTTCCATAAGAAAGGAAAGTAGCAGCTGAATTGCTGTAATTCTGAAGTAGGAAGAACTCCACAAATGCCCTTTTACAGGAAGAAAAGAAAGATAAAGATGAGAATAAGTAAGGACTGAGGTGTTAAGACCTGTGATAGGGCAGGGGAGGCTAAGAAAAGTCAGTGTTGCTAGGTAGGGAAAGGTTGGCTGATTGCTTGACACCATCCACCACAAAGTTATCCAGTACCTGCTGGGTCTAGACCCAACAGGTGGGAGATGGTTCTATTTCTGCTGATTGGTGGGATCACTTTAGAGCAGGAGAGTAGGGCAGGATAGCGACATCATCAATAACCAGACAATCCTAAAAACTTCTTAGTAAGTGGCCAACTGCCCTTAATAACTCCAGTCATTAATAGCTTGTCCAAGAGAGTCCTGGTTTTCACAACTGTCCCAGATGAATAGATGTTCTCTAGAGTGATGAACCTGCTAAGCCAGACCAATCGACACTTGCCTTCTACAAAGAACACAGGGTGCCTTACTCTAGCTACAGATTCAGGAACAGCACCTTGTCTACACCCAAAGCTCTATTCAGACTAAAATATAATGGTAGCACAGCAGGCAAAAGACTAGATTGTAGCGTGAGGAAACTGATGCTTCTAGGACCATAGAACATCCACGAGAGTACAGGTGCTAGGGATTCTCCTGTTATGGGTGGTTCTGTCAGGCCCTGCTCACTCTGGCCACTCGGGGGTAACACTCCTGCATTCATTGTTAACTCTCTGAAATCATTTCATACCACTCCAGAACAGGCTCTAACATGAAGCTTCCATTTTAAAAGAGCCAAGAGAAGGGAGCCACAGATTTTCTCAGAAGCTTCAGTGAGGCAAACATCCACCAATCACAACCACCAAGAAGGTACTTTCCAGACCACATGCATGAGTGTGAGAATAAAACCCAGCTGATGGGTCTTCCAAGTCCACACAGAACGCAGGACTCTAGACTCTGTACCAAAGATAGATAATGATCTTTGCCCTCAATGGGATTTTCTTGATTGTCCTTGTGGAGAAGACACACTTACTTCTCATGTCATACCCTGGGCTCTAGCCACTAGCCCTCCAGTACAACTTCTTGGAGCAGGAACCCATATCGGGAAGCAAAGTCCCTGGGAGACCCGGCCTGGAAACCTGTACCTTCTCTGGATGCTCAGGTCATTCTCCAGCATGGGCAGCACTCCCAGACTCAGGCGCCAACCCAGAGCCGAAGAATGTGAGAGAGACAACACCAAGTCCTAAAGCAAGCTAGAAAGGATGTGCTCCCTGCAGGCTGGAGAGCTTGCTCCCCAGGAAGTGGCTCCAGGTCTTTCAAGAGGTCTCATTCAGGATTAAAGCCTCAGTAGTCTCAGACAGGCCTGTGTTTCTATAAAAGTGCCAAACTACACTTGAGTACAATCTTCTAACCTTCAAATGTTGACCACACCAAAATATTCCACGGGTATGAACAGAACACAAAATATGATCTGGCTCTTGGAGCTCTGATGAATAGTCACATCTGAAAACCATTAGTTTTGATTCATGTTGAAAGCGCCAGGTTTTAGGGCATTCTTAGCCATGTTTCTTTGTTAGGCCATCAGTCAGAACAGGTGGGTAGTAGAATTGGGGGGAGGGTTTCAACCTAGCTTTTGCTCCCAAATAAGCTGGGCAGGCTCTGACCTATTTCTAACCCTCTAACCCTCCTAGTCACATGTTACTTGCAGTTTGAGTCTTGCCCTGGCTTGCTCCGCTCCGTGTGTGTCCTCCTGGTAAATCCCTTGGCGACCTGTCCATCAAGACTCCTTCTGGGTTCTCTGCCTTGGGACCACCTCTTTTCTTCCTTTCTTGTGGTCCTCCTCCTCCCTCCCTCTCTCTACTTTAGGACCCTTGACAGGGATGGGAAGTCTAGCCTGCCTGTTTCATCTACCCAGTCTTGGGCTGAATCAGCTCTCTACTGACCAATCAGAAGGTAATATAGAAACATTTACAAAACACTGAGACAGGTGTTTCTTCATAAAAATAACAATACCAAAGACCACCTGCACTCAATTGTCTGGCAGTAGAGAAATCAGCATTTGACTAAGACAAAGACAACCTTTCCACAGCACACAAAAAGATTATCCCACACAGGTTCAATATGAACCAATGGCTTCTAGATTGCTGGGCTTTAGTCCTTAGTTCCTCCCAGAGAGCAGGAAGAAATAGACTCTGAATGAAAGACCTTTCAAGGTGATCTAATTTCTCTCTCCAAGGTCTCGACCGACAGCCGTGTCAACAGCTTCTATCACAAAGGACTGCTCTCTCCTGGTTGAGAGTGTTATCTGCCAAGAAGGGAGACACATTCTGACTACCCTGACCCATGTTATCAAAACCCTGGAAGATCCTCAAAAATGAACAGACTCGATGCCCCTAGACTTTCTCTTGAGTCCCACAATTTCTAGTAGAAACAAAGCTGGCGTGATTCCAGAATATGACCACTCACAATATTTAAAGCCTATCTTGAGATACAGACAAGGGGTGGGACACAATGCTTCCTATAATGTTATTCAAAAAGGAAGTACACCTTCCTTTTTGAATAGCATATTCTACGTGAAGTATGCCTGTCTGGTAGGATTAGAAGACAACAATGGCTCCAAACTTAGCAAAAGTAACAAGCACCAAGTAGAAAGAAATGAAGAACAAGTGAAGAGAACCCACACAATATCTGCCTCTGGACACAGCTGGCATGAACCTTCATACAGGGGTTTGGAGACTAGAAAGGCGAAGGGAAGCGACAGAGACTTCGCTGGGATTTTCCAAGATAAATTTGATCTTCCATTCTCTTCACCAGCCCTGGTAGGGTTGGTAAATAGGTTGGCAATACCAGAGAGTTATAGACAGAGCTGGAGGAAATACAAGAGGAAAGAATGCAATTCACAGTCAAGTTTCAAAGATCCAAAGAAAGTAGAAGTATTGAGGAGGCCATTTGTAAGAATATCTCCAGAACGCAGTCCTACTGGGCCAATAGGGGCCATCATTAACTCCCAACCAGACACTCATTTAGATTCAAGAACAGAAGGGGGCAGATGCTGAGTGTCCCTTGAGTACTCAGCTTTTTAATGATACTCTGGAGAGCAGAGGGGAGAAGAAACACCATTAATGGAGGTGACAGAAACAAACTGTGTTATAGTGGACTATGACCTTACCTTGAACCTTTCAAATGATTACTGTCAAACTCACCTTCCTCCCTTTTAAAAAAATTAATTAATTAATTAATTTCCAGATTCTGGAAGTGTAACTATGTCATTTTCCCTTCTCTTTCCTTCTCCTAAACCTAGCCCCCATGTATGCTCACCTTTGCTGTCTCTCCAATTCTGTCTCTTGTTGTTACATAAATCTGTATATATGTATTGAGAAGGCTCATCATGCCCATGCCTTACTACAAACACCCCTTGGAGCTTCCGACTCAATCAGTCTGAGATGAAGCTAGGAAATAATGTCTTTTTCAAAGTTCATCAGCTAAATCCCAAGCTAAGCAGGGTTTGAAAATCATAGATCCAACACATGACACCCACAAATTGAACGTATTCAAATCAAATGCCAAAGTGGACCCCCTGGTTCCATGATTCAGGGAAGGGAGCCTGAATAGATAGCAATTAGTTACAAGTATCCTGAAAAATGCATTCATTTTTAAGTATTTCCTCTCTTGCAAAGATAAACTGAATTTACAGCAGATTAGCTCTTTGGTGGTAGCTTCCCTGATTCCAGGAGCAGAGTTTAAAGTCTTTTCAAGTTGGAAGCTATACAAGGGCATCTCTTTAGCACTGTATGGTCTAGGCCAAGCATCATGGTTGAACCTTTTATACACATCTTGCTTCACCTGTGAAAAAGATAGAACCATTCACCACTTCACGAAAGTAGTATATCATAGGAATGTGGCAGGGGAGGGGATTAAGTCACTGTCCAAGCTAAATAGTTGGCCAACTGTGAATTTAGTCTGTAATCTGATCCAGAGTTTTCACCTTTAGCCTCCAGGATGTTTTCTTAAACCTTCCTTGTGTACACCTTTGCTTTCATTTCTGGTTCTTTGAGTACTGCTTAAATGTTCTAGTTTGATTTCTGTTGCTGTGGTAACCACCACAACTGAAAGCATCTAGAGGCAGGGGGATGATTTATTTTATTTATTTTTTGCTTAATTTCCAGACAACAGTCATCACCAAGAGAAGTCAGGGTGGGAACTAAAGGCAGAAACTCAGAGGTAGGAGCTGAAGCAGAGATCATGGGAAATTACTGCTTGGTAGCTTGCTCTTAGGATCATGGTCGGCTACCTTTATTATATAGCTCAAGCCCACCTTCTTAGGGATGGTACCACCCACAGTGGACTGGGCCCTTCTACATCAACTAGCAATCAAGAAAATTACCAATAGACAGGCCCACAGACCAATCTGATGAAGACAATTTTTCCACTGAGGTTTCCTCTTTCTAAGAATCAAGTTGATAATTAAGTTTAGCCAGCACACTTAACCAAGATCTGCCTTTATCCTAATCTCATCTGATTCTTCTGACTGTATGAAGACATGGCTAAGGACCCGGAGGTGGCAGAAGCCAAGAAGGGAAGCTGGAACCTGGGTGCAGGGTTTCTCCTAGAAGAACTACTTTTCTACAGTGCAGAAGAACCAAAGGACACACATTCCAACAGCAAGCCTAGGGAGACAGAGGACATCAAGACCCCACAGACCCAATCACCAGGAGAATCCAATCCCTAGACTTGGAGGAAACAAGTGATTTGCCTAGATTTTTGGCCTTTGAGTGACTCTGTCCCCAACCTTATGCAGTATCTTGCAAACAAGCCCTGGGATGACATGAAAGTAGAAAGCACCTCTTTGCAGTCACAACTACAGAGCCAGGATCACCATGACCAAATTAGGACAAAAAGTCTCCATTGACGCACACACGGCCCCTGGGAGTCTGAGCCCAAACAGATCTAATGCTGTCGAACAAAACATGAAACTGAAGAAAACACCCAGCCACACAGAGCCCTTTCAATGGGTGGCTTTGCTCCAGGGCTGCTGGGAGAGAGAGGGAGACGAGACAGACAAAGCAGTGCTTTGGAGAGCCTCAAAAGAGTTTCGAGGAATGTCACGTTCCCTATCCAGTGGCGTTTGGGAAGGGGTTAGAGAATCCTGGTTGTTGAGGTGCACTTTGTTGACACAGGAAGAAAGCAAGCTCAGGACTCACCCAGTCCCTGTCTTCAATCAAGTTAAATCCTAATACAAAATTAATTCAGAGTAGAGTTTAATTTTAATTGGAAGATGACTGAGAGGATTTCTATGATAAGTAGATGAGCCGGGGGCAATTTCAAATGCAAGTGGGTTATTTATTTATTTACTTACTTACTCACTTATTTATTTGTTATTATTGTTTATGTCTTATCATTTTACATGCGTTTGGGGGTGGTTTATTGGATGGCGAGAAATGAAGGGGGGCACTCAGCCATGGAGACTGATAACAGAAACATCAGTCAGAGAGCTAGCTGCAGCTGAAAGGCAGCAGATGTTTGGGGTTTGATATCTTCTCCATCCATCCCAATCAGCCAGTCACAATTTGGCCCATGACCCAGACCAAGAATTCCATGATAACACTTCCCAATAAATACCTAGCCAGACAAGAAGAACAAAGCATCAATCTGTTCTTTCCTAATCTGCATGAATAGCATGTATCCACATCCTCACCACACCTAAGAAAACTTCAGTTCAAGAAAACCTCATCACCCCATATACAGAATACTTAGTGAGCTATAACTCTCATTGAGGTCTAAACTGCACAGCTGAGTTCAGATACTGAAATAGTTCTGAACTTGGCTGCCCAGGAGAAGCACCTGGCAACTGTTGGTAAATCCCTGGGCCCAACACAGTGACACAGACACTATGATATATTTGGCCCCTCCAAGGATTTTTGAAACTCCGATCCACAGACCCTGAAAATAAAGCATTCAAAATAAATGGACTGTGAAATACCTCTTGGGGAAGGTTTCCTTCACCCGGCCCACTGCCTGATTTGATGTCTTAGAAAATGGGCTTGCAAAGAGGCCTCCTTACCAGTCACGCAAACTAACTCTTGGGTTAAGTGTGGCTACATCTTTACGGTTCTCCTTGGGGTTTGCTTTGTTTGTAGAGCAGTATGTGATTTAGGAAACTTTTATTTTCTTAAAATTTATTTTAGAACTCTCAGCTCATGGGTCTGGTGAGACAGCTCAGAGGGCACGTGCCACCAAGCTTGAAGATCCAAGTTTCTTCCCAAGACCCCAGATGGTGGAAGGAGGGAACTGACTTCTGTGAGTTGTCCTATAACCTCCACATATCCGAGGTGCTATGTGTAAACCCACACACATAATTAATTAATCCACCAATTAATTCAATGTTTTAAAAACGGAACTCCCTGCTCACTCTTGTGAAGTTATACCTGAACTATAGTATGCACATTAGGTAAAGAAGGAGAAAACCAAGAAGATAGGTCACTTCCTCTAGAGGAGAGGAGTTTGACTCTAGGATCCAGGAGCAGGCTAGAATTCTGTCCAGACTTTTGGAAAGAGCACATCTATTTCCATAGCCCAGAGTGAACTTTCCTCAGAATGGAGAGGCCATTTCCTGGGAAAAAAGGTGAGGGGCAGAATTTAGATCTCCAATCTGAACTTGAGTGCCTCCAGCTGTAGGATCCTAGGGACAGGATGTTCAGGAGTGAGCCACAGGGCACTGGTCCTTAAGGCACTCCCTTGACCATAGTCCAAGCCTAAAGATGAAGACATAGCTACAGTAAGAGGCAAGTCCCTTCCTCAGTTACTCTCCTAGTCCTCTTATTATCCCTTACCCATCAGAGAAGTCTTTCTCAAAGTTAAGGGAGCACTAGCTCCCTGGTGTTAGGAAGAGATTTGCAGAATCAGATTAAGAGAGCAGCCATTGGTCAGTATAAATTGCTTGGCAAAAGCTACATAGGATACATATATCCAAGCACAGCAAACTAGCCTAAAAAAAAATCATAATTTGAATTTTAACTACAACGTGACTTAATTTAGTGTTCATAAGACACTGAAAGCCTGCAATACACACTTTCCGCACAGTCACTAGGCAAAGGAGGAGGGCAGTCTAGCCACTCTGCTGCCAAAGGTCCCGAGATTGCTTTGGCTCTGTTATCAGGTCACCCACTCCACTGGGTGGCTACGCTGGCCACAGTTCATTTATCCCTAGTCTAGACCTCAGTTGTTCTCTCTTGCCCTGCTGCCCAGGCTGCACGCACACCTCTTCCTCATATATCTCATATCTATCCAGGCCTTTCAGCTATCTCAGAGTCAGATGGGCAAAAAGAGCCCACATTTTCCCACATCCTCTGTTCTCCATTGCTGACCTCTCTCTTTGGCAAGCCCGGCTACTTACTGGCTCCTCCATGCCCCTCAGCTGCACTGTCTAATTACCACTTAGGCCCACTTCTAAACCTCCTCTCCACCCTCCCTCTCACTGACACCCTTATTGTGCCACCCCTGCACTGACTGGCTTTATGTCAACCTGACACAAGCTGAATTCAGCAGAAAGGCAGGAGCCTCGATTGGGGGTTAGCGGGAGCAGATATCCTTCATAAGATTAGGCTATGGGGCAAGTCGGTACGGCATTTTCTTAATTAGCGATTCATGTGGGAGGGCCCAGTCCATTGTGGGTGGTGCCATTCTTGGGCTGGTGGTCCTGCGTTCTATAATAAAGCAAGCTGCACAAGCCTTGAGGAGCAAGCCAGTAAGCAGCACTGCTCCACGGCCTCTGGATAATATCTTGCCTCCAGGTTCCAGCCCTGTCTGGGTTCCTGGCCTGACTTCCTTTGATGATGAGCTGTGATGTGGAAGCATAAACTTAATAAACCTTCTCCTTCCCAAACTGCTTTGCTCATGCTGCCTCGTCACAGCAATAGCAACCTTAACTAAGACAAACCCCGGCACCTTTTCACCAGAGTGACAGTTCATAACCAACCCAGAGGCCACATTCTTCCAGACTCATCTGCTGTGCCATCTAGATGGATCTAAGCTGTAAAACAACTTAGCTTAACTCCCTGTTTCAACGCAACCCCTAGCTACCAACATCCAATGGCACCAAAGAGGTCTAAATCCATTGTTTTGTCTTCTTCCTCTCTCCACTCCGTTTTTATTACCACCCTTCTTTCAGAAAAATATTAGCATCCAGTATTGACCATAAGTTTCTCCAGACTTAAATAATCAAAGTCATATTACACATGTTTTTTCTTCATCAATGTAATCTCCACTTAATAGCCATCTCAGTTATCAGATTGATTGATACACTCTCACAGTGACTTGAGAGATAGATAGATAGATAGATAGATAGATAGATAGATAGATAGATAGATAGATAGAGTTCAGAACTATCAGTTTTCAGGTATCCACAAGGGGTCTTGGAATTTATTTCCAAAGCATAGAAGTGGGGGCTTCTATACCTCCTCTATCTGTAGGATGAACAAGAACCAGTATTGAATTACAAGGCCCCAGAGATAGCAGAGCAACAAGGTAGAAGGAGGCTGGGATCCTGAATCTGATTGCGTGAAGCAAAATCACATACACAGTAAGCCATAAGAGAGTGTAAAGCATTTACACAGTGAGAGTTGGCAGTTGTTAGAGAATTTACCTGCCCTGATTAATACCAAGCAGCCCAAGAACAACAGATCAGACCTGTCTAGATCAACCCAACTAGATCAGACCTTTCTATATAAGACTGTCTACCACTCTGCCCCATTTTGGCCTTCTCCTGGTTTCTGTAACCCAACAGCGGAGACTAAGATCACAGAAGGAAAGTGAAATATGATTCTAGGTGTCACCTTTCAAAGGGTGCTTCTGATTGTCAGCTAAAGTGATTTAAGCCCTGGAAAACCCTCCACGTCCTTTTAACATCCAAAACAAATCTCTTCACACCAACCATCGATGTTAAATAAACAGAAGCCTCCATTAACCTGCACCTCTGTGCGTATACTTTTTAAAAGCACACGGTGTCACTCTCCTTTAAATGAACATACTAATTAGTGTATTAATAAATAGCTGAATGGAATCAATGAGACATGTAATCAAGGTCTGACCAGGAGACGGGCCAGACTGAAGAGGCTGAAGGGAAGGAGAGGAAGGAAAAGAATCTTATTAACAGGTTTGCCGAGAGGGGACATGGAAAAATCAATGTCCAGAATTCAATGAAGACACAGCCAAAGTTGACAGTTGGTGGGAAGCTAAGTGCTTGCCCTGTCTCCTCCCTTCTAAGGAGAAGTTCCTGGTGAGAGTTAATGGGACCAGCAGGAGGACAGAAGTTAATTGGTGTTAAGAAAGCCATTCAGAGATGGTGTCCAAGATCGCAGCTGGAAGAATTACCCAGAACGTCAGTATGAAGGCCTAACTCCTAGACCTGTATCCAAAATACTAAGAACAAGCTTAGGAGAACTGACTGAATCTCAAGGAACATATGCTCTCCAAAAGATTCTGTAGCAGGAGTCATTTGTTTGGGAGAGGGGGGCGTTAGTCTTAGTCATGCCCAAACTCTGGGCATTTTTACCCCAAGATGCCTGGTAGGGGGCCTGATCAAGGCAGCCTTAGAGGTCTCCACCTCTAAGAGACCACTATTCCCCTTCCTCAGTTCCATTTCCTGTGACACACCTCTGAGCAGAGCAGGAAGGCTCTAGAAATTGTTGAGAGGAAATACTTTGCAAGTATGAGGTTTCCAGATGAACTGGGGTCTGATTACTCACTCAGGTAAGCTCTGAAACCTGATTTACTCCAGCTGGGGCCCCACTCCTTTGGGCTGCAAATGCCTAGTTTTCATTTTCTTGGAGATAAACATTAGAAGAGACGCCTGTGTGTACAAAATCCACTGGTGCCTCAGCCCCTCCCCCAAAGCCAGCTAAGGAACACCAAAGGAGTGGCCCATGCAGCAGACTCAAAGGCAATTAGAAATCAAGAATTTTTTTTCCTACTTGTTCAGCGTTACCTGTGGCGAGTCCTACCAGGTGGCAAAATTGGCTCCTTAGCCCTGGGTAGACTACTGAGAAGCAATGCACCCTCACCTTCCACCCCCACCCCATGCCATGGAAAGTAGCTTCCTTTGTCATTCTGCTTGCTGGAGAAGGAAGTCTTTAAGTGTGTGACTCACACACAGTTAACTTCTTGTCTGCCTGCCTCTCCCCGGGCACTGGTCTGTGCACATGTATGACCTAGAGGCCTAGCAGAGCCTACATCCTGAGCTCTGTTTCTGGCACCAGCTGCGGCTTATGACCCGCTCACCCTGAAGCCCACGTTTCCTGAAAATGGCAGTGAGGATATATATTAAAGGAAGCATGGGGACACGGGAGAAGGCAGCTCTCACTGGCTCTTGAGCGGTTTTCCACATTATGACTAGTCATGCCTTTTCCCAAGAGGCTCCCAGCACTATGGAAACATCTCCAGGTTTAGACCTGGCCTGACCCATTAGAAGAGCGAAGGAGTGACAGCCATTAGGTCAGGGGCAGAACTTCCTGTCAGGTTCCTGAAATGAAATGCACAGGGGCCAGAGATCGCTGACCTAGTGGGAAACACAGACAGGTGTCAGATCAGCGGAGACGCACTCACTTTCCTGTCAGGTTCCAAAAGTTCTAGCAAAGTCTCCCTGTACCATCAACATCCTCGGAAGCGCCACGCTGGTGTGTTGCTTCTTCGAGTCAAGCATTATGCTTTTCTCAACAAGCTATTCCTGCTGCCCAGCTTCTTATGCTGCGGGTCACCACATAATTGACTGTGGAGGTGGAGAAAACCTTGGCAGCGGTAAAAGGTTTCCGGAAGCATAACAACCAAAAATTAATTCAAAATCAAGCATGTAATGAATCCGAGGTGTGCCGGGCAATGCTCCTATTTTACATCACGCAGCTTTGCTGCAGCCTTGGGTCTGAACACACAGCATGGAAACCTTAGCCTGGCCATGCCGTCCTGCCCAGCAACACCAATGAGGAGCTGCGAGAAGCATCTCAGCTCAGGGTCAAGAGTTCTGTGCATGATGAGACGCGCTGTTTGAATCTTGCCACCAGCATTTTTTTGATCCTGTAAAAACCTAACAATTTGCTGAGGGACAATACAGACTTTTAATATTTTCTGGTCACCAACCCTCGGCATGTAAATGCCAAACTAGTTTGTCTTTGGATTGTGTTGTGTCAGAAACTTTTTTAAGAGTAAGAAGAGCTATAAGGGAAGGTTAGGGTAGGGGTAAGAAGGGGAAATAATGTAATTATGTTGTTATCTCACAAAAGAAAAATACAATTTTTTTTTTAAGTAAGCTATACAGGTTTTTAAACACCTTGCTGTTGGAGGCACTGGGAGAGCGCTCAGCAGTACATACTGTTCTTGCAGTGGACAGGAGTTTAGTTCCCAGCACTCCACACTGTGGCAGCTCACAACTGTCAGTAATTCTAGTTCCAGGGGGTCCACTGCCCACTTCTGGTCTCTGTGGAGACCAGTCAAGCACATGGTACATATCAAAATACTCATTGACATACATAAAAGTAAATATTTTTTTAAAAGTAAATATTTTTTAAAAGTGCTGTTTGAGTTGCCAGTTTAAGTTTTTTTTTTTTTTTTTTTTAATCATTAAATGAATTTTGGCTTCAGATTAGGACAGAATTTCCAACAATCTCTAAAATGGACCTAGATGTACTTCTGACATTCTCTGTTGTGTCTGTGTGAAGAATAGCAGTCTTTTGCACTGATGATTATAAATTGAAAATACTCATAAAATCTGAAAAAATCCTAAAAATGTTCTATGTCTGACAGTATCAAATATTTAGCCAAGATTTACTTCTCTATGAAAAAAAATAAACAAGCGTGCCCACCTTACGAGTATGGAAATTTACTTTCATCTTTAATAAGTAGTAAAACTATACATAATTGCCAAAGAGTTGTTTTAAAATAAATTCCTTTATGATTTATAGTCAGAAAATGTTCGCATTATAAACCTACTTCATGGAACTATAAAGTTAGAATCACCTAAGAGTTTTTCAGGCATTAAGAGCCAGGAGAGAAAAAAAAGGGGGGGGAGGGGGTTAAGAATCCCTCCATCATGTCTATGTCTCTGAGATTAAAAAATACTAAAGAGAAAGCTAAAGAGAAAGAGGGAAAAGGAAGGTATGACACTGAGGTCTTTACAGGTTTACCTGGATATTAACTGAAAATTAGGGAATTCTGTCCCCTCTGGTCCCTCAGGACTTGGTAAGTAGAAATCACTGTGGGAGAAGAGGAAGGAAACACTTCCCTGTGCAAGACGCACGACCTGCTAACAGAGCATAGGAAGATGTCTTTCCCACCTGTGGGACATGGGTGTATCCACTATAGCATAGGAGGCAGCTGAAGCTCTCTGTGAGTTCAACTCCAGACTTGTCTACAGAGTGAGACCCTAACTAAAACTAAATAAGAAAAACAAATAAATAAACTACAGTATAGCTTATTAGAGACCCTATCTAAAGAAAGGAAAGGAGCGATGCAAAGGAGACACTGTATGGTGTGCTTACAGCAAAATGTAACTTCTCGATTTTGTCTAAGGATCCCTGTTTGGATGATGACAGATGATTATAGAGATGGACATGGAGATGATAACTATTTCCAAACCAAATGTGCTATCTGGGCCACAGGCTCTTCTGTCATCACTGTAGATGGCTAGAGAATAAAGGATGACTCTGACGAGAATCCTGGGGTGGGGTTCTAATGAGAAATAGTACTGGAGATGCCAAGTTTTCTTTGGAGGACAGAACGGAAGGGACAATTTTCCTGCATGCTGTACTCTGCAGTGGAAATACGATCCTATTCAGATCTGGTGACACTGTGTAGGTAGAAGACTCATCATCTTTAAAACACACTCACACTCACACACACACAAGAGGAGAGAGAGAGAGAGAGAGAGAGAGAGAGAGAGAGACCAGGCTCTCCAAGCTTTTGTTCCCAATATACATAGCTAATCACATTTCTCCACAGTCAACCTATGGTTCTTTCTTTTATGGTGCCAGTAAGAGTGCCTGGGAATAACCCAATGTTCCAAGCCGAAGAGTATGTCATCATGAAGAGATGGCACTTATTTTCAGAGCTGAGGTGCCTGGGAGAACTGAGCATTCTCTGACAACCAGGATGCCTCAGGGCAATGGATTCTGATTGGATAGCTGGCCACACGCTGTGAAAACCATGCAGGAAAATCTCAGGGGGCCTTGCTATGTGGTCTAAGGTTATCTTGGCAGGAAACCAGGACCTGGGGCTGAACAGAGTAGAAATGGGGTGTTTTCATAACTATCCCTGTTGGGTGCAATTGAGCATATTCAAGTCTGTAGGTGCCACACACACACACTGAACATACCTCTCTGGTCTCCAGTGAACCATATCAGCCTTGGGACTCACTGTAAGCAGACATTAGCAGATCATGTCCTACAATGCTTGGCATAGCATCTATGCAGTACTTAGCAGTGGTTAGTCACTGCCAAGAGTCTCCTGTGTTCTCTCTCCTAAAACTACATTTAGAGTCTTGGGTAGAGAAACAGAATAATAATAAAAAAAAAAAAGCCAATAAGCATCCCTATGGCTGGAGAGGAGGCATTATCTGTATCACCTCTGTGAGTGCTATAAAAATAAAGTACTCTTACATGCTGGTACTGGCAAAATAAATGGCTAAACGGAGCCCAAGTTGGTTGTGTAAACATGGCTGCTAAATCTAGACTCTTGAGGAATTTTTGACTCGTCCATAAATGAAGGAATCCCTATAAATATCTGAAGTTCTTTTTTAAGAGGTCGTATTCAGGAAGAGGGAGGGAGAGAAAGAGAGAGAGAGAGAGAGAGAGAGAGAGAGAGAGAGAGAGAGAGAGAGAGAGAGAGAATAGACGTGGTAAGAACAGCTACCTGCACTTCTCTTACCAATGGTTCACAGAACCCCAAGGATTGCTGAAGCCCAGTGCAAAAATAGATGTGACTATGAAGCAAGAGGATTCAAGTTCAAGGTGGCAAGAAGCAGAACTAACAAGCTTTAGGTCTGAAGAGCAGGGAATAGCTTTGCACAACATTGTGGCTGCTTCCACCAATTGGACGATTAATATATGCCAAACCATACACAAACTAGTTCCCGTGTGTGTCCTTTAATTGTCACAGTGGTCCTTAATGTATTACCTAACCTTTTAGGGATAGAGAAATTGGATAGCAACAGAAATAAGCAACACACTCAAGGACAGAGCCAAAGACGCTAACGTGATATCTGTAAATTACAGTAATCTCCCTCTTATCCATAAATGATGCATTTAAAGATTCCCACTGGGTACTCAAAACTGTAGATAATGCTGAATACCATAAATACTGCATATTCCTATATGTACATCATGCCTACAATGGACTTTAATTTAAAAATTAGGTGCCATAAGTGATTAACAACAATATGTAATAATAGAATGCAGCAAGTTTAGCAATATACTGCAATGAATGTAGTGTAAACCTGGGTATATTTCTCTTCTTCAGTATCTAACTGTAGTGACTTGCTCCACTTGTGGCTGTGTGATTCCCTCTGTGATGAGACAAGCTGAAGATGAAGGTTATAAGCACTGTGAAATACTATCAGACAGCTGCTTGGGAGGTGTCTAAACATATGCGCTTTAATACCAATAAAACCATAACAAGACAGCCCTGAGTAATGGGTGGGTAGCATACACAGTGTGGACCCAATGCAGAAAGAGGTCACTCTTGTCCTGAGTGTGAATCACCTGAGGGCATGGATTTCGTGCTACTCACAATGTTGCATGATTTTTAAACTTACCAAATTTCTAGAAGTTTCCACTTAGTCTGTTTGGCTTGTAGGTGGCTGTAACGTAAACTCTGGGTAGTGTAACCATGAGCAAAGGAGGGTGCTTTATGCTACCTCATCTTTCCTCTTTAACTCATATGCATTGGGGGCACTGTGATCAAGAGGTCCGTGTGCACGTGCGCACGCGCGCGCACAGAGCTGGCGAACTGAGGGTTGAAAGCCTCCTTCAGAGCCCACACTTAGCGTTCCAACTGCACTGTCTCAGCAGGCATCACTGGATTTGTTAATGAGCATAAGAGGTGTTAGGAAGAATTTTTCAATGGAAACTGATGTCAAAGACAGAGGATTGGTTAGAAGTTGCTTCCAGGAATCTTTGCCCTATGGGCATAAGTGTCTGGCAGCACAGAGCCCTTTGTAGCACTATTCTTACCTAGGACTCCCATTATGTCTGAGTTCCAGTCTTCAGAGCAGACTACCCTCTGATCCTCTGGGTCATGAGCCCCTTAGGTGGGGGGCCAAGTTACCGTTTCACAGAGTTTGCCTAAGACCACTGGAAAACACAGATGCTTATACTATGATTCATAACCATAGTAAAATTACAGTTGCAAAGTAGCAACAAAAGTAATTTTATGGTTGAGGGTCACCACAACATGAGGAACTGTATGAAAGATTTGAAGCATTAGGAAAGCTGAGAACCACTGCCCTAGAAGGCAAGTGGAACCCTGCACCTAAAGTATTGCTGCCTCTGCCTCAGATAAGCTCACCAGTGTCCTCAAGTCAGTGTATTACAGAATTTCTCATCTGTGGATCATGCAGAAAACATTTTTCCTCACTCAAGGATTGAAAAAAGGGGCCTCTGTCACCTGCGTTTCCCACACCCTCTTGTGTGTGTATGGTGGCGGGAGGTGAAGGGACTTACTGCCTTAGCAATCTGTCTCCTGGTAGAGCAGCTGGGACAGACATCATGTCCTTTCTCACCTGTAAGAGTAGGGTGGGCCTGGTGACAGACAAAGGTTGGCAGGAGGGGGAGAAGTGAGTTCATAATCTGCTTTCAGTAGCAGGTAGTACAGAAGAAAGCCTACAACTGTCACCTATCTGTCATTACTGAAAACAGTCTGTCCCTGTGGTAGTGTGGCATAAATCGACTGCACTGATGGGTGTGTCTGCCTCAGGAGTCTAGACTGGGTCCTCGGCACTCCCAGACCCAGAAACGGTAATTCAATGGTCATTTGTCAAACTCTAAAGGGATGCTCTACAGGAAATGTCACGGCGAGGGTTCTGCCCTTGGTGCTAGGCCATTTCACATTTTTATCAGTAATTTGAATGAAGACTGAGAATCACATTTATCAGACTTGCCGATGACAAGTTCCAGGACTTGGGAAGGTCAAATGAGACAATACAAAAGCAGTCATGTGGTATTACAGTAAGGCTCAACCTACTGACGGGCATAACCCACCTTCTGAAGTAATCTGTCTGGTTTTCTTTTAAATTGGATATTTTATTTACATTTCAAATGTTATCCCCTTACCCCATTTCCCACCCCTTCTACCCAGGAAACCCTATCCCATTCCCCCTCCTCCTGCTTCTGTGAGGATGTGCCCTCACCTGCCCCCACTCCCACCTCCCCACCCTGGAATTCCCACACACTCAGTGTCCAGCTTTTATGGAACCAAGGATCTCCTCTCCCACCTATGCCCGACAAGGCCATCCTCCCCTACATATACAGCTGGAGTCATGGGTCCCTCCCTATGTACTCCCAGGTTTAGACCCTGGGAGCTCTGGTTGGTTGATATTGTTGCTCTCCTCATGGGGCCACAAACCCTTTCAGCTCCTTCAGTCTTCTCTCTCACTCCTCCATTGGGAACTCCATTGATGGTTAAGTGTGAGCATCTGCCTCTGAATATGTCAGACTCTGGCAGACCTCTAAGTAGACAGCTATATCAGGCTCCTGTCAGCATGCACTTCCTGACATTCACATCAGCGTCTACCTTTGGTAACTGCACATGAGATGGATACCCAAAGGTCCCTCCACCCAAATTAAATGTTCTAAAAATAAGTTTGAAATTTCAAGCACACACATATATATGGATAATATAAATCTATACTATATCCATAGATAGATAGATAGATAGATAGATAGATAGATAGATAGATAGATATAGATAGATAGATAAAAAATACCAGACTGCAGACTGAAGTGATCATGTTAAACATACCCAAAATGAAGGTGGGCAGGGCTTCTCCTAATTCCTGATGCCTCTGAGCAGCAGCCTGCCGTGCACATAAATTTGACCCTGGGATTTGCTATACTCACTCCCTGCATGTGATCTACCCTGTCAGAGGCAGAGTCATCCCTAACTAATGAACAGGGAGAGCCAAAATAAGAGAAAGCCTTTCTAACCACTACCAGGGTTGGGGTGTTCCCATCATCCCCTGCAAAGGCTCCCAACTTGCCAACCCTGACAGGGTGTTTGACTCAGACAAGACAGATAGGAAGTGAGTTGGCAAAAGCCTGCTATTTGATATTTTCTTAGCCAAAGACAAAAAGACTGGGGAAGTAAAGGCTTGAAAATAGGTAAGCAGCTACCAAAGGCAGCTGTTTGTGCCCTCTAGGAAAGATCTCTTTATTTCCTGAACTTTTACAACCATAGTGTGTGTGTGTGTGTGTGTATGTGTGTGTGTATGTGTGTGTGTGTGTATGTGTGTGTCTGTGTCTGTGTTTGTGTCTGTGTGGTGTGTGTGTGCACGTGTGTGTTTGATGTTTATAAAAGCTCAGAATTTTCTGGCTCAGGACAACAGGAAATCAGCCAGTGTATTGGTGTTTTCATGTTGGAAAGGAAGAATTAACAGCCCCACCCCACCCCCTGACCCCTCAGGAGATACAGTAAGTGTGTGATCAAGCCTCAGCTCACTGGATGCCCATTTGCCACCCACTGGGAAATAAGGATGACTAATAGAATCAACACACTAACATGAAGCCATCTCCACATGCAGATTCTCCTATGAAACTGCTTCCCACTTCCTATGTACTCACTGTTTCCCGTGGCTAATGCCCTCGGCCATCTGGCCACTCAAACACTCCTTTTAGTCAGGATTTAGCACATGCTAATAATCCCAGCAACTTGGGAGGTTGAGATAGGAGGTTTACTTGGAGTTCAAGGCCAGCCTTGGCTACATAGAAAAGTCCCATCTTAAAAATGAAAAAATAAAAATAAATAAAAGAATAAGCCAAAAGAAATGATATTCTTCTTTTGAAGCTCAGGAAAGGTAGTGAGTATGTGGAGAGAGAGAGAAGAAAATCAAACATTAGGTTGGGTCCAGCGGGAATTATAAATGTGTGTGTGAAGATGGTTGCTCTCAAGAAGTGTGCAATTAAGTAAATGGAAATACCCAAAATAAAGTCAATAAATTGCAATTTACCAGGAAACTCTTGGCAGGCTGACTTTGCAGAGAGTCTCTAAGTAAACTACGGCTGCCACGGGGAAAAAATAAATAAAATAAAAAGCCTGGACCCAGGAAATGGCTGGAATGTAAGCATTCAAAAACTTGGTTAGCCAGTTAAAATCTCTTCCAGGCCGGCAATATTTTAAAGTTTGCAAATATAAGTTTTAGGTGAAAATGCCATTCTTTCAAAACAATATGTGCTGGGGAAATTTTATTTGACAGTTGCAGAATTCATTTTCTATATTTGGCTGTGTGATATGCCTTAGACTTTTCTCTGGCTCTCTTGAACGCACCAACATGAGCCCCCATCAAATTAAAACTGAGGGCGATTACATCACTGTAAATCCTAATGCAAATAAAACAGTATTTCACTGGATAATGACAGCCAGTAACATAAACACAGTTTATACAAATTATTTAATGAGCCCGTTTCTAAGTATTTGCCAAGAAAGGCCAGTCTTGCTTCAGTCCTGGAAGGAGGAACCGGAATGAAGGGAACTGAGTAAGGAGCAGTCAACACTGAGAAGACTGGGATCAACAAAACTTGCCCTCTCCGCTTCCGCCCAACACACACTCCAGGGCTCGGCATCAGCCCAGAGTCTCCATCATTTGACACGATGTACACGGTGGCCATACTGAATCCAATATGTCCTTCTCTCCTTTCCCCAGATGCCAAGTTTCCCCTCTGAAGATGTCCCCGTAACACATTTGTCAATGAGAAGCCTCCAAAAAAAAAAGTATAAGAAGGCAATGTAAGAAGAGGCAGCATGTCGGGCAGTGGTGGCCCAGGCCTTTAATCCCAGCACTTGGGAGGCAGAGGCAGGCAGATTTCTGAATCTGAGTTCGAGGCCAGCCTGGTCCACAGAGTGAGTTCCAGGACAGCCAGGGCTACACAGAGAAACCCTGTCTCGAAAAACAAAAACAAAAAAAAAGAAGAAGAAGAAGAGGGGAAGCAGTAGAGATGCATACCTTTGCCAGGGCTTGCAGAGAGCTGTGTGTGGGATTCAGATGGGCACGACAGCAGTGTAGAGTTCCCCAGGAGAGCTGGGTGTGTCCACTGCTCTCCTTCCATTCTGACCACAAGCATTGCGGTTATGTTATTTCCCCTCCCAAGCTCTCAAGCCCTGCTCTCTGCCCGCTAGTAAGGAAAGAGTGTGCTACCAGATAAACCAGAGAAACCACCGACTTTTCCAAGGCCAGAAGTGCAGCCACATTGGACACAATATACTGAGAACAGTTAAGCATGCACAAAACTGGGTGCAGAGGGTGCAGAGGTGGGTGCCGAGGCATGAGTAGATATGACCAGGGATCCTGATGCTTCTGTGGATCTGTTAAAAAAAGGGAGTACCCCCAAAACACTGCCTGTGCCCCTACTCCAGCTCCTGTTCCAGCTCCATTCCAGGAGGAAGCCCGTAGGTCCGCCATGTTTAGTATCAACTGAGATGCCCAGAAATGATCTAGTAGACAGCAAAACCATCTTTTCTGCAGCTGCATTGTAATTCTGTAACTACAGGCAACCTCTAGGCTGAACTCTTGGAAGCCTGGCTCTAAAGAATTGGTTTGAACAGTGGTGGTGCTAGTCAGGCACCCTGCTCTGAGCCTTTCACCCCTCACCTAAGACTGATTGATCACCTTCCACGGAGGCACAGGGAGCTCAAAAGTTTGTATATTTCTTCTCCAAACTCCACTCCAAGCAAATGGCATGTTCTCTCCAGTTCCTATGCTGAGCCCTCAGAATGAACACAGAATCAGATTCACACCAGCAGTCCAGTCTATATCTCCTGCAGAGAATAGGGACCACAGAATGGAACCCTTCCTGTGGAGTACAAAGCCCATGACAGGCAACAAACGCTGCTTTAATACCTACTAGGCACTAAGCTCTACTTGGCATATTAATTCAACTGCCTTCACTATACCAGTGTGAAGCAGAAGTATGAGCACAGAGGGAGTGTTGCTCCTGAGCTCCCTGGATGGGAATTGGCCTGACCATAAGGCATTTTAGCAATCAAAATTTTCTTTAACACTCTGGACCAAGCCAGACCTATCCAGTCACCTTGACTATGCAAACTGGCTCTACTGTTTAGTGGTGGTTCCACTGATATGCAACCCAGCTCTGCCACCAGTAGCTTGAGGGGTTCCCCCTTAGGGACCTGCATTTAGGTAAAGCTGAATCCTGGACAACCTATAGAAAGGAATTTTAGTACAGGCCAGAGTGAAACAAAATTGAGTGAGTTTATTAAGGTAAGTGTGAATGTTAAAGAGTGAGGGAGATGCTTCAGAAAAGGAGGGTACCTGGAGAGGAAAGACCTTATTTGGTTCACACTTCCACATCACTGTTCAGTATCTAAGGCATTCAGGGCAGGAACTCAAACGGGAGGAACCTGAAGGCAAGAGTGGATGGAGAGTCCAAACTTCCATCAACTGCTGCTTACTGGCTTGCTCCTCATGGCTTACTCAGCCTGCTTTATTATAGAACCCAGGACCATCAGCCCAAGGGTGGTCCCACCCACAACAGGATGGGCCCTTCTCCATCAATCACACACACTAAGTGAGATAGTGCTCTACACGCTTGTCTACCGCCTGATCTTATGGAGGCATTTTCTCAGTTGGGATTCCCTCCTCTGATGGCCTGCTAGGCACAGGGTGCCACAACTAGCCTGTGTCAAGTTGACATAAAATTAACCAGCACAGGACATGTGACTTCACTACACACACACACACACACACACACACACATATATTTGTGTGTGTGTGTGTGTGTGTGTATACATATATATACATACATGTGTGTGCATAAGCTTGTGGCTTTCTAAGTTACATAATTTACAATAAAATTTGAAGCCAAGTTTAAAAGTTGAATGAAAATATATGAGCTGGTTTAATTAAAATAAATGAACTGGTTTTAGTTATTTCTCCAAATGTAAAGAATTTGCTTTTGTAAGTGAAATCATACGTGGTTTTACAAGGTACATCATTTGAATTTCAGGATGAGAGTGGACTGTTGGCAAGGCTAAGCTCAGGGCCACAAAAACTCTGGACATAAGTGTAGTCTGTGGCTTTTAACATTCTTATTGGAGATATCTTTAGGAAAACACATTTTCTCTGCAGGTAACGTTGGATGTATTGGTTGTGTTGAAATGCCCTGACTCTCAGCAGGAAAGGCAAACTAGGCCCCAGGATGAGAGACTTTTTCCTTGTCACGTGCCCCTCTAATTTACCCTGTCTTTTTATCATGCTATCACCCAGGATGTTGGACTGAATAAACAAGCCATTATTCCTGAGGGACAAGGTCAAAATCTATTTGTCATCTCTTAGGTCGATGAAACTTCTTTCACTAGACTGTGGTGTTTGGAATGCAGACTCGCAGCAATGGACGGTGAGTGGGGGAGGGGGGAGAAGGTGTACCAAGAAACAGAACAAGAAAAACGAGCAGAACAAAGACCTGTCATTCTCCGTTGTCATCTTTCCCCCAAGCTTTCTCTTTAATCCTGTGGGTACTGCTCAACCTCCCAGGACTGCCATTTTTTTTCTACTGGAAAATAGTGGGGCTCTCCTAAAGCTAGGTGGATGCCTGGAAAACTGCTAGAAGCATCTCAAGTAAATTGTTTGAGACAGCATGTTTAATTCAAAACAGGAATCATTTGAAAAATATAAAAAAAAAAAAAAAATCCATGCATCTTCTTCCTAGTCTACCAAGCCACTTCCAGATCCCAAAGTAAGCTCTTAAAGTCCACAGTCACAGAGGTAAAACAAGCCCAGTATGGGTAGACAGAGGATGTTCATATCCACTGGTCTCTGGTCACCTCTACCCTCACCCAGCCCCTTCCCAATCTAGAAATCTCAGCTTTATAAAGGATCTCACTTGCCACCAGCTGCTCAAACTAGCCACCAGACTCTCCTTCCCTTGCTCTGCACACCTCTACCACCACGGCTACCATCACTACCGTGGCTGCCATTACTACCATGGCTGCCATCACTACCATGGCTACCATCACTACCATGGCTACCATCACTACCATGGCTACCATCACTACCATGGCTGCCATCACTACATGGCTACCATCACTACCATGGCTACCATCACTACCATGGCTACCATCACTACCATGGCTACCATCACTAACTTGAACTCCTCACACCTCCCCAGCCTCTTGCTTTCTTATGTTTTTCCACTTTGTTCAGCTCCTGCTCAGATCTCCCCTGAGTTACTAGAGTGCCCTGACTTCCAACCATTCTCTACATGGTTCCCCATTGAGATCTTTCTACAGGAGAATGTGATCATATTGGTTCTCTTCCTTGGATTGTTCCCCAAAGCTTGACCCCTTGCCTATAGAGAAAACCCCTCCCTGGGATATTTAGCAGGTCATGGCCTGGCCTCTCCCACCCCTTCCCATTTGGCCCTGAACTGTTTTATAGGACCCCAGGGCTGCATTCTCACATCCTCTCCCCGCCTCCCTACGCTGTTCCCTCCACCTCAAGCCTCTCTTTGAAAGCTCACGGTTCTACTAACCCTGCAAGACTCAGTTTAGCATCTCCTCCAGCAGAGGGTCTTCTCTACATCCTCCTTCAAGTTCCTGGACATATGCCCACTAATGATCTCATTCTGCCCCCATCCTTCCCATGAGTCATTTAGATTCTGGTCACACTGTGTTATAGTCATGATACACTGTTCCCTAGAGAAGTGGGGAAAGCCCTTTCCTTTGCAACCAATTCTTCCACAGTTTCTGGCACATAGTAGGCACTCAGCAGAACCTGGCTGAATGAATGGCTGATAGGATAGTTGGGAAAAATCTCCTGTAGCATCACAGCAAAGTTCTCCGGCTAAAACAGCAACATATATTGGGATGGAGTGCAATGAAAAGTGAGATTGTAGGGAGACCGTGCCTCTTTCCTTCTTCAAAGTGCCCAGCCTAAGATCCAGTGACTGACATTGGGACACAGCTCTCTAACCTACCCTGCCCAGACCCCCGTTTCTGATACTAATCACCAGTCCTGCTTTCTCCTGCTGTCCCAACTGCATTGTTCTTTCTGGCCCCAGGCAAATGGGTTTAATCCTTTATAGCTCTTTACGAGATCAGCAAATGGAAGATGTCATGTAATCTCGCCAGGAATCATGGTGAGAAGCCTAACTCTACCACTCTTTCTTGATTTTTCTCTTGACTTTGTGTGTAAATAGACCCTGCTTTCTGAAGCCAGGCCTTTAATATGCATGACCATATTCATCCTCCTGGGCTGCAGGTGAGGGACAGAAGGGCTTGTTCCTGGCTTTAAAGAAACAGAGAGGTGTCGACCAGATAGATAGACTGGAGAATACTCAGCAGACATAGGATTAGAAGGTAGGTCTCCCTATTCCCAGAGCAACAGATAATTCTTCTTCAATTGCTCTGAAAATGAAAACCACAGGATTATTTTGCAGGAGAGAAAAAAACTCAGCCTGAAGTAGCTGTGACAACATTTCTGACAAGCTCCAGTCAGAGGACCCTGTAACTTACGTAAATGACTTCTTATACCACAACTGACAACTGCAACTCGGCAGTCTGCTGCTCCCGTAGACTGTTCCCTTTGTCGATTGTGTGGATCTCCCAGAAAGAAGCCTCAAATATGTCCTAAGCACATGACTCCACCCTCAGCCCCAGATTCCCCGTCCCTGAGACTTGGCATAGGCAGGGTCAAAGAGAAACTGATGAATAGTTCCCTGTGGGCCTAAGCCCCTCTCCCATCTGCCTTCTACTTCTACTGTGTCCCTGCAAATAGGATTTCTACTTCATGGAGAGAGAGAGAGAGAGAGAGAGAGAGAGAGAGAGAGAGAGAGAGAGAGAGAGAGAGAGAAAGAGAGCCAACAGTTTATAAGGAAAAAATGAAGTGGCAATTTCCCAACACCGCTAGGAATCAATACAAGCTGTTCTCAGGGGTTTCCCTCAAAGGGTGGCTGCCATGTTTCTCCTAAGTCGAGAGCAGCAGAGCTCCAGCGCTTGACTTACAACTGATTCATCAGAGCAAGATAGTTTAAATTTAAAACTCACTGTGGTTGGGTTTGAACTCAGCTGGGACTTGATTTACTGCTAATTCATTTCTCCGATTCCGATAATTCTAAACTCAGTCACCAAACAGTTTAACGCTGATAGAATCACCGGTGTAGTGCGCTATGAATGGGTCTCAAGGGAGTTCTGTTGGTGTGTGTGTGTGTGTGTGTGTGTGTGTGTGTGTTAGCAACTGTTATTCACTCTGGAACTAAGTACACACTGAGGGCAACTGGGCAAGTGGATTATTAGTTGATGTCCCTAGCCAAACACCACTAGAATGGTACCTTGTCAATGCAAAACACAACTTTCCTTCCAAAGGCTGTAAGAGATAGTTTACACTGACCCATATATGAGTGTGGTCTGGGAAAACAGATTTGCATTGCCTCAGTCAACATGATCCATCATGGAAATGGTTATATGAACACAGATCAAAGGCAGTCATAAACCAGAGCGTTTACCAACTGCATTGAGACCACCAGCAGGTGGGTTACAGCAAAGTGAGAAAAACTCTACTGTAGGTTTTAGATGCTATCTGATGACATTCTTTAGCTTTGGGGATGATGGAAGCTAATGGTTTACTAAGAATATATTCTGAAGGTTTTAATTGGTAGTCAGAAGGATGGTAAGTCAGATACAGGGATGGGCAATAAATATCGATGTTAAAAAACTAAAGATAAACCAAGATGATTTGGGTTCTCTAACTGCAATGTTCTGACTCTCTGAAATCATGATGTTCTCACCAGTCATGCTACAAAATCTCCAGGAACTTTAATTCACAGTCCTCTTCTCATGTGTACTTGTGTGTGCATACACACACACACACACACACACACACCATTTACCTATGTAAGATGAATAGCAGGTGGAAAAATGATTCCTCTGGGTCACTATTTGGTTGTTAAAGCCATAAATCAAAAGTCAAATCACAAACCTTCATCTCCCTTGAGGGTGGCAAAGGCTCTCCAACGTACCCTAGGAGAAAACTGCTTTCAACTATTCACAGTTTAGAGATATGTGTCTTAATGTAAGCCTCATTTGTTAATTTGATAAAGGCTATTTCTCTTTGCCAGCTATACGAAGGTCTGTTTTCCTTACATGTAGCTGGGGTTGGGGGAGATGAAAAAGGTAAATGTCATTACTCACATGCTTTGCAAACATCCACCTTGATCAATGATGTGCAACCAAAAAGGACCACTTGTTAGAAACAAGTCCATGATCTGCAAGAGCTGCAGTCCCACTTCTGAAAACAATCCCTGAGAAGAGGGCACCTGCCTGAAGACCGTGGCCATGTTCACAAAAGTTCCCTAAAAATTCAGTAACTTTGAGCCTCTGAAAAGCAAATGACAGGGACAAGAGGTGGGTGGCATCTCTGACAGCTGGACCTCACTAGTCTTCACATTCCCAATACAGTGGATTCCTCTTGCTAATATGGTCTCCTCCAAGTTGACCTTGAAATTACAAGTGTCCCATTGAAGGACAGCATCTCCCAAAATGTTGCCTCTGCCACTGGCTTCCCTTTCATTGCCCTCCTCCTCCTTTCTCCTTTTCCTCCTCTTCCTCCTTCCTCTTCCTCCTCCCTTCTTCCTCCTCCTTTATCATCATCATCATCAACAACAACATCATCATCATCACCATCATCTTTCTCTCTAATTCCCCTAGTTATGGAACAAAGCCAAGAATCTTGCACATGCCAAGCAAACACTGAACTACATTCCCAGCCCAAAAAAATGCTTTCTACCCAATGAAACCCTCATCCCAGGAGTTGTCAGCAGGTTTAAATACATCCACACAAAGACCCTGCCAAATAAACTGGGAAACATTTGGTTAAACAATAAGCAAGTTTCTCCATAGCAAGCCTCCCTTACCTTTAACACACTTGCTATGCCTCTCTAGATGGAGAGGACACAAGAGACGTATCTGCAGAACTTGCTTGGTCCTGAACTTATTTTACTGGGACCTGAAGAGAGAACAGCCAGTGGACTAGTCTTTAGAAGGCTCTGGGTAAACTAGGTTGGCCATCCCTCTCCGTCTATCAGCCTCTAACCCACAGTGATTTCACACACAGAGTAATATAATACTTTGATTCTATGCCCATCAACATGAAGAGCCCACCTCACCCTATCTACTCTCATTCTACGCATTCAGCAAATACTTACTGATCACCTAAAGAGGATACACTCTGGGTTGGGCTGAATATAAGAGAAGTATTAAATAGTTCCTCTCAATCTAAGACATTAGGAAATAATAGTCATCTCTGCATCTGCAAGGATTGGTTAGAGGACAATCCCACACTCCATGGATGAAAACCTCTGTGAATACTCAAGACTGTTATCTAGAGTGATGTAATGCTTGCATCCATGCAGCATAGGCCTATACCCTGTATACTTTAAATCATCTCTCGATCACTTTGAACACTAATACAATGGAAGGCTACGTAGATGGCCGTTATGCTGCATTGTGTAGGAAATAACAAGGAGAAGAGTCTGTTCGCATACGGCAGCAATACAATTGGTTTTAATATTTTCAATGCACAGTTAGTTGAAACCACAGATGTGGAACCCATGGATACAGAGAGCAGGTTGTACATGATTTCAATTGTCATGACTGCCCTTGCTGGCAACAGCTTCTTTGTCATTGTGGAACGAATGGAGTTCCTGATTGCACAAGATACGCTTTCAAGCAGGGGTGGAACACAGACCTCAGGCTGGCTACTCTGAAGACCCTAGTCTCTGTGCCAGTGAGTTGTTCACAATCAGTTAGTGGTTAAAGGCAAGAGCATTCAGGGGAGGACGAGGGTCAGCCTCTAATGGGGAAGAGAGCTGAGAGAGAGGTCACCAGCACTGTGTGATCACTGAACCACTGCCCAGCTTGACCTGAGAAGAGCTTCAAAGTGCAAGAGTTAAAAAAATAAAAAAAATAAATAAACATCAGAGAGGACAGAGCTGACTAATAAGGACAACTTAAAGAAATAGGTTATGCAGAAATACCCTCTATTATACCACACTCGATACTTACAACAGTACTCAAATCTAAGAGGGAAGACAGGTCATTTGTTTCTATCCCAGGCTTCCCAGCAACTGTGCTATCAGCTCACATGAGCAGAAGTGTCTGTGATCCCCCAATAGCACTGAAAAAGCTAATCCTGGGGCTAATATATCTCAACATCAGGGAAACGTCTTGATACTTATCCAGTATCTCTTCTTATTGTTAATATGCCAACCCAATAATTTATCAGTGTTATCTAATTATAAGTCATAAACTAATTTCACCGACAAGAGCGAAAACAGTGTAGCAATAGCCCTAAGGAATGCCAGCATTGGTTCCTAATGTGGTTTCAGTTGGGAGTGTGGGCTGGGTGACCCACAGTGTGGTTGGCTAAGGCTGCCACAACTCTATGAATTTGGAGCGTTCTTTATACAAGATCTCGTGATACATTCACGCAGATCTGTTCTATCCCACAGTTTCCAACTTCAGCCATTCTCTGTCCTGACCCCCCTACCTCCGTTCATGTGATAACTCATGCCAACATTCTTATTCTAAAGGTATCACTGGCTTTCTTCCTTTGGAACAAAGGTTGGTTCTATTGTCGAACACAACAGGGGTCTCCAGAGGTCCAGCTCCTGGGCCTGACCATCTCTCAAAAAAGTGATGTCTTACCAGCTTCTGGGGAAGCTGGGCTGAGATCAGGGGTGAGGGACAACAGGCTAGGGAGCAATTCCAAGCATCCTCATTTTTAACCAGAACAATACTGTTTGCACTTCTTCCAGGCACTAGGGTTTCATATAAAATTTCAGTTGAACAAGGACTTCCTCTACTTTATAGTAAATGTTTTTAAAATTGCCATTCTAGAACAACCTCTCAATTTTGTAACTGGTAGCACTAAACATAAGGTGATCTCTCCAAAAATCCCTTTTCTGGTAAAAGATCAAGCTGGGATTTACATTTTGCTAGATCCAAAGCCCACTTTTCCTTAACACTAGTAGCTATTAAGCAAAAAGAATATATAGGAATCATTTATGAATCTACGTGTCCACATGCCTGAGAAATCCTACTGTCTTGCAAGGACAAAGGGAAGGGCAGAGTGTGGGCATGGCTGAGCAGATGCTGCGACCAGAGACACAATTCTAAGGACCTGGAGACCACATAGTCACCAGAACCCAAGGCTTGGTTATAAAAGCTCAGCTGAAACCATTCTTTTATAATAAGGACTCAAGAAAGCATAGGCTACAGAAATGACTCAGTCAGTAAAGTGCTCACACGCAAGCATGGAGACCTGAGTTTAATCTCCAGTACCCACATAAAGAAGCCGGACACAGTAACATGTACTGTGATCTCAGAACTAGGGTTGCAGACAGGAAGTTCCTACGGCTTGCTGGCCAGCCAGTCCCGTCAAATTAGCAAGTTCAAGGTTCAGTGAGAGACCCTGACTCAAAAAATATAAGACCACAGAGATCAACTGAAGGAGATGCTCAGGGTTAACCTCTGGCTTCCACATATACAAGCAGATACATAAACATACATATGAACATGTACACACATATACACAAAAACAGCCATGTAGACACTCATATGTACACATGTGACAGTGTTTATATTGATGGGTTCCAGGGCTACACCACAGTGGAACGTCCCAGTATGTTAAAGTCTCTGAGAAATCCTACAGCAGGAAACTTGTTTAGCTCTTAGACCTGGTGTCTCAAACTTACTAGACTTGGCAACTTTGGTTTGTATGACATCTATTCACACATCCACAGAATGGACTTTGGGAATATTTGCTCTCTTGTTGGTATTACCTTCCAGAAGCAAGTCTGAGATGAAGAGTGAGCAAGAGAACTTCCTGCCATCTGTGATGTTGACATGCCACATGGACTGGTTCAATAGAAAACCCAGTGCCCAGTGCCCAGTGCCACCACATGCCTCTAAGCCCAAAGTGAAGAAAAACAACCCACAGGTTCTGCTTCAGTTACTTTCCCTCCTCATGGCCTCTGAGCCAAACTCAAGAGCCAATTTGTTCACCTTCTAGTTCTGGAGTCATCTCTGCCCTGAGGGAAGTGAGCCCCATTCTTACATTCTGAGGAGAGTTTCGTGGGCTTGTCTGACAGGAAGTGCTGGTCTGCAGCGATGAGCAGGAAAGACTTGCAATTGCTGTAGTTTCAATGACCAGCTCCTCTCCCGCTTCATAATGAAAGACTTTTCCTTGTGAGAACTGGGGAATTGATTGTGCTTAGGCTGGGTTCGGCACATTGACTGTGCAGACAAGATCCTCTTAGCTAGTGATATGTTTTGTGTTGGAGTGACAAAACATCCTAAAATCCAATTTGCTGTTGCGAATCCTGGTTCATGGAGAAGGCACCGTGGAGGGGAGTGGATATTCCAGCTTACAGCCCCAGGCTCCTAAGATGCTTCTGAACTCACAGGCACCTGTTGGCTTAAATATGAGTCTTTTCTGTCTCCCCTACTCTTGTCCCAAAGTGATAAAATTCTAAGCACGCCCCTTCTAGACACCTCGAATTTAGCAGAACTTTCTATACTGCACAGTGCAGGGAATAAAAGCAAATTACATCATGCATGGAATAAAACTTTGTCTTTTGAAAGTTAGAAGGAATCTATAACCACTCTCTTTTCTGTGCCCAGGAGTCTGCACATTAGAGAGACTGAGTCTTCAGAGTCCTGGCTTTGGGGTGGGACAGTACCCATCATGGTACCTAGCTTCCTGGGGCCCTACTGTATCTCTATTAATATCTTAATGTGATTCCTAGTGGCTCAACTCAGACTGTGCTCTCTCCACCTTTCCTCTTCCTCCTCCTCCTCTTCCTCCTCCTCCTCCTCTCCTCTCCTCCTCTTCCACCTCGTTCTCTTCTTTTCTATTCTAAATTCCAAATTGCATTACAGCCACAGGATTACCCTCCCTGTGCAGGCCACTGGCACCAATCTCCACCTATGATTACATGACATTTTCCTGCTTCTGGATCCTAAAGCTTAGATCCTGAGAGCAAGTGAATGAATGAAAGAACAACTACTGAGCACCACCTGTGAGCAATGTCATCTCATGAATCTGTGCCTTAGAGTGAACTGGCCATCTGTTGCTTAGCAACCTGGGGC
The DNA here is from genome assembly GCA_021653895.1 of Mastomys natalensis. Lineage (NCBI taxonomy): Eukaryota > Metazoa > Chordata > Mammalia > Rodentia > Muridae > Mastomys > Mastomys natalensis. The sequence goes on from JAJTUV010000278.1 coordinate 631,538, forward strand.
CTCGGGCATCTTTAACTGTCATCTCAGCCTAAGTTCTTATGCCATCAAAATGGCAATCCACAATCCCCACCTTACAGGCTACTTTCAGCATTCAGTGAGAGAGTGTCATTTCTACAATACCAGCAATTTGAAATACTCATGAGAAAGAACCAGACATCAACCATCCCTGAAGCTTCCCCAAATCCAAAGCAAAGACAGAGACTTCATTTATTCCCTCAGCCACACCTTTTGTGTTTTCCACAGAGAAAAATAGAAATTTCCAAATAAAGTAACGATCAACCCAAAGGGTCTGCCAGAAAGAGCCCGTGCAACTTTCTTCTCCATCATCAGGCAAAGAATAAGACTCTATCCCCTTAACTAATAGGGAAATTGAAGCTGAAAGAAGAGGAAATTTTGCTTGGGGTCAGAGTTAGCCCAAAGGAGAAAGCACAACCCCCACCATGCTCCCCTACTCACTTAGCATGGGGAGGCAACATACTGAGTACCTATATCTTCACATGGCAAACAGCTTGGTGACAAGAAGCCAGGTCAGACTGCTTAGCACTGAGACTTGGTTCCACCACTTGGTGGCTGTGTGACTTTGGATAAAGTCCTTAACCTCTCATCTCAGTTCCTTTAGGAGGATACAGGGACTGCAGTAGCCACGCCTCTTTGGAGGCTCATGGGAGGGATGGAGCAGCCCCATCTACAGCACTCAACTGATGTGAGATCAAAGGAAGTGCTTCACAAACACTGGCTACCACGACCACCATTAATTAGTATTCTTTTCCATTCCAGAGTTTTCAAAAGGGCTATACCAATGCTACTATTCTCACAGCTGTTTCCCTGGGGATGCTGATGCCTCGTGGTCATAGGACAGGTCCTCTCTCAGGACTTTCTAGAAGCTATTCTGTTTCACAGCAAGTGGAGAAGCAACCTCCTTCATCCGGAACTGGCCTCCAGTGGGGAACGGGGAGCCCCCCACCCCCCAGCTTGCCTTCCTGTTTCAGATCCACCTCTTCCCACTTAGCGGCAGAGCCGGCTCCTGTCTCCTTGCTGGCTCCACCTTCCTGTCATAACTAGAATGTCTGCAGTGTGGAAAGCGAGGGTGGGAGGGAACCTAGAGTAAGTCAGGACAGTGAGAGGGGATCAGGTGGGTGTTAGGGGAGGGAAAAGTAAGGACTAGCCTTTAAAGAGACAATGTCTGCAGGGGCTCTGTGTGGACCAAGCATTGCCAATGGAGCCTCCAGGGCAATTACCCTTATCATGTGCATCTCCCAAACAGCCCTTTGATTTATTAGCACGATGTCTTTTTTAAATACCGCTCTTAAATATAAATAACACTTAATCATTCAGCTGTCGTTAAATTCATGTTATATTGATTTCATGGAGTGCTGCAAATCTGAGGGCGAATGGGCTGGTGGATTCAAGCACAAAGCTGGAAGGTGAATTCACGAGTGCTGGGGAGGGAGGAATGGGGCTTTGAGTGAGGAAAGGGGGAGTCAAGGGAAAGAAATGAACCCCACACAGCTGCTAGGGTCTGAACTGGTTTCCCATCAGGGAGCACCAGACACAAATAAAGAGGAAAGGAGAGGGCAGCACACTGGATGAAGAGTAATCAAAGCCAAGATAACATCACAGTAGGTTCATAGTATTCACCCCCATCACAGCCAGAGAGCCACTCCAACAGGTCTCCAATGTGCATTGTCTGTACAGTGCCTTCTCTGGTAGGACTGGTCTAAAGCCGATAAGAAATGCCCCCTAGCTGGCTGGGAGGAGAGACGCTTGCTATAATTTCTTTCCATCAAAGCCTGATAATACCTAGGAGCTCAGAGCAGTAACTAACCCAAACCCCTGAGCTCTGTCCCCAAGGTAGGAACGGCTACCACCCTAGGAACCCACCCCCACTCAATTCCCAGCATCCCTCCTCGTGATTAAAAGGATCTGTAGGCCAAGTGTAGGCAGATTCTGCCATGCAGATTTGCCCGTCTGCAGGGAGCTGGAGTAGGAGAATACAGACAGGGAAGGAGAGCGGAGCGAATTGGCTGCCTAGGAGCAAAATTCCTCCCTAAAACATTTGGGGAGGTATGGAGGGGCCATACAGGATTTAGTAAAGAAGCAGATCAGATTACGGGTGACCCATGCCTGGTGTTCACAGGCATGATTCCAGAACAACCTCCAGCTTAATGAGGTTGATCAAAAAGAAGCATTTGTGTCTGGGCCTTTTCTAAATCATGTGCCTTCCAGTGCAGACCAGAGAACTTAAAGCCCACCGAAGAATGGTAGAGCAACGATAATGTGGTACACTCCAGGGACGGGCAAAAGAGCCATGAAATGAAAACAAACAAACAAACAAACAAACATAAAACCATACACAGATGTTAATTACTGTCGATCCATTCCCAGAAACCAATAGCAAGCGCAGAAAGTGTGCAGATGCTTTTGAGCTCCAGTGCTTAGCTTAAACCAGCATAATGACAGTTGACTTTGCATTAAGATGACAGCTCCTGAGGCTGCAAATGTATGAAAAAGGGAAGAGGGAGGCAGAGAAAGGAGCAGAAGTCTCTTGTGGGATGATCTGCACCCCAGCCTTTTGCCCTCACAGGTCTGTGGGGAATGCCTCTCTGAGAGATACTCCCTGTCCCTGTAATTCACTGTTTGTTCTAAACCATGTGCCACAGCCTATGCATGCGTATACGGGGGGGGGGGGGCATCCACACACTCCAAGTGTGTGCATGCCAAAATGTGCCAATGTTTTCACAGCCCAGAAGTCAGAAGTGGACACCCCTGTCACCTGTGCTTGTACAAGCTGACTGCACTTGGCAAGGCTTTAAGAATGCATGTGTGCAGCTGGATATGTACACGCCCACCATTCTTAAAAAGAAAATTATGTTTCTTTGCGATCTAGGCTCTCCCCATTGTGAAGAGCTTTCCTTTATTCTGGCTTATACCTTTTTCAATCAATCAAACGGCAGCTTACACCACACACAACAGGAATTCAGTTTTCTTCCTGGGGCATCTGCTCTTCCACCCAAGCCTAGCCAAAGACTTTGGCCAGGACTGGGGGGTGAGGGGGTGCAGAGTTCTACTCTCTTACAAAAAGGATAGAAACAATTCACATTTTTGCCAGGATCCCAAAAACAAACAAACAAACAAATAACAGCAAAATACCACAAAGGGACAGCTACAGAAACATAAAAACTTGCTACATATGTATTCAAGCCTAAAATAATGATTTATTTGAATCTTCTATTCTTCTCCCTGCAATAGTTGGGCCCGAGACAAGTCTGTCTTAGACTCTAATAGGGGAGTCATAAAAAAGCCCTTTGGAACTCCAACCACTCCCCCCAGCACCCCCATCCATTATAGGAAGTTTCAAAATGAGCAGGTTCTGAAACTGGGGCGGTGGAGGCAGGGAGCTCTGGGGAAGTACAACTTGAACCATTGGTTTCTGGACAGCAGTCTTGCATTCAGAGGATCTAGACTCTGGGTTACACTAGTAGCCTAGCGTACCTGGGGTGCACTAGTAGACCAAATACCTTATAAAGTGGATATGGCATCATATCCACAGTCCTTTCTCCATTAGTCTAAATCCATCTCTAGTCTCCCTCCTAGTTCATGTTCTCAGACATACACCCCAAAAGACCTGTGACAGGTGTTAACTAAAGGCACAGGGGGGAGTCGCCTCACATGCACAGAGAAGGATAAGGAAGTAAGGGGTTGGCCGCAAGCATGTGTCCCTTAAGTCCCGTCTGCTTGTTATCTATCAGTGACTGGCAACGTGAATAACGTCTGATCCTCCTTAAAGGACCGCAGCATCCTCCCTAGACAAGGAACGCTCCTCTAGCTTTGATGTTAAAGCCCCTCCCTGCCTGAAATCCCGGCGCATTCCGGGGAAGCAGTGCCACGCTTCGGAAAGGCGTGTGTGCTGCCTTTACTGGGGAATCGCGGAGTCTGTTCCATATGCGCCGCCCTACAGAACTGCAGCCCCAGTTGCCTATGTGGCCTCCTCCCAGGTGCCGATCACCAAGATCTCCAGATCTCTGCCCTTTAAATATCTCTCCGCCTTTCTTCTATTTAAAAGCAAAAAAAAAATCCCCGAGTGTCCAAAAAGCTAAGGGGCACAATTGCACTGGGCGGGTCTCGTAAGACCTCCCATGACTTCTCCTGTCTTATAAAAATCAGTTAGGAAATGAAAGGGGCTAGAAACAGCAAAAAATCGCTCCCTCATCCTACCAGGCTGGATAGTAGAGTCAGTCATTTACTGAATTCCACCCTGAAAGTCCTGGGGAAGAGAAGTCTAGGTCCGGAGAGGAGAAGAACACGGGAAATCCCTGCTCCGGCTGCGATGCACCTACGCGGGTGTCCAGGTGGGACGTGGGCAGGTGCGTGAGCGCAGTGTGTGCCTGTGTGTGAGTGTGTATGTGTGTGTGCGCGCACGCGATTTGTGTTTTGCGTGTGTGTGTGTGTGTGTGTGTGTGTGTGTGTGTGTGTAGTGGGCTGGCTCGGAGCAGGCGAGGACTCCAGGACTGGACTCCTCCGCCCGCTCTGCCCAGCTGGCCCTGCGCCTGGCCGGCGGCTCCTTACCTGAAAGCGCGGCGTTTCCCTCCTTCAGCCCCAGCGCCGCATTGACACTGCAGATGGTGCCTGTACCGCTGCCTCTCGCCCTCCTCTGAACGTGTGCGTGTGCGCGCGTGTGGCTGCCTCCTCCAGCCCCAACCCCGAACGCAAATACTCCACTGAGGCACGGGGAAGCCACGAGCAGCAGAGAAAAACGGAGGGGGCCAAATCAGAGCCTGCCGGGCTTGACAGCTCCTCTTGCAGCGTCCAAGGTGGGCGTAATGTCCAACAAAAAGGTCAGAAAATGAAGATCAATTCCAAGCACCCCTATCTTCCATCCAGCCCTGGAGCCTAAGCAGCGACAGCGGTGGCTCTCAGGGGCTGCGGCGGCGACGCGGGGCTGCCCCCCTTCGTCCCCACCCCCGCGGGCTGAATGTCCTTGATGCCAAGCGGGCACGGCGGCGTCACTCCGCGCCGCCCATGCTAGCCGGGTCGGGCCGCTGCCCGGGCGCGGCGGCTAGTACGTTGGGGACCCGCCGGGGAGCGCTCTCCGAGCCTCTGCGCGCCTCCCTGAGCAGTGACGGCCACCCCCTGGCAGCCCAGGGCTGGCTGCGCCGCTGTTGCCCCCACTCCTGGCCGGGGACTAGCCGGGCAGTGCCCAGGGGCCGGGGCTGGGGGGCCTCGGAAGCCGCCGGCAGCTCCCCGGGGAGGCGCGGAGCTGCGGTGGTAGCAGCGACGGCGGCGGCTAGCGCTGCGGCGGCCAAGAGCGCGGCCGTGGTCCAAGCCGAGCCTCCCAGGCGCGTCCCCGGCCCCCGGGCGGGCTGCTCGCAAAGTTTGCAGGGGGCAGGGAGCGGGGGCCGCCGCTGGCTCGGCCGCCGCCGGAGCTCCCGGGCTGCCTGCTGCCGCCGCGGCTCGCTGCTGCTGTGCATTGAAGCCCGGCCAAGCGCTGCAAAAACTCCAGCTGCCTGGCGCTCTCTGGGTCCTCCTCTTCTCCCTCCCTCCCTCCCTGCTTCCCTTCCTCCCTCCCTCTCCTTGCCTCCTCCCTCCCCCCGCCCGCGGCCCGCCGCCGCCGCCGCCGCCGCCGCCGCCTCTGCCGCCGCCACCGCTCCCTCTCTGGCTCGCTAGCTGACTCGGAGCTCGCGGCTGACATCTAGACCAAGGTAGAGCGTCCGGCAGAGGGGGTAGGGGGCGCTTCCCGCACGCTGCCGCCACAGGTCCACCTACTCTCCCCAGCGTGGATGTTTGCAGACACCCCCTGGGTCTTCGTGGCTTCCTCGAGCCACCCTGGCGGTGGAGACACAGGGTAGAGTGGTGCATATACGGTGGCACCAAGTACACTTGGATTGGGGCATACTCCCAAGCAGGCGTGTGGGTGCAGGCAGTCAGAGGCACTTCTGGGTGTTTCTAACAGACACCAACCAAACATACATCCATTCCCAACCTAGATTCCCGTCCAGCCCCACCAACCAAGGTAATCTTACACAGAGCACTAGAGGATGCCCAAGCCCAAGGTTTCTTCTAGTCCTAGGACAGAAATGAATGGCCAATGCCACAAAGCTTGCTAGGTAACCTGATCTGTCCAGAGGCTGACCTTGCTTCTCTGTCTTTGAAGCCCTAGGTCCTGGGCCATGTCCCAAACATAACCCAGACATTGCCAACATCAGAGTAGTTTCAGAAGCCAGAAGGAAGAAATCCTGAGGTTGCTTAAATTGAGACAGCATCTGACAGACAGGAAATCGGTGAGAACAGGAAGCAGGCAGCACTACCTAGAATATCTCTACAAAGACCACCCCCCATTAACGAGCCCAACCATCCAAATAAATAAATATAAATAAAACAGTTTTTATTAACACTTATTTATCCACCCAATTCTGTATGCTAAGGAAACAGCTGCCGTCAGCCATGTCCAGGAAGACTAACCACTCATCAAATAAAGACCTCTAGAGAAGACTATGGTTTGGGGTTCCTGACCCACTCTCTCATGCCACTTCTTCAACTTAACTTTCCTCAACTTCAGTAACTTCCTGTCCATAACTAATCCTTGTCACCTAAACCTCTCAGAACCTGCTTAATAGGAACAGGTTGACAGCGGTATAAATTCCTACCCTTTCCATAGGTGTTATATTTTCACAGAAATCAAAGTTATACACTGGGTAGACTTTGAAGCAAGCTGTGAGATGACAAGTTAGACAAGCCCAGGGGTGGGTAACACACGAGGGTCAGGTTGGACTTACCCACCCAGGACCTTGTTGAAAATGCTCTCACCAGAAAGAGGCAATGAATCAAGTGTAAGCATGAAGAAGCCAGACATTTCTCTAGTTACAGGGTGTTCCAGGAGACAGCATGGAGCCCTGTTAGGCTCTGGTTGTCCGCCGAGCATTGCATGGCTCAAAAAACAGCAAGGGTTATCTTATTAGCTCCCTTTAATACATTGATCTGGCTCCTCTCTTTTCTGAAACGCTGGATCCCAGATCCGAGATAAAGCACACAATATCAAGTTAGTTTCAGAAGCCCAGAGAAACACATAACAATAATTCTATGTTGCTGCTGCTTTGACATCCTTCCAGAACTAAGGAAGCCCTGGGGCCAAGTGTCTGTCTGACATGATGCCTCAGAGACACTCAACATGCAAAATCAAAGGAAGTTGTCCCCGAAGGTCTTCATAAGGCTTGCCTCACCTGGGCCTAAACTCACTTGTAAGAGTCTCCTCTGAAATTGGCACATGGTACCATCATAGCAGGCTCACACTAGAAGTGACAGCCTAGAAAGTCCTACAGAAAATCCCAACAGGCTACTTAAATAATACGCTTCACTAAAGGATACAGGAGATCTATTCGAACCCAATTGTCAGATGGCTGTAGGGGACTTCTGTAAAAATGCTCAAAGGGAGAGGGAGTGAGACTAACTCTAAGCCCTTCTCAGCCAACCATCCCAGCCTAGATGTCTTTTCTGCCCCTTGTAGTGTGTGTGTGTGTGTGTGTGTGTTGTGTGTGTCCTGATGAATGGACAGAATTCAAAGATTTTTTCCCCCAGAGGTAGCAAACAAAATGTGTTTATTGTTCTTTATCTCCTGCCTAGTGTGTGGTGTCATTTGTTTTCATTCAGAGGAATGAACATCGTGTGGTACCTGAAGAGTAATGACAGAGGCCAGTGACAGGGAAAGAATGTGCAGAAAGCTGGACCAACAGAGGGCAGGTGCAACCCCTGCCCATCCTCCTGTTGATAACTAGGACCTTCCCTCGCGCTGCCTTTCCCTTTCTTGGCTTTTATTGAATACCCCAGGAGGAAGGCAGACTGGCAACAGTTACAGCTTCCTACCATTGTTAAGAATGGCAGAAAGGGTCAAACTAGCCACAGCAAGAGACCTGATGGCCTATTGAAAGTTTCTTCAAGTCTAGGATGGCATGGGGGGATGGGTAAGGTAGACCGACTCCTTGACTTTACTATTGACCATCACTATCATTTGCACAGGTCATGGGCTTCGGTGGCATCCCCTCGCTTGCCTGCCACATTTATGCCTTATAGCTGCCGTGGCATTCCTAAGAGAGACCACCCCTGTGAGCGTGTTTGAAACTCTAACACGATGTGTGTGAAAGGAATCTGTACTCCATGTCATAGGAAAGTATCTGTTTCTCCAGTGGTACGATGCAGGGGGACAGGCCCTTTTGCTTTCCTGACTCTTCCCCACGAATGACTAGTCTGGAAAAGGCAGCTTCGTGCAATGGTCCAGATCATACTTCTGCCCTTGCTACAAGCCCTCTTATCTCTTACACCCTACCACCCCCACCAGCTGATGAAGGGTGAAGAGAGACATACACTGCGCAGTCTAGCTGTTCTCTGCTCACAATGAGTCTGTGAGTCACTGACCATATCCCCGGCCTGGTGGCAGAACTGGGAAGGTCAGCGTCTGGTCCCATGGCCACAAGAGGGAGAAGTTAAATGGCATATTGTTTCAGAGAGCCCTGGTTTCTAGAGAAACTATGTTTTTGTGAGAATTTGGCTGTGGTTCTTTCCCAGATTTCGGGAGAAGCAATAACTGAATAAAAAAGGCCAGGTTTAAGGGAGAGAGAGGACTCCTAACTTCCCCTTCACTTAGCTTCCACCAACTCATCAGTTTAGAAACAGGGTCGTAATTTTCATTGATGCAAGCCAGGTTTGTTTATTAAACAAATTGCCAGAGCCTGGTGGTGCTGCAGGGACTTCTTTTCCACAAGAGCAGCCCAGACCTGGTCCTGCTCTGTGCTCTGGCCTAAGGCTGCTTGAAAACCTACATTGTGGCGCCACCTGCAGGAGAGCATAATTATCGACTTTAGCCCAAATCTAACTGAGAACAGTTTCTGGCTTCCCCAAACTACAGGGGCCAGGACAGAGCTGCAGACAGACAGAAGGGACCCCTGCTATCAGGGTGTGTCACTAGATGGCCTCCAGACACTCTAGCAGTCTTCAATGTAGGGAAACTGCTATTTAAAGATCAGCAGCCAATTTACAGATTCTCAGTCCATTCAAGCTTCTTTCCCTCATATTACTAAAAGGTTAACTAAGCCTAGAACACATGGGTCTATCTTCCAGGTTCTGAGCCATTGCACAGAGAAATGGATTCCCTTGTGACAGTGTAGATGGATCATCCTTGTCACCATAGTTGTGATAGTCTTAAGACCCTAACAGTTCCTGCTTCACTAGCCCATGGGTGTGAATGACTGCAGATATTAACATCTGAATCTCACTTCCCTCTACTGCCTGGAGGAGACTCCGCCCTGACCTGTGGTTAGTGTACTTAGGAGCTGAGCATGTTAATTCCACAGGATTCCTCATTACATACACTGTTCATCAGTCATTTGGTGGAAAAAACCTTGGCATTACCAGCCATGCGGTGGCCTCTTAAGGATGCCTCTGCCTGGCTATATTGTTGCTCGCAGCCAATGTTGCAACTCTGCCATGGATTGTTAGACCACAGGAGGGGGTGTACAAGGGTAAGGTAGACGCCCCTCATCTGACCACACATGTGCAAAGACACAGGGGGTCTTGATCCTCTGGGCCTAGAAGCAGCTCCTATGTCCCTCAACCATGGCCCCAGTATTCCTTCCGCCTCTCCTCTATAACCTCCCTTATCCACTCTCTGCTCTGTGGAACTCTTTCTCTTTCAACCACCCGGCAGACATATCGTTCCAGTAGTAAAAGTGACGAGTTAGAGGATGCGGTGGTGTGAGAAGAGGTGAGAGAAGGATGGGAATGGCCTAAGTCTGTCGGCCAGAAACAGCAGAGTTCAGATGTGTCAGGACTCATGGCTTTCTACAGAAAGTACAGACACTGGACTCTAGCTCTTGGAATCTTCAGTGACGGCCAAGGCATTCTAGAGCCGGGATGAGATGGCGCTTTATGGAAGCTATTTGGAGGCGCGTTTGTCACGCAGCAATATGTGTCCAATGCAGTGAGGTTATAGAATAAATCAGACGTCTGGACTCATTAGCCTTTTACTCTCATTTTCTGAGCCCATTTGGCTTTAGGATAAGAAAGAAAAGGGGAGTATGCTTCACGCATGATATCCTGATTTAGGACAGGGTCGAGCTTCTTCTATACACACCCCGGCAGGATCTCCCTGCAGGAATCTGGGGTTAAGTTTCTCAGTACATCTCAATGTGTTAACTGAAAATGGTAAAATCCAATGAAGGGTCTGGGAGGCAAAACATGAGAAGGTTCAAGTCCAGTGTTCACTTGAAGTAGGCTGTCATCAGTTCCAGACTGTCAGCAATCAGAGACGTCCAGGAGAGATGCAGAAGGCCTGCTAAGTCCTATTCATTTTAATGAGCTGTCTGGCTTCAGCCCCTGACTGAGCGAGCCTTCTGGAAACCAGCTTGAGTGGGACCCTAGTGTGAGACCTTGCATCTGCAGAACACCACTCCCCTTGGGGCCTCTTCCCTCCAAGCTTTGCCTGCAGATGATCTTGTTGCTCACCACACTACAAGTGAGAGGGACAGTCTATGGGGCCGTTTCTTGTGGCTGGAAGGCACAGTAAAGACAGGGAGGGGGCAGGGAGCAAGACTAGCAGCCAGTAGTTTAATCTTTCCTACAACTTTCCACAAGGATGTCCCTATGCCTTCTCTGCTTGGCCCTGCAAAGCTTGTGGGGATCTCAGGAGTCTGCAAGGGTCATGCAACAAGGATGAGACCAGAGATAGATGTGGTGACACACATCTGCAAGTACAGCACTCAGCTGGCTGAGGCACGAGGGTGGGAAATTCAAGGTCATTCTGGGCTCATTCCAGATGAATGAGCTGGAACTATATAACAAGACCCTTCTTCAACCCTTTACTCCCAACAATACACCAAACCCCAAAGGTTGGGGAGAGAGGGGAAGGGATAAAAGAAGCAACAAGTTGGAAGGAAAAAAAGGGAGAATGTGCCTATTCTGGGTCAGAGTAGAAAGGAAGCCCTGGCCACTCCTTCAGATAGGTTCTGGGTCAATTCTGAGATCCATGCTAACCCTTTCCCCTTCAATATCTCCCTCCAGGGCTCTGTGACAGGCCCCATTCTCCTGCCTCTGTTCCCATGCCCAGGTCCATTTCCAGTCCTTGTTTTTGGAGGAATCCCTCCTAAAGCTCTCTTGCTGACAGACTTGCAAATGACATACAGCCAATGGAATTCAGGGGAACTAGGGCCCAAGGCCCCAGTGGTGTGTGGTACCATGGAAGGATGGAGGACAGCCAATCATGCCTATCTCTCCCCATCACTGCATTCAGTGATGTCATGCTGGCACCTGGAAATAAGACACTGTGGACATATTTATAGCATGACAACAAGCACACATTATAACTAGGGCCAATGACAGGCCTGGATAAGGGTGATTGGTCCATTTTACCTTGCCAGTCATTCAGGTGACAAATTTCACCTGTATTAGTTCACCTTCTGTTGCTATAATATAATGGCCAAGGTTAGTAACTTTATAAAGAAAAGAGGTTTACTTAGCTCTTATTTTTTAGGTTCAAGAGCACAGTGCCAGCACTAGCTCAACTCTATCCCACGGTGGATAACATCATAATCATCAAAACACTCAAAAAAGGAGAGGTCATATGACCAGTAGAAAGCCAAAGAGACCAGAGAATAGCCATATTTGTTCCCTTTTAACAACACTCTTGCAAGACCAATTCAGGTATCTCAGGAGAACAATCACAATGCTTCCCAAGGGCAAAGATTCCAGTGACCTAAGGACTCCCCACAAGGCTTCACTTCTTAGCAATGTGCCATCACAGTCCTGGCTCACTGGAGATCAAGCCTCCAACACCCGTTCAGACTGAATCCAGCAGTAACACCAGCAGAAGTACCAACAGCACCAGCCTAATTCAATGTCTTGGTAGCCACAATAAGGCTTCTATTCTGCCAGCGTGTCGCTTTTAGAAAGAATATTAACATACACTTTTCTATAGGCTATTTTTCCAAGTTCTGTACTTAAGCGACTGTATTCTTGCTCTATCAAATGACTGTGACTTATTTTCTCCAACCAAAAACCAAAGCAAAACTATTGACATTACCTGGCTCAGGCTACCCAGGAAGACCAACATGTAAATCTATTCATGGATGCTTTTCTGTTGCTATGATAAAACACCATGACCAAGTCAACTTATTGATGGATGAATTTATTGGGGTTTATGATTTTAGAGGGTAAGAGTCCACCACCATTATGTTGGAGAAGCCAAGTACCTGGCAAGCATGGAACAGCAAGCTGAGCACTCACATCTTAAACCACAAACAGGAAGCAGAGAGCAAACTTTGAATGGTGTATGGATCTGAAACCTTAAAGCCCACTTCCCAGCGGCATACTTCTTCCAACAAGGCCACGTCCTCTAAACCTCCCCAAATAGCACCAACTGACAACTAAGATTTCAGACATCTGAGCCTATGGGGGACATTCTCATCAAAGCACCATGGGCACCTCTCATTTACTCCCTCCACTCAAATTTATAATTAATAGCCCGGTTTGGGATCGGTTCTGTTTTTTTTTTGCCCTGTAAGTACTACTATTAAAATTATGGAATTCTATGATATAAAATACTGTGCAGAAACTGAATAAATTGGAATAAATATATGTGTTTCTGTTCTGAATGGAAAAAAATGGCTAGGTATATGTATTTGCATATTTTTAAGTATACAGAAGAGTGCATTCCTATCTATACAGGTCTGCATGTGCATAGAAAATGCTGAAATGATGCACCAAAAAGCAAACAGGGGGATGAGGATACAGAGTTCATTGTTTTCTTGCATATCCTTTGTTCTTTGTGGAATTTTACCATGTGCAAGAACTGCATTCTCCATTTTTTAAAAAACAGCTCATTTAAAAATGAACAAAAAAATTACTGCTGCTAAAAACATCTTTATCACACCACCAGCCCTCTGCTCTCTCACTTCTCGAGCCCAGCCAGCCACTCCTCCACCCCATCTGTATCATGCTCAGGCTTGTCTTTGTTCTACCCTCCTGCTCTCTGCTCCAAACTGCTCCTCCTCAGTCGAGGTCATGCAGTGGGCTGTCTGCCCCAGCGAGGAAGTCTTCATCTTCTCATCTAAAGACCAGGCAGCAGTCAACTTGGCCTGAAGATTTCTCCTTGATATTACATGCATCAGAGGGAACTCCGTAGATACTTCAGAATGACATTTTCCCATACCAGAACAAGTCATCTTAGGTCAAGGGAAAGGAACTATTATTCTCTACCAGGGTTGGTAAACTCAAAGAAAGTAACACCCAGACATGTATGGGTATAAAAAAATATGGTGAAGTTAAAAGAAAATATTAACAATGGAAGAAAGCTTTACACTGTTTCCAATGGGAAAGGTGAAGGAAAGCCAAAGGCAGGTAAATGTTACTCTATCGCTCTATTGCTGCAAAAGGAAAAATAATGTAAATTTTGAAAATCCACAAACAGAAACACGGTTTGTAAATTGACCAGTTTCTCACTCATAGGTTGGGGAGTAATGGTTCAGGGCAAGACTTGGTTTGTCACTAGGTGAGGCTGGAATTGTGGTCTCTATCATTTGGCTACAGTAATGAAAAAGCACATACTAGGGGGCTTAAGAAATAAATGTTTATTTCCTAATACTCTGAGGCTGGAAGTCTGAGATCTGGGTACCATGAGTGGGTTCTTGGTGATGATAGTACCCCATATTATGTCTTCACGTTCCTCTTCTTTGGTTCATGGAGAAAGGAGAGAGAGGGAGGGAAAAAGAGAGAGAGAAAGAGAGAAAGAGAGAGAGGGGGGAGAGGAAGATCTTAAATGTTTTCTTCATTTTTTAAAAGGACATTAATCCCACCATAAGTGGGTATACACACACACGCAAACACACACACAACCTTATTTCAAACCCTATCACCTACAAAGACTACATCTCTAAGTACCATCAGGGTTTAGGGCTTTAGGCTACAATACATGAATTTAAGAACATCACTAACATCTGCTCCAGAGCAATTGCAAAAGCAAACTTTGTTATACTAGTCTCATGTCATGATCCAATAAGGCTATAGTGCTCAGAGATAAGAAAATAAGAGAGCTTTGGAGCAATGGCTCAGTGTTTAAGAGCACTGGCTATTCTTTCAGAGGACCCAGGTCTGAGTCCCAGAAGCCACATGTTGGCTAACTACCATCCTAACCCGAGTCACAGGGGATCTGGCACTCTCTTCTGGGTACCACAGACATCAGGCCCATGTGTGGTACATGCAGACATGCAGGCAAAACACCCATACACATGAAATTTAAAAAAAAAAAGAGTTCAAAGACAAAGTTGTAGGGGGAATGTATCTGAGAGGAAGGGGTAGGGAAAGACTATTCTCAAACTATATTATATGAAATCCTCAAAAAAAAAAAAAAACCCGTATTTTTAAAAAGGAAATATGAGAGAGGATTTCTTAGTTGCATTAAGGTGGTTGATGAATAAAAGTCTGGAGAACATGGGGGTGATGTGGACTGGGAGACAAATAGTGGTTAGACAAAATGGTTAGATAGCAACAATATTCACAGATGCATCAAAGACAGCACGAAGGAGCGTTTCCTTGGGATATATATTCTTGAACTGATCCTACTTAACACATTGACTAGTGACTTTGATGAGGACAGAGAGGACATGGTTATCAAGTTATCTAGACTACACTAAAAATATTGAATACATACTGTAATCCTTTTCCTGCTGTAGAGAAAAAGAAACTTTGGATTTGGGGATATTCAGTGTTCATTGGGTAGTCCAGCATTAATGTGAGACATTGTGCTGAGAAATGGAGAACCAAGAGAAGCTCAGCACTTCTGCGTTTTCAAACACAGAGTGCCAGAAAGATGGACTTTGGTAATGGGAAGAAGTCTGAAGTGGGAGGCAGGAAGGGCAGCTTAGGGGAGGGTGGGGCCTTCCAGGCAGGAAAAGGGCTGTGAAGACAGAGAGACATCAGTATGTCACCAGATGTCTTAGTTACGCTTTTACTGCTGTGAACAGACACCATGCTCAAAGCCCCTCTTATAAAAGACAACAATCAACTGGGGCTGACTTAACAGGTTCATAGGTCCAGTCCACCATTATCAAGGTGGGAGCATGGCAGCATCCAGGCAGACATGACACAGGAGGAACTGAGAGTTCAACACCTCATTCCAAAGGCAAACAGGAGAAGACTGGCTTCCACATGATTAGGAGGAGGATCTCATTGCCCACCCCCACAGTGACACACTTCCTTCAACAAGGCCACATCTCCTAATAGTGCCACTCCCTAAAGCAAGCATACTCAAACCACACCAGATCACTAGGTAATCCCTCACAGTGAGTTATGATATGTTGGGTGTCCTTACTCTGTGCCTCTCAGAGAAGTCATCAGTAAAGAACTCTATCATTTTCAGTCCTTTGAGGGGATGATCTTGCTATCTTTTGGATACATTGTCAAGTTGCATTGCAGCAAGAAAGTCTTGTTATCTTTATCCTGCAAGCATATGACCAGAGCTTAGCAATAAAGAATACATTCTGCATTTAAGTTGTTGGGGAAGCTTTTATAAAATGACCACTGGATATGGATACACTCATGGTCCTATACACAGATATAGAGAAAGGTTTTACAAATAAAGTATCAAGGAGATGTGATGGCAAGCTGAGACCTATGATACACTCAATATGAGTCACCACAGGAGGCTGCCAAGGTCAGTACTATGTAAGGTACATTAATGGAGAGTGGAGTCCCAAAGGGAGTGGTAACCACTGCTTCATTTTAAGATGGATCATACATGGATTAATGCATGCTGCCCAAGGCCGCCTGCTTTTTAAAAAATTAGAGTACAGTCAGGGAAAGTGGCCCAACTCAAAAGGAAATTTAAAATCTCAGTGTATTTGAAACAATAAAGGCATCTGATACTGTTCAAGAAAGTCAGACTCAAGGGAGCATGAAGTTTCAGATATTTGAAGGGCTGCCAAGGGGTGAGTTGAAGTATCAGTTCCATAGAACTATAAGCTACATAAGCAGGATCAATGTATGTGATTTGTTTAGGCAGATCCATTTAGGTTCCATAGAAGGAATGTCTTTCTAAGAGTCAGAGCTCTCTGAAGGAATAGATTTCCTGCAGTGACTCTGAGCGCTCCATCATTTGACATGTTCAGGAGGGAAGTGGGTAATGTTGAAGTAGGAATTGGAATTTGGACTAAGTGACATCCTTGTGCCCTGACATTTTTAATTGTTTTGTGTCTATTCTTGTATCTGTCACAGTGCCATAGGCTTGGCATTGACTTGGTAGAAATCTATTGACTTGAACTACAATGTGTATGAGGTCACATCTAAGGATGATAACTGTTACCCCACCCAAGATCACCACTAAGAAGAGAACTCAGGGATGGGGTCAGAAGCACAGCACCAGAAAGTGAGCTGGAGGGAGGGAGAGGCTTCACTACAGGAAAACCTGTCTCTTCCCCACCTGAGCTGTCCTGCTCCTTCCTTAGAGATGCCACCTGTGCTCAGTCAGTGTGGGTCAGCATGAAGCCACTTCTTCATCAATTCCCCCTAAATACTTATATAATTCAGGGTTCTAAATTCCCAACTTTTCTCAATAGTTTCTGTGACTACTAGCTTTAACTATCAACATGATACAAGCTGGGAAAACAAACTGACCTATAATAACATCTGTGGAAAAGCATCTTAATTACATTAATTGCTGAGGGAAGACTTGACCACCATTGGCAGCACCACTCCCTAGGCTTAGGACCCTGACTATATCAATAGAGAAAGTGAACCAAGCACTGAAATGCATGCATTCATCTATCGCTCTCTGTTTGACTGTGGATTTAATACAAATAGCTCCATTAAGTTCTTGCAAGCTTGACTTACCTAGAGTCATGGATTATAACCTGGAATTGTAAGTCAAATAATTCCTCCTTGAAGTGCTTTTGTTGGGGTATTTTATCACAGGCTCAGGAAACTATGCTCAGACAATTTCTAAACCAACCTTCCATTCCATGTAACTCAGGTCCAGTCTCTTCTGTAAGGACCCAAATGGGTTTGTCTTCCTTTTTACTTGGCAACCTCTCCTTCCCCCAAGAGTATCCTTTCTAGTCCTGTACCCCTATCCTTTTCAGTCTTAGGAGCTTTTTATAGCCAACAAGGGCCTAAGAACCAAGCTGAGGACCTTAGCATCTCAGAGAGGTCTCTGGTAAAGGAAACTAGGTAATCTTATACCAGTTTACTCTGAGAACTGTAAGCAAGGGCTGAGTTGGTATTGTTCTACACCTGACCACACTGTGATAACTGTAAATAACAGCTGCTCTTTCCTCTTCTGGTTTGTCCTTCAGCACCTGAAAAGTCACATTCTCACCTGTCCCCTGCAGAAATTACTTCATCATCAAATGAACCTCTCTGGGAGGAATCTGAAGTTGCTTCTTCCACAGAAGTTCCAAGTGGACAGTCCAAAAGTCTCTTTGCTGTTCCTGACTGTGCTTCCACTGTGTTACCATGAGCATTGTGAGCCTCTCATCATCTTCTTCTCTTGAAAGAAACATGAAAGCACCTCACTGTTTCCTCCCCAATGACTGGCAGCAATTTCTTTCAGGCCTTATCATCTTCATCCTTCCTCCTGAGTCTTCGTGTTCACCCAAGCACTGAAACTACAGTGAAAGATAATACATCTTGTCAGAGGAGGGAGGTAGGGAAGAATGGAGTGAGAAAGGAAGGTGTGAGGGATAAAGAGGGGGAAAGTAATCGAGGAAAAGGGAGAGATAGTAAGCTGGTGACAATGGTAAAAATATCTTCCCAAGATCACAGATTTTCATGGGACCATAAAGATTTTTTATTTCATTGTAATTGTAGAGGAAAGAATGCCAGCATGATAATTTGTATAACTCATGTCATGTTCAGAATCACCCACTCCATCAACATTCATGGAATACCTATCATATGGCACTTTGCTACAGATCAAAGTTATCTCAACCATAGTCACTACCCTTGGAGTTTTCAGATGAGTGGGCGTGGAGGAGACAGTAAGCATATAAACACTGACTGAGACTGAGACATGAGGACTCATGCAAGAGTGAGGGACTGTAAGATACAGGTATCACACAGTCATGTTCACATCGTAACTATTCCTTTTAAAAATCTATCAATCCTGTTTCTATTGTTCCAGTATTTTTTAAAATAAATAAATAAATAAATAAGGCTCACCTCCAGGAGAAATCATGACACTAATGTGTGCTCTTCTAAGTTTAGGATTTGAAATGGTGGAAAGTTGATGATAGTGCACTTTTAGCCCTTGGCATGGAAAGCTGATTTGTTGTACTTGAGTACTTGTTTCATAAACACTGAAATGCTCCATTGTGGACTGAAGCCAAGGGCTCACAGAAGGAAGTCCATTCATCCTTCTATTTGTTTGTTGTGGAAATACGCCCAAGAACCTGTGATGTGGCAAGCATTTGTCTAGGTACCAGGAATGAAGTGGAACTCATAGCAGACAAGGTCCTTGCTCCGCTGTTGCTCATTCTATGTCGAATGAACAAGGTCAGTGAGTCAGCGAGTTCTATTGGTAATAAGTTTTAGGAAGAAAATGAAAACATGGTATAGACAGAGAAAGGGAAGGGGTTACAGGGTAGAGAAATGACTCTGAAGTGATAACCTCTGAGCTATGACTTAAAGGATAAGAAAGAATTAGCCAGGGAAAGGTCACCCAAAAGGAGAGTGGAGCTGGCACAAAGGCTCTGGGGTAAGATGTATAGAGGAATAATAGTTCCAAAGAAAGAAAATTAGGAGAACCATGAGAGGGCTAGTATGGGCACAACTACAAAAGGAAAGGAGGTGAAACAGTCATGACAAACACACAAATACAGGAGTCCCGTAACTGCAGAGCACAGAACTGAATTAGGAGAAATCAACCATCACACTAAAAAGATTGTTGGGTTCTAACATTTCTTATGCTGTGTGGACCCAGCCTGGTTTCCTAAAAACCAATCCATTCTATTCATCAATCTCCTCATTGCTATAAAAAAACATTTAGCCAACATAATCTAAGAAATGAGTTATTCAGACCTGAGTTTTGGAGTACAGTCCACCATGATGGGGGAAGCATGGTGGCAAGAGTTGCTGTAGCTAAGACAACGGGAACAGGAGGCAGATGGTCCCATTGCATCTATTGTCAGAAGCAGAGAGAGATGGACTCAGAAGCAGAGAGAGTTAGAACTCAGCTGGCTTCCTCCTCCTCTACTTTTTATTCCGTCTGTGACACACCCCACCCTCCCTGTTTATGAGATGGCATTCTCAGTGGGTTTTCTTGTCTCAGTTAAACATCCCTAAAAACACTCACAGGCATGTACAGAGAAGTGTCTTCTAGGTGATTCCAGATCATGTCAAGTTGGTAATCAGGACCAGTCATCATAGGCCTACCCTGGTCAACCTGGCACCCAAACATGTCACTTTAAATTATAACATTCTAACCCTGGTCCCTAAAATCTCATGTTAATTTTACAATGAAAAATTGTTGATTCATCTCCAAAAGTCTCCAAAATCTTAAGAGTCAAGTTCTAAGTAAGAATGCAGGATCTTAATTACAAGACCCTGTGAAATAACATACTACCCATATACAATAATAGCTCCATGCCAGACATCTGGGCTTGTGGTAACATCATCCAGGCTCCTGCAGATTTGGGTAGCTGTGCCTCTCTAGTTTTGCCACCTGCAACACACAAAGCTTCTTACTTGGGCAAGCTCCAATCCTGGAACCTTCCTCATTATTCCACAGGCCTGGTACCTCCCTCCAACTTCTTGGGGTCTCTAGCATAATTTAGGATTTACCTTTATATTTGCACACAATGCATTTTTAGTTCCTCCTTGTAGGAAATCCAGCCTTATGCATGTTACCTGGTCTCAGTTCTTTCTGTAACCGTGGGGTAAGACTCTATGATATAAAATTCTTGGTTTTTGCATATCTATAAGACCAGCATTACAATTCTGGACAATGCTGCTAAGTACTTTGCTAATTTAAGATGTACACTGGCCCCATCTACTACAGCTATAGTGGCTGCTATACTTTTGGGAGGATAGGCCTTGGGAAATATCTCTCTCACCAGTTCTTCTCAAGCAGGGAGCCCTTTAATGGCCCTTCAATGGTTCAGGTGCTCTTCTTTCAAACAAATTTGCCTTTTCACAAGTTGGAGCCTTTGACAGGTAGGATCTTACCACCAGAACAATTTTGTTATTGTCTCTGTAAAGAAAAAGTAAGCTTTCTCTTTTGTGGCATTAATCTCTTTAACAGTTATATATAATTTGTCTGGATACACCCTATCCTTATCTTTCACTGGGCACAGATTCCTGTTCTGCATCTTTGTATCTCACTCTGTGCTCTTCTTTTGCTGAAATCTGGGTAAATGCAACAATTGATAACCAAGCCATAGATCAACTATTATTCTGTCTTGAAATTTCCTATACCATATAATCTTGTCCATTTCTTCAGGAATTCAGTCTCACTGTAGTATTCTGGCCATGGGTATAATACAGCCAGTTCCTTTGCCAGAATCTAACATGAATGGTTCCCAGCTCACTTCCCAACACAGTTCTTGCATTCCTCTGAAACATCATGAGCAATTTATACTGTCTGTGCTCTGTCAGCATCCTAGTGGCCCACACTCCAATCAGAATGGTTTGCCGAGCTCTGCCTTGAGCACTCTAAGGATTATTTAGCTCACAGCTCCAAGGTTTTCCACATTCCTCCACAAATTAGTTCCAAAAGCTTATAGACGAAACGATCGGGTCTATGGTATCAACCACCCACATCTCAGTACACATCTTTTTCTGTATTAAGTTACGTTTCTTACTGAGGCGAAAAGGCACCTGACAAAAGCGACTTGAGGAAGAAGGGAAGAAGGATTATTTTAGCTCACACTTTGAAGGTACAGTTTATCACAAAAGGAAAGATGGGGCATTCACATCGCATCCACAGCCAAGATACAGGGAGACGACTCCTGGCACTCAGCTCTTTTTTCCTTTATATTCAACCTGGGAATCCAGGTTGGGGTGAAAGCTCTTGAACTGTCTTCACAGACACACCCTAGAGTTATGTTTCTTGAGTGATCCCAGACCCTGTCAAGTTGGCCATCAAGACCAGCCATGTCACTGGTAGACTGAATACAGAAAGAAATGGAAGAAATAGGTTGAAGGCAGAAGATGAAGAGTCTTTGGAAAGGCTCTTTTGAAGTAATGAAGTACTAATCCAGAGGCTGAGCTGATGATAGCACCTCACATCTCACAGAGCACCAAGGTCATGGTGTCTCTTAGGCTAGGGCGGGGACTCTGTGAGGTTACCAAGAGTAGCTTCCTACTGATTTTCTAGTACTTATTCCTGACAAGTTTTTGGTTTTAATACTTATTTTCTCGGAGCCAGAAAAATGGCTACCCTGAACTCCAGCCTCCCCTCTCTGGAGCTCTCCCATATAATAGCTAAAAAAAAAACATCTCAGAAACCGCCTGTGTATCTGACTGGCCAGAACTGGATCATATGACCATTTTGTGCTGCAAGAGAGACTAGGAAAGTGAGTGTCTGCAAAAAAGGAATGGGGTTCTTTAACATTGATGTGAACTAGTCAACAGTCAGTTATTCCCCACTGGTTTGACAAATGTGGGAACCTTATGTAGAAGGTCAGGGTTGGGAAAATGTGGGCTTCAGAAACTCCTGCCTGAGTTCCAGGCCTTTGTTGTAGGAAGGAAGGAAGAACACTGTGATAGAGGGACCCCAAATCAGGCATCAGAGACATAGGCTATCACCCCAGATCTGAACAGATCCCTAAGACAATTTCAGCCACTGTTCTTCATCTACAAAATGGAAGCCACAACACCTCCGTGTGAAGCAGACTGTGAGGAACGGAAACTGCCAGAGTGAGCTATGAGCACCTAGCATCTGCCCACGGCTCTGTGGGGATGCAGGAGAAAGTGTAACTTCTGTCCCTATTTATGTCCCTCGTTCTTTAAAAATATATACAGTTGTGCATATATTATACATAATACATTACAATAGCATATATATATAACTCATAAATAAATACATGTACATATGTTAGAAGTGCTCAAAAATTTGCTCATAAAGGCCTGATTTTGGAAGTTAGAAATACTTTTTAAAGAATGCAGTGAGTATAAAGGATTTGCCACAAGACTGGGAACATATTGGACCCTCAAAAGAGGCTGCCTCTGTTCTCCCTTGTATAGCTCTTACAATTTGTAATGGCAAGGACAGGCATCTGTCATGGTCATTCCCAGTTCCACTCTTAAAAAAAAGTTGCCCAGCATGTGCTTTTTCCAACCCTCCCAACCCCTCTCCCAGAAAGTAAGATCAGAACTGCTGTTCTATACGCTGTATGCAAGCCACTCCCAGGCCTGCCTATTATAACATTCCTAGCACTTCTCCTTCCACCTGCTGTCTGTCCTTCCTGTTTTCTGACTGACAGGCATTTCCAGGAACAGTCCACAGGGGTAAGGAAGGGAGGGAAGCAAAGCTAACCACACTCTGTCAGCACAGGAGGCAAAAGACCCCCGTGGAGGGGAGGATTGAACTGAAGAGCCTGCTTTATCCTTGTAATTCCTTTCTCCCTGGGAGTCTCGTGTCCCATTAGCATGAGCAAATGAGAATTGTCAGTGTCTACCTCCCACCTGCCCTTTCCGTCCTCTGCAGGTACTTCTGGCACTTGAGGAGGCTCATGCCTTTCTTCTTCCCAGCATCATCTCTGTGGTGGGCTAAAGACAAAGAAGGACGGGGAGTACAGGCAGAGAAACAGACTCACAAGGCTGCTGAGGGGCACAGCTAGAAGACACCCAGGAATCCCATCATTCAGCCCAAATCACTTTCCTCATGAAAATCCCACTCATTAAAACTCAATAAATAAGTAGAAAATACTGAGGCTCCTTTATACACTAAGGCCCCTCCACGGTACTTTTAGCCATCAGTTGTACATGCTGTGGAGGTATTGTTCATTTATTTAATTTAAACTTCCCCTCAGAAAGCTTTGGGTTTGCCTTGAAAAAAAAAAAAAACCCACGTTAAAAATCTCACTTAAGGATTTAGCTGACTCCCCTTTAGTAGCCTTTAAGCCAGCTGCCGATAAAGGAATGAACTTGCTAAAGAAATAAAAAAAGAAGCTTCCAGAACACTATAGTCCTTTATGTGGCCTGTCCAGGCTGAAGCCCTCTCAAATGAATCGAGAGATAATGCTCACAGAATTACATTGTTGACTAGATCAGGTGCTGCCACAGGAAGATAAATACAAAAGCAAGCCTAAGGCATTTAATCAAAAATGACCCCCCCCCCCACCTGTACTTTCCCCCCTTATTTTGCCATCCTTCTTCAGTTTGTCATATATATTTCTTCATTTGCCCTGATGCTATTTTTTTTTCCAAATAATTTGGTTTGGAGGAGGTTCCCCCACCCACATACATCTGAAAGCAAATTAAATAAGAGTTTATGTATCCTACCTATGTTTATGGAGATCCGAATGACACCATAGCAAACATCTCAAAAGATAAACCAAACACACATGGATTAATTCTCAGAGATGACACAGAGCTTATCTGTTTTGTTGAGGCTCCATTTTAACAAGATAAAAATCTCCAGGCCCTGTGATCTGTCACCAGTGAAGCTGTTTACCTGCACAATTGACACGAGACACGAGCTGTTGTGGAATATAAATTAGTATGTGGCAGCTGGTTGTCACCTCCTTCCTGCCCACCCCAGCTCCAACCTGGTTGGGTTAGTCACAGTCTCAGAGAACAAGTCTGAGGTCTTACTCACAGAAAGAGAAAAAACATCTACAGAAATGTGCCATCTTTTAAATCGTATGATACATCCTGACTCATTCTAAGATTAAAATGGATAGAGTGACACCTTCCCAGGTAGCCAGCAAGACATCCTGGGTACATCAGTAGGGGTTTGTTTTGTAAGTCACAGAAATGGATTTCCACCTGCCTCTTAGGCAAAGATGGAACTACTGAAAGAACATCAATGGTTCAAAAGGGGAAGCCTAGACACCTTCCGGGCTGAAAGAAGCCAAGCAAGACTCGGCTACACGAGCAAGCTGTTTCCTGTGTTTCTAGAGGCCTGGAGCACAAAGTGTCTGCCTTTACTCAGGGACCATATTCCAGGAGGATGAGGTCAAAGGGTTAAGTCATAGATGTTTGCAGTCAGGCATCTCCACAGCTAGCCCCAAGTGATCTGGCTACAATGGGACCATCAGTAGGCACCTCCAGCCCAAGGGACTGGGCAACATGAAATGTCATCACTGGTTGTCCAGAGGTGAAGCGTTCCCATTGTCACCCCAGTTGCATGTCCTCCTGCACACATGCCATGGTGGGATAAAAAGCTGTGATTTTTCCTCCTCCAACCTCTTCTTCCCTTCTTCCACCCAGAGGCAGCTTCTGACCCTCCCCTTTTCCTCCTTCTTATAATAAACCTACCATGTCTGTTGCATGGTGTGGTTTTGTCAGACTTCATTGCTTCGTTCCATCAATAGGTATTTGTTCATTCTTGGCTCACTGGTGACAGGAGGTTGGTCTGCTCTTTCTGTTGTTAAGGGAGACAAGCAAGGAGCACACAACAGGGGACTACCCATAACCAGATCAGATACTCACACAAAGATTTTCAAGGAAGAACACTCCCAAACTGAATGAGCACCAATAGGCCCAGGCTCAGAAAAGCATGCCCTAGAACCCTGTGCTTGCTCCAAGCATTGGCGGGAGGCAACTTGCAATGAATTTCTTATGACATCTCAGGAGAGGTAGACACAGGTTTGGGGGCATCATTGTCTGGCAAGGACATCATTTTCATGCTCAATATTATGGGTTTAACCATGCCCTGCTCTGCCCCACCTCACCCCCCACCCCAACCCCCGACAAAATTCATATTTTGAAGTTTTCAGTCGGTACTTCAGAGTGCAAGTGTGTTTGGAATGGAGGCTATGGTCGATATATTTGGCTAACATGATGTCATACTGGAGTGGGTGGGCTCCTATTCCCCTCTCACTCGTCATTATGATGGAGATTTAGATGCAGACACTCCCACTGAGAGAATGGCACACTGTCTCAAGCCAAGGAACTACCAGAAGCTAAGAAAAGGGGCTTGGAACAGATCCTTCCCCCTGCCAACACTTAGAGCTTGGGCTTCCAGCCTTCATGGTGAGTCAACACATGTCTAAGCCATTCATTTGTGACACTTTGCTACAACAGTCTGGGGAAACTGATGTACTTGTCTCTCGTGGGGTGAGTGGGATTGAGTTTTTGGCTTTCTAACTATTTTAGTCTGGTCTTGCCTCTGAACTTTGAGCTCAGAGTCCTCAAACAGCCTGCCAGCACTCTGTAAACTATGGCCAAGTGATCTCCAGCATCCCTTCAAATCTCATTCTACACCAAATCCCTTTTCAGTTTCCTCAAAAGACTATTCAACATCTTGAAAGAAATGTTTTAAGGACAATTTTCTCTCCACCTATGTGGATTTAAACATCCAGGGATGGGCCCCATATAGAAACTCCATCTCCCACATTTCTTCTCTTCATTTATCAGGCAGTGAGCCTTAGAGAAAGACGCTGCTCCATCCAGGAGCTGGAAAGTGTGGAATTTCCTGACTTAGTGCTGTAACATTGTCGTAGGTAATGGATGGATGGACGGATGGATGGATGGATGGACATATGGACAAATGGACAGATAGAAAGAAAAGGGAAGAAAGGAAAGAAGAAAGAGAGGGAAGGAAGGAGGAAGGGGAGAGGGAGAAAGGAAGGGAAGGAAGGAGGAGGGAGGGAGGGAGGGAGGGAGGGAGGGAGGGAGGGAGGGAGGGAGGGAGGGAGGTCTTTGCTGAGTTTAGATCCTGAAGTCTAGACTTCAGTTATCATGTCAATTTCCACAGTAGATCTAGCCAGCTCCATGACTTAACTACTCCTTCTTTTTCCAATAACCACTGCCAGCACCAGAGCATCAGAGGTGATGTCCCACACCTCACGGAACAGTAGGTATAACTTTGGGATATAGATATGCCCTTATTTCTCATCACATTTGTAGACCCCAGGCACGACACTGAACTTAGATACATTTGGGCCAGAAGTCTCTCAATGGGACAACTATACTGTGGAGACTATTTGACTGATCATCTGTTTCCCATGCTAGTCCAGGAGCTCCCCAGTAACTGAAACTATACACTCATTATCTGCTTCTTGGGACACAGATAGATAAACCATGGGTGCCCTGAATAGCAACCTCCTTCCTAAAGCTCATATTATTTCAAAACTTGGAAAAGCATAGTTTCATAAAACCTAGACACTAAGTTACACCAGAGGACCACTCATCCAGACATATCTATCCAATAGGAGTTTGTCACTATGCCAGTAGACAAATGACTCTAAAACCAAGGGGAAAAGCTAGTCCCCTCCCCCATGCTGTTATAAATGAGTTCATACATAGCTTTTAAAATAGCAAGATGAGCACATGACTGTTCTTTAGACACTATAATTGTATTTTCCACCTTTATAAACATCACACAATTTACTTGAGACATTTCAGCACTCCTCTAATCTGAATAAAACTTTATCCGTATACTCACAGTATCATTATCATGCATAATTCCATCCATTTTATCTGACTTTTGTTGTGTTTTATTCTTAGTGTGTTTTATGGTGATTTTATAGGAATGTATTTTATGGAATTTTTTAACATAAGAATAGTTTTTTGTTTGGTTGTTTTATGTTATGTTTTGTTTGTTTGAGACAGTCTCACCATGCATGTAGCTTTAGCTCTTATGTAAACATGACTCTCTATGTGGACCAGCCTCGCCTCAGATTTGTGGCAATCCTCCTGCCTCTGGTTTCTGAGTGCAAGGATGAGTCACCACACTAGCCATCTTAGGTTTGGTTTTGGTTTTGGAAAAACTAAGCTCCAGTCAAAGCTCATACATTTGACCACACTACTTGAATCAGTATAAATTCCAAGTTTCTTTCTTACTTGCTGCTGAGCTCGAGGAGCCCAGTCTAATGGTTTGACGTTTTATCTTCTCACCTTATAAGATTGTTTCTCCACAGAGTTGTTGGACTTCTCTCTTGATACTTGTCTTAACTTCCCAGAACCTTTGAAGGTTGATGGAGATTAAGACGGAAGCAGAACTGAATCCTCATGCTTCTCTCCAGTAAGTGCAGCCACGGGACCAGTTACTTGCCACAGCATAGACTCCCAGTTCCCAGCCCTGCCTGGCTACTGCTCCAAAGCCTGTTGCCTTTGAGTTTGGTGTGAACCCAGCTGAAAATGTGCATGCAACCTCACAAAATATTACGAAGATCTAAAGGCTTCTTGATGATTTATGTACCTTTAACGATGGGCTTTTATGCTTTAATTAAAAAGTTACAGAATTTATCTTTACTTCTGAAAAATGTGTTTATGGTTGGTTGCTTCTGTCAATTAGCAAGCATCAGACTACTGGGTTGGCTCCCTGCTCATGCTTAAGCTCATTTTGGGGGTAGGGGAAGGAGGTCAGTGCAAAATACCATTAAGCAGGGAAGCTGTGACAACTTCCATTACTTTTTGATGATCAAGCAATAATTTTCCATGATAAATCATCTCATTACACCTCAGAGTTGGTGGCAGAATCTAAATGCCATGGTTCTTTTTAAAAATGGTGGCAGGGCTGGTTTTAAAGGGACTCACTTCCACTCTAAGGATGTAAATTACAAGTTTACATTTTCTAATAGTCTCTGGTTTGTTCTAATCTGCTGATTAGCAGGCTTATTGTACTAGCCATGTTGGTATCTGACTGTGCAGAGCTTCAATATGTTTTCCTACACAGTCAGATGGCATCTACTTCTAAAACTACATGTGGCCACAGACTGGTTGTGTCACTTGTCTAGTGCTATGGGCTTACCCTAGTATCAAGATGTTTTTCACAGGACTGATCATTTCTGTCCTTTGCATTCTTAATGGATTTATTCATAGCTATTCACATTTAATTCTTTATTTTGTGAATTGTATTATTTATGTTTATATATACACTTATGAGTATATATCTATGTCTATATATTATTATTGTTTCTG
Source organism: Mastomys natalensis (assembly GCA_021653895.1). Lineage (NCBI taxonomy): Eukaryota > Metazoa > Chordata > Mammalia > Rodentia > Muridae > Mastomys > Mastomys natalensis. Next base: position 659,600 of record JAJTUV010000278.1, read on the forward strand.
TCTCTCCCATTCATATCTCATCTACAGGTGCAGTCCTCATCTTCCCAGATTCCACCTTAGTGGTAGTCACTAAGACGTCATTTATGTCAGTATTCTACCAAGAGCAGAATTGTCCTATAGGATTTAAATCATGGTGCATCTCCTTTACAAAATTCTAAGTCCTGGTGACCTTATTTAATCACCTTGTTTATTAGTCTACTAGACATCAGGTCAGAGAATTGACTCAACCATAAGTCCTAGTTCCTGACAGGTTCATTCAAGCATTCTCTTTCTCTTTGCCTCTCTCTGTCTCTCTGTCTCTGTTTGTCTATATATATTTGTCTATCATCAATCTGTCTGTCTCCGTCTCTGTCTTTTTGTTTCTACCTATTATCTGTCTGTCTGTCTATCTGTCTCTGTCTGTCTGTCTCTATCTCTTTCTCTCTTCCTCCCTCTCTCTCTCTTATTCTCATTCATATCTTTCTTATTTCCCTTTATTCCATTTTCTCAAAGGGATCACTAATCAGTGACTACTATTAACTATTAATTTAAAGAAATTATTTTGTTTATTATATGCATTCTTATAAAATGTCAATCTTTTTATGCACATGGAATTTTAATTTGTATAAGCACACAAGACCACATGCTTCATCTGCTTCTTAGTCTTTTCCCTTAACATTGTGTTTTGAATATCCAAGCACATTGTTAAGTATATATCCAACCTGTAAGTTTTAACTACTATGTAGAATATTGCTACATTTTCTGTGTATTCTCTTCCCATTGATAGGAACCAAGATTCCCTCTGAGTCCCCTTAGAAACCTATGGCATATACATCTAGAAGTGGAATATTTATGAGTAAGCTATGCTTGCTGTCCTTCAGAATGTCTACAGCAACATACACTCCTACAGCAGAACACAAAATTTCTCATGGTTGTAGGAAGTGAGTGAATTCGCTGAGCTAGTGAAGCTCTGAGTGAATGCATATTGTCTGACATGAGCCAGGCATGTCAAGGATCAAGGCCTTAGAGCAAGGAAAATTGGCAATGTCTTGGTTAGGCTTAGAAAGGCAAGGACATTCTTTGGCCTACATACTCATGTTTATAAAACAATTGACTAACAAGAGGAGGGGGAGGAACCAGTAATTGCATCTTCCTCCTCCTGATGCTTATAGTCTGAGACTAGTCAACTACAGGGACCTTGCACTGAGACTAATTAATTCCTCTTCACAGCATTGTGCACTGTATAAGTTGAGGTTCTGCATAGCTGTGGTAATTGGTATTACCTGACCAGAGTTATCTATAGCCTGCCTCACCCCAGCTTCTCTGTCTGTGTGTCTGTCCTTTCTTCATTCCCTCACCAGCCCAGTCAGGTTTCTAGACTCAAGCTGTATAGGTCACAGGACCTAGTCCCACATCTTGATTTGTCTTTATCTTATAGGCTAAAGTGATATTTTAATTCATATTTAAAAGATAGATTTGGTTCATCTTGGTATATACTAGTTAGCATTTTCTGGTTTCCACATCTGTGGGTTGTCTATCCATAACCTTGCCCATATTTCATTTGACATTCTCATCCTTTGCTTATTGATTTACAAGAATGCCCCCATGCTTTCTAGATAATAGGCTTTAATCAATTTTAGACACAGTTATCCCAATTATCCCAGTTATCACTGCCAGTTAACTCTCTGTGGTATCCCTCATCCAAGAGAAACTCTGAATTTTTGATGTGATCATAATTAAATATCTTACTTCCTACTATTTTAAATTTTGCTGTAGAAGTTTTCCTTATCCTAGGTCTCAAAGATAGTCTATTGACCTGATAGAGTAGCCTTCCCTCTTAGTTCACTTCTAGTTTACTCACATGCAGAACTAAGGGGAATAAAGCTTATTGCTTCTCTACATGGAATGTGGCTTTACCCGTCAGCTAATTAAATAGCCCATTTCAATCTCACTGATCTGTAAGCTACCTTAACTGAATGTCTTAGTTCCTATTCTGTCACAGGAAACCATATACTCACTTTTTCTTACTATTATATTTTTATAAATGTTTTTAGTTAAAATAGAATTACATCCCTCAGGCCCCTCCTAATATGAGAGATCTATTTCTTCCCACTTTTCAGTTGATACAGTTGTAGAATATAGACGTATTGACTTTCTTAAACAAATTAGAGCTTCTATTCAAATTTTCAATAAATTTATTGGTTAGTTAGAGATAAGCTGACATCTTTAAAATATTGCAATCCTATATTTGAATCCTATATTAGAACATGACATGTGTCATATGTCATCAACTGCTCTGGACATTGTATCAGTATTAACATTTTCTCTGTAGAATCCTGAGTTATTCTTAAGTTTACTTCTGGCTTTATCATTAATAAGGATAATGCTTGATTGTAAAATTTATTAAATTTGATTATTGCTATGGTAGAAAACTACTATTTGGTTCTAGGTAGATCTGAGACAACAAATGTTTTCTTTATGTTAATCATTTGTCTTGTATTTTTTCTAGACAGATATCAATTTCAAACAGTAATATCCAATTCTTTCTTTGCAGCATTTAAGCCTCTGATTCCCACCCCCTTTTTTTACAATCAGTCTTTCTGTATTGTCTTATAACAAGGCAATGGTAATGGTACTCTATTCTCAATCTTAAAAAAATATATACATTTAACATCCAAAATGATAATGTTTGCTACATATTTTTGGTATGAAATCAGCAGTTAAAGAAATTTCCATTCCTATCTTAGTTTGTTAAGAGTTTTGTCATGAATAGTTCAACTTTATAAATTAGATTTTCTATATCAATTGAGATGAGATATAAATTTTCTGCTTAGTCTATTAATATGGTAAGTAATATTGGTAGATTTTCTGCAGTTAAAACTATCCACACTTTCTAAGAATAAATCCTGTTTGACCAAGATATGTGAACCTTGTCAGCTAAGACTTTAGTTATGGTTTTATATCTTGTTATGGTTTTGGGGCTTGAAATAAATATTATGTTAACCTCAGGAACTAGGTTGAATAGATTTTCTTTTTCTCTGTATATATATATATATATATATATATATATATATATATATATATATATTAGAATTCACAGTTCCATATATATTTATATATATAGCTAGAATTCACTGTTCCTGATAATAGAAATATAAAACTATCTGGCCCTAGGTGGATGAATTGAAAAATAAATTAAATAGGTTTCTTTCCATTATAATTTCTTTGTCATTTATTGGTCTAATTATATCCCATTCTCTAAATTCTTTATCATTTTTGGAATTTTATATTTCCTAATAAATATACTCATAATGGTCATTATTTTAGTCCTGACTTTATAGTTATTTTTTCTTTAGTCTGTATTTTATTTATTTATAGCTTCCTTCTTGGTTACCCTTTTCAGAGCTCTGTTTTATTAACAACACCAAATAATCAACTTTTTGTTTCATCAATCTTCTGTATTATTTCTCTTTTGTTTTCAATTTTATTGATATCTGTTCTTATATTTATTTCATTTATTCTTATTTCTTTGTTTCAATGCCATAGTTGTGTTTTGATGTTATATTTCCAGAAATTAGCACATACTTAGTATACAGAAGGTTTTTTTTATTCAAATGTTCATTGAATAAAGGAATGAAGTGTAAACACTTTGAGATCTGACAGCCTATCTTATCCATTTTAATCCAACTATGTGCATAACAATGAGAGATCTAAGTAATGCTTAGAATATTTACCAACAATTTTAATATAAATAAATATACTCTTTGCTCTATTAAGGAACTTCCAGGAATCATCTTGAAATATTTGAGTCAAAGAATGAAACAAAAACAAACTTTCAAGCATTTCTAATAATTCATTGTTAATAGTTGTTATATGTAGTTTTAGGCTCTACCTGCCTTTGGTTCCGGGAAGTGACCATACTACCAGCCCCCAACCAGCTTCCCTTGAATCCCAGGATAAAAGACACAGACACACAGTTGTTCAATTTCCCTTGCCTTCTTGGCACAATTGTTAGGTGCTACTATCTCCCATCTGGGAGAAAGTGTGCCCTTATCAGTCTCTTGTCTTAGTCTCTTCCTCTTGCCCTAAACTTCAGTTGCTGAACTCCCCTGACCACTGGCCTGTAGGAGCAATCTGTGTGGCCACTCCATTTTGAGATCTCACTCGGTTGTACAGTTCTCCTCTCTCCAAAGCATGTGAACTCTGTTCTCCTCCCTTGCATCTCCTTTTCCTCCAAGGACCCAGAAGTCCCACATGTACCTTCTGTCTAGCAATTGGCCCATGGTTTTCTTTACTTACAGATCAAGAACCAATTGGGGAACAGGACCTTAACATCAGAACCACCCCCTACAGGTAGTATAGTTTTCAAAACATATTCTCTCATTATTTTCTGTTCCCTTATTAATAAGACTCTCATTTTAGCTTAATGTACAACCATTTTGAAGAAAACCAAGCAATTAACATTTGGTGAGTGGTTGGAGAGGAAAACACCTTTGACATGTAAGTGAACATATTAGCTGATTAGACTAGAATTAGGTTAGAGACTGCACATGTCCCTTTCTTAGAGGTCATCCTGGCACAACAGGATTTGGTCAAGGATATACAAATGATAATAGCAAGTCAACTTAAAAGTGTAAATGCAAGAAGGATGTCTTCTTCCCTTCCTGTGTCTTGCTTTGTGTGGTGTGTATATAATGGACAGGGCTCCAGTGGCTTTAGACCAGAAAGTAACATTTGGAGTAATGTCCTTCTCTATGACAGCAAAGCAAATAAATAGTACCCAGATTCCTTGTGTCAGGAAGCATCCTTGGTAGTCTCCAATGATCACTTTTGGGCTTTATTATGAACTCCTATTTCCTGTAAGATACTATTTGTGGTCTTTGGTGGGTGGTTGGAGAGGAAAACACCTTTGACATGTAAGTGAACATATTAGCTGATTAGACTAGAATTAGGTTAGAGACTGCACATGTCCCTTTCTTAGAGGTCATCCTGGTACAACAGAGACTCTATTTCATACATGGGAGAAAATTTTTGATGGAGATGACAGTCTTGTATTCTTACACAGACCTCAAAATTGACCTCTGGGCAAATTTATCCCTTCTAAACTAAATCAGTGAGAAGGCTGGTTCCAAAGTCTCTTACCTTAAAGAATAGGGGAAACTCTCAAGTATTTGTAGCTTTAGTAGTTGTCTGGGCCAAGTCCATGAAAGCCTAGCTCTCCAGAGTGTGGAATGATTTTTCTCTAATCTGACCCTTTGCCTTTATACCTAATCAGAATCCCAGTTCTTTCTAAAAGATGGTCAAAGGCAATTAGATAAAAATGTAAAACCCTAGTCTATCCTTTGTGGTGAGTGGGTGTGGCTTTCAAAGAGCCACTCTATTTCCTTCACATGACCTGGGGTTTGGGGTCTACATCTCTTATAGTTCCACAGAGAGGCTTTAGGGTCTGAGTAGAGAAAGTTTCCTTGTAAAGCAGCTCTTTAATCCTCATAGTCAAAGGCCTTGTGATCTCTGTTTCTCCACCATTTAATGATCCTGTGGTCTTAGTGTGTGGCTTTCAAAACTAAGCACTGAGATATTTAAAAAAAAGCTAGATATGCATTAAAAGGGGATGAAAATATTAGGAGGCTTTTTTTCTGTTTGTTTTGATTATAAGGCAAGTTCAGACTCAAAACCAAGTACCTCTTTCTTTCCAAGCTCCAACCCTTGTGTCTGAACAACTAGACATCGGGGTAGTTGCAGAATAGATGACAAGGACTTGCCTCCTATCTTTGCCAGAGAACAGAGTACAAGACAGATAGAATCAGTCTTTGATGCAAATCTTGGACTCTGGAGAGACATTGACAAAGAGATCTCAGAGTGTCACCATCCTGCTTGACAGTGGAATCCCCCTTTGTCAGTAGAGTGAGAAGATAACCCTGATACTACCAGAAAGTACATGTGAAATCCTATAAACAAAAATAAACACAAGGAAAAGTCACTTCTCTCTACTAGGACCCCCAAAATCCCAATACTTAGCCCTATCAACCATTTATAACAAGTCACTGAGGAATAGAACAAAGCTTAGAATATAGCTCAATGATGGAATGTTTTGCCTAGAATATACAAGACCCTGGGATTAATCTGCTGCACTGCAAACATAATAAATACAATAATAGTTTTAATTGCAAGGGTCAGCAAGATGGTTCAGTGGGAAAAGATGCTTGCCACATAAGCCAGGTGATTTGAGTTCAATCCTTGGAACTCAGAGGTAGAAGGAGAGAACTGACTCTCCAAAGCTCTTCTCTGACCTTCTGACATACATACACCATGGCACACACATTAATACACATATGCACAGCACACATACATGCACAGTACACATAAACACACACACTCACACAAACACACACACACACACATACACACACACACAGCAATACAAATTTTTATATTTCAAAAGTACCCAAAAAAGAGCTTTGTGCCTAGAAATGGAAGTGCTTTTGTTTTGCTTTGCTTTGCTTTGGTTTTTTTTTTTTAAGTAGCCTTCACAGTTTTCCTCCCTTTCCACACTGTTTCTATTCCTCTCATAGCCAGTATGCTGGCTTCCATTTTCCTTCAAGTAGGTCCTATACTATTAAAACTGGTAGTTTTAATCCCTCAAAGAAATGACACAGACAGCTAGAATCTGTATTATCTTTCTTAGAAAAAAATATCAAATGTACAGCAGAGAATTAGGTGGAATTAATTCCACCCTGGAAAAAGAAGAGCCCGGTTGCTTCAGTCTCTTAGTTTATAAGGTCACCAGAATCCCTTGTTGGGAATTATTCCTCTGTAATTCACTTCTGCCCAGCTACTCGGCAGGCAGACCTGAGTTGCAGATAATCTAGTGATTGTGTCTGGTCTCTAAGCAGAAGCATCAGTGACCTTCCCTATAAGGGTTCTGGTACCATTATCAGCTACTGGATAAAGTAAGAGAGCTGGCCCCTAATATGTATTCCTCTGACCATCTGCAGGTTGGGATTCAGCCTTACAGACAAATGTCTTGCAAATAAATACTGGTATATATAAGATTCCACATCCCCAGTGCCCAGCTGATACCCAGTATAGGAGGCAAGGGTCTGCCTTAGAACTCGAGAGATGGGTAGCCAACTGCAGCCAAGTGCACTACAGCAGGGAGGGCTAATGTGACTCTGCATGACTTCTTTCTTTCTGTATTTATAAATAAAAATATAGAATTAATTAGTCCATCTTTAGCCACCAATTAACACTGGCAGTGGCAAATCAACTCACACAGGCAGTGCGTGTATGTATGATGCATGGGTGTGAGTGTGTCCACGTGTGCAGATGAGCATGCACTTGTATGCATGTGCTTGTGGAAGCCAGGATGACATTGGATATCTTACTTTTTTGAAACAGGATCTCTTACTGGAGCTGGAGATCTCTGATTGCTTTGACTATCTAACCAGTGAGCTTCAGGGACCACTTGTCTCCACTCTCTATCACTAGCATCACTGACATCCGTGGCCACCACTAGCTTTTTTGTGGGGGATAGAAATGCAAGCCCCGTGTCCTCATGCTTGTGTATCAAGCATTCTACCCACTGAGCCTTCTCTCCATCCCCAAAGCTTCAATTTCTAAACCGGTGTACTGAAAAAGCTGCTGAACTCTTTGTAGGGTTGTTGTGAAGATTTTTTAAATACCATTATCAAAATACACAACAGACCACCTTGTGGTAAAAGGCTCATGACAGTTTGGATTTGCAATGTCTACTGCAGGTTCATTTTTTGAATGGATGGCATTAGTTTTGGCGGCATTAGAGGCTTTGAGAGTTGAGGCCCAGCTAGAGAAAGTAGGCAACTAGTTAGTCCTTATGGGTTTGTTGTCCTTGGTAGCTTCCTAAAGCACTCTTTGCTTCCAATCCTCCAAAAGGTAGCTCTACTACAGAAGGCTGCCACCATATTACCTGCTCAATCATGCCTTCCTCACCTTGCTGGACTAAACTCTCTGACACAGTGCTCAAATAAATCTGCCTTTTAAAAGTGGTTTCTGCCTGGCATTTTGTCACAACAATCTAACATCAGACACAGCTTGAGTTGGGCTATTTGCTATGATGCTTCCATCCTCCACCATCCTCCGCTTTGGTGAGGATCCTGTCTATCTCTAATCTTTACATATGCAGAGGTGAGAGCTAAAGTACCTGGCTCATGACTTCTTTATGGTCCAGAGTGGGCATCTGACCAGGCTGGCTGATGTAAATGTTTTCCCCTAAGGATTCAACATTAGATGGGTGCTAAGGAATATTAATCTCTCTCCTCATGGAATCAGGAGATGATAAGACCGAATGCTGTGATGGGAACAGGGAACAAGTTAGTCTTCAAATGGAGATCTGGAAGAGGAACAAACACTGAAGAAAAGGAGACAAGAGACAGAGCAGAATGAAGTTGGATGCCTGCTTTCTTACTCCTCTCTGGCCTTGGACTCCATGAAACTCTTATCTCTGAGCATCAAACTCAGGTCTTCTTCAAGGGCAATATGTGCAGTACTCTCTTAATAAAGTTCCCTTCTTGTTAAAGTTAGCCTAAACTGGCTCTTGTTAGACATGATAGAGGCTCAATCTGGTAAGTCAGTCTTATTTGATAAACAGTAAGTATCATAAGAAAAAAAATGAAAGAACTGGCCAAAATATGCTACATATTCTCCCATCCTTCCCTAAGCCCACCTGCCCTTCCCCACCACCACCCACTCTACCTCTGACTTTATGTAATTATTTATCAGGAGCTATCTGTAGCTCCTCCTATGACTTCTTCAAACTACACTTATTCAACTGTCCATTCATTTATTAAGTGCTTTTCTGCACAAGGGTGGGCCGGGTACCATGATATGCCTCTAATTTCGTGTGCAGATGATGACACCTCTTAGCCCTGTCCCTCGATGTGCCTTTCTGTGTCAGGGTCCTACCCCTGGTCATTTACATGGCCACACCCCTCCCTAGTGTCCTGGCCTTGATGGCTGTTCCTCTGGAAGCACCCACAATTCAGTCCAGGCACTACCTGAAAAAGAGACATTTGAAAACGGCGAAGTCCTCAGTATTTACAACAGAAATAGCAAATGTGCAAGCTCCACGCTGAGCACTCCACGGGAGCTGCTTCATTTAATTCTCACAACAACTTAGGAGATTGGCGCTGTTCTCATTCACGTTTTATTGATGCAGAGGCTGAGGCCCTAAAGGAACAAGGAATTCATTCAAGGTCATACAGTTAGAAAATGGCAAAAAATAAAGCCCAGCTCCACACTGGGTCTCATAAAGGCCATGCTCTTTACCAAACCTATGCTCCTTTGGTTTGGTTAGATCATTTACTATAGATGAGGACAGAATGATATGAATAATAGCTTTAAAAATTCAAGGGCTGGAAAGACAGCTCAGTGATAAGAGCACACGTATTGCTCTTGAAGAAGACCTGAGTTTGGTGCCCAGAAGTCATGTTGAGGGACTCATGATCATTTCACATCTAGTTCTGGGGGATCAGGAGCCTTCTTTTAGCCTCCAGGAGCACCCACACATATGCACACATGCACAAATGAATCTTAAAAACAAAGAATTAATAGTCTTTAGGAAACTATAAGAGGACTTTGACCCTGGAAGTAGAAGTACAATAAGGTTGCAGCAAAGGCCTGAAACCAAAGCTGTACTCTAAGGTTTGGAGGATAAACATCCTAAGATTTTCATCTGTTGCAGGATTGGCTCTCCACACACCAGAGAGTAGTGGAAACCTTTAAGAGTTGGGACTTAACTAGAGGAAGTAGGTCCAGTGAAGTCTGGATTGACCTCTACCCTTCTTGTCTTTCCTAATCACCAGGAGGTTGAGCTCTACCACACATTCCCCAGCATGTGACCCTGCCACCCCACAGGCCTGGTGCAATGGGACCAAGTGACAGCAACTGAAACTCTGAAACTGTGAGTCAGAGAAAGCCTCTCTCTTTCTACTTTGTTCTCCTAGGTAGGGTGTCTGGCTAGCACAGGTTTGTTAGGAAGTGTGTGGATGGTGCTAGTACATTTGGGCCAGGAAGAAGGATGGACCATGAAAAAGGCGTGGTCCTTGTTAGGAGATTAAGTGTTGGAGTCCTAGCCCCAAGTACCTGATTATGACCTTATTTGGAAGTAAAATCTTTGTAGATACAATCAAGATTAGGTTATGAGTCCTAATCTAACATGGCTAATATCCTTACTCAGATATGAAGGTTAGGACACAGAGACACACAGAAATAGGTCATATGAACAAAGAAACAGAGACAGGGCTATACAGAGAGAAAGCCAAGAAGCATAAGGACTGACAGCTCCCACCAGAAGCTTAAGTAAATGAGGAAGGATTCATTTACCTAGAGTCTCAGAGGGAGCATGGTCCTGCAGACACCTTGATTTCTACCTTCTACTCTTCAGAATTAGAAGGTAATAGGTGTCTATGGCTTCCTACCACCCAGTTCCTGATACTTTGATATACCAGCCTGTGAAAATAACACAGTACACATCAGAGAACCTTCTCGGGTCCCTGAATGGGTCCTAGGGGGAAAAGAGGAAGCCATGATTAGGAAGATGATGTTCAGACCACAAAAACTACATGGTGGAGGAGCAAGATAGGCTTCTATGGAAAACCAGCCCAGCCCTGTCTATACTGTCTTCTTCTCCCCATAGGCCAGGGAACAAAAGCCTCCCTTCCTCCCTCCCATCACCCCTAGCAGGTCCACCAATATATCAGAGCAACATGAGCCTCCTCCCTTTACCTCTCCTGCAGAAACAAAGGCGACAGCACTGCCTACTTCCTCCTTAGTGCCTTCACTTGTCCCCCTTGTTCCAAAGACTAGTTCTAGCACTACGTTTCTCTGGAGCCTGAATCCTGTTAGCAGAAGGCATGTTGATCTGTTTGTTTACTGTTTAGCTCCCTGTACCAGAAGCTCTGATCCCTCAGGGAAGCAGATAGTCCGTGATGTCTCCCAAGTGTCAGATAAGCATCTCCTACATGGTAAGACTCAGGAGGTACATGGAGTTACAGGAGCAGTGGGGCATAGATGACAAACAAGGCAAAGCTTGTAGCCCACATATTCTATATTAAGGACTGAGTGCATGCCAGCCCTTCCCCTTGTGTGTCTTTGAACACAGCCGATGTATCCCAGGACATGCCACACAGACTGCAAGGACATGGTCTGTGTACTAGCCCAATATGCCTATTTGAAATCTTGTCGGGTTTCTGTTTCTTTAAAGTAAAAGGCACCTTTTAGAAGTATTCTTTGTGAGTAGTGCATGTGAGGAATCAGCCTTGTCTGTTGTCAGATCAACCGTCATTTGCATTCAGTCAGCTCCCTTCTCTCTATAATGAGAACTATCTTACTCTCCCAGCTGATTAGAATGAGGCTCAGAGGCACCCTCCCCCCAGTTACTATAATACAACATAGAGGTTCCTAATAGTCATCAGGTAAAAAAAAAAAATTATGAGATGAACCATAATTCTTGAAATGAAGCATTAAAATACAACACTCAAAAACTTCATCGTGGCACATTTGTTGGTAAGCATTGTGACCACTATGCTATGGGAAAACCTCAGCATCATGACACATTCTATGCTTATCAACTGGTTCCTTTTTGAGACAGGGTATCATGTAACCCAGACTACCCTTGAATTCACCATGGACCCAGATTAACCTTGAATTTCTAATCTTTCTCCCTCAACATCCCAAATGTCAAAATTACTGGCATGTGCCACCATGCTTGGTCCTTAAAAAGTGGTTCTAAAGAGCTAGTAAGATGTGTTTGGTACATACTGACCAGAGTTCAATCCCTGGAACCTAAAGATAGAGAAGTAGAGAAGTGATTCTACAAAGTTGTCTTCTGACCACACACATGCTGTGTCATGTGCCCTCTCCCCAATAATAATCAATAAAACGTATATAAAGTGGAACTTTAAAAATTCATAAATACTAGGTTAAATAAAGATAGCAGTTTGCTTTGGCAAATTCTTGACTTGCTTATAGAAAGGGTACAAGAATGACTGCAGCTGTGGGTTACCCACAAAGCAAGGTATGGGAGTCAAGTCAGGTTCTTGTAACGACAGCCAAATACCTGAAACACTCAGTCTCTCAAAACTTACTCTAGCTCATAGTTTTTGGAAGTCTCGGTCCATGATCAGTTGATCTCATTTGTGTTAGGCCTGCAGTGAGACAGTATACTACATCAAGGGTCACAATGGAGCAAAATTGCTCTCATCATGGCCCAGAAGAGTCTGGGATCACAAGATTTCCTTCTAAGACATGTTCCCAATGACCTAAGACCCTCTCAGTAGGCCCTGTCCCTCAAAGATTCCACAGCGTCTCAATAGATCCACCCTGGGGGTACTCAAGATCCTGACTAAAGTGAAAGTTTTCCTGACATCAAGTATGGAGTCAAAAACCCAGTTGAGGATGGTTGTGGATTATAGTGCCTAGAGAGTTGAGGTCGTCTCGGGTTGGTATCTGAAGAAGTTACGTGCCTCTGACACATTCTGATGCCATTTGGTTCAGCTGTTTGCAACTTTCTCTGTTCACCTAGTGTTTCTCACAGGCTAAATCACACATGAGTAGATGTGAAAATCGTGCTATGCTCAAATTACTCCCTGATCCATCAGCTGCACTGAAACAGATGTATGTTATAAAACAAGCAGAGTAAGCTGGACATCCAAACTCACTGAGGCTGCAGCAGAGGGACTAGAATCAGTTGACATGAAAGTATCGTGATTCACAAGGAAGCCCTCCCTTTAGTCTGAAATCAATTAGGGAAGAGACAGGGCCTGCTACATTGCAAAGTGCTATTAATCAGAAAGCAACTCCTAAATCCTCATATATTTAGAATCATCTGTCATTGACTTTATAAAGTGATTTTTAAAAGACATAAATAAAATCTGGAGAGAGAGATCAGCAGTTAAAAGCATTTAGTCCAGTTGCAAAGCACCCACATCATGAGGCTCACAACTACCTATAACCCCAATTCCAAGAGACCCAATGCCCTCTAGACTCTTCGGGCAGCTGCATGCCTGTGGTGCACATAAACTCTCATGTGCATATATAAAATCATAAATAAATATTTAAAAAATAAATACTCTAAGAAATAAAGATTTAGACAAGAAAATCACCATGTGTCTTGGAATGGGTTTATAGAGAGATTTGCTCTCGCATCTATGGTTATAGGTAATAAAAGTTGGCATTTCAGACGGTGTGAGCCTCATATCAGGATCCTGGGCGATTTCTGAGTCACCATCTCAATGGCAAAGGATGTTCGATGTTCAGATGGCTGAGGAAAGAAAGCAGACTGAGAGAAAGAATGCAAGCAGGCTAACCAAAGCAAAGATGTTCAATACTCCAGCCAATGGGGATTCCCGTGCCTGGAGCAGTTCAGTTAGCAGCAGCTGGCCTGCCCCTGCCCACAGCAGATGTATTTCTGAAGCATGAACAGTACCTCTCAGCTTGAGAGTCTGAAGAAACTGTCTGTGTGCCTCAGCTTGTCTAAGGTAAAGCAGTCTTGCTACCTTTCCCTGTTTCCCACCACGACCTCCCCAACCCTGGGCTCTTCCCACTTCATTGGGGCAGACAGGGCTCCCTCCAACTCTCCAGAAACAGCAAATAACACAACCGAAAAGCAGCTATAAATCGGAGTAGCCGGGAAATGGGGGAGGGTACTTAAGAGATGGCAAGATGGCTGGTTCTAAAGTATGATGACGGGGCTAAGGGAATAGGAATTTTATCTACCTTCGATAGAAGAGACTTCACGAAGCCCTTCATAGCTATAATAGCTGTAGTTGCTATATAGTGGGACTGTCCCTGGAGCCTGTGGCTTCTTTTAGCCTGGAGGGTCCAATCAGGTCACTTTACTCACATTTATTGATTTGGCCGGCCTCCTGTGTTCCCAGTGAAGCTCAGATGCATTGTGTTCTGAAAAGAGAGAAATGTATAATATAGCATCATCATCATCACCTCTATCATAATCATCATCAGACCCCCCCCACCAGGGGCATGATAGACATCCAAAAGACCCTACACTGGAGGGTGTAACAAAACAGCTGGACACATTATCCTCCACGAACGAACAAGAGAGAAAGATAACATTGTTCCTTTACATAGGCATCTGGGATACCAAAGTCTTGGTTCTGTGGCTGTTTGCCCCTCTTCCCTATAAGCACAAGAAGTGCAGGGATAATGACTAAGACATAGTCTCTGCATTGAAGGATCATCCAGTTCAGTAGCCAGCGAAGAAATGAACTGCAAGTATTATGACTGATGTGCCCTAGGGGGAAGTTAGGCCTGAGAGTCTACTTACCTGAGAAGCCAATGAGGTGATTGCTGCTGGCCCGCTGCTGGTCGCCAGTCCATCACCATGGCTTCCCAGACTCTCCACATAGCATAGCTTCAACCTGCTCTTCAAGCTGCTGCCTTGAGTCAGGCCCTCTGAGCTTTTAGAATCCCTTGAAGGATTCGCATTTTAAAATGAGTTATTTTAATTTAAGTTTGATCAGTAAATTAATTTGGCAGCTGTATTTCTTTACTTTTGCTAGTCCCCAATAGCCACGCAGAGAAACTAAGACTTACTCTGTATGGCTTCACCTCAATATCTGTGCAATAATGATCTACCCTAACCTCCTATGCTAATCAGGCTACCTCCCAGCCCCAGCTCCATGACACTTGCAGTTTAATGTTGTTCTAACTCTCTCTGCTTTAGATGTTTCTTCCCATGGTGTCCTCTTGAACCCTCTCCTCCTTGTGACCAATTTGAATCTCCTTCTCTCTCTTTCCTTGCCCTAGCTGGTGGAAGTTTCTGTCCTATTCTTTTTTCTGCCCAACCATTGGGTGGTCAACATTTATTAACAGGACAGAGAATAAATGGTAAGAACTGTTTTCACAAACTCACGACAGGAGATTCCTGACCCAAGCATTACAATGCTGTGTCATGATTAAAACAAGATATGATGGCAGAGAAATCAACATTTTGGTTCATGGTTTCAAAGGGTTCAGTCCGTGGTCACTTGGCTCCATGTGCTTGGGCAGGACGTCACAGCCGCAGAGACGTGTGGCAGAGGAGAGCTTGTTCTTCACTTCTTTACAGATACGACACAGAAACAATAAGAGGCAGAAATAATATTCACTCCCAGGAATGTGTTCCCAGGGCTCTACCTACCTGCAGATAGATCATCTCCATCTCCTAAAGTTTCCAGAGCCTCCCAAAATAGCATTACCAGATTGAGACCAAACAGTTAAAACATGATCCAGGGGGATATTTCATATTGAAAATATTATATCACAGTGGAATCCAGCCTCACTAGCCACTCATGTCAATATTCTATGATGAGTCTAATATTTGCATCCCTATACCACTGACTCCTTCCTGAAAAGCCAACCTAGCAAGGCCATATCCTAAAGCATTATTCTATGCTGTCCCTTCTGCCTGGACTATCCTTCTTCCACTCAGATACTTGCTAAAATCTCTCTTATTGTTACTGGGCCTTCTCAGCATCTGCAGGAGTGACAATCCTTTCTCTCTCATTCCAAGTAGACAATGGCACACTGTGATTATGGTGTTTTCAACTGTGTCAAGAATGTGTGTTCTTTCTTTTCTCCTAGACTCTGAGTTCCTCGACAGCAGAGCCAACTCATTATATGACACAGAGTAGGGGACTTAGCAGTGGTTGGTAAAAGATATATATAGTCAGAACAAAACTTCCTGCTTCCAAATTATACCAACTACCCACCCCCATCCTGACAGCAGAGCATGAGCTGTTCTGTCATAGGATCAGAGCATGGTGTCTCTGGCCTCCCTTCACCTATGGCCTGACTACATGACCATGTGGCTATAAGCAATGACAGAGTGAAGGGGATAGTCCCTGAAACAGTCACTCTCCTTGGCCCCTTCCCTCCTGCGACCCCTGTCATTTTAGCCGAAGGCTGAACGTCACCAGAGTAGGGTTGGTTGGCATTACAAAGGATCTTTGGCTGCAGAAGTACCCAACTATTGTTTATTTGCTCTTGTTTTCTCCAATTACTAAATACTGTGAGCACGATTTTATACATGAATAAGCAACATCTCTGTGGTTAATTTGCCAAACTTCACAGAACTAGGAAGTAGCAGCATTGGGATTTGAACCTCTGACTGACGGTTTCCAGGGAGCCTTGTTTCTTCTTACTATGCTGAGCTGCCTCTTACTGGCATGAAATAGGGAAGCCTGTAGCCTATGGGGGTGTAGCATGGATGACAAAGCATGAAGAGCCAATGCCCAGTGAGCTCTGGTTTTTGTTTGCCTTATATGGTGAAAAGAGAGATGCCCACCCTCTCCGCTGTAGAGTGGAGTGCTAATTTGGTAAGTGAGTATTTTCTGCTTCTGTTCTCTCTACCATCTGCCTGTGTGAACTAGCGAAACCAGGGTGACTTTTAATTATGCCCAGTTCTAAGAGAAGGTCCTTCCACCCCATCAGATAAGTTCATCCTCTTACTATTTTAAGAAGGCTTCACGGAACAGGGCTTTTATGGATCACTTCCAAGAACCAGAACAGAAAGTGATACAATGTAGCCAACACTTTTGTACTGACAGAGTCCTTCAACAAGATGCTAGGAGACCTGGCTGGCCCGGCTCCTCCCTAGAATGTATGGAGGAGGGGAAACAAGTCCTTACAAACTCTCTTTGCCTCAGTTTCCACTAGACCCTGGCACTTGTAAGTGGCATTTTGCTATTGCGTGCCCTACGGCTGCTCCGTGGACAAGTATTGGGAAAAGCTATCTCCAAGTTTCTCATCCTCACATCCCTAAAGAAGACCTTTAGATTCTTCTAGAAGATTTCTCCCTGTCTCTCCCTATGCCTCTAAAGATAAAATGCTGGATATGGCTTCTTGAAACTATATTCAAGATCTCTGTGCCAGCATCCAGCCTTCCTGCTATTCTCAAACTAAAACACACATAAATGATAGCAGGGGCATAAGGCTAAGAGAAGCAATTTACCCAACTAAGCAATCCTTTAAACCCAGGTGTCATTCATCCAAATCCAAAGGAACATTTTCCATTTATTCACCGAAGGCTCTTTTCCCTACCCGTTCCTGCCTCCCTTCTGCATCTTGATAAACATTAGGGGTCCATATGTCGAAGAAGTGGCTTCATGGTTGCTTGTGAATATAACTGCCTCCTGAAGGAGCAGAGTTGGGCTACTTATGAGGTGGGCGAGCAGAAGCAAGCAGGGCTCACAGGAGCTGCACTCTGCCTGTCTCCATCAGAGAGGGTGAGACATCTGGTTGCTGGCTGGGGAAGCCCCTCCTCCCATCACCAGCTTCCCAACCCCCCCTGCTTGCCCATCTCTGAGACTGGCAAATGAGCCAGTCCCTCTACCAGCCGCCAAGTTAATTTTATAAAGTCTCTCTTTGACAAACTAAGAGGGAAAGTTGGCTGTTTCCTTTGGTTTTCTTTAGCAACACTGAAATGTCTAACATCGAAATGTGTGGTGTTTGCGAACTTAAATATGTTGCCTCTGGACCAGCCATTCCTGAAGGAACAGCTGCTCTCCAGAAGATCTGAAGTGCGAACCAGCAAAGTTACATTACTTATCTTTCCCTGAAGAAATGAAAGGTGTTTCCCTCCCCCTCAAAGTAACAGCTCCTTCACTCTACATCAAAACTCCAGCCTTTGGCAAACACGTCTTAACGCTTCCAAATCCAAGCACTGCCACAAAACTCCAGACTTCAAAAGTGACAACAGCAGCGGGGCCCCACGTGCATTCCTTAGTACCCACTCCTTCACGACTTCAGAACGCTTCTGCGAGGGATCAGAGTGCAAAGAGCTTGAATATTGCTCCCACACCACAGTGAGCCTCCAAAGCACAGAATTCATTAAACAACCCAGGTGTCAACCTGGGAGACTGAGCTAAATGCAAATATCACCAAAGACAGAGTCTGGCCTAGTATTTCAAAAGTGGTGACAACTATGGGAAGGTGGCTGACAGGTTAGCAAGAGGGGGGCGACCAGCACAGAGATGCACAGGTGGATGTGGTGAGAACAGAGCCTCCAGAGGAGTGGGATGCAGTGGAGAAAACTTTCTCCCGGCCTGGTGGAACAGGTCTGTGGTCTCGACTGAGGTAGGTAGATGATGAGTTTCAAGACCTTGTAAGCTACAGAGTGAGTTCAAAGCCAGCCTTGGCAACTCAGTAAGAACTTGTCTAAAATAGATAGATAGATAGATAGATAGATAGATAGATAGATAGATAGATAGATAGATAGATAGATAGATAGATAGTAGATAGGTGATGGGTGGGTGGGTGGGTGGATGGGATGGATGGATGGATGGATGGATGGATGACAACAGACAGACAACACAGGTAGATCTGGTAATTCAGTTCAGTGTACAGCACTTGGCTTACTATAATGAGACCCTAGGTCCAAGCCTCATCATCTCTGTAGAAAGAATGAACATGGGGGGAGGAAAAAAGAAAAAGAAATGGAGACTAGAGGAGAGGAAGAAAGAGAAAGGGGCTGGTGTGCATACAATGGTGGCAGTGGTGGGGGCATGGTAACTAGATCTTAGTCTCCCTGGCAACACTAGAGGAAGAATTAGGTATAGGAATCTCAAGCAACAAAGATGTTAATAGTCCAGGTGCACTCTCTCATCTGGAAGAAGGGAGAGAGTCCACAGGCACCATGAAACCATTAGAGACCAACGTTCTTTCTGACTTTGTGCTCTGCCGTCAACGAGGTCACCTCTAAGCAGTAGAAAATAAGGAACACATGAGAGAAATGGCCCCTTGATGCTTCTACAAGCCAAGTCAGCTCCATATTAGCAACTGTTTCCCCAAAAAGATCTCTCCCCTTGTTTCTCAGAGGCCAGGACCTAGCCATATAACTTCATGGGGCGCTGAGGAATAAAGCTTGTAGCCGGATGCATTCTGGCCTTAGAAAACTTGGTCTTCTATTAAGTTTAGAGGGACAACAGATTTGAGGGGGCATCAGGCAGGCTGTCACAGACTCAGTTCTCTGTCTAAAAATATGTATTCCATATGTCTCTCAACATCAGCACTATTGATATTTGGGGGCAGATCAGCCTATATTTTAAAGGGGTGGTACTGAATAATACAGCTTTCCTGATCACTACCCACCAGTAGAACTAAGCACTGGGGTATACTTTTTAATCTGTCTCCTGATAAATCTCTCACCTGGCTCCCACAGGCTCCTCCCCTTCTGTCTCTCCCTCCTCCTTGATCTTCTTTCAGGCAGCCAAACAAATGGATACAAAGTGTCTCTTCATGTCCCCAATGAGGGAGACCTCATTCACTGTGACCAGAAAAACTGCAGCATCTCCCAGCAATGTGTGAGCAAACATACACATGCACATGTAAGTGCACACACATGTATGCATAAACATTCGTTCATTCTCTCTTACTCTCTATTCTCAAGGTAACATTTTGTTTTGCTTTCCTTGCTTAGTCTTTTGAAATTGGGTCTCATCATGGTAGCCTTGAAATCACAGGACCCTCCTGCATCAGCCTCTACGAGGATAAACATACCTGCCATGGTAAGGTTCATTAGCTTCTTTAATATTAATTTTTCTCCCTCCGATCCTTCCCTTGTTCCCCACTCCTCTCTCTCCTTTATAGTGGCCCCTCTCTGTTCCCCCTTTCCTCTTTCCCCCTCCCCATCACTATCTACAACTGCCAGGCTCATCTTATCACAACTTGTAAGTGAATCGTTCAAAGGCTTCCAGCCATTGGAGTGAGAGGTGAGCCCAGATTTCTTGCTTCTGTTTTCTTTGGTCTTCCTCCTCACCTCAGGAGTCCTCCTTTCTTCTGGTTGCCCCACATTCTGCAGTCAGCTGCCTTTGTAGTGCCTCTGCTCGGGGCTTCAGATGCCTGTACATTTGCTATAGACAAATGGGGAGAACAGTTAATCACCCCAACTCACTTTGTCAATAGCCTCTGCTCTGTAAGGACCTCTCAGGTATTGATACTGAAAGCTTCTGAAAAGAGATCCATAGTCAGAATTGGCCAAGGAAACTGAGATTCTGGGTTAAGGGGTTCCTTATTTCCAAAGGTCCCTCAGTACTCATCACCTAAGAATTTCTGATCTCTATTCTTCAAGCCCAATGGTCACAAATATTTTCAATTTCTTGCCTCATCCATAATGTTTTTTGAGCATCCACCCCCAGTATATACACATTTGTTTATTTGTAATTATAATCACATACAACACATGTCCAAAATTATGTATATTATAAATAGACATCTTGTTATAATGGAAATAACAGATCTACTCAAGAAATAGAAGTTGCAAAGGGAGAAGAAAATAATGAATCTACCTAGTCATCTTTCTTGCCTCTCTGTACCTCTGAAGCATCCTGTGCAGCATGCTTGACCTTCAGCCCATTCCCAGATGACCTCTGTGATGGACACTACCACTATGTATCAGTAATTGCCTATCCTTCTCCACCTTGAAGTCAGAAGTGGTCACATGGCTTGTTTTGTCCAGTCAAGAGTCCTTTTGATTAAATATTTATTTTGATTAATATTTATTTATTTCATAAATAACCTGAACCCTCTTGTTGGTTGACACCTCAGAGAGGGTCATTCCAGGTACCTTGAATGGCTAAAATGAGAAGCCTTGCTGAGATATGTTAGCCTTGTGCTCTAGAAGGTTTTGTTACTGCAGTACATCATGTGTGGATCCTAAATGCCACCTGTCACCATCAACTTGTTTCTTGATGGTTGGTATTTCTGAGAGTCACATTGAGCTGAGCAGATACACCTTGACAGTGATGATGAGTCAAAGCACCATGGAGAAGGAAGAATAGCTAAGGAAGAGGTCAAGATGTAAGAAATGACCCCTCTCTGAAGACCAAGCCTAGGGATTAAGGGTGAGATTGAGTCTTCTGACCCTATGTGGGAAGGCTCTCCCAGAAATTGAAGGGTAGCTTCTGTTGTAGCCCAAAGACAAACCATGAGTCCTGGGCTAAAGAGCACTATGCCAAGAAGAGAGATGATCCTGTTTTGATAGTTACTGCATGTTCTCCGGCTTCCTAATAGAAAAAAGCTTGAGTTTCAGGCCAGAACACAAGCTCTTTTCTTTAAAGGCTGATCTAGCTCCCCTATGTAGTTGCACCTTGTCTTTTTTTTTTAATTTTTTTTTTTTCAGCAATCAAAATTTAAAGAGCATTCAAAATAAAATGAAGAACAACAAACAAAATACAAATGTCAATACTTTACAGAATTCTATAGAGCTCAAAAGATACTTTGAGTTAGTTTAAAAATAGAACCAATAAGCTCCTCACAGCATATATTGAAATAGAATCAGTATAAACCACAAAATAAATATAGTCCAGTACTCATGAATCAAAAATCCATGAGTATTGCAACATACAAAGATAAAAAATAATATTCATGAAATGACAACGTTTTAGTATTTTATGGTATATATAGAAAAGTACCAAGTAACAAGTACTTAATGTCAATTAAGACAATTTCTCAAATGCCTTCCAGATTATCTGACCAAAAGATGACTACTGAACTGTATTATGGAATTTAAAGTAGTTTATAAGAGGAAGGAATTTGGAATTCTCTTTTCAATCTTTTGTGCTAGGTATCTTGGTCCATACACACAAAGAGAAACTGAACAATAGCTTATGCCACAAACGACTGATCCAGTTATCACCCCCTGGCATACATTCTAGACATCAGCACTAAAAGAAGGAAGGTCACTCTTCGTCTTGGAGGCAGAAACCAAATATTGTGTATATTACCTCTGCTCATATCTCATTGATTAAAATTTTGTCATGTGGTCAGACTCAACTGCAAGGACTCCTGGGAGATGTAGTCACCAACTACATTTTGGGTATGCCTGTATTAAGGGAAGAATAGAAGGGATATTGGGGTACAATTTGCAGCCTTTGAAATAACATGAGATCTTCAGGAAGTTTTTCTGCTATATCACTTAGTTCTTTACTCACCTGTACAATTGGTCCAAAATATTCAAGATACCGCATTGCCAATCCTTTACTCTTTTCCATATCTCATGAAGGCATAGGCTGGATTCTTTCTGTTTCTCAGTGTCACAGGCTCCATCACTTTATATCTACATAGCACTTTATAGATGTGCACAGTAGCCTCCCTTATCTTTATCTACAGTTTTAATTCCCTGCTAGTGATAATCCCTTTATACAAACTACAATAAGATATCTTGAGAAGAGACCACACACGCAGCTTTTTATAGTACATTTTTATAATCTTTTATTCTTAATCAGTCTAATTTAAAAATCAAATTTTATTATAGATATTTATTTGTAGGAAAAAGCATAGTAGGACAAGGTTCAATACTGATCCACTTTTAGGCATCCCGAGTGTTGTGGAAAATGTCCTCCGTAGATAAGGGGGCAAAATGGATCACTTGACAACTGAGTATGTCTGGTAGTTTTTTACTTCCCACAAACAATTCTGCAGCCTCCAGACTCTCTGCAGTAATTGACCTTGTTGGTCGATAGGATATTTCCAAGGGAACAGTTCTCCAAGCCTGATGCACTGACCAATAACCAGAGTCTGCTCCTAAGAGATGCTTCAGAGGCTACCATGGAGACCAGCACATGGATAGTCTTTCTCTTAGCCAAAGTGTGGAATATTTCAGGGTCTTGTGGTCCGTGTCATTCTTAATTACTTTAGATGGTTCTACGATGACTCCATAATGATTCTCATTTCAGCTACTCAAGGGACCAGGGATAGCTTCTTTGAGACATGGTTCAGCAGGAGGCTTTAGTCTTGTTAGTAGAATGACAATAGGGACACAGGACAACCACAATCAATCTCTAATGTTTCACTCCCTCTTGCTCTGGTTCTTCTCAGCTTCTCCTGCTTCTAGGTCAAAGTCCTTGTCTCCTCCAGACTCATTCAGTCCAGATGACATTTGGGCTCTTGGGATGTGTGTTGTGGGGAAAAGAGGAGAGAAAAAGACAAGAAGTAGACATTGAAAGTAAGGGGCAGTTTTGAATAACCAGGCCACATGAAAGAAGTGGGGAAGAAAGAATACATTTGAGGAGTATCACTGTGGACTTCATGATATCAAAGCATACATGAAAAGGACCTGAATTATTTGGGAAAAGTTTAAAATGTGTTAGGCTGTGTTTCTGGGCCCTTGATGAGCTTGGCAGTTTATCAAGCTGTGGCTCAGAGCGAATGACTCAGAGCCCTGAGAAAATGTCAGCAAGGAATAAGTCCCCAAAAGCCTTCCTCATGAAGAGTTCTTTCCTGTTTTGTAACCTTAGGAAAAATAAACAGCCCTATAAAAGAACGAAGCATATGTCAATGGTTCTTATAACCATTTTCAGATAATACCAAGGCCAGAAATTACAGTGTCTTAATAGCTCATGAGACACTGATAGTCATCGCTGCATCGACAATCCAACCATTCTGACTGAAGACAGTGTCATTTTATCACGTACATAAACTATAACATAGTTACTATGCATATACGTCTGAAAGATTAGCTGTCATACACCACAAAAAAAAAAAAAAAAGGTGTCTCTGGTTCTTCCTGCTGGAGCTCACGAGCCTCTAGTTCTTGCGCTTTATCGCTGTTATCTGTGCTTGCTAGTGTGTGAGCAACCTCCAAATTCAAGAGAATTTTACAGAAAAAAAATGCTGAAAATGAAAATGTTATGAATTAATTAGTTTTGTCAACAAAAATACTTATAACTGGGTATGGTGGTGCATGTCTTTAATCTAAAAAATTGGTAGGTAGAGACAGAAAGTTTAGGAGTTCAACACTTGCCTCAGATTCACAGCAAGCTACATACTAGCCTAGATGTGTCAGACCTTGCCAAAGGAGAGAGGAAGAAGGGAGGAGGAAAGGAAGGAGGGAGGAAGGGAGAAATAGAAACTATCTAAGGACTGAAATCTCTACAAATAAAATAGTGATTTTTTTTCATTCCTCTATTTCTACTCCTAGAAGATCTAGAATATTCCAGAAACAAAACAAGCATGTATAGCCCACTATTTTATTTCATCGGTTGAGCCACACTCCTACTGCTAAACTACTATATATAGTAGCATACTACTATATATAGAATATAATTAGAGACTTATAGGACAGTAACAGCATTCTGTTGCTGAAGTTTCTTGATAAGCTCCTTAGATGGTTACTATGTTCAGAGCATTCAATATGCACGACTTCATAACCTCATCCACTCCTGTGCTCCTTGAGATGACTGTGAATAACTGGCTTCCTTCTGATCAGTTTAGCAGAGTCTAGCTTCTACGTACTGCCACTAAACTTGAAGTGGAATGTTTTTTCCTACTTCTGGGACTGGTCCATACTTTTCCTTCAGTTACCTTGATGCAAATAGTTATAAAGAACCTGGAAGCTATGGTAGAAACCCAGATGACAGATGAGTCTATTGAAAAAGAGATACACACCAATCTGCCATCTAAATAATTAGGAGCTACATAGGTCCATGTGATTCTGGAATATTCTATAGTTCGGCTAAGAAAGATATATTATCAATTTCCTGCTCTCCGTAGCACCTTCAGAAGTACCTCTTACTGGGAGTCTCTGGTCACTGGACAGGACATCAGGCTTGGGGACTGTTCCCTTGGAAATGTCCTATCAACCACCAGCATCAATTGCTGCAGAGTCCGAACGGCTGCAGAATTGTTTCATGAAAGGTTGGAGACTATAGGAATAACATTTGATGTTAGCATGCTGCTCATGAGGTCGGAGTCAGTGATGAAATCACTACATGGTTGAATGTTGAGGTTGACTTTATGTGGAACAGATAAATTACCTGAGGCAGAATCCTCAGGAATATGGACAGCATATTTCATGAAGCACTGCTACCCAGCTGGGTGGCTATCACAAGCCATGTGTGCAGGCTGCTGTCCTGTATCTATGAAAGAAAACCAACCCACACCTCTAGGTGACTTGTCATCCTCTCAGCCCCTTTCTCATTATATTTAGGAACTGGAATTAAAGCTCCTATCCCCTGGCTGCATTCCATCAATGATGACCAGCTGTCTATGTTTCTGGGTACCACTGGGAAGAGGGATGGAGAAAGGGACTTCAAAAGACAATCACCGGTGAGTCAGATGCAAAAGTTAGGAAAGATCAAGGATATAGGCTGTCCAGCTAATGCAACCAAAGTAGTAATTTTCAGACAATCAAAGAAGACCAAGGGAAGCAAGTCCCACAGAATACATGGGGAAGACCAGTCCTTATGGTTGTTCTCTCTCTGATCTGTGGGCTCTTGCACCCTTGGGCTCTCCTGAGGACATTAAATAAATTGCCTATGCAAATGTCTTGCCATCTAAAGATAAGGCAGGAAGCAATATCTGGAATGTATGGCCCCACACCCAAAGGTGACACCAAACATGAGCAAATAAAAATACCCACGTTGGACCCAAGACATTCTGTATTCTGCTTGGTTGCTTTCTGCCTTTTTTGCTTTTTGTCTTTCTAGAATCTGCCTTATAATCCACCACACAGCAGGTACTTGTTATAAGGGCATGAAAGAGGTTTCTTTTTTATATTGCCATCAGAAATAGTCACATCAAACTTCAGTGCTTATGTAGCACTTGCCCCTATGCAGTCCTCAGAGCATCGGTGCAGGAAATCAGTCAGAGATTGCCATCTTCCTAATAACAATGAAATTGCAGAGAGGTACAATAGGCGAGTAGACAGTGGTCAAGGGTGGGGCAGCCCTGGAATCATATCCTCAGCTTCCAAGTCCCAATGCTTTTCCTGCTCATCACCTCTGAGGTTCTATGATGCTGCCACCATTATGAAGATAAAATATGGGATGAAGATAGAATAGAACCCACTGAGGTTATAGCAATATGCAAAGTATGGGCTGACTCCACTTCCTGGTTATAAGCGTATGCCAGGGTGGTAGCGCACACATCCCCAACGTCTTCTTCACACTGAGAAACATCACAAACTCAGCAAACAGTCAAATGTCTATTCCAGAGATCACTGGGGCACAAACTCATCCTCATAGCCTAGAAAATGACTTAAAACCCAGGCCCCAATTCTCATGCAAGGCCCCATCTGAGGGTTAACCAGTCTTGGGAAAGGATGTATGAGCCTGGAAACTGTAACTTCTGAACTCTGATATAAGTTGTGAACTTGGTCCACATAACTCCCAGGTTGTTCGTTTGGTATTTTGCAATCCGCAGTTTGAACATCTGCTCCTAGCGAATTTTGCAGAAGCTGACCTGCTTAGATTCTCCACACTCTACCCACTGCTTCAGAACCAGTTTTACCATCAATCCCTAAATAACCTTCCTTATGAATAATCAGTGAGCCTCTTGGCACCCTTTTCCTTGTCAGAGGTCAGAGGTGCCAGAAGTATCTGGGGGATCAGATCTCTGTTCTGACTCCCAGTAATTTTAGGGTTATCTCTTTTTTTTTTTTTTAATTTTTATTTTTAATTTTTTTTTCAGCAAATCAAAAAAAATTTAAAAAGCATTCAAACAGAATAAAATGAAAAGAAACAAACAAGCAAAATACCAAGGGTCAGATATACTTATACAAGAATTCTATAGAGCCTTTAAACAAGCAATACTTTTTGAGTTATGTTTAAAAAAATTCAGAACCACAATAAGCTCCTTCACAAAGCAAATAATATTGAAATAGTGAAATCAAGTGTAAACCCAACAAAAATATATGAATTATAGTCCAGTATCCCTCATGAGTATACATACAAAAATTCTCAATGAAGTAGTTGCAAACTGAATACAAGAGATACAAAAAAATAATATTCCATGAATAACTGAATAACTGTTTTTTTTTTTTGTTTTTTTTTTTAGAAGACCATACTCCATATACAGGCTGCATGTTTTGGGATAGCCCCCACTCCAGATGTTTGAGACTTGCATGAAAACCAAGCTGCACATTTACAACATATGTGCAGGGAGGCCTAGGTCCAGCCCATGGAGGTAGATCTGTGTAGGCTCTAACCAGCAGCTGACTTAGGGTTATCTCTTAAGAGAGGGTAATATTAGAGTAGAAAAAAAAAATGTCTTTCTGGTCAAGAGACTCAAATCTCTAGCCTGGATGGAAACCTCATATTCCAGTTGTACAGGGTCACTGACCTGGCCAAGGGACTACCTCTATGCAGTCAGGCTTGCCTTAAGCCACGCTATAAAGATAGGTAGAATAATTGGTCTTTTAATGAGATATTATATTTTTTCCAGTCTTTTAATGAGATACTGTATTTTTCTTTTCCTGAATTTCCATCTCTGGGACAGTAGCTTACTAGGCTAGGCTTCATAAGCTCGTTTTTCTGAATTCCTGATAAAGGGTACATACCTAAGAAGTTTTTTTTGTTTTTTGTTTTTTGGGGTTTTTTGTTTTTGTTTTTTGAGAATTTCAATGCAGAATTACTGTATCCTTACATTTGAAGTAATTTGACTGAATATAGAATTTTAGATTCAAGTACATTTTCTCACTGAATTCTGAAGATATATCTCCTGGTCTAACTTCTAATATTGTTGATCTGTACCTTATTGATTTTTACTCTTTTATATTTTACATTTCTTCCTTATTCCTTCCTTCCATCCTTCATTCTTTTATCCCTGCTTTCTTGCTTCCCACCACTAATCGCTCAGCTTTTAAACTATGCCATTTTTTAAATCCACATTACAACTAAATGTAATATGCTCTTCCTCCTTCATTACATTAAACATTCAGGGAGACCTTTCATTGCTCCAACTCATTGTTATATATAAAATATTTTTCTTTATGTTCATTTTCTTCTAAAGACATTTACCCTCTTTCTCCATTTTGTCTTCTTTTCTAAATATATTTAATCTAAATTTGAAGTCTTGTGAGTTTCCTTTTTCTCTCTCATTTCAGTCTCTAAGTATTTTCATTTAATATCTTGAAAATTGCCTGCAACTTCATCTTCTCAGTGCTAGATTTATTTCCTTTATTTTACTTTTCATTTCCATGATCTTGTCCCTCAGGGGTAAACCTCACCAACTGATTAAAAGACATGGAAGAGATAATTTCAAGTCTTGAAAGCAAGGTAGAAGAAATGGATAGCTCAGTCAAAAAAAAATTAAATCAGAAAAGTCCAGGCACAAAACATCCAGGAAATCAAGGACACCTTGAAAATACCAAACCTGACCAAAAAAAAAGGTATAGAAGAAGAAACCCAGATCAAAGGCACAGAAACTATATTTAACAAAATAGTAGAAGAAAATCTCCTTCAATCTAAAGGGAAAATGCCTATCCAGGTTCTAGAAGCATATCGAACACCAAACAAACAAGACCAAAAATTCTCCATGACACAGAATAACCAAAGTACTAAACATATAGAACAAAGAAAGGATATTCAAAACTACCAAGTCCCATATAAAGACAGACCTATTAGACTAACACCTGACTTCTCAGTGGAGACTTTGAAAGCCAGAAGGGCCTGGACAAATGTTCTACAATCTCTGAGATATCATAGGTACCAGCCCAGATTACTACACTCAACAAAACTACCAATCACAATAGACAGAAAAAAATTATTCCATGATGAAATGTACCTGGGGAATGGAAGCATTCTAAGAAGTGAGAATTGTGAATCGAAATGTTCCTTATAAACACTTTCAGCCATTTCTCCTCTCAACAGCCACAATGGCTTTGCTTAGGTTGTCATGACAAAACATCATAGAATGAGTGATATACACAACGGAAAGTTATATTCTTAGAATTCTAGGGGCTAAAAATATAAAATTAAGGTTCTAGCCTATGGTAGTTTGAATGAGATGTCCCTCATAGTCATGTAATTTAAAGATTTGGTGCCCAGTTGATGGACCTGTTTGGGAGGTTTAGGAGGTGTGGCCTTGTTTAAGGAAGTATGTCCCTGAAGGCAGGCTTTGGGGCTTTAAAAACTACTGCAACTTAAGTATGTTCTTTCTGTATCTAGGTTGCAGTTCAAGATGTGAGCTCCAGCTACTCCCTCTATTCGCCATCATAGACTCTACTCCTCCAGAGCTATATGGCCAAAAAAACAAAATATGCAGCCATTTTGCTTTCCAATGAGGGTCAGAAAGCTGTATTCTGGCTTTGTCCTCACATGGCTTATCTTTAGAAAGTTCACTACCTCTTGTTAAAAGAAAAATAATTTTATCAGATTAGGGGTTGTACTAGTTTCTTTTCTCATTGCTGTGACATGATACCCAATAAAAGCAATTTCAAGAAAGATTCATTTGACTCACAGTTTGAAGATATAGTCTAAAACAGCAGGAGAGCCACAGTGGCTGGAGCTTGAGGAGGCTGGTGACAAGAATCCAAAAGAGATGAATGCTGGCGCTCAATTTCCTCTCTTCCTTTATGAAGTCCAGGAGTCCCACCCATGGAATAGTGACACCCACACTGAGGCTAACCCTTTCATGTCTCTGAAAATGCCATCATAGATACACACAGGGGTGTTTCCATGGTAATTCTAAACCCATCAAGCTAACAGTCAAGATTAACTAACAGAGGAGTCCACCCTCTGTTAGTCCACACTGTTTTACCTTAATTGTCTGCAAATGTTCCTATGCACAAATGCAATCATCTTAGGGATAAAGCCTCAGCATATGAATGAGGGGCAGCCACTACACAGTCCATAATACGTATGTAAAAATAGACTTCCAGGAAGGATGCCTATATTCTGTTTCTTGCTGTAAACAAATGTGTTTCTTCTTGTCCTGGCACAGTTACGGAATTCTGTTCCCATCAAGCCACTTGTCATGTGCTTATTGCCTTCTACCTTACACAATTTTGCAAACATTATCTGCCTTCAAAGGGAACTTCATGGGCACCGTCAGTGGAGTCGGGGAAGGCAACAGAAATAAAAGCGAGTGTTTCATCTGTAAATTCCGTATTCCTCAAGAGTGAGATTTCTAATCTTCCATCTTTATTAGGTCTCTTCTCTTGTTAAAACTATTTTATCCCCTTCTGTGATACTCAGAAAGAACTTTTAAACTTTTAACCAATGCGCCCATCATCAGAAGAGAATTAACATGTTTACTCTCAAGTTTCTGGGATGATATCCAAAAAAGATAAAACCACTTGCATGAAATTCCTTGAAATCTCAAGTTTTATTTTTTTTAACTGTATGCAAATGTTACCCTTAATTCTGTAATAGCTCTGTTTATTTAATATAAGAATATAATTTTAAATAACTTAGCATTTAGGTGGCTTTGTTTTTCTTTCCTCCCCTAATTATCAAGTAAAAAAATGATCTTTTGGAAGATGGATCATGTTTTCTCATTGTTTTGCATCTCTGTGATTTAGTTTAAGAGACCAAGTCTTGGATCTCAAGGTGCCTCCTTCTCATCCTATCTCCAACAGCAAACACAGCACAGGCCACTAGGGGCTACCTCTAGGTGTTTGGTGAATGAAGTAAATAGATGGAATCTTGAAGAAAGATTCTCATTTGGATTCGGAGTGAACAGCCATCTTTAATCAGGTAGGTGGTTGAACTGAGCTTCATACTAGAGGAGGCATGGTCACTCATTGATTCTGCTTGGTTCTTGGGTGGGGAGCTTTTTCCAAGTGTTCTTGATTCTACTCCCTTTCCCTAAGATCCTAGAGGTGCTGCATCTCTGGGTGAGCATTGGCACTGAAGTCTCAGCCTATTGTGTCACCTCTTTGCCTTGTGCATTAGTTACTTTCCTCTTGCTGTGATAAAACATCACAACCAAGACAGCCTTTAGAATGAAGTGTTTATCTGGAGTTTATAGTTCCAGAGGGGTAAAAGTCTATCACCATCGTGACAGTGACAGCCAGTCATGGTGGTAGGAATAGCTGAAAGCTCATGTTTTAATCTTTGTGATGGTTTGTGTATGCTGAACCCAGGGAGTGGCACTATTAGAAGGTGTGGCCTTGTTGGAGTAGGTGTGACACTGTTGGTGTGGGCTATGAAATCCTCATCCTAGCTGTCTGGAAGTCAGTATTTGTGCTAGCAGCCTTCAGATAAAGATGTACAACTCTCAGCTCTTCCTGCACCATGCCTGCCTGAACGCTGCCATGCTCTTGCCTTGTTGATAATGGACTGAACCTCTGAACCTGTAAGCCAGTCCCAGTTAAATGTCCTCTATAAGACTTGCATTGGTCACGGTGTCTGTTCACAGCAGTAAAACCCTAACTAAGACAAGCTTCAAGCAGAACCAGGGAGCGAACCTGGAATGGCATATGGCTTTTGAAACTTCAAAGCTCACCCAGCTAGGCCACACATCCTAAGAATCCCCAAACAATGCTACCCATGAGGAACCAAGTGCCCAAATGCTCAATAATAGTGAGGACATTTCATTCAAACCACAAAACCTGAAAAGACTGAATCTATAATAGAAGCCTGAGCCAGTATGAAAAGTTGCACTCTTGAAGCAGGGCCTGTCTTAACATACAGATGAGTCAGCTATAAGCACTGCAGGGCAGACCTCAAACATAATTTCCCTCTGAGGTCAGAAAGGCTTCCTGTGAATTACTGGTCTGTATTAGTCAGGGTTCTCTGGAGTAACGGAGCTTATAGAGTGAATGAATATATATATGAATGAATATGTAGAATGAATATTGTATGTATAGATGCATGTATCTAGACATACACATGTATACATATGTGTGTATACATATATACACATATATGCATATATACGTATATGTGTACATACATTTATGGGGATTTATTGGAATGACTTACAGGCTGCAGTCCAGTCAGTCCAACAATGGCTGGCTGTGAACAGAAAGTCCAAGAATCCAGTAGTTGCTCAGTTCACAGGGCCGGATGTCTCAGCTGAAATCCTAAAGTAGCTCCAATGCCTGTGAAGGAATGGATGTGCTGGCAAGGCGAGGCCAAGCAGGCAAAGTGCAAAAGCTTCCTTTATGTCCTTATATAAGCTTTCAGCAGAAGGTGTGACATAGATCAATGTCTTCCCACCCCAAGATCTGGATTAAAAGCCCATGTCTTTCTGCCTCAAAGGTCCTGACTGGAAGTAGATTCACTCACTTCAAACCAAGCAAAATATCTCACAGGCATGCCCTCCATTTCTGGATTGTAGCTCATTCCAGATATAGTCAAGTTGGCAATCAAGACTATCTATCACATGGTCTTTCCTTGGACGTGGGAACAAGGCTGGAGTGTCACGGGAACTCTCCTCCATCCCAGTGTGAGGAGGTATAGAGAGGCAGCTACACAGCTTCTAGGAGTGACAGAGTTAGAGAGCTCTGCAAGAAGAAACTCCTCTGGGGTTAACAGACTTTTTCAACTTTCCAACATAGCTAAGAGCCAGGTCTATCCATAACAAATAAGAAGAAATAGTAAGCTAAACAGCTTATCAGGGGTGGAGACAGTTATTTAAAGTAGTCTTGGTTCTCCTCTCAGAGTCTGTCATTTTAGTCTTCCAAATCTACAAGTTCCAGTCTTTTGGGTGCAGCCAACAATGGATCAAAAATGGTTACATAAAAAAGTATATGAGTATTGGGCATGTACAAACATTTTCTTTGGCATTATTCCCTAAACAGGAAGATATGGTTGCTTATATAGAATCTACATTTTATTGGGTATTAAAAGGCAATCTAGAGACTGGAGAGATGACTTGGTGAGAAGAGCATACACTATTTTTGTAGAAGACCCAAGTTCAGTCCCCAGTACCCACATCCAGCAGCTCACAGCCACCTGTCATTCTTGCTCCAGGGGATCTGAGGCTCTCTTCAGGCCCCCATGGAGTCCTGTCCTCATGTGCATATACTCATGCACATACACATAATTAAGAATAAAATAAATCATTTTCTTAGGATATAACCTGGAAACAGATTAAAACACACCATCTTCACAAGTTGTGTGCAAAGACTATATCATTTTATATTAGGGACTTGAGTGTCTGTGGTACTATGTTGGTATTTACTAGATTCCTTGGTTCCCAGAAACAACTATTCACACTCTATAAACACTCTCTCACCTTTTCTCTTCTGGTCTCCTTCTCTTTCCATCCCTTCCTATTATAAAACTCTACATATAAAAGAAATGGGAGGTGGGTTGGATTAATCAGCTGTGGGAAAGCATCCCAGGCTCCTTGGTGAGAACCTTGGTTTTATTATCACATGTTATTAGTAAAGATCGCACTCCTCACTCAATCTTTACAACTCTAAAGGTAGGCTCTACATTTTTCCCATTTTTATGGATTGGAAATCCTAAGCTCAGAAGTCACATGGTTCATAATTTCGGATCTGGGTGTGAGCCTGTGTTGTCCCTGGCTCCAGGTCAGGCTGTGCTCCACTGGCCACCCCCTGAAGCAAAAACATAGCATCTACCCCAAAACTCCCAGATTCCAGACTTTGCATGCCAAGAAAATTTCAAAATAATTTGGGGGAGGGTAGATCAACACAGGATTGCCAAGTTTCTGTTTTACCACATAAGCACATTAAAAATAAATCCTGTTGTCACTATCATTTCATTTTTAAAATGACTTGTTAACACCACAAAATGGGAAGAAATAATCTCACGATAAAGTAGGTTTCTTAAGCAGAATAAATTCAAAGTTACAAAAAGTTGTATATTCTCATTTTTCAAATTTTACTGAAAATCATTGGGAAATATCTGGGACTGGCTGTGGTCCCTTGCAGCCACCAATCATCTCTCCAGATCTGTTTTCTCATGACCCAGAGCAGAATTTCTAGGCCCACTGGAAGTGGAGGTGAATGACAGACCCTCAACTCCACACTGGAAACATTCCAAGGGAGGAAACTCATCTCTGTTCTTTGCCAAGACATCCTTCATCCCAAGTGGACTTCTCACCCTCCTTTTAGCTTCAGATATTCTTGGGCCCAAGAGGAGCCGGTGTGTAAGGTGAGGTGCATAAAGAAATGGAAAGAGGGACAGAAAGAGAGAGAGAGAGACAGAAAGACAGGGGGGAAGGAGGAACAAAGGGAGGAAGGGAGGGAGCTAGTGAGGAAGGGGAGAGAGGGAGGAAAAGAACATACCAAAACAATGAGACCAGTGGTCTGAGGACAGTATTCTGAGCTCAGAGATCTGAAATTGAGAAAATGAGCCGAGGCAGTTAATTGCCCAAGACAAAGGAAGACAAATAGCATCTGCTCAAGGTGACTGAGCAAACTGGGGCCTGGCATCCTGTTCTTTGTGGATTGTGTCTTCTTTGGTTTGACTGTCATAAAGTGTTTATTTGTAACTGAACAGCTAAAAGTAAGGCTTTTGTTCTGGTCCTTCTCTCCCTCTGAGGTACGTTTTTCCCAGCTGCTCTTTGCCTCTGACCTCATCAGCACTCAGAGGAAGGCAGCTTTGACAGGTAGCTCCATAACCCAGCTTCCTTGAAGAAGGCTTTCTGAGATGCAGGTGTAACCCAGTCTGCTGCTCCCTTCGGTTTCTTTGCACCAGCAATTAAGATGGGGCTCTCCAGCAGAGCATTCACGATATTTTAATCACACTTGCTGTATATGTGCCACTGGGTCTCTGTCATGCTTCAGTGTATACAGACAACTCTCCTTTTCCACCTAATTCCTACCTAACATTGCAGACCTTGATGAGGGGGGTCTCAGCTTCTGAAGGAAGCTCTGTGAGCCTTCCTCTTGCCACCTGCCTCTCACTTAAGCTGGGTCATTGGGATGTGCAGTCATACCTCTGACCACACTGTGGTCACTGTAATCTGACTATGCCACACTGAATTGTCTCTGATGCTTATGTTTTGGAGACAAGATCATGCTACACTTATGCTTGCCTTCTCTATACAGCACAGCCCAAACTCAAACAGATTTTTTAAAAGTTGTGTTCTTTTACTCTGAAAGCCAGATGAGACATGGCCTCTGTCCTCAAGAACTAGTAAGTTATTTGGAGACATGCCACCTACTGATGTGAGATGATCCCATGCTAGATTCAAAACCATCTTGAGCTAGAACACAGAATGTAGATCATTCACAGAAAGCAGAAAAAGAAAACTGTGAGTGGACACTGCTAATGGTTTCTAGAGGACTAAAGAGGAAGAAATACACAGACATGTCCTCAGCTCCTAGGACGGGCTCCTTCTAAACCCAGCACCACATACTTCACCTTAAAACTCCAGCAGGCAAGTTCTCAAACCTTTATCTAATCTGGATGAAAAAAAATTATATATTTAACAGTGCAAGAATTTTGTGAGAGCCAGGTTCAATAAACTCAAAAGTCTGAACAACTGCCCTTGGTACCTTCCAAAAAGAGGACGATCACATCTCATCTATGCATGACATGGAAGGAAGCACAGGAGAGTGAGGAAGCCTCTGAGATCCTAGAACAAGAGACCATTTGACTGAATACTGAGGTTCCTGAGCTTCGGAAGGTGACTTCCTACTGGAAAGCTCTAGAGCAGAGTAAGGAACAGGAAGACAGTCTACTTTTGTCTCAAGATAAAGATGATGCTATGGTTTGGGTGTGGCTTGACCATGTCTCTAGCTAGGGCTTTTCTCTGTTGAAATCTCAGCTCCCTCTGTGAGGAAATACAAAGATGGGAACAATTTCACAGTGCTTACTCATAAGTAGTACTTTGGAGAGATGGTTAGAATTAAACAAGC
The DNA here is from genome assembly GCA_021653895.1 of Mastomys natalensis. NCBI lineage: Eukaryota > Metazoa > Chordata > Mammalia > Rodentia > Muridae > Mastomys > Mastomys natalensis. The sequence continues at coordinate 695,115 of JAJTUV010000278.1, forward strand.
CTATTAAGACAGAGCCTCTACGACTGACTCCCTGAAACTCTGGAAAGTAGGAACACCAGACATATGGACGAATATGCCATGTGATACTTTGATCTACCTTGGAACACTGCCAGCAAGATAGCAATCACAAGATATAGACCCTGACCTTGGACCATAACAATGAGCCAATAGAAGCCTCTAATAACATACCTAGTTGGTGGCATCATATTCTAAGCATAGATATAGATTATATAGATATATAGATGATATATAGATATATAGATGATATATAGATATATAGATATATAGATATATAGATATATAGATATATAGATATATAGATATATAGATATTATAGATATATAGATATATAGATATATAGATATATAGATATATAGATATATAGATATATAGATATATGTGCAGTGAGGGCAATAAATGTGTGGCCCTGGATCTAAGTTGGCTCTGTCTATTCAAGAATGTATAGCATCCTAAAGGCTTTAAAGCAGTGGTTCTCAGCCCATCCAATGCTGTGGCTCTTAATACAGTTCTTCATGTTGCTGTGACTGCCAGCCATAAAATTATTTTGTTGTTACTTCATAACTATAATTTTGCTACTGTTATAAATCATAATGTAAATATCTGTGTTTTCTGTTGGTCTTAGGTGAAAAGACATGTGAAAAGGTTGTTTGACCCACCCCCCGAAAGAGATAGAGACTCACAGGTGGAAAAACCACTACTTTAGAGGCTGGCCTTCAAGGGGCTTCTTCAGAATGATAGAGGATACAGGGGCAGGTAGATCAAAAGCAAAACAAAACAAAAGCAAATAAGCCAAAACCAGAACAACAACAAAAAACCAAATAGGCCAGGCAGACCAGGGGATGCACAGGCTGTGAATGCATCTTGGTTGGCAGAGTGCTTATCTAGCATGAGTAAAGCTCTGGGTTCAATCCCCAGCACCACACAAACTCACAATGTTGGGGTACACTTGTGATCTCAGCAGTCAAAAGGGAAACATGGGAGGGTCAAGAGTCTGAGGTCATGCTTGATTATATAGAGCATTCTAGGCCTGCCTTGGCCATTTGGTAAAGAAGAAAATGAAACTTAGAGGCAGGAAGATGTGCTAAGGAAGGAAGCTGAGATTCACAGCCTGGATTGCTAACTGCATAGATTGTTAGACTCCATTAAGACTAGCATGTTGGTTGTGGAACCTCTGGAACGGGCTTTCTAGGAGTCTGGAATACAGAGGCCACATCAAAGATTCGCATCCCAGCTGCTGTTCCATACCCTCACCTCCATCCCACAGTTGCTAGGCAATTAGGCATCTTGGTAAACCATGTGAAGCTCAGGGAGCAGCAGCAAGTCCTAATAGCATCATCCAAGGCTTTAAGAGGCTCTGATTTACATGATGTCACCCCACGTTTTCCACACTGCACTCCAATAGGGAAGTCCACTTGGAGCAGAGCAGAGATTGAGGCCAGCAGCCCTCTGTGATGTGTTCCCTTCTGGAAATGCAGCAGACGTCAGGTATGCAATGACTTGGTATTCTTCAGGAACACCTAACTCATCCCTCATCTTTCATTTTTTTAAAGGATTGGAAGGGACACAGACAAATGAACACAAAGGATACGGGAGGTGGGACGTGGAAGAATGCTTCACACTGTACTCCAACACATAACTTCCCCCAAGGAAGCCGTGCCCTCAAACATCTTGGTATGGGGCTTTGCTGTTTTGTTTGGTTTCTTGCTTTTTGGTTTTGTTTCTTTGAAACAGAGCCTTGCTATGCAGTACCCCTAGATGGCCTGGCAGCCATTGGCCTCAAACTTTTGGCAATCCTCTTGCCCTCAGCCTCTCAAGAATTTGGTATTTTGACACAAGTGTCAGGGATTTACAAGGGAGATCCCATCTCTAGCATTGTTTCACAAATCAAGCTCAGCTATTGGAAAGGATACATAGAGATGGCAATGAACCAATCCTTATCATGGAGCATCTACTGTATGCTAGGTGACACAGTGTGGTGGTTTGAATATGTTTAGCCCATAGGCACTGTTAGGAGGTGTGGTCTTGTTGGAGGAGTGGGCTTTGAGACCCTCCACATAGGCACGTGGGACCCAGTCTTCTGTTTGCCTTCAGAACAAGATGTAAAACTCTTGGCTCCTCCAGCACCATTCCTACCTAGACAGTGCCATCGTTCCTGCCTTGACAATAATGATTGAACCTCTGAAGCTGTAAGCCAGCCCACATTAAATGTCCTTTATAAGAGCTTGCCTTCACTATGGTGTCTCTTCACAGCAATGGAAACCCTAACTAAGACACCCAGTAGATGGGTTATAATGATGAATTTGCCAGATTCCTCTCACTATAACAATCTATCTGAGATAATTATCTTACAAAGAGAAAAGAAGTCATGTTGCCTCAGAGTTTTGAGGTTGTGCTCCATGACCAGGTGATTTCATTGCTTTTAGTCATGTGAAAAAACAGCAAGCACATCATGGTGGGAGAACATGGTTGAGTAAAACTGCTTACATCTCAAGACAAAGAACAAAAGCCAGGGGAAATACCACATTCCCACAGTCTGCTTCAGGAGCATACTATTAATGAATGTACCCTAAAGACTTCTTACTAGACTCCATGTTAGATGGTCTTATAATTCTATCCAGGGGAAGAAATCTTAGCATGTAGACCTCTGGTGGATATTCAAGATCTAAACTATACCAATGACCAAAGTATCCATGACCATCATGAAACTAACAAGCAAAAATGTTATACTCTTCAGAATCTTTCAGTTGGTAGGAGACACTCAAAATCAATAAAAGTTACTAGAAATTATAAATTAAACTGTGTCCCTCAGAATTCATATATTAAAGCCTTTGCTTCTAACCTGTGTATTTGGAGACAGTCTTTGAAGATATTAACTAAGGTTAGAAGGACACAAGAGTGTACTCTTAATTCAATAGGACTAATGCCCTTTGAAGATGAAGACAGACCAGAGCTCTCTGCTGCATAGACAATGAACCTGAATCTTGGGTGGACACAGAGGAAAGCCAGGGTGAGTGGGCTCACCAGGAACCAAATTTTCTAGCATCCTGGTATAGATTTCTATACTCCAAGTGTATGAAAAAAAAAGTGCCTGCTTTTTGTATGACCTAATTTTGTTACAGGAGCCTAGGCTGACTAATACCTCCTATTTTATAAAACCAAGACCATCACTATTTTGCAACTATTATCTCTGTACCACCTTGAAAACTATTAGCTAAATACGATACTTGTCACTACACTATATTCAGACTTTAGTTGTTAGTTTCAGACTTACTGAAATGTTTTTTCAGTTCATTTTGTTTTGTTTCTTAAAGAATCTTAAGATAGATGCCTTCTTGATAATCTTATTCAGGACTGTGCAGGAAGAAAGTAAAAGCAAAGTAAGTAGATGACGTGTTTCCTAGTACTTTAGAGTCCAAGTCTGCTCAGTCACTTTCCAACTTGGACTTGAGGATGGCACCTCAGATGGATGACAGGAGAGGCAGCAACTCTGAGAAGTATCCCATGATTGTCTCCAAGGCTTCCTTGCCAGCGCTTGGCACCTGTCACTGAAGATGAATGTTCATCTTCCCATACGTGCCCACATAGACAATTGCTTTACACTAATGTCAGCAACGAAACGTCCCCTAGGTTTCATCCACTTGTGAGTGTTTCTTTCTTTCTTGGGCTCTAATATTAGCCTGCTTAGGCTGCTGTACCAAAATAGCACAGCAACACAGTGACTTTAGTATGTCACGGGTCTGGAAGGCGATGGTCAAGATAAGGCCTGGTTTGATTTCTCCCAAGGACTCTGTCCTTGCCTTGTAGGTGATTGCTAACCTGCAGTGACCTTATCTGTCCTCTCCTCTGTGCCACACAACTCTGGTGTCTCTTCCTGTTCTAATAAAGACATCAGTCTTATTAGATCCTGCCCTACCCACATAACTTCATTTAACCTTAATGACCTCGTTAAAGGCTTGAACTTCAAAAATAGTCACTCTGAGGGTTAGATTTTCAATACAGAAACTTTAGGGGAACAAAATTCACTTCACAACCGCCCTGTAAACCATTTCATTGTTACTTTGCAATAAAATATTGAAGTAAGGTTGTCTTTTAAATGCTAAAATCTGCTTTGCTTGCTAACATCAAACAATACTCTCCTAGTCTGTATCCTTTGCACATAAACATTTCTATTTCAGGGGCAAATTGGACTGACATCATTTTGAAGGTATATTAAATATAAACTCAACCTCTCATCTGCATTGTCAATCACACACCTAATTCAACTAAAGAAATATGGACGCGAACAACCATGACCTCAGACAATGGGTACCAGCAGTCATGACTACTGTCCAGCCCATGCTGCAAGATAGAGTTTATAGTCAGATGCACCATCAATCTCACAAAAATCTCACTGTGGAGAAGATAATGTGAGCATCAGATAAACTATGACAAAATACATTTATTTGGACTAGCTGTAGTACATCACCATTTGGTTTAATAAACTCATTTTTATGAAACAGCTGCACAATTTTCAAAATGCAACAAAGAAGTTTTCTCAAGATTTCAACAAAATTTTTAACGATTCATTTGTTGTAATTTCTCCCTTTAATTTTCTATGTAATAATCTCTTCACAATATGGAATGGTTATAGCCAAATGTATCTAAAATTAAGTCAGAGATGTTGAAAGCCAACATTTCTGTAATTAAACATAATAAATTATGATCAAATCTTCTCCAAATTCCATTGTATAAATTATTTACATAATGTAAAGAAATGGAATTATTAAAGTTCTAAGCTTATAAGGGCTTTGGGGCTACCTGCATCTTAGGAAGTAACTACAAGTACCCAGCATACTAGGAAGATGAAGGCTTCTCTGAGAAAGAACTTTTGAACTGAGATCTGGAAGAGGGGTCTGAAGTGGCCAGGAAAAAGAATTCCAAAGGGAAGAACAACGTGCATGGAGGATTGGAGGTAGGAAGGATAAAGATAAAGAATTGAAGCTGATGAGGAGGGAGTCTGAATACGGCAGGATGCAGGTTGGGGCATGAGTGGTCACACCTAGGCCCATGCTTATACATATCACAGAGTATAAAGACATCATCCATTGCTATCATTTCTTTCACAAACAAATGACTACAGATAACCTATATGTTTAATCAGTAAAAGACTGGTAAAATAAACTTTGGTGCTCCCAAACAAGAAGTTTTAGGACAGTGGTTCTAAACCTTCGTAGTGTGGTGACCCTTTAATACAGCTCCTCGTGTTGTAGAGACCCCCATCCTTAAAATTATTTTCATTGGCACTTCATAACTGTAACTTTGCTACTGTTTTGAATTGTAATGTAAATATCTGACATGCAGGATATCTGACATACTACCTTTGTGAAAAGGTCATTTGACTCCCAAAGGGGGCCTCAACCCACAGGTTGAGAACCACTGTTGTAGATGGTTATGAGGAAGGGCCATTAAGTTCTAGTGATGTGTAATGATCTCTGAGACACAGTGCCAGGTGATGGACAGTGCTAGATGTAAAATGGCAAATATAATGTCATACAATGGGTATTATACTTAAGGCTTGGAGAACCACTTGGAAGAGGGGCAGAAAACTGTAAGAACCAAAGGACCAGGTTATCTGCCATAAGACAGCCTCTTCTTCATATGACAGGAGAGCTGTACCCAGGAAATCTTATCAATACAGTCTCCTAAACAAGACCTCGACAGTCAAAAGACAAGTTGCTATACCAACATGGCTAGGGGCAATCTCACAAGGTTCCACTCCTAGATGACGACCCACAGGAAATGAACGACTGCTGGGAGAGGGAGAAGAAGTTTCTCTAGGGATGAGCTCCAAAAGGTGATCCATTCCCAAGTGGTCATTCCTACATACGCATATGAGCAACACCAAATGGACTGAGCAGGCTACATTTACACACACCCACACGCAAAACTAAAGGAGATGTCATGAATTTGAGAGAGAGTGTAGAGAATGGGGGTGCCTGAGATGAGTGTGAGGTGGAAAGAGGAGGGAATGGTGTAAATGGAGCATTTGTGTATGAAATTATAAAAGAAACAAGAACTAACCAGTCACTAACTGAAAAAAATTAAGGAAATCTTATTTATATTTATATGTAGTAGACTATCTGTACCAGGAACTAGGCAAGCTGGTTACTCCAGAGAGGGGCACTACATGGCCAGGGATAGGAAAGGAGAAATTTGATGTCCTGCCCATTGAAGTGTTTTAAGGCTTGACTATTGTAGGTGTGTTATCCCTCAGAAAAAGCAAATGAAATGAGGAGGAGAAAGAAGAGGAGAGAGAAGAGAGGGGAAGGGGAGGAAAGGCGAAGCAGAATAGAGAACAAAGATGTCTCCTGAGTGAGGGTAACTCATCTGGGGCTCTACTTCTGCTTTCAGAAAGAGATACATGAACAAAAACAGGTGCTCTTTCTGTGCCCCCCATGTTCCCTCTCCTGACATTTCACATAGTGGGAGCCTGGTCCCAAAAAAACTCGTCAACTCCTCAAGAGCAGGAACCTCAACATGCAATTTCAGAATTCATTCAGTCAAGCTGAGGGACTTCTTTTTTCTGGACAGTCCAATATTTACACAGCTTTCTTAGAAGTGGTGTGTGTGTGTATTTCTCTGTGTGTGTGTTTGTGTATGCATGTACACATGCATGTGTGATTAAAATAATACTTCCAGACACCAGAAAGAAAGACCTATAAACAGACGGCTTACTATCCATCAGTAAGTTCTATAACCAATGTAGTGGGTTCACTAGTCTTTGAAAAAGAAGAAGGAATTTTTAAAAACCAAGATGTGTCATCTTTAGATAAGGGCATGTATTAGTTTATAAAATCATTTCAAATGAATGTAGACCAGTGATTATTAACCTGTGAGTCACGACCCCTTTGGGGTTGAACAACACTTTCACAGGGGTTGCCTAAGATCATCCTGCATATCATATATTCACATTACTATTCATGGCAGTAGCAAAGTTATAGTTATGTGGTTGCAACACAATACATATGGAGGGAGCTGCTGGCAATGGCTAGGAAGGTTGAGAATCACTGGATTAGAGAGTATGCCCTGAGGTAAGAATACACTTCTCACTGTGATTTTTCACCCTAAAGTATATGCAAACCTGTGAACCAAAGAAGGGAGCCTCAGACTCTAGAGTCAAGTCAAGTCAATCTCAGCAGTATGATTCCTCCTCTCTGGTCCTTTAGTCATCCCTGTGGGAAAGCAGAGGCAGTAATCATATCTGGGTAACACACTTAAGAAATGGATGCTAGTACTACCTCATGCATGAAACACTCCCTCCAGTTTGCTGAGCCTCTCAGCCCCAGGCACAGACCACAGATCTGGCCAGGCTGAAAGCAGAGCACATAATGACCTGCAGCTAAGGAAAGTCCACTATGTGCTAGTCTCAGAGCCCTCCAGATCAACATCTACTCCGGGCCTCCTCCCACTACTGCCTAAGCAGTACTGTTCTCCCCAGCTTCCTGCTTCTTCCCCAGCAGAGAGGCTGTGTGACCACATAGGCCCATCCCCATTCAGTGTAGGGCATTTTGTTGCCCTAGTAGGACATTTGTTATCCCATCCTCTTTTAAGCATGAGTGTCAGGGAAATGGATGATCCCTGGCCACTATAGCTCTTTCATGATAGATTTAATGGTGAAGATGATGAAGAAAAAAATGGAAGTTGATTTGTGGTTTGAAAGGATATACAATATGCATGCCCCATTCAAAATTAAAGATGACGAATCAATGTCTGGGAGGCAGAGAAAACACTTTCTACTGGGGTCACTGGCCATAAGGCATCCCTGCTCTGGCTTGTAACCTCAGCTTCTAAGCAACAGTGAGCGTTGGTTCTATGTCTTCTTGACTGATAAAAATCCTGAAGTCTACTTCCCTCCTAGTTATGGTTCCCAAATCAGTTGTCAAAACTGTATGACCACCCAAGGGTAGAAAGGACAAGTGGTCGTAGTAGCCAAGAGCCTGAGGATGCTGTTGGATAAAATATTAGAAAACAGCAGAATAGTCTCTGAGCTCTGTGTCACTCAACTTACAGAACCAAGTGTGGAAACCCACCTGCTACTAAGGAGACTCATAAAGAATCCATACCTACCTTCTCCATGCACATTTGGTGTTCCCTTCAGTGTAGGAATATTACGAGGCTATCCTAGATGGCTAGTGCTACTATCACAGAGCCCCATAGCTTGGGTAACTTCAGGAAGGTAAGAGTCCAAGGGCAAGGTATAGGCAGCTTCGGTTCCTAGGGATGGTTCTCTTCCAGGCTTACATCAGCCTATATCTTCACAGGAAAGAACCAGAGCTCTTGTATCTCTTCTTTCTCCCACCCAGAGAAATATCCAGAGATATTAAGCTCATCTGGAGCCCTTATGACCCATGTACACATCTCTCTTCATTGTCAACTTCACTGGATTTGGAGCAGGAGACGAATATGTGGGCATGTCCATGAGGGCATTTCCAGAGAGGCTTAACTGAAGAAAGACCTATTCTGAATGTGTGTTGCACCATCATGTGGGCTGAGGACATAGACTGAAGAAAAAGGAGAATGATCTAAGAACCAGCATTCATCCTGCTTTGTCTCCAGACAAAGGACACAGTGAGAGCAGATGTCTCCTACAGCCACCGCCATAATGAGCTGCACCCCCAAACTGTGATCCAAGACAAACCCTTCCTTCCTTAAGTTGTTTCTGTCAAATCAGTGAGAATAGTACCTAACACAACCTCATCTCTGCCTAATTATAGCCCAAAGGCCTCAGCATATGAATTCCAAGCGAAACACAAATATTCATCAATACAGGGAGTAAATACAAGGGAAGCTTCCCCTATGCCCAAGCTCCAGGAGTGGCACCATCTCTTGGTGACAGAGGAACTCAGTCAGTCTCATCCTTTAGCTGTGTTCTCAAATGACTCAGCTCCAGAGACTTCACAGCTCTTCCTGAGAGGAAAGCACCAGGAAGGCTGACAGAGGGGCACACTGTGCTCTATGAAGCTTGTCACCTTAATGGCCTGATGGAGGGAGTGTGACAGAGATAGATCAAGATAATACTGTAGATTACTTACTAGATTGCCATAATCATTAACAGCCTTAATTAGTGTATAATATACTGTACCTCAACAGCAAGTGGAAAGACAGGCAGCAGGGATGCTCAAGTCTACAGTCTCTCAGATCTACACAGCAGACTAATCCGACCTTGTACCAAAGCTAGACTTGAGCTTCAGATCCAGCCTTCCTGTCTGTGAACAGCACATCTCTCTCGCTAATTTTGCTAATCTTACCATCCTGTGGAGGCATATCACTTAATATTTCACCCAAGGATGCTTATACTTCTTTCTTCCTTTTCGTGACTGTGGGCTCATTCCACAAGCAAAGGGAGTTGAGACATACTCATTAAATACATAAAATTCAGGATATAATTCACTGCCCCCCTCTCTTGTGCTTGAGTGTGCACACACACACACACACACATTCACACACTCTCAAACACAAGAGTTCACATGCATATACTCACCATCAGAAGCAGACACATGGGCTGCCCTTTGGGTCACAGTCTTGCTATCCATTTCCAACATCCTCAACTAACCTTCCCATTGACAATGACTAATTTATCCTTCCCTAACTCTTGGCAATTTTTCAGTGACATAAAATAAAATTTGTTCATTTCCGACAGAGCCTCAGCCAAAGTACTTAGTAAGAACTCCTTCTTGTTAGTTCTTTTGCTTTCCACTCTCAGTGGTAACACTGCTTCATGCCCCAGTGATTCTTAATGATAGCCCTCCTCCAACAAACCTTTTCCCTACATTTAGGTGAATGAAAGCAAGAGCAGTCAAGTTTGGGGCCCTCCGTTCATCACTCCTGGATCTTGCTTGACAAAAAGAAATGATAATGGGACTGATCCGGGTCTCCAGACACTAACAGGGTCATGGCTACAAGTGGGCAAGATTGTTACACATGAACACAATGGGTCCAAGCAGGCTATGATCACTACGTCTTGGGACCCCATGCTAATCATGTGAGGATATCAGACAAACCCAATCTGAGACTCTACGTATATTATCAGTACTCTTTCAGGGTCACAGTCATGACAAACAAGAGAAGAAAACCATCACAGACGAGAAGAGATGAAGGACACAGGACAACAGAGTGCCAAATGGCTCCCGGAGTGGCTCTTAAGACATAATAAGATGCTATTAGAAGATAAACTCTGAGTGAAGTCTATACTTAGGTAAGAGCATTGTGCCTGAATCCAATTCTCCACCCTGACAATGGTCAGAGAAGTACGTAGGAAGTTAAGGGAAGCTGTAGCAAACCTGAATCTCTAAACCTAAAATTATTTCCAAATCAAATGTGTGTCTAAAACTAGGCAGGCTTAGATTATTAACGCAAAGCAGTACATTGCAGGTTCAATTGTGAACCTGACAATTGAGAATGCCAGGAGCAGGCTGAAGTCACCTGCATCTGTGCTAGCCATGGGGGAATCACTCGGGAAAGATGCACGCTGCAGTAGTACACTTGCTGGTCCTACTTCCTGGGTGCCAACACGCCCAATAAGTGCAAATCCTTACCAGTCAATGGCCTGTTAGTAAGTGGTTTGAGTATACACATACACAGATGGCAGAAAGAGCTTTATTCTAAGATTTGGGTCAAATGAGTAAGCGTAGCAAAACAAATTAACAGGTTGCATTTAAATATGCTGCTATGTGGCATATAACCCACTGGAGTTGTGTCTTTCTATTACATCTATAAAAATGGTTTTTGAATGGCATCCAGATCACTTAATCAGAGGGAGAAGATGTGAGTTCCACACAGGGAAGTAGGCTCAGATATTTTGGTCATCCTGATAAGCCCTTAAAAATAGTGATCACGGGAGTGATCATAGGATTCTGTTCTTTGCTTGTTCTTTGACTATCGGTGTTGATTGTCTTGCTTGTTCCTTGACTATTTGCATCTATTGTGTTGCTAGTTCCTCAACCTAGAACTGACCTTAATACTTACATGAAATTAAAATGGTATAACAGCAAAATGGAGGAGGAGGAATGGGATAGGGGTTTATGTGGGGGGAGGAGAAATGGGGAAAGGGGATAACATCTGAAATGTAAATAAATAAAATATCCAATTAAAAAAAAACCTTCATGGTACAATCCTTTGGTTTCAGGAGTGAACATCTGGACAAACATATTCAAGGTCACACAGTGAGTCTGCATTGAGGACTCAAGTCTCTCATCTTCCAGTCATGGCTCCTCTGTACCACAGATGGTCCAAGAGTAGGCCTGGCACATTGTAACAAAACAGGGCAAGCCAACTGGCTGGAGCAGCTGAGAGCATTTGATCCTGTGGCTCAGGCAGAGGTGGGATGCTTCTGGAAGAAGTGAGCAGCTCTGGAAAGGAATGCTGGGCAGAAAGCTTCCCTCAGTTGCTTTGTTCTGTGGATAAGGATAGCATCACAGACCCCGGAGGGTATTGGATAGGGCAGGGTATGAGGCACTCACAAGAGCATAGAAGAATACTGCAGGCTTCCCCAGATGAGGAAAGAAAAAAGTGCAGCCGCAGAGCCCAGCTGCTCTTTTAAAGGACCTGGGTTGAAGCCTGCTGGATGCTCTTGGCCCAGAGAAAATGAAAAGCCATGATGGCCAGCTTCTCAGAAAAAGCCAGAGTCTGAGGAGCTAGCACAGGGTAGAATTCTGGCTTATCATGCACCAAGCATACACCAGGTTCTAAACACAACACTAAAATAGAAAAAAAAGGAAAGAAAAGTGGGAGACCTTGAAAAAACCACTGGTGTCAGAAGAGAGTAATCGGTAGTCCACAGGAAACCACAGTCTGGAGTCTACACAAAGCTGGATAATCCTCTGATAAATATTGTGGTCAAAACATAGCCTCTGTAAAGCAGATATGATAGACTACACAGCAGCATGCAAACTCCACTTCCACCCAAGCCTGAAAAGCTCCATTCTTTTCACCACAAGCCCCTCTTGGCAAAGAGTTCACTGTTCAGAGCATCTGGGTTTTAGTCGCAGGCTGCTGTGCTGTGGGCTCTGGATGTCTTTCAAAGCCTCGTGTGTTAAGGACTTGGGTTGGCTGTCAGTCTGTGGCTCTCTTGGAGAAGTAGTGGAAAATTTAGGCAGTGGAACCCAATAAGAGGAAGTTGGATGACCGAAGGTGTGACTTAAGCCTATATGGGGACCCTGACCCCTTCCTCTCCCACACTGTCTGCTTCCTGGCAGCCATGAAGTAAGCCATCTTACCCCACCATGCACTGTCATCAGCAGAGTGCTGTGCTATCACGGGTCCAAAGCTACTTGGATTGAACATTTGACCATGAACTAAACCCAGGAGCCCAAACAAACCTGTTCCTCTTTTTAAATTGATTTGCTCGATTATTTTGTTACAGCATCAAAACACCAATCAACGCACAGACTGACAAATAGAGTAACAGTTAAGGCAATGATACTGGGTCACATGTGCTGACAGAGATTGCTTTAGTCTCTCACGTCCTTACAGACCTGTTTTATCTTCTGGAACAACACAAACCACTTCCCAATTTTAAGCCCTCGTAATTCACTTCCCTGTTTAAAACCTTTCAGTAACTTCCATGCTTTAAACTAGAACCCACACACCAGAGCACAGCATTTAAATAGTTGGTAGCTGCGTGCCTTTTCCACCCCTATCACACTGCCTCCTCCTCCTTCTCACCCATCAGCCCAGTGGTCGCCTCTGGAACCCCTTATCTAATGATAAGACTGCTTTCTGACTGGTTCAGAACTAGAAACTTAGCCCCTCAGATTTCCCCAGGGCTGTACCTTCCTGCCCTTCATCCTTCCTCAAGGCATGTCCCCTAAGCAAAATTGGTTTTTCTTCTAGACAAGTGCATCAATAGTATCTAAGATTACCTTGCTCATGTGACCCTGTGCAGTGGTTTCACACCTGTATCTTCCTATTAGAATGTTGGCAGCTTGTCTTAATACTGTGTCCTTCATCCCCTAGGACAGTAACCAGCACATAGTAGGTTCTTGATATGCAACTATCATAGGGAGAGATGAGTAGATTCTCCCCATACCTGACACATCTCTCTTTGAGTTTAGTCTTTTCAACCTTTCCCAGAGGTATCTTAAAGGTCGTTTGTCAAAAAGCAGAGGTTTAGATTGGAAAACGCTTCACTAGCGTATCTCACAGATCATCTCTCCTCTGCCTCATTTTCTCCTCTTACTGTGTGACAGGACAAAACACTGTGGTCTGTGAACCATTCTGACACCAGGGTACTTCCCCCCTGGGATCGTCATATCCAGTGCAACTGGTTTAGAAGCCAGCCCTGCTATTTCTCTCGTCCTTGAGTAAACTCTAACATTTGTGTCAGATGGATCTTCTGTCTTAGGGAATTCAAGACTTATAAGGATATTGGAAGTATAGCCTCAGGCTATAAAAGATTTGGCATTTCATACATTGAATGGGGAGCCTGGACATTACAGACAGATGGTTTGGCATAGTCCCGGTGGTACACACTTCTCCCCCCATCCCCTAAGCAAGCTTCACATAGACAGATTGTAAGAGCTCAAAGGCCCAGGTATTTGTGACTTAGGACACTGGTTCCACAATCTTTCCCCCAGACTCTGAAGAATGAGAGAAAGACTTTTCCCTAAGCAGAAAAATAAAATAGAGGACTCACACAACCAGGCTTCCAGATTTGTTACATAGACCCATATCCTTGACACAGAGGTGGCATTTCAGCTTCACTGGGAAAAGATGAATTTACAATAAATGGTCCAGAGTCAACTGGCTGCATATGAAAGGATGGAGAGAAATTGGGAAATGTGAGACATGTAAAAATCAATTCCAGGTTCACTGCGGACTGAGCTGTGGTGGGCAAAGTTAAAAACATCTAGGAGAAACCATGGAGGTGTGGGATGGGAAACCATGACACAGGAAGCATGGTGGGTAGAGTGGGTCTGAGTCCCCGGAAACTCAGGGTACACACCTGAGATGGTAGCTGGCTCCCGGTTCCCTGCCAGATTCCTGGCCTGGAACATGTGCCACACTTCCTACCTAAGGAAACACGACTGTGGTTGCAAAGGTCCAACACAGAGTTCTCCATGCTAGTGAGGTAGCTAGGGACCTGAGGGGTTAGCTAATAAGCTTCCCTTCCCAGACATTCCTCCTTGCAACAGGTATTTAAAGGTAGGTACATATCCATTTACCACGATGAACAACCAATAAATAGTTTGTAACCAAGGACTGTCTCTTTCATTGAAAGCCACCATGGGGAGTACAGAGCAGGCCTTCGCCTATAGAGCTGCTGCATCTCCCGTAGAAGGCCCGTCTACACCTCAAGACAACTGCTGCTACTTTTGCCAATGAGCTAAGGTGAAGCTCCTAGCCCTGGCCCTGGGCTAGATGCCATTCTCAACCCAATGGCCCCCAACCAGCACCCCTGATACTTCATTCCTGACTTCTCTGTGCAGTTTTCTAGCAGCTACTAGATACTTGGAAGATAAGGAATATCAATTTCAGCTTCATATCTCAGACTATGTTTTCCCAACCCCAGAGCTGTGTCTCCGTGCATCTCTGAAGCTCAGCACCCGCCCAGCGGCAGAGTTAGGATAAGCACAGTCAAGCTTCCTGAGTTTCACCTCCCCAGTGACCATGCCCAACGGCAAGGCAGACCAAGGTCCTACAAGGAAGGCTATTTTAAAAAACCAAAATATTCTAGGCAAAACCACACAGATGGACATAAAAAATACTAACTACTTCACTTTACATGTTGGGTGTTGGTAATTGAGGTATGTATCCTTGTGGGTGCACATATCTGATTGCACGTGCACATCTGTAAGTGGGGTAGAGGTCAGAGGTCAACCCTGGGCACCTTACCTTCAGGAGTCATCCACTTTTTTTTCTTGGCAGTTTAACTGATTTTATTGTAAAATCATAACTCCCTTTACACCAATGGGACTCAAAGTATCACTCCAAGAATAAATATGTAAAGTTGTTTGGACATCATATGAATTGATGGCTTAAATCAATTCTGTGATCATTAACTTAATACTACACAGTAATTTCCCATTATAAAATGCTATAAGAGTGCAGTATTAGCTTCAATTTATTGGTAAGTGCTTCTTTTTTTTATTTTTAAATTGTTTTTGAGATTATAATTACATCATTTCCCCCTTCCCTTTCCTTCCTCCAGACCCTCCCATATACTCCTCCCTTACAATCCTTTTAAATTCATGGACTCTGCTTTCATTAGCTGTTATTACAAAGACTTATTAACAAAGACTACACCAATAGGTTGCAAAGGTGAACAAGAAAAGGGGTGGGGGAGTGGTTCAACCTTACACAAAGAACTACAGGCAACTAAGGAATGCTAAGAGTGGGGCAAATTTCCTTCCCCAAAAAAGAGTATGCCAATGGGTTATGTAATATCAAATGTTCATCCCTGAAAACATACAATCAAGTAGCATGTTGCAGACTGAGGGGGTTATGTATACACATGCATACATACATACATACATACATAATACACAAATACATATTCACACGTATATTCAACCTTGGGTTTTGATTTTGGTTTGGTTTTGGTTTTGTTTGTTTGTTTGTTTGTGACATGATCTATGTAGCCCTGGGTGTCCTAGAACATACTGTATAGAATAAGCCAGCCTCGAATTCACAGGTATCACAGCCTCTACCTCCCCAGTACTGAAATTAAATATAGGCACCACCATGCCCAGCCACCTTGTTTTGTGTTTTTTTTTGTTGTTGTTGTTTTGTTTTGTTTTTTGAGACAGTCCCTCTAATTGGCCTGGGTTTCATTAATAAGGCTAAGCTGGCTGGCCTGCAAGCCTCAGACATCTTCAGGTCTTACTGTCCCCAGCACTGGGATTACAAATACGTGGGTCAGCTTTTTTACGTGGACTCCTTTTATGTGGATCAAATTTAGGTCTTCATGCTTGTATAGCAAGCATTTTACTGACTGAACCATCTCCTCAGCCCTGAAAAAAAAATTAACTGCTTCAAAATGAAGATCTCTGTTCAAAAGAAAGAAAAGAAATCAGAGAGAGTATTCAACAAGTAAAGAGTAACTGGGAACAAACTTTAGAGGGATGTTTAACCGGTAACTAATCCACATCTGAAACATAGAAATCATTCTTTTAAGTCAATTTAGAAAATGATAAAACTCAACAGAAAAAAAAAAGGACAAAGGCATGAAAAGGAAGATTAACCATAAGAAATATGAAAAGTAAAACACATATGACAGGAGAATCATCCTTACTACTCATTATGAGACTACAAATTATGAAGACAGGGAAGCACCACCCAACACTCACAGATCCACAAAAGCTAAGGAACATGGTGAGGATGACCAGAGGGTGGACACAGGAGGCACCTGGAGCTCTGCATTCATGCACAAACATTACATGGGTCATTTTTAATCTGATTTTTGATAGTTTCATACAGTATATTTGTATTATATTCTTTCCCATTCCCCAACTCCTCCCAGATCCTACCTTCCTACCAACTCACATTCTTTCTCTCTTAAAAGAAAAAAAGAAGCCATTAGAGAACATGGAGTCCACTTTCTGTTGGCCATCTACTCCTGAGCATGGAGCTTGCTCTAGGGAGTGGTTAATACACCCAGTGTCATTCTATTGAAGAAAACTGATATTTCCTCTCCTAGAAGCTATTATTTGTGCATAGCCTCTTGCCTAGGTGTGTCATCTGTGTCCCCTTCTCCTCCTTGGTGCTGGGATTTTGTCCATCTTGAGCATGTGCAGGTCTTGTGCACAATGTCACAGTCTCTTTAAGTTCACGTGTGTATCAAACCTGCTGAGTCTGGAAAACACTGTCTCCTCGACATCCCCTCTCACCTCTGACTCCTACAATCTTTCTACTCCTTCTTCCATAGTGATTGCAGTCTTGAGGGAAAGCATGTAATAATTCAGTTACATTTTTCAGTTTATTTTTATTTGTGTGTATATGTGCATGCACACATGTGACTAAAGATGTCAAGAGAGTGTGTAGGCTCATTTGGAGCTAGAGTTACAGGGTTTGGGAGACATACATAACACAGGTGCTGGGAATCAATCTCTGGTCCTCTGCATGAGCAGCAAGCACTAACCGATGAACCATCTCTCCAGTCCAGGTTTTGTGTTGGGTTGTTTTTTTGAGCACACTTGATTTTCTATATACCCATACAGTTTACACATTAAATAACATTATAATAAAAGTACTTGATATAGTTTTTTAAATTATTATTACTAATCTTATTACAATCAACCCCAACATTGAATACTCAGAGCTCAGTAGTGTTATCAAAGAATTCCCTGCCTCCCATAATCCTTTTAAGCGTACTCTGTTGTCTGTCAGAGCTTTCCCCTACTCCTGGATGAATCATGAAGTAGGTTCTACGACTTTTCTTGTTAGTATTGATTAGTACAAACTGCTCTTCATTGTCATTATTTGAAACAGCATAGCCTCCATGTGAATCAATAGTTTAGGTCTTTGTAAAACACACCTTTGATCCTGGTTTTAGGCTAACACTGCTCTGATTTGCTCACGGTCTGTGAGGCTCTGGGAGATGGAAGGGCACATGTACTTCCTTATGCTATCTCTGCCAGTGCTTCAGCTTCTCCTCATGCAGCTTGCTAGCTGTGCTTCGGCTCTCCTATGATGGAGCAGTGGGATAGAGAAATAAAACTGGGTAGAGGAAAATATGAATGACTGGCGTCAGTGTGGAGATTTAGCAAGCTTTGGGCTTGGAAGATATAAGCTCTGCCTCAACATACACACACACACACACACACACACACACCTACACTTTGATTTTCCAACTGTGTTTCCATAAGTGGTAAGTCCAGTTGCAGGTCTTATTTTCCTTTATATTCCTCCCACAGCCCTTGGGCATCTGGCATTAGACCTAACTTCTTTAAAGAGGAAGGAAAAAAAAAGAAAAATTTCAGATTACAAAACCTCTCCCTACCCCCCCCCCAGAACAAATGTTTGTTTTTTAAATCACTTTTTCTAAATGGGTCAGTGTGGCAAATATTATATTCAGTAACTAGTCATAATAAACCGTAGGGCACTGGTGGTTAATGGAATTTTTTTTTTAAAGACTAATGATGTTATTTGGTTATTTTGAAAAAATGAATGGAAACAGCTTAAAAGTTAAAACTGAGCCTACAAGAAGCCAAATGGCTCTGTTCAAGGCATGCATCCCAGAGAGATCCTTGGGTATATAGAAGAAGAACGATGATCCTAGTCACAATGATAGCAAAGCTTGAACTATCCAACTCTTCACTGATGGGAAAAGCAAATGCATACATTCTAGTATATTCCACACAATAGAATACTAGAGACTGAAAAATGAATGTAATACAGCTATTCACAGTCACGAGGGCAATCCAAGACCCATATGCTGAATAAGAAGCAGGTCTCAAAAATCATCATCAATACATCTTTTGTTTTGTGCTCAAAAGCAAGAAGAATGAAGCAGCATGCTGTGTAATGCTTCTCAGAAAGAGAAATGAACTTATTCTTTCAAAGTCCAGGGAATGAAATACACAAAGCAGTGGTTATCTTATATTTTTCACTGAGGAGAGTTGAATCTAGGGGCTTACCCACACTAGACTACAGCCCCAGTCCAATAGTTATCTTTATTGGACAGGAGAAGCACCAAGGATAGAGTAAACAGTGCAGGTAGCATCCACCATGCTGGTAAACATTGGTTCTTCGTTGAGATGGCAGATCATATCAGTGTGTGTTCTGTCACTCTACTTTACTATATAGATCATCTATCTCATATTTTACATATAATATGGATATTAAATGTTATTTAACAAAATTAATATGTTAAGAACATGAAGAAACATTATCTTTGGTCCCAAATCTCACTATTCTTCCTAAAATACATTTGTCCTTTAAAAGGATGGTGAGATTGAGTATGGCCAGATGAACTGTGGTGGTAAAGAAGATGTCTGTGCCAACTCATCATCCTCTGTCCGTGCTGGAGATTGGTTATAAGGCAGAACAAGCCCAACCCTTGCTCTTATAGAACTAGGAGTCTAAGAGATGACCTGGGATTTGGAAGTATGAGGTTCCTCCTCGATCCCATTCCTCTCTAGCAAGAAATCTTCATTTTCTTCCCTTTCTGTTCTAAGTCTTATGAGAAGAGACAGTGGGTGAGGATGAAGGATCTTTAATACAGTCTCCTCGGGTCCAGGGTCATCCCATCAAACACATATGCCTCTCCAGCAATAATGACCACTGAAATGTTCCCTTTGGACAGTAAAGCCCAGAGAACTTTCTGTAAAGCTCTCTGAGGTCATCTGCTGATAATATGACTGTTGGAACTTGAATGCTGATGCCATTGTTGAAATAGGAATTAAATGACTTAAAGGTGTGGTTAATTTTTTTAAACTGCCTTTGGCAATGTGACATGTGTCCCAGGCTGTTTCCTTCTCAATGTTCTGCTGTGTTTATGAAACGAATACCTCGTCTCCCCTATGCATCAGGCCTCTGTGTCCCTGCCTGTCAGGGTCTGATGATAGCAAGCCTGACCTCAGGACAGGGAAGTGGTGATTGATGGCCTCTCTCCACTGTCAAAATACGGAGAACGTTTACCCTCCCCCATGCTGAGGGGAAAGCCGTCCTAAACTCCAACTTTAGATACAAAACCTAATTCTGAACCAGACTAAAGGGAAACTGAGGGATAGGACTTCCTGAGAAGAAGTATTTAAGGGTTGTAACAGGAGACAGAAAGTTCCAGAAGTGCTTCTGGCAATGGGAGTCTGAAAGAAGCATGTGTTAATACTTGGCATTAATTATCAGTGTCATAGATTCAGGAATCACCTGGATAGAGGGCCTCCAGGTATGGCTGTGGGGGATTATCTTTACTGTGTTAATTGAGGTGGGAAAGCTGCTTGCTCACTGTGGATGCCACCCTTCCAGGCTGGGATCCGGAGTATGAAAGTAGGGGGAACCTCAGAGTAGCAGCAGGTATTCATTCCTTTGTGCTTCCTGATTGTAGATGCAATCCATCCAGCTGCCTCAAGTTCCCACTACCTTGATTTCTCTGTCATGCTTCACTGCACCCTTAGATACCAGCTAAAATAAATCCTTGCTCCATTAAATTGTTTTTGCTAGGGTATTTTTATCACTAGAAGCAAACAGAAAATGAAGGACATGGAGTCACCTTTCTTCTCTAGAGCTTGTGCTAAGGATTCTCCATGACAGTGGCAACGTTCCACATCTTCTTGTCAAGATGACAGCCATGAACTTTTACCCTCCCATACTTTACCACCCTGAGGAGTATGTGTCTCCTAAGCACTTGAGATTTAGCTGTCCAGAATATTATTTTCCCATGTCCCAAGAGGTTAAAGCCAAATATAAATAAAGTCATTTATAAATTCAGTGATAGTGGATTATGTAGGTAAGATCAAATAGTACATAAATTATGTTTCTGCATGTTATTTCAAGCATAAGTAAAAAGTAAGATTGACAATTCTGTTGGCGTACATAGCAAAATAAAGCATTAAAATATCAATAGTAGTCATTCTGGGTGGCAAATTTTTTGTTAATTTTACTTCTTCTATACTTCTGGTTTTTTTTTTCAATTTTTCTATACTGATTATTCTACATTTAAAAAGGTCTTATTTAAATGATGTTCTGAAGAACTTTAAATAACATGGAAAATGTATTTTTATTACTAAGCCAGAAAGCAAGATATGGTATCATACATGTAAGTTCTAGCAAACTTACCTAAATCATATGTAGAGAAAAGATTGAACAGTTGCAACATAAATGAAATTAATTTTTCTACTATATTACTCTTTTGTAAGCTATCTTTTTTCAATTAAACATGTATTGCTTTCTAAACTAGGAGAAAACAGAAAGGAAAATGAAATTTCTGCAGTATCGGAATAAGATTCCAGCCCCAGCACAGGCAGAAGCTTCTCCCAACCCCAGATTCACAGGACTCCGCCCTCAGGCATACTCTAAGGGGGTCAGAGCAAGCTCTGGCCTTCCTGACCTTTCTATTTCTCCAATAGATGGCTACTCACCCATCTTCTAAGGGCTACCTTTTCTCCTTTGTTCCCCTCCTACCCCATTACCTCAGCCATGCATTGAATCAGATCAATAAATAAAAAACAATTGATCTTTTTGCTTCCTTCTCTGAATGATATTGATCCTTCTGAGATGCTCCCAGGAATCAAACCAGAGAGTAAGTATACTGCTTCCCTTGGATGCTATATTACCAAGCTCTCTGTCCATGCTTCCAATGATTTCAAGATCTCTGTACAGTGTGCTTTCAACTTAGAAGATATATTGCCTTTTCCAGCTCATGGGTATCAGGCAGGGTTCCTACTGTCGGACTTCACCAAATCCAGCCTCTGACCACTTCGAGCCAAAACACAGGGTGAGAGGTCAGAAGCCATTGGCAGCTGGTTGAACAACCTCCATTGTGCACCTTAGGAGCACTCGCTTGACAATGGACTATCTTAAACAGTTACATCTCTGTAGAGAAGTTCATTCTTTGCAACTCAAAACAGATTTCTCAGAGCTTAACAAGAACTAGAGTCAAGAGGGAACTCCACCAAACTGCCTCTCTCTGGAACTCCATTCCACACCTTGGTATTTATAGACTTGACAGTTGTTATTTTGACTCCAAAAGTCCATTACAGGAGTAATCTACAATAAGATCAAGGCATACATTCAGATTGTTAATGCAGTGTAATTGACAAGGCCAAACAAAATAGAGGATATGTTGACTATAAAACACTCACTTAGAAGGGAAACTGAGGCACTAGCCCAAGGTCAGAAAGTTGGATTTCAAGTCTGTCTCACATTGCTATGGTTAAGGACTGGGCTTGGTATTTTGAATGAAATGAGCCTTCATGGAAGGCCATGATCAAGTGGTTTCATTTGTTCAGTCTCTAGTGTGGGCTTCCTAGCTGTATTATAACATGGTACAGAAGGTTAGAAGGAACTGGGCACATGCAGAAGAGATTCAAAACATGGGGTGATCTAGCCTGAGGAAATAATACAGTCTCCCAAAAGCTAAATAGAACTCCTGCTGAAGATCACTGAATATCTATGAAGATTCTGGTGCTTCGTACCCTGTCTACCACTGTGTGGGGAGCGCTATTTAAGATGGCGCCTGGCATGAGTGCCAGACGCCTCGAGTGTGCTGGCGCTAGGCTACACTGCGCATGCATTTTGCTTATTCATCGTTACATAAGATCAGGCCATGTGATGTATGGGTTCAGCACAATCCAGAATGACTTCGTGGCAGATTCTGGTTGGAGGAGATACAGAGATTTAAGGGCTGGGAACGAAGGATCAGGGCTTTTGGCATCAAGTTAAGGTTCCTGAATAAACTGCTTTGAGAAGAACTTCGCGTGGTGTCGCTCCTTTCTGCGGGTCAGATCCGGGAGCGACACTACTGGACACTGCCATCCTGGGGAACTACACTTCCAGTATGTGAACCTTTGAGACACAAACTGTATCCAAATACAACAGGAACATCAGGCATGTGAGAACAAGATGATTATCTTTATTTATTAACATGTCATCATTTCTTGATATAGTGATCTCTTCCACAATGGCTCCCACCAGTTATTAGCCTCCCACCATTGTGAAACACTCCCAATACACTCGGTTTACTTTGCCCTATTTGGCCCTCATTTGTGTAGTAAGCATAAAGAAGAAGGAACAGACAGAAGAACAAGGTGCTCAGAAGAGGATGAGTCAGGAAGGAAAAAGTGGGAAGAAGCAGGAAGAGACCAGTGAGAGGCATTCAGCAAGAGTCATTTCAAGAAGCAAAACTTTACCAAGTTCGCTGGCTGGTGGTAAAATTCCATCATTACAAAGTCATTCCTATAGCAAAGATCTACTAAAGTACAAATGCCTTGATAACACATTAAAAGGAAGCTGGGGTATTATTTGGCACCAAGGTTCCTCCGGAACTTTTGAGATAGGACAAAAGGCACTGTGAGCCAGAAGGGGGCACCAGCAGGGTTGGGGCCAAGGGCTCTGAGTTCCCCACCACGTGCATCTGAAACCCAACCCTACCCTTTCCTTTCACTTTTAATTTGTTTTAGTTTCTCCTTTTCTTCCTCCTGCTTTCCTTCTCTATCCTTCCCCCTTCTACACTGATAAGTCCCCCACCCCTCACTCCAGTCTAGATGGCTACAAGTCTCCCAACCTGCCACAGAAATTCATGGGACATATGTTCCAAGACCCTTGATAAGACAGTTTTCTAATAAGCTGTCCATGGACACTATTCATTCTAGCAATGTTTTCTTCCCTGATCCTTTTCTTCTTTCTTATTCCATTCTTCTTTCTGTGGATATTTATTAAACACCCATTTATGTACAAGGTGCTCAAAGTTATAAAGACAACCCATAAACCAAGTCATCATTTTTCTTTTGTTCAAAATCTACCTGGAAATCAAAGCTAAAGGTTAGAGCAACAAACACCCACGGTGAACTCTGGCCATTGCTATGGTTTGAATGAGTACCAAGCATGTGTCGATGTGCTTGAAGCTTGGTCACCAATCCACACACAGTTCTGTTGGGAGATGAAAGAGAACATCTAAGAAGCAGGACCTAGTTAGATAACTCCTAGTCACAGAAGGACATTCCCTTAAAGGTTATGGCTCCTCCTCCTTCTCACTCTTCACTTGCCAGTAATCACACGGTAAGTAGCATGCCTCTGCCATGATGGACAGGCTCACAAGCCCAAAAGCAACAGAGCCAACCAACTATGGACTGAAACCTCCAATGCTCTGAGACAAAGCAAACCTTTTCTCTATTTAAAAGTTATAAACTCAACTACTTTGCTATAGTAATGGAATGTTGACTAATATGCAAACATCCTTTGACTCTTCCATTTCCTTCTCTCAGGAGATTACAAGCAATTGCATGGAGTGTCTCAACAGATAAAATACAACTATTCATAAAATGTAAAATCCTTATTTTTCCCCTTACAGCCTTGAAGAAATGTGTATTCTTTTGTCTAGAGATGCATATTCATTGGCACCCTACTAAGAACTCAGAGAAAAACCAAGTGGTATTATTAAATATATCAGTAAAAGTGGTTTCAAAATCTACAGAATGTCTATTTCGTATTTTGATGTTTTGGCAAATGCACCTTAGAAATTGTGTTATAGGATCACAATTTAGATTAAACTGGATTCATTATTCTAATTTAATATAATAGAGTATTTAGGTATATTGTAGGTTTTGTTTTCTCTAGCTCAAAAATTTAAAAAGACTTTTCAACAACAACCACAAAAGATTGATTTTCCCCTAGAACTTCCACTGTCTAATAATTACTGTGTCACTCAAATTAGAGTTGCACCAAGGACATGTATGTATATTTGAGAGGCAGCACGTTATGCTACAGAGAACATTAAATTGACAGTCCCAAGGTCTGGGTTCTCATGGCAATATCACTATTTATAAAGCCTATGCCTCCTTTTAATTAAGGTCTTTTTGGTAGCTGGCATCAAAAACCAGCTCTAAATAGGATTTATTTATCTTAATAATAATTCTTTGGAAGGACACAGAACTACATCAGGAAACTTACGTGACAAGAAAACAAGGGACTGGTTCTGGCGCTCAGCCTCAGGGGACCATGAGGCTCCTCCCCATGGGGCAGCCTAACCTTAAAAATACCAGGGTCTGCATCTCTTTTGAATGTCAGTCTCATGACAGAGACCATGTGCTTTCTCAGCACTTTGGCCAGAAAATATTTATTTTGACTCATGACTTCTGAGGGTTCCGTCTGTGGTTGACTGACTATACTACTTTGGGCCTGGGATGAGCTGAAGATCATGGTGATAAAAGCTTTTTCACATTATAGTAGCCAGGAAATAGAGGGAGAGCCAGGAAACAAACACAAGAGGAAGGGGCCAGAGACAGATATCTCCAAGACCCTATCCAATAACCTACTTCCACTTGCTACATCCTCCCTCCTAAACTCTCCAGAACTTGTCCCAAGACAGTGCCATCAGCTGGGCACCAGATATTCAACACACTTGTAGGGGGTTATTTCATATTCAGACTATTACTCAAAGAAAGACAGCCAGGTGTCACAGGGTTCTAATTGAGAAGCTCAAGAGAGTAAAATGACAGCTCAGTTGAGGCTAGGATGTCTTCCCCTATGTCATATTCATCCCCAGAAAAGAGTGACATGTTAACAGTCTGGAGGCCAACTCTAAGAGAACTCATTCACACAGGTAAATGTCTCAATCCTCGGTTCTGTTTAAAGTCAGAAGTTGGACCATATTATTCCTAAGGCCCTTCTAGCTGCTACTGCTTCATCTTCACCATTTTCTTCTTTCTATATGTGCATGTGTGTACATCTCTATGTTGGTGTATGCATGCATATATGGAGGCCATAGGTCAATTTCAGGTATTGTTCCTCAGGAGTTGTCCGTCTAGGTTCTTTGGTTTTGAGACAGGTCTCTCACTGGCCTGCCTAGTCCCAGGGACTCAGCTTTCTCTGCCTCCCCCATATTAGAAGTGCAAGCTCACACCACCACACCTCCACTTGGCTTCTTTAAGGCAAGATTTGGGAACTCATGCTTGCATGGCAAGCACTTCACCAACTAAGCCATCATCATAGCTCATTTCTACTTCTTGATCTTGTGCCTAATGGTTTCCAGTGCTTCTTGGCAGTACTCATGAGAATCTTTGGGCAACTTTCAATATTTCCAAAAACACAACAGAAATAGTTTGTTGGAGATAAATTTGCTTAGTTATATTAAAACATCATGTTTTGATTTATAGCCCAATGAAAAAGCAATGGTCAGAGACTAATCAAAAGCTCTGACTGGCAGTTGATTTTGATTAATAGAAGGTAGAGACATAATCATTATTGACTCAATAGAAGTTGATTGAAAAAATGTCTTGTGAGATTCCTTAGAAGTGAAGAGCACTGGCATCCATAAGCGGTGTTTTGAAGGGAGATTAATTTACCTGTGGGAAGTTGTAATAAGTTCTCTTCACATAAACCTAGAGATATCTAATGAGAATTGCAGGAACTAAGGAATTTATGGCTGCCTCTAGTAAGTCCCTAGAATAACAAGTCCATACACATTGATGTCAACATCCGAAGTGAGTTAGAAGAAACTCTGAAGGCTTTTGGTATAAGCCTTTCATTTCAAACTATCAATGCATTTGCTTTTAAGGAACATGAAAGAACCTCAAATCTGATAGGCTTCCATTCTTCTTTCTTATTGTATAGACATGAGGATAAAAGTATAATAGAATGACACACAGGTCCTCTGCAAAAGCACTGCATACTCTTAAATACCAAGCCATCTCCCCACCCACATCATATGTTCTTGTGTCTTAACTATTCTGGGTAAAGTTTGGTCTAGATATTTCCTGTGCCGTCTGGATCACCAAGAGACCCAGCTTCCAGTGAATGTTGAGCTAGCATTGGCCCCTCTGTGGTAAATGCTCTACCATGGTCATCCACTTGGCCCCCAGACTTTCAATTTCATCTTCCATGAACTGAGACCCTGAAGATGAGGCTAAGGCTCTTTTCCGGTTCTCATTTATTGCATTTCAAAACTAGCCTAGGCAATTATTAATATACAGTATTTCTTTAATCTCCAACAACAACAAAAATAACCATTTCATCCAATTTTATAAGAGAGATAACTGTTACAGTCTGAATGTAAAGTGATTCCCCATAGACTTATGTTTCCAAATACTTGAGTACTATTTTGAAAGGTTGTGAAATTCTTGGGGAATAGCACCTTGCAATAGTAACCCATTGCAGATATGGGTTACTGTAGGTAGACCTTTATGGTTATACCTTGACCATAGCTTTGATTCAACTCTTTGTTACCTGATTGGCTCCATGAGAGATGACTTCCATTGTTATGTACCAAATCACTCTAGCCCCCATGCTCCTGCCACCCATAAGAGATAGTACCCTCTGAACTGTGAACTTAAAGAAATTCTTCTTCCTTGCAGTTAGTTTCTGTCAGGTATTTTGGTCCCAGTGATGAGAAAAGCAACTGATGTACTGATACAGAGGGAGACCAAATCAGGAGAGAATAATCAGAAGACTGTATCAGGAAAGGCTCTACATGCCTGGAACACACAGGTGAGGGATGCCTCCCACAGTCCTGGCTTCAGCTGTTTCTCCACAACCAAAGCAGACATTTGTATGTGCAGCTCTTTCCCCTGACATCATCCCTAATCACCTAAGTTGCTTGCTTCTAAATTACATGTAATTTGTCTTCATGCTTCTAGAACTGGAGATGAGACCATGTACCTTCCAGGTATAAATTCCTTGAGGACCCTAGAAGGAGGCAAGCATGTTTCATCACGGGTGTCCCTGGGGTTAGATGTATAAATGGTGCTTCCCAGAAAGCAGGACAGGGAAGAATAAAACTCTTAGCCTCTCCCCTCCCCCAGATAACTGTATGAAAATTGATGAGCTAGGAAATAGAACCTAGAGACAAAGACTAAAGGAACACACAATGAAACAGAAACATTCCTTTCCCATGGAACTCTTGGGATTTTACATGTTTTACAAGCAAGGTACTGAGTGACTGCTCCAATTACTTCATAAGAGTGTTTGTATAGCAAACAGATTTGGAAAATAATGAGTGGAATATTAGTGGCTACTGCCCATTATGAAGGATTTGGGCTCCCTAATGCAGGCTTGCTTTTCTACAAAAGAATTCAGTGTGTGTGTGTGTGTGTGTGTGTGTGTGTGTGTGTGTGTGTGTGTGATGAATGAGGTGATTCAAGTGAGAAATATCCCACGTAAGTTCAGGCATTGAATACATGGTCCTTCTCCAGTTGGTGGCACTGTTTGGGAAGGTTATCGAACCTTTAGGAGGTACAACCTAGTTGGAAGAAGTTAGTAAATCATTGAGAGTAGGATTTAAGCATATATAGCCTCTCTCCACTTCCATGTAGAAGAAGCCAAACAAAGCTTCATGTTTGTGGTTAAAGATGGGCTCTCTCAGCTTCCAGCTCTAGTTGTCTACTGCCATGCTTCCCCACCGACACCATTATGAACAGTCCCTCTGGAACCAGAGTCACAATAAAACCTTTCTGTAATACGTTGCTTTGGTCATGGTGTCATCTGGCCATTTTCACTCCCTCATATGGAAACCTAGCTACCACATTTTGGTCCAGAATCTCATGACTTCCACCAACTTCAAACAATAATAGGTTGTTGTCACATTTTAATTCATGTAGTACCTTACCCCTTCACAGCTTTTGATATTAATAGATGTGAGAACAGCCTTCATGAAAAAGAATCCTATCCTCAGAGAAAGGTTGATAAACTTTATTCCTCCCTTCATAAGAATTTAAAACTTTTTTAAACTTTTAAAGAGAGATGGGGACCCAAGCTTTTGGAATATTAAATTTATGAAAGTTTGTTTGGCTTTCCTAGGACAACTTTGAAACTTCTCATCCCAGAAGAATTTTTTTGAGACAGAATTTTACTGTCTGTAGATGACTTGGAACTCAATATGTAGACCACGATGGCTTCGAACCTACAGAAATCTATCTGCCTCTACCTCCTGAGTGTTCAGGTTAAAGGTATGTGTCACCACAAAGTGTGTTCCAGAAGATTTGAAGGCTAATGTTGATGCCTAGCCACATGATGCAGGTGAGCACAAAGCCAGACTCTCACGTGACTCTTGTAAGGCCACAGTGCCCTACAACACAGCCCGCCCACACACAAGCCTCTAGCTTTGAAATTGTTCTATATGAAGTGTCCACAACACTTTCTCCAATGCATTGTCTTTACATGAGTCAACCCTAGCACAAAGTCTACATGACTCCTATTACCCTGCAGCACCCTGGCATTGTTAGAAAGTAAGCCCTCCCACTGCAGCTGTTGGCCTTCTACAGAAGATGCTGATGAGAAGCTGATTCTGAGGGAGAAGAAATTGAAACATCATCTAAGTGTAGACTGACCCCGCCCACCCAGATGTGTGTGTGTGTGTGTGTGTGTGTGTGTGTGCCCTCTCCACAATCAGACTAGCCCCCCTTCCTCTGTCTTCTCTACAATGTCCTCACAGGGATGTCTTGAGAATGACTCCATAAGGAAGTAGCAGACCCAACCAGTCATTGTTTCCCATTTTTGTGATTGCATGGATCTTTCCCCCCTTTAAAGCACTGTCTCCCTTGATTCTATTGAAACCCCAATACTTGGGAGAATTAGTAGACTTATCTTACATGTAAAGACATTGACGCTTAGATGGATTAGTGGCAATGCTTGAGCAAGGCTGCTGTCATGTGTCATTCTTGAAAATAGAATTCTAATATCTGATTCCAGTTCCAAGATGCTTTCTGCTGGAGAAGGTATATGCTACAGGAACTTATACCTCAAGGGAATTCCTAAGGGAATGTATATCCCATGAAAACATGTCCCCGTTTCCCTTCTATTGCTTTGATAAAGACCATGACCAAAGACAACTTGGGAAGGAGAGGGTTTTTGTCCACTTACAGGCTATAGTCCATCATGAAGGGAAACCAAAGCAAGAACTCAAGGCAGGGAGCTGGAGGCAGGAACCGAAGCAGACAGCATACAGGAGTACTGCTTACTGGCTTATTATCTATGGCTTGCTCGGGTACTTTTCTTTTTTTTTTTTAATTTTTATTTTCAGCAAGTCAAAAAAATTTAAAAAGCATTCAAACAGAATAAAATGAAAAGAAACAAACAAGCAAAATACCAAGGGTCCCAGAAATAGCTGCCCAGGGATTGACACAACCCATAGTGACCTGGGTCCTCCTATGTCAATCATTAATCAAGAAAATATTTCACAAAATTTCCTATGGGCCAATATGATGAAGTTATTTTCTCAGTTGAGGTTTCCTCTTCCCAAATGACTACAGTTAAAGTGTCCAGTTAACATCATCAATATCACCATCATCATAATTCGCACAGGTGTACCACCACAGGAAGGCATGCCCCATAGAAAGGCATGCTGTTTGAAAGGCATGACCCACAGAAAGACATGGCCTATAGAAAGACATGCCCCAAAGAAAGATATGCCCAATAGAAATCCATGAACCATAAAAAGATATGCTCCACAGGAAGGCATTCCCATAGAAAGATATGCTTACAGGAAGGTATACCTTACAGGAAAGTATACCTTAACAAGTGAACTCTACAGAGGGTAGCCACAGACAAGATGTTCCCACTTTGTAAAAAGACAAGAACCAAGCTACTTGTCCAAAGTCATATATTACACAAGCTATAGTGGGATAAGAGCCAGATATAATGATTCTAGAAACTGTGGTCCAGCTGCTTGTCAACAACTTTGCCTTGCTTGAATGGATGGCAATTGGTGTTTAGAAGAGTTGGCACTGAGAGGATCGACATGTAACTTAGCTGGACATCAAAATACCACATTTTATACATGAGGACCAATGAAAGGATCCATCTGTCGTTGATCCCTCACAACACAGGTTCCCATTCTGCTTTACTATGGTGATCAGGCAACGGTTTTTTGTATTAAACCAATTAGAATTTGGGTCCTCAACTCTATA
This sequence comes from Mastomys natalensis, assembly GCA_021653895.1. Taxonomy (NCBI): domain Eukaryota; kingdom Metazoa; phylum Chordata; class Mammalia; order Rodentia; family Muridae; genus Mastomys; species Mastomys natalensis. Next base: position 725,672 of record JAJTUV010000278.1, read on the forward strand.
TTTCTTCTATATTTCTATATGAAATCTAGGATAAATGGCTTACCATCTCCCCATCATCAGTGTTCTTTTCTGTGAAATGGATGATGATATAACCACCTTCTCTCAATACTATAAAAAAGCAGGTATGCATATTCATTAAGTAGAAGTATGAGGAGGGGAGTTGGTACTCAGCAAGAGGTTCTGGAGAAAAGAGAAGAAAAGTGACTGGCAATGAAGATTGCCCCAAGAGACATAAGCCTGCTACCCAGAGCACACTGCTGAGATCAGGGATGGACCTTCTGGGAGGCCGCTGCTCCTGTCTTACCAGTCCAAGCAGGCTTGGCTGCCAGGAAGTCTTGGAGTTTTGGAAAACAACATGAGTCAACAAAGTCTGCCCACTGCCTTCCGCTCTGGGATGTATTTCAGATTGCTGTGGTTCCCAGCTCTGTCTGTCAAGCCACAGGGCTCCAAGCCTGCTCCAGTATCCATTCTCACTAGAAAGCTGTGTTTGCTGTTAGTTGAGGCAGTGGGCTGAACCCAAGAGAGACATTCAACAAAAAGATGAGTCTAATACTGGACCCTGCTTCTCTGTGCTTGGGAGATTAAGACATTCAGCCATGCCAAGGAAGCCTAGAGGAAATCATTCTAAACCACTTCAGCCATTTTATCTAAGGTACTAGTGCCATGGTATTAGTAGAAAATACAGTAGCTGGATCCTTTGGTTTATAAAGGCTGGCTTGAAATTCGAAGAAATATGTTGTCTGTCCACATGATTAGCTCGATCTGTGTGCCTTTGCGTGAAAAAGTACATGTGTATGCAATGTTGCATGTGTATGTGGTCACATGTGTGTATATGTGTACAAGCATAGATGTGGGTGTAGAGGCCAGAGGTTGACAGCAAGTGCCTTCCTAGACTGATCTTCATCTTATATATTGAAGCAGGTTCTCCCACTTGAACCCACAGCTCCCTGGTTTGGCTAGTCTTGTTAGCAAGCTTTTTCCAGGGTCCCCCTATTTTTACTTTCCAAAGTACTGTAATTCCAGGCAGGCATAAAGGCCTGCCTGGAGTTTATATGGGTACTTGGAATTCTAACTCTGGTCCTCACACCTGTACTACAGGTGCATTATACAATGAGCTGTCTCCCCAACCTTGAGCTCACTCTTTAGATATTTTTCTCGGACTGCTGGGTGACAAAACTGAGGAAATATGCAAAATCCCGCAGTCCTTGGGTTCTCAGTAAGGTCTGGGGCCACTGATTACAAACACAAACTGTTTGTTCAAGAGAAAAACATCAGAAATCAGTTCCGTGAATTGAACCTTAAAAATCAGCTGCACCTTCTAGAAGAGCAAAAGTGAGACTTACACCATTCCAACGCTCTTGATCCTGACCATGCCCTCCCCGCTCCACACATCATACCCTGGCCCTTCAAACCAACCCCACTCTCAGCATCCTCCTCCATCACTTTTTCTTAGTTGTTTCATTTGTTCCCATCAGGACTATGCTTCTCCTGTAGTACTGCCCCGGGTCTCCAGTATCCTGTACCCCAGCCATTCATTACCTGGTCATGCCCACATCTCAAATGCAAGTGCCCTGGGTACAAATCCAGCATTCTTCCTAGCACAGCCCCACATCTACTGTAAGTTTTCCTTCTTGAAGCTGAATGGTTTGGGAGTATTGAATCCAAAATCTCACACCGTTGCCAGAGAAAGAGAAAAGTAGTTTGTGACTAATCATTGTCCAATCCACTTTTCTGGAAGGAAACTTTGAAAGAACAACAAACCCTCTTGAAAGAGGTCAAAGGGACATGGGTAGAAGCATTCTGAAGGCCTTTTGGAGAAACTGGAGAGTATCTAAAAGAAGTCACTTGCCTGACTAGATAGAAGGGGAAAGTTTGTGAATAGAAATTCTTCTGGCTCTTAAGTTATATGTTTTTAGGACTCATGGAACTCAGGAAATGAGGGTGATCTGACCTGAAACTCAAACTTCCTGATGGTCTAAGTTATAGACAGATAGAACCAGATGAAGAGGGGGAAGAAGGAGGAGGAGGAAGAGGAGAAGGAAGAGGAGGAAGAGGAGTGGTACAAGGAGGAGGAAGAAAAGGAGGAAGTGGGGAGGAAGGAGGAGGAAGTAAGTAAAGGGTTTCTGCTGTATCATGAAAGTCTACAAACGACATGTCTGAGATTCCCTAAACAGTAAAAACAAAGTAAAAAATCAAGAGAAAACACAAGGCAGAGACCAAATGGCCTGACCTCAGAAGCATCATCTCAGCCAGGATGCTAAGATGAGGAGGTCTTAATGGGAACATTATTGAACGTAAGAAAGAAAATCCACCTGTGTTTTAGAGTCACTTCACAGTTAACCTCAAAGGCCATGCCCAACCAGGATCATTGACTCGCCTTCTAAGCAAACTTCTTCAGTTCCTCCCCAGAAAAGATAAAAAAAAAAACATGGTCAGACACAGCAGCTCTGCTGGAGGAAAGTGCAGGCATAGCCCTCCTTCCCATGCTAGTCCTGTTAAATCAGGAGTTTATTGGAAGTGAGCATTCTGTACCGATAAGACTCAGGCACCCTGGGGTAGCCTGTTTCCTGCATGGAAGGAGAGGTATGAGCCTTGGGGCTGATGGGAAAGGTTGGAGGCACAGAGAACTGTCCTTCCCTTTCTTTCCCCATCTCCCTGCTCATTGTCCCCTGCTAATGAAAATAAGCCTGCACAGCTTCTTCTGCAGCCCAAGAATTCGTTCAGAGCAATTTGAACCCAATTGAATGAACAGGAATAAATGAGTAGATATTGCAGTTTATGGCTGGCTGCTCTGAGACCCCAGGCAGTGATTAGAAGACCTCGGTCCTTTTTATGCCCACAGCAAGACGACGGTAAAATCTAGCCCAGTTAAGAACTTTAAACCAGTGTTGCAGTGGTGAGGAATAGAATGGGTAATTAGAGTCTGTGTTAATACTAGGGCGGTGGCTTTGCCACCCGGACCTGAGAAATCATTTGGTGATTGAGTAAAAGATGGAACCAGTGGGTGGCTGTGATTGCTTTGTTAGGTCCATGGAAAGACAGGGATGAAGTGTCCTTTCAGGGGGGAAAGACAATTGTTACTTCTGGTCGACCTTGGCTGTTGCAGGTCTTGTCCCAACACTTGCTCCTTCTCCTTGAGCAGCAGAGAAACCAATTGTAGCACATATGTGCATTCCCTGGAATGGTCTTGGGCACTTGCCCACAGTTCCTTTGCTTCCTCCACCCTGGGAAGCAGGTGATAACAGTGAGCATCTCAGAGATGCACGTTCCCTCCTCCCCAAGATGAAAAGAAAGGGTAAGTTTGCATTGATCCCTCCCTAATCTGTCACCAGCTCTCCCCTGTGGACAAGGACATTAATTTAAAAAGTGACCATTCAGAGTCCTGATATTATCTGTGATTTTGGAATAAGCTCTGTGTATTCAACCCATGGCCCACAGGCCAGGCTACCTGTAATCATCAAAATAGCAATGAGTATAGATAGCCCAACATAAAACCACAAGCTTACTTAAAGCATTATGAGTTGGGTTGGGTTTTGTTTTGGGTTTTTTTTTGCCATTTTTTCTGTCACTTGATTGTGTAGTTTTCATGTGTGAATTCTACAGATGGCATCATATCACAATAGCAAAGGTTGTACATACCTGGATGAAAGGTTTTTTCTAAATCAAGTAAACACCTTGCTTTGAGAGGTAGGTCCTTAGTTTTGAACTTGGAGCTAAAGGAGATGTTGGGCAGATGTGGGTGACCTTGACTGAGCATCTGAACCTCAGTAAACCATTTTTGGAAGAGGCCCCTGGGAACGATACAGATAGAAGAAACACAATCTTTATTAGGACACCCTATATCCTTAGGCATTTTGCTCCCCTCCACTGTTCTGAGAATAAAATCAAAGATAGTGTTTTCTCTCAAACTCCCACCACACACATACTTTGTTCTGCTTTGTAGATGCTGCATTGCTGCTATAAAAATGACTGAGGGCTGGTTTCCTGCTCTTAAGAAACAAAAAGTCTTACAATGGAGATAGATCAGCAAACACATTTCTTCCTGTACCACAGAAAAGACTGTGTTGAAAGTAGATGCGGGGTGTTATGGGAGCAAAGAAGAATGGTACCCAATCCTGCCCCAAGGCATGATGTGAGCTATATCCTGCAAGACAAGGAACAGGGACGAACCATAATGAGCAGAACACAGGGGTATTGCTCAGTTGGAATGTGAATGTGAGTGTCCATGCCGAGCATGGACAAAGCTTTGCTCCTCAGCGCTACACAAATGGAGTTAGCAGTGTGTGCCTATAATCCAAACACTCTGAGGAGTGGAGGCATGAAGTTTCAAAGTCATCCTCAACTGCATAGCCATGAAGTTCAAGGTCATCCTCAACTGCATAGCCATGAAGTTCAAGGTCATCCTCAACTGCATAGCCACGAAGTTCAAGGTCATCCTCAACTGCATAGCCAGTTTGAGCTCAACTACTTGAGACCCTTTCTCAAAACAAAACGAAAAAGGAAAAAGATGTACAAAAAAAACAGCAGGGGGCGGGGGGAAGCGTGGGTCTGGAAACCCACCTGGCTCATGTGGAGAATCACTGTCAGCCCAGGCTTATGCAGAACTAAACGTGTGGGCAGATGGGCAGCTGAGATGAAGGCAACATCCATAGACACCATAGCCGGAAACAGGACTTCATCCAATAAGCAATGAGATCTTTAGAAGGGGTTTCGAACCAGCAGGTGAGGGCTGAGGGAATGGGTGGATGAGTAGCCAGAGTTTAAATTTGGGAGCACAGATTTAAGAAAGCCTGAGTCAATGTTATGGTTTGCATATGCTCAGCCCAGGGTATGGCCCTGTTTGAGTAGGTGTGGCCTTGTTGGAGTAGGTGTGTCACTGTGGGTGTGGTCTTTAAGACCCTCATCCTAGCCGCCTGGAAGCCAGTATTCTGCTAGAGACCTTCAGATGAAGATGTACAACCCTCAGCTCCCCCTGCACCATGCCTGCCTGGACGCTGCCATGCTCCCACATTGATGATAATGGACTGAGCTTCTGAACCTGTAAGCCAGTCCCAATTAATTATTGTCCTTTACAAGACTCGCACTGGTCATAGTGTCTGTTCACAACAGTAAAACCCTAACTAAGACAATCAAGTTTGGGAGCTATAGCCTGAGTCCCATCCAGCTGAGACCCAAGGAAAAGAGCTTCTGAATCTTCAAGGCAGTGAGTTTGTTTTTGAGCAGATGTGGGTCATGATGCAGTTCAAAAGCAAACGGTTGCTAGGCTGCTGGCTCGGATGACACTGAGTAAAGAGAGAATGGGCCTGCCACATGAGACTAACTGCAACCAAGAGGCTTTGGGGTGTCCCATTGGAGACATTTCCAGATGTTAAATCTCAGACCCTTGATGCTATGCAGTTGGATGGCTTAAAGATGACATCCAGGATCTCTAAGCTTTAATTTCCCTCAGTTTGACCTGGCTCCTCACTCCTCAACTCACTTCTGCAACTAGGTTGCAGAGACCAAATACACTTGGGTATTTGTAAGTAAAGCCACTATATAAATTCAATGAGTGTAGAGCCTCAACAGTGGATGTTCTCAGGTTTCTATTACTGCAAACTATCTAAAATGGCGAGCTTATTTGGAGAAAGGTCTGTTCGCCATGAGTTACAAGTTGCATTTGAAAGAAATTCACATTGAAAGGTGCTGTTTGCTTGGCTTTAACTCATTTCCTGAGTGCTGCTGTGAAGTGGCAGACACATGTCATACAGTATATGAACATCTTACAGGGACCTGGGAGGCCACTTGGTTTGATGCCTACATACATGCAACTACCATGACCAGAGAGTGAAAGGTATGCCACAGAGGACCATGGTCAGCAAATGGCAAGCAGGGCAAGCATCAGAACCCTGACTGAGCCCACTTGTTAAGGTTGGTATAGACTGGGAACCAAGGCCCTCCTCCTGAGTATGGGCCACTGTTCTAAATAAAGAGAGAGATTTGGAATAATGGTTGTGAAGCTCTCTCAAGTTTCAAAGACTTAGAAATATATGTGGCCTAGACTAATGAGTCTCTCCCTCTTTATTTTGGGGCCAGAACATTTTCCAGAGTTAAATAATGCAAGACAGAATATGGATGGCATCAGTGACTGAGAGCAGCAGGCTCGAGATGTGCACTGTGAATAAATTATAGCACTTGGGCAGAGTGGGGTGCGGAAGGGAACAGGGAAGTGCATGAGACAAATGAGGCTTTAATATGGGAAGGGGTGGAGAACGGAGACAGGAAGACAAGGCTGAGCTGGGACTGAGCAGCTCCCAGCCCCAGCCCCAGCCCCAGCCCCAGCCCCAGCCCCAGCCCACAGCCCCAGCCCCAGCCTCAGCCCTAGCCCTAGTTCAAACCAGGCTATGATATCCATAGGGTATCTCAGGGATTAGGTGAAGAGACCAGATGTACCTAGATGTTCAGTCTCCCATGGCTTGAGCCACATAAGTGTGTACCTTCCACCTGTCTCATGTTTGCAGATACAGCTGGAGGTCACATCCTGTCCTCCTCATGTGGCCACCCATTTCTGGAAAAAAGCAGTCTTCTAAGAAGTGGAAATCCAACACACTGAATCAACTCAGAAGCTCAGCTTGTCTTTGTCTATTCGCTCTAGCAATGAATACCTAGTCACCCAAATGCTCGGTACTCAGTTACCCCAGTGCTAAGTACTTAGTGTTCAGGGTATGCTTGCTATACATAGAATGAAACTCTTCTAGTCTGAATCTTCACACGGCACTAAACTTTTCACTTTGGATGAGAGGTGGGAGCCTAGTACACAGAGATAAGTTAGACAATGCAACCTGTTTGATCAAAGCTTAGGCCACTCACACTGAGATTCAGACTAGAAGATGAAAGCCTTATGTTTCTACTATAGAAAATGTACATAATGTAAAATGTATCAACTTGGCAATATTAAATAGGTTCACAGTATAACCAGCATTGCTACTCTTAGACTCTTTGCCTCTTGAATAGCTATCTCTGTCCCCAGATCCAGCTTCTCCTTTGCATCATCTCGACTCTGGAAACCACTACTTTGTTTCTTGCCTCTATGAATTTAAATAGTTTGGGTTGCTCAAATAAGTGGATGATACACTATTTATCCCTTTGGGTTTGGCTTAGTTCACTCACACTGTTCTTGGGTACAGCTATTGTAGTATGTGTCAGAATTCCCTTCTTTTAGGGTTCGATAATATTCCACTACGTGGATATACCACATCGTCTATCTAGGTAGCTTTCTTGTAGAAAATGGACAGCAAGATTTTGAAAGGAGAGGAGTGAGGTAACCACGCATGTGTGAGAGTCGAGGTCGGGGGTGAGAGAGCTCCATGCAGGCTCCATGTCAGGCACATGGAGATGAGCTGACTGAGGGATTTAATAATTACAGAGATCTGTATCCCTTTGTCTTGCTGAGAAATGAAACAGATAGAAAACAACACTGGATGGATCAACAGACCTCGCTTCTGAGCCCAAGGAAGGCTCTAAAGGATTCTTCATTTCAAAGATGCTATGATACATTTAAAAAAGAAAGGGTGACTTTGCATCCAGAGTGGCTCCCAGAGTTTGTCCCCTGAAGGATGTCATCCTGCTGGATAACAGTGTCTAGCTACCCAGTCCAGTTGCTTCTGCACAGATCATTCTCACAGCGGGATATCTGAACTCTTGCCCAGCACAGAGAACCTAACTGGCAGCTCCCACACTGAAGGAACTTAAAGTGCAACATGACCACCACCCCTGCCGAGCCTTTCCCTAGGGCCAGACCAGCTGACCCAGTGGACTCCTCCCCTGTTTCTTTTGAGGAACTCTGCTTGGGACCTGGACCTGCCTCATCTGACACTTCCCTTGTCACTGAACAATGACTTGTCATGAGACTAATGACTTCCCCTGTGCATGGTCCTTTATGACAGTAATTATGAAGTCTACCACTGTGCTTTCTGACAAGAAGGAAAAGAGCAGTTCAGGGCTTTTGTTTCTACTTTATGGCTGACATCATCCTCCATGCCCATCATTAACCCAGACCTCTCTGTGGTCATGGATTCAAGCCAGAGACACAAGGAGCAACCAAGTGATGAGTCATAGTCCCTAGGTCCAGACAAGCCATCCCTGAGAATACTGAAAAGAAACATAGGTAGCCTAGGATCTACAAAGAGGCCCAAGTGACCCCTAAGGTTACTCGGGTGGCTCACTACCCACCTTGGCCTGTCCTGGTTCCATGGTCACTGAGTTTGTTTTCTAGCATAGTAGAGAAGATTCTAGGGAGAGACCCAGCAACCCCTTTGGCTCTCTGTCCCATCCTCACATCTTGCCCCTACTGTGAACTCCACCCAAGCCAGGCATGGAGTCAAAGTATAAAACCCACTGGCTGTTTTTGCAGCATCAAAACAATCCCCAGATCTCAGAAGCTTGTGTAAATGATCACAGCCTTTACTGAGTACCTATTGTGTGTTGAGTAATGAGGGTAGAGAAGATTGTAAGACAGACCCAAGCTCCATCCTAAGAGAACCTCAGGTAGACATTGAGCTGGCCAGTGGCATGGGAAGAGTCATCATGGAGGCACCTAATGCATGCTGAGAAAAAGAAAGGCTTCTTAGAGAAGAGAAAGTGATGTTGGGTTAAAGCCAGTAGGATGAGCAGGCATCAGTTATTTGAAGTAGGTGATGTGTAGCTGTTAGAGGTGGCTTCTCTGTTAAAGGAGCATCTAGGTCATGACCCACAAGTCTGCCTCTTCCTCCATTGTCACTACCCCCTAGGCACTGATGGAGGAACCCTTTTGGGAGTCCTCAGGAGACTCACAGCTTTGCAGAGAATTCCCCAAGGAAGGAAGCATAGCACTGCAGATGCTAGAAATGTCTTTCTCCATCGCAGGTAGGAGCTGAGTCAGGTGATAAACAGGAAAGAACTAGGAGCTCTGGATGAACACAGATGCCATCTAGATTCTGTCTTAGCCACTTGTCGGCTCTGAAAGCTTATCCAAGCTGGGTTAGCCTCTAGCCTTTGTTTGCTCGTCTCTGAAATGGAGAAACAATATCTACCTTTGGAATTGTTGGGGAGATGAATGGAAAGATCGAGAAGAAAGTCCCAACCCCCAAACCCCATCCCATTTTCTTAACCACTGTTCTTTCTCCCTCTCCAATGTATATAATGTTTATAAGAAGATGCGATTCTTTGTATTTCTAAAGTGTCTCTCATTCCTGGTTCTCCAGACCATTCCTCACATCACATGATTGTGAGTTCTTATGACCTACTTCCAGATCAAAGGATAACTCTGTCACTAAAAAGAAAAAAATCAGTTTTTTGAGTGCAGGGTTGATGTGTGCCATTCACTGGTCTATCCCAGCAGCCAGCACAATGCCCAGCACATAGTGAGCAATCAGTATACACTCCAGTGCAAGACTGGGGCCTGGGCATGATGACTCTGAATACAGCCTACAGTGTTCAACAATTTTAAAAAGGCTGCCATTCTCCTGGATCACATCCATCCAATAGACAACCAGAGTCCCAGGACTCTTTCATATGTGGGCTGCTATTGTGCAGAGCAACCCATATCCAATCTTCACTCAATTTTTAAACTGAAGGCAGGACTTTGATTTATACCTCTTACATTTTATCTTGTTAGTTTCGGCCCATTGTTCTGGCCTGCCTAGACCTTTTTTGAATGTTCATTCTGTCATCTAGCATATTAGCTCTCCTATCTAGCTTTGCTTCATCTATCAATTGGCTAAGCACCCCTCTTATGCCTTCATGTATCAGGATAAAAATGTCAAAGAAGACAGACATGTCATATGGTTCTTTGGGGGAACAGGCAAGCTTTTTATGACCTAGCACAAGGGACTTTCTAGTTGACATCCACTCATTAATCAACGTATCTTGGGGATGATTTGCATCTGGTAAGGAAGCCATCATCTGATCTGTGATATTCCATTTTGCCCACAACAGTATTATGAGTCACTGTTGAATCATTGTCTGCAATGAAACCTTTGCTAGACAAGTAACTATCAGCCATGGGGAGGCTTCCAAGGGCCAAGTCTATGATCCACTGTGTCACTGAGGCCTAGTACAACCAGCATAGTAAGCTGCTTGGTAGAGAAACTTATAAGAAGGGCCAGATGGCTGGAGTTGGACTCCCACTTGTCCCTGCTGGCTGGGAAACTTTAGACCATGGTTTGTCAACGTGGACCATTTGCTGCAAATTACTTCAAATTCTGATTGACTTACTACCACAAGGATGTATTTCTTGTGTATGTACAACCCAGTTCCACGGAACTGACCTTCTACAGGATAGTTTGGGAGCCAAGGCTCCTGATACTTAGTGGCTTCTTCTCAGAGACCTCCTCTGGATCTACTTGCCCACTCAGCGAAGCACAAGAGAGTGGGTAGTCCCAAGGCAGATGTATTTCTGATGTGTCATTGTGCCCACAGTCCTGTCAGATGACCAACTTCAATGCACAGAGGGCTGGGAAATGTAGGGCACGTAGATGAATGGACATATTCACTTCCGATTGTGTGACAGTTTGTCTCACTTTTGCATCTATGTCAATGGCATGATCATATTTCCTGCCATATAATGTCCATATTAGAGATAAGGACAGAGACAGGGGCTGCTTACATGTTTGTAAGGGCTGCAGGTTGTACATTTGTGTGTCAGGCTAAAAACTCCAGGAGTACATGTTGCAGATTTGAGTCCAAGGGCAGTTTAGAGAATCATCTCCTATCAGAGCCCTTCAAACTGATGGGGCTCAGCCACCCCTCACTGTCAATCACAGTGCCTTTTGATGTGTCCATCAAGTCTTTTTAAAAGGACAAGCACAGCAAAACCTAGACTGATGGATGTGTGACCGAACACATGTGAGACCTGGCAAAGCCAACATGCAGAATTAAACCCCGTGATGCCATTGTGCAAACTATGCCTGAGAACTGTGTGACCCTACCTTTCAGACCTGATACAGAAACAAACTCTTGATAAACTTGCAATGACCATCACCCCTCTTCATAAACGAAGAGCTTAGGACTCAAACAAATACAGTAAATTGTCCAAAACCCCCTCTGCTAGAGACTCCAGTGCCAATTTCTCTCCACATACTCCCCACAGCTCCTGGGGCCAATTAGTGATTAGGAATTGCTGCCTGTGGGCAGAATGTAGGAGACGGGGAAGTTTGGATACAAGCTAGTCAGATGGCAGGCTCTAAGTGTTCCCTGTGACTACATCACGTGTGTGCAGAAATACTTGCCTATGAGAATACAGATGCGCCTATGAAATAATGCCTGCAAAAGGAGAACTAGGGGGAGTCTCATTCACTCACTGGAGGAGTATCCAGGACAATGGCTTTTGTTCCTGAGGTCCTGTGTGGTCCCATATTCACAAGCATTAGCCTGGTTACTGTGAGGCGGTCCTGAAGATTCTCAGTAGCAAGCCTAGACTTGTTCACAAAGGTTCACCCTGCCAATTGCAGCACCTTTCCAATACTGGTCAAGAGTTGACTTGTCAGAAGATAGCAAAGGCAAGCCTGGGACCTCAGACACTCATGGGAAGTAGGCTTCTCAATGTCCTATGAACTCATGAGTCACCACATTGCAAGACCTTGCCAGAAATGGTGCTGCATAACTGGTGGTATACAACCATCCTGACTACTGTGTAACAGAAATCTCACCTTGCCCAAGCAGGTGAGAAACCTAGAGAGCAGAGTACCACCTGAGACAAGAAGCCCAATGTACTGGCAGGTTTAGAGAGGAAGGAGCCTCAATTAAGAAAATGCCTCCATGAGATCCAGCTGTAAGGCATCATTTTTTTTTTCAATTAATGATCAATGAGAAAGGGCCCAGACCATTGTGGGTGGTGCCACCCCAGGCTAGTGTCCTGGGTTCTATAAGAATGCAGACTGAGCAAGCCAGGAAAAGCAAGCCAGTAAGCAGCACTCCTCCATGGTCCCTGCATCAGCTCCTGCCTCCAGGTTCCTGCCATGTGTGAGTTCCTGTTCTGATTTCCTTTGGAGATGAACAGCAATGTAAAAGTATGAGCTGAATAAACCCTTTTCTTCTCAACTTGCTTTTTGGTCATGGTGTTTTGTTGCAGCAATAGAAACTCTAACTAAGACACCCAGGCACATGCTGCTGCCTGCTGTCTGGCTGTCTGCTGTCTGGTGTCTGCACAGACGTTGTGCTATCTTGCTGAGCCCTCTATCAATCTAAGCCATTTACACCATCTCAAGATGCTTTCTCCAGATGAGCAAAGCACTGGTAGAAATTCAGAGTTCCAGATCTGGTTGTGAAGCCCCCAGTAACGAGGAAGCCCTGGACTTATCTTGAACCCCAGTGTCTGCAGCATGGTTCCATGAAGCTGCACACTCCCCCTTGTCGATGTGAATTTGAAAGCATGAAGTGTCATCACTGGCTTTCCCACCATCAGGAAGGAGACTCAAGGCAGTCCCATCCAGCAGGCCTCTCACTCCCAGTTCCAGCTGGCACAGACCTTGGCAGTGATAACCACAAACACCACTTCCTCGGTGTTGTCTGCCTGTGGCTATGGCAGCTCAGGCTGGGAATGCTGATCCCATCTGGCTGCAGCCTGATCACCAGGCGCTTCAGCCAAATGAAGGGAACGTGAACATGTGAACAAAAAAGCTTCAGCACACTACGCAGGCAAAAATCACTAGCTTTCCTGAAACATGCTCCCACGTGCAGGTGTCATCTTATATCACAAAAGGCCGTTGAAATAGAGAATGACCTTGATTGTCCATGTAAATCCATCGTCATCATCGGAGGCCTTAAGAGTGAAAACCCTTTCCTAGCTATATTTTGGAGGAGAGGTGGCCATAGAATGGGGGGGGGGGGTGACATGAAGCCATGTTTCCATTGAAAATGGAGGAGTGATCACGAGTCAATGCTGATGATCTCTGGGAGCTGGAAAGAGCAAAGAAGCCACCCTCCCTAGAGGCCTCAGAGATGAACACAGCCTTATCCACATGCTATTCCTCATGTGGTGGGACTCATGAGACCTCTCACTTAAGAACTGTATGCTAATAAATCTATGTTGTTTTGAGCCAGGAATATGTGGCCATTTTCTACAGTGGCCATAGGAAACTAACATGCATGTCAAGAAGATATAATCCATAACAAAGCTGGAGATATAAATGGAAAATGCAAGACCTCAGACTAGACCCTAGACCAGCCATTCTATCCTCCTACTCCTGTCTGCAGCTACCATTGAAGGCCTGAGGACTTGTAAAGGGGAAGTGAGAGCAGGGCATGATGGGAGAGGGGTGCTTTGTGTATGTGTGTGTGTGTGAAACAGACAGAGGATTTCCAATACCTTTCCTACATCTATTCCCATTCCAAGAACGGACAACAATCAGCCTGTGCTACATCCTTCCCTCCTGCTGGTAACCACGGAAGGCCATCGATCACGGGGCCCATCCTGGGTGCCTCCACTTCTCTTCAACAAGAGCCAACAGCCATCCATTCTCAGCTCCTCGTCATCTCTTTAGAGAGATGAACGCCATCGTTAGGAGCCTTTCATTATCGGCGGCTTGCACGCAGCTGATGTTGATTTGATAGAATCCAATTTAGCATCCTTCTCTGGGCTCTGCTCCATAGCCATTTGGGTTTAGCATGTACAGGCAGTTTGATGCTGTCTTGATGGCCTTTTAAGCGGCTGAGAAAATTGCTGGCATGGCAATTTAGTGGCAGGCAGCTCCTGGTGGGTGGGCATGGAGAAATGAGGATGGAGCAAGAGACCAAGGGGACACTTCAGCCCGTATCTGTAAAAGGCAGTTAAGTGACTGGGATGGGGGAGGGGAGTCATACATTAAAGAAGAAAGAGAGAGAGAGAGAGAGAGAGAGAGAGAGAGAGAGAGAGCAGATCAACCCCTTAAAAGGTTTGGTCCAGCTAGACCATGAGGTGTCTATCTCCTTCTGGTGGGCCCATACGAAGGGCAGATCACCGTTCACAAAACACTTTCCCAACATGGTTTCTCGAGGGCAGTGGTATGCTGATACTCACATCTTCAAGTATCCAACTTGGGGTATTCACCCAGGCACCTGGTGTAAATATCCCCACTGCCAATTCTAAGCCACCAACAAGACGTCAATGATTGCAATACTGAAGGAAGATGGCCTCCATGGGTTCCGTGGGCTAGGTGCTAGCTTCACCTCACGGGTTCTGTAGGAACCGATTCTGAATCTGAGCCCATTTTACAAACTTCTTACAAATTAAGCCTAAGAGAAGACCCAATCTAGCCACAAATCAATGACTCGAGCCTTTGGCCCAACCATGGGCTACAGATGCCAGGAATACTATGCCTCCTCCTTGCAGATGGGCCCATTGCCTTCAGCCTAGGAGAGTCCAGACTGGACTGTAGTAGGAATGTGCAGATAGGAAGCGCTGTCCCCACACCTATTACCCATTATTCTATGCTAGAATGCAAGCTGTCCCCTAGGAAGCAAGAAAAATGTAGAATGATGAGGTAAGACCAGGGCCAGCTGTTCCTAGGAAGTGGGAACGGGGCCAGCGGGGCCAGCATTTACTTCAGTGCAACCTGGTTTTAGTTCAGGAGGCTGAACGGCTGTGTTGTTTCACCTTCTCCCTCTCCCTCTCCCTCTCCTCTCCTCCCTCTCCTCTCCTCTCCCTCTCCCTCTCCCTCCTCCCTCTCCCTCTCCCTCTCCCTCTCCCTCTCCCTCTCCCTCTCCCTCTCCCTCTCCCTCTCCCTCTCCCTCTCCCTCTGCCTCTGCCTCTGCCTCTGCCTCTGCCTCTGCCTCTGCCTCTGCCTCTGCCTCTGCCTCTGCCTCTGCCTCTCCCTCCTTAACCTCTCTCTCTCTCTCTCTCTCTCTCCTCTCTCTCTCTCTCTCTCTCTCTCTCTCTCTCTCTTTCTCTCTCCCACCAACTTCTGACTCCTTTCTCTGTGTGTCTAATCAGAGACCTCAGATAACCCCTATCTCTAAAACTTCCCCTCCTGAGGTATGTGTCACAGCCTCTGTTCTCTCTGTCTGTCACCACCCTCCTCCTCAGTCTGGAGACCAGAGGCATCTTAGGGCCCTGTTCATATCCCTGCGATCTGGCTTCAACACCAGCTGAAAGAGAAAGCTTGGACTCACCTATACCGACAGTGTTCTGCTTTGAGAATACAGGCTAGCTCATCTGCTTCTGCCCCCAGCGCCTCCCAGTCATCGTAGGTCTCAGTTGCAGATGAGTAGCACCCTAGAGCACAGGGGACGGTGTGTCCCAAGACGAAGGTTTCCACCAGATCCAGATAGATCTCTTCAGTGTGTTCAAGGAGTCCCAAGCAAGACAGAGACTCCATGACCTGTTTTTCTCACCTATTCCCTCACCTTCTGGGCCATCTTCCAAATAAATACATGCCCTTGCTCCTTGACTCAGGCTGGTATAAATATAAACATTCTCAGTATGTCATTATTAACTCCATTTTACAGATGAGGACACTGAGGCCATGAGTTGGGATAATAGGTCCATCAGGGATGCCCACAAACACAGTGACTCTTGAGGATGCAAAATCTGCCCATGTTCACTGAGGTTTGTGGCATCCCACCCCCACACTCCCAACACCTCCCAAAACATGGCTGAGAGCCAGAATATCATCTGACTCAAGAAAAACCTCCCATCTCACTGTGGCCACAAGAGAACTGAACTGAGCGCCTTTTTCTCATTCTTCCCCCTTGTATTGTTCTCTTTGAAGATGGTTACACCCAAGGTTTCACCTCATTTTTTGTTAGCATACATCCTACACACATACACACAGAGAGAGAAAGAGAGAGAGAGAGAGAAAGGGAGAGAGAGAGAGAGAGAGAGAGAGAGAGAGAGAGAGAGAGAGAGAGAGAGAGTAATAATAATATATCCTTTGGATTTCCACAGTCTAAAAGCCCCCAGATCTGAACCTTTCTGAACACTGATATGATACTTGGAAAGTCAAGACCTTAGTAGCATTTGGGATTTGGGGTTTAGGATTAGATTTGCTCCAGTAGCAAGGGTCCACACACAGACACTATTGTGCATCATTTAAGAAACTCAGGGACATGTTCTAAGGAGTGTGTCTTTGATAATTTCAGTGTTGTGTAGGTGTCATAGAGTGTCCTTACACAAAGACAGCCAAGACATCACTAGATTTTTTTCAGTTCCACTCTAATCTCTAGGATTGTTCTTTTATTAGTGGGCCAAAACAACACATGGCATATGGCTATGTCCCAAAGCCAAAGCCACTCTAGATAAGGAGTGTACTTTGGATAAGAGAGACTCTACTCTTAAGTAGATACATGTGTGCATATAAGTACATGTCTTAAGTAAGCATGTGTGTATGTGTGTGTTTCATGTTTTAGTTTAAAAAGTTGGCAAGGAATTCACCAAACCACTAGCAGTAGTTGTTCCTGGGATGGTGGCAAATAATATTTTTATTTTTGTGTGCTGTTTTTTTGTCTTGTTTGACCTTTCTCAGGAGAAGATAATGTGATACAGTATGAAAATGTGTTGTTTTCTTTTTAATAAGAAAAGCTCAAACCTCTCCAAGAGAACTCATTACTGACCTTAACACTGACCATTAATCACTGGGGTCCCGACTTGGCTGATACCTGCCTGCGCTATCATCACCCTGGAAATCCAGACAGTGGAGATGGAGGGCAGAGATAGGACAGACCAGGTGAAACTGAGAGAGCAACTTACAAATCAGACAGGTTTTCCTCCAGGACACACAGCTGTGTGGGGGATGGGAGAAAAAGATCTGGGGGCCCTGCAGTGTGCAGTGTGTACAGGCTGACACTGGGGACCCTGCTGTGTGCAGTGTGTACAGGCTGACACAGTCACGGTGACTTAAGCATGGGAAGAGGAACTGCATGGGTGTTCAGCCATCACAGAACTACAGCATATACACCAAACATTGGTGAGAGAAAAAGTACATTCGCCCCAAGTCAACCAGTTCATTTACCCTATACATAGTTTAGCATTTCCACACTAATCCTGGTCATCAGACCCATGACTCCCAGAACCTTGACTGCCTGTTTTATTATGATTCCTTCCATCTCCTAAGCCCTCAACATCCAACTGCTAGCATCATACAGTAAGTAAATCCAACCAGCATCCCACCTCAGATGAAAGTTGCTGTTGGAATAATTTTGATTAACCCTATTATGAATTATTGCAATTTATATTATTATATCATACATATTCTTTACTATAATTTGTTTATTCTTCTTTGATCTGCTGTGTATTTGTTATTTAGTCAGATTTTCTTTTGTGTCTTTTAATAAAGTCACTAATGCCATATGAATAAAAGTTGCTGTTTTCTGGATGTAAACAAGTCAGAACACAAGCCCCCCCTGGAGTTTTTGTTGTCACCTTTCCAGCTCCCCCCATCCCCAACCCCTGACCTTTGGGCAGTCAGCTATTTACTTTGTGATCCAATTTTCCCAAAAGAGGAAGAGTTTATTCCAAAAGAAAATCAAGAAGAGAAACACACCACCTATTATGAATGTACATCTATCAATTCTATCAAGATTACATTTTTTTTTCCTTGGGATAAGGAGCTGGCACAAATGGAGTACATAAATTATTCCTGTTCTCAGCCCTTCCCACCACACATCTAAGGGGTCAGGCAGGCAGGTCCATGGGGTGCTAAAATGACTAAGACAGTGGGGGCTGGGATGAAGCTGAGGTTGGGTGTGGCTCTTTCTACTTATCTTCAATGGCTTCTCCCTAGGGACCTTGTGGTCTTAATGGAGGCTGCATTAGCTGAGCTGGTGATTCAATTAGTTCTAAATGCTCCTGGCCTGAGAAGGAGGGATGGGAAGGTGGGGATTTGCTGACTCCTATTTGCCGGAAAGGGTTTCCCAAGACAATGGAGATGCAATTTGAATTCCCAAGCCCCCCACTCCTTTCTCCATTCAGGAGCCCCTGGGTCATCAACCCAAATGAGATCATGCTTGTGAAAGTACTTTGTAAAGTATTTTCATTACTCATCCCCTCTTAGGAGAAGGGACCGCTGCCTTCTCTGGCCATCCTTTGGTATAGAGATGAGGGCTTCCCTGGGACAGAAGGACCAGGATGTCTGGGTAGCGAAGGCCCAACTCCCAACTTTGAGGAATCCTGAACCATTGTAAATGATATGTTGGTCCTCTGCATGGTGAGGGTGGGGACTCTTGCTTCCTACAAGAGCCTTATGTGGAGCCTCAGTTCCTAGCAAGGTATTGCTTGGTAGCTAACAAAAAGGGTCAAATAATAAAGGAATGTAGGCCAGAGAGGAGAGTCAAAGAGGCCAAATGGTACAGAGACGAGGCTGCCATCTGTACATCCTTTTCTTTTGTGGAAGAAAGATCGTCCTAAAGTCTGGAAATCACTCTGTAAGCTACCAGAGTTTTGGTTTTGGTTTTTGTGGGTTTTTTTTTTTTTTTTTGGTTTTGTGGGTTTTGTGGGGAGCACCTTTGATCTACATCTTTGATCCCACCTCCTGCTGTGTACAATGAGGAGTTAGCTTAGAAAGTGCCCCCATGTCCAAATTTGGCTGAATCTTAAAACTACCTGAGAAACTCTAAAAACCATCACATCACAGCCCAGTCTCACACACACACACACACACACACACACACAACACACACACCACACACACACACACACAACACACACACACCACACATACACACACACACACACACACACCACACATACACCACACCCCACACACACACCACACACACCACACATACACACACACATACACACATACTAGCACACTCACACACCACACACACCACCCCACCATACACATATACCACCTCCCCACATACAACATTAACATTACACACACACCACACATACACCATACACAGATTCTAATTTCATTGTTCTGGCTGTGTAGCCTGGATGTGAGTGGTTTTCATAGTAAACGAGTTCTCAAAATAAAAAGATCCCATGTTTGGGGACTGCTCAGTATACTGGTAAAGTGCTGGCTATGCAAGCGTAAAGACCCGAGTTCAGATCCCCAGCACATAAAGAGCTGGTCATGTAACTCCAGAACTGTCAGGGGAGAGTGGTGGATAGGCAGATCTGATCGTTTGGCATTGCTAGCCAGACTAGCTAGTCTCATTCTACATACACACACATATACATACACACACACACACACACACACACACACACACAATTTTCGTGGTGTAAACCTGTCATTGCATATTTAATCAATGACTATCTGATGACCAATATCCACTGAGTCCTAATATTTTAACTTAACCATTTTCTCTCATAAGTTCTTTGTTGTGTGGAGTATTAATATTGACCGGCACTACTGCCAGCACCACTCAAGTCCAGCATGATCCTGCTGGGCTACTCTCTCTAGTAGCCCCCACAGCACCCAATCACTGTATTCCCAGCTCTGATTAGCTCTGGCGCTAAGCCCAGCACTAGCAGGCCACATGGCCCCACCAGGACCCTCTGGCTCAGGCCCCCAGAGCCGTTGCTGTGGTCACTGCCTCCATGGCTCTAGGCCTAGCCCATGCAATGACCGCCAACCTTGCAGTTAGATATCACAATACCCAGTAACCTGGTAAAATCAAAACTCTTAAAACGTATAGTTAACCAGTCCGATTTATATATCAATAAAATCTCAATACATAAGATGCCCATACAACTTAGACAAGTTATCTCAATTATTCTAACCCTATAAGATATTCATAACTACTTGTGGCTATTTAAACCATGCTGGTTCTGAATCATCCTGTCTTCCATCTTGACCAGGGGGCTTCGGACGGGATAGCAAAAGGGCAAGATGTAGTGACTGGTGTCTCCCGGTTTATGGCGAATCAGCCAGGATTTAGATTTAATATGGCTTACAAGATTAGCATTCTAGTTGTTGCACCCAGAGATTGAGTTACCATTGTTTCTGAGTTAAGTTTCTGTGGTATTTTTCTTCTTGCAGTGACTCTTGACTGAGTTCAAGAGAGAAAGGTATGGTGGCAAAGCATGGGTTTGCTTGATCTGCACCACAAAGGCCATGGTAGTGACCCGCCAGAAGGAACTTATCAAGTTGGAAGGAGAGATTTTGGAGTTCTGGTGCCATGTGACCCACCAGTGCCAGCAGTAGTGGGGGAACTGTCGATCATTTTTAATACTTCACACAACAGTTCATTAAACTAGGGTAGAGGTGGTCACATCTGTAGGCTACTTTAAAAAGATACATTTACCTGGGACCAGCATGTTTCAAGTTTCCTGAGCAGGAGTAAGAAAGAGAAGGGTGTGGTCATGACTCACACAGACACTTCCCTGCATCCCTCTTCTTTCCCCAGCCACAGAGGTCATCATCCCCTCCAGTTTCCTGCCAAAGATACTTGCAGTGGTTGGCAGAGACCAAAGCACAGTGAAGGAAAGAAAGGGCTAGTGGCTGCCAGAAGCTGTCAAGACTCCTTCCGGGAAACAACCTCTTAGTTGTTCATCTCCTTTCTTATCCATCCGGAAAACCTTTTCAATACTAAAAGCAGTCAGCCAGATACCCAAGAGGTCACTGTTTAGCACATTATCCACTTTCTCTGGCAGTAAGATCAACACCGACCAAGAAGGCTCTCAGGACCCATACTGGAGCTGGGGAAAATGAAAGGGGAGCCCACAGGAAGACAGAAGACAGCTGCTGTTAGCAGTGATGGGCTCTTGGGTGTTTTACTTAAGACCAAGTCTAGACGCTCTTTCTTCCGATGGCATGTGTTCATGAACATTTACAAATTCTGCCCCATGATATCCATTCTAAGAATGTGGGGTTTTAAAGGGAAAAGACTGCGCTAATAGAAAGAGAACCGAGGCTAACAAAAGAAGCTAGGTTTGGTGATTAAAATCACACGAATAATGGCATAGCCCTTCCCATGTACAGCTCCAGCTGTGAAAGCTGGCAGCATTCAGAGTATATTTCATAGACATATTTTTTAGACTCCATCCATTTCTAAAAAGTATATAAACATGACTGGGATCCAGAGAAGTACAAAGGCCATTTCAGGCTCTAACTGGGAGTTTCCACAGTAAAGTGACTGTGATATACAGAGCCATTCGGATGGTCTCATGAGGAAGGCCCCTGGGCAGTATGAGAACTCAGCTATCTCAGGCAGCGACAAAGGGGTAGAGGACCTTCATCTAAACAACCCCCTCTTTTTTTATTAGCACCACCAAGTAGACTTGTTAAGCTATAAATAAAAGATACATAGAATTCAGAAGTGTATCTTTGTCCAATTTGCTCAAAAGCTCCCAAGTGGCCTACAAGGGTCTCAGAACAAGTCTATGCTGCTAAGAGCACAGGGCCAAGCATACCTGGGTTCCAGCCCCCACTCTGTACTGAGGGAACTTGGTAAAAAGATTAGAAGGTGTTGTAAAGGGAAAGGAGGTATACACTTAGGTAACAAAGAGAATAATCAAGAATTTTAGGGGCTTTGACCATTGTTAATCTCAAGCTTATCTTGAATTTAGGCCACTATTTCAAATTAAGCATCCACTGACCTGGCATAGTTGACACTCCTGCACATATCATAGTGAAATGAAAAATTGGATTAAAGGCTTTTCTGTGCAGAGATTTTATGGGTTGACTATTTCTATTGTCTGTATGTTGGATATTCCCCAAAACGTCCATGTGTTCAGTAGGACCGAGTGTGGGGTCCTTAGATCACTGGGAGTGTGTCCTTAAAGGAGATGGTCCAGACTAACCATCTTGCTCCTTCCCTTGCTCACTTCCTAGTGATGCACTGAGCAGTTTTCTCTGCCATGAGCTTCATCATCACTTTCTAATGCCCTCCAGATGCCCAAAGCAAAGGTCCTTCCCATTCGTGCACTGTGATCTCCAGAACAGGGAGTTAAGCATCATCTCTTGTCTCTTATGAGTTAACTACTCAAGATTTTCTACAAAGCAGATTAATAGCACTGCTCTCACATGGGTTAAAATAAACTGAATATTTGTCATCAGTCCAGTGTTGTGAATCACAGAACTGACTAAACTTAAAGTTGAAAGAGAACTGGGAGTATAGCTCAGTTGGTAGAATGCTTGCATAGTATGCATGGAACCCTGGATTTGATCCCACATAAATCCTGGTGTATGACTACAATTCCAGCCCTTGAAAAGTAGAGACAGGAGGATCAGAAACTCAAAGGTCATGCTCTGTCGGGTAATGAGTTCAAGAACAGCATGGGCTACATGAGACCTTATCTCTGAAACAGAAACAACAAAGAGGGGCAGATATGCCATGAGTTACAACTATCCAATTTTATAGACAACATAAAACAAATCAACAAAAACAAAAAAGTGAGAAATTCAAGTGCCTAGTTCAGGTCATACTGCCTCTTAGTTGTGGACCCTAGTCTTAGGGTATCTGAGAGGAGGAAGCCATGGCCCCACAATCCCTGCCATTCACAAACCCGAAAGGCCATGACACGGGAAGAAAAAGCTGAATTGTAAAAGAAATATAGAAGTCGACAGTAACACTGACACAACTCAATGGTAAATCGGGGGTGGGGAGAGGAAAAATAGATTCAGAATTAGGTAAGGGCCAGAGCAGCCAAGGGTGAACAAAGCCCCGTGAATGAAAGATGAATGCGGTGCAGGACCATGGAGAGCGACGAGCTAAGCGGAGTGTGAAATCAACCCTCTCTGGCTGCACCACATAGGGCAGCCTTGAAATCCCTGCAGTTCACTGTCTGTCACTGGGGGTGAGGGGGAAACAGTGGTGCTGGTGAGTTAGGGGCACAGTAAAGATTGCTTCTATGTGTGGCTCTGGTACAGCTGAAGGCCTGTGTGGCCCTAAACTTTCAGGAATGATGGGATCCTAAAGACTAAGAGGTCTGGTGAATGAGCTAGTTCTTTGTATCACTAGCCTGGGGACAGAAGAAGGGGACAGTATCCCCTTCTTCACCGCCTGCTGAATGTCTTATAGCCTCGCCTGTTTTCCTCTTTGATGGGGTCTTGTCAGCTTGAGAGGGTGTTAGCTGAGAACCCAGTATCTGTGTTTATTCCACACAGAAGTGCCCGCAGCAGACCCAGTCCTGAGTCTAGACTGTCCTATAGGCACTCCTGATGACCCTCAAGCATGCCCAGATTGCCTGCCCCCTCTTCCTGCTCAGGACTGAAAACAGATGCCCTTCTTGCAAAATTCAATTCCAACGAGGTATCTGGTAGAGCTCCCCAGTTCAAAGCCGGAAACAGTCACTTACCCCTGTATTATGGGGAGGGGTCTCTAACTCTATGAAAGGGCTTCTAGGCACACAATCACACTGGAAAGATACAGACTTACAAACTGGAATGACAGCCTAGGAACTAACAGACAAAACTAAAAGTAGAGTACTGGGGTCACCAGTAAACCTCTCTGGTAAAGAGCCATGGTGCACTTGTAACACATAGAACTTAAAGCCCCTTGAGAAGGTACCAGACTTAACCTAAAAGTTTTCATTTAGCTCACCTACTACAGTGCCCCCTCTCCCACACACACACAAGTACTCTCAGCAAGTTCACTGAAAAATCTCCAAGATCTGCACCACAAGAGTTATCCATGGACGGGTTTAAAAGGGCAGACCCCTGAGCTCCAGGATCCTCCAGCTTCTACTTCCATAAGTCTCTGGTAGCGCCTAGAGGTCTACATACTTAGCAATGTCTGAATTCTGTGAAGCAGTCAATCCCCTGGGCCTATCTGAAAAACCCTGCAGAGAAGATTACATGAACTAGCCAAAAGCAAATTATCAGGAAATACGAGGAATCTGCAAGGTTAAAATTGAACCATTTGACTAGGCATGATGGGTGAGCCTATAATTGCAACACTCAGCTTTTGGGAGGCTGGGACAAAAACATCCCAAGTTCAAGCCTATCTTGGGCTGCATAGTGAAACGTTGTTTCAAGAACAAAAACAAATTAAAACACTTCTGTGTTCATCTAATCTGATCTTCCCAGTCTGCAAGGACATAGCCCGAGCGCATGACAGTCACCCCCACTGCACAAGGGACTCTGTATAAAGTTATGTATTTAGCTTTGCAGCAGTATGCAACGCTCTTCAGCATCTATTTATATGACCATCTATTTAGCTATGCAGCAATAGAGACTTGAAGCAAGGACCAATCCATCTCTCTTCTAACTTCACCAAGGCCTCACCAAACAGGTTAGCACTCAGACATGGATGGAGGTTGATTTATGAAAAGGATTATTCTGTTTGTCCTCGGGTGCCACACCACCATCAATGTGACATCCCACACACTTGAACTCCAGTTCTAATGGGCTGTAGTTGTGCTTCCTGGCACCCTCAGCGCTTCTGCTGTGATGTGTGCTGTCCTGCTCCTTCCCCCTGCACACAGAGGACCAAGTCATTGTGAGAGTAAAGAGAAGTAAGTGGTGTGTGGGGGTGAAATATGAAAGCAACATCTAAACTTAAATCTTCATGGTGCAGCTTAATCCTATGTGACTTTGAGTGGGCTCCTCGCCCCTTTGAGGGCCCTTCTCCATCCCCCACTTACCCTATGACTCTTGCCTCCCACCAAGCAGGATGATTGGGAGTCTGTGCAGCAGATGCTGGCTCAGCAGATGACCTCTACATAAAAATTATTCTTTATGGCTTCGACGGAGTTTGCACTGTCCAAGCCAAAATGAAATATGAAAGGGAGATGACTTGGTGACACTCGGCAGTGATTGAACGCAGCCCATGAGTTACATTCGATACTTATTGAAATACGGCGATGAGGTTGGTTGCAGCTGGGCTGTTCCTCCTTGGCTCTTCCAGATATTGGCTCCAGCATGACATCCAGTGACTCCCTCTCTCTTTGCCCACACATTCTCCCTCAGAGGGACTAAAATGGGTTTAATGTTTCTACATGAATATGAGTCTCCCTTTATGTCTTGGTCCTTGTCTGGTGGCTTTACTTAGGTAATAGGCAACAATAGAGAGGCTAAGAAAAGGTGTTAAAGGACCTTGGTCCCTTTGTCCATCCTCTCTACCTGGCAATGGGAACCCAGGCAAGTACCTCACTATTGCTGGACCTCTGTTTCTTACCCTGGAAAATAAGATCACTACCATTTGCCCCACAAAGTCCTAAGATGAACCGATGGAAAGAAGGTCTATGGAGACATCTGCAAATATGATTGGTCCCACAATAGTTAATTGGGTAGCTCTGAAAGAGGCAACAAGAGAGAGAGAGAGGTTGGGCCTGGGAGGGTTTTCCAGAAGAGAAGCTTCTGTTACCCACAACAACCAGAGTGCTGCAAGAAAGCCAAAATATGTGAGATCCACTCTCTGTTCTCTCTGTCTAGTCACAGATCAGAGGTGAATTGTTCATTCATTTTGGAGTCTTTGTTTGCTCAAAAATGAGAACCCTTTCGCCTAATGGAGAACTCCTAATAGTGTTGTTTTTCCTAAATTATCATATTAACCACAGATAATTAACAAGCGTATCCTTCATGCCGTGGGATACTGACAAACCCGCTGAACACATCTTGTTCCCTATAAATCATCCAGCCATCCTTCAAGGCAGCTGTTTACTACAGCTTCGGGGAGGAGCAACATTGAAGCACTCTAAATTTACTTGCCAGTGAGAACCAAGTCAGCTGCATTTCGGCTCTCTCATCATCATCATCATCATCATCATCATCATCGCTCTATGTTAAGGTTCCGTTCCTTGTTCTATTTATAATGGTGAGAGCTGGAGACAGCCCAAATGTCCAGCAATGAGGGAATCGCTTGGCAAAACCAATTAAGAGGATACATTTAATGAGCAACAGACATTTATACCTACATGACAAGACTCAAAACAGCGTCATTAAACAGGAAACACGCATTTCTAAATGGTGTTAAGCAGAGAAATAGTGTAAAATACTATGTACGCAGTGATTATGACTGTATTAAAAAGGTAAATAATTATTGACTCATCACAGATGAGAACTTAAGGAGATAATGTGCTGTGTTTGAGGCTTGCTTGCTACCCTGAAGTGGAATAGGTTTGTCAGAAACCAAATAAAACACTGCTGGTGGCAGTAGACCAGGTTGGTTCTGCCTACAGCCCACAGTGCCAGATTCCTGAATGCTGAGAAGAGCAACCATTTCCCCCCACCCCAGGTCCCCTCCCTCAGTGTCCCTTCCCTCATTTTCAACCCCTCTCTGAAATGCACTTTTATTTGTTGTCCTCAAGGCATCTATCTGCATGCATGGTACTTAGGGTGGCGATAAGTGGAAGCATCTGTCACACCTCATTGTTCATGGCATAGAGCTCCTCCATGCGAGAAGGACCTTTATTCTCTGCAGAAGTGGATCACCCTCTCCTTGGCCAGACTCCTTCCCCAAAAGCTCAGCTGCAGGCTAGAGCCACCCAACTCTGGAGCCCAGTGGAGGCCTCAGCCTGAAGTCTGGCTTCAGGTGAGAATTGGGGAGTGAGAAAACTGTCTGATTGATCCCCCTCAAATACTCAGGAAGGCACAGGCTGGGCCTGGACCCACAGTGAAGGGGAAGGAGCCTCTTTAATGTCTCTGAACTTAGTGAAGCAACTTCTCCAAATACTCAAGCACTCAGTGTCTGCGGAAGCCTTCACTGGGACATTTATTTCAAGAACGTTTTCCTTTAATCCCCAAGGGAAGGAGAGAGGGCACTGCAAGAGAGTAAGAAAAGCTAGGGGAAGCTGTGCTCTGGGGTAAAATCAAGGTGCCTACTGGAAGAGGACCAGAAAGTAGTCATTTTAAAGCTTCTTCCTGTTCTTTTCCTGTAGCCCAAGCAGGCCTTAAATTTGCAATTCTCCCACCTCAGCCTCTCAAGGGTATGATAGTTAATACTGACTTGCCAAGTTGCAGAATCTAGAATCACTGTGAAAACACACCTCAGGGCATGTCTGGGAGGGAGTTTAGACATCAAATTGACTGGGGTGGGACGATCCACTGTAAGAGGCATCATTCCCTAGGCTAGGGTCTCAGACTGCTTAAAAAAAGATAAGGCTGGCTGAGCACAGGCACTGGTTACTCCCTGGCTCCTGACTATGGATACAATGTGACTAGCTCCTGTCACCACTACTTTCCTGTCCTAGTAGACTATACCCTTGAACTGAGAGTCCAAATTAACCTTCCTATCAGTTGCTTTGTTCGGGTATTTTGTTACAAGAAGAAGAAAAGTAATTGATACACTAAAATTACAGTCACACCACCAGTTCTTGCTCCCAGTTTACACATACTTTTTCTGGCTTCCTAATATAAGCCACTAGGAGAAGAGAAGGAGATTTAGAGACAAAAACTTTGGCCAGTCCAAGGATCTCAGAACATCTTCCCTGAAGTTTTTAGTCTTAAAAGGAGTGAGCTTACTCACTATGCTGGCCCCACCGTGTCTGCCTAGGCTGGTGCTTGGCAGTGAGCAGGGACATGTGCCTCTCTTTGGAGACAGATGGAGGACATGGCTTCTCCCTCCCACTGCCCTGGGTGTTTGGGAAAGGTCTCCATCTCCTCCCTCACTCACATCTGCTTGACACCCTTTATCTCCTTGGCCCTGTCTCCTGTTTTCTGCCTCCTACTTTTAGTGAAAATTTATTTCTAGCATTCATTAGCACATGTAAGCAAAGTTAGAGATGAAGTCCTGAGGTGACCCAAACACTACATTGTCTTCATTCTATCCCTTGCAGTGCCTGTGGGAAGCCTTTAAAATGAGGCACTCAGATAAGCTCTTTATACCCAAAATGCCAATAGCAGGAAGCCCAGGCCCTCGGGTGCACAGTGCCTGAACCTGAAAATGATGGAGTAACAGACCAACAGAGACTCCTTTTGAGTACGAAGATGGGTCATGAAAACCCAGGCATTCCTTGAGCACATGTAGACTATAGACTTGATTATTTGTTTATTTAGAGACAGGATCATCTGTAGCTCTGGCTGGCCTAGAACTTGTGGTGGAAACCAGGCTGGTTCTGCACTTAAGGATATCCTCCTGCCTCTGCCTCCCAAGCTCAATGATTATAAGTGAACACTACCACACCCAACAAAATAGGAACTCATGATGTCCAACTTTATACACAAAGGATCTGGTACTCTGAGAGGTTAAGAGACATTTCTGAGCCCACACAGCTGGAAAGTCATGAGCCAAGATGCACAGCTAGGTAGACTGCAGACATATGCCCCTTAAGAGTGCTGTAGCCTGTCCAACTTATGACCACACAGGAAGAAAAATAGGGGGTGAACATAATGTTGAAACTACCACAAAGAGGATACGGTGCCAGCACAGTATCCTCTCCTGGGCATAGACTTGGAGAGTTACGTTATACCTCTAACTCAGAGGTCTCTGCTAGCTGGCCAGGGGTGATGGCTGCACCTGGAGACAGAACTCATTCTGTTGCCCAGATGTCCTGATTGTCATCTGGCCCTGCCTGAGGTGGGCAGAAGTGGGAGGCACCCTTTCACTCACCCAAGCCCTGAAAGGATTCACTGTTACCCAGAAAATGAATATATAAATGATTGTGCTTCCAGAACCTGATTAGTCATCTGCTTCAAACCCTCCTCAGGAAAGAGACTGTCTCAGAAAGCCACCAGCAGCTTACCAGCATATTTCATAGACACAGAACTATAGTCAAATTGCTCTGTGACTTACAAACACCAGGAATTCCTTTCTCAGTGGGCTGGAGGCTGAGAAGCAAAGAATCCAGGCACTGGCAGGCAGGACTGCTCTGTGCTCCCAAGATGGTGTCTTGATGCTGCCTTTGCCAGAGGGGAGGAGTGCTATACTCACCTGTGGCCAACGGCCAAATCAAACCCCAAGGGGAGCCCGCTCCCTCCACCAAGGCCTTGTTACTTCTTATTTTTCTTATCATAGGAACGACTTAAGAGAAAGATTTATTTGGGATCATGATTCAAGGGATACCCCACTAGAGGGAAGGGCATGGCAGCGAGGGCAGTGGGAGCTTACAGCATGACCTGTTTATACACTGATGCATTAGGAGGAAGGGAGCTCAGATCAGAACCATCAAGAGCCCAACCAGCAACACCCTCTCCCACTCCCAAACACAGCCAAATGTTCAATTACACAAACTATGTACATGTTTATATCCAAACTCCATCAGAGGATTGTATAAGGACACATAATCCCTTCACAAAGATGAACCCTCAGGGCTAACCTTATCTCATGAAAACCCCTCTCTTATTGTTCTCAAGTTGACAATATTTGCAACCTTAATGACCCCTCATCTTGCTTACCTTCCAGTCTTCACCTGAACTTACATTTTTACTCAAAAGTCAGTCCATCAAAAATATTCTCTATATCATTCCCAGGCTCCGACCCCAGCCACAAAACCTAGATCAGACCTCCCAACATTTAAATACTTGCCAAATCCTGTCTCCAGGGGAGCCATGGCATGAAAGATGATACGTAATTAGAGCCATCAGTAAGAAAAACCTACAAGTGAAAAATAGGGACAGACAGAGGGAAAGAGCAAGTAGGCCAGCTGATGACTCAGTAGATAAAAGGGTTTGCCGCCAAGCCTGAGGACCTGAGTTCGATCCCTGGGACCGGCACGTGGACAGACAGAAGAACCAGGTGCCTTATAGGATGTCCTTATCCAAGATCGAATGTCAGAGTCAGGCTGCTCGTTTGCCCTAAAGAAGGGTGTGAGTTTCCAGAAGTCTGAGTTTTCCTGAAGATGACATTTCTCTTTATTATCTTCCTCTTACAGTGAGGGAGCTTCAGGAATGCTTGGGTCCTCTTCCTCCCTAACAGCTCTAGGGATGAAAGTGAGTAATCCTTCTCCCTCCCTGTCCCTGCTAATGATGCTACACGGGACTAAAGTTCTGATACATGAACCACTGGAGGACAAACCCCAGCCAGACCATAGCAGAAAGTGTCAGTTAGCTGACCTGAAATTTTTCCAGGGAGCCTTCACCTCCATGACAGGCAGGCTTCCTCTAGGAGATGTGTCTTCACCAGATACTGACCACCTTTTAGGAAGACAGTAGTTTCAGGTTTGGTGGCTTCCTGATATTAATTTTTTGGTAACAGAGTTATGAATGGAGTGGACAAAGCAGAAGCAGAGGAATCAAAGGGGCAAACCACGAAATCTATGGCTTCCTCTGGGCAGACAGGCTTGAGGTGAGGAAGTGCATTAGCCACAAAGAACTGTTCTTAGACTTCAGCTCTCTTCTGTTACCTCCCCCACTCAGTTCCTGACTGCAACCTAGCTCCTAGGGGCTAGACCCCAGCTCTGCTCCGGAGCTCTGAGAATCAGGTCCAGGAAGGATTCCAGAAGGAAATTTTGAAAGGAATTCTCGAGAAGGCCTTGTATCCTCTTGGCATCAGATACAAAAGAGCAGAACATACCTATCCTGAAATCCAGTCAGCTTTGGATTCCTGCTTGTTTATTCCAGCAGAGGGGTGGAGGATGGTGGCCTGTCTGCATGCAATAGTTCCCACTCCCGTGGTTTCTGGAGATCTGGTCGTAAGGGAGATCCCTTTCTCTCAGAGACACAGCCTCACTATTAGCCATGGCAAAAGTATTAGTCTCCATTCTTCAAAGGCTCTGGCTGTGAAGAATGTCCCATATTTAATTCCTCCATGCTTGAAGCAAAGCTGCCTGCATTTTTCAGCACAGGTTTCTGCTTAGCATACACTCTGCAGCCTTGAGAACTTGCTTCCACTGTCACCTTAGACACGTTCTGTACCCAGTCCCAAGTCCCTGCCACCACATTTCTCCAATATACTATGCATGTTCCCTGCTCTTAGATCCTCATCCCAACATTCACCATAAGAGGCAGGAGACAATTGTTTCCATTTGGAAATCAAGAAACCACTGTGGGAGGGGGAAAGGACACATGGATGAAATCCCAAGGTCAGGCACAAGTTGATGAACTCCAAAGACATTTTTCTCAAAATATGTTAATATGTGTGTAAAATTTTAGCAGCTTAATAACTGTTACAAGTCCACAATCCAGAAGCCTTAACTACATTGTTGCTATATAGCCATCATCAATTCCTATCTTTCCTTTTCTTTCTTTCATTTGAAACTCTATATCCATTAACAACAATTCCCATTCCTCCTGTTTCTGTGTCTGAGATGACTATTCTAGTTGGTAGAATCATATGGTTTGGCTGGCTCATTTTGAAGAACATAATGTCCTCAATATATAATCATGTTGCAGCATATGTTAAAATGTCCTTCCTTCTTAAGGCTGAATAATATTCCATTTTACAGATATGCCACATTTTATCCATTCATCTGTGGGCGGATACTGCAGTTGTTTACACATTTGGGCTATTGTGAAAATGGCTGCCATGACCATAAGTGTATTCAGAGCTTATTTACTTGGGGTATGCATTTGGATCATTCATATACCTTAATGTTTAATTTTTCAAACACTTGCCGCTTTGGTATTTTCCATAGCTATGAAGCTGCTTTTACATTCCTACCAGCAATGTAGAAGGTTCCTGTTTTTTTCACACACTGTCAACAGTTATTTTCTGTTTGTTGGTGTCAATTGATAGAAGCCCTCCAAGGGGTACGAAATAGCAAAGCATTTGAAAAAACACCCATCTATGAGCATTAAGTCAGTATCTGTGTGTGAGTTTGTTGTTTGTGTTTGTGTGTGTGAATGTGTGTAAGAGTTTGTGAGTTTGTGTGTGTGAGAGAGAGAGTTTGTATGTTTGTGTATGTGTGATTGTATGGGGGGAGTGTTGTGTATGTTTGTGTGTGAGTGTGAGTGCATTTGTGAGTGTTAAGATAGGTAAGAACTACTTAAACTAGGTGTTTCCCATCCCACTGAACTTTCTTTTCTCCTCAGAAACACAGGCAGAATTTGAAAGAAGTTTGTGAGGTTGTATAGGTTGAGCTGTTCCTCTAAGATTCATAGTCCAGTTCTCAATCTATAAGCTTAAACAAAAAGCTGGCTGGAGAGAAGCCAGCAGATGAGGTCTATGCCTGACTAGGTGTCACCCAACTCCACTAGGCCCCAAGTTCACTAAGATATCATTCAATCTAGTTCTCACAGTAAGAAACTGAAGATGACTTAAAATCTTCTTTTTTCTCTCATTTTACTTTCAAATACCCAAATCTCGTGTGTGTGTGGGGAGGGGGGCGCTTTTCTATGCCAGTTCTAGATCCCAAATAAAGGCACAAAGACTTATTTTTATTTACAATGCCTATGGCCTTAGCTTGGCTTGTTCCCCAACTAGCTTTTAACTTACACTAACCCAGTTATACTATTCTATGTCTGTCATGTTGACTGGTTACCTCTCCTCAGTTTTGTAAGTCTAACCCATACCTGACTCTTTCCCGGAGTTCCTATCTCTTTACCAGAACTTCGACCTTCTATTTCTTGCCTTTTACTAATAGGCTATGAGCTTTTACTTACAGGAAATGCTTTTACACAGTGCACAAGAGATTATCCCTGTGATCTGTCTGTCTGCCTGCCTGCCTGCCTGCCTGCCTGTCTGCCTGCCTGCCTGCCTGCCTGCCTGCCTGCCTGTCTGCCTGCCTGTGTTCTGTGTTTCCAGGTCTGAAGACTGCTCAAGATTGGTTATGTGCTTGTGCCCTCCTGCCTGAGAAGTTCTGGGCATGTGAAGGTTCCTCTGAAGATTGCTGCCACCATGATTTGGGGGAAAAATCCATTCCCCAAGAGACAAGAATTTCTGGGACAGCCGCTTCCTCCTTAAATCACAGAAGTTTCCAAGTGATCCTCCTCTCTTGAGATCCCAGAGCAGGAACAGAGGATTGGGACAACGCCATCTTCAGAGTTAATGTGGTTAAGGGCAACAGCATCAGAGTCCCACTCGTAACTCCACCATCTACCCACTCTGCCATCAAAAGAGGCATAGATCTACATTCTAAATTTGACTAAAGGTCATTAACCCACCAATGGCTTGCCCCAGAAGAAGATGGTTTCCCATAACTTGGGAATCATGCTTTGAAATATCAATAAAGCCCCCCAAAAATCCTGTTGAACTGTATCATGTCTGGTACCCTTCTCCTGCTGTGGCAAACACC
Source organism: Mastomys natalensis (assembly GCA_021653895.1). Classification (NCBI taxonomy): domain Eukaryota; kingdom Metazoa; phylum Chordata; class Mammalia; order Rodentia; family Muridae; genus Mastomys; species Mastomys natalensis. The sequence goes on from JAJTUV010000278.1 coordinate 758,610, forward strand.
AGATGTCTGTCATTCCACACTACATGCTATCCTTCCCTTACCTAGTCTTTAAAGAAGATATATTGAGTTTGAGAAGGACCCTTTAAGTTCCTTCCTTTCCACTGCATTCTCTGAGAGCATTAAATTTCAATTGCCACTCCTGGGGAAGAGTCCAAGGAAGGATGCCTGGTACTGTATATGATACTGGGGCTCAGTCAACTAATATTAATAAAACGCCTTATCTTTTTCTGGCAGAACCCTTTATATACATGCACCCTGAAACACAACACACACACACACACACACACACATGTATGCGCACTCCCTTCCAGAGGGAACATTCATTTTTCTTATAATGCCATTCCATTGTGAGTGGTGACAGGCAGTAGAAATGATGTAATAATCATTTCATTTGGTTCAATATATCATTTAGAAAATAAAAACTCTCCCCTTCATCAGATGATGACCAAGAGGAGAAATGGCTGCTTCTGGTCAGTAATTTATGTCTGTTAAACAGAATGGATGGACTTTCCATCCCAATTCACTTGTGTCTATGTTTTAATGTACCCGCTACATATTCGGCAGGACCCATAAAACATCTGTCAGATGGGCTCTCTCTGAGTGGGAAGCACCTCCTCCCCCAGCAGTAGGAGCATGAGGCAGCTGGTGACATTGCATCTGCAGTCAGGAAGAAGACAGAGACAAAGGCTATTGCAAACCCTCTCATTTTTATTCAGTCCAGGACATTAACCCATGAAATGGTGCCACTCACAGTTGAGGATTGATCCTCCCACTTCAATTACCCTAATGGACATAATCCTTCAGAGACAGCCCAGAGGCTTGTCTTCTACAGGATTCCAGATCCTGCAAGGCTGGCAATACTGACCATCATCACACTAGGGTTTTCGAGGACCTCCTTATGCCAGCCTCAGCAAGTCTCACTTTGCAGAATAAGGGAAACAGAAGACCAATACAGTAGATCTTTTCTGGAAGTAAATAGAGATAGAATCTAAACAAGTCTTCATGTTCAATTACAGAAAGCTCTGCCGTGTCTCTCTACAGCTGTATGGTCAGGGTCAGAGCTAGAGAACATGGAAACTGTGTCCTACCATGGTAGCCACTGTGTTCCAGTCAGGAAGAGGACCAGCTATGCTCTCTTTCCTTTCCTAAAATGCTTTGCTTAGCCCACTGCTTCATCCAGCCTCTCTGCCCTCTTCCTCAGAACCACGAGCCATGAGGGCAGATTCCTTAGAGCTGGCCACAGCTCCGCCTCTATTGCTATCTTCCTTGGTACCAGGTTCATGTGAGTCTGTCTTTGGTTGGAGACAGGATAAAAATGGGATGCTAGGGGAAGTGTAGAAAATTGTGACGATGAGGGTAGAAAAAAAATATAAAGGCCAGCATGCAATGATCAATTAGTGGCATTCTGAAAAAAAATTAAGAAAAAAAGAGAGGGAAGGAAGAAAGCCATTATTCAGTGTGTGCCGGATAGCATATTAGAACATTAATATACAAAAATCCCAAAGGAAATTAATTTGTTGAAGTGGTATTGACAATAAAATGGATGTTGCCCTTTTATGTATAAATATAGTGTTGCTGTCTCCCTCTGTACTGTGAAAGCTTGGGTGGATTTACCACGGGAGAGAGCGAGTGTTCCTCTGCACTGTAAAGGCCTTGGGTGGATTTGCCCACGGGGGAGAGCGAGTTGGACGAACACTTCTGCACCTCCTGGCAAACTTTCATTTGAAAACAGCAGCTTCCATTCATCTACTCAGGACCAAGACTGACAAGAGAGAACTAAACTTATTAGTGAACTATTTGCTGCATTTGTGATTTCAGTGCGTGCATGCATGTGTGTGTGCATGAATCTTGTGGGCACGTGTGTGGAAGCCAGGGGTCAGGCTCAAATCCATCCATCTTGATGCTCTGTGTGTCTGTTTGAGTGTTCTTTTGAAATTGTATCTCTCACTCTTACCCAGAATTTGTTAATTTGGCTAGGCTAGCTGGACAGTGGCCCCAGGGATCTCCCTGTCTCAGCCCCACCTCAGCACTGAGATTACAATTACATGCCACCACACCGAGCTGCTTTACACAAGTTCTGGGAATTAAACCCAGGGTCCCAATCTTGCACTTTACCAACTGAGATGTCTGTCCACAATTACCTTTTCATTTAACAACTATTTTTGAGCACTTGTCACTTGTCTATCACTATTTTGATCACGAGGTGAGTAAGACACAGACCTTGCCCTCCAAGAACCTGGTTGAGATCCCAAGACACAAAACAGAGTTTAATTTATTACTTGGGCCAGGTTAATGAGGTTCATTTTCATTTATTTTTGATTTTGAAAAGAAAAATTCAAAACTTAGAAGGGAGACCCATCAGTGAAAAAAGCAACCCAAAGCTTGCCTTCAGATTATTTCACAGAGCCTTTCTTCAGTCCAGACCTAGTGTCTTATCACGGGCTAGAACTTTGGGGCATATTAAGTGAAAGAAGATCTCTGGCCATGACCAGGAATCTTTCAGTCAGGGCTGGTCAGAATTACTCACATAGGGAAAATCTGGTCTAGAAGCTCCAACATCCTGAGACACTGAGGAAAGAGTTCCTACCTCAGGGAGACAAGAGGGCCCTGGATAGACAAAAAGCAAATTCCAGAGTGGAATTCACAGCTTCTGGGTGCTCAGAAAGTCTATGAAACTTTAGCCACACAGAGGGTCCTGTGACTCCTGCTAGCCTCCTGTCACCAGTACTCAGTACCCAGTTTGCTGCCCGTGCCACAGTACAAATTCAATAATTTTCTTCAGAATTGCAGTTTTCTCCAAAGGACCATCACCAAGAAAAATTGTACTGAAGTCCATTTTATGCAAAAGGATATGCTGGTCCAGTTGAGGTAGCTATGAAATGAGATTACTGAAGGGACAAAAGAAGAGGCAGAATACCCTGAGCTTCAGGGCTAGTAAGAGCCAATGGGCCACCTGGGAGAGACAGAGACTAAAACACACCCCAGCCAGTATCTCTTGCTAGAATTTTCTTTTCTTGACTTGTTGAGCCTCCCACTGATATATATGAGTTATATATGACCCAGATTTCATGAGCAAGAAACAATCTCACTTTAATAGAAGGAAGTACTCTTCTCCAATCTTTGGTCATGTTGTACCGTTCTTCCTGTTGCCCTTCTGACAGATGCTGCTCACAACGGTCTGTTGTTTGTCCACTTCGCTGTCCTGCAGCAGGGGATTTCCTCAGTAGACTTTTCCCTGATGTCGCATTAGTCACCCTTGATGAACCTCAAGTTTCACCCCAAACTTCCCCATCCCACTATTGGGGTTTGAGTTTCAGATGGCAAAGATGCTCACTTAACTTGGAGATTTATTTTTTCCAAGAATCAGTCATTCCATTTTTTTTTCCATATAATCCTGGGAGTTATTTTTTGGTTTCCTTCTTCAAGTCTTCTGAAGGACACTTGAGTTCACAATAAGTGCTCACGAGCTTCTTCAAGGCAGCTCTGACTGCAGACTGGGTGACCTGCATGTCCCCCTGTTGCTTCCTTCCCTTCTGCTCTAACTGGCCATCAGCCATGTGTGCTCTACAGAGCTTGGGAACACCCGCCAACTTCCGATCAGTTCCCACGGGCATGTCACCTGGCTCTCTGCCCCCAAGAGCCTGTTTCATGCACATTTTCACATTTTCCAGCCTGCTTTCTCTCCTCCAGGTTCCACACCCTGTACTTCACTGTGTTGTTTTCTGAACAACAGCTCTAGACTCCCCTGAAGATGAATGTTTTCATTTAAGCAATTGCTGTTTTCTCTGGCATCATTCCCCATTGTTTGGGGGATTGTTGTAAGATGGTTTTTCATGAGTCACCTTAGACTGAGGAGGGGTTGCATTGTATCTTTGAGGGCCCACTTTCAAGTCACAAATTTTAAGTCTAGGGAGATCCTTTTTCTATCCTTATCCAAGAAAGCCTGTTCTCAGGTGAGAGCCTGTTCTGGGGTTCACAATGTGACTCTCAGCACAGACTCTGTTAAATGCCTCTACCCTGGTGACTTACGAACTGGCATAGGCTTGAAACACCAACTCAGTCTTCTCATTGACTTTTCATTCTGTGCAAACCAGCAGAATCCTTTGGTTCATCTTCCCACTGTAAAGTACATGGTTCTTTATTGGAAGCTACCATCATAGAGTTTACAGAGGACAGCATCCTGGGAAAGTCAAGGAGAGCTAAGAGTTATCACTCAGAGCTACTGTAAGATATTCTGCAGCCAGGCAGTAGGCCCGCCTTAGATCTAAAAGCTCCCCTACTTTGACACTGGTTAATTGTATTGTTTAGGCTGCTACTGACCCCATAGAGCCCCATGGAATATTCTGTCTCCAATACAATTAAGGGCCTTAGAACAAGGACAACTGGACCATCAGTTCAGATATGGGAGGTAGGAAGGTCAGTCAGAATCTCTAAAGACCATTCCCTGATTTTTCTGCTCAGAGCACAGAGGTCATGAAATCAGAGACCAACTTGGAGCTTAGGCAACACTTGGCCCTACACCAACTCTAGGAGCAGTTATTAGCTGAACGTAAACAACATTCACAACCCCATTTCTTGCTCTATCAACTTTAAACAATATCCATTGACTCTTCTGTATGAAATATAAGGATTTAAACTTAAAATTCCCTGCTTTAAAACCTAGATCGATGTCTGTGGTCTCATGTTACCTTTTATAGATAGGCCTATGTACTGCTTTAAAACATTACATATGGGCAATATTTTGGAACATTAAACATCCTCTATCTTCATTCACTGTCTCACCACCTTTGGTCAGTGTTTTGATGTTCTTACTATAGGATGGGAATCTTTATGCTCCTTCCCTTCCTGTTCTCTTCTTACAGGCAAATTTTCCCATTAAATAGCAAGGTTAACTTTGTATTTTGTGAGTCCTTCTCCATCCACTAGTATTCATGAGCTTGCTCTCCATGCTTTGGGTTGTTTCTTAATGTACACTGATCCCACATACATACTGCTCACCACCCAAACACATAGGGCTAATGTATCAATAGCCTTCTACAAATCTGAGAATTTAATCCCCAAACCATTCAAAGGAGAATGGTCTCAACATTAAAAGTTCAATGAATTCCCTTTCAGACAGACCAGCAGTATTTTGCATCATAAAGCATTTTACTTCCTGTTCAAATGACTTTTTGGACAGGTTTTGTTTTGTTTTTAAGGCATTTTCAACCTTGTGATTGGCTAGTGGATAATTTTTTTATATTCCTGAGATTTCCCTTCTCTCAAGGATATTAGCTTTCCTTAGAATTCCCCTTTTGGGGCTGGGAAGATAGTTCAGTGTATAAAATGCTTATCACCAGGTCCCAAGTTCAAATCCTCAGAATTCATGTAGTGTCATTTGTAAGCCCAGTACTCCTACAATGAGATGAGAGGAGGAGACAGGAGAATCCCCAAAGCTCACAGGCAGTTAGCTTGGAGTAGATGGTAGCAAATGAGATACCCTGAGTCAGGTAGGGCCCGAGGGCTGACACTCAAGATTGTCCTCTGCCATCCACGTATCTCTACCTCTCTGTCTCTCTGCCTCTGTTGATCCCTCTGCCTCTGTCTGTCTGTCTCTCTCTCTCTCTCTCTCACATACACACACAGAGAGAGAGAGAAAGAGAGAGAGAGAGAGAGAGAGAGAGAGAGAGAGAGATGCAGGGGAATGTTCCCCTTTTCTTCAGATGCTCTCCACCATAGACCGCTTTTCTTAACTATCCCAGTCTGGTCTAGTTGTCTTTCAGCTTTATTGACTCTTAAGTGTTCCCCTGGATTCTCTTTCCCTTTCTTTACTTCCCTATTCTTCCAGGATGCATTATGAAATACTTCCTGAGAAAGGTAGATGGAGAGGCCAGGGATACAGATACTGTTGAGTGGAGCCCTGGCCTACCATGTGTATAGCCCTGGGCTTGACCTCTGGTATGATACAGGAGGGGGGAAAACCTACATGGAAATTAAATGCCCCTATTATATTGTCCCATATTTGATTGATAATTGAGCTGAATAGAAAAACAAAGCTAGGTCTTGTGCTCACTTGAATGAGAATGTGCCCCATAGGCTCACATGTTTGAATGCTTGGTTCCCAGTTGGTGAACTATTTGGGAATGATTAGGAGACGCGGCCTAGTTGGCCTACGCAGTGTCTCTCTGCCTGCCTGTCTGTGGTTCAGAATGTAAGCTCTCTGTCCTATGTCTGCCTGCCTGCTGTCATACTTCCCACCATAATGGAAACGGACTAACCCTATAGAAGCTTGTCCCCAATTAAATGTTTTCCTTTATAAGAGTTGTCTTGGTTATGATGTCTCTTCACAGAGATAGAACAGTGACTAAGACAGATTCTATTTTTTCAGAACTTTGCAAGCATTATTGGATTATCTTGTAGTTCTGAAGACTGCAGATAATCAATTGCTAGTTTAGTTGTTGTTGTTGTTGTTGTAAGATTTATTTTGTTTTCATTTATGGGACAAGGGAGTATGTTTACATGAGTGCAAGTGTCTGTAAAGGCCAGAAGAGGGCATGGACACTCTGGAGCTAGAGTTACAGCATTTGTGGGCTGCCAGATGTGACTCTGGGAGTCACACTCTACTCAACAACAGCAGCACGTGCTCTGAACCTCTGAGTCATCTTCCTCCACAGTCCCGCTGGTGTAACACCCTTGCTGTGACTTGGTCCATCTCTCTGGGAGATCTTCAGATAGTCATGATATCCTTGGTGCTCCAGAATGTACCAAGAAAGTGTCTAGTATCCAGTTGTCTCCTTTGGCTCTTTCCTTTACTATGACAGGTCCTCTGGATCCTTAAAATTAAGGTTCTTTTTTACAACTTTGAAAAACTCTCTTATGCTCTTTCTTTTTTAACTTTTATTTTCTCTGTTTTTAATATCTAGGATTCTTCTTCCATATGTTTGCTCTCGAGGATAAATTCTCATGTCTCTTACCTTTTTACCAATATTTTCTTCTGTAATGATTTTGTCCTATATTCTAAAATATGCTCTTGATTTTATAAACCAAGTTTCTTCTCAACTTATCTCAGTGATCAAGATTTTTTAAATCTCTAAGAACTATTTCTTTCTGGTTTTATTCATTACATCTTATTCTTGTTACATGGATGCAGTACATAGTATGTTGAGGAGGTGGCTGTGTGTGTCTGAGTCTCCAGGTACCCTTACATGCACATGTGGAGGTCAAAGTCAGAGAAGAATAGTCGATCTTTCTCTGTCACTCTCTTCTGTTTTATTGCATTGAGATGTGCTCTCTCACTAAGCTGGGTACTGCTTCTGCTTGGCTGGCTAACTAGCCATCAAGCTCTCGGGATCTGCCTGGCTCTGCTCCCCAGTGCTGGAGTTACAGAATGCACAGCCATGAACAGTTTTGGATGTATTATACCCTTGAATCAAGTATATAAATTACATACGATTTTTCTGATCTAATTTGGTTTTAGGGCTGAGGGGGTCAGTCTGTTTATATTGTTCAGTCTGTTCTCCTTTTATTCCTTTAATTCCTGAGGTCCTTGATTATCCTTTCATGGTTAAAATAAAAGGGACTAAGCAGCTGATGTATGCTCCTCTGCGTTACACAGAATCCAAGAAATGGATTTGCTTCTCATGGTGTCTCTTCCCTAGGATTCTGATCCCCCTGCATGAAGTGTGAACTGATGTCTGGTTACATGCTGCAGGTTTTGCATTTTGGAGATGGCTTGATATTCTAATTTTTTCCTAGTTATGGCATACATTAAAATACCTGATTCATTTCATCTTTCAGAAAGATGTTGACCTTTCTTGCATTGGAGCAACATTCCCAATCTCTTTGCCACAACAGACATCTCATCAGTGGCAAAGGTGAAAGTATGTGTTCTGCCAATCATCTTGAGCCAGAAGTTCTCATGGAAAACGTGTTTGAATTTGACTACGAATTCCATCTACAAATGCTATTGCACGATGTGCTAAACATTCTGTTTGCCTTTAATAGGTTACTGGTAAACGTGTTAGACTAAAGATTATGCTGAGTCTATTTTTATTAAAAATTTACTACGGAAATTCAAGGTGGACTTAAGCGAACTGTTTCAAAGGTGTAAGGGCTGAAAGGCCAAGGTTGGCAGCTCCCCTGACTGCAGCTGCTGGAGCAGGCAAGGGTTGGAGGCCACTTGAGCTCCTGCTGGGAAGATGCCAGTGGCTGTCAGTCAGGAGCCAGAGTCCACGCCCTGGGGCTTTGATCCTGGGCTTCTCACCAACTTTTTCTCTGAATCAGCTCAGCTGCCCCCTTTGCACACACCTGCTTCTCCTGGTGGTGCCAGGACACCCAGCAGCTTCGAGTGCAGAAAGGAGGGAAAGCTAGATTCTGGTCTAGGTTTGAGCCACCACCACTCTGTGAGTCACAGGAGGTGAAGAGCCTTCCCAAAGTATTATCTGGGACTCCAGAGGACAAAAATAGAAAGTGATTTGTGCTAAGAGGCAATTTTGTCAGAAAGAGCTGATAAAAAAAAAAATCAAAGAGGTCTGGTAACCTTAGCAAGGATACAGAGCTGAGGGCTGGGGGCTCTGGGAATTGTCACAAATTCCCTTCTCCTAGTTCTTGTCCCATGCCTCCTTCCTTCATCCTAAATATTCACTTGTCACTTAGTCTTTATCTAGAGTGGCTCAGGGTGATAAAAGCAACTTAAGAGAGAAAGGGTTTATTCTGACTCACAGTTCAAGGTCCAGTCAGGGAAGTGAGGCAGGAGCCTGAGGCAGCTGTTACATCACAGGTACAATCAACAAAGAACAGTAAGTGCATGCATGCTTCCTCCCTCCATTTTACTCAGTCCAGGATCTTTTGTCTCAGGAATGGTTCCACCCACCATTAAGATGGGTTTTCCTACATCAATTACATTCATAAAGATAATCTCCTACAGGCCTGTTCAGTCAGCCAGCTCCCAAGAGATCCTAGAGCCTCTTGACAATTAGCCCTTACAATCACAGTCTTTCCTGGTAGAATGTGAATTCCCTATAGACTGGAGGTTTGCGTGCGTGTGTGTGTGTGTGTGTGTGTGTGTGTGTGTGTGTGTGTGTGTGTGTCCAGCCTTCTACAGAGTCTGACTTTCCTTTAGACAAGGGGCTAGAAACCTAGCAGGACCTGCATTGTGAGTTGTGTAGTCCATACAACTGCTCTGCTCTACCACTGCATTCACAAAGGTAAATGAAGTGGTAATGGAGTTGGGTCCCAATAAAACTTTATTCACAAAAGTAGATAGACAACAGGAAGTATTTGTTACTTATTTGAAAACAATCCCAAATCATCAGAAGAACCTGAGTGTCTCAGTACGTATCAGTTATCAGTTCCTTAGTAAATGAAAGATAGAGAAACATGGCTGCCATTTGGTAAAACCTGACATAGGGCATGCACGTACCAGAGAACAGAGTGTGTCCTAATTTGTCTCAACTGTTGTGTTAAAACACTGATCAGAAAATAATAATAATAATAATAATAATAATATAAAACCATGGGGAGGAAAGGTTCATCTCGCTTACAGATTATATCACCAAGGGAAGCTAAGGCAAGAAGCAGACCTCAGAGAGAAATGTGGCTTGCTGGCTTGCTTCCCCTGTTCATGCTCAGTCAGCTTTCTGATACATCCCAGGATCACCTGCCTAAGGGTACCTGCCTAAGTACCCATAGTCAACTAGGTTCTTCCGCATAAATCATTAGTCAAGATAATTTCCCACAAACATATTCACAGGCCAATATGATGGAAGCAATTCTTCAACTGATGGTCCTTATTCCAGGTGTATCAAATTAACAAGCAAATAGCCATCCTAGCTCCACACCTTGTCAATTGATGCACAAGCAAATCTCCATTAAACCGTAACCGTTCCTTGTCTCTAGGAGTTCATATTAATCTTTCAATATAACACAGCTTGACTTTAAAAGTTCCATGTTGGCTTGAATCTGAAAATGGACCCCAGACGGAGTTTATTAAATTAATAGGTTGGCAAGCCAAGGACGGGTAAGATTCTGCACAGAGCCTTATCAACTAAAAAAGTGTATTGCTTTTGATAAACGATATATTCCATGATGGGTAAAGAAGCATCTTGTCAGAACAACCTAAGACAGGCTCAGTCTTGTTAACAAAATTAAAAAAGGGGAAAGGTGGAGAGCCTTTGGGGCTGCTTGGCAAGAAGCTGACATGAACCAAGGACAAGGAAATGGGCTGCCTGACAGGAATATGACATTGGCCAAGGACAAGGAAGTAGGCTTCAAGCAGGAATCTGACATTAGATTAGAACAAAGAAGTAATCTCAGGCAGGAATCTAAATATTAGGCTAGAACAAAGAAGTAATTTCAGACAGGAATCTAAATTTTAGGCTAGAACAAGGAAGTAGACTTCAGACATGAAAATGACCTTGGGCTAAGATAGGGAAGTAGGCTCAGATACTTTGGTCATCCTGATAAGCCTTTAGAAACAGTGATCACGGGAGTGTTCACGTAATTGGGTTTAATGCCCTGGTATTTCTTTAACTATTTGTGTTTATTGTCTTGCTTGTTCCTTGACTATTTGCATCTATTGTATTGCTAGACCCTCAACCTAGAACTGACCTTAATACATTCAAGGAATCAAAATGGTATAAAAGCATAAAGGAAGAGGGAGTATAGGATAGGGGGTTCTGGGGGGGGGGGGAATGGGGAAAGGAGATATCACTGTATTGTAAATAAATTGTAAATAAATATCCAATAAAAATAAAGGTTCCATGTTTTTTTTAAAGCTCCAACATTTTAGAAGTTGAAGCCCTTATTAAAAATCAGAAGTCTCTTAACTGTGAGGTGCTATAAAATCAAAAACAAGCTGTAGAATTTTCTACTCTAAGATGGAAGAATCGGGACCCAGTTAGAATCAGACCAAAGAAAACCCAAGAATCCAGCAATAAAAATAAAATCCTGTAGCATCTGAAACTCAATCAGGATCTTTTGAGCTCCAAAGAGATTGAGAAACCTTGCATTTCTAGCCTGCCATCTTCAGTACACACATAGCTTTGCTTCTGCCACCATCCTGTGGAGCTCATCCCACTGCCCTAGCCTTTCAAATATGCTGGGGTCTCTGCTGAAACTCAGGCTGCTCCTTCACCAATGGCCTCTTGGCCTCTCTATAGGGACTCCAACCCTGCCACACAGTGTCATTCCTCAGCTCTTCTCCATGATGCCTTCAACCCCAGGGTCTGCCATTGAAGCTTCATCTTCACCAAAGGCCCCTGCTGGTGTCTCACAGTGCAAAGCCTTAGCTGTTGTCCATGATGCCTTCATGCCTTAAAATGAGCACCATATGGGAGACTCTTACACAATATTTACCAAATTGTACATTGAGATTGATGTGCAGCATTGCCTCCCTACTAGACCATAGCCTCTGTATGCTGACCAAGAGAAAATACTTTCCAGATTCCACCTCGATGAAACTAGCAGACTCTTGAGCCCAAGCTGATTACCACTGATGGTCCCAGGGAAGCACGGGTTTCACTTCTGAAAATTTTAAACCCAAAAATATCACATAAAAAGCCCCAGTAGAGTCTCCACTTGGCTTTGCAACTTCACAATCCAGGTCTCCATCACTTTTGCACATTTTTTCAGCACTCTGGATATCTACCCAAATGGAAGAGAAATCAGAATCTCAAATCCTTATGTATCCACACTCACTGCAGTAGTACTCATGCTATCTGTATATGTGTAATATTCACACTGTCAGGGTAATGTGTAACACACACACTGTGGGGTAATGTGTAGTACTCACACTGCCTGTGTAATGTGTAGTATTCACACTGTCAGGGTATGTGTACACACCACTGTCGGAAGTGTGTATCACATGCTGTGTAAGAATGTAATACTGAATCGAACCTCCTCTGACAAGAAGATTGTTATATTCATACAATGGAGCATCGTGTGACCTCAAAAAAAGAAGGAAATTTTGACATTCTAAATCTTTCCCTAGAAGCTGGCACAAGTAAAAGCCTTTCCAGAGACAAGCTTCTGTCAACAGGACTTCAGGAATACAACAAGCTCTCCCTATCCAAAGAGTCCCCTACCCATTGAAGATATTGAGAAAAAATTAGAGTTTGTACAGAATAAGTACAGACTTTTATCTTGTCAGTATTCCCCCAAGAAGTGTGGTTTAACAAGTTGGTGTACAGTTTCTATTGATGTAGGTAGTATAAGGATCTAGGAATGATTAAATTAGACAAAAGTGGGCTGGGGAGATGACTCAGTGGGTAAAGAGGGTTCCCTTTGCAAGAATGAGGCCTGCATTTGAATCTTCACATTTAAACAAAAGTATGTCAAGCACATCTACACATGCCTATAACTTCAGCATTGACAAAGATGTAAATCTCAGGCACTCACTGGCCAGCCTACCCACAATAACTAGCATTCCAATCAGTGAGAGACTGGTCTGAAGACAAGAAGGTGAAGTAAATTAAGAAAGACATTCGACTTCCTCCTCTGGCCACTGCATGGATGTTCAGAGGGGCTCACATTCACATACTCATGTGTATATACTACATACATACACACACATGCATACATACATACATACACACACACACACACACACACACACACACACACAAGCACACAAAACAGAGAGATGCACAGGAAGATTATATAGGTTCTATGCAAGCATACCATCATTTTACACTGGACCTTGAACACCACAAATTTTGGCATGGAGTAGTCCTATAGTCCCTAATTTGTGACCAAGGGGAACAACTGCACAAGTCCACATTGCTACCAAGCATTTCCTTCTGGCAACTTGGCCTCTCTGAGCCTCTGTCTCCCTCCATTAATAGAGATACTACTGTTAACCACTCAGACAAAAGGCTTTGCAGGCTGTGAGGTGTGGTATGGATTTAAGTTCTGAGAAATTTTTAGTGTATATAAGGTTGAAATAAAACTAAGAATCTGATTTCAAGGGACGAAGACGTGATCCAAGGTGGGCAAGATAATTATTTTAAGAGAAAAAAAATCAATCTTTCAAATAGGAGAAGTTGGAGCATCCATCTTGGAAGAAAATGTATCTTATTTGCTGGATGATAATAAGAAAAAAGACTATATATGGAGATCTCCCTTCTCCTGATTTCCTAGAAGAAGGACTAAAAGAGAATAGGGTGACTGGAATTTTCTCTGGATATCTTTAATCCATGGTTAGTGAAATTTGTGAATGTAGAGAATGATTGTAATTCATTACATTTCTAAATTCTTGTTGAAGAAGCAACTGAGAATCAAATAATATCAGGTAACCATCAGAGCCCAAACTGTCAACCAACACCAGTTCAAGGACCTTAGGACCCTGTTTCCATGGAAATACCCAAAGTCTAGGCTTACCTTTGAATAGCCAATGAGGAACACACAGGCGAAATAGATGTAGATCTTTATAAACAGCAATGGAGGATGATGGATGAAGATGGGAATTCTTCCTCATTTCCCATTTCATATCCTATTGGAGTCCACACTCAAGAGGAAGTTGCTGAATCAGGCATCTTTGCAGAGGGACTAAGTATTCCTTCTCTGGGGCCTTGGGGACTCAAGCAATCGCCCAACTCCATGGCCTCTAGCTTCTCTTAAGTGTGATAGATGGGCTGAGTTTTCCTGGCAGTTTAAACACTTTGCATTGATTTGTGTATTAGTTTGTATATTGTTTTGAGAGACCAATTTCAAGAGAAGCTTTGCTTATCGTCCATCAAAGTTCACAGGTGCTTTATCTTCATTCTGAGTTGGCTGCTCATCAGACTCTGGGCAGGCCACTGCCAAAAGATCTGCTGCAGGGGACTTCCATCAGTCACAGTGTGGGGAATACTCTGCCTTAGTCTCATAAAACTCATGGGGAGGAAGCCATGTTCCACTTTCAACTCATTTTCCCCCTTGGAGAAAATCTGGGCTGCTGATGTTTAAGACTCTTAACATTTCCAGAGATAAAATGTTATCATACAACTGGTCCAGAGATGTGAAAACTGAGTCAAGCTTGGTGGAAGAGCAGGCATAAAGCTAGCTGCATCTTCCCAGCGCTGTGAAATGGACAGATGGAAATATCTGTGGAGAACAAGACACTTTCTTCTTTAAATGCTAAAATGTCTATACCAGAGCTGTGACTGGACAGCCTTGAAGGCAAGGCAAGGGACAGTGAGTGTAAGCTCCAAACAGGCAATCCCTTCCACCACTCACCACTTATCATCTCCTTCTCTTCCTGGAGAAATTAAAAGGAAGGATACTGCACACATACAGAGAAAATAACATTGCAAGTGCCCACTAGATCAGCAGCCCCAAGAGATGCTGTCTCCCCCAAGGTTCACATGTGGAAACTTGGGCCCCATGTGGCAATATTGAGAGATGATGGAACCTTTGATACAAGGTGGTGCTTGTCCTAGAAGGGATTAGCATAATTTCCTGGGCTGTTAAGGGGAGCAAGTCTGACTTTATGCCACTCTCTGGCTTTCTGTCTTGCTTCATAATCTTTCCCTCTCACACATGTCCATATCATTATGCAACCAGGGGACCTCTTGTCAGAATTGGCACTGTCCAAAAACTGTGAGCTAAACAAATCGCTTCTTTAAAAGTTACCCAGCACCTGGCATTTTGATATAGCGAGTAATGGCGGTTACAAAGAGTAAGGCTTCTCCACTTATAGCATATCTTCATCAACCCTTAGTCTCACTCTACAAAGCAAACTGCCCCTCCATGCCACCCTACCGCTGCCTCTCTAGGATTTGTACTAGAACATTCCTGTTATGCCCACATTGAAGTGGCTGGTGATGAGTCAATGAAGAAAGACCATGGTTACTGTCTGGTGTGAGCCAAGAGGACTATGGAGCAGTCACTATGGCGAGGGCAGTGAGACAGCCACAGCAGGTGCTTCGAAAACTGGGTATGCATCAGGAGCAAGGAGCATGCTTTAAATAAGTGGGTTAAAATAGAATTACATCATTTTCTCCTTCCCCTTTTTCCCTCCAAAGCCTTCCATATGCACCTCCTTGCTCTTGTATTACATTACTGCTTTCCTGCTGCCTGGACATATCATTGTCGGGAAACTCTGAAAGGCAGTGGGGATAGCCAACACTGTCTAGCTCCCCTGACACATTTACACAGTACTTTAGGGGTTACCCATTATCGCCATCAAATTGCCTCCATTCATCCTCCTGAAAAGGATGTTAGCTAAGATCCTGGATGCCATGAGAATAAATGTTGTATTATTATAGCTTAACAAGAGGATGGCTCTCAACCAGTGTATACATTTAGGGACAGTCAATGCCTTCCTTCCATGATGGCACCATGCAGACTCAGGTATAATGTAGAAGAGCCCAGTACATATACTACTAGTGTTATGTGGTGCACATATAAAGTTTACTGGGAAATTTACAGGGAGGAAAATGGATGGTTTTCCTCACGATGACTCTCCCCTTCTCATCAGTGATTTAACCATTCCCTAGGGACACACAGTCCAATATGATAAGTCATAGCTTCATGATGCTCTTTAGATTTATGTATTAATAAATGAAAATAAAATGTAAAGCCAGTTATCATTTGTACCAGCTTGACTTTAAGTGCTTAATAGCCGCAGTTGTTAGTGGCTGCCATATTGGAGAGTGCAGATGTCGCTCTTTCAGCATTACAGAAAGTATTACTGGACTTGGCTGTCCCAGGACTTTAGTTTCCTGATGCCAACAACCAAAAGGAAACAGCAGTATGCAGAAACGGCTTTTACTCTTTCCTTTCTCTTTACTGCCATGTGCAGTATTGTTGTTCCTCCCATAGTCCATCCATGCGTGCTGTGCATACTTTGTTTTGTACTATACGTGCATGCATCAGGGAACACATCCCTACTTATATAGATGCATCCCAGAAGTACTTACATACCAGGGACTGGAGGGGGCTGTAGGCCATCAGACAGCTATCCTGACTACAGGTTTCCATCTTTCCAGTTGAGGGAACCACAGATTTTGAGGAATGAGGTAAGCCAGCAGATTATAAAGGAAGTTGGAGATGAGGTTAGAACCCTTGGTTATCTGATGCTCCCCTCGGTGGCCCTTCTAAGACAAATCACTAACTCAGGCATGGGAAACAGGCTTGGTGAGAAGGCATGTTTCTTTACCCTTCCCACCCTTCCCATCCCTGGCCAAGACTGAGAAATAAAGTCAGAAAGAACATACAGAGCTGAGTAAGAACACCAAGTCCTGATACACACAAAACAAATATTTCTAATAAGAGACCTTTCTTGACACAGCCAGCAGGGAGATCTCCCTGGCTATTGCCAGGAGGTGGTATCAGCAGCTAGAACCTTCACTTCAGACTCAAACTCAAACAAAAAAGAAAGAATAGCAAAACCAATGCTGTACAATAAAAAACTTCTGGAGGTATCACCATTCCTGATTTCAAGCTGTACTACAAAGCAATATTAATAAAAAACCGATTGGTATTGCCATTAAAACAGACAGGTTGATCAATGGAATCAAATAGAAGACCCAGAAATAAACCCACACACCTAAGGACACTTGATTATTGACAAAGAAGTCAAAACCATACCACAGAAAAAAAAAAAAAAATATCTTCAATAAGTGATGCTGGTCTAACTGGATGTCTGAATGTAGAAGAATGCAATAGATCTATATTTTTCACCTTGCACAAAACTCAAGTCCAAGTGGATCAAAGACCTCAACATAAAACAAGACACACTAAATCTATTTGAAGAGAAAGAGAAGAACATCCTTGAACACATTGGCATAGGGGACAACTTCCTGAACAGAACACAAATAGCTTAGACACTAAGATCAACATTGTTAGATAGGATCTCATGAAACTAAAAATTTTCTGTAAGAAAGGACATCATCAATAGAACAAAATAGCAGCCTACACAATGGAAAAGTTCTTCACCAACCCTATATCTGAGAGAAGACTAATATCCAAAATACATAAAGAACTCAAGAAATTAGACACCAATCAATGAGTGGACCAACTTGTGACCCATCCCATGGGAGAGAGCCACTCCCTGGTATTATTAATGATACTCTGATATCCTTACAGATAGGAGCCTAGCATAACTGTCCTGAGAGGTTTCATCCAGCAACTGACCAAAACAAATGCAGAAACCTGTGGCCAAACATTAGGTGGAGCATAGGGAAGTCTTGTGGAAGAGTGGGAGATAGTATTGAGGGAGCTGGAGGGTCAAGGATACCACAAGAAGACCTACAGAGTCAGCTAGCCTGGGCCCATGGGCCTGACAGAGACTGAACCATCAACCAAAGAGCATGCATGGGTGGACCTAGGCTCCCTACACATGTGTAGCAGATGTGCAGCTTGGTCTACATGTGGGTCCCCTAATTGAAGCAGAGGCTGTCTCTGACTCTGCTGCCTGCCTTTGGATCCCCTTCTCCTAGCTGGGCTGCCTTGTCTGGCCACAGTGGAAGAGGACACACTTAGTCCTGTTGTGCTTTGATCTGCAAGGACAGGCTGGTACTCATGAGAGACTTCATCTTCTCTGAAGAGAACAGGAGCGGGTAATGGCCAGAGGTGTTTGTGAGGGAGTGTCTGGGAGGAGAGGAGGGAAGGTCTTACATTGGGTTGTAATATGAATAAAGAAATAAATTAATGAAAAAATAAAGTGGACATTGATGAATACAGCTCTTTCAAAAACTGAATCTCATCCCCATGTCTCTAAGGTACATCTCTGCAGCTTCTCTAAGGCGTGGGCTTCTGTAGACGCTGAAGCTGACTATGGAGGAGAAAAAGGAAATAGAACTGCAGGACAAAGGGTGCCAAGGGAAACCAGAGTGAGATCATTCTGCAGACACATTATTGTCTCCCTCTGCCACATACACCAGACAGGCTGTCTTTGACAAGTCAGGATTCCCCATATTCTGGAGGAGCAGACACGCCCCTTGGGATTTCTAACTCCTTAACTTTATGTTGCATAAGATGTAAGCAGGATGCACCGGGTATTTGATGCAACTGCGATGGGAGGTGCATCCTTCTGACTTTTGGTTTAAATGCGAGACTTGAATCTAGTCCGTACTCTGGGCCTCAGTTTCTCTCTATGAACAATACCACACCCCTTCCAGGTTTGATGCCTGTCACTGTAGAAATCTCACACACACAACTGCTTTAGAAAGTGCACTGCTGCCACCTCACTAAGAACAGGCAGTCCCTTCCCACTTCTTTTACATCACTGACACCCCTATCACTGTAGCCTCAGAGGCAGGAGAAGCCTCTGTACACAGCAGGAACCCAATAGAAACATGTGACTAGGTACCAGCATATGTCTAGTGCTATTAGTGGTGCGGTGATAGCTACTTTCCAATACTGGTAAAAATCCATGAGTCATTCATCTGGCAGTTTCTTGCTCCAAGAAATCTGCTCCCACCCTTCCTTCATGCTCAGACCAGGCCAACTTCTTGTTCTCCTGAAGCAGATGTGGCACCTTCTGTGGGCGAGGAGAGTCTCCTCCCAGACACATGTCACCCTCTGGACCTGCCAGAACCACTTGTTATACTCTGACAGAAGACAAGACGCCCATGGCCACCATGTTACTTCTGATGTCTGTGAGCTGCACCATCCTGCTTAAGTGTCCCCATGCTGGCAAGGGGCTGATAGAAAATCACACTACCAGGGATCACCCACCACCCTGACACCTTCCTACAGTTCCGAGAACTTTCTCTTCTATCTTGCATATGCAGAAGGTCTCACTCCCATTACAACTCCACAAGACAGATCCACCTTCCTGTGCCAGCTTGTACTTCAGAGGTCTGCAAGGTTACACAAGGACCCTTTCACTCCAGAATTTTTAATTCTCTAAACTGATAGCAAATTCCCATTGTCAACTTGACTGAATTTCAAATCACTATGGAAACACACTCCTGGGTGTGTCTCTAGGAATGTTTCCAGAAAGGATTAACTAAAGAGGGAAAACTCACCCTAAATGTTAGCACTGCCGTCCCTTAGGCTGGGATAGCATATAGAATGAAACCAGAAAAATTAGCAGTTCTTCCCTAGCATATCTCTCCCTTTCTCTCTCTCCCGCCTTCTCTCTCCCTCTCCCCTGCCCCCCGCCTCTGCTTCCTGAATGTAGGCACAATGTGACCAGCTACTTCACAATTCTGCCACCCATGCCTTCCCCACCATGATTGACTGCACCCCCAAACTGTGAAGCAGAAGAAACTTTTCTTCTTTTGCCAGGTATTTTGTCCCAGCATCAAAACCAAAGTAACTTATACAGCATCAAAATGTAATGCTAGCAAAACAGTGACCAGAACAACACCTGCCAGAGCCTGAGGGTAGATCACTTCAGTTTCGATGGGTTTTTTCCAAGTGGTTGTGACGATTTCTGGCAGAAACAGCAGAAGGGACAAGGGATGTGTTTTGTCTGTCATCAGAGGGTTTCGTACATCATGGTGGGAAGGCACGGTGAGTTCAGTTCATACAGCAGGAGTGTGAGCAGTCTGTTCACATTGAAACGGATCAGAAGCAAGCCTGCAGCCAGGGCTAGGAATAGGCAAAGGCCGTCTCCTAGAGGCCAACCTTCAAACATGTGCCTGGGAGGACATTTCAGATATAAACCATAACAATGGTCCTAGAGAATCTCCCATGGATGAAGTCAGAGATGCCACTAAAAATGAGATCATGATTGATGTGCCCAGAGGGATAAGCTTGGATCCTAAGGTTGGGCAAGAGATGAAGAAAGGGGATTGACTCTACTAAAAATACATAAGAAAAAAAATAATACGTGGCCATTTATGAATGCTCAGCCTACATGTCATCCTTCTTCCAACCTTCCCCAAGGAGTTGGAGTTTCCTGACCTTTCCACTCTTCTCTCTTCAAAACCTACCTCTTCCAACTACACAGACAGCTCTGTGGGACATAAAAAGGATACACAGACTTATTCAGAAACAGAGAAACACAAATGAGGACTTCTCTGAGAATCTACTTATCGCCATCAAGTTAGCAAAGACGAAAGTTTGAAAACCCCAGTGTTGCAGCACTGGGGAGGGGAGGGGTGTCACTGGTGAAGAACGAATGAATGCTTTAAGATATTTGTACTCTGCTGAGCACTGGTGGTGCACACCTCTAACCCCAGCAGTGGCAGAGTCGGGTGGATCTCCATGAGTTCAAGGCTAGCTGGGTCTACAGAGTAAGTTCCAGGGCAGCCAGGGCTATGTATTAAGACCCTATCTTGAAAAAAACAAAGTGTACTGTATCTTTCTGGGGTACAGGAAGCACACACACACACACACACACAGCCCTGTTCTCTGTTCTTAGCTGAACTCCTAAAATTCTTTGTGTTTCCTAATTGGAGTGTCTTGTTATTTATAACAAGCTCCCAGTCTCCAGCTGGAAGATTCCTCACTAGAAAGACTCACAGAACTCAGCCCAGTGTTTTATTGAGGACATAACTCAGGAACAGTCAAATGGAAAGCTGAGGGAAATAGGACGATGGCACAGAAGACAGAAATCCTGTGCCCTCCACGTACCCCCTGCCTGGCACAGTACCATAGTATTCAAGACAAATGAAAATCCTGCATGCTCTCGGCCGTCTACTCTCTTCTCACACTGAAGTCCAAAGCATGGGATGATCAGGAAGTGATGTGGGCAGCCACCTCACAGCTAGGACAGAATGACTGTCAGAACCCAAGGCTATCGCCCTCCAGATCAGTTGTGGAGGTTCCTCCAGAATACGTACCTCTCTGAGGTGGGGTTCAGACAATGGCTTTCGGTCAGCAGTCTTTCAGTCAGAGAGCACATGGAGCTCCCATGCTAACAGAAAATCACTACAAAGCCAGCGCTGTACATTTTCTTCCTTTCTCTTTTAAGATTTATTTTTATTTCTGTGAATGTGTGTTGATGGATGCCTGCTAAGGCCAGAAGAGAGAGTCAGATACCCTGGAGCTGGAGTCACAGGTGGTTGTGAGCCATCAGACACAAGTGCTAGGAGCTGAACTTGGTCCTCTGCAATTGCAGCAAGCACCCTTTAGCTACTAAGCCAGCTCGCCAGCTCAGTTAACTCACTTTACATGTGATTTGTGATTCTGTAATTGAGGAACAATCTGGACTAAAACAGCTCCACAATTCTGCACTGACATGTGAGTAGATTGTGCCAGGAAAAGGAGATCGACAAGAGATTTAGAAAGCTCTGTATGTTAAGGCTTGGCCTTTACCTTGCTTGAATCCATTTGATTAGTTGGGGGCACAAGCTCAGCTGCTGGGATTGGCTGAGAGTCAGCAGCTTATCATAAGAGTGGGCTTATATGTAAGGTTAAGGCATCGTCTACCAGTAGAGAGAAAGGTTGAGGCCAAGCAAGGTAAATACAGAGGCAACTTTAGTCCAAACTTCACTCAAGCTAAAATCATTATGTATTAAATATTGCTTGAATGAATGGCCATTATATTGTTTCTCCTGTGGGCCTCAAAGCGCTGGCTAAGCTAATTAATGATAATAATTTATATCCCCAGCTGTTATAGTCATATTTTCATAGAAGTTATGAAGAACAGAATCCTAGGCACCCAGGCAGGCACAACAGTCTAGTAAAGAGAGCTTTCTAATTTGAGAAACACTGTAAGCCGAAGCCTATGGTGTGCTTTCTTGCAGAATGAGTATAGAACAAGAAAGGGAGGAAAACAATTAGACAAATCCAGCCAGTGTTTATTATGTGTAAAGCACTCTGGTAAAGAAAGCATCCATTTACGGAGATACTGTCTAGGAAAAGCCATTGTGCAGGCTACAGCGGTGATTTAGTGGGTGGCATCATGTTCACTCTCCTTTTAGGCTACATTCATTAAACACTAAACACTGTGGCGAGGTGGCTGGCAGCTGCTCCCATTTAAACACTGAGTTTTCTATCTTACCCTTCCTAACTGCTACCTGGCCCAGCCAGATGCAGCACTCATGTCAGACAGATATGAATACTCAGAACCTTCCAGAACATAACGGTTCATCATCTATAATGTGTGTCAAAATGTGAGTCTCAACAGGCCTGGAGAGTTCCAAGGAGATAACCAAAGCAACAGAATGAACACCTTGGGAAACGCAGATTGGGTAAGGCCATCCAAGATAGATGGGAGTGAGGTAAATCAACAGGATACAGGGCTCCTGGGGACATTCCTGTTGGGGAGCTTGTGGTCACAAATTAAAGGCACATTAAGGTCCTTAGACATGGCTGGGTTGATTGCTGGGAAGGGAGCAAGGGCTATCAACATTGCCAGAGGGAGAATGGGTAAGTGAGATGCATATAGATCAAAGTCTGTTAGAACCAATTCCATTACAAAGGAAATTTCACCTTAACAAAAATATATACAAGCCCCAGGCACTAGACTATAATAACCACATACTGTTGAAATAAGCCAGTGTGAAGCATGCTGGTCCCCCTCCTTCCGTGTAACAGCCTCCAGTTAGAAAAGCAATCCAGCGCACCCTTTCGCCTCTGCAGAATGTGGCTACACTCACCTCCCGTCCATCCTGACTGTGGGAGATGACTTAAAATGTCCTACCCGAGGGTGACACTGGAAAACTTTTAGGATTCAAGCTTAATGGGATGCCCGGGTCTGATGTCGTCAGCAAGATTACTTAGAACCTTAGGTTATCACTTGCAAATATGCAAAACCAAAGACTTTGAGGGTATAAAGTCCCTTCTGCAAGGACTGGAGCAATGTCTCCCAGTTAGGACAACGTCCTACTCTTGCAGAGTCGCTAAATTCAGTTCCCAGAATGCACTAGGGCAGCTATCAAGCTATGGACCTAACTGCAGCTGTAGGGAATCCGACTCCATCTTCTGGCCTCCACGGGTACTGCACGCATGTGCACAAACTCACTTTCAGACAAGCACGTGAACATAAAAATCTTTCAAATATTTTTAACATATTTTATTTTTACTGACTATAAAGTTCAATTCAATATTATGTTTACCTTTTAATTTCTTTTTTTAGTATTTATAATTTTCAAAATTTTTTTACATTTCAGATGTTATCCCCTTTCCCTACTCCCCCCTCAGAAACCCCCTATCCCATCCCCCCTCCTCCTGCTTCTATGAGGATGTGCCCCCACCCACCCACTCACTCCTACCTCCCTGCTTTTTAATTCCCCCACACTGGGGTATCCAGCCTTCACAGGACCAAGGACCTCCTCTTCCACCTATGCCAGACACGGCCATCCTCCCCTACATATACAACTGGATCCATGGGTCCCACCCTATGTGCTCCCAGGCTGGTGGTTTAGACCCTGGGAGCTCTGGTTGGTTGGTATTGTTGCTCTCCCCATGGGGCTGAGTTTGAGCCAACCTTTTAATTTCTAAATCCTTTTAACTTTCAAGTCTTTAACTTTTATGGTTAAATACAGTATTCCTTTATCTGACCTCTACACACACACACCATGGCATATGCACACCTCCTGACACACACCTATGCACCTTTTGCTGTTTTCTTAAAGTTTTCCTGTATTTATTTAGTGTAGACACCATGATTGGTGTGTGTGTTTGTGTGCGCGCGCGCAGCGCGCGCGTATGAGCGTGTATGAAGTTATTATTACTGTAGTCAAGTAAATTAACATATTCGCCCCAAACATGTATTTACTGTGTGAG
Organism: Mastomys natalensis; assembly: GCA_021653895.1. Classification (NCBI taxonomy): domain Eukaryota; kingdom Metazoa; phylum Chordata; class Mammalia; order Rodentia; family Muridae; genus Mastomys; species Mastomys natalensis. The sequence goes on from JAJTUV010000278.1 coordinate 782,196, forward strand.
TAGAGTAAGAACACCTAAAAAATCTATTCTTTCAGCAGAACTCCAGGATGATCAAAATTTTATATCGGGGCTTTGCCTTGACTACAAAAGAGACCAGAAACAACATTCAGGTTCCTCAACAGAGAAATACACAAAGAACGATTTGAATTCATCTTTACAAAGGGACAGTGCACAATAATGGAGGTAGGGGAAGCAAGTTGTCTGTATCCTGATAGCCTTATAGGAAGCCAGAAGCACACGAAGCACGCATAAATACAGAGTATAAGGATATGCATGGAAATGAAAACATTAAGTCAGAGTATCAGAATCAGATAACTAGGGCTAGTTTAAATACATTCTACAGTATTTTGTTTCCTAGCTACATGGTGTTCATTAAATAAATATCTGGTATATTCACATCTAAAATATTTAATAATTTAAAATAAAAAATAGTGATGCAGACAGCATAGGCTATAACACAGTCCATGTAAGCTGCTTGTTGTGGTGCACACCTTCAACCACAGCACCCAGGAAGCAGAGCAGGCAGGTCTGTGTGAGTTGAGGCCAACCTGACCAGCCAGCCAGGGATGCATTGTGAGCCCCTGTCTCAAAACAAAACAAAACAAAACAAAACAAAACAAAAGCCCCAAAGCAAAATACTCTATCTAGATGGAGAGACGGCCCAGTAGGTAAAGGCACTCGCCACCAAGTCTGACAACTTGAGTTTAATCCTTGGGAACCATTTAGTGGAAGGAACAATCCAACTTCTGAAGTTGTCCTCTGACCTCCACATTCACAGCATGATATATGCACACCTCCCCACACACACACACACACACACACACACACACACACACACACACACGTAATTTTTAAATGTTTAAAAAAACAGTTCAATCTCCATGTTTAAGCTACAGTGGTGCTATGGCTCATCTGTCCATAATCTCAGTCTCTGATCTAACACATCATGCAGTAGCAGTTTCCTAAGACTAGACTGAGGACTACGCCAGGATTTAGACGAGTTCCAGGAAGTTTTTGTTGCACCTGTGTGGGCTTCCAGCTTTATCTCCTGTGTGGTTGCATTTACTGTTTTCTCTGTGTGTTTGGAAAATGAGTTTCTTGTGTGACTCAAATAATGTCCTTGCTTTGGAGAATATGAATATCAAGAGGAAAACTACCCACACTGCTAACATCCAGGAGCATTGTGGACCAGTCTGTATATTTACAGCAGAATTCCCTGCAACATCGTTCTTGTCTTTATGGCTTTTATTTGGTAAGTTTTCTTTGGCAGTGCAATTTCATTAGCAGCATATTACTTCATCTCATAGATGAATCAGCATTCTTCAGAAATTACTTGAACATCAAGGGTTTATTTTGTTCCTTATAAAAATGTATTTAACATAGTATAAAAAGTTTCCCACTTATCACTGTAATTAAACATCAAAATCACCAAGCACAAGCAGAGTCAGGAATAAACTGCGAAGACTGGTTGACTATCTCACAGCTCAACTGGTAGAAAAGTTCCCTACAGCCTTTGCACATGCCTGTGTTATTGTTGCGTCCTATCTTTGAGAAGCTGGTTAATTGGAGCGTCTGAGGTTTGAATATGAACTATTCCCATAAGACTCCTGTATGAGTACTCGCCCAGCTGGTGGCGCTGTTGAGGGAGGTCGTGAAACCGTCAAGAAGCTAGACCCTTGTGGAGGAAGTGAGTCACTGCGGGTGAGCCTTCAGGCTCCATACTCTGGCCTGACTTCATGTTCTCTCTCTGCTGTTTAACTTCTGATGCAATGTGTTGTGTGAGCTTTATGTTCCTGTTGTCGCGTCTTCCCTACTATGATGGACTCTGTCTCTCTGGAACCACAAGCCAAAATAAACATCTTTTCCCTTATGTTGCTTCGATCATTTTACCACTACAACAGGAGAGAAACTAGAACAGAAGCCAATAAAGAGAACAGAACTGCTAGATGATGATGATGATGATGATGATGATGATGATGATGACAACGATGAGTAATCTATATGTTTGTTTGAAATATACTTCCCAGTCTCCCTTCAGAAGTTTAAAATTGCAATCTGAATATTTCTCTGTACCCTCACCACACAGAGCAATTGTACTTTTATCAGTCATACAAAAGGTTTGCTGCTCTAAAACCTGAATGCTTTGCTGTTTTCCTTTCAGGTCCTAGGTCTAAACCTGGGCCCTTGCTCATGCGAGGCAAGCTCTTCACCGCTGAGCTGCAGCCTCAGCCTTCCTCTGCTTTTTGATAGTAGGCGGGGTCTCCCTTTATTGCCCAGGCTGACCTGGAGCTGACTGAGCCTCCCAGGCAGGCTTTAGCTGGTGATTCTCCTGCCTCAGCCTCCTGAGTATCTTCAATAACAGTCCTGCACCACCAGGCTCTTTTCTCTTAATTTGCAGCTAACTAGTAGGAAAGCTGAGTACTTTCCCATGCTCTGACGGTTCACCTGTATGTTACTCACCCATACCCTAAGACATTTAGCGTGTTTCAAAGCTTCTTAATCTTCTGAAACTGACAGTATTCTCCTAGCCTGGAAGACTTTTTTAAAATATCTTTTGTTATGTATATGGACTTGGGGAGGAAAAGAGATATACCTTTGTAGCTAGTTTAACTTCAGTTTTCTTAGACATTTTGGATTCTGTAGACATAAGATCTAGATTCTAAGTCACCATTACCAACCCCTTATTTTATTGTTAGGACATTAAGACAAACAGAATCTGCCACCACCTACTCTGTTACTTTACTATAACAAGATGAAGATGGGGCTGGAGAAATGGTTCAGTGGTTAAGAGCACTGGCTGCTCATTCAGAGAATCCTGGTTCAATTCCAGGACCCACGTGGTGACTCACAGCCATCTATAACTCAGGTTCCAGGGGTTCTGAGTTCCCCTTCTGACTTCTAGGAATACCAGGCACACATGAAAGCAAAACATGCGTAAACACAAAATAAATAAATAAATCTAATGATAATAAATAAATCTAAAATGTAAGTGGCATGCAAAGTGGAGAAGACACATTTCAACATGTCCACAGGAAAAGATGGCCCCTTGGAAGGGGAGGTTTTAATCCTGTACAGTGACATTGCTGAGGAAGATAAAAATGTGGCTACCTGTGTTGGGATGCCTATCTACAGACTGGCATTAGAAAGCCTCTGTCCCAGGAGCCTACATTGTCCCTTTCTCTTCCTGAAACTGTTCCTTGTCACCAGCACCAGCACCACCATTCCTAACCACAGCTGCAAAGTTTCTTCATGCATTTTCCCTACCAGAGACCATTGATCATTGATATAGAAAAAGGGTTAAAATGTTTTAGCTACCAGGAAGTAGGAGGTCCCGGTTGGTGAGTATCACGCAGCACCATACAGTGAGAGTTGGCAACCCTCTGTGTCTCCTCTGACATGCCTAATGTTACCTAGTATCCTCGCCCTGGGTGGCTATAACATCTATTTTGATCCTCTCTGTCAACTCACCCTTGTGGCACCCCTAGAACAAACTTACAGTATCTATTCTCCTACCACTACAGTTGAAATGCCCATACCTTCTCTTTAGCCCTGGCAGCCCTAATCCTGGCATCCCAGGCTCTCCCCAGCTCTAATCCTGGCATCCCAGGCTCTCCCAGCTCTAATCCTGGCATCCCAGGCTCTCCAAGGACAGTCCAACCTCCTCTTCCAGACTGATCTTCCATAAGCAGCTTTGTGCTGCCTTATTGCCCAATACAACTTTTCTGCTTTATATTTTATTTAGCAAATATTTATATAGCACTTGGTGTGTGCCCAGTGTGGGTCTAGGCACTTTCCAAATATTCACCAGCTGGGATTAGAGAAAGAGCCACAGGATGCCTTCCTTCCTGCTTGCCTCTCCTCTCCTTCCCATTCCCACATCTAGTTTCTGATCGCCTCTGACTCCCTGTTATATCTGTGTCTATTAGATACCCAGAAAATTATCCCAGGAGATTTTCTTCTCCATTCTACCTCTCCAGATAAGCAAACACATTGAAAGATAAAGACAAAATTACAGTCCTGTTGACTGGGCCAATACTGTCTTTCCAGTTAACCCTTGGAAATGGACATTAAGAAGATCTAGTTTAACCTGCTTCTCTCTGAGGTCTAGAAGGGCAACAGGGCTTGCCCTAAATCAGGGCTCTATTTAGAGAAAGATAAGAACACTACCCAGGACTCCTGTCTCCTAGAATAGCGTCACGTCTACTGTGCGGCAGACATCCTTGATGCATGTACATTATGCAGATCCCTGAAGCATCAACTTGACTCCTCTAGTTTCTAGTATTCCAAAAATATCAGATCGTGATTGATGCCACGTTCAAGCTCAGGATCCCTCCCTGTGGGGCCAGAGTCATGCCTACTATCACAGACTGGGATGGTACCCAAGTATGCACAGTGCGGGATGGCAGCTCCTGCATTTAGACCATGACTCATCCTCTCAAATGTCCCTGGGCTTAGAACAGGAGGGAGCTGTTGAACTCTCAGCACGTGTGCTGAAGGAGACATATTCTTGCTAATGAAAGGCAAAAAGGAATGTTTCTGGGATATTTCCATTACATGCACAGACACACACACACACACACACACACACACACACACACACACACATATACAAACTCATGCTATCCTAGTAGCTGATACCCACTTTGACTAGGGACAGCATCTACAAACATCCAAAGCTAGATTGCTCTCTAAGTGAGGCTGACCTGTTTAGACCCATGCAATATGAAAAGAAGCTAGCAGCCCTCGTTGATGGAGAGAACTTTCTTACTGATCTGTTCAGCAAGGCTGAAAGAACTTGTCAGCTGTCTGTACTCCAAAAACTCGTGATGCAACACAGATCAGAGTGACCACTCAGGACAAACCCAGACACCCATGGGTAAGCATGAAAGAAAATGATACTGAACTTAAAAAGAACCACATGCAAAATAAAACAGATGTTCCAAGTGAGACAGAGCTAATCAGTCAAGATTTTGTAGAGAGGAATGCCCCAAGCTCTCAGTACCAACAGACTTGGGCTGCTCTCAGCTTTGGTCAGAGACGCTCCTTTTGCAGTGGGCAGAAATCAGCAGAGGGATGCATAACTGGTCAAGGTGCTGAGAATTTGAGGCTGGGTGCTCAGCCCTAAACAGGACATCAAGACTCAAGGATTGTCGTGGAAGAGTTGGAAAGCACGTAAGAGTCAGGGGATGGGAGGAGTGCTGAGAGATGCTGTCCTCTAGACACAGCATGGCTGTCATATTCATGAACTCACAGCAACTGAGGTTGTCTATGCAAGACCAAGGCAGCCAAAATCCCAGCACAGATGATAATGGAAGAGCTCCAGTCCCACCCCTTGCTGGGGAGCTAGCGGCAGTTGAGAGTGTCTGGCTGGTGTAGAATCATTTCTTTTTATTGATGGCGCCATGTTCATGCCCATATGCCCAGCACTAATTGGACTTAATGGGTCATCAAACAGGAAAATGATATTGTGAGGGGGCTTATTGGTGGGGGGGGGGCTTAGAGAGGGTTGAATGGAGGGTCGATATAATCATGTCTCATTGTATACATTTATAAAATTCTCAAAAACAAAGAAGATGGTTCTGTTTAATGTACTAGAGAAAGAGGAGGCCTGTGCTATGGGGTTCAAATGCAAAGCACCTTGGGTGTTTTGTTTTTGATAGAAATCTGGACCAAGTTACATCTTTTGAATGTACCCAGGAGGGCACAGGTATATGTGAGATAGTGTGCTAGATCTTTCAGCACTTTCAATTTTGACTTGGTAGATTTGTGGATCAAGGCTCACAAACAATGTCTGGGTGGGTCACACTTTCAGTGCCTCAGCTGGTAGAGCTGAGGACATGACTGAAAGCCTTTGATCTCTTAGCTTACTAGGTACCTTATCCTGGAAGTTTGGAGTATGGAGGATCACCAGCAGAGCCTTCCAGATGGGAAAACGAATCTGCTAATGCACAAATGCCCACAGTATAGAAAAATATCTACAAGTATCTACTTATTATCAGACAGCCCGAAGTCATTTTGCATGCAAAAGCTGACCTTTTAGAGTTACTGTGAAGCTAAGTGGGACTGGCCACTCTCTCTCTTCTCTCTTTCAGCCTGACTTCCGGCTCTTCCAGCTGGAAGCCAGCCACATCTCTGCACAGAATCAGCCAGCCTTAAAGAGTGTCAGATTCAAATGTGCTTAACTTGTATCCCTAATTAAAAAGGCCAGAGGAATACTCAGTAAATACTTTGGGTCTAATTAAGTCTGATTGCATTATGAAATAGAATCAGACGTGTTTTTTTTTACATTTTGAAATTCCAAAGCAATTCTATGCTCTCCACGGCCACAGAGGATAGCTTGTGTGTGACATGCACAGACTCTTCTCTCAAGCGGGCCTGCAGCAAAGTCACACACAAACCAAGCTGCAAGGCCAGCCTGTCCACAAGCCCTGCAAAAGAAACCATACCTCATGTTATTTCTCCTCTGGGACCACAAGCTGTCCTCCGTCCTCGCACACATGGAGGGCTTCTGGGCCCTCTTTTCTCTCTCCTTGGCAGTTAACTTGGATACACATCAGGACTGGGGAGCTTTGCAAATCCCAGTGGCTAAGTACCGCCTCCAATACACTAGGTTGGAAAAATGAACTTTTAAAAAACATGAACAATTAAGGCCAAGGGACCACACATGAATGACTTTATCAGTTCCCAAGCTGCCTTGTACCCATGGCTGTGCCTCTCAAATCTCTTGTGTATTCAGAGTTCTTTCAGAAGTTTTAGTCAGAATTTTGTTTTATTTTATTGGCAATAGCTGAAATGGAACCCAAGAATCTGTGTGTGCTAGTCAAGCATTCTACCACGGAGTTAGGACCTTGAAATTAGGATTACTGGGTTTTTTTTCTTTCAATATGATGCTTCTATCAAGGTTCCCATTATAGCTCAAACAAAAAGCCTAAAAATATGTTTTTTCTTGTACATCAGATTAATCAGCAAAGTCAATGTGATTATATTATATAACCAAAGATCTTAGCTTCCAAGATGGCCTCCATTATCCCCACTTCTGTCATCTCTTTCCACATGTACTAGAGTTGGTCTATGTGACCAATAGCACATGGGAGAATTGATTCATTGATATATCCGAACCCCCAGGGGTTCTGTAACATATGAACTGTGCTGCAGCTCAGCGGTGGGGCCCAGAGTTTGCTCTTCAACACACAGGGGCAGTTAACCAACTTTTGCTTTGTGTGAATGTATACGCCTCCATGTTGGCAAATAAACAGCCATTTTCCTCTCACTCTGAGGGAAGCAAGCTGCCAGTCATCATGCTGTGATCACCCCTCGGTGAGAACCTATGGTAGAGAACAGAGGCATCAGGTAAACAGCTACATGGACCTAAGCCTCCTGAAAACCACTTGGATGCATTTGCAGGGACAGTCTTCCTTCTGTTTTAGCTCTGACAGGATGCCAGCCTCAGCTAGAGGACTGATGACCTCACAAGAGACTATGATCCTGAAATACCCAGCTTAACAGCTGTAGATTTCCAACCACCAGAAACTTTGTGATAAGTTGCTAAGCATTTTAAGAAGCTACATTTGAGGTAGATTGGTGATCCAAGATCATGTCTACCCACTCAGGTTTTTGCCAGCTGTATGGCCACACACTAAAGCCACTTCCAATTTATCTAGACCTCATTACTCCCCCAACAAGTGGACCTTTTCCCACTTCTGCTCTGATCTCTGACAATCTACCATTCTTCCCCTCCCTCAAGTCTTGCTTTCTTTTAATGAAGCCAGTTTCCAACCTCCCCATTTAATGGCTTCATCTCTCCTCTGTTTGATGTCCCCATTTGACTTCCCAATGGATGTAGAATAAAACCCAGCTCCCCATAATTCTCTCATGAGATGATTTCAATCATTATCTCTAACTCTCCTATCATCCTATGATGACTTATTTTGCTTGTCAACCTGACTAAATTGGGAATCACTAAGAGACATGCCTCTGCATGGGTCTATAAGGGTCTATCTTGGAAGGGTCTACTGAGGAAAAAAGACCCTCCCCAGGGGTGACACCTTCCAGCAGCTATTTTTCCCAGGGAAAAGCTATTGGTTTTGCCTGTCTTCTTTATCTCCCAGCAGCAAGTCTATCTACTCTGATGCTGCCATGGTTATTCCCTTTTTTTATTGATATTAGAACCAAGCTTCTTTAGCCTTCCAGTGGGGACTGAAGATCTGCAGCTGAGGGCCTTCATTCCCTGTTCAGGCATCCAGAACTGTGGACTAGGCAGCTGTACTGGGTTCTCAGTCTCTGTAATGCACAGATATCCTGATTCCTATAAGCCTACATATCTAATTATATAGGCTTATATAATATATATAATATGTATATTCATTAATATTGGTTATGATCCTTTAGAGTACATGCTCTTCTCTTTTTTCATTGTGTTTCAGACATGTGGCCCTGTATTGTCCAGCAAGAACCTAAACCTACTTATTTGAATTTTTTATCTGATAAGTCAATCTCTGCAGGCCCTCTGGTTCTGATTCTGTACTTTGTTGTTTCTTCTCATCCTTGCTCACACTGGCTTGCATCCCTCTTGTGCAGTGCTTTGCTTTCCAAGGCTGTGAGAATGAGGACAATTGTTAACACCACAATCTGGGTAACATTGCTCAAAACACAAATGACTTTCTGCTAAATCTCTCACAAATGTTCATCCAACTAGGAGACAGAGTGGGAGCATCCTCCCAGTGCAGAGCATCTGGAAGTGCTGGAGAAAAATACTACATATCATTTCAAACATGGTGGAACTGGCAGGAAAATAAGGAAAACAGACGAAATACAGAGAGCAGAGTTCAACAAGTCTGTGTAAGCTACCAAGGTGTTTCCCTTAAGAATCGTCCAGAGCCATCCATGGAAGAGACTAGAGAAATAAACAAACCAACCAACCCAGACTGAGATTCTTGCTAACTGAACCGCCATAGAGTCACCTCAGAGGCCACACAAAGGGTGTTTGTCAGCCCTCAGAGCAGGAGAGTAAGGCTGGGGAAAGGTCTTCTCTAGCATGTGTAGCACAAGCTAACAATTATCAACATTCATGTACTTAAACAACCTGCTGCCATATTCTCACGTTGTCTCTCCTCACTTTAACCCTGGCACTGGCCATGTGATTCATATCACCAATGGGGTATACTTAATGCCAGTTTTACCCTTAGCTCACCCCACTGCCATCACCTGAAGAAGAAGCCAAATTTGTCCCCTTGAGTATGAAAAGTCATGTAGTCTGAGGGGGCCCAGCTAAGCCCAGAGCTCTGCCAATCCACCTTAGAGTACAGTCATAGCAGTGCAGACAGATGAAGAAAAAGTCACCCCGGACAAGTTGCTGATTAGTGAGAAATGAGCCACTCTCTGAGGCCACATATTGGGGGGGGGGTGGCATGTGGTCATCACAAAAGAGATCGTGGGTAAACTCCTCTGTAACTCCCTTCTTCAGTCTGTGAGACAAGTGTGATCCTTCTTGCACAAGGCCACCCTCCATGCAGTTTGATCTTATCCTCCTGGGGCTTCTTTCAGTTTTCAACAAATTTTCACTATTGAAATTGTCTAAAGGTGCCCTGACTTATCCCTCCTTTTCGATCCTGTGCAGGCAGAAGAGTAACACTCCCTCCATGTTCTGACAGGTCTCTTTCAGGCAGAAGATTCATCTGGAAGACCTATGACTTTCATACGGGTAAGGTCACAACATGACCTCTTTGACCACTCTATTGTAGAATGGCTTATCTGATGACCAAGGTCCTCAACCCCAGGCCTTTCCTTATATAGCTTCTCCCAGTCTCAGCAGGCAGACCCTTCATTACATGTAGGTCTGTACTCTAACATGGCCTTTGCAGAGAAGCCACCTTTCCTAGGTGAACCAAGATCCTCATTTGACATCTCTTTTAGCATGTACCAGTCTGTGTCCTCTTCTCTAAGATATACACTCTCCACATGAAAAGGGCTTTGCCTTCTTCTCTGCTAAATCTCCTGGGCTAGAACCAAGGCTAGTCTACACTAATTATTCAATAACAGTTGAATATATAAGTTCATTATCTCTTCCAACGTTGGACCCTATACAAAAATCAGCTGTATATGTCAATCATATCTGTCAAAGAAACTGATTTTTTTTTAACATGGTCAAAAAGATGCAACCAGAAATAAACTCTGTAGTGTGACCAATGGAAGACAGCATTGAAAAGGAGGATGATCTTAGGTCAAGATTCTGAATCACCTTGAAGGATGGTGCCAGATTTCCTTTTACTGGAGGCAACAGGGTATCATTAAGGGGTTTGGAATAAAAATGATAGAAATTCCCCAAATAACTTCCACTGGGTACATTTTTAAAAACTCTTCTTAGATTGACTTGGAAGCAATTTGACATTTTCTTTTTTTATTAACTGGCTTTTAGAACATGTTGACAAGTGTGTTTCATTTTTCAGGATCTTAAGCAAATCTCTGTACCAAGGCTGGGACCACCAGGTCATTTGCAGACAGATGCACATGGCCATGGATAAATAGATTTATGCATCTGGACCCTCGGAGAACATTTTACACTCATAACACATGTATTTCTTATGTAACACCTGTGTGCCTATATATAGCACACAGAATCTTGTTTTCATATCAGGCATATAGGTTCTTGCCAGAACCTTCTTCCAAGCCTGAGTCTGAGTTTAAAAGCTGAGGGAACAGTGTGGAAGAGGATGTATCTCAATCTGGCTTCATCTCTGCCAAACACACCCAGTATCCATGAGCTCACATGTGTCTGTGAGCCGTTCCCACAGGATCCTGTGCTGATAGTTCAGAGGAAGAGGTTAGTCAAGACCACAGGAATCCTTTCAGGGTGTGCAGGCCTAGCATGAGGAGGAAGGAAGGAGCTGGGGCCATACTGAGGATCTTCTCATGAATTTCTCAAAGTGGAAACTTTCCTCTGGAAACAGGGCCTCCAGCAGGTTGTCACCAGTTCCTCCTGCTGTCAGTGGCAGCTGAAAGGACAAACAGGCTCTATGGTTCCAAAGGGATGGTAAAGCAGAAAGGCTGTCCTACCACAGGACAGGGGCTCTGGAGCCACCCACCTGTGAGATCCCATCACTCAGGAGCCAAAATCAAAATTACTTCCTTATGCAAACTAGTAAGGGCTGTTTGTAGTTTGTTGTCCCGCCCCAACTAAGTTGGCTTTGCCTCAGATTCTCTTCCTCCTTCCTAGAACAGTATCTGCTCCTTATCCCCAGACTTCGTCTCTCCCTCTTCATCTCTGCTTTCTCTTTGTCTTTCCTTCCAAGCCCCCATTCTTCCCTCTCTCTCCCCTTTTAGCTCCTGGCTGTCCCTGGGATAATCCCACTCTAACCTTCTCTTCCTTTTGTATCCATCCACGCACACGCCTGAGCACAGATCTTGGCCAGCTTCAGCAATGTTGTCCCATGCTGCAGATGTAGAACACCACATGTGTTTTCTTAAATGCGCAACTTCTGTGTCAGCTGTTCTGTTGGGTGTGGGCTTCCACCAATGAGAAGTCCTATAACCTGTTACACACACCAGCACCAGTATACACAGGTAGGGGCAGATGGTATGAGCAGGGTCTTACAGACTGACTAAGAGGCACAAGGAAATCATGGATGATGAGTGGGATGTGTACATGTGCTACCTGTTGCCTAGGTACTGGGCCCTCATCCATAAGCCAGAGCCAGGCTGGGAACGGCAGTAAAATTTGTGAGAGCATGCTCATATACCCTTGTTACCACCATTATTTGTTTTCCTCCTATTTGAAAAGGCCTCTAGGAGCAATGGGAGGTTCAAAACAAACAAAAGGTAGTCAGTGGGGCCAGATGCACAGACAGATGCCAAGGGTTGCTATGGTAACCTCTTTCCTGTAAATTCTCTTGTTCCTTCACTGTCTCAGAGATACCTCTAAGAGATGAAAGCAAGCTTTTAGATCTGGCTTTGCTCTCAGAGCCCAGGTCCTCCCCTGTCCACAAACCCAGGCATATCCAAGGACCACAGAGATGAGAGAAAGCAAAACTAACCATGGTGTCCCTACTTCCTGCACCTGCACTAACCAATCCAGATGGTCTCAGGATAGTGTGCACCATGACTGGTCTGATCGAGAGAGGCTAGAAAGACAGGAAGAACTTTTAAAATGCTTATTTTAAAATACACACATTTTACAGTTTAGGGAACAGCAACAAACTTGGGGCTGGAGAGATGGCTCAGCAGTTAAGAGCAGTTTCTATTCTTCCAGGGACCCAGGTTCAATCCCCAGCACCCACATGGCAGCTCAACCTTTTAAACTCCAATCCCAAGGGAAAACAGACAAAGCATCCATACACAAAAGCAGGGGAAACAACCATACACATAAAGTACACAAAGATGATGTTGGGGCAGAGTTTCAATGGGATACCTATTGTCCAAGTTTACTTGAGTTCCTAACTATCAAATCCTTTTTAAAAGGAGTTTGGTTTGGTCATTTGTTAACGAGAAAGTGGACTAACCTAGGTATTGGCTGGCACCAAGTATTTGACCTCTAAAAGACTGTCTTTTACTCTCATGTGTTAGCCTTAGATTTCCGGGTTCCCATTCTGGTTTTGTTTCTATTGGCTTTGTCTTCTGTGCACATATGGATAGGCTTTTCTCTCCATCAATGTTTCGTTTTGTTTTTCTTCAGTTTTGGGGATGAGACCCAAAGCCTTGGGCATGTGCTCTATAACTGAGTAAGCTATATCACCAAGTTCCAATAAGTGGATATTTAAATCAGTGAACAAAATTATAATGATGCTTTATATTGGTTTATATATGTGTATATGCATACATACATACATACATACAAACTTACATACATGCATACATACATACATATCCTCTGCACTTACATATTTCCACATTAAAACACTATTCTCTTTCCATGCTTTGAACTATAATATAGTCCTCTTAGGCACAAACCTCCATGATACCTTAAGTACATGGATGATGCCATGTGTGTTCCCAACCATAGGGTAATTTAACTGACTAACTCACTTGCTTGGAATAAAAGCATGTTCCTTAGACATGGAAGTTACCAAGGCATAAGAAGAGCCTTCAAGTTTACTAACATAACATTTTCTGTGCTGTGCCCTTCCCTATAGGTCAAAGTTTGATGACCATCATTTGACCTTGTAGAAACTCAGTGTTTTTCAATGATCCCCTTAATCCTAACCACTCTTTCATTTCTTTGGTGAAGTTCATTGTTGAATTTCCGTTCAGAGTTTTCATTAGAGTGTCTTCTGAGTTGCCTTAGCTCCTATAAGCAATTAAGTAATTAACATATTTTATAAAGCTTCAAGCAAACAAAGCCTGAGGACACATGTATCTAGTACCTGACATGCTGACAGTGAAGTCTTCATGTCTGTGAGATCATGGGAATCATTAGTGCATTGAGCAGAAACTTAGAACCGGCCTTTCATACTATAAAACATTTCACAAATATACTCTGATTTTGTTGTAATCTCCAGACCAACTACACTGAACAACACAGAAAAGTCCATCTCTTAGTCATCCTCTCTCCCCAGTTCACATCCTATTATTTTGTGCCTCACAGACTTGACTAATAGAATGGTTCCTTACCCTGAACCATTCAATGAAGATTCCATCTTGGAGATAGTAAATGTCAGAGTCAAACTCAAAGCCAAGTCTAGCCACTATTAGGCTTTCCGGGTTTGGGATAAATGATTACCTCATATTAAAATACATTGGTGTACAATAATAAAAGCTTTTAGAGTGTGGAGACCATAAGAAAAAAATGATCCCAGGATGGCTTAGTTGCCAAAATATTTAAATACCCAGTAGGAAGATCTCTAGGATCATATGTAAGGCATGGCATGGTATGATGAGAAGGTAGCCCAGAGAGCTTCACCTTCAGCTTCAGTCAGCACTGTCCTTTGTCAATGCTGTCTGCTCTGAGTCACTGCAAGCATTACACAAGAAAGTAGTGAGTCTATCATACATGGATGGCACGCTGCCTAGACTACATTGCCCAGTTTGGTCAGATACCAATCTAGACAATACTGTGAATTTTACTATTTTTAGATATGATTAACTTTAATCCAGTAGACTTTGAATAAAAAAGATTAACCTCTACAGTATGGGTGGGCCTCATCAAGTCAATTGAAGATCTTAAGAGTAAAGACTGAGATTTCTTTAGGGGGTGGATTTCTACAGAATAAAGTGTAGCAAAACTAGACTGTTTCTATGGAAAACTCTAACACTGCACTAAGCTAAGCCCCTAGCATGGGCTTAGACAGAGATGGTATTATGCATTTTTTTCCTTTACCCTTCCTTAACATAGATCCATTACTTTGTCAGACATATGCCTGCCTACTTAGAAGATACCAAACATGGGAAAGACCCATCAGCATCAATAATCTGCCCAAGGTCATAGTCAATTTGGGACAAAGCTGCCATTCAAACCCTAGTCATCTATTTCTTCTGCTTCCTGTTGCTACTACCAATGGGCTGCTCTTCCAATTCCCTCTGTTTCTGTGCCTGCTGAAGCTAGAGAGTCAGAGTTGCCTTAATGAAGGCCTTTACTTCTCTTCTCTGGTAGCATGCACAGCCCCTTCCAGCACCATGAAAGTTAGTCAGTAGGGGTGAAACTTCAAAGCAGTACCAGCTTAATTTTTTCATATTCTATAGCTCCATGTATGATGTCTTCAGCAATAGATTCTTACTGTCAAGTTCTCAAAGGTAACCTAAAATCGATGTCAATAGTTTTACAGTGGTTCTCAGCCTTCCTAATTCTGTGACTCTTGAAAATAGTTCTTCGGGTTGTGGTGACCCCCAGTCAGAAAATTATTTTTGTTGCTACTTCATAAATGTAATTTTGCTACTGTTATGAATCATAATGTAAATATCTGTGTTTTCTGATGGTCTTAGGCAACTCCTATGAGAGGTTCATTCAACCCCCAAAGGGTTTATGACCCACTGCTATAATGTTCGGGTATCTGTGGGACCCCACTGACCAACAACTCCAAAGGAGGTTCATTGGGATCACAGTTATATAAACTGTGCACTTTTCACGTAGGATTCTTCTCATCCCACCTATAACACTTCACTGGGCACCCAGATGGCTTGTCTCTCTGCTCAAAGCATACATGGCACATTCTATAGGGAATTGCTACAATGTCTGCCACTGATCCTGCATCCCTGGCATGGGCCACTTGATTTGCATGTTTAGTACAGTTAGTCTTAGGTCAATTCACTGAAGCCACATGCTAACATTTAAAACAGCACTGAAGCCAAGCATATTGGCACACACCTATAAGTCCAGCCCTTGGGAAATAGGATAGGATTAGAGATACAAAGTCATCCTTAGCTAAACAGATATGTTTACATGAAGCCCTATTAAAGAAAAAAGAATGAAATAAAGAAAAAAGAAAGGAGAGTGAGAGAGGGGGAAGAAAATAAATAGAAACTAAAGTGGGTTCAAGTAATAAAAGATTTTACCTGGCCACCTTCACAGTTCTCTGATTATGCTTTAACAGTGGTCTACCAAAACCATATTTATTTCTGAAAACGGTAAGATCAAAGGGGTTCCCTAGACACAGTCAAGGTAAAACTTTAACTGAAAGGACTCACAAAACTCCTGACAGTTGCCAGGTGGTGGTGGCGCATGCCTTTAATCCCAGCACTTGGGAGGCAGAGGCAGGCAGATTTCTGAGTTCAAGGCCAGCCTGGTCTACAAAGTGAGTTCCAGGACAGCCAGGGCTGTACAGAGAAACCCTGTCTCATAAAAAATCAAAACAAAACAAACAAACAAACAAAAAACCTCCTGACAATTATGGCTTTTTACAGCTATAGGCTACAACGTCCACTAGACAAGGGAAGAGACCATAAGGTAGAACCCAAGGAGTCTTCTACTTGTGAAGCTTCCAAATGTCTTTCCTGATAGTTATAGACAGTGCTAACACCCCCTAGAAAGAATATGTGACTTGGTAGTCCCAGATCACCAGGGCAACCAGTGTCCCACCTTCTTTGTTACTAGTGACAGGCCATGAGTAAGGGCTTTCAGGGAGAGGAGACAGAATGCAGTGCTGTCTGGGGAATAATGGACAGACCTGGAAGGGTTAAATAGAATGAGAGATGGAAGGATAGAGTAGAGAATAATATGGGGAGCAATAATTGAACACTGAAGGCCTTTAGGAAAGTGATATAGAAACATACTTCTGTACAAGCTTCCTAAGATATATACAGACACATACACAGGAAGACATTAAATGGAGATGCCTTGTAACAGGGTGAAGTCCATACCCACATTAGACATTACACGCTAGCAAATAAAACTCCCAGTTCCAGGAATGGGTTACCTCCTTTTGAATTGTTGACCAGTGGGGTGTCATAGACCCCATGTAATGTTTGGAGACATTTCAGGATACTGCTGTTGCTTTTGATTACCTCCTAAAACAGTGGTTCTCAACCTATTTGTCATGATGCCTTTGGAGGTCAAACAACCGTTTCACATGGGTCTCCCAAGACCACTGGAAAACACAGATATTTAGCAAAATTACCATTATGAAGGAGCAACAAAAATAAATTTATGGCTGGAAGTCAGCACAACATGAGGAACTATGTTAAATGGTCACAGCATTAAGAAGGTTGAGAATCACTACTCTAGAACTTGGTAGTTACTCTTTATTGCTGAAGACACTATATACTTGAGCCACAGAACATGGAAAAATTAAGGTGGTACTGACCTTGAAACTTTATTCCTACTGGCTAGCTTTCATAGTGCTGGAAGATGCTATGCATGCTACCAGGAAAAGGGATCATAATTTTACTCATGTTTGAACCCTGTGAGCTACAATAACAACTGGCTTGGCATAATATGTCCACCAGTACAATAGTAGCCTCAATGTTATGGAATATTTCTGATTGGGTTTAAGGCCCGTTCCACAAGACAAAACCCATTCCCGACACTGTTATCAAGGCCAAGAACTTCTGACTAGATAGATCATAGACCCATGGAGAAGCTACTATTCTTGATCTGCTAAGTGAACATAGCATTAAACTGAGTCCTAATGACTTATTGCTGTACCCATAGATCAGGGCATCTATCAACCCTCATCAGAGACGCCTCTTTTTGCAGAGTAAAGCAGCTAACATATCAGCACATAACTGTTCAATATATAAAGTACTAGAGACGTGGAACATTCATGCCTAAATGGGACACCTATAACATATCCCTAGCCCCAAGGCTCAAAGACCATTGCAGCAAAAGAGCAGGAAGATTTCAAGAGTAGAGGCTGTGGATGGCTACAAGAAAACAGTGGGTTCCAGATACAACGGGGCAGTTTCGCATATAAAGTCACAGCAGATGGCAACACAAGAAATACCTGCAAAACCTCAAGCCAGACAAAATCCTAGCATGGTGGTGGAGATGGGTAGCCCAGCAGAGGAGCTAATGTGATTAATAGCTTCTTCTCTAAGGGCATGACTCCTCATAGGTCAAACATATCCTAAGCCCCAACGAAGGTCCCATACCCACATTGAATCTGATGAGTTTAACGACAAAAAAACGGACATCAAGTAGGGTGGTTAGAGAGATAGCAGTAGGTATAGGTTGAGTTGGGGGCAAATAAATTTTTTTAATGCATGAAATTTCCAGAGAATTAATCAAAATATTACTTTAAAAGAATATGTGAACTATGTGCCAGGCACTGCAAACCAGGACAGTCCCCAGAGTCTTGATCTTCAAGTTCTTGCTCTAACTCCATCACTGACCTGTGTTGTATTTTGAAGTCAGAGGACAACTTTCAGGAGCTCGTTCTCATTGTCCACCTTGCTGAGGCAGCAAAACCTACAGATCACTAACATTCAAATTCCTCCTTGACTCCCACCCCCCAGCAGGGGCAAAGGGCACATGCCAATAGGAAACCTCAGGGGCTGGGAGTAGTAGCCTCAAAGGTGGCCAAGTTTTCTGCCCCTCCCCCCATGTAGATGTGAAATTAGTTCTGCTTTAATTTTGTGTGATGTGTATATGTATGTGTATATATATGTGTATATGTGTATGTGTGTGTATGTGTGTGTGTGTATGTCTGGATATATGTGTATATGTGTGTATATGTGTATGTCTGGATATATGTGTGTATGTGTGTATATGTGTATGTCTGGATGTATGTGTGTATATGTGTGTGTATGTGTGTATATGTGTGTACATGTATGTGTGTGTATGTGTGTATGTATGCATGTGTGTGTATATGTGTGGTATGTGTGTGTATAGGGGTGTATGCATGTGTGTGTATATGTAGTGTGTATATGTCGTGTGTGTGTGTGTGTAAGTATATGGTATGTATGTATGTATGCATGTATGTATGTATAGTGTGTGTGGTGTGTCTGTGCATACGTGTATATCTGGATGTGTGTGTATGTGTGTACATGTATGTGTGTGTATGTGTGTGTGTATGCATATGTGTGTGTGTGTGTTTATTTTTGAGACGAGTTTCACTTTGTTACCCAGGCTGATCTCACCCTCTGGTCTCTACTGATTCTTCCTCCCTAGTCTCTCAAGTAGCTAGAACTCCAGAACATGTGCCACTAAGCCTAGCTAACCTAGCTAACTTAGCTCTCTGCTTTCTTTCAGGAAGAGGCAGAGGGAATCTGTAAGCATTTGTGGCCATACCAGAGGATACAGAGATAATAACAGGGGTGGACATCTGCATTTTACAAATGAAAACCTTGGGCACTTCAGTCATGTACTGCCTATCACCAAAGATTTAAGTGGAGAATCCAGGTTACAGTGTAGCTATCGGGATGCTAGTCCTGTGAGAAAAGGCAGGAATCGTGACTGAGATATGGCGAAAGAGGCTGCAAAGTAGGACCAAGTGACAGGTGTTTGGAGCTGTACCCAGCAGGCCCAGGTAGAAGGTGAAGGGACAGGGATGGGCACTGCAGCCTGGTCCTCCAAAGGGCACTGCTTTGGACACGCCTGACAAGGTGTGTGGGTTCTTTCAGACCCAGAGAAGCAACTGTTCATGTCCTCAAGTTAATAGTCTTCCTATGTAAGGAACAAGTCATTGACGAGGCTGCGGTTGCTGGTCTCCCTCCCTCCTCACCTCACAGCCAATGAAAACAGCAACTACCCCAAGGTGTGCACTCCCACTGCCCTGGGTGGTGGTGGTGAATCTGTATCAACAAGGGGTACCATCACCAGATGGCACCACCCTTTAACAAGACTCCAGGTCCTTAGCTAGGCAGGAGAGATGTTGGTGCCTTCATAGGTCTCTTGCACCAACTCTGCCATTTAGGCTCTAAAGAGCGTCCTCAGAGGAACTGGTCAGCTCAGTGTTTCTATGCACTGTCTCTACCCTGAGGACCCAGGTTCTAAGTTAACATGAGCCTGCCACATTCCAGGAGTCACGGATTCTGGAGAGATGGTTTGCCCCTCCTAAACCCCTGCTGTACACCTCTTACAGCAAAGGGCTCTCTCCTCAACCTGTTCTCTCCAAAGGCTGTATGAACAGGCCTAGCCTGTGTATCCCTGTGCCTGACACTATCCCGTGAGCTGGTGAAGAGGCAGAGAGACAGGGAAAGGTCTGTCTTTCTCACCTCCAAGTCTGACAGTGCATTAAACTGGAATTGCAATATGCCCACAACAAGCTGCACCGTGCCTGCTCTTGGCTTCTTGGCTTCAGGGGAAGAGGTGGTAGACAGCTGACCCTCACACCCAGCCCCTCTGTGCCCTTGCAGAGTAGGGAGTCCTCTGCAACCTGAGAAAACAACAGGTGCCAAGAACTGTAAACAAACTAGAACCCATGCAAAGCTGCCAAGGCCTGGTCCTCAGGATTAAATTTCAATGTCCCTAATGCTGATCAGGGACACCTGTTCCCAGGTAGCTCTCATCTGCTGTCCCTGAAGGCACCACAGTCAAAACCTAGGTACCCAGAAGATGTGAATGCCCTTGATGGTCTCTTTCCCAACACCCATTCTTTATCACCTGAACAAAGATGCCTCTGTGACCTGGAGTTTGGCTCCTGGTTTCTTTATTCAGGAACTATTAACTTAGTCCCTCTTGGTGCAGCTGACCCCAGGGCCAGAAGCACTGGCTAGATCTGGTTTCTACTCATCCCCTTCACTAACTTTCTGTGACCTTGGAGTCATCTGAACTCTGCTCCTCCAATGACTGCCTCTCCAAAATGAGAGTGAACAATCTCCAGAGAAGTCCTATGTGGGAGGGAGGTGACACATGGCAGGAAGAGCCAGGAACACCTGGAGAAGCAGTGAGCGCTATTTTTATTTTGTACCTGCAAGCAACAGACTCTCCACGAGTGGGCTGTGTTGGCTTCTCCGCCTGTAATGTTTGTGGTCGGATCATGTCTGTATTTAAACCAAACACAATATTTAAGCCACCAGAAATAAGAAAACAAAAAGGGGAAAATTCTATCACATGGGCTTCTTTCCCCCTTCCGTCTATTCATGCAGATGGTGATAATTAGTGAAATCGCCTGACTGCACCTGTTGTTTATGCACGTGTCCCACCTGTATGAATTCGTGGGGGAACATTCTGGAAGAATCTACCCAGTGTAGCTATGGGATCAGACATAGCCTGGAGCTCTAGGATGTAGCATTGGTTCTGAGGTAGAGTCAATGACAGATCTCTTGCTGGGTATGATGGCACACACCTCGGATTCCAGCACTAGTGGGTAAAAGCAAACAGGAGGAGGAGTTCAAGGCCAGCCTGGGAGGCATAAACCCGGCCTCCTAGAAATCAGGGGCTAAGCATCACACTGAGCTGGATCCTTTGAGGATTTGTGTCTGTGATAAGGACACAAGCAGCTTCAGATCTGGTTTAAGGTGGCATAGTAAGTGCAGAATCATATTTTAAATGTTAATCTCCAAGACACTCTGGGGTCGGGACTGTGAGTCTGTATCCTTGGAGGTAATCTAGACTCCGTTTATGGGTCTGAGGTTTTCCCATCCCTGTGGTCTGCACTGTAGCCTACTTTCCACTCTGGAAGCAGACTTGCATGGGGTACAACCTGGAACCTGAGCCAGAATGGGAAACTGAGAGAAGTACTGAATCCGAGTCCTTCCATTCACATGTTGAAGTCTTAACCCAATGGGACTGTTTATGGAAACGACCAGAGGTAAATGAGGCCATACGGCTAGACTTCTGATCTAACAGGATTGATACTCATGTAAGATGTGGACGAGAGACTAAAGGGGGACATGAAGTATCCCCAAAATCTCTGAGTTGAAGGTTTGGCTCCCTAGTGCAGTGGTTAGGTAGGGTTTTCAGGAGACTATTTATCATGAGGTTCCTACCCAATCAATGGTTTAGTCCATTGAAACAATCCTAGCTGAATAGACTGTTGGAAGATGGTGGGACCCTTGGAAAGTGAGACCTGCTTGTTCCCAGCTTCACCCTCTGTCTCTCTGCCCCCAGCCACCATGAGGAGAACAGCTTTGCCCTACAGTGCCTTCCCACCATGTTGCTCTGCCTCACCCCATGGCTGTGGCCACGGACCTGGCCAGCTATTGACCGAAACCTTTACAACTGTAAACCTGCCCTCCTTTAGGCTGATTTCCTCAAGTTTTCGGTCACAGAGATGAAATCCTTACAGAAGCAGTTGGTAAAGCATGGCGTTAATCAGCTTGCAGGGTTTGAGGATGCTATTACAGTAATAAACACTTTCACTTGACTAAAGCACTTCTGTTTAAGCACTTTTCCGAGTGCCATAGTTCTTTACTGCTACCCTGAGAGATGGCAGCTTGTTCCAGTTTGTAAGCACGGAAACAGTCTGGGCTTGGAATGACCAAATTCATGCAGCATTGACCCATTCCATCTCACACCCAGCATCCAATTTCATCCTGTGTTTGCCTCAGACAGAAATGAGCCATAGTCACAGACCGTCCCTCAACTTTATACCCCTGCTTCATACTATACTGCAGGCTCTGGAGTGTCAAGTGAATGGTCAAATGGTTAATATAAAGCAGGGTTTACCAACTCCTACCAAGATATTTAAAATATACTTTTGTGTGTGTGAAGGGTAGAGGTATATCCCACAGTCAACTTTAGATAATTGTACTAGCAATGAAAAACTCTGAGAAATCTCGCAACAAAGAAGTCAATATAAATTTAATCCTATTAACTTGCTTAGCACTATCTTGGTCCAGAGAGCGGATGATGCATGATGGAGACATTGTCAGTGCCTAAGAGTAGATACTTACTCAAGATGTCAGAAATAGGGAGCATTGAAGCAAGGACAATTAAAGCCACAATCATTGTCATCACCACGTTTGACTCTAAAACCCAGCACTAAAATGCTCCCTTACATAAGTTGATTATATTGCTTATTGTTCATGTGCAAATATATTTTTTCCTTATAATACAATAAACAAACAAAACATGGATTACATTTATCTCTTACTTTCTGTGTTTACTCACACTGTGCTCACTACACTACCTAGGACAATGACTATACACAGTGCGGTGTAACACAAGATTGTCAAACCATGGGCGGCTGTGGGGATTCTGTAGGGATGGGAGTTTGGTCTTTAGATCAATGAAGTTCACAGTGGGAAGCACCAAGGCCAAGATTTCTGACCTCTGTTTCTCTGATGTATGGATACCAGAGAGAGGACCATGACCAGAAGCAGAAGGCGAGTCCAAGAGCAGACTCTGGCTTTAGATGCTGGGGTCTACACAGGGATAGAGAGCAGGAGGGAGCTTGACTGGTACCATCCATGATGCTTCCAGAGTAGACAAGGCCAGTCAGAAACAGGTAGTAGTAGCAACAGAAACTCATGTGTCTACAAACACTATCTACAGGACTTTTCTAGTAACTCAATCTGCACAACAGCCTCATTTTATGCATGGGAATACTAAGGCAGGGGAGAGTAAGCAGCTCACTCAATTTCAGAGCTAGGAAATGGCCGGACCCCAAGTATATCCTAACACCTGGCTTTACTGACAGTTAGCGGGCGGTGGAGGCAGCTTATCAGCACTTGACAGAGGCAGGGATCTGAGTTCTAGGCAGCCTGGTCTACGACACAGGGCAGAGAGTAGGAAGGCAGATAGCAAAGTAGGGGAAGCAGTGCAGTGGCCTGTCCAGCAGGATTGATGGTGATTCATAGAAAGTCAGGAATGGGATTGGCAATGTCCTTTAACCCAGTTGACTGAGGCTTGGCATCCATTATGACTTCTTGTTCAAGTTTAGATTGGGCTGCAGGACAACGCCATGACTGGGGCAGAGGTCAAGTCGAGCTTTAGTGAGATTCCCTCCTAGAGTTAGGAGCCTGGCTGGGGTTTGTGGAATGGGTTTGAGTAACATGAAAAACAGACTCTCTCTCTTGTCTGTCTCCCCTCCAACCTAACACAGGAAGCTCCTTGAGATACCTCATATCTCTTTTAAAGTTGAAATCTGAATGTTTGATCAACTAAAATGCCTATGTATGGATTGGGTGACTTACAACTGGTATGATCAGATCATGGGTGATGCTGGTGGGTCTCCCTGAAGGACTTGGCAGAGCAAGTGTGTGCCAAGAGCAAAGAATGGGGCATATGAAGAAGATGATATCAAAGTAACCATATACCTGGCATACACACACACACACACACACACACACACACCACTAGCAGCAGCAGCTTGGGGCACCCATGAAGAGGACAGAGGTGCTCTCAGTCTATTTGTCTTGCCAGATGCTGAAGAAAGGAGGAGCACGGCAGGACCACCATTGACTTCTTCAAGCTCTGCTCCACTCTACAAAGATCCACTGTTGGCTCAGTCTTCCCTTCTGTACATCCATACCATCTTCCTGCCTTTCCTACAATCAACCCCATTCATTTTCCTCTGGCTGCTACAATTTGGAGGATGCTGCTAACCACCTTTGCATGTGATTATAAGCAGTGCTAGAAAACACACTGGAGAGTGAGGGACCCAGGTTAAAAATAATAAACAAACAAACAAGGACAGCATTCACGACTTGGGGAGGGAGTCCCATGGTTTAGTTGTTTGTTCCAATGTGACACTTATCAGAATAAGAAGACAGAGGGAGAACTCCATGTTTAGTGTCAGTTAGAAAGCTAATGTGTCTCCCAGTGTAGTGGTGCCCCCATGTATCACTCACAAGGGAAAAGGACACCTAACAAACAGATGCTGACAGGTCAGTGCAAAACTGGCCTCATGCTCTGTCGGTTCTGGGTTTCCTGTCCCTCCCAGATATTCCTGGAACAATATCTCCAGTAGTACTTGTTCACTCTAAGAGGAACAAGGAGGTGGGTGTGTGGCAAGACTGCTGGTTGTAACTGACAGTACAATACTAAAAAGGGCTTGCGTCAATTCTCAAAGGACTATAAACAAAATCAAAATTTGGACCCTTCTTGATTTCATATACACAGGTCACCTTAAAACAGGCCACTAAGGTAAATATGAAAGCTAAAAGTCTGCAGTGCTTAGAAGGAATTACAGTGTAAGTCTTTGCAGTCTTGAGTGAGGCAATACAAACAAAAAGAAAAGAACAGTTGGGATTTATAAATGCTAAAAATGTTTGACCAGCAAGTGACCACAAGAAATTGGAACGTTGGCACACAGGATGAGAGAAAAATTGTGCAGATCATATTTGATAAGGGATTAGTTTCTAGTATGTATATATAAAGGATTGTAATGTATGTCACTCAGTTTTTAAAGTGGTCAAAAGATCCTAATAGATTTCTCTAAAGTGGTGAAATGGCCACTAACTACACAAATGCTCAGTATAACTAGCAGTCAGGAGAATGTAAACAAAAATGCTATTCCATACCAAGCGAGGTGGCCGGGAGTAAAATGAAGGCTGGTGGGTGCTGAGGAGCCTCTAGAGAAATTCCAACCCTCGTGTCCTGCGGGGAGAATGCAAAATGGTGCAGTTGCTTTGGAAAACTACTTGGTGGCCCTCAAATTTATAAGCACCCAAGAATTTACTCACATGAGAAATGAAAACTAAAAACACCACAATAGATTTGTCCTCAAGGGTTAGAGAAATGGCTCAGCAGTTGAGCACTCTTGCATAGGACCTCAGTTTGGTTCCAAGCACTCATGTGGTGGCTCACAACCATCTGTAACTCCAGTTCCAGGACAGCCAAGATCCTCTTCTGGCTTCTATAGACACTGGCTGCACATGTGGTGCACATATACATATATGCAAACAAAACACACACATAAAATAAAAAAATGTTAAAAAGGAAATAGATATTTTAAGACATTCACTCAAATGTTCACATTAATATTATGTGTAATAGACAAAAGATAGAAATCACCCAAATACCCACCAACAAAACATGTCCATTCAGTGGAATATCTGGCAAGAAAAAGGAACGAAGGTCTGATGACACTGCAACATGAACAGACCTTGGGAATGTCACACCACGTGAAAGATGTCACAGAAAGATCTCATGCATCTGTTAACATGAACTTCTCAGAAAAGGTGAGAGTCAAGATAATATTCATGGTTGCCAGCAGCTGAGGACTTGTGGAAAATGGCTGATGACCAGAGGGTTTCTTTTGGGGATGATGCAATGAGGTGGTATCATAAGGAAACGTGTAACACTGAATGTTAATTAAAAATGAAAGTTAATGTAAAAAAATAAAAAATTTTCAAAAAAAAAAAAAAAAAAAAAAGAAGTTAAGCCGTGTGGTGGTGGGGTAATCCTTGCAAACAAGGAAAGGAGGCTGAAATACACACTTGAATGGCACTCCAGACTGCATCTCCAAACTGCATCAGATGTGGGATTCCACGGTGTGGAATATGGATTGTACATCATAGAACATTTTTAAAGCAGAAATATAATGAATTGTAACACAATTTAAAAACAGAACAGGCAGCAAGTTTGCTTTGTCAGGACTCCTAGCTTTTAATATTGATGGTTTCATATAGGCTACGGTTTTTCAGCATACTTTTTCTCAGACACTGATTTTTTTTTTTAACATCCTGCTAGCCTGTGTTCACAACAGTGAAATAAACTGATAAAGGACTGCATTAAGATGCAAGCGGTTGCTAGACAACGTCAGAAACTCCAGGGCATCGTGAAACCACCAAGGCTGGGAAAGCTAGGGAGGACATTGTAGACCAGGAAGAGAATGAGACAGGTGGGGGTACAGAGGTCCCCTAGCCTAGGCTGGGACAGAGCCCTTCAGCCCAAGGGGAAGAACTAGACCACGCAAAGGGCCAGGGTGCTCTCCTGCTGACTCTGTGGCTTCCCAGCCAGCTTCAAAAGCATGCTGAGACTTTCTTCCTGCATAGTTGGAGCACCCCATCCCAGCAGAGGCCTGCTGCTCTTGGCACAGGGTGCAGCCCCCTTCAGAGCTCATGGCAGCCAGGCTCTGTTTTGCCTGCAATGATGGCGAGCGAGCGTCTTGCACTTCCACCCGTTAATGAGGAGGGAGGCGCAGAGCTAAACAGCCAGCGATGAAACTCACAGATGACAGTAATTTGGAAGGTGTGGGCAACACCAGTACTAGGAGAGAAAGCCTGCAGCTGTGGAGGCTGAGGTTCGTAACCCAAACCAGAGCAAGGCAAGGGAGGCAGCTGAGACACACAACATGTGTGCATGAACACTGCTGGCCAAGGGGGCACACAGGTGGACTTGGACTGGTGGCAGGAATCCATGGTAGGAGCTGGAGATGTGGCTCAGAGGTTAAGAGCACATACTGCTTTTGCAGAGGACATGGGTTTAGTGCCTTAGCACCTCAGTCTGGAGGCTAACACCTACCTACCTGTAACTCCAGCTTTAGAGGGTCTGACACCCCCATTCTTCTGGACACGGCGGGCACTTGTGTGCACATATCCCCCCCAATACACAATTAAAAATTAATCTTTTTTTTTTTTTTTTTTTTAAGAAAAAAGCTTTGATAGCAGAGTGGATGGGACAGGGTTATAGGAAGGTCATGTACTTTAGAGTCATTGCACAGGCTATCAAGAGCACATGCCTATGGCTTTAGCCAGACCTTCAATTTCTAAACAATTTGGATGTCTACTGGCAGTCTCCTTGGAGGCACTCTGGAGGAAAGATACTCTGATGCTTAGGGCTGGCTGGAACTAGCTGGGGTTGGCTACAGTTGGCTGGGCTTGGCTGGGCTTTGCTGGGCTTGACTGGGCATGGCTGGGCTTGGCTGGGCTTGGCTGGGCTTGGCTGGGCTTGGCTGGGCTTGGCTGGGGTTGGCTGGGCTTGCCGGGGTTGGCTGGGGTTGGCCGGGGTTGGCTGGGGTTGGCTGGGGTTGGCTGGGCTTGCCGGGGTGGCTGGGGTTGGCCGGGGTTGGCTGGGGTTGGCCGGGGTTGGCTGGGGTTGGCTGGGGTTGGCTGGGGTTGGCTGGGGTTGGCTGGGCAGAAGTAACACAGACACTTCTGGAGCTGAGTCTGGAAGAGGCATATCAGGTTTACGGATTAATAGGTCTCCTCTATGGTCACATCATCACTCCTGATGTGATGACTAGGAAACCCTGTGCCTTCCAGCATTTATTCTTCATTCTGCCTACCAAGCACCGCACTTCAGTGGCTTTGCCTTTTCTGACATTTCACAGAAAACAAATGTGGTGGGGCAGTATGTATAGCACATGTTCTAGCACGCAACAGAATTTCATTCCTTTTTACTAGTATCCCTCTGTATAAATATGCCACATTTTGTTTATTCACGTATTAGCAGATAGGGTTTGAATTGTTTCCACTTTTTGTCTATCATGTGTTCTTTTAAAAAATTCTTTTTTGCCAGCCAGCGGTGGCGCACCGATGCAGTCGCCGCACTCCGGAGTCTGAGGCGGCTGTCTGTTTCTCCCGACCGAGTTCGAATCCTGCCTGTGCTTGCACACAGGAAAAAAAAATTTTTTTTTTCTAGTGGAAAGGGATGAAATCCAGTGCCTTGCACATGCCAGGAAGTGCTCAAGCACCGAGTCACACCCCTGTGACTGTTAGGGATAGCAGTTCTCTGACTACCTGCCTTCAAGTTTCACACGGACTCATACTTCAGTTCAGTTCCCTTGGGCATATTCCTGAAGGTAGAAATGCTGAGTCTTAGAAACTCAGCATTCAGTCTGCTGGCTGACACTGTGTGCAAGCTCTAATTTGCCTGCGTCCTCACTGACACCAACTGTTCCTGAGTCCTCCTATCTCATACCTACCTTAGTGGGTGTGAAATAGCATCTCATGTGAGATGGTGTCTGTTTGTTTGTTTGTTTGTAACCCAAGGGTCAACATCAATTATTCTCCTCTACCATTCTCTCTATCTTATTGAAACTGAAAGGAGCTGCTGACTGGACAAGACTAGCTGGCCAGTCAGCTTCAGGAAGCGCAGGTACACATCACCATACCCAGTTCTGTACATGAACACTGGAGATTCAAACTCAGGTCCCCGTGGATTCAGAGCAGGCACTTTACTGACTGAGCCACACCCCACCTGTGGCTTTTGTTTGCATCCTTCTAATGATTGCATATGCTGAGGATCTCTGGTAGTGCATCTTCCATGGAGAACTGTCTATTCACCCATCTCACACATGATTTTCATGTGTCTGACTGGAAACTTCATTTAACAAACTGTTTGTAATGAAATTAAAGGCCTCATCTTGACTAAAGACATGATAAACTCACCAGGGAGATTATTAAAACATCGTTGTTTCAATTACTTTTCATGTTGCTGTGATGAAATATCTGACAACAGCAACTTAGGGTTTATTTTGGCTCATGGTTTGAGGGTGTACTAGTCACGGCGGAGAAAGTGTGACCATAAAAGCATGAGCCAGCTGGTCAACGTTGCACCCATTGACCAGTCAGGAAGCAGAGACGCGAACACCGATTCTCAGCTCTTTCTCTTTTGATTCAGTCTGGGCCCCCAACCACACTGGATGCTGTCATCCACATTCACGGTGAGCCTTCCCTCTTCCGTGAAAACTGTCAAGAAATGGCCTCATTGACATGCCCGGAGATGTGCTTGCATGATGGGTCTAAATCTTGTTGAGCTGACAATGAAGAGTCACCACCACGGTCAGTAAGCCCCAGACCCTTGCTAAGGATGAAGCTAGCCCGGGCAGATGCCCTGATGAGAAAGACTGCATCTTTATCACTGGCAGCTGTATCAGTCAGACACTTTCCAACTAAAGGTACAGGAAACCCAGTCCAACCACTCGAAAGAGAAGGAAAACAAGCGACACTCTTCTAACGGGAACTCCCAGGCAAGCCTTGTTAACTCTGTAGCTTAACATCATGAGACAGCAAGCAGTTCCCATCGTTTATCCCTATTGCCTTCCATGTCTAGCGTCTGTCTTCAGGTCACTTCCTGATCACAAAGTGGCCTGAAGCTCAAAGTCTTGTACACTCACACAGCGACATCTGTGGCCACGAGAGGAACTAGAACCCAACCTCATTAACACCCCTTTTTAACTTTTCCAGAAACATGAGGCAGACTTCCCTCTCTCCTCATTGGCTAGCATAATATCACATGTACCGTCCCAAGCCAATCACTAGCAAGGGAAGTAGAATTACCAGGTTGGGTTTTTTTTTTGTTGTTTTTTGTTTTTGTTTTTTTTGGCTTTGGCTTTGGCTTTGGCTTTGGCTTTGGCTTTGGCTTGCTTTGGCTTTGGCTAATGAGTGTTTCCTGAGTTGAAGGATGGTGGTTGTTTCCTGAGAGACTTAGTCACCCTCACAAACTCAAAGTCTGTCTGGAAGGAAGGTGTTAACTTTTAGGGAAGCGACAATGAACAGTATTTATAACACCCTGCAGCGAGATATTATGGAAAGATCCGGAAGAGCTTGGCCCTTCACCCCGCCCCCTACAGATTTATAGAGATTTCCCTGAAGGATATTATAGACTGCCTGTAACCTTTTTAGTGCCCTGTAATTCTCACATAGGACATTATTTATGTGTCTTCAAGCTGTCTATAAAACAAAGGATTGGCTTATGTTCTCGTGACTCTAAAAGGCTGTCAGGGCCAAATAGATGGTTCTAGAAGTCTGGAGGGATTAGAGGATAAAGGAGAAATCCATGGACGGCCAGGTACAGGCAACAGGAATATGGTGGCATTTTTGGACAACAGAATGTTCAAAGAGTAAGGAACGGGTTGGGGAGTTTGAAGACTAGGTGCAAATGATTAGCATTTTGGATAACTTGAGATTGTGGTCACAATTACGCAGGAAAAATGTATAGATTTCTGGAACTTCGATTTTTTTCTCTTTCTCTCCCTTTTTCTCTCTCTTTCTTCTTTCTTTTTTATGATTACTGCTTATTTTTAATCTTTTAGCCACAAGCAAAGGGCGCGTGGTGAAGGCAGGTAGCCAAGGCTGCGCTGATGCTATTTCACACAGCCCTGCTCGGGGCTGCTTTGTATCTGCATTATTGAGCAGCCTAGCTTCGAAAACCAATACACCAGTAAGAAATTGCTAGAGTAGAGGCAGAAAATTCCAGACCAACTGCTACATTGCTTCCCATCGTTCACCTCAGAAGACCTTGAGAACCTAGCAGGCACGTGGTCCTGCGAGCTTTATTTAGCATGGCTGGGCTCTGGGCCCGGTACCCCAGAGGCCCCCACCTGGGGCCCCGCTGAGTGGCTGCACCTGGGACACCCTCCGGTGGCAGACACAGTGGGCGCACAGCTCAGCCTCCTCTCCATCTCTGGCTTCCTGGGTGGCAGGAGGAGGGAGGGAGCTCCACGTAGTCGCACAGATGTCTTGGAACTCAAGGGAAGTAAAAAAAGGAAGTAGGGAATTTGTCTGACAGACCCCAGCGAGCAAAATTAGCATCAGCCACAGGCTGGAGGCTCTGCAGTCATTTTCCCTCTGCCTGAAACCTCAGAAGTTTGCCCCGGCGCTCATGACAGAGGGTAAGGTGAGGAAGAGTAGGAACTTTGATTGGTTCAGTCCACAGAAGGCTTTTTACACTCTACAAGTACAAGACAAGCGGCGGGTGGCGGGTAGGGGGAGGGCGAGCTCAAGGCTTAAGCAATTGAGACTCTCAGGATATTGAAACGATCCAGGCTCGGCTAGGCAAAAGGGAACTTTGAAAAGTAGTTGGGAGAAAGCCTTCTGCAGAGGGAATGAAGGTGCCATTTACTAGCTGTGAGACTTTGAACAAATTATGTAAACTCCAAGCCCCAGTTTCCCTATCTGCAAATGGGAATAATAGGATTATTGGAACCAGAGGTGGTGGACATAAAATGTTCTGTACAGAGATGGCTTGGAGCAGGCCTTACTGAAACTGTCATCATCGAGTGTGGCAATCCTTGATGTCGGAGCCAAACTTGTATACATTTATTTCCAACCCTTGTTATTATAAAATGTAAACTGTAAATAGGAAGCTCAACAAATTCTTAGAAATTAAATATACCAGTCAGGCATGGAAATACGTGCCTGTGGCCTCGGCTATTCGGGAGGCTGGGAGGCTGGGGGGGGGAATGCTTACTCTCATAAAATCCAAAAGTTCCAAGTCAGCCCTGGAGAGTAGTGAGACTCTACAAGCAAACAGAATAACTAAAAGACATGAACCATCAGCAGGACCTGGAGCCCGTCCCCTCCCACCCACGTGTGGAAACTGCATACATGCAGTGAGGTCATTGCTGTCCATTAGTGATGCTTCTTGTTTCAACATAGATAAGCTACGAAAGCATCTACCCTATACAATACCCAGAAGTCTTCGAAGTTTGCCTTTTCTCTGAGGTGGGCATCTCACATAGCCCAGGCTTTAGCTGTGTAGCCAAGGGTAATAAACTTTGGACCCTCCAGCCTCCGTGGCCAAAGTGCTGGATTACAGGTGTGCATCGCTAGGTATTATACGGTGCTATGGCTCGAACCCAGAGCCCCAAGCACATTAGTAAGTACTTTACCAATTGAGCTCTGTTCTCAGC
Organism: Mastomys natalensis; assembly: GCA_021653895.1. Taxonomy (NCBI): domain Eukaryota; kingdom Metazoa; phylum Chordata; class Mammalia; order Rodentia; family Muridae; genus Mastomys; species Mastomys natalensis. The sequence continues at coordinate 814,025 of JAJTUV010000278.1, forward strand.
TCCAGCAGTGGGCTGTGTTCAGCATCATCATGTGTGTATACGTGTGTAGCCAGAGTCCATTCATTTGCATTACTGTGCATTGTTGTATAATATTCCATATGCCTCACTCTTCTTACCTTTCCAGTTGTTTCTATTTGGTAGCTAGCTGCTGTGACTTGTGCTACTAGGATGTTGTCAAGTTATGTCTGACCAGATAGGATACTGATAGATCATACCTCACATATGTACTGTTTTAATAAAGAGTTCCTGATCATTGCCCACATTGATTGTACCAATCTCCAATTTTACACCTCCCAGTCAATAGACAACATTTCCCATCTTCTTTCTACCATTCTGAAGGATAAGCAGAAGTATCCTGTGAACTTCATCTGCATTTTTCTAATGAGCCATGTTGCTAATGCTTTTCATATGCTCCTCACTTATTTATATCCTGTGGCTGGGCTTCGTGGCTTACATCTGTAATCCTAGCACTTGGATGCTAAGGTAGGAGGATCGGGAGTTCAAGACCAGGCATGGCTATATATTCACTTTGAGGCCAGCCTGGTCTACATGAGAACTTGTCTCCAAAAACCAGTTGACCAAATAAGCAGAACTCCTAACACTTTAACATTTCATAACATGCCCATGTTAGTCTCTTGCACATTTTTCTGCTCAGCTCTGTTTCTTCCTGATTTATAAATGCTCTTTGTATATTCAGAATATGAGTCTTTTGTTGGCTGTGCTTCACAAATATGTCTCTGTTAAGCTTGCCTGTTTATTCTCTTCATGGTGCCTTGATGAACAACAGTCTCAGGGTTGTGACTAATTCCATTTACTAGCCGTTTCCTTTGTGATTTAAGAAAACACAAAAGAAATATTTCTCTTCCCTGAGACCATGGCACTATTCTATGGTGTATTTTAGAAGCTGTAATGCTTTACTTATTTAACTGACACATGTCATCAAAATGAGCGGAAATTGTCATTATTAACCTCTAACTCACCTACTCTCTAGTCTGTTAATTCTCCTGATTTGAAACGAGTATTTGGTTTTGTTTTGTTTTTCTCTCAGTTTTCATGATAGCGATGCTTTGGAGCTTGCAGGGCAGTTATCTTTGCAGCAGTGTCTCACTTGCCTGGGTCTGATGTTTCCTCGGATTGCATGCTTTCTTACCGGGGTCACAGGAACAGATCCCGATGGATCCCTGACTGGATCGATGCTGACCACTTGGTTTATAAGTTATCGGCTTCGTTCAGCTCATTGCAAGCTTCCTGTTTCTTCTGTGGCTTGTCAGTTGGGCTGCAGCCACTGCTAAGCTCTCCAGGATTCACGTGTCTCCAGCATGGTGATGTGAGAAAGAGCTGTCACTAGAGTCACCCCCCTTAGAGGGATTGTGGTACTTCTCATGGGACCCACATTAGTTCTTCTGAGGGTTGTCAGTAGAAGAGGAAGGCTGCCCCTCTGTGCTCTCTCTGTCTTCTCTTGCATGTGCTCTACCCATAATGCCATCTGGTACAAAGGCTCTCACCATACCTTTGCCACAGCTGGCATGATGCTGTTTGGACTTGTGGCTTCCAAATCTGTGAGCTGAATATACCTCTTTTCTTTATAATTTACCTACCCTCAGGGTTTTGTTATAGCAACAGGAAACAGACTATATATAGAAAGCAATTTAAGAATACCCCTCCATGTATTAAATAAAGTACATAGCTCCCTAGTTTTAATATCCTTGATGTTTCTGGGTTGAATTATGATGATAGTTGCCAAATAATGATTTCATGATTCTATCATTCCTTTTAACATCATTAATGTTCATTTTATTATAGAATCCTATAAATTCTAGGAGAAATTTTCTTGTGTGTTTGTACAGGGTCATGGTATCCATATGGGTCCTGCCTATGTGAATCGATGAGTTGCTGTAATTTATTTTAATAGTTAAATGGTCTCAGATTTGTTCTCATACTGTGTTGGCCTTGCCCAGGCACTGTGATTAGCCATTTCTTCAAGAAGCTATGGTTCTTTCTAAGGAAGGGTGCTATATAGACATCAAGATCTGGCTGTGTGCTTTTAGAGTACTGGTGTTCCCAGCAGACCTCAGTGACAGAGCCAAGGCATACATATATGAATAAATATACATGAGTATGTGCAATATAAAATATACACACATAGCTCTGTTTATTTCAGTGTCTATATATGCTTTAAAACTATAATTTTACATTAATATGTGCAATTCCTCTTCCAAATCAGAATTCAATTTTCTCCCTTTCCATATTTGTAATTCTGACACCCAGAAAGCTGACTTTCACTATTTTGTGACACATTTATTTATTGGACCTGTGCCCTCAATATATAATCATGTTCTCCCTGTTACTGTCACTGTTTTCCCCCAACCAAATACAGCCCTAAAATTTCTGGGCGTCACCAAGGTGCCCTCCTCATCCCGTGGAGGCATCTCACTCTTGGCCACGGTTACAACTTACCACACCCCAAGGCTCACCGTGTACAGGCTCAGAGTGCCTGTCCCTACTACTGATTTCTGGGATGAATTATTTAAGAAAGGAGAGGCACACAGATACCTTTAGTCTGCTTTTGCCTGGGATATTCTTCATCAGAAGAGTATGGACTTTAATGCTCATGGCCACGCCCACTGACCTCCCTGCATCTCTTCTCATTGGCCTCCCCTTACCTGCATGAGAATGGATGGCTGAGTTACCCCCTGCTCCAGTGCTCCCTGGGCTTTGGCTCATGGCTCAAACGCTTTCCCCACATACATGCTGTATTTAGCCAGATCCTCAGCCTTCGAAAGGAACTTCCTGGAAGTCCACACCTCTCACCTCTTCTCTGTTCTGACCAGATTTTCATTCTCATTAGCCAGAAAGCTCTTCTAGTTTGCTAGCTTGCTTGATGCCTGCCTGACTCACCTTCTTTAGGCCTCTAGATGCCTTCTACATGGCTGCTTCTTCTTCCCTGTCAAATCATCCTCTTCCCTTGTTCTGTATCCTTTCCCTTGTCATCATCTCCCGCCTCTCCCACCTGTCCATGTTGGCATGCTGTTAGGGTGCCTTCATACCCTGTGCCAATGCTGTTTCCCTGGATAGTGGGGATTTAGTCTTTTCTCTTCAGACTGATGTGTATCTACCAGGCTCTAAGCCCCTCTGCTGGGACTGCAGGTAGTAAGTTAAACTTGAGACGTTCCAAACAGGATCACTGTCTCCTGCCATCTCTCCTACATCTTGCTGGTGTTACTCATCTCCATCCCATTAGATGACGGGACCACTTAGCTGACTCAGTCAATTTGGAGGTAAGAGTCCTTGCATTTTTCTAACCCCTACACCATACATCTAATGTAGTATGCAGTATTCAACTGTTGCTGGATCTTGTTTATATTATCCTAAATCTGACCTCTGGTTTTCTCCACTGCTCTTGCCCTAGTCCAGGCTAGCACTTCTTGTCTGAATGGCTAATGTAAGGATCTCCAATATCTGCCCTGCTCCCATGTAACCAGTACTTTGGTGACTCTTCACAGAGCCAGAGAGACTTTTTATAAACTTGAGTCAGATCAATGGATGGCTGAGTACAAACCCTATCATGAACTTATCACTCAGAATGAAGTCAATCCTTAATATGGACAGAGGGTCCTTCTTGATGTGACCCTGCCTACCTCTCTAGGCTATCTGTCAACACCTCCACACTTCATCACTAGTCATGATGACCTCCTTGCCGTCCCCTTAACACACCATACTTGCTCCTGACTCAGGACCATGTGCTCACTTCTCCCAACGTGGAGTGCACCTCCTCCAGGTCTTCACAGGATGCTTTTTCCACACTCGAGAATCTTCCAGGCCTCCTCAAAGCTGTCTTCAGCACCCATCTAAACTAGCACACCCCCACCATTACCTGTTCTTCCGTTCTTCAGCTCTCTGTTCCTCTTTTAATATTTATGCAGCACTCATCATTACTTGACATTATGTTATGGGTTGTCTCCTTGGGAATGCATCTGCAAGGCCAAGACCTTGTTCAAGGGGATGGAGTATGCTGCATACTTGAGTGTGTGTGTGTGCCTGTGTCTGTGTGTGTTTGCAAGTGCTTGTGCATGTGCATATAGTACAGAACAACCTCATGTGGTGTTTTCCAGGGGGTTGTCCACCATTTTGTTTTTGAAAGTCAAGCAAATCCAAAGTTTTATTCAAAGAGAACAATTTTATTAAAGTGGTTTTTTTTTTTTTTTAAAAAAAAAAGATTTACAGGCTGTAAATCTCAACAGCTGCCCAAAGGAGGGAAACGGAGATGGCGGTCAGGGAGCCATAATCTTTGAATTAAACCAGCATGACTGGAAGCCACATGGCAGGGAGAGAGACTGTAGACAAAGAGTGAAGCCCAAAGTGTTAGCCAAAGCATGCCTGGAAAGGAGAGAGAAGAGGAAAAGGAAAGCTATACTTCTCTGAGAGAAGTGGGCAGACTCACACAGCAGCACAGCTGTGCTCTACTCACACAGTAGGGGGTAGGAATCCTGAAAAATACAGAGCCTCATTAAAAGTATAGTTATGGGGGCTTTGAGGTTAGCTGCCTTTCCTAGAAATGATTCCACCTCTCAGAAGAGCGGTCTCCTGGCCAGGTGAGCCACTGGTTTCACTGGATTAATTCATTTGTTGTGGGTAACTTAGCCTGTTAGGTCAGGACCACTCACTGCTTAGAACTCTCAGGTAGACAAGGCTGGCTCAGTAGGAAGTCTCTCAGATCTGCCTGTCTGCACCTCCCCAGCAAGGGAACTACACACCAGCACTTGACACACTGCGCTGTATCCCATATCCTGGGACAGGGATATGTATCCTTACCTCCTAGGACAGTGTCCCCTGCACAGAGGCTATGCAGACTGAATTAACACAGGAACTTTAAAGGCAATGGGTTGGATGGCACTTCTCCCAGATGTAAGCAGAGGCAAGAGTGGAGCAGCACTTAAGTCCATCCATACTGGAGAGACTAGCTGGGAACTCCAGATAGGAACTTTGCGATGCTCCAAAGCATCATGGGCAGCTCTACACTAATGTCTTCCCTAGTTCACAACTACATTCCTGTCCAGTGGTAAGGAAGCCTTCCTGGGCCCCAGGCACTGATAGACTCAGGTTTGACATAAAGCACTTTAGTGTGGGAGGAGTAGGTGCTCCTTTATTCTAGGTTCCTAGGAAACAAGTGAGTCCTGAAAGCACATCATGCGAACACAGGGGCAACTCAAAATGGATCCTTACCATCCAGCTAGCCACCACCTTGCTCCCCTTCCGCCCAATTGCTCCTTCCCTCTTTATGTGAGACACAAATCGTGGATACTACTCCAAGTCCGTGTGGTATGTGAGACTCCTTCTCAAGACTTGGTTGGTGCTCACGCTTTCAGGAGCAAGGGGCAAAGCCATAGCAAAATGTGCCCGACACCCTGGCTTGATGCTGAGATTGAGGTCTGGGTTGGGAGGCGCAGAAAACGGTACCTTGGCTCCTGGGTGGCACAGGCTGTGGTAATATGCAGCTGGCCACAATCACCTGACCTTTGACCTTGATTTTATATATCAGCAGGGAGAGGGTGGGAGCAGGTGGGCACGGGCTTCCAACCCGTGCTGTGGGTGCTAACAAAGGCCACCAGTAGCCAGACCCCCCCCCCCCCCAGCAGGCCTGACAGTTGAAGGGACCTTGCGGGAGGTTCCTCAAATGTGAGCCACTCAGTGCCCCTGTCCATTAAGGCACAGCTAGAGTAGAGTGGTCCCCAGCAAGGACCTCTGACCTCTGGCTTGCACATTTGCATTTAAAAGCCATGATGGAAATGTAATTTTCTTGGATGGCAGGGTTATATTCAAAGCACACAGCCTTCTCAGCAAAGTGACAAAGACCACAGCTGGATGGGTCCCCCCAGGAGAGGTAGGGAAGGCTGCATGAAGGGTGGGCAGAGAGGTGAAGAAAGGCAAATTTTCCTGCATGGGGAAAATCTTTGAAGTGTGCGGAGGCCTTGCCTAATCAAACTGTGAGCCGCTCCAAGCACTTCATTAAATCCCAGTGTAGCTGTTTTCCATTTAGGGTTGACTTGCTTTGAGGGAGTTTCAGGGAACAGTTTTAATTTCCAACTTTCTAGACTGAAAGCAAACGCTGGTCAGATTTCCTGGAATCTAACACGGATCTGACATCGTGTTACCCTCTAAAATACAAATGCACTTTATCATGGTCTAGAGAGGACCACGGATCTGGAAAGGCAGGAGGTACCTTTGACATGGGTGATTTTTTTTTGCTTCTCTTTCTACACTGAAGCAATTTCCTGTTTCTCCAGCAATATTCAAGCTGGAGGCCGTAGAAAGGGAGAGCACAACGTGGAAGATAAATTGTCATCTTTGTCACTCAAACTTCAGCTGGACAGAGGAGAATGAATTTCCTGGTTGTTTTTCTTCCAAACATGGGTAGGGCCCAGGGACCCTGGAAGGTACAGAAAGTTAGTCTTCTATGGCTGGCTACACAACTCCTTTGGTAAGGGACTCACACCTGGGTCAGGGACAGCAAAACCATTGTTGCCTAAGTTTATTAATTCAGCCAGTGTGCCGAGACACAGGATTCTCCAACAAGTCCCCATCACAGGGACTGCAGGGGCTTCACTCAGCATTGAGCCTAAAGAGATCTGTTGTTTGGGAGTCACACCAGTCAAAAGGACCACATACAAGAAGCATCTAAGTTAGAACTGTCCAGACATTTCTGTTCCTAGGTTGTAGCTTAGTTGGTAGAGAGCCTGCCTAGCATGTGTGGGAATCTGGGTTGATTACATCCCAGAACTGCTGAAAGTGGCCATGGTGGGGCATGCCTGTAACCTCAGGTAGAGGAAGAATATCTGACATTCAAGGTCATCTCTGGTTCCATAGTGAGTCCACAAGACCCCGTCAATAAATAAATAAGTGAATGAATGATGAACGAGTAATTAACTGAATAATACATTGACTAGTATTGCATTTTAAGGCTGTACAGTGGATCCTTGAGCCCTTAGCCGTCTCCTGTATGTATTCCCCTTTCTGCTGTTTTACTGTTGGCTCCTAAAAACGGTTAAGAGAAAACAAGGGGGAAGGGACTGAGCCCTCCTACATTGTACCTCGTGATGACATGGTGGGGGTCTGCCTGTGGTGGAACGGTTTCTCAAACAGAAATGCAGCCTCAACCATGTGCAGTTGTCACTGCTGCTCTATTGTATGGCCTCATGCTCCCGGGGTGGTTTGAACTGTGGGTTTTAGATTCACAAGTCAACCACTCATTCTAGGCTGGGCCAGTGATGGCCTTTTATGCTTATTCTTTCTTTAGAGAAAAAGTTCCATTTGCTGGATTTAAAAATAACTGCCAAAGGATGAGAAGTCATATAGAACGAAGACTTTGGGACTAGAACAGAAGGCAAAAAAAAAGTCCAAAGTCAAAGGAAAGGGCCACAGTGAGTTACTCCACAGTGAGACTCCTGAAGGGGCCTGGTGCCCCCATGGCCCTCTGTACTCCTGAGGTACGGCCTCTCAGGAGGGGAAAGGTGAAGGCACCTTGGTAGGAGGAGGGAAGGAACATCTAGGGCATCTCGGGCCTTAGGATGAATTCTAACCCATTCACTGAAATTTCAGGTCAGGGTAGAAAGTCAAAACTCCCAATTTTCAACTCCCTCGGTTGAGTCAGTCAATTGCTGCTACCCTTTTGAACTATTAGCTGCTCTAAATCTTTTTGTTTTCCATGACTACATTGTTATTAGCCATAGTCCCTGTTATGTAATGGGTCTTCTGAGCTTACCCTCCCAGGATCTGCTCTTATGGCTTATGGTATGTAGGTGTCTGGCAAAGGTAATTATACCTTAGGCTGAACAATATCGCTCAAAGAACCACGCCTCCGCCCCCACTCTAAACCATGTGACTGCTTGTTCTGCTAGGCCAATACTGCTTAAAACTGCTATAGAAGGCTCTCATCAGCTGACCCGAGGCCACATGCCACAAGTGAGGTTATTAAAGATCAATCCTTTTTAACCCATTCCATGTTAAGTTTTCTATAAACACTGGCTTCTCAGAGAAATTCATGCAGCTGTCTTCTGAAAATTCACCAAGGATTTGTTGAGGGTGGTGCTAGTTAGTCATCGTTCGGGGCACGTTATCCCTGACGTGATGGGCTAAACTACTCCAGTAAGATCGGTTCTACTCACAGGGGCTCCATGAGCCCCATGTAAGTCTCAATACTCTTTCCAAGCAGTTGTCTGCTCACGGCAGCGCGAACAGAAGTATGAAATCACCCACAGAAAGGTCTATAATGATTTAGAAAAAGACATCACTGCACCTTCTGATATCCTCAGAGTGCCACCTTCCACCCACCCTGCATATCTAAATAAGTTAACAGTTGGTGCTTCTACAGACAGCCTGACAAACTACCCCATCCATAGGCTTACCCAACTTTAAATGCCTGATTGCTTCGTGCTGCCTTCCCCTGCCAGCAACAAGACTGGCAACCTGGGATGTGCCAAGTTCTTGGCTCCAAATAGTAAAACAAAACAGTATAGGAGGTGATTTTTGAGTTAGCTGATTTGTAAACACTATAGAAAGCCACTGTGTAAACATTTGTTTCTGTGTACCTATTCTTTCTCTCAGGCAGTCACCTGGATACCACCCTGACAGCGTGGCAGTGGTGCTCCTTGATTTACACATGCCTCCGTCAGTCACACTTAAATGAACCCGCTGATTGTGCATCATTAAAAGCCCAAACAAGCCAACCCAGCCGATAGAAGAACCCGAAACAAAAACCATTCATTAAATGGCAATCACAGGGTTGCTCAGTAATTATGGAAGGAGGGTCTCCACTGCCACTTAGAATGAGCATCAGGTCTCCAGGTGTTGTTCCCATCTGACGAGGCAATGCCACTCAGAAGATGCCAGCACAGGGACCTGGATGAACAAGAAGCTACATACACTCAGGGGTGTTCTGAGAAGTAGTAATCCAATTTCGCTCTGACTTTCTCTAGAGGAAAAGTTAGCTGGGCATGTGGGCAGTCTTTCAATGTTCCTGACTCCATAATACCATTTTACAGAAGTCATGGAAACCTGCTTTTGCTAGGTCTCAGCTTCCAACTCTTTATCCCATTGCTTGAACCTGGGTCCCACTGTCCTCTTCACACCTCAAGAGAGGGAGGAGCAGGAGGGGAGGGAGGCCCTTCCCCAGTTGGCAGGCAGCGGAACTGGAAGCCAAACACAGATGTACCTTACTACAGAGTACACTTACATTCTTAAGTATTTATTTATATTTTATTTACATATGTGTGCATCTTTGGGTGTGTAGGTTTGTGGATATGTGAGTGCAACTGAACTTGGTGGTCTAGAAGAGAACATCAAATCTAGACAGGAACTACTTACAGGTAGTTGTGAGGCCTCAGAAGTGGATGGTGACACCTGAAACCAGGTCTTCTACTAGAGTCACAAATGCTCTTAACCTTTGAGTATCTCTCTAGACCTTGAGTATGAATTCTTAATCACTTTGTTAAACTCTCCACAAAACAAAAGTAAATGAAAATTCTACAAGACAAAAGATGGCTGACATCACAGAACACTGGCACTTCCCATTTCCTGAGAGGGGCCAGGTAGCTTCCAGGTCCCTCACATTAAGGCTGAAACCCCAGTCCTAGAGTAAGTAGTTATAATCAGGAAGTGGCAATGACCTGGGAAAAGAAAAAGCTCTAGCCCTTGGTTGTTTTTTAAGCACTTTCATCCTAGTATGGCAGGGTTGGAAGGGCCTTAGAAAAGTTATCTACTGTTTCTGGCCCCATGCAGAAGACTTGTAAGTCATGCCGAAGAGAGGAAGGGTCCGCAGTGTGTAAAACCTTACTGAATGCACCTATGTGAGAGCCAGCTGCAGGTCACTGCCTGGCTGGCCCTGCAACAGGAGAGCCAGGGTGCAGATGCAAACGAACAGCAATGTGAGTCACCCACCAGACCTCCTCCAGCCAGAGGAACACACGAGGCCCCAGTTCAAATGCCAGTCTGTCAGAAAATAGATTTATTATTGATAGTGAGTGAAGCTGTCAGTATTCACTACTTGGTTGAACAAGCCAAGGTTGCCTTTATATTCACAAAAATGCCTTATTTTATCTGCAATCATAAACATTATTCCAGTAAAAGAGGTACATTTTCTCTCCGTTCTGTCTTGAAAGATCATCATAAGTTACAATGAATTAGCTCCTATATAACGAGAAGACCACACCCGGGCCCCACAGCCCAGGTAAGTCTACACTGTTGCCCCAGCCCAGTGCTTTCTTGCTGTCTCTCCATCTGAAATAGTTTAATGTCGTTCCCCCCACCCCTACCCCCCGTCCCAGCTTTCTCAGAGTGGAAGTCACTAAATGCTGGAGTCTGGAGTGAAGAGAACATTTTATGTCAGTAGAAGTTGGAAAGAGAGTACAAAAAGGTGGGGTGGACCGCCTTTCTCTTTTATTCATTTTGTGGTTTCATTAACACTTAACAGTGTTCTTTGATGACTGATCACTGGTCTAGACCATGGCTTTTAAAACTGTTGATCAAAACACGTTATGATTCAGTTGAGTCCATTTTCCAGTGCCTATCTGTCTTTAGTGGTCTTCTCTTTAATTGGGTCATTTTCATACTAGGAAAAGAAAAATGTTCCACCTCTGGAATTAACGCTGAAGGAGCTTGCATGTTCTCAGGGTAACTTTAGCCTCCCTTCTCCAGCATGCTCTGCAAGAGAAACAGAAAATATAAGTTCCACTACCAGAAGGTGAGGGCAAACAAAGGGCAGGAACCATTTAGGATGATTACAGTGCTCTTCAAATACCGATTTCCCACCCATGGAACAAAGCATATGCCTCCCCATCTCAAAATACTCTAAGGAATACCTTGTCTCGTCTGTCTGAATCTCCGAATGACCCACCCACCAGCATCTGAGAGGAACGGCCTGGGGAATTCAGGAGGGTGCTGTGGGCCAGCAGCACTAGGGGCATCTGGAAGCAGGGACATTTTGCTGAGACGTGGAGTAGAAGGAACTGTGCAGCAGTTAAACCCAAGGGTTCTGGAGGAAGAATCTCATCTATGAACCAAGCCCATGCCCAGGGATTCCAGCTGGCTCCTGGCAGAATGTAGACGTCTACACAGCCTTCAGCAGCACTACAGGCAGGTCTCTTCCCAAACTGTACAAGTGTTGTCATGGGAATGGGGATGGTGGCTAAGAACCATCAGAGGGAAACTAGCCAGCTGAGGCAGGAGGAGGTACAGCTCCCCGTTCTTATCTACCTTTAACAATGAAAAAGCACTCATCACCCTTTTAGTTTTGAAGTCACTATAAGAGTATAGGTGAGGCCTGTGACTGCATCTTCTTCCTGTCCTCATGGTCCCAGTATTCTTGCTAGTAAAGCTACTGAGTCCTCACTGCATTTAGTTTAAAAGCTATGGGAAAGCTATCCCGTGTACCCTTGGGAAATGAGAGACAAAGCATGTGTGATGGTTTGTATATGCTTGGCTCAGGGAGTGGCACTACTAGGAGGTGTGGCCTTATTGGAGTAGGTGTGGCCTTGTTGGAGTAAGTGTGTCACTAGGGCTTGGGCTTTAACACCCTCCTAGCTGCCTGGAAGCCAATGTTCTCCTAGCACCTTCAGATGAAGATGCAGAACTCTCAGCTCCTCCTGCACCATGCCTATCTGGATGCTGCCATGCTCCCACCTGGATGATAATGGTTCAGAGTTCACTCTGAACCTATAAGCCAGCCCCAATTAAATGCTGTCCTTATGTTGCCTTGGTCATGGTGTCTGTTCACACAATAAAACCCTAACAGCATGGTAATAATTTGCAACTTTTTACTTATTTGCTAAATATATGCTAAGGTTTAGTAAGAAACACACATACACAATAAAAGAAAATCCCCCATGGGAACAAAGCATGCATGGGAAGGTTTTTGTTCATGTTGCATTCAGGGAAGGTAAGAGTTCTAAGGCACCGCCTGCCAGGAAAGGCCTTTCCCTGCAGCTGCAACAAGGCAGGAGGGCACTGCACACTATCTCAGGGTAGTCAGAATACAGAGAGAAACTGGGGCTGTGGGTAGGGCAGCTGGTACAGCAGCTAAGAGTCAAGAAGAGAGCAGTTTGGTTAAGGATGAGGAGACGGCAGGGCCAGAATGGACATGAGGTGAACAAGCTTGCCGCTGGCCAATGAAAACACATGGGTATCCCACGAATGCTTTTTAAACAAGAGAACAGCACTTGTGAAAGTGAACTAAATGGAGGGGAGTGTGGAGGTAGGAAGACTCAGCAGACTGGACTGGAAACCAAGCAAGGGTGAACCAGGAAAACACAGGCACAAGAAGCCCAGAGAAGAAAAGAGGGAAGAGGGGTTTGGATTGACCTGTATTGACAGAGTGTGGGAGAGGACACTCTGCGAACAAAGAAGATAAATTCAGTTTGGAGTTTGTGAGCTGATTTTGGATGAGGCATTCCTACAGTAACCATTAGAAAGAAGTTACAGGTTTGGAAAGAAAGGTCTAAAGTCAAATGATTTAAGGACAAAGACAATGGGGAACATGGAGACTGAGTGGAAGGACAAAGGAGGGTTTCAGGCCCTCTACAAAGGGTGGATGGTGATCTGATTATTCTTGGGTCTGGGATTATAGGTCTCTATGTGGTCTGGAGACAGGGCCACTAAAGAATAGACTCAAAGGCAGGCAGGCTAGTGAGAAAAACAGGAGTTAACCAGGAAGTTAGAAAAGCACAGGTCTAGACAAAATGCAGGACAAAGCTGAGGAAGCAAAATCCCCACTTGGTAGAGAGGCCAGGAGGATGCATACTGCACTGTAACCGGCGCTGGGTCTGTGGGCAAAACAGAACATCCAACCTCTCAAGTCAGACACTGTCCGCCATTGTCAGCAGCATAGCATTTCTTCTAGGCTCATCTTTTTGTGACTTGATCTGTGGAAGTCTACAGTTACGAAGGTGGGTGCTCTGTAAATGCCCAATATACAGACAACCTCCTCACTCTGCCGTTCTTTACTATAAGCACAATGGAAGCTAGTCTAAAGCAGATCTGTACTGCGCCCACTTAGGGCTTCTTGTTTCAGGGGAAAGTGACCCCTGAGTGACACTCTATGGTTGCTCAGCATTGTGGGGGTTGGGGCTGGGGTCCGGGTCCCAGGTGTTTCTGAATTCACCAACGGGAACCTTTAGCACTGTGGCATGTGCTTGGTCTGGATCCATGGTTCACTATGAGTCACTACATAGCCAGGTGACAACATGCCTCTTTTCTGTGTTGTGACATAATCTGCAGCTAGTGGAACACAACGAAAGCCAGAGTTAAGGGGTTCTCTGGAGACTGATGGATTCTTTTAGCCATTCTTTTCTCTTCAACCCTAAGCAATTATAGATGAGTAATTTTCGGTGGAATGCGAGCAATGCTATACTTTCCTGCAGAAGACAAGACGGACACTGGCTCAAATGGGATCAGCCCGTTAGAATGCAGGGCAACAGATGCAGTGCTCTGTGCTCACACTCACCGCACACAGCTACATGTATTAAACTCCTAATCCTTCAGACATAGTGTAATGGCTCAGTGGGTTTGTGTGTCACTCTCTGGAGACATGAAGGAACAGAGGAAAGCTGCAGGGCTGGTCTATAAACCTGCTGTCACATTGCACTCAGCTGCTACCAAAGGGTGGCAGAGGTGGTACAAAACCGCTTCATTGCTGTCAGAGACATTAACAAATACAGCATCAAGTTGGGATTTTAAAAAGATGAATAAACTGATAAACATTCTGTGCTCTTACTCTGTCACAGCTGTGTGATGAGACCTGTTGAAAGCTAGAGCCAGGGCCTTTGGTTAGAGGGAGCCCCAGGACTGACAGGGCTGCACTGCACCTCACAGGCTGTCCCATAAGCTCTGCATCTTCTGTATCTGGATGCTGTTGGGTTGAATTTCAACACTGCATAAATTAACACTGCATAAATTAACATAGGAAATTCCCTAAAGAATGAAGGAGAAGCTTTGAGCTATATTAAAAACCGCTGCTTTCATTTAAGGAAATGCTAACACTTAATCTTAATGTGGAGAAAGAATTCCTGGCTGCTGCTCCTCATTCACATAGTTGGGTCTGCAGAAACGCCTTCTGTAAACAGCTGCGTAAATTACCAAAAGGAGTGAGTGGTTCAGGAATCAACACTGCTCTTTTCTGATCCCTCTTTCAGTTCCAGGCACTGATGAGCTCAGTCTGTCAAGCAGGAGCAGTGCCCCTGGAGACCTAAGACTGTGTTATTCCCACTTACTAAAATGATCTCAAGCACTTTTCTCAAATATTTTTGTTCCACAGCCATCTCCAGATTCTGGATCTCAGCTTTCTTACAGAGGCTGACTAGCAGTGAACAGCCACTGGCTGTCTCCGGAGATTAAAAAGCAACCCTGTATTGCTAAGCAATCATTACAGAGAGAATGGGATTTTAAAAGAGACCACCAGAGTACGTGTCCCTGGAGGGAGCTACCTAGCATCTCCCCATGGTTTCAGACTCAGTAGAATTAGGTGTGGGCAGGGGAAGGTTTTCCTAATTTAGGGGCAGGAGGACTAACATAGCAGCAGCTCCTGAGTCAGGCGCAGCCTCAGCACTGAGTTTTCACTTAGGGGAGGGCAGATCTGTGATGGGAAGTCAATGAGAGGACCAAGGGTGAGAGAGGAAGAACATCCTATAGTTCAGCTTCGAGAAGCAGTGCTGCCTGCCAGCTGGGTTTCCAGATCCAGATGTCTGGTGAACTGACTGATTTTGGTTCCCTCCAGTCAGGGTTGCACTTTGTCCTTCCTGGTTTTGTAGGACACACCAGTCAACTCTGCCTGGATCTCATTTCATATCATCCATGTCTCTGTGTGACATTCAGATTAACTTACAAGTAATTAACTATTTATACAACTTGCCACAAAAGTAGACAAAACAGTGGCAGACTACAGCTCAAACTTCTTAGAAAATGAGCCCTGGGAAGGAAATACCTATTAAGAAAAATGAAAATCCATGGTAATAGTTCTTATTTTAAATTTAAATAAATTCAACTTTTTTAAAAAGGGAAAATATCATAAAGCAAAGTATTACTCTCAGAAAGAAAGTGAGAACTAGATCTCTAGGATGAGCAAGGCTTGGAGGACACCAAAAGTTTGAAACTCAACTTGCTCAGACAGCTTCCAACTTGATGAGCCTTTGCCCCACAGAGGGAGCAAGACCATCCTGCATCCAGTCACTAAGCAACAATAGAGAATTCAGGGAACACAATAAAAACCTGTCAGCAGAGGCCTTCCCGTACGCTGCCCTTGATTTGCCTTTGTACTTGCTGTTATACTAGATGGGCTTCTTAACCTAGGAGATTCTGGGGATCTGAACTGTCAGTGTGCAGTGTGTTAGCCAAGAGACAGGATCGGTGCTCTTTTGGCACCTACCATGAGTGCTGGGGTCACTGTGCCCCAGGATGGCCTTCTGCTTCAGAGGTCTCAAGATGGAGAACCCTCCTACTGGAGTGGTTGCTGCCTTCTTCCCAAGCCATCTGCTTCAGAGGTAAGTTTAGATGCATTCCTAGGGACAGTGAGTTTAAACTTCTTGGTAGCCTGGACTAGTAGCTCGTGATGGTGATAAGCCTTGTCATGAAGAAAACCAGACAGACCCTGAAGAATTTGGTGCAAGTTTGGGGTGCTTGAGCCCCACTTCTGATCTTCCAATTCAGAATCCTTCAGGGGGAAGTTGGTCATGCACAACCTAAATACATTTCAGAGCCTGTGAGGTTCACACATGTCTGTGTCCTCCTGATTTGAAATGCAGAGCTGGCGATGGTATGAAACATTCGCACTCTGGAACTGTGCAAAGCAACAGATGAAGTGGGGGTTGATGATCTCCAAGAGCCCAGTCAACACGTCACAGAGAACTCATCTGCACACAGCAACAAAGCAGTCTGCTCTGGCATTAAGTATTTTCCCCCTGCAAGAGCCGAGATTTCCAAGTAACAGATATTCCTATGGTTCCAGGACCTTTTCAGAGTCAAAATAATAGGCAAACATTTTGAAGCCTAGCTGAACACAAATCCAAATTACAGGGGAGGTAAAATAAAGTGTCTCTGACAAATTTTCCCTGGACAAATTCCTCTATACATGATGATCTTGTAGTCTTCTATTTTAGAAATAACCAATACCGGAGACTGCATTTATAGTTTATAAATGAGACGACTATGGACATTAGTTTTGGGAAGTGCAATTTTGAGATCTAGCTAGCTTCACGGGTCAAGGTCTTGACTTGGCATTCTCTCTGGAGTCAGGGCATTCTCTGATCTCAACAGTTTAGCAGGAAGAACAAGTCTCAACAGAAAAGCTGCTTGGCTACCAGCCTATCGCCCATGCTATAACTTAAGTCTCTGCATAGTTTATGGACCTTTGACTTCCTCATCACCTGACTTTAAGCCTTATGTGGACCCCAGGCCTTTGGGGAACTCCTGTACTTACTGCATCTCCAAAGTCCCTCACCTCCCATGGACTATACCTTGTAGAGTGTGAGGTATCTCAGTACACTAGGAGCCCACAGCTGGCTAAGGCACCTGCATTTTGTAATGGAGTTTATTAGCTGGCCAGCAGTTTGGGGATAGCTGTTTTTCACTTTACTGACTCTGGAGAAACTGTGAACTGTTTCCAGTCCCTCCTGGTCATCAGATCACCTTGCCTGTCAGGAATGTGAACTTGAGAACAGGATATGCAGCTGTGGCTACACAGCAGCAGACTAGTCAGTCTCAAGGGAAACTGATAGCAAACTTCATGAAGTAAAGGCACTAGACCCCAGAAATCTCAGAAAGGAGGTGCTATCACTAAACAGACCATGCCTCTTGAGCCTATACCTACTTCTTGCTCTCCACAACAAACACAGAATCAGACCTTGTAGGTAGAGCTTCAAATCCCAAGCTCACCAAGAAAAACTAAAGTTGTGATCACCGTGAACAGTCTGGTGAAAACACCACACAATAACCCGAACCTCAGGTGAATGGAATGTTTGACAAAGATCCCATTAATTTCTTTGCTATTTTTGTGCATAGAAACAGGACTAGGAAAAAAAAAGCTAAAATGCTTAAAATTCTTGCCTACAAAGTAAATGTTAAAGCAATGGAATGTCATAGGGAATAGAGGCAAAGTCAGTCCTCCTTCACTTTAAGAACTAGAAATTGGAGTGCCAGGTATGGTACTGTACTCGTTTAGTTCCAGTACATGGGATGCAGAGGCAGGCAGATCTCTAGGAATTTGAGGCCAGTCTAGTTCACATGGTGAATTTGTGGCCAGTTAGGGACAGGGATGGATGGACGAATGTGGACACAGACACATACATACATACAGACAGACAGACAGACACACACACACACAAAGAGAAAGAAAGAGAGAGACAGAGAGAGAGAGAGAGAGAGAGAGAGAGAGAGAGAGAGAGAGAGAGAGAGAGAGAGAGAGACTGCCTCAAAAAAAAAAAGAAAGAAAAATATTGGGGAAACATTTTGGTATCATTTACTCCTGGATTCCTATTCTGTTCGCTGTTTACAAAGTCCCACATAAGTCAGGTGTAGCAAGACTGAATAGGAACCAGGGTTTAATGGCAAGAAGAGCGAATTCAATATTGGGGAGTTTAGAAAGTTAGCAGGTTAAGCAGATATGGGAAAGGCACATGTGTATGTCAAGTGACACTCGTTTTAAATCCTGTACTTAAAACCTAGCCAATAGTTTTTACAACTGAGAAATAATATTAGCAATTTACTGTATTTTTTACCTCCATGAAGAATACATAACTTAATACACTGACAGTAAGTCTAAATGTCTCATGTCAACCCACAAGAAACTGTTTAAGAACCACTGAAGATTTATGTCAGCGAGTGGATGATTAAGAAAGGAACAGCAAGGGTAAGGAACATCCGGAAGTTTTCCTACCAGTAAAATCTATTAGTCTTCAGAACAGTGCCCCAGGGACCTGTGAGAGCCCAACCTTATGAGTCATGCTAAAGTGGAGTGGACTCCTGTGATTATTCCACAGGGAAACCCTTGCAGTGTCGGAAGTGGAATGAGACCTAATGGGTTGCTGTCCTGTTACATGTCATACGTCTGGACCTAACTGAAGGCTAAGTGAAGGGAGCTGGTCCACCCTGAGCTGTACACTAGGCAGGGAAGACACTGTATACTAAAAAGCTTCCTTCTAACAAGGGGGCAGAATTGGGGTCCTGAGGTTAGACTACCTTCACAGGGAGTGAAAGGACAGCCTGTATCAGAGAATGACAGCTGCTGTCAATGCAGAGATATCATGTCCCTGAAGCCAACACGGCATGGCCTTTCAGGGCGCAGGCCAAGCAGCCTCTTTGATCATGGGCACCATCATCTCATGCCCTACGTGTGACCTATAGACTCTATCACCATTGCAGTAGCCTTTCTCTCATCTCACCATTTCCGTTCTCAGTCTCCCTCACTCCCTCATTCTGTATTTGTGGATGATGGATGTCTTTTCTCACCTGCTCAAAAAACAAAGATCACTTAACTTATTCTTAAAATTTTTGTTTTGTCTTGATGGCAGGGTGCATCTTGAACTGGTTGTTAAATTTACCATCATGACTTCCCTAGGTATCAATGCTCTCGGCTGCAGAATGATGAAAGAAACCATTTCTATTTACATCTCAGGGTGTCATAAAATCAAGTAAGACAGTGGTGTGAAGTGACCCTGAAACCCTAAGGCCTAAGGAGATGAAAAGAGTCACTGCTTCACGGTTCTCATTGTTATAGTGCTGGGCAGACTCTAATCTTTTTGATATTACTCGGTTACCATCCATTTCCAAATAACTCGACAGAGAGCTGTGAAGTGTCAGACATGCTAAACTGACTAGCTGTGAGTAAGGAGCCACAGCAGGCTGGCAAGTGTGGGAAAGAAGGTGGGTCTTTGGAATCACTAGTCTAGTTTACAGTTTTCTTAAAGGATGATCCTGAATTTGGGAAAAACAAAGATGTACTTAATATTGTACACAAATGAAACATCACAATTCACAAGGCTCAAGGTCATAGACCTATTAAAAGATAGGGCTTGGTTCCAAACCCAGACCCACCAGAGTCTCCCTTCTACAGCATTATGTGTTGTATGTGACCTTGTTGCAATGTTAGCTTTTTTTTTTTTTTAATTCCATAAACAGGACACCATGGGACTAAATGTGATTCAACACGACCTCACCAGGCAGGGTGGACGGAACCAAGGTTCCAAGACCTTCGGTGTTGCCACTTCAGCAACACCAGAAATCACACTGGAAACAGACACCTGTGTCAGACACCACTCTTGAAACATGTACTGTGACACAATCACCTTTCTATCAATGACTTCACAAGGCTTTACTATCACAGTAGAAGAATCCACGAGTCAGCCTACAGGCCCCAAGATCTCAGGTGGTTGCTGCTGAAGGCCACGGGCTTGCTGAGAGCTCATCAGAGGTCTTTGTGACAAATACCATGCACTACCTTAACATCAACAGCTTCACCTCTAGCAAGATCTTTAAAGAACCCTGGCAGATACTCAGCTATGCAAGTGCTGTTACAAGCAAGGAACAGACAAAATCAAGCCACGAGGCTTCTCAAGAAAACATAGGCTTTTAATCTTGATTACATTTTTCTACTTAATGTTACTGTTATTTCCAAGATACCCAGACAACAGCTACCCTCCCTTTGGATATTTATGGAATACTGGAAATTTACACTAAGTGGTATTATTATAACCAGAGTAAATTGGGCTGTCAAAAGGCATGCTGTGTAACTCTAATGCTAGATTGAGAGGGCGAGAAGGTCAATTCTAGGGAGTTCATCAGCAGAAAGAACCAAGCTTCAACAATTTGTGCCTCTTCAAACCACATGTACCCAACTGTAAAGTAATTGTGTGACCTGTTGAGATTGTTAATTTGTTGTAGGGATATCATTAGCTTTCTAAAGCACATAAATTAGAGAAAATATTATGAGTGTCTTATAATATTATGCAGTGATGAAGGGTCAAGTGAAGCATGCAAAAGAAGGAAAATCTTTCCTAGGTATGACTCAAGTCTCCTTTTCCTGCTCAAATAATAGCCTCTACTAATTGGTGGCGGAATAGTTAGTGACAGAAGAGTAGATTTCTCTTACTTCTCCAAGATCTCCTACTTATGGACTTCAAGTTTGCTGGCTTCTTAATTTATAGCCTTCTTCCATGCTAGCTTTGAAGAGTGGTTTAGGGATGTGAGGCAATGGCCATGAGGATAAGAACACTGGAATCATTAGAAAGTGAAGGCTTTAGAGCAATTAAGTACACTTTAAAATATATTTTTGCTCCTGCACATAAATACAAGGAGATTTCAGGTGAGCTCGAACTCTTCTTTCTTCTTGCACAGGGACTTGAACCTATGGCCCTGAACATGTGAGGCAAGCACCCTACCACTGAGTTGCGCGTCCACTCTTACTTTTACTTTGAGACATGGTCTCATGAAATTGTCCAGACTGTCCTTGAACTCACTTTGTAGCTATCTCTGAACTTGACGTTGTCCTACTCCAGTCTTTCCAGCAGCTCGGATCACTGGCCTAAGCCACTAGGCCTAGCTAGAATCTGGACTCTTCTGACAGTGAACTAGATAGAGCTTATGGCCACATCAAATGACTTCAGAGACTCTGGATGAGGAGGACTAGTTGAATCTAGAAAACTTTTCCACCCATTGGGTCCTTACCACTGCTGAGGTGCCCCAGTCAGCTCGCACACCCACCTGTTTGGCATGGTTGACACAGTGCATGTATTGGCTGGCCAGAGCAGAGCAGCTGAGGGTCTGCTGGTTGTTCTGACGGTAACACTGGAGGATTTTGGACTGCAGTTCTGCACAGACTGGATGATATTCATACCGCCTGGAAACAAAAATGAGGACAACTGAGACAAGGCAACCTCATTAACGGTCAAGGTTATAATGGTCAAGGTTAAAGGTTATATAAAACATATAAGTCTAGGTCCCACAAATGATACCAGTGCTCTTGTTCTACAGCCTGGTCTGGCAAGTCAGAAATCTGCCAGTCCCAACTTCTTTCTGGCATACCCACAGCCAGCAGGTCATAAAGATCTGGTCCCTGCGGTCTGATCTTCCATACTCACTGTTATACAAATTCAAAGTACTTCCTAGATCCAGGCAATGGCCTCTGGTCTTTGTGTCTATAATCTCAGCCCTCTCCTTGCCTCCACAGGTCATCCAGAGGGTTCTCTGTAAATCTGTCGATTCAAGTCAGTCCCTCTCTATTGCTTCTTAAATGAAGTACAAGGCCAGCAGAGATATGATCAGGCTCCTGCCTGCCTTTAGCGCTTGTTGGACCCTGTACATTGCTGCACCCTGGGTAAATCGTATTTAAGGGCCAGTTATGGATCACATATCTATGGTAACAAGCTAGAAAATACTTGGCACCCAAATTTCTACCCTTCCTACGTAATTGAAAAACACCTACTCGTCTTTCAAAGCATAACTTATGTAACATTCTTTGAACAACTCTCACTGTTTTTTTCCTCCCTTTAGGGTAACCCTGTGTTAACATTTCACACTGTCCATGTCATGAACTATGCAATAATCTAGTGCAATCCACCAGCCTACATTTACTAGAATGTAAATTCTAAGGAACTATGTCTTGTTTTCTTTGTGACATTCACTATTCAATGTGGATAGTTTTTATAGAAGTCATACAATAAGCTTCTTGAACGGGGAAAAGGGGGACAAACATCTAAAGATCCCTCCCCAGGTTAAACTTCTGCAGTTATATTTACATGTCTCAGATTTTAGTAGAATTTCTCTCAGTGAAAATGGCATGCCAAACATAAATGTTTCCACATAGCTTATAATACACACTTGAAAATAATAAGCCAAATGAATTACACACAGAAAATATTGCTGTTTGTACAGCAGCAGAACTTGAGATACAAAGACTAACCACACAGAGAGAAAATATGCAAAACAATCATTATTCTACAAATTTGTATTTTTTTTAAAAATTAGTTTGTTTAATAAAAAAATGCTTCCAGTGTTATCAGTTCTGTCTCTGAAATTTAAATTTGGTATTTCCATATAATCCTGAAGTATCGTTATTTTAAGTTTAATGGGTTCTAAAAACAAAAAGCCCTGGAGACCATAGGGGGAATATTTCCCATCAATAAGCAACCCTTGGGTGACAGTTTGTCTCCTCATTACTTTACCCAACACGATAAACTAATATATATTTTCTTGAGTGGAAATGCAAACCACATGAGTGTCCCTGGGGCAATCTTCTTCCCACAAAAGAAGAAAGCAAGCAGACACACAGAGAAAAAGACTTTACACAATACTGTTTTTACTTTTTCATTCATTATTTTACTACTTTGTCTAATACCTGAGAACAGAATTTAAATCCAATGCCAGGGGTTTCAATTCTTTTTAAGCCTTCGATGCTCTGGATGTCTGTGGATTTTTCTGGACCTGAGCTTCCCTAATCCCCAATAAATGAACATCAGCTTCAAAAAGGAGTCAGCTATGCTTCCAGCAGCACAGCCCCAGAAAACCACTGACCAACCGACCAGCAAGATTCGAGTCTGGGTAATGCTGAATAAAATATGATTAAGCATGAGTTCAGCTGAATGCAGCAAATCCATGCCTGACAATGCTAATGATTCACACGGGGGAACTGAACTATTGAGCTTCTGTCCCAATGCTGACAGCTGACCACGTCTCCAACATATCTAGGTCCAGAGGCAGAGGAAAGGTGGAGGGAGACAAAAACAGGTCTAAGCAGACCCGTGGTCTTCCTTCACTAGTAAGACACAGGCAGCATGCATGCATATATGCATACACAAGTATATGTATATATTTTTCTTGTAAGCTCACTAATGTCACTCCCTCTTTAGAAAGTAGCAGTGCAAGTCACACACAAGCACTGACACTGAGCTCAGCCCTCAGTCAGAAAGGTTCGAGTCCTCAAGTTATTTATGGTTTGAAGTGTATCAAAATATACTTTTATCACCACAAATCAATACTAGTACTCATTTCCAAGCCCTGATTTCCTGTCTGGCAGTCTGTTCTCTCTGTGTGGCCATCATCTGAAATCCTTTTTGTATACATTTTAACCCATATTGATGACTAGATGCAGAGTGGGGGAAACAACAGTGCATAATTGGGCCCCAGATCCTCTGTAGACTCGGGTCCATTTCTCTTGAATTCATCCGAGTGGTGCAGACGTGCTTCTGTATTGATCTGCAGGGCACGCTATGCTGTCCTAATGCACTGTTTTCACTCTGGACGATGCTAAATGAGATTACCATCCAACATTAGAAGGCCATAAAGCACAAGCCCTGGCAACTTCCATTCAGGAAAAGGACTTCCAAGACATCTCCAATATGCATTGTGAGCAGCCCTTCATATAATCATAGAATCAGCAATTGACTTTTATGACTGCTTTCATGCCTGCTGAAGGAAAACGCCAATATTAGGCAAAAATAAGAAAAGGCAGAAGTCCAAGATATTTAGGTCAGAAAATTAAATCGTAGTTGAAAAGGACATCAAAAAGTTTAATTTCATTGGATTTAAGAAAGACTGAATAAAAGAATGAGTGACAAGATAAAGAGCAAGGTGAGTACAGAGCTGGAAAACACAGGACAGTGATAATGGAGACCGTTATCTAAAACCAAGTTGAGCCAAAAAGAACTGTTAGAACAAAGCCAACCTCTGAAAATAGACATTTATAAAAGACAACAATAAAATTTTTTTTGGCTTATGGAAATCACTGGGAACTTTTCATTGAATTTACCCTATTTTTCTATTTCCTTTACTTTTTTTCTTGTTTGTTTGTTTGCTGTGAGACAGGATCTCTCTGGCTGTTCAAGAACTTACTTATGTAGACCAGTCTGGCCTTGAACTCAGAGATCCAACTGCCTGTGTCCTGAGTGCTGGAATTAAAGACTTGAGCCACTACCCCTGGTCATTTTGTTTACCCTTCAGTTATTCCTTTCCCAAGCACAAGCTGCTCCTGAAGTGACCTCCAGCCCCATCCATAACCTCAGTGCACGGCCAAAGGGCTGGAGCTGGACACAAGGGCAGAGTCCCAAATAAGAGACCCAAGAACAAAAAAACAAGAGAACATTCTTTTTTCCTGTGACTTCAGGAGCCAGTACGACTTTCTCCCTTTTTAGCTAATGCTTAATGGCAGTATTAGAAAGTATCTAGGACAATATACTCACAAGTTTTTCTTATTATACTCAAAACAAGCCCATAATTGATTCCTTGGAAAAAAGTCCAGAAAGAGATTCAGGCTGTTTTTAATTTTCCCAAAGCTTCCCACCACCTGGTGATGGACATGAACTATCACTACCAAGTCAGATTATTTCCTTAGGAGACTTTCTTGAGGGGTGAATTAATTGGTCAAAGGGGGTGGGGGAATGCTGGGTGAAGCTGAGGCTTACTTAAGCAGTACCAGGAAGCCCCTCTCACACAGTGACCCTCAGTTACCAGCTTGACGGCCGTCTGCGGCCTCACTGATGCCTCTCCCACTTTCATGTTTTACAATCTTCTTTGATGTGAATCAGGGCTTTAAATTTCTACACAACTACTTATCCATCTTTTTAGTTCTGCTAATATAAATGGCACATATAATATGGTAACTTCAGAGAAAGAAATATATGGAGATAGTTCAGAAGAAGTCATGTGGTGACAACCAGCAGTCAGAATTCTCCCAGCTCTGGGGAACACAAAAGTCACTCATTGTGAGTGCAGACACAAAGAGGCTCCTTTCCTTGTGTGTTAACCAGAAGTACCCTGTGAGAGCTCTACAGACACTGTGATGAAATACTACTGGGGGTATGCAGGGAGAAAATATGAATTAATGAGATGCCTGATGCTAAAGAGAAAACTGTTTTCTTAATAGGATCCTACAACGCATCTTTCATGAGGTCAGACGTTTCATGTAACATGGCCGTGGAGTGAAACCTCTTATTCTTAAGGTACAGCCCAAAAGCTATCATTAAATTATACCAAACTGTTCTTTAGATGTTAGCCCAGTGGCCAGCAGTGCTAACTTTTTTTTTCAAAATGCAACCCTAAGTCCATGTCCACTGCCAATACTTAAATGATGTAAGTTACTATTGCTTACCATTCATAATAAAGTAACTATAAAGTGCAATGCAAAGAAAGGATTTAAAATGCAGTCACTGTTTGCTAAATTTTCATTGTACTTTACTTTACATTTTAATATCCTGATATTAATTTTCACAATAAAATCTAAACTACCTTTTCCTAATAGTGCAAGATCTGAAAAACATTTAATTTCAAGCATTTCTGGCATTCTTAATAACTGCTAACCATCTTATTAATGATGCCTCTATTTGAGCTTTACTCAAATTTCCATCATTACATATTAGAGGCCAAATGCTGCTGACAGTTGCCTGCTTTCTTTTCCATTTGTTTTCACACACATCTATGATGTAATGTCCTGAAAACTAACAATGCAAGATGCCTTCTTCACCAACTATTACCAGCACAAGGTTAACTACTATGCTGCTGTCTATCATCACAACACAAAAATAGCCAAGAGCCTCTGTCAGCATAAGGGAAGGGGCATGGATCTCAACTACACACACGGCTTGGCACTTAATTTCAGTAGTTCTCAACCTTTCTAATGCTGTGACCCTTTAATACATAATTCCTCATGTTTTGGTGATTTCCCAACCATAAATGAATTTTTGTTGCTATGTCATAGCTGTAATTTTGCTACTGTTATGAATCATAATGTAAATTTTTTTTAGAGACAGAGGTTTGCTAAGGGGACCCACATTTGAGAACCACTGACAGCTCAATGGAGCAGCCAATGTGACGGGCAGACCACCACTCATAATGAGTGCACACCATTTGCAAAACAGAATCAGCCTGGGTGTCATAAGAGAAACAACCTAGACTAGATGTACACAGAAGAGAGACATCTGGGGACTTAACCAATAATAAGGAGAGAATATTTTGGGAAAAGAATGCATCTGGCTAAGCAAAGTGTTGGCACTCACTTGCAATTCCAGCACTTGGGAGGCTGAGGGGGAGGTGGGACGACTGCCATGAGTTTGAGGTCAGCCAGATTCAAGGAGAGACTGTCTCAGAAACAAAAGAAAATACCTGCACTGAAGAGCTTTTCTGGCTAGTATGAGTACTTAACTCATACAGGATATTATAACCAGCCCAAAGCTGACTCAAAGTTTCAGGAAGAGAATGTATATCATATGCAAATACCAAGTCTGTTTACGTAAGACATTTGGCTATCTGGGGATACTGGTATGTGTCGGGATCTGGAACCAGTCCCCTAGGAAGCCAGAGGAATGAAAGCTGACTTACATAGAATTCTGTTCTGTAAAACCCAGGGATTGAAAGCCAAGCATCTAGTTAATCTGCTGACTTTGAAAAAAGACGTGAGAACCAAACTCAATAATCTGGATCCCCAAGAGGAAGGTGACTGGTAAGGAGGAAAAGAAAGCAATGCCAACCTTTTTATATTTACAGTCTAGAATAAAAGCCCCAAAGATACTGTAAGGAGCAATGTGGTCCTACCCCCCCCCCCCCCAATCCAGCCAGCTTTGTATCCCCTAAGGATCTCAGTACTAAGCTCTGAGAACATTGGCTGCATGCAAACTTGTCCAATTCTGCAGTGGAGTTCTCCTTTCTCATCCAATAATACTGGAGGTATCTGAGGTTGACAGGGGCAGGAAGGACAAAGGAGTTAAGTTCAACAGCATGTGCCCACATACCAGTTCCTGGGGAGGAAAGCATTGTGACACTGTGGGACTTTGCAGCCCAGCTTCTTTTTAAGAGGAAAGTCAACTCTAGTCACCACTCTTAACACTTTGCTAGAACCACTGAACCTACATGGGGTCGTATGGCCTGGATTCATCCAGCACCAGTGAAGAACTGAAGTGCCACCTCCTCCCCCGACATCTGCTCTTAGAAAAATGGGGCCATATGCACCTCTGAAGAATGATGACCCCTACTGTTTGGTTTTGTAAGTAATCCTTTGGACAAAAGTTATGTTACTCTTCAGATGAAAAGATCTGTGAAGTTAGGCATCTGGTGTGGGGTAAAGAAACAACTGGCTTAATTTTCACTTTCCTTATCATAGTTTTCTTGATCCATATCTGGGCTATGTACATAGTTTGTTATCTTTAAATGGGAGAGAAATAAATTCATTAGGATATCTGGAGTAAGAGGCAATATTAGGTAGAGTTGGGGGATATAGAACATGACTGATGTAAATATTTTAACTCAACATGGGAGAAAACAACTTCCAGACATCTTGCCCAGGACACAATGGTTTCTGAGTGGAGAATGACTTAACCACAGTGCTTGATTCACAGTGGCAGTTTATATGAGCATCCCGGTGGAAATGGGATTCTTGCCTTGTAAATGAGGGTGGGAGGGGGGGTAATGTAAGTGTAGTTCATAGGAATGACTCTTGGTTCTAAGAGATGTAATATCTGGAACATGATCCTTTTAGATATCTACAATGAAGAGATTTTAGGACACAAGTTGAATCTCCAGAGGATACTGAAAGACAAATAACCTTATACCCAAGGGTTGCCATCTGAAAAGCTTAGGAAGAGGGCAGCCCTTTTTACTGCACTATTATATTAAAGACAAGTACAGCATCACCTCTTACCTAACACCATGTAAAGCAGTTCTCTAATTAGACAACTGGGAACATGATTACCTAAGTGTACAGAATGTATCAGCCCTAGGTTTTTCTTAAAGGTGTATGTGTATAATATACAGAATTGAAGCTGCTACACGTTCAAAGTCAGCTTAGCCCATGGCTTTGTAATTTATTTCCATTACCCCATTCTCCTACTTTGGCATGCTTACAATATTGGTCCAAGGATAGAAAATATGAGGATTTGGTTGGTTCATGAATTCTTTCATCCACTCAGTCACGCCAACAAATATGATTAATCCAGCAATGATTATTAAGAATTCATTACATGCCATCCATGGTGACAGTTGATAAATGAGATATGAGCTCACAGACAGCCTAGAAGGGTAAAGTAGAAGTGTACATGTGGCTTTAAAATGTGACCTAATGATAAGGTTATAAACACAATGCCAGGCACTGTTAGAAGTCTGGTTTGGAATATGGCCAAACAGTATTCCAGATGAGAAATCCATCACTGGCAAACAGAAAATAAGTACTGGCTTGAAGAATCCCTTAGGCTACCTTTCAAAGCTGCATGGAATCTGTTCAGTACTCAGACTACAGTGATTTTGAACTTGGGTTGTAAATACATCCATAACCTTATGGCAGTAAGCCTTCTAAACTCTTCTGCTTTCCCTCAGAAAAAAATTCTGAGTATGTGTTAACACAGGCTCAGTGTGCAGAGGTGGGAGCAGCTGGATGCAATAAGAACTCAGAGGTTCTGAGTCAACCAGAGGTTTCACACAAAAATAAGCAGAAGGTAAGCATCATACCCACCAAAAATGATATCAAGGCACTACAGTGGCTAAGTCTTGGAGAGACAAAGGTAATTTTGAATTGGTAGGGCTCTTCAGCATTTATCACTTCCCCTAGCAGAAGAGCCTTTTGGAACCTTCTTATTAAGCTGTACTAAGTTACCATGAAAAAGAATATTTTCTCACAAAACCCAATCTTTAATCTCTGCCCAGATTTGGACACAGAAAAAAGACAGGAGGGACTTAGATAAACTAGGGATGGTAGAAGGATCTTGGGGCACAGAATAATTTATTAAAATTAGAAGAGAATCCTGGAGAAAAAGGTAAGTTGCCTACCATATTGGTCATTTAGAGGAAAATACAACAAGGACTGGCTGAGCACACCACTCAACCCAATAGGAAAGACATGGGGAGGAGGTCACAGGTTACAGATGCAGGCACTAGTGCACACTGGGAGCTAGTTGTTTCTGAGACAATTTCAATCCCAGGGTCTTCTAGGGGCATTACTCCCTTCATCCCTCCATGCTTCCTGCAGACAGCCCTCCAGTTCAGAAGAGGGAGAACTTGTAAATGGAACAATAGGAGTCACAGGGCTGTAGTTCTGACGCTCTAATAGCCTTTTAAATTCCCACTGGCCATGTGTTTATATGGCCCATGTGTTTGTATGTTTATGAGTGCCTGTGGAGGCCATCAGTTGATGTTAGGTGTCTACTTCAATTGAGACATGGTCTCTCACTGAATTTAGAGCTTGATTAGCTCGCCAGAGAGCTTCAGGGATTCTTCTGTCTCTCCCACCTCAGCACAAGGTTTACCTATAGAAGCTGCCAGTGGCTCTCAAGTTGTTTTCAAGTGGAAAACTGAACTCAGATCGTCCTGTTTAAGTGACGAACAGTGTACTGACTGAGCCGTCTCTCCCAGATCACTACTGAGTTTTTCTAACACAGGATCCTTGCAATGGACTGAAGATCTGAGGAAATTACCAACTACAACTTCCCAGAGATAATCTTTCCATAAGTACTTCACAAGTCTCATTAAATTCTTCTGCCTAATGGAATCTGCCCAGTGCAGCACTGCAGTCCTGAGCCTCCTTGTTGGAGAGTACGGAATCAGCACCCTGGGCTTCTGTAGTTACGCACACACCTCTACAATAAGCTTCTAATTAAAAAAAAAAATTACCCTTTGGTATGTATTTTTTTTTATACTCCTCTGCTGAGGGAAGATGAGATGAGGATAACTGTGGTAAAATTTCAGTTACCTACCCATAAAAATAGGTCCTGGTATCCCTGCCTTTTCTCTGCTATAATCAAATTTAAGAGAGTACTTTTACTATTAAGTCATGAACGGTTTACGTTAAAAAAAAAAAAATTAAAAAAAAATCTATCACATATCTCAATGAGGACTGGGACACATCCTAAAAAATTAGGATAAGACCAACTGAGTCTGTGGTGAGAGTGTGACATCACTTAGATGGTACTTCCTTTCACTACATTTTAGAAGCAAGATTCAAATACCAGATATATACTGAAAGGGATGTGTGGAGCTCCCTTAGCTGAAAGAACTGCAAATGTATTTATTTTAGTGACAAGTGAGGGATAAAAAAAATTACCCAGACTGATCTGCCCTTTAAGTGTCAGAGTGTTGACAACGTAGAGCGGAGGAAGCAGTAGTTGGGAAGAGGGCAGAGTCAAGCCTTCTGTCTGCCTTCCATCTGTTTGCACTGTTCAAATGAGGATGCTTAGGTACTGTCAGTAGAATAGGGAGACCACCCATGAATACAGGGCTGTCAGACAGAGAGAACACCACATGGACATGACAGCTGCAGACACCATGTAGTGGGGCAGGGGATAGTAAGTTCATCCCTCTAACTTAGATATTGTTGAGCTCACATGTAATACAAGACAACCTAAGTGCTAAGGAAACAATGCAAGTGCTAAGTGCCACAACTGTTCTGAGAGAGAAAGGATGCTCACCTCTAGCCTTTTGGAGAAGAGAAGGATTTTAGAATGCCCTTAATTGAAGGGTGGAGTGTAAGAGTTAGAGGTTACTTTGCCAAGGCCCCTGTGAGCCAAAGTCTAGGCTCAGAGGAGTCTAGAATGTTCAGAGCTTTCAGGGTGTCATGGGGTGGGATGAAGGAGATAGTGCTGAGTAGGAAGGGGCTAGAATATGCAGAGTCTTAGGATAACACAGCTTAGCCGTTATTCTACAGGAGAAAGGAAGCTACTGGATTTTCTAATCAATGAAAAAGTTGTTCCAACATGGATGACTGGGACGGATATGGATGTTCATGGAGGTCTACCAGCTGGCCCATGGAGTAGTACATAGATGTAAAGATGAAACAGACTACTAAGGAATGGTGGAGCAAGAATAGAGGCACTGGTAAGTAAGGACAAGATAACTGGACAGGACATGGAGGCATAGAAGAGAACAGACTGGTAGATTCACATTCAGCCAAGGCTTTGGGGATCTAGAAAATCAGAGTATTTAAACATTGTCAGGGAGTCTAAGTGGAAATGACTTCCAACCACAGATTAGAAAGTCCCAGTAGAACCAGAGGGGAGTGAGGAGACAGAAGACATGAAGGACTGCTGAGTCTTGGGCAACAGCTGTGTGGAAAGGGACAGGGAAGGAAGACGGAACAGTTGGAGAACTGAGCACGGAGAGACAATGGCAAAGTGCACCATCATAAGGTGGGACTGGGATAGGGTTCCATGTGGAAAAGACAGTTGACAGGAACGAAAGAGCCATGGAGTGTGGTCCCCAGCAACAGCAGTACACAGGACAGGAAAACGGTAAGCAAAAACCCAAGTGGTCAAACAATCAAGGCCGAGGCTTAGGCTGGCTCAGAGTCTTCACATATACCAACCTCTCCTCCCCTAAGTAGAGCAGGTTTCATGTGGTCCATCTTGCAATGGGGAAATCTGAGAGGGACAGATTAAGCCTGGCTGGAGCTGACTGCAGAGGCTCAGATAAGATGGTGGGCATCCTTTTAAACACAGAGGCCATGTGGGGTGGAATGAGGTAGGCGCATTCAGATAGTTACCAGGTCTTCTAAAGACAAGGCTGGGCTTGGTGGCATTTGGAAGACAGAGTCAGGAGGATTAAGAGTTTGAAGTTAACCTGGGTTACATGAGTCATTTTCTCAAGAAACAAATAACCAGATGGTTTGTGGAGGGAAGGGTCTGTGTAGTCAGGGTGGCTGGTGAGCTTGGAGACAAGAGGTGGGCAACAGACTCTGCAGAGGGAAGCTCTAAATGAAATGAGTCATCCTGGAGTGGCCTGAATCCTTGGGAATAAACCCACACAGCAGAGGATGAGTCTAAGACAGAGAAAGAATACAAAGTAGCAGAGACAGAGTACAGGTGGAAGGGGCCCAGGTGTCTGCCAGGCTGTGGCCACTATGTGGTATACAGGCCATGATTACACATGCTCAACATCAGCAAGGGGAGGACCAGACTTCCTCCTGGGATTCCCATTAGATACCTTTCTATACAAAGCAAATACATCCAGAACACAGACACCTAAGACGGACACAGTTGCTGCTTTCCCCTTGTATAGAATGCCCAGTATGTCCAGATCCTGTCCTACTCACAGCTTCTGTAACAATTGATAGTTGGGTGACAGTTAATGGGAAATGGGAGAAAAATCTGGCACAAAATACATTTAAAAAAAAGAGTTTATGGATGTTGGTCAACCATGATTATTTATTCTGCATAAGCTCAAGATGCGCACAAGTTCAATTTAAAATCATATAACATCTATATGCTGACATATGCAGGAAATACATCTTTTAAAAAAAAAAAGAAAGAAAAGCAATTGGAAATAGCAGCTGTTTCCAAGGAAGGCAAATGGATAGGTAGCCAGAGTCAGGCAAGAGATTTACTTTTGCATATGAGAGTTAAAATTTCCATCATGAGCATGGATTGCTTATCAGGAACTAATTCATCTAAAATATAATGATCTGTTACTGAGAGACACCCTGTGTGCCCTAGAAAGCTGCTGTAGAAAAAAAGCTTGCTTCCCTGCCCTGGATGCCGAGGCACAGTGAGTCCTAATCACGAGGCTTTTGTGCATGGGTTTCACAGTACTGAGTAGGAAGCTGAAGTTAACCCTGAGACACCAGGTGTGACACCTCACACGTGACATCAAGACAAAACCATACACTGAAAAGTAACTCTTCCCGTCTCCATATGCATTAAGCTTCAGCACTAATGCAAACCCTTCACAGTTAATACTTCAGCAACTTTGTAAGAAAAAACAACGGAAACAACCAATTAGCGAAGTCATGGGTCCAGGTACTGGTAGTTTAACAACTCAGAAAGGCCTGGAGATTTCCACCACCTGTGCAATTCTTCCTACTTAGTCTTTCTTTTATCACCCCCCTCTCCACTCCCAATTCTAAGCAATTCCCAAAGCTCCAATCTCTGACTCTCTCTGTCCACCATTTCTGGTGAGGTCTTTGTTCCTTGTCACAGTCACCAGCTCCCAGGGCTCAGGCTTCGGTGGATCTAAGTTCATTCAGACACAGCAATCGTAACCTTTGGTTTGATTCCCTCTACTGGAGAGACCTCTACACTAAGCATCAGCTCCATGTGCTTAAGTGACTGTTTGGATTTGCCTATCCAAAGAGTTTTTACCAGAGCTCAAGACTAAAGCTAGGAGAAAGCAGGTGCTTATCATAAGCTGTGTCCACCCTCCCTCCACCATCCTTTCCTCCCTGCCTGTTCTCATCAGTAACAATTCTACCAGCACATTGTGCTGCATTAAACTTTGATGCTTTTGATGTTATCGTTATTAGTTCTTCCTCTGAAATGCTTTTTACTTCTGTGTCTTCCTCAGTTTACCTCATCATTCTACTGGGCTATCGTGTACTACATTGGTGCAGTAACCTCCGATCTCTGCCTCAACTGCCTCTGTTTCCTGCCCATTAACATGAATTCTCCTCATGGCACAGCCCACAATCACCAAGTTGCCTGGGAGTCAACCAGCCTTGTCCCCTTCCTCCATCCCTGGAAGCTTACTTCACTTCCAATGTAGCTCTCACATTCCTTGCCTCCTCACACGCTATTACTCATGGTACAGTGGGGAAAAAAAACCCAAACCAACAAAGCACTCACAGGCTCTCACCAAACCCCTATTTACCTATTCTGGCCTCACTGTGAAAGCACAGATGGTGACATTTGCAAGGTTGTTTTCAGATACAATCCAGCATGAAGCAGTATAACAGCCAAGGAGCACAAGCTACCCATATTTCTAATGTCCATTTCCCAAGCCATGTTATAAAATTATAGAATCATTCTATGAATTGATTTTAGTTTTCACTCATGGAGAAGGGCACTATCTGCAGCAGTGACAAGTTTCCATAGGAACTAAATTCATTTCAAAAGGTTGGACATTGAGGCTTTAAAAAAGTGCTTGAGTAACAAAACAATTCTGTACAGAGTGCCTAGCATCTGTGAAACTGAGCATTTGAAATATTAACCTTTTACTCCCCCAGAGTCCCTGCAAGTGAGGAGACAGTCTCTGTACTTGAGAAATGGATGTTTAAGGAAGCCAGAGGGGACTGAGAATGCAAAATGGCAATTAACAATATTCATCTCTAGCATTAACTGCACTAATCACATAGGGTAACACCACTAATTTTTGGCAGTACATTCTGAAGTCAAGTACTTGCTAGTATTTCCCAAACTGCTCCATAAATCAAATATAAAAATTAGAGGAAAAATATCTCAGAGAATTTTGTGGCCGACTAAAGTGAAACTTGGATGTGGATGCAGAAGCAGAATGAGCCACATGTGCCTCTATGAACATCCACAAGATAATTCCAGAATAATAAGAAAACCTAATATGCTTCCTTTTTTTTGGTTCTGAATAACTACAGATTCAGGACTGATGTCATAAGAAGGCATTACATTCTAGTGCATCATATAATCTCATTTCCTTGTGCTGCATAAATGGATTTAAGCATTTTTAGAGGGCAGGCAAGATTAAACAAATTAGCTTAACATTTTATGCTGTTGCTGAATCTCAAAATGAAGAAGGCTAACTATGAAGTGTAGAACAATACATTACACAGGCTCTCAGAGGGCTATCATCAGTTTGGCACTGGGGCTACTTCAGAGGTGAATCTCAGTGGTTCCCTTGTAAGTGTGTAATGATGTATTACTGCAGGGCCAAGCAATGCATTCCTCAATCCATGTCTGCATTAGATTCACCATGCTCAGCTCCATTAGTTTTACATCTCCCCAGGGGTTCCAATTCAGCAGTATTAATCTACGCCATCACACATAGCCCCAGTCCATGAATGTCCCTTTATACAGCTTTCCAGCTGAGTGTTTCTGAAGAAAAATCACAAAACAAGTGGAACTGGAATCACCATGTAGTCTTGAATTGACATTAACAACTGCCCACTATGCTGCTGCATTTCTGGCTATATCCTCCACCCTCTCTCCCCCAATATGACAACTGTCCATGTTCAGGCCAGCCTCTGAGAGCTAACTACTAGCTTTCCCATTTTGCTGCTGGCTATTGATCGGAGTCTTATTTCATAATAACTGATAGAAGTCAAAGGACAGCACCCTTCCCTTGCCATCATACAGTCTGCATCTGAGCCCACCTTCTCTTGAGAGAACCTCTCATAAGGAAAGGACATCCCTG
This sequence comes from Mastomys natalensis, assembly GCA_021653895.1. NCBI lineage: Eukaryota > Metazoa > Chordata > Mammalia > Rodentia > Muridae > Mastomys > Mastomys natalensis. The sequence continues at coordinate 849,122 of JAJTUV010000278.1, forward strand.
CAGCTGGATCCAACTCTCACCTGATGTCCTCCCAATCCTAGTGGGATCCTAGGAGACAGTGCCCTTCTTCTGGTGTCTTCAAGATCTTCCTCTACTGTGTCATTTTTACCAGCATGACTCTACTTTCTGGAGCAGTGGAGAGAAGAGTCTGTAATAATGGGAATGTTTTGAATCTATGCTGTCCAACATACACTCACAGGCATATGTGAGTGACATGCATCTAAAATGTACCTTAATGAAAGCAATTTAAAATCTTATTTAATTTGGAGCCAGACAATCACATGTGGCTAGTGGCACAGCTCGAAGAAAAAATTCTGTCCTTCCTGAGGCCGCTTCTCTTTCCACCCATTCTCTTTGGCCCACACCATAGTGGACTGTTGCCATGCAGCTACTGAAAGGATGGCTCCAGTTAAAGGTAGAGACCAAAAATCAAGTGGTTTTTAGTAGACTTTATAGAACTGATGACCTGGTAAATTTGTCCCCTTTCTTGAGAAGAGTTCCCGGCTTCTGCAGTACGCGCCTGCCTGCTCTTCCTCCTAGTTCTGGCTTACTCTACCTGTTGATGTCCTCAGGCTCACAGGCAGTTTAGTTGTCTCTGTAATTGCCTGTCTGTGCTCTATCAGCAGGTAGCTCCACTCCTAGCATGACTGAATGCTGTTATCAGTCTGGCTCTACAGTCAGTGCTCTGACAGGGACTCCTACTGCTACCCGCAACAAGGGTTTTATAGGCACTGCATAGTTACAACTGAACTGTCAATTTCCTCCTGTTTCTTCTTGAGCTTTCTTGCCCACTGTAGCACTTGGGCCCATAAAATCAGAGTTCTATTTGATATATCTTCCTCCCATGTTATCAGCATCCAATCTGTCACCTACTATTGTAAGTTGAAGTCTCAATTAGATCTGAAATGGACCCTCTTGTCCCCATTTCTGTAGTCATTACCCTAATCTGAGCCACCATGCCAGCTTTTTGGGGAGTCTTACTAGTCTCCTGAACAGTCTCCTGGTTTCCACCCTCCATCCTTCACCTTTACTTAAAGAACAAAAGTATAATCAGATTGACCCTTCTAAGAGACAGATCTGACTTCCAGTTCTCACACTAAACCTTAAGACTTGCTACCTATTTTGCAATTCAGTCCAAATGACTGATTATAGCCTACTGGGTCTGAGAAGACATCACGTCTGCCTGAGCTCTCTCCACTGTGCTTTCTCATACTCTGCTTCCCTTCAGAGCCCTAAAGAAGTCAAGCTTTCTCCATAGGCTCTCAACATTCATTGGTCCAGCAGCCCTTCTTTCCTGTGTCTTTTATTTAGACCACAGGTCTCAGCCTCACAAGAACTTGTCTTTGACTCAACATAGTGTCTGTGGTGTAGGTTTCCTCAACACAGTACTTTTTATAATCCTCAGAATGTCAAGTTACCTGGGTGACGAGTTATGTCTAATTATAAGCTCCAGTATGTGGCACATCTGTGAGACACCACAGACAGCTCAGTTGTATCTCTCTTTAAAGCCACTTTCTCTGTATTGCATTGCCCTGCATTAACCAGTGTATGTGTGTGGGGAGGTGTGTCTGGAAGGATGAGTGGGCAAGGAGTACTAGGAAGACAAGCTGAAACGGAAGTGAGAACAGTTTCCCAACACAGCAGCACGATCAAATCTGATCTGGTTCTAGAATAACTATTGTTCATCCTTTAGTCATTTACTGTCATGGCAAAAAACACAGGGCCCAACATCTCAAAACAAAAAGCTCATCTGGGCTCTACCTCTTCCTTATTAAAGCAGCTTGAATCAGTTGCTTAATCGTCAACAGTGAAGCTTCTTTATCAGTTTCCACCATTGATGATTGACACAAAGAATACTTCAATGAATACATTTCTATATTTTGGGATTTTATTAGTTCACCTTAAATCCAAAGAGAAGCAGACAAACAGCCAAGCCCAAATCATGTATTACAATACAACCCTAGAACTGGTGACTCCTTATATAACCTGAAGGTACCTATAGTGTCTGAGTGCTATCAAAAGATGGTTATTGCCCATGTGTTGGATAGGAGCATAATGCTGTGCTCCTGTAAAAATCAAATCTCCAGCATGAAGTATATAATTAACATAAACCTATATGCTTTTCTTTTTTTTTCCTCAACTAAGTTCTCATGGGGAGCAACAGTCTTCTCTATGAATAAATGGAATTGTATTTGAAGTAATTACACTTGGCACAGATCTGCCCACTGCTGGTGGTAAGGCTGCTACTTGTGACTAGGCAGTGAGGGGAACTGAGCAGAATTGATGGTAAACTGCTTTAATTTGCTTTCATGCTAGCAAAAGTCTGTCTAAAATAAGTTGGGTATTTTGAGAATAATAAACATCACACAGTTAAAGTTCTATTGCCATTAAGCCAGTATTCAAACATGCTAGAAACTGATTTTCAGCTTCTTTCATTGAGTTTCTGTATCTTCAGGGTCATAAATGTCATTTTGTAAAGTCAGGCTGGCAGTCTTCAGCAGGAGGCCCAGAAGTGCCAGTTTTATTTAAAAAGGCTGGCTGCCACTTCTCTGTGTTATGTGGTAAGGTTGATTCTTCTTCAGCCCTGACCAGGAGTTATAACCACCAAAGGGCACTGAGAAACAACAAAGACATAGAAAAGTACTAATGGTGACTTCCTGTTGAGATGGCTCTAGGCAGTTCTCTGGTTTGTTGTGAAATATGTCACAGAGGTTCATGTGTTTGAACACTTGGTCCCCAGGTGGTCTGTTTTGGAAAGTTGTAGCATCCTTATGAGGTGGAGTTTCATTGGAGGAAGTGGATCACTAGGACAGGCTCTGAGGGCTTACAGTCTTGTGAAACTTCCTGTTTTACTCTATTTCCTCATGGATGCAATGCTACCACCAGTCAGCTTCCTGTTCCTGACATTGTGCCTTCTCTGCCTGCTGCCACATCTCCCCACCACAAAGGACTGTGTCTCTCTGAAACTGTAAGTTAAAATAAACACTTTATCCCATAAGCTGCTTTGGTCAGGTATTTTATCATAGCAACAAGGAAGTAAGTAAGATTTAGATGGTTTGATAATGACAAAGTTGACATCCATGGCTCTGTAGCCTGTGTGTAGACAGAGACAGGGAAAGGGAGCCAGAAAGATTCTCCATGTACTGTGGGTTGGCTGCTAAGAAAACCTAGGTAAAAGTTAAAGGGCTTCTGGAAGCTGCAGGAGTGGCTTCTGTGAAGGATGAATTAGAACTTGGAGCCAACATAATAAGCCAGGATATTTGTGGATTCATTACTGTTCAAAAGTTAACTGGTGGAAAGCCTATACAACTTGGTAAGAGATGTATAATGGTTGTGACTGTGGCTTAGGCTATAAAAACAGACATTTGAGACTTATCTGCCTGAAAGGATCAATACAAACTGTCAGTTATGGCTAATAACCCCAGTGTGGATTTAGATGGAAAAGCCCAGAAAGGAGAACATGTCATGTGCTGCTCTGAATTGAAATTCCAGTTTAAGTTTAGTTTGGTTATCTAAATTGAATAATTACTGAGTTAATTATCATTACTACCATACATAATGAAATAAAGCATGAGGGCTCTCATCAAAGCTTTTTAACATGGTGGTAAATCAATTATAATACTAATACCATCAAATTTCAAATACCATCAAATTTCACCACTTTTTGTATTTGCTATGAGTACCAATATTTTGATTGAAGAAAAAATATTTAAGAACTAGAGCCTATCCTGTGGTAGTATTTAGAAGATAGGTCATCTGAGTGAAGTCATTTCACTACTTGTAAACTGTGGCTTCTGCCCATGAAACTATCATAAAAGCACAGAGGGTTGATATCTTTACCTGTTTTACAAATTCTGAGCACCACAGAATGGTAACATATCCTCATACTGAAAACAAGATGGCAGATGTTGACTGTCCACTAGGATGTTCTATCAACAGCTGCTTTCGCTCTGATTACTTCTTACAGCCCTTCGATACTAGCTACAGTTGCACTGGCCTCAGGTCACAGGAAATGACTGTGAAATAATGTGTTCTCTGACAACATGCCATATCAGCACAAGAAGTAACAAAATAAAGATTCCTTGTTTAAGGTTTGTCATTTTTCCACCCTCCAAGGAACAAACATCAATGCTTTTGGACTTCCTCTTTTCTATCTTATCTACTCCATTCTGTTTATTTCTGGCTTAGGAGCCAATAATTACATGGTAAACAGATATGCATGCATACTTGTGGTGTGTCATAGCAAGCACAGCTAAAACATCAGCTGTGTTGATGTTTAGGCCAGTGACAGACATCACTAGTCAAACCCTGACAGTTTTAGGTAAAGCCCCTCAAATCAGACTCTTTTTCATCACAGTGCTGTCAGGAGCCACCATGCCCAACCTGAGACAGTGCCAGAAACACAATTTGCTTGCCTTCCTTTGCAAGAAGCCTTTCTTTCAGTGCTGTTGATCTTGGCGTGGACTCTTAGCTTTGCACTTTCCTCTGGTAGTACAGTTAAGGCTGCACTTTTTGTAATGTCAAAATTCTTGAGAGGCTTGACTCTTTTGAAGAAAGCACTTTGTCATACAAAAAACACAAGGTTTCTGGAGTACGAAAGAACAGATAACGCCCTTTCTGACTCACTCCATAGTCTCTAAAGGGAAGCAAAGCCACAGAAAAGTCTGGGCTTAGCAGCGGATTTCTTCACTTCCTGGAGGAAAGAGTGGGTTCCCATTACTGTTTAAGCCCTGGTCTTAACTGTGCCTGTTTTGAAAGCTGACATTAAGCTGAGATTCAGCACTTACCTCTTTAAAATATGTACGAGAGGAAAGTTTCCTAACAGTAGACTACTGTCATAAGCATGGGGAGAGGATTTCCCCCGCACATAACATACGAGCTCATTTGGCTTCAGATTTAATGGCTCTGTTGCTCCAGAAAACTCCTAATGACACCATCTCACATCCAACCTTCGTCATTTGGCTCTCTCCAAACCCAAGAGTAGGGCTTCCTGGGCACCATCTTGCTGCCATCATGGGCCAAATGTGACTCTCTCCAGCTGCTGCCATGCTTCTTCTGCTATGGCAGGGGCTTGTCTGATCATTCCCAGCCACTCCAGCACAAGAACTCACAGATAAGCTGCCTGGGCTAGGGCCATGCTGTGTCTCAGGAGTGATGGATGCACACTTCTGTCCACACCCTTCCACTGCTGCTTGGAGAACAGTCTTCCATATGCACACAGACTGTCTCCACAAGTAAGGAAGCTAATAGAAAGTGTGAGAGAGTAAAACCTTGCTAGAAGAACTTACTTCAGAAAAGGACATAGAGAGCCTCAAAAGAAGCAAGCAAACAAGCAACCACCACCATCACCACCACCACATCATCATCATCAACAACAAAACCTGCATATTGTCAAAATGGAGGTAGATTCAACTATGACAAAATGTGGCTGTGTGAAGATGCTGTCCTAAGCTGTTTCTACTTTCTGGCATTATCTATAATGTCTGTGTTCATGTGATCAGTAGAGAGCCTTCTCCTGGGGTTACCTTTACTTAAAGGAAAACACAGTGGCTGTTATGTACATCAAGATAAGACTAGAATGTGTGAGACTGTGGACTTCAAAGAGAAGGAAAATTGTAATCATATAAAGAGCACTCTACTATAACAAAGTACACTGAAGATTAAAACAGTTGCAAAGTAACTATGCTCCTCAGGGATGAAAGTCCCACTGAGCAAGGAGATACAAGTGCCATCTTCCAGATAAGCCACCTGCTACCACTTGGAAGTGCTATACATACACAAGAGCCAGGGTGTCAGAGGACTGAGCAGGCCTGTATTTAGAGGCAAAACCATGTGTAATCACTCAACGGCTGTCCCCTTGGAACAAATAATGAACCAATTGTGTCCAGCACTTAAATAACGACTAGTGCCACCCCCAGCCCTTTGCTGACTACGGCTAGGAAACTCCTGCCACCCCCAAGCAGACATGAACAAGTGACCTTTAGGAGGATCATGTACTGCTCAGAGGGCTGGATCCGCCGACAGCAGGGAACGGAGTGTGAGAACCTCACTAGAGGTGGCTATCATGTGTGATAATACACTGTTGCAGACTGTGGCATGATGTCTTCTTCATGAGGGAAACTTTTCATGAATCTAAGCAAAAGCTGACACCAGAGTATGCCAGCTGCTGTGGCTTTCCTGACAATGAAAGCTAACATGGTGTCTTTGCCATTGTCCATCTTAATAAATGTGTCCCTGGTGCAGTGAAACCACTCCATCACAGTGAGGATACCCTAATATATGCAAGGGAGTGACCTGGGCAGCGTCAAGGACTTGCCAATCAGTACAGTTTTAACGGAGTCAGAACGAGGAATGGCTCTCTTGTCCTTACATACACAGGCGTTTCTCCTCGGTGCCATTAGTGCTTTGCTCAGAAAATTTTAACATCAAATTTAAGACCGACTCATGGAGCAGACAGTAGAGACCTTGTGGGGAAGGTAGAGAGGTAGGCAAGAAGAAAACCTGTTATACAGCACTTAATTGGCATTCTTGGTAGAGAACAACCTGGCTTGAAAATTTTATGTTTCCAGGCTCAACTAGAAAATGTTAATGAGACATACTTTAGTTTTCAAATATAAATCTGTCTACATCAACAGAAGCAAAAACAGGCTTCAAAACAGCAAAAGTCAAGAAATTTCGAGTCCCATTAATCTTTCCTTGACAAAAACTCACACTTTACAGAAATTTGAACTGAAAGAATTTCTAATTCAAAGTTGTTTATTAGTTAAAGGCTGGTTATGAACCAGAAATTCCTTCAGTTCAAATTCTACCTACCCTAGTGATGTAACTATTGATCTAACCATCCTCTTGATACTGTCACAGGGAAGCCCAGCTTCTCGGGCACGTCTGGCAATGCAGTCTGGCAATGAACTAATATCTAACAAAAATCCACCCTGTATTAATGCCCTGCAAAGGAGACCAAGTAAGAGATGACAAACCAATAGGCTGGCACAGAGGTTGGGACAGCCACAGTCTCCTTACTTGCCGAGTGAGTTCATGTCAACATGTGTTGCCCAAACACAGCACACACAGTATTGCTGGTAGAGAAATAAAAATAATAACTTCCTGCCCTCTAGATGGTCTCAATTAACTGGAAACAAGGTCTGTAAGCTATAACTGGATGTAACCTCCAAATAGGCACTGGAAGCTCCTAGGGAATAATTCTTTCTTAGCTTTTTAGGTAAGTTCTCTCTCCTGTAAATCCCAGGCTATGTTAGGGCCTCTTCCAGGGTGGAAACACTAAGAACAAAGATTGAGAATATGGCTGTATATGCACAATTCAATTCAGTACATTAGGATACTGGCATTAACTGAGCAACTGCCCAGTTCTCACTATTGTGCACCTGCTGCACTGATGGGCTTGAACTGCTCATGCACTGCATGTGCTTTCTGGGGCTCACAGACGAGAAAGAAAACAGGGGTGTGGGCAACTGTGGCAGAGCTTAGATTGTAATCAGTTCATGGATTACACAGATGTGCACACAGCAATCAGTTGTGGCATTTCAGGGAGGAAGGAAGGAGTGGTAGCGGATTTCACAGGGAAAACAAAGAAATTAACCCCCACGACAGGTCTTGACAGATTAAGGAGGCAGGTCATGGGCAGGAGAATGGCAAGGCTGTAGTGTGCACACTATGTGTGCAGGCAGTGAGGGCAGAGCTGCAGGAGGACAAGGGGTAAGGTATACACTGTAAAAGATGAGCGGAGGTACAGGAAGAAGGGTGGAGGGATGAAGCTGAGGGGCTATCAGATTATTTTATATTGCCCCTTAATATGGTAAGTTTGAGGTGTTTGTCTCAACCTCTATATTATGATTTATTAGATACTGTCAATTATTCAGCTTTGAAGCAGAAACTTATTTTGGTCTTAATCATATAGATCAGACTGATGGATGAGTATCTTGTGATTGTGAGACAAGCTGTTAAAGACAATCTGGGATCATTTGCCATTACTTACCAGCAAAATCAGGATTATTACAATACCATCACCAAATGCATAAATATGGGAGTGAGGTTAAAACAAGATCAGAGCCGCCATCCTTAGCCCCACTTATTAAATGCTATATTCATGAAAATAAGCTTCATTGTTATTTTATAATAAACAGAGGTTGTAAAAAAGCATATAAACTATAGTTACAGTAATAAATACCACATTATCAGCTGTAGGCATTAAAAGTACCTATAAAGATTTCATTTCAAAACAGGATTTCTTGAACTGCTATATAAAAATGCTTAAAAGCTGCTGCAAGAACTTGGAGACAGGCTGTTTTCCCCAAGGCTTTCTTCACAGAAACAGGGCTGTACCTGTGATGAGGCTAGTGAAGCTTTCTATCTAGACCGCTGTTAAGCACACAGGCATACACACTTACAGGGTTAGAGATCCTTTCCAACTGTCAATATTTTACTCTTCCTGTGACTGAACATGGGGCAATCAGGGTTTTAAGGGCTAACCCAGATGCTTAACCACAAAGGTGAGTTTTATTCCTGGGAAAAACTATCATGTGCCAAGCAAATAAGTCTGGAATAAATTCCAAATGCCACCAACCTAAACTTACCCATAATCTCCAACAAAACATGTATTCTGAAGGTGTGACAAGGTATTGCCAGGAACAGCAGTGTTTATGTGAGCTGGACATTCCAGATGCACGTCTAACCAAATTAGACTGTCCTCACTTAGCATGCTAAAATGTAATTATTATTTTGAGCAGTGTTTTAAATGTTGGCAAATGATTTGACAGAAAAGACGTCTTTAAACATATACTTTAAAATCATGGTATATTCTCAATTGTGGTTTTTACTTTGTTCAGGGACTATGCCCTAGGGAACAGATACTGGATTATATACGCATCAAGTAAAACAAAAAACAAAAACCCACAAACTCATGATAGAAACATGATACTGATGATGATAATGATTAGCTAACAACTGGCTGCCTAGGATGCACCAAGAACATGAAAGGACTTCATTTGCTCCTGCATCACACACCTCTTATGGACATCACGGTACAGAGGGGGACTGTAGCACAGCAAGGACAAGTACCTTGTGGGTGTAATATAAGCAGCTACAAACATCTAGCACTAGTCCGTAGTGGTCACATTGTTTCATTAAGACTATAATCACCTTACAGAATGGAAAATTAGAGAAGCCCTAATACATAAGAAAAAAATCATGTAGACCTAGAACTGGGAGTTAGAGCAATGACTTTCCTTTCTATGCAGCTGCTATGGCAAAGACTATTAACTAGTACCCTGATCTTAAGCTCTTTTCCCACAAACTATTGTATAAAGGGGGCATTTCATGGCACAAAGTACAAAAAGATATATCACTACTAAGATTGGATCAGGCTGTCTCACCAGCTTAGCACTCACATCTTTTAAAGACCCCAAGCCTCATGCACTCTCCACAGCAACCATCTTATTTTCTCTGCATCATCAAGTTCCGAGGATATACTTTTCATTTGTCTTCTCCTCCGTTAGAAAAGGTGAAGATGTGTGTACATTTTGCTTTTCAATTCTCCTATTAAATCGGCTTCTGGGCACTTCAGTTTCCTAATGCTCAGAAAGAGGCACGGATTGACATTTCTGCCCAAAGGACAATTTTTTGCTCTGTAGTTTTCCCCAGAGTTAATGGAAAAGTTCTACAATGAATCTTTTCAATTCACCTCTAGAGAATTACAAACTCAAAGCAAACCCCACAAAGGATGTGCCAATATGTAGTGCTTCACCACACACAAGTCAAAAGGCCATGAAGTTTCACAAACCAGGAGTTTTTCTTTAAAAAAACAAGTTTTTGTTTGTTTTGTTGTCAACAAGGTCCAGATTTATGGTAACACTGTGATCAAATCTGAAAGGCAGACACACCTTTGGCCTCAACAACTCCACTCTACTAGATTCCTAGAGAGTGACTCGAGGTAGGGCCACCTCTACCACCTGGGGTTTTCACTCCATTATCCCACTGAACTTTATATCATCACCATGAGGTGTTACAGACACTTCGGACGAAGAGGTAAAGTTGCCGAAACCATCCATGTAACAGAAACAGTACATACCAGTTTTTGAGGGTTTGTTTCAAAGCAGCCGTTTCTTAGGGGGTGAGGAAATCAAAGACCTGAGTATTGTTAGTAGGAAAAGGGCTTCATAAATGATACAATGCTAATTATATCAGACTAATACTACTGAACACTATATGGCTATATTTAAATGGACTAGTTGTATTTGTGTTGACATGTGGGGTTTTTGTTTATAACTAATGCAAGTTGAAACAATCTCATATTTTTGGGTAAAATTAAAATAGTAGTTATGCCAATTAACACTTCCATTCATAGAGATAAATGTGGATGCGTTACTATCTAAATATAACTTTACATACTTTTAAGGAGTCACTTAAAATAAAAGAGGAAATTTACATTTTCTTTGTTGAGAAAAAAACAAAACAAAACAAAAAAGCAAAAGTAAAACAACAAAAAAATCCAAACTTAACTTATAACCAAAGAGAGTAATGACTAATTTAACCCTTTACACTTCTGGACTAGGTTTCCAGGAAGAAAACCAAAAGGAAGAAAATCCAAATGTTAATGAGAAGAGAAAATACCTTATAAATATTAGTACTACCCTTCTTTTCCTCAGTCCCCTCCCATCTTCAATAAGGTCAACCAGTCTTCCAGGATGGACCTAGTCTGCTCACTCTGTGCAAGTGATGAGGTTGAACTGTCTGTCTTTCCAGTTTGGGCCGTGTGTCTGCTTGCCTGCATGTATGTGCACCAAATGTATGCCTGGTGCCTGGAGACGGCAGAAGAGGGTGTCAGATCCCTTGGTACTAAAGTTATCAATCGTTATAAGCTACTGTGGGTACCGGGAACAAGAGCAACAGATGCTATTAACACTGGAGTTGTCTCTCTAGCCCCCGGTTGCCTATTGTTTTGAGCTCATGGCTTCTGTGTACTCATCTACAGTGCCATGGTGCTCGTGTGGTGCTCAGAGGACAACTTGCAAGGAACGAGTCCTTGCTCTTCACCCACTGGGGAGCTAACTCAGGTTCTGGCAGCAACCGTGTTTACTCACCATCTTGAGGGCTACTGAGACATATTTTGGGTTGGTCTGCCTCCATATAAATCCCTGGAATGCCTTGAAAATCATGATGGAGACAAGAACATTCTGGAATGGTATTAAGCAGTAAACAGCCCAATACCTACTCCATGAAGGGCTGGCTGTTCCTTCTCCCAATACAAATTATATACTAGAGAGCTAAACAAAAAGAAACCTCATTATCTGAACGTAAGAAGATGTCTCACCCCCTTGCTCTCTATGGAACACCGACTAAACCTGCAGTCTACCACCCTACCTGTGTGCCCTCTTACAGTATACTCAGTTTAAAAAGTTTCCTCTTTTTTTTTTTAAAAAAAAGAAAAATCCAGTATTTTCATACAAAAATAAATCTACAATGTCAGCTCATTTAATACATTTAGTTGTGATCAAATTATACACATAAATAAAAGACTGGTTATTCAGATAAATCAGAAAATGTACTAAAAATTTGCTCCCAACATATTTTCCTTATGGCACATAGAATTTGGTTCATGAATTCTTAGGATATCATTCAGAAAGATGGTAGCTGGGCACATAAGCAGGTTAACATATTCCATTTCAACAGGATAAGAAGTCCTGGCCCCTTCTTTTCCAAAGGCCCAATGTCCCCAGACAGTATCTCATGAACCAAATCTTTCTTAAACTCTTTTCCCAGACTTTCAATCAAACTGTATCCTGTTCCATTCACACAAGGCCTTGAACTTAGAAAATATGACATAATATGTGCTTATATGATTAGATATTAATAGAAGAATACAAGTAATTAATGATGTAATAAATTACAATGGCTTTATATTAAAAGAATTGTATCTGTATCTTCAGTTGATGAAAGTTTCCTCTTATTTTATTTATTTATTTATTTATTCGTTTTTCAAGACAGGGTTTCTCTGTGTGGCCCTGGCTGTCCTGGAACTCACTCTGTAGACCAGGCTGGCCTCTAACTCAGAAATCCACCTGCCCCTGCCTCCCAAGTGCTGGGATTAAAGGCGTGCGTCACCACTGCACGGCAAAAGTTTCCTTTCAAATACACTAATTGGACCAAAGCTACAGCATTAAGAGGGCCATCCTATTCATATGGCCTGGTGCAAGATATAGAGAAATGTTTATGCTGTCAATTTTTGTGGTTGTGGCTATGGCTGTGGATGATTGGCATGTAGGGGTAAAGGTTTGGAATAAGTGGGATGGTGACTAGAATTATTATAACAAACACATTATATATATTATATATAATATATATTATATATATAAAACACTCTCTCTATATATTCTAACATATAAAACCATTTGGCATGCATGAGGTACAGCAATCACAATTGTTTTTGAGCAAATATCTAAGACCTCTGGGGTTGGAGACTGGAACTTAACTGGACCTTTAGTGCAAATGAATTAGCACCTCAAAGGGACTCTTGGTGAGGATTCTTTCCCTCAAGCAAAGCTGCCTTTAAACAAGAGATCTACATTATAGAACTCTTTACTAGGGGAGGATGAGCCAATGGGGACAGGTGTCAGAATTTACTAATACACAAGAACTCCCAAGATACAGCACAGATGAAATTGGTCTTCTGGCAAAAGTCCAGTATCTCAAACTTATAGCTTCAAAAATAACCCAAACCAGCAATCTCCACTGTCAAATTCAAACCTCCAACCATCTAAATAGCAACAGAACATTTGGCCTCTGCTTTTTATCAACTAACCAGGACGGTTGAAGGACAGACTGAAGACTCACTACTCAAATCTCCTCCACTGTAGCATCTTTTGTGTTGGAGAAACACCCGCCCCACAAAGGGAAGAGCTGTGAATGATGGGCAGCACCAAATGAGCTGTAATGGAGGTGTTAGGAATGTGAATCAGCAAGGCCCACTGCAGAAAACAGCAGCATCTGGGCATGCAGCTTGCAGAGTAATGAGACTGCGTCTATGTGCTGGCACCCAGCTTTGACCGCTTCATCTTGCTTAAGAGCTCTGCTGGGGAAACAAAGGTGAGAGGCATGGACCTCCTGCCCACAGCTTATACCAGCAAGGGAAATGGGATGGGATCAGAGAGCGATCCCTTTTCCTCTTCTCCTTGCCAACACACCCCTTTCCCAGACCTGATGGGTTCCTAGCTGGGGGCTCAGCAGATAGCAGGCTGAGCAGGCTTCTGCCATATGAAGTGTTGTGTCTGAACATGTCAACAGTAATTGGCAATTCATTTTTCATCCTGAAAGCAGAGAACAGGTGTAGGCTAACTTCAAACTCCCAGTCATAAGCCTTGCTGAACGCATCTCTCACCCAGCAGCTTTGCTGAGATCCATGCTAGTAGTAGGCTGGTGGTCTTCAGAGTCTCTAAGCCAAGATCTGCCTCACAAATAAGCATTTGTGTAGTTACAGAAGCACAAGAGAACAAAATGAGAAGAAAAAAAAATTCCAACATACAACAGCAGCCTCTGGTCTTTCTTGTGTAAATACTGTAATTAGCAAATGGCTGATTTCTTTGTGCTTGTAAGATCCCCACAAAGCACAGTGAACATAGTAAAAAGGGAGTTTCAGTGCTTGAAAGAGAATAAAGCCAGATATATCACCACACAGAATTTGCCAGCTTCATCCAGAAACACTAGCTGAGGTGACTTGTGAGTCTGAGCCAAGAGCAAAATCTCGCCTTAATGAGCACATCTATCAGTTTCCAGGGGACGCAGCTGATTAGCAGTGCTGGGACACACTCTCACACAGAATGAGAGTCTAACTGCAGGCCAATGAAAAAGAACACACATAAAGTAACTTAAGGCAGCCATGTGAACAAGTTGAGGATGGCTGGGGATGCTTCGCGGTCCTGGAACATGAGAGCATTTGTGCTTTTCTGTCAACATGTAGGGAAGGGCCAAGATGTGTGAGCTTTTACAAGTTTTCAAGCATTCTGCCAGGACTCAGTAAGGAAAACGAACAAACTGCTGCCTAGAATTATTATATGAAAATGTATCTGTGCTGCTTACAATATGAATGTTTTATTTACAAGGACTAGTTTCAAATCCCCCTTAAGAGGAAGAAGTCAGTGACCCATTTGAAGGTGACAAGATACCCAAAGACTCCATCAGGAAACTCCTAGAGCTGACAGACACTGGCGGTAGCCCTCCTAGACAACCGAAGACAGGACAGAGATAAGAAAGCCAATCCTACTCACAACAGCCAGGAGAAACAAGCCAGCACAGGCATGCCTTTGAATACGCCTGATCGAGGAATCGAAAGACCTACACAACAGGAACTAAACCTCTGTAGAAAAGAACTGAAGACACTAGCAAACGGAAAGACATCCCAAGCACATGGATTGGTAGGATAAATATGAAAATGGCCATCTTACTTTCCATAGTAATCTAAAGATTCAAAGTAATCCCCATCAAAATTACAATGTAATTCATCACAGCAATTGGAAAAAAAAAACAAACCCTTAAAATCCATACAGAAGTACAAAAGACCACAGATAGCCCAAACAATTCTGAACAACGACAAAAACACTGTTGGAGGTAGCACTGTTCCTGATATAAGTTATCCTACAGGACTGTCATTGTACTGGTACAAAACAGACACATGGATCAAGAACAACTGCAGACCTGGATATTTATGCATACAATAGCTATATGGATTTTTGACAGATGCCAAAAACACACATCAGAGAAAAGACAGAATCTTTAATAAAGGGAAAACTGGATATATGCATGTAGAGAAATGAAAAAAGATTCCCCACCCCAAATCAATTCCAAGTGGATCAAACACCTAATGTCAGACTGAAATTCTCAAACTTCTAGAAAAAAAAAAGTAGGGTACACACTTCAGGATATAAGCTCTGGTAACGTCTTTCTGAACAGAACTCTGGCTGCCCAGGACATAAAGCAACAATTAACACCTCAAAAGTGCTAAAGCTTCCGCTTTATGAGGAGAACCTATGACTGAAACGGGAGCTACAGTTCTTATAGTTTTCCATCTTATACAGGACTAGTGTCTTGAAAGAATTAGAAACCAAACCATCAAGAATGACAATAACAAAATAAAACAAAACAGATATCAGAAGTGGGTTATAAAATCAAGCTGGTTCTTAGAAGAAACATAAATAATGAAGAAATATTTTAAGCTCACCATCCTTAGCTACCAAAAATGCAAACTAAAATGACTTTTAGATTTTCCTACCCCAATCAGAATGGCTAAGGTTAAGAAAGCAAAAGGGGGCTATAAAAAGATGGCTCAGTGGTTGGAAGCATTGGCTACTCTTTCCAGAGGACCTGGGTAAATTCCCAGCACCCACATGGTATCTTACAGCTGTCTGTAACTCCAGTTCCAAGGGATCTGGCACCCTCATATAGACATACGTACATGCAGGAAAACCACTAATGTACATTAAATAAGAATAAATAAATCATTAAAAAACAAAAGACAACAAATGCTGGTGAAAATATAGGAAATAGCAAAGCCTCATGTACTGTTGATAGGAATGAAAACTGGTACCACTGTCAAAATCAGGTTCCTTAGAAAACTAGAAACAGATCTGACATCCAACCCAACTATCCCTCTCCTGGGCATATACACCCAAAGGACTATTTTCTACTATACAGACACAAGCTTACCCCATGTTTATAACTTCGCTATTCACAATAGCTAGACTATGGAAAGAGCCTAGATATCCATCACCTGAGGAATAAATATTAATAATGGTACCCATTTACACAATGGAATTTTTAACAACTGTAAAGAAATTTGAAATTGGTAGTTAAATAGGTAGAACTGAAAATATCATATTGAGGGAGGTAACTCAGACCCAGGGAGACAAGCATCGCCATGTTCTTAGTCATACATAGATCTTAGTGTTGAATTTTTAGATTTATGTGTTTAATTTGGAGTACCTCTTGAATCTAGAAAACTAGAAAGGGAATGTACTTGCTGGTTCTGTGTGTCAACTTGACACAAGCTAGCATCATCAGAGAGGAAGACGCCTCAGTTGAAGAAATGTGTCCTTAAGATCCAGCTATAAGACATTTTCTCAATTAATGATCAGAGGATTCAGTTCATGGTGAGTGGTGCCATCTCGGGGACAGTAATCCTGGGTTCTATAAGCAAGTAGGATGAGCAAGCTGTGGGAAGCAAGCCAGTACGCAGCACCCTTCCATGGCTTCTGCATCAGCTCCCGGACTCTAGGTTCCTGCCCAGTTTGAGTTCCTGCTCTGACTTCCTTTACTGAACATTGTTGTGGAAGTGTAAGGAAGTGAGGAAGTGTAAACCCATTCCTCCTCAGCTTGCTTTTGGTCACAGTGTTTTGTCACAGCGCTTTGTCACAGCAATAGAAACCCTAACTAAGACAGAATGAACCACCCGGCTACAGACAGGCCTGTAAGGACTTTTTGTGGATTTGTGCTTTTGTTCCTCCAGGAAATGGATTAGACAGTAAGTGCAGTTTAAATTGATAAGAAACCACCATAGTTTTCTCAAGTGGCCGTACCATCCCACCCACTCTCCAGCAAAGCTCTGAGAACTCTGGTTTCACTGACATCCATGGACAACTCAGTACTGTCAGTCCTTGATTTTCACCATTTCAGACAGGTTTAATTTGCATCTAATTGCATCTGGCAACTAATGATGGTCAAGTTCTTTTCAAGTACTAAGCGGCCTTTCTTACATCTTCCTTTGAAGTGTCCAAAAACCTTTTCCCTGTTGTAGGAAATTCTCTTAAGATAAGCAGAACTCTTGAATTTGGATCTAGTTTATCAATTTTTATATTTTGCTTACTTGCTATGAAAAAGCAAGAGAGCCAGGATAGCTAGATGCCATCCAGGTGGGCAGGTTTGGTTATTACATATTCAAATGGGTAAGAACATCTGAAAGTTTAGGTTTCAATTTTTGTACATGGTTTTCGCTCATGCATAGAAGGGGCAGCTGTTACATCTACAGCTTACTTGTTTAAAAGCAAGTTAGAACTAATAGACATTTATCAGACTCTGCAGTAATAAGACACAGACAAATCTCATAATATAGCTACCTGGACAGCATCCGGCATCTCAAGACTTCCCACTTTTCTGGGCAGACAACTTCTCTGATACATTTTTTTTTTTTTTTTTTTTTTTAGGTTTTTCGAGACAGGGTTTCTCTGTGTAGCCCTGGCTGTCCTGGAACTCACTCTGTAGACCAGGCTGGCCTCGAACTCAGAAATCCGCCTGCCTCTGCCTCCCAAGTGCTGGGATTAAAGGCGTGCGCCACCACCGCCCGGCCTTCTGATACATTTTTTAATCACAAAAACTTAAGATGGTTAACTTTGCAAACTTGTTATACTGGCAGAATTTAAAATCTGTCTTTCAGAAATGTTTCTGGATATGTTAAAATGTGGCAGGTCAGTCAGACAATAATTAACTATAACTGGCCCTCCTGAAAGCCTTAATACTCTCTGAGTGGCGTTTCCTTATCTTTGAAAGCATCAAAAGAAAAACTAAAGAGATCATTTTTTACCTGGTGCCTTTACAAACTAAAAGAACTGTAGCTAGTATCAAGAGGAAAAACAGGAATTACTTTTAAACTATTTATATTATATTATTTAAAACTATGAGTTATATAGTTAATTATCCAAATAAACAAGGACAAACAAACAAATAGCTTCAAATTCACCAAGTTCTCACCTAACATAAATTAAAAGAAACAAGCTATCACTTTGGCAGAATCTCCATTTATCTAACTAACAGGGTACAATTAATATTTTCATATAACATGTAAGGAATGCTAGATTGTTAATGGATTGTGCTGATTACAGAAGAAAGTCCAATGCTAATGTTTCTGTAGGAGAAAACAGAACAATCTGTTCCTTTACAGGGGAAAGAGATACGAGTTCACAGACCTAGGGTCATAGGTAGCCTGAGTGGCTTTGCGCATTCCATACAGTAAAGGCGAGAAGACCCTCAAGGAATATTAGCAAGTGACTGCCATGTGACAGGTGCTCTGGGCCACAGCTACCTTGGCTGCAGCATCACTGATGTCTGTCACACTTGTGACTTCTTCTACCTATGCCGAAGGGACAGGAGCATTTCCACAGTGGTCCTGACAGATGGACCTGTTCAGAAGATGGCTGCAGTTTATATTGCCTTTCATGGGAACGAATTAACATCACTTCCTGCCTCTTTCTGTAAGACACCACGAGTTCAATGGAAAGCTGTAGGTTAATAACACAGTTGGAAATTTAAGTCCCAAGAGTTGCAACTATCTTACCATTTGCTTCTATTATCTTAAAAAATGTGGATTAAGCAATGAAGATCCAACTCAAGGAACTGAAGACTAAATGATAACCTTTAAAGTTCTAACCAGACAGACCTGATTAGCAGGGCTCCAGTCCTGGGCCAAGGAACGAAAAATCCTGAAGTGACCCCTATCCCCAACATCTAAACATAATCATTTCAAAATGCTCAGTATAAAAAATTATTCTCAAACACTGGTGTGTCTCTCTTCAAAGCTGTTTGTCTTTCTTGGGAACTAATTTGATACTCAGAGGAAAACGAGC
Organism: Mastomys natalensis; assembly: GCA_021653895.1. Classification (NCBI taxonomy): domain Eukaryota; kingdom Metazoa; phylum Chordata; class Mammalia; order Rodentia; family Muridae; genus Mastomys; species Mastomys natalensis. The sequence continues at coordinate 867,742 of JAJTUV010000278.1, forward strand.
AACCCAGAGTCTAGCTTGGGGGCTGGGTCTACGCTTCACCTTCCTGATGGCATCATCAATATCATACTTGAAGGTAACCAGTGCCATATTAGACTTAAATAAACAAATTAAGATAATCCTTTCCTATAAAGAAAGAACAACTTTGTTTTCTTCATTTTAAACCTCTCAGCTTCAGGATCTAAATAACAGGGTGACAGTAACAGTTTACATTTCACTGTTAGGGGAACTAGGCGACATCAAAGACACAGTAAATCATTTGCTGGGACTGAGTATGTTAAACAGCCAACTTTATGTTTAGCCTTTGCTCTGAGCCATACATAAAAGTATATTCTTTTAGAAAATATTATTTTCCTATGTGCATGTGTATGTCTGCTCGTATGAGTTCATATGTACTACATGAGTACTGGTGCTCTTGCAGGCCAAAAGAAGGCATGGGGTTTCCTGGAGTGGCAGACAGCTGTGACTGCCTGATATGGGTGCCAGGACCAAACCCAGGCATTCTGCAAGAGCACTATGTACTTACTGGCTGAGTCATCTCTCCAATTCCAAAGAATATGCTTAAGCATAAATATTTTTCTTTAAAAGAATTGAAATTCTCCTCACATTCCATAGAGTACAAAAGTACTACAGAGGTCGATTCCGGTGAGCTTATGTTTAAAAAACAAAACCCACAGATAACCCTGAACTTCTAAACTGGCAATTGTAACCAAGAAGGGCATGTGCAGAGGGGCACAGGTATATTTACTTTAGAATTTTGCCTCTTCAATTTCTCTCTTACTGAATAATCAAGATGTTACTTGGCTCCAAGGGCCATAGGGAATTAAATGTCACCACTGCAGCTGCTCTATTTCCTGCTCACTGTCCTGCAAATTAAAAAAGAAAGGGGAGGGGGGCGTTGGGGGAGGAGGTGGTGGAGGCCCAATACAAATGCAGAATTTAATTAGTGAGTAAAAGCCCAAATTCTTGCCTGGAGCCCCATTTTTCCTGGAATATGCACTCTTTCTTCTTGTGTAAACTTTTCATTATGAAGGAGCCATCTTTCTAACACAATAAGTCTAGCTATGATGTAAGTGCTGTAACATCACTCCTGCATTAGAACAGGCAGCATGCCCAAATAATGTTGATTTAATACAATTTGTGTTCAGCAGAAACTAAGTCAACTGGGTCATTTTGAATTTGATCAATGTGAATTAGTGTCTGACTGAGATAAACCATTTGATCATTTCAAAATGATCAATGAGAAACATAGATAAAAGATTTTTCATGTACATTTGACAGGGTAGGTCCATTCACACGGCATTAACACAGGTTTTAAGTAGACATCGGTAAGCATGAAGGACAGTGTGTAGGGAACTTGTCAGCAGCAAGCACCAATACTCAGCAATGGCAGTTAACAGTGGTCCTTTTGGTAAGACTGTGACTCAATAAGGCAGCTGGGGTCCTATAAAGCTGCCAGAGCTCAATCTCAGAGCACCCAGGACAAGCAGCAAGGTGCCACTGAGCAGCTCAAAGTTCTGAAGTCACTTTTAATTAAAAGTTTAGGTGAAAAAGTAAGTAACATAAATTTACCTGACTAAACTTGTAGAAGAGACTTAAGACTATTATTAATCAGAGCAAACTCTGTACCTGCAGTACAATTAGTCCTATTAATCTAATATTTCTAAATTGAAGTCACATAGGCATTTGGGCACACTGGCTTAGGCATCTACTAGAATTATAAATTTACCAGTCAAAACCTTATTTAATTATTTTACAGCCAATTAAGCAGGATCTTTTAGCAGTGTTGCTTACAACTGTTTGTGATCTACACTGTTATGATAGCAAACAGGAGAAGCCCTTGCTGCTGACACAGACCCACAAGGCCTCACCAACATCCCAGAAGAAACAGTACTGCCACATGGATCCCCAAAGCCCACAGACATCTTAAAGGGCGTTCACAGAAACACTTTCAGTAGACAGTGATATTCACAAAGCCCATTTTTTCTGTGCAAGTTTTGCATAGCATTCCACCTCAGCTTTGTTCCTTAGGCTAGCTAATCTTTAATACTTTATGAGGCTAGCCCAAGTTTCTCCCCAAGAGCCTAGATTTCTAACTCAGGTTGATGACTTCACTCAAGAGTAAAGGTGAAGTTTCTCCTGCACTCTGGCACACAGCTGGCTATTATTACTTGTCCTCATGTGCAATCTCCTACAGTCACACTGCTCTCCATGTCCCTGTCCTCACGTGCAATCTCCTACAGTCACACTGCTCTCCATGTCCCCGTCTTCACGTGCAATCTCCTACAGTCACACTGCTCTCCATGTCCCCGTCCTCACGGGCAATCTCCTACAGTCACACTGCTCTCCATGTCCCCGTCCTCACGGGCAATCTCCTACAGTCACACTGCTCTCCATGTCCCCGTCCTCACGGGCAATCTCCTACAGTCACACTGCTCTCCATGTCCCCGTCCTCACGGGCAATCTCCTACAGTCACACTGCTCTACAATGCTTCAGAATCAAAGAAACTGAGACCAAGTTAGGAAGCTCAGGCTCCAATGAAGCCCTTCCAAAAATACTGCCCAAGACCCAAATGATTTTCCACCTCATCCCCCTTTTATGAAAGGGAGCTACTTTTACTTTATGATTTTAAGGGCAGCCTGGGAAGGAAATATCAGCCAATTGTAAAGTGCTTACTATAGTATTGCACTGTCTTTACAGTAGAGTAGTTTCTTTGTTTCTTTGGCATGTACTTTACACTTGCTTGGTTTTGGCTTTAAACAGTCTGTGTGTATAAACATGGGGCATTCTGCTTTCTATATGTGAGCACTGACCTACAAGGAAGAGGAGGTTCTGGTGTTGACTGAAAACAGGCCCTGCAGCATTCACTGCTTTGCTGAGACACATCTCTGAGAGCTATACTGTCTTGTCCATATGTGCTTGGAATCCTGGAAAAGGTGCTATAGACTCCTCGTCAGTCCTTCTCCTGTTGTTATTTCTCCTACTGTTCTGTTAGAGTGCCCTTATACCATCTAGATTTTTGTGTGTTCCTTTGGCACATAGTTTTATAACTCTAATATAATGATAAACTCTAACATTTATTGTTACATGTATTTTGTGTTAGACTTGTCCTAAGCACGACACATGTATCATTTTTGTTCTTTGCAGTACTGAGTATTGAACCCATGACCTCAGGCACACTAGGCAAAGTACTCTACCCTCTGAGCTACACTCCTAATCTGATGTAACACTGGTAAATGTAATATTCTAATTACCTATAAAACAGAAAAGGCTCGATACAGAACACAATTTTCTGTCATACTGAGGAACAGGATGCTAACAGCCCACTACAGTGTGCAGGAGTAAGTTCTCTTAATACCACGAGACTTCCAGGTATTGAACTCAGGCTGGAGGCTCGGCAGCAAGTGCCTTTACTTGCTGAGCCATCTCACTGACCACTGGATTTACGTTTCATAGCTAAGTACTTAAAGCTATTATGGAAAAAAAAAAAAAAAAGTACCTGAAGAAAAAATTAAATAGTATGTACTGTCTTTAAATTCTGTAATTCTCACCAAAACAGCAGCAACAATGTTTAGAGTGTATCAGGAAGGTAGCTCTCTTTACAAAAGAACTCTGGGTTTTTAAAAGGGTCTTCATTTGAAAAGCTGATGTTTTCCTTTTCTTTTATGATGCACTTTAGGCCCCACTCCAGTGACTGAAACCTGCCCTCCTCACAAACATGTAGAACACAACAGGGGAGGGTCGCACCAGAGTTTCTAGGAACGAATGCCTTGTAGATGAAGTAGGAGAACAGAAGCCCCACTAATTCTAAGGTGTCCAAATGGTTTACTGTCCAAATTCTAACTTGCAGGCTGAGAGCATGAGCTAGTATTTTATAACTGGCCCTGGAATGTCTTGATAGGAGGAGCTGACATCAAGGTATTAGTCATCTGCTATCTTAGATAATTTTCACTTTCTTTCCTCTTTGGGTGACTTCATGCAAGCCCTGTCTTAGGAATATAAGATTGCCCTTAAAATGGCAATTTAAAAAGTATAGATCTCCTGCAGCCAACCAAGGTACATCCTAATCAATCATCTTCCAACAAATAGACTTAACTAAAGACTGAAGGGCCTTCTGTGTTTGCTACTTAAGTAAGATTGCTGAATTCAGGTTCAAGATGATCAGACAGCTTCAAAGAAAAGCTCACGGGTGCTACACCGGTGTACAGAGAGGGAGCAGGCACGGGTGCTACACCGGTGTACAGAGAGGGAGCAGGCACGGGTGCTACACCGGTGTACAGAGAGGGAGCAGGCACGGGTGCTACACCGGTGTACAGAGAGGGAGCAGGCAGCATCACCGGGCCAGACAAGATAGTGGTTATGCACCAAAATACAGTACACTGCTTTGGAACAGATAGAGGGTCATGACATTTTGAGGTGGCCAATCTTCTAAGGAGACATGGGACTCTTCTAAGCAATTTTTATTCTTTGAAGCTAGGAAGCCCCTCTCATAGTCACAGTGCAAATCAATATAGGGCACTGAGATGCTCGGCCCAGCAGGCAGTAGCTAGAAAACCACCACCACAGGTATGCTAAGAACTTCTCTCTAAAATATGAATTCTAAGGCCCATTCAAAGTGTGAATGAAGCCTGAACACTTGTTGGCACAAGTTGGGAAAATGGTAGTCTGAGGGAACATTCCACAGACTTCTCTCACTGCTGACAAAACTAAGTATAGGAAGGCTCTTGAACTGCCCTAGGGATGGAGAATTCACAAGTCTCAAGAGAACTAAGCCAAAGTCAGTTATGATTCATTGCTGGGAAAGGGTAATAATAAATTAGCCAAAGAAGGAGATGCATAGGCAGTCTGGAGAGCTCCAAATGCAGAGCTGATATTAAGTTACCTGGCTGAAGACACGTGACCATCTACTCACGTACTGCTGAGCAGGGGAGCATATCCTAGTGCACAGAATTCCTGAGGGCAGTGTTTGGTCTATCACCCTGATATCATATGAGCTGAGGAGTCCACCATAAATAACAATATCCACAAGAGAGGCTCCAAAGTTTTAGAGGTTATCGCTCAAGGCGCCTGATGCAAATCTGGACCAGTCTGTGGCAAAGGCAAAGCCTAACTCACCAGTTAGTCCAGATCTAACTGGATTGTACAAATAATACATCAAAATGTAAGAGAATGATGCTATTGGGGTTCTTCTCATAACTAAGTTTATTCTCCAGGCCCACATCTTCTTGTAGAAGTCATCAATACACTCATGTGGTCCATGAGCTCTCTTACTTTCCAGCAGTCAAGTGTAGACCTCATGCCAGGATGGCTCAGTGGAGCACTTCAAGGGTCATTTTTCTCATCCCAAATCAGACATTTCCTCTAGAAGAATCAACCTATCAGTTTTCTAACCTGCTAAACTCACAGTCATGGTTCTTTTGCCTGTTCTATTCAAGGAATGAAGGATTTATCTGTGTCATTCTTACCTTCTAACTTATATGCTAAAACCCTAATGCCTACTATGCCAATATGACTGTATTTAGGATCACTGAAGGGGTAACTAAGGGGTAGTTATGGTGGCACATCTTTAATCCTAGCATGTACTTAGGAGAGAGGCAGGCAGATCTACAAAGCTTAATCCAGTTTTGTTTTGTTTTTTTTAAAGGTAATTAATGTAGGATAAATAAGAATGGGCTCGACGCTAGTCTGACTACTGTCCTTATGTATTTTTAAAAGATTAGAAGATACTCACAAAGTGAAGGCACACGACAAAGTGGCTATCTGCAGGTCATGAAGGCCTCAGAAAACTCTAACCTGAACATTGGGTGGGGACTTGACTCTCTAGTACTCTGCTCTGCAGACCTGGAGCTTAATCCATTAGCCAGTTATTAATTCACATCCAATCTTAATAGTTTACACCAATTTGCTTTTACCTGCTGAGAATGCCCACCTGGGACTTTTAATTCTTGTTTCTTACATGTTCAGCCAAGCCTCACATGTGTATCACACGTCTATTCCTACAAAGTTCTGAAGTCAGGGCACCCTTGGGCTCAACCTACTTCTATTTACTCCTTACTAAATGAAGACCCAATGTCAGTCTGGCAGCTGTTGACCTGTGACCTCTGCATCTCTATCTTGTGCTAATCTCTTGAGCCATTGATCTTCACTAAAGTTGTCACCCACTAACAAACCAGGAATATTTTCCTTCTGGACATCTTCCTCTTCTCACCTACTCAATATCTTTGCCAGTCAAAGACAAATGCCATGTTCTTTATGAAGACTCATATTAGTCTGCATTGTTTCTAACTTGAATTTTAGTTATTTTTATAGTGATTATTTTGTAATGAAGAAATATCCAGAATGCCAATCAAAGGTTTTCAAAGTATGAAAACAAAAGGTTTTTGAAATGTTATTCCATCAGGAGAAAAGATAAACTACTAGAATATCAAAAACCATGATAAGTACAGTACTATTTTTCAATGTTAGTTCAACATCCAACTTTTTATCTGAATTTTTGTTTGGAAACAGCATCTTACGTATCCCAGGTTGACCTGGTTTAATGTGGTGCCAGGGATAAAACCAAAGGCCTTGTTCGCTTGTACAGGATAGCTCTTTAAAGCTTCCTGGTCTCCTAGAATGAGACCCGTGGCACATACCTATGACCACAGCACTTGTGTAGTGGGAGACAAAGGAATTGAAGGCCTGCTATGATAGCAGGTCTGAGCCCTGCCTGGGCCACACAAGACTCTGTCTTCAAAGATAAATGGCATTGACTAATGGGTGGAACTTGACTCACTGTTGGAGATCTCCTCTATCCCCTAGTCTTTGTTTTTGTTTTGTTTGCTAAGGAAGATAGAAAGTTTACATTTACTTAACACATACCTCAAACCATGATTAAAAAAGTCTTACTTTAATCAACATTAAGTAACACAAATATCCATTACCACATAAATGGCACTGAAACAGAAACTAATAATTCTAACCTTAAGGTTTAATCATTTTATTAAAGGCTTATAAACATGTGTAAGGAAGGAGGTCAGAGCTCAATGTACTCTCTTAACTAAATCTGTCACAACACCTTTATTCCTTCACTAATTTGTACACGTGCTACTAAAAGGGGTTATATAATAGAGTCCTTTATATACTCAAAAAAATATCTTCTTACCTAATATGAGAACTGGAGGTAAAGGGAACAGAGAAGGCTATGGGTCATGGCACTTTGATCCATCAATTACAGAATATTCATTTAGATATCACGAGGATGAATAGATGTAGTAATTTAACATCACCTTCATAATCAAGGATAAGGTAAAGTCTACGATTTAAATGTGTTCAAGGTACTTGTGAAGAAATAAAAATAGTTTAAATGCAAGATATCCAAATTTGGACCTGCCATCATTTTACTACAAGTGATTGTTTCCCATGTTTCAATTAATAGAGGTAGCAATTAAAACATTCTATGCCATCTACAACTTCAATTGAAAACTCACCCTTTATTTTCCACTTAGTTCATAAAATGGATTAAGAAGCAACAATCTTTCACCATATGTTCCAGTAAAGCAGATAATATGGCTTTATCCTGACCACCCCAAAACACTTCCAAGTATTCCCCAGCGGAAATGAACACAACCACGCTTTCATCTCGGATAACAGGCCAGGGCAGGGTGAAACTCACTTGAACTTGGCCTCCACCTCTTCAGCAGCTTTCTGATACTCCTCAGTGGTGACTTTGTAGAACTCTGAGCTCTGTGGACAAAGTTGACACATTTTCACTATGCTAGAAGACAAATGTTCTGAAGACCTACAATTTTAAAAAATTGAAGCAACCTTGGTGTAGGCACAGCAGAAGTGGAGGAATTTGTGGCTTAAATGGCACAGTACTTAAACACTTGGAAGGCCACTAACTTAAATGGCAGCACTGACATTGATACATGTATATAATTACATGACAGATGTTCACACTACTGATTCATAATGAAGAATTCTAAGATTACTAAGTCTGCCTGTTTGTTCATGTTGATTGTTACAAATGTTGAGATTCTCAGAACCACCTCCGAGAAATTTCCTAACAAATCTTTGAGGGATGGCTTAGCATTACCTTACTTGGTTAACTAGGGCTGTAAAATCAAAAGATTCTTAAACTCAAAGAACAAAATTCACACACATTCACAGTGATGAAATGCAGTATTTACTTTGCAAAATATTTTGTCTTCAGTATGGATCTTCGCCAAGCATGATGGTACATGCCTTTAATCTCAACACTCAAGAGTTAGAGAGAGGTTAGTTGCAGGCAAGCCTGGTCTACATGGCAAGTTCCAGATCCTGCTTGGAGGTGGGGGTGGGGGAATCTTTGATAGAATAACAGCAAAAAGAAGTGTTCTATCACTTTCACATGACTAAAAGAATCTCAACATTTGTAACAATCAACATGAACAAAAAGGCAGACTTAGTAATCTTAGCAAGAAAGGCTGCATCATTATGTATGAACTCACATACAACATAAGCCAAGCTGCAGTGGCAATCCAATGCTTTTCCCAGGACATCAGGACTAAAAATTTCCATTCTGACTAGCTGCTAGCTGCTCTGAAAGCAGTGTACTAGAGGGGTCGGCCCAAATGACCCATGAGCTCTCAGACTCAATGAAATACCCTGCAAAGCACTGGGCAGTGCAGAAGGATGCAACACAATGCAGGGCTCTATTGTGTGCACTCACCCTCCAATCACTCGGGCTTCACAGCCACAGCTTGGGTAGTTTATTTTTTAATAAATCATTGTTGGTTGGTAAGAAAATGAAAATGAAAGCCTCCTCACACCAGTGACCTCTTTGCATTTAACAATCCAGGTTGTCCAATGACAGTCACATCCAGGCTTCTAAGATGCAGATAAAATCAATAGGTATGTGATTAGACAGCAGACTGGGGTGGCTGGAGCCATGGACAGGTCACCATTTGAGATGATGAATGGCTCTCTATCAACCGCCAGTCCCCTATGATGCTAACATTTACTATAATCTTATTTGGGCTACGATTTATCTTTCTTGCACCTGATCAATAAAGATGAACAGAACAGTTGTTAGGATCGATTGTAATTTTTTATCATTTTCAAGCACAAAAGTGCATTTCTGACATAAAGACAGTATCCTAAGTGCACTGCCTCTGCAGCTTAAAAAGTGCAATCTGAGTGATCAGCCACACTCTACATGAGGAGAGGTGTTAATTCATCAGTAGGTCTAAAGCTATCAAAAAGCCATTTGTCTTCTCGGATACTGCAGGTTAGCCGCACCTCTCCATATGCTTCACTTAAAAGATTTCCTTGCGTTCTTCTGCACTGATTGTCTTAAGCTTTTCCTGGGAGATTCTTAACAAAGAGTGAGCAACAAAAGCAGCCACCAGTTTCCCACTAATAGCATCAGAATACTGCTCCTAGCTGTCAAATGGTCATTATGTCACTGATACTGGCGACACAGTAGCATCTGGATTAATATGTTGCTTTATGGTGAATATTAAAACTGTAACATCTGGACAGGACTGAGCTGAGAGTTCTGGTTTTATGTCTACCTTCCCCAACCTCTTCGGTATCTGTAACCTGTAAGATACAGACAATAATTAGCACTACTTACATCTAAACACGCTGTTGAGGAAAGCAATGTGGAGAGCTGCGAGACCTGGTGTTTGTAGAGTAAGAGGAAAATCTGCATAAAACAACGGGGCAGGCAGGGGCAGGGGAGACGAACGTGTAACTCCACTTTGGACACACACCTTAAATCATCAAAAATAGCAAAGTGTTCTAATGAGAATAATGCACAAAAGTGAGAACTTTGCTGCGGTACCAATCAGTGGACTGCCTCCTCCTCCCTCTGTGATGAGGAAGGCAGGGAGAACGATGCTGGCTACAAAGTTCACGGTGAGAAACACAGAGCAGCTGTGCCACGGCTGCCTCCAGACTTCCCAGAGAATTCTCTCTGAAAAGCTGTAGGTCTTAGTTTGGCTCTACACTTCCACCTCAGTGACCAGTTGCTCGTACTGCATAAATCTTTCTAACGATAAAAAGTACCAAGAAGGCAACACTACAGAAACACCTGAGTATATTTGAAATATATAGGCAGTATTTAATTAATTAAAATATTTACGTATTCAATTTAAAACTAGATCCTCATTATCACAATAATGTTCACTTTGGGAAATTAGACCCTTGAGAAATTTTCAATCTAATATCAAAGAAAACCAATTATAATGGAAGGCACAGACAAGTGTGGACGCTGTGTCTAAAGTGCAGAAGACATATTTTGGCCTCAAAAAGACAACAAGAATATCCACCATCCATTCAAAACCCAAACCCAAATCCTCAATCTATTTGCCATGGGAGAAAGGATGAATACTGGGTGTTCTGCTAGAAATGCATACATCAGAGAAAAGGAACTAAGTACATACGGAGAAAAGTTAAGCTATGCTGTAAAATATAATTTATATGGTTTGGAAAAATGAAAAATTGCTGATCATCTTTAGTTGGAAGCAATATTGTGCTGGTAAGAAAGACAGGATGCTACAAAAAAAGGACACAAAGGTGTGCAGCCGACAGCTCTGTTCTGTTCCTTAAAATGAGATGAGAGTATGTAGCTAGACTTGTTTGTATTTCACACATATACAAAAACTGCATTGCTTTTTTCTACCCATAAAGGGGCTAATTAAGAATAAATGGTATAATTTGCTAGAACATAAACACATGTTTGAAGAAGGGGTATAGGCTGAGTGGAATTTTAATATATTCTTACAAATTAAGCCACTACATACTAAACATATGTGGTTTTCCATTTATTTGTTTATTTATTTATTTTACTGAAAAATTAGAGTCAGATACAGGGCAAAAAATAGCAGGACCTCACATCTCACTCAGAGCATGAGTACAACCTTTACAATGACACAGCACTTATAACTAGTGGTTGTAGTAGCAGATATTAACTAAACCATAGGTGTTGTGTGTGTGTGTGTGTGTGTGTGTGTGTGTGTACACAGGCAGAGGTATGCACCTGTAGAGGCTCAGAGGTAGACAGTGAGGATTTTCTCCAATACTCTATCCTATTATAGAGCACTGGGCTTGGTCTTTTATGTGAGTTCTGAGGGTCCAAACTATGCTTGCAGGACAACACTTTAATAATTGGGCTATATCCCCAGTCCCTGAACTAGCATTTCCCCAGGTGTGTTCCTTTTCTGTTCTTAAACTAACCTTGAACCCCATAGTCACTGTCACAGCTGAGTTTCCTCTAACCTGTGACAGTAACTTTGGTTTTGCTTGTCTACTATAAGCTTGGCATTCTTGAAGGGCAGTGGTAAGGGATTTTGTATATACCTGATGGCAGGGACTGTCTGATATTTCCTCCTCACTGGGCTGAACCCATGATGGGAAATAGTCCCACAGAACCAACCTGCTCTTCTTTGTTTGCTAAAAGTCAGAGGGCCTTTCTACTGGTGTTGGCCTTGAACACTGAATTAAGGAGTGACTGCAGGGCTTTTCCACAGCAAAGTTACTGTGTGCCCTTTTGTAATTCATCACTTGCTCGAAGCCTGGAGGCTTTAGTACATCTCTTTCTGCATGCATTGACAGGTCTAGTCTGCAACCATGACTAGTGTATTCTGCTGATGCATGTAGTTCTTAAATGACATTATTGCATCTCTACATTTTCAGTGGTATGATAAGCTTCAATTCATTCTTTTTTTAATTCAATAGTAGAAAACATGCAGCAGATTAGAAAAAGACTTTTAAAAGAATAATCTCCAAAGAGTGGGCAGCTATTGTTGAGAAAGAACAGCTTGCCCACAGGGTTATTATGGAATATAAAATGGAGGTAAAAAGAGGAGGGAAAGGAGGATAGCTAAGGGCCAGAGAGGGATAAACCTACATCAGGAAAACTGATGACCCCTGGTCCTTCAGCTACTGGTAACCAGTATGCTAGACTGCACTGCACTGGTGGAACCTCCCTCCTGGTGCCAGAAGTTATCTGTCAAGCTGGAAAGAGATGACCATGGCCCGGCGTGGGTGGGGGTGGTGGTGGTACACATGCATGTGCAGACCGGATCCTGTAAGGAGTAGAAAATGGGAATGGGGTAGACAGCTTCGAGATGTTCTCCCAGGGGCCACATCAACTCTAGGTAGAAGATTTTAGGAAGGAACCCCAACTATTTTCCTATTGTCCCAGGAGTCCCTAGGACAAATGGCTTGATGCTTCAGAGTCACTTGTGGAGCACAGTGAGCTGTAACCTGAATCATAGGGTTTGGGGTAAGTGTCTTAAATTATTTTTCTATTTCCACGATAAAACACCATGTCCAAGGAAACTTTTAAAAGAAAGTTACTTAATTCAGCACACATGGTTCCAGAAGGTAGTGGAGTTTATGATTGTAATGGCAGTGAGCATGAGCAGACAGGCAGACATGGTGCTGGAGTAGCAGTGGAGAGTTTAAACTACAGTTAACCACAAACATGAGGAGAGAGGGGGCGTTAATACAAATATGAACTGGGAATGCCATGCCATGAGCTTTGGACCCTCAGAGCCAGCCCCCAATGACACACCTCCTTCCTAGATACCAACAGAGAACCAAGCAGCTAACTGTATGAGCCTACAGAGGCCATTCTCATTCTGACCACCACAGTGAGGAAGCCTAAACATTCTCTAAAACAGTAAACTACTGGGTTGCTACAACAACGAAACAGTGAAAGATCACCAGCATTCTTGAAGAATGATGGCAAATCATCCTTAATACAGCAGGCATCTTTACAAAGGCATTCCAAGGAAATCAGCTTTTTACTGACACTGTCTGCCAGATGACTGGATGAACCCCAGACTACCCCAAGAATTCCAGCTTCTCACACTGCCTAGCAGCAACACACTGTTCTCACCCAAGTACAGCAGTTCTGAGAACATCTGCTCTTGGTGTTTGTGTCCTGAGAAAGCACTACATTACACTTGATATCATCTTACTATCAGTTGTTCATATTCTAATGTCATTGTTGCTCTCTAATGTCAAAGTCCTTTGATTAACCTGAAAAATCTGAAACAGAACAAACCTACATGGACTATTTTTACCCAATCATGTCACAATGTTGAAATCTGACTACAATAAATAATATCTATATTCCTTGTTTCTAAAGGAGGTATGTGTATATTCTCTCAAATGTTGTTGATTCACCAAGTGTTCATTTTAGTGGAGAATCCAGGAAGATTCAAAAAAGAACCACAAGTTTCTTATGGTAAAGCTGGAAGATACAGAGAAGGTTAGCATGCCCTCTGGCAAGGATGCTTGAAGCATCCTTTATTACAATCAAACATGTTATATGCATTCATAAAAACATCACAATGAACCTCATCACTTCTTATATGTTAATAAAAACAAAAACAAAGATTAAACATATTTTTTAGAAAGAACTAAAAATAAATGGTGCTCATGACCTTGCAAGGTAGTCTTTCGATGGAAACCACTGCTCTATGAAAAGGAAGCCCAGTTCTGTGAGCACTATGAGCATACAGCTAAGGATACCTCAATACAAATATGTTCCATGGAGTCTCCTGCCCTATCAGCCAGAAAAAAACTCTTGACATGATTTGTCTGCTTGTGGCATGGATTTACATCAGGGAAATATGATGTAAAATCATGTATTAAATGTTTGATTTACTAATTCCTTTCTAGATAAAATTATTTGATACAAAAATATTTACTAATACGAGCATAAATGTTTCCCACCAAGAATTTTTTTTTTTTTTGAGAAAGTAGAGTCCATAAATTCAGACTAGAAGGATATTATCATTGAGATGTTTTAGCACCATCAAAAACCAGATATAGCCCTGTCTGTCTTTATTAGGAAAAACTTGCTCCTCTAAGGTGAACTATCTCCAAAACAACAATGTAAGTCTTTATATTAGGGATATGCTTCTGTCACATGTCCCAGTGGACAAGACATCATTGGAACACTAGGCATTTTTATTTTCAATATTAAAACATTTTTCCAACCAAGGCACTGGGGACTGATTATTGAAAACCAGGCAGCAAACTGAGTGGGGAAAAGACTCTACTGTACATCATTTTAAAAACATGCTTCATTTTAAAGCATGAATGTTTCCACCAACATTCTTAGCAGTGCAACATGGTGGTTGGAAGGACCTTAAGGTCAAACCCCAAACCCCAGTTCTTAGAGGAACAGAAAAAAAAAAAATCACTTAACATCAGCAAGTTCACCACGCCCTAAAACAGGGACTATATGACAATTACTCAGAAAGATGGTTTAGAGAGAAAATAAGAGTCCATTAAAATACTCTGTAAGTTACTCAAGACAGTCAGCCCCAATCAGAATACTGTAAAGGACAAAAGTCTTTTCTAGTAGAGCAGGAACCAAGTCAAGGAGGCTTACACCTCTGCCACACCATAAGGTACAGGGAAGTCTGATGACAAGGACTAGGCAGTGCTGGGAATGTGGTAGCTATGTTACTAAATAGGCCAGGGGAAAACAAAAAGCAAGCCTACTATGATTTCCCATGCTGTAGTGACAGCCCTCACAAGACTGTAGACAGGAGGACTGTGGGTTCAGAGTGACTGAGACCTTGCCTCAAATGCATATACTGTCACATATGACACACATACTCACGCTACACTAATAACTTCTCAGCTTATCACCAAATAAAATACAATTACTTCATTAAACAGCCACATACTTTAATTTGTTAATTTTTACTGCGCAGTATGAATACCTAAGAAATGCTGTCCAACATGATTCCACAGTTGGCTCATGGACCTTTTATTTTAAAGCCTCTTCACAAGCAAAGCAAAATCCCATGGAATGGTCTATAAAAAAAGCCAGTTTAAAGAAAGTTCACCAATACTTTAAAAACACAACTTCTCTATTTTTAAAGTAATACTTTCTTATGGCTTAGAACTAATGTCCAAATGTTAAAGAATGAGAAGTTGGCAATGCTAAAAAAATGACTACAAAGTTGATGCCTGAAGAGTATTATTTTTATCAAGTATAATAAAAAGCAAATTGAATTTTAAATATTTTTATTTTACATGTGTGAGTCTTTTGCCTGCATGTATGTCTATGTACCAAATTCATGCCTAGTACCCACAGAGGCTAATAATGGAGTTGGAAACCCTGGAACAGAAGTTATGACAGTTGTGAGTCACCAGGAAGGGTACTGGGAATTGAACTCAGATCCTGTAGAAGAGCATCTAGTACTCTACACCACTGAGCATCTCTCCAAACCCAACCATGAATTTTAAATATAAAATCAAGTAGCATTTTTTAATTTAGAAGTAATTTGTTAACTTTATGTATGTGGTGTGTGTATGAGTATGTAGGCATGTGCACATAAATACAGGTGTCAACAGAGACAAGAGAGTATTGGATAACCTGGAACTGGAGTTAAAGGCATTTTGTGAGGTTCTTGAAGTGGGTTACTAGGAACCCAACTCAAGTCTTCTGCAACGACATTAGAGGTTCTTAGCTGGCAAATCATCTGTCCAGCACCTAAAACTTCTGTTTAAAAATGTGTGTGTGTGAGGTCAGTGTTTGTGATGCCCCACATGGGGCTGAATCTGACCTGAACTCTGGTTCTCATGCTTGAAGAGTAGTGCTCTTCTGAGTCATTTATTTAGCTGAGATCAAATCCCTTTAAGGCAGCTGTTGTTCTACCTAACCTGTTCCTTCAGAGCCCAATGCATAGCTGTATAAATGGCCACCATTCTCTCTTCTTTTCTGATTCCCCTGCCCCTGGGATTCTAATAGTAATAGTTAGAATCTATGTCCCCACAGCTATTCTCTGGATTGGGTTAGTGACTCATGTGCCCATGCCAAGATGCTAGTTCAAACTAGAATAGAATAAAAGCCATAGCAAAGACAATACCCTAGCCACATGAAACCTCAGTGTACTCTGCAGGAGAGAGCCCAGCTGAGACCAACCAGCCCAAGGGGGTTGGAGAATCAAAGGTGAATACATGGTGGTAATTTTAGGCCAGTGTTTGGGTAGCTGGTCATACTGAAAAGTTACCAGTTCATGCCCTTTCTCTGTGCTCTCATGAAGAACACAGCACTGAACCAATAGTATGGTTCCCAGACCCTAAGGGCGCCCTGTAAAGGTCTGAGTAAGCATTGCCACAGGCTCCTGCTTTCCATGTTCATTCCTTAGCTAGTGTTGCTATTTAGGGAAGCTGGGAACCGATGGGAGAGGACCTGGTTGACAGAAGTAGCTCACTAAGGGCTAGGTGAAGTGGAATCTTCAGGTTTCTTTGGAAAGTCGGTTATGTCAAATATGTTTTGCTGGGACATACAGATGAAAGGATGTTTTGCTATAGCAGACACATGAAAGAATGTTTTCCTGAAGCAGACACAGGTGAAAGGATGTTTTGCTATGGCAGACACGTGAAAGAATGTGTGATATTTAGAAGTGATATGAATATGCCCCACCACAGACAGCGGAGCTCGAACATTGGTTTGCTTTCCTCCACCTAGCTGATTCTCCACTGAAGACACGCATGTATTGGTTCACCTTATATTGTGTTGCTGAGCTTAGCATGTAGTGACTTCCTAAAGAGAAACTAGCCAAAGAACCTTTCCTGTGGAGGACTCCAGCTGTTAGCACAGTCTCACGATTTCTGGATCAAACTGCCTTTGCTGATTCATGAGTGGTGATTGCTGAATGGACTGGACTGCTGATGCTGATTGGTGTTGGTGTTTTGCTAGAAGACTGGACTGCTGAGAACAAAGATTGGAATATTCCCCAAAAAACAATTTCTAAACAGTTCCCCCCCACTCCTGTTTCCTATTAACCTTTCTTTTCCACTCTCTCTGGTGGGTGGTGGGCTGGAGGTTGAACCCGTATTAAAGTTGATGTGAAAGTGTGTGCTTACAGCCAGGCTCTGAAGGTTATATCCAGACCCCAGCTCTATTGGCATCTGGTTTTTGTTGTCATGATGTTAACAGCTCTGACATCATGCTCTGTCCACTATGGATTTCCTGCCATGCTTTCCTTGCTATGATAGGCTGAAAGCCCAAACTGTGAGCCAAGATAAACCTTTCCTACCTGGAGGTGATCTCTTACGTATTGGCCACAGGGATACAAAAGGAACAAATACATACAATGCATTCGTTTTATATTAAGAGCACTGAACAAAACACATGACATATAATACTGAAACAATATCACAAGGACATCATCAAATCTGAACTGTACTTCAATTTTTACTCTCATTCAAAACACAGTAAGACAGAAACAGGTCTAATGGAAATAAAGTGTGATGCCAAAGACTGCACCTACCAGGTCCCTACAATGCCTCAAAACAGGTTAAGACTGTTCAATTCCAGTAACAACAGAGTCAAGAGCTCAAGAGGCAAACAACAGCTTAAAGCAAGCAAGATATGATTTCCCATGTAATATGCAGTCTGGATACTGAATATCTACTGGTCTAAGTATATAACCAGTTAACTAGGTCTTTGCCTCTCTCTATTCCTAGCCTTGATAGCCTCTTTTGACATTTAGATTTTTCAGGGCCAGAAGATGTGCTTGGGTTTTTTGCCCATGTTATCAAGAAGAAAGAAGGGTGGGAGGGGAAGCGGAGGCCTCTTTCAGAAATTCCCACTTAGACAGTTTTGGCCAGGATTATAAACCATGCACCATCTTAGCTGGAAAGAGACTCAGAAATAGAGGAATATTTTTGTTGTTGTTGTTCTCTTACTTCTAGAGTAAGGAGAAGAGGAACCTGTAATGGGTTTCACTGAGCCAATCTATCAAACCTGCCAAAGAGCTCAGGTGACTCTACAAAGCAGCAGGCTGCTTTTTATGTGGCCATTTCAATGTTCCTTTCCAATCTCTCTTAAAATACTAGGTGGTGGTGGCAGCAGGGAATGGGGGTGTTTACCCACCTGATACCAGGAAGGAAAAGAGAACCAAGCACAGCGGTCATGCACTAAGTTCCTCTGTACTGGCTGACACGTGAGTGTCTGAGTGTGTAATTTCAGATGCTCCACTTTAACATGCATGTTAACATACACACGGAGACACACTCTACTCTTGAAATAGTCTTGAAGTTGTCATGGCGATCTTTAAATGAGATTAGAAGGGGCCCAGGGCACATGCAGCTTCCGTGCACTGCTTCCTCACATCTGCTTCTACTCTGTAAGCACTGCGATCCACCCGTGGCACACAAGAAATGAACACAGCCAACAGCTCAGAGCACAAACTGGCTGGTTAGCTCTTGATGGTTCACTTGCAAAGTGCTTCACATTATGTAACACATCATGGCCAAGGTACAATTGATTCTGGTGGCCTGAGACTACTTTCCAAGGAACAGCTCTGTTTCTTCCTGTCTGCTCATGGACTGTCAGTTCAAAGCAAGGGACAACAGGAATTAGTCCGGGTGTACACTGACTGAGTTGAAGGAGTGGCTCTCCTCTTTTTGAACTAATCTTCAACTACCTTTAACCACAAGTCTCTTCTGGCCTACAACTCCTTAGATACAAGTATCACTTGAATGGCTAGCCAATTCAAACAAAGGTCTGAGTGCCCAAACAGGAGGGCAGTTAAAAACACGCCTGCTGTTTAGAAACTGCTACAGTGTTCCCAGGAACCACACAACAGTCAGATGCTAGGTGTGAATCCCCAAGCACTTCAGAAGAACCCAATTTAAAGCTGTGTTAACCACAGCCCAGACATAACTCTAGGCACAAAGCCCTGGCTACTGCATTGGTTATGCTTCTCAAACTGTGGACAATATCAGATGGAGCAACTTAAGGAGATAAAGGAAACAGAAATCTCAGCTCTCTGTTGGCTACAGCTTACCTTAACCTTGCAATACTTTATCTGTCAGTTATGTCCCATGTCCAAAAGGTTCCACAACCTAGCAGAAGAATGCCACCAGCTGGGGACCCAAGTGTTCAAACACCTAAGCTGGTGAGGGACTAGTGGCAGGCATCCACTGCAGATTTCATGATTTATCTCTTCATAGAATTTCACGGAACCAAGGGGTTGACTTTGCAGAACCAGTACATCTTTACTACAGGAATTTTGAAAGCCATATATATTAAGGAATCGTGAATGGTCCAGTTATCTAAAGGTTTTTCACTTTTCCCAAGACAGCATTAGTACAAAGCCTCTTGCAGTGTGCCTCATACTCTGTAGGCTGGCAGAAGAATGGGGGAAGGAATCAGTATTCTTCACAAAGTAATGGGCCCAGAATCATCAGGAACCTCTCTATGAGCCTTTGAAGCCATCAGCTTTGAGTCCCCATGGTTCCTGAAAGTTCCTTTATCCTCTGCCTCCCCTCATACCACTGCTCAGGATACAACTATCCATGGGACACAGGAAATAATCACTCAACAATGTGCGAACAGGTGACATGGCTTCAAACTCTCCATGTATCTATCAGATACAGTATTTTGTTTCTAAAAGGTGCCCTGGAATGGGCTGGGCTGTATAAACTTTCATATTAAAATGAGGTGTGATCCTATCAGAAGTACTATGCAGTCCAGTCATTGGCAGATAGCCTGGTTTTTCTTGTGATGGACAGAGGGCCTCAACCATACCACCATTCCTCCGCAATGACTGGATCCCTAGACAATACAGAGAGTCTCAATTTCCACTAGATTATAACTGTAACCCTGTGCCCACCTGTAAAACGAGAAAGCCTCAACTGCCTTTTGTCCTGTACATGCATGAAGCTCAGGGGCTAGGCATTTATTCTCAGTACTGGCAGGTTTCTGCTTAATAGGCATTTGTGAATACCCGAAGTATGTCCTCATTGTTTTCAGTCCTATTCAGTTCAAATCTGTACCACTGGTGATCAGTAACTAACGACTAACTTAGCACTTTCTACTGGTCTCAGAATCTTATAATCCTACACTGAAGACAAATGAAGGTTCCCTCTGTGGGGCAAACTTACCAGTGCTCTACTACATCTCTTTCCTCCTTCAATAACCTGATTTCAAGCTGGCAATGGCATCACCCAAACTAAACTTCCAAGCTTCCCTGCACCAGGTAGGATTGTCAGGTGGGACTTGCAGCCTAGCTGCTTTTAAAAGGAACTGGTCTCAAAATGCAGAAAACCTGCTCAGATCTTCTCTCTCCTTCCAAACCTCCTTCAGTTTGCATTGTAGACTTGAGGGTTAGTGCCTCAACAGCCATCTTGGCCCACAAGCGGACTTTTTGAGGAAAGTGCGTTGGAGAGCAGGAGGAGACATCAGGTCCAGAGCTCTCGGGACACTGAGGCTACAGTCAGTCTGTTGATGCCTCAAATTTAGAATTTTATTAAACAAATGAGAAATACACCTTTTTTCCCCCTGATTGAAACCATTCTACTTTTATGAAATGCAAAGTCAAACTAATCAAGGCCAGACTTTCTCTAAGCTCCAAGATATTTGCTTTTCATACACCCCATGGGTAGCCTCAATAGAACACGTGAAGACACTCATGAAGTACCTTTCTCCTGGCAGCAACTTCACTTGCACTCATACTCCATGTCCATCTCCTGCCTGTCTCCTGTCTCAGCAAAGAGTAGGAGAATTAAAAAAGAAAATTACAGCTGCATTTAAATCTAGCTTTCAATTTTACAAGCTTTAAAAAAACCACATTTCATGAAAGTCTCCCTGTCTCTGGGTACCTTGGCAAAATTAATAAACTGCTTTTGTAATTACCCTCTGATCCATCTTTACTGTTATTCACAGAAGAAATGGAATTATTCAGGCTTTTTGTAGTACTTCTAACTTTATTCCAGGAGCTTTAGAAACTTTGCTAATTAGAGCCTCCTGTTTTGTTTTCCTTGAATTCCATTTTCTAATTAAAGCAGTAATCCTAGGTTCACTGACAGCCTCAGCACCACACAAGGATAACCTCAGCTAAATTACCCTATATCTCAGTTTCTTCATCTGCAAACAGACACCTGCAACGAAAAAGGTTCCATTGGCACTGTGCAGGCTAGTCTAACGCCTACTTGACACAAGCTAGAGTTGTGGGATTGGAGGGAACGTCAATGGAGAAAACGCTTCCATAAGATTCCCTACGGTATTTTCTTAATTATCGATGGGAAGTGACTGTCCATGGTTGATGGGGCCACCCCTAGTCTGGTGATCCTGGGTTTTCTAAGAAAGCAGCCTGAGCAAGCCTAGGGAAGCAAACCAGTAAGCAGCACACCTCCATGGCCTCTGCATCAGCTCCTGCCTCCAGGTTCCTGCCCTGTTTGAGTTCCTGTCCCGACTTCCTTGATGGGGAACAGTACTGTGGAGATGTAAGCCAAATAAATGCTTTCCTCCCCAACTTGCTCTTTAGTCAAAGTGTTTCATAGCAGCAACAGAAACCTTAACTAAGACAGTCACCTATGTTTTCTTTTGTAGAACCTATGGTTCCAAAAGCACTGCAAGTCTGTGCCAGACATAATGCCAGGAATTTGGCAACTATGGTGATGTGGCCCCATTTTCATAGAGTTTATGGCAAAATGTGGCAAAGGACATAAATTTAAAAATCCAATAAATAAATGTATAATTAGTTATCACTGTTGGTCTACATGGCAGTGGTTTGTCTTATGAGCTTCCAAAGCCCTGTATGTCTCTGGTGTGTAGCCCTTCATATTTAGTTCCTGGCCCAGCTAGAATTTTATTTTGTTTAATTTCTAGTACAACTGCCAGGCGGTGGTGGCGCACGCCTTTAATCCCAGCACTTGGGAGGCAGAGGCAGGGATTTCTGAGTTCGAGGCCAGCCTGGTCTACAGAGTGAGTTCCAGGACAGCCAGGGCTACACAGAGAAACCCTGTCTCGAAAAACCAAAAAAAAAAAAAATTTCTAGTACAACAATTCAAGGAGTACCTCTGAGTTCTCTCTCTTAGAAAAGTTTGTTCTGACCTCATCAGCAATAAGAGATCTACTAGTCTTGTGAAAGAGGACTAAGAGGAAAGAAAACAGAAGCTATAAAATAGTTTGAATAATACTAGAATAGTGTGTGAAACACACACACACACACCACACACACACACACACACACACACACACAGAGGCAAATGAGTAGACTGAGATTCTAAAGAAACAGCTGTGACCCTTTGAGGATAAAGTTTTCTTCTTAGTAAATACCTATAACAAAGTCTTAGCATGAGCCTATTAATTTTAAAAAGACAAATCATAATGCATGTACTGTCAGAAAGGGCTACCCAGGAAGTCTTACCATGCAACAAAGTTGTTTAGATAGTATAGGGTGGGCCAGAAAAAGATGGCTTCAGGTAAAGACACTTGCCACCAAGCCTGACAACCTGAGTTCAATCCCTAGGGCCCATACTGGGAAAGGAGAACCAACTGCTGTGAGCTATCCTATGATCTCTGCCGTGATGTGAGCACTCTGACAAGATGCACACAACTAAAACAGCACTGAACAACTGGTCCCACTTCCCATGATGCCAATGGAAGATTTCCTATTTTCTGCTTGTTGCTTCCTTGGGAGACTAGCATCACTTGTTTCCACTCACCTTTCAGACCTGGAAATCACACACCTGAGACCTTTCTGCTCTTGCTGTGGTTATGTGTCTCACTGTTTCTCTACAAGGGTGAGACAAAGCAATTTCACAGTTATCAGAAGGGTTATCAAGAGAATTTACCAGTATGTATTGCAAGACCTAGAGAGTAACTCTTAAATTACTGTGTGTTGCCAGCATGAGCACTTCTCATTCTCTTGAGGGCTCTGTGATCCAGCAGTCACTCTTGAAGTCACAGGTCTTCCTTGGGAAGTGTTCAACGAAGCAATACTGCGTGCACATTTAACCACACACACTAGATAGCTTCATAAAGCAGTTGTCATATTGAGACTGCCTGCACATCTCAGCTTGAACACCAGAGTACCCTAGCAGGTCTCCTCTCACCTCCCATGAACAGGAACTCTGTAAATTTAACAATTGGATTCTCCTGTGTTTGCTCAGCACAAGTGCTGGTGCATGCCTTTGAAGATGGAGTCCAAAGTAAAACAAGGCATAGAAAGTCTTAAATAATAATTCTTGATGATTTAATTTTTGCTTTTTAAATGTGTATTAATGTTTTTGTGCATATCTGTTTGTAGCTATCAAATCCCTGGAACTGGAGTAATAGGCAGTTGTGAGCTGACATGTGGGTGCTGGGAGTTGAACCAGGGTCCTCTGGAAGAACAGTCAGTACTCAACCTCTGAGCCATCTCTTCAGCCCCCCAAATGATAATTCTTACTTAAAGACCTGTCTAAATTGCAGCTAAGAATAGCTATAAATGTGGCCTAACAAAATCATGAACTTACATAAGATATTATGAGCACTATTGCAGATGGGCTAATATAGACCAGGACTAGAGAGGTACAGGGAACGTTGATGACATCCGGAAAGGCCAGTAGGTCGAAACAAATTGCTGATTATAGTCACAAACAAAACTGGCTTCCAGTTTATAGTTTTATAGTCCAGCTAGTCTTCAAGAGTGCCATTTATGCAAATACCCTGGGAAACAGCAAGCTTTGTCACCCAAGTCAGTATTCCTCAGCTTTGTAAACAACTGAAAATATTTCGACAATGGTCACAGAAAAACATGAGACAACAGAACACAAACTCTAAGGAGTTTAGTTCAAAGAGTGGAAGACCTCCGAGCTCATTAGCCTGGAATCTAGGCTGAGAAGCTATGAGTGACCTTTGCCTTACAGAAGCTTTCCAATTTTATGAGGTCCCATTTGTCAATTCTTGATCTTAGAGCATAGGCCATTGGTGTTCTGTTCAGGAACTTTCCCCCTATACCCAGGTATTCGAGGTTCTTTCTCACCTTCTCTTCTATTTGTTTCAGTATATCTGGTTTTATGTGAAGGTCCTTTATCCACTTGAACTTGAGCTTTGTACAAGGAGATAAGAATGGGTCAATTTGCATTCTTCTACATGCTGACCTCCAGTTGAACCAGCACCATTTGTTGAAAATGTCCTTTTTCCACTGGACGGTTTTAGCTCCTTTGTCAAAGTGACCATAGGTGTGTGGGTTCATTTCTGGGTCTTCAATTCTATTCCACTGATCTTCCTGCCTGTCTCTGTGCCAATACCATGTAGTTTTTTTTTTATCACTACTGCTCTGTAGTACAGCTTGAGGTCAGGGATGGTGATTCCCCAGATGTTCTTTTATTGTTGAGAATAGTTTTTGCTATCCTGGGTTCTGTCAATAGGACAAAACGGCAACCAACAGATTGGGAAAAGATCTTTACCAATCCTACATCCAACAGAGGGCTAATATCCAATATATACAAAGAACTCAAGAAATTAAGACTCCAAACAACCAAATAACCCTATTAAAAAATGGGGTACAGAGTTAAACAAAGAATTCTTAACTGAGGAAATTCAAATGGCCGAGAAGCTCCCAAAGAAATGTTCAACATCCTTAGTCATCAAGAAAATACAAATCAAAACAACCCTGAGATTCCACCTCACACCAGTCAGAATGACTAAGATCAAAAACTCAGGTGATAGAAGATGCAGGTGAGGATGTGGAGAAAGAAGAACACTCCTCCATTGTTGGTGGGATTGCAAGGTGGTGCAACCACTCTGGAAATCAGTCTGGTAGTTTCTCAGAAAATTGGACATAGCATTACCTGAGGACCCAGCTATAGCACTCCTGGCATATACCCAGAAGATGCTCCAACATATAACAAGGACATATGCTTCACTATGTTCATAGCAGCCTTATTTATAATAGCCAGAAACTGGAAAGAACCCAGATGTCCTTCAACAGAGGAATGGATACAAAACATGTGGTACATTTACATAATGGAGTATTACTCAGCTATTAAAAACAATGACTTCATGAAATTCTTAGGGAAATGGATGGAACTAGAAAATAACATCCTGAGTGAGGTAACCCAATCACAAAAGAACACACATGGTATGCACTCACTGATAATTGGATATTAGCCCAAAAGCTGGAAATACCCAAGATCAACTCACAGATTACATGAAGCTCATGAAGAAGGAAGACCAAAGTATGGGTGCTCTGGTCCTTCTTAGAACGAGCAGGAGCAAATATGGAGACAAAGCGTGGGACAGAAACTGAAGGAGGGGTAGTCTGGAGACTGTTCCACCTGGGTATCCATCCCATGTGCATTCACCAAAGGTAGACGCTGATGTGGATGCCAGAAAATGCATGCTGACAAGAGCCTGATATAGCTATCTCCTTAGAGGTCTGTCAGAGCCTGAAATATACAGAAGAGGGTGCTCACAGATAACCCTTGAACTGATCATGGGGTTTCCAATGGAGGAGTGAGAGAGAAGACTGAAGGAGCTGAACCGGTTTGTGGCCCCATGGGGAGAGCAACAATACCAACCAACCAGAGCTCCCAGGGTCTAAGCCAGCAGCTTGGGAGCACATAGTGGCTCCAGTTGCATATGTAGGAGAGGATGGCCTTGTCTGGCATAGATGGGAGAGGAGGTCCTCGGTCCAGTGAAGGCTGGATGCCCCAGTGTGGAGAATTCGAAGGTGGGGAGCTGGGAGTGGGTGGGTGGGTGGGGGCACATCCTCATAGAAGCAGGAGGAGGGGGGATGGGACAGGGGATTCTTGGATGGGGGGAATGGAAAAAGGGGATCACATCTGAAATGTAAATAAAATATCCAATAAAAAAAAAAAAAAAAGAAGCTATGAGTGAATCCACTGGGCAGGCTCTACTGCCAGGTAGCCTTCTAGAAGAAAGCAAACTGGTAGGGAAAGAAGAATGCTCTCAAAGCCAAAGAGAGGTGAAGAGGACCTCTCAGAGGGATGAAAGCCTGCTGAGGAGAGTGGAGAGGCCCAGGCAAAGCTCCCCATTGTCCACTTTCACCCAGAACATGACTTCCCACTGTGTGACTCTATCAGATGGTTTTAACAGTCAGAGGCATTCTCCAGAAGTTCATATCAATAGCTCATTTTGATCTAGATATTCCACTAATGGAGAATTTATCTGAAAATTGAGTAAACCTTTGCATTCTTTCATAGACATAACAGAGTTGATGGCTCTGCTCCTTCACACCAGCTAGGCAGCTCTTCCAATTGACTGAAATTTCATTTGCTTACAATAAACACCTTTCCGACCACCCAGCAAATAGGCAGGTCTCCTAAAGGGTGAGGGTCTCATAACCAAACTGTGCACCTCCTGATAAGGAATAAGATGGGGAAATGCAAATTGACTTACATTCTGTAGGCTTAAAGAGGAACTGCTTCACGATGAACGGTAGCAAAACATGTGGAGTCTCAAAAGACGATGTCATCACATGCCTCCAAGTCCCCCCCTTTCAAAGGTGACACAAATAGCATCACTTGAATAAAGCATATTTACTTATTAGGAGTCACACGGCTCACCCTTCCAATGTGCACATTTAGACAGCTATATTCAATAATGACTTAGGACCTTTACTTAGCACTGTTATTTAACACAGTCTTGGAACTGGTGCTAGCACTAGCACAGAATTATCCTTTCCAAACCAACTTTTGTCACTGGCATTGTCAATGTATGTTAAGAGGTCAAAGTTAGAGAAAAACTTTGAAATCCAACCAAGGCAACAACAAAACAAAAACAAAAAAAAAAAAAAAAAAAAAAAAAAAAAGAAAGAAAAAAGAAAGAAGAAAAGAAAGAAAAGAAAGAAAGAGAAAAGAGGAAAGAAAGAAAGAAAGAAAGAAAGAAAAAGGATTTTTATTGTTTTCTAAACTGAAAGTTTATCTACCTGAAAGCATTTAAAGAAACTGGCTCAGTGGTTAAGAGCAATGACTATTTTACTAGAGCTCCTTACCTAGTTAACTTCCCAGCACTCACATGGTGTCTCAAAACCAGCTGTAACTCAACTATCAGGGATCTGACAGCCTCTTTTGTCTTTTGAAGGCCCTGCATGTATCTGGAAAAAGATCCATACAAGCAAAACACTTTATATAAATTATAACAAAAAACTTCCTGATTGGCTGGGATATGGTTCAGTAGTATATGTTATGTCTAGCAAAACAGAAACACATGTACATAACCACCCCCCAAACATGAACACTTCTTTCCATTTCACCTATATTCAAATTCTCTTATTTTTAGCATAAATATATTGCCAGTGAGTATGTGTGCAAATGGGCTCCTGGTTATTAGCTAGGGAAAGTATAGACAAGTACAACTGTGGCACAGTCTTTCAATACTAAATGCTGACACACAAGTTACACCCCGAAAGATGTCTGGATCAACACTGATGCACACAAAATGAAGGTACCATTACCAGTTCATCATGGAGCTAATATTGAAAAAGTACAATGGCAGAAGCCAGCTAAAGCAAGATCATTCCCATCCAGACCATGAAGGGTTGTTTGGGGGTCAAAGGGAAAGGAGCTGTTTAAATTCTTATCCCTTGGTGAGCAGATCTGTAAGTAAGTGGTTATCAAATGATGCCAGCTCTCCTCACAAACAAAATTCTACAGTGAGCACAAATGCAGCCAGAATTAAGTTTTAAAAGGTAGGCTCAGGTTAAACTGAAGTTATGAATAACATTAAAGTTATAAATGTCTTTAGTTATTCTTGCTGTCTCTGATATTCTTCTGCTACCTGTTAAGTGGGTCAAAGTTCACTCTTTGTTTTTTTTTTTTAAACAGTAGTCACAATGCCAATGCTTAGAATCTCCTGGAAGGTAACATTCAAATGACAAATCCCAAGAATGGGACACTGACAATTTCCCCTTTATAAATGAATAGTCAGCTCTACCAGGAACTTAGAGAAGCTTTGGGCTCCTCAACATCCACCTTTTCCTTCATTTGATTCATGATAAAAACTACAATAAGGAAGCAAGGTTAAGGAGCGCCTTCTTCATTTTCCCTGTCAGGATTAGCATGTTTAAGCTTAGTCAGGGTTATACACTTGATAGCTCACAGAAATGAGCAAAATCAGTTCAGCTCCTAATACTCCAGGCCTAAGGCTAGAAGGCTGTATCACTAGTGATTTATAGTTCCTTCAGTTCAGAGCAATAGATGATACCCTACTGAATTCCTGGCAAATTCATACTTAATACCTATGGAGGTTTTATATTTATTTTGTAAGTCACAAACATCAGTTGTAACATTCAAGCAAATGATTCAAGGAAGATGGTCTATCAAGTTTTAATTTCCCTTCATGAAAGTAAGCACAAATCCAGATGTTAATAATGACTATGACATATTTTTTCCTCGTGCTTATCAATGTGTATTAAATTACACAGGTGAATAGAAAAGTCAGTCTTAATTTAAGGGTTAAAAATCACAGACATGAAATGAAGAAAGATTTCCAAAGTAGCAAAGAGATCACCTATCCATTTCAAAGATGTGTTTATCTTTTTGTATTTCAAAGGAAAGGCCTTTTGAAAGACAGGGCATAGGAATATGCATGTGAATAGAGGCACACTGAAACGTCTTAGCTTTCAGATATAATAGCTCTCTCTCAGAAAGCACTGTGCAGGATCTGGAAGCTCTACAGTGCATTTCATATGCTGCCAAGTACACTAAGGGCCCCGCGGTATCACCTCGGTCCAGCCTCTATCTGATGGCTCATTAGCATTTTCCTGAATGATGATCCCAAACTTGACCACCACCTAACAGTCTCACTCTTCACTGTAGACATGTATTCATTCATATGGTACTGAATACACTAGAAATGTGTCATATCGCTTATAAAAAAAAGAGTATGGGCAGGGTAGGGAAGGGAAATAATTACAAAGAATACAGGGTGGGAAGGATGGAGAAGGAAAGATAATTATGGAGGACACAATAAGCAAGACAGATAGTCTAGAAATATTCATGAAACTCTGTCTTTGAAAATGGCGGGGATGTGTAGCCAATCTTCCCCATATGACTTCTGAGAAATGTTCTTAGAAGGAGCCCACAAAAGGGTGATAACAAAATGCATCTCGTCAAATGATCTTTCATTCTGGCATGAAGTTATTCTCTCACACATTCCATGTGGGCTGCAAGCTCCTTCCAAGGCCTGTCTCATTTACTATATCTTAATTACACTATGCATTCTGCTGACGGATCCAAGACCTTTCAAGCAAGGCTTGTAAGCAAGAATGCATCCATCCACAAGGGACAAAGCCTGCTGCATGTCAGTCCCCACAAAAGCAGACGCCAGGGACTTAGGGAGGAGTTGAGGTTTACAAAGAATAGCTCAAAGGCCCCACAGGGAAGGGGTTCCTGTGAAAACCTGTGGTGGGAATGCATCTCTCAGGAAGGAGACTTGATCTGTACTTTTGAAATACAGCCTTTATTAAAAAGATAAATAAAGGATATGAATGGAACCTGGGGTAAACAGTGTGAATTAGGTCCTAAAATGATTTCTTTTGCTAGCACACATTTGCAGAAATCACAGAGCAAAAGAGAGTGTGCAATAATGAGGCTGTGCTTGAATCTCAGCTTATTGCTCAGTGTGACCCAAATGTACCCAGACCAAATCCATCAGCAGGGAGATGGAAATGGCTCCGTGCTAGGCTGAGTTACAACAGGCATTCTCCTAGGCTGGTGAAAGCCCCTTCCAACTAGAGGCCAACTTATTAAGAAATTGTTTGTCATCTTAGATTGAATTGATCATTTGTTTCCCCGAATTCTTTTTCTCATCATTTACTCATTACACGCCTCCTCCTGATGGAAGGAGACATTTATTAGCTTCTGCATTTATTGCATTGGCAAACAGAAACATTCTGCTGCATTTCCTGGGGGTTCACTCATTTATCTATTGGATAAGAGACTGAAGTTTTCTACAGGGCAGAAAAATTAAAATATCAGTCAGTTTGACAGCAGGAAAATGAGGGTCCCTGCAACAAGATGCTTGCTTAAGCTTTGGCTCAGTGAGGAGGTGCAATGTAATTTCACCAAGCTACCATTTCATATGTAACTAACACTGTGGCTATTAGCTGACAAACAAGCACTCAAACATGCAGCTTACATACGACACTATAAAACTCTCAGAAGCAATGCTAACTGCTGCTTTAAATGAAAAATATTCATGATGCTCTTAGATATCCATGGTGAGAGAAAAAGAAAGGGAAGGGGAAGAGACAGGCAGGCCAGGCAGGCAAGCACACACACACACCCGGGGGTAGGGGGGGGTATAATATAGACAGGTCTTAGTAAACCCATGAATCTAGACTAAATTTTCAGTCATAAGAAACCTTGTATGTCACTGAGTCCTAAAGAAATCTTTTCTGCAACATGTCTATATAAGACATCCTTCATATTTGCTGAAACAGTAATGAGAAGACTAGCATACTCCCAAGTGAAGCCTGATGGGGGTTCACTTCCTAAACACAGAGTGACTGGTTTGACCAAGGCAAGCTATCTAAGCCTTTGGGTCTTAAGTATGTACTATGTTGAAAGACTCGGGGTCGAGGGAAAGGAAAGAAATATGGAAGCCCAACCTAGTCTAATGGTCTCTCTCAAGTCACCAAAATATGCAACTGCCTTCTGATGCTATGCTCTCCCATGGGCAGGATGGGTACACGTACAAGATCATCCGCAGTGGCACACACCATTCTGGCTGGCATCTGAGCACAGCTTTCTTCCGCTGTTCTTTCCCTTTCCATTTCCTTTTCCCTCCTTTCCTATGGCTTCCCTCTCCCTGAATCCACTTTAATTCTTCATCCTTCATTTTTGACAAAATGCAGATACAATGATTCAGTGGTGTACTCTTCTGAGACTGTCAACCATAAAAACAAGCCTATTTCAGCCCTAACATGGTCACCCAATACTTTACTATCACTCTTTCTGGGGTCAATCCTCAGGTCAACAAAGCACGAGTACCCACTTCTATGCCAGGCAAATTCAATTTCTAACCTTTTACTCTCAAGGTGATTGTACAGTAGAAAAGTCCAGCCTGAAACCGGAGCTGGCAGTGGTGGTGAAAACTTGCAATCCCAGCTTTCAGGAAGTTCAAATGCTCAAGGGCAACCTAGCCTACACAGAGATTCTTCCCAAAGAAACAAAACAAACAATATAAAAGTTCATTCTTCCTGATATAATAGTGCTTAATATGCGCTTCCTGTCTCAGAATGAGAGTGCTAATAATAAATCAGCCTCTTCAGTAGCATCTTTCCACAAGTTTCATTTGGTTCACCCAACCTTCATTTATTCATTTTCCCCAAACAGCCTTACATCTGACCTGAGAGCATATGTGGTGTGTGTTGGGTATCAAGTTGTCTTGTGTACTGATAACCAGACACCAATGCTGGTAAGTTCAAGTGCACCTGGAGCCCTTTGTTTCCCCACACACCCTCCATCATCATGGAAGTCTTCATTCTCATCAGCAAACTGCACAGAGTGATGCAGTGATGACTGAATTGAAGTCCTCTCACACCGCACAGCAGCTCAGCAGGCTGGGAAATTCCAGGAAACTATCCCAAGATTAATTCATGCTCTTTCTCAATACAGTGCCAACAGAAAGCTAGAGGATGCCCCTCCCACCCTGTGAAGCAGAATTATTCAGATGCTAAGGCACCACTGACTTACATGATCTTTCACGTAACTAGCCAGGATAAAAAGCAACATGTGCTCTTTGGGGGGAGTTCACAGGTTCACAGTTCCTACAGATTCCATTCTATAACACAGGAGGGTAAGACTGTTCAATTTACTTCCCACACTTATTTTATCCAAGTAAAAATGTTTCTGAAAATGGCCTTATTTGATAATTCTTTCAAACACTTTACCTTCTGTAAAGCACTGCAGGAAAAGGAAAGCAAAAAGATTCATTCTTTATGACCTGTTCTCTACTAATGCAAAAATTACCCAGAGTGCTAGCTGTATACTAGTAATATTTCAGATCCACTAATAAAAGATAAGGGACCAGGCAGTACAGTGAGATCTATCTATGCACTCACCCATCTATCCACGCACCCGTTCATCCAATCTATCTGAGGCAGTCTTAGACATGCCACCGCTGAAATTCTATATGCAGCCCAGGCAGCTAGGCCACAGTCTCCTGAGCACTAGGCCTACAGACTGCAGCAGCCACACCTGTCTGTTCTCTATGCTGTCATGCTGGCGCTATGTTCCCTACTCTCAGGATGAGAAAATCAAGGGCAAACAACTTACTTTTCAATTTTGATTTTATATTTATGTCTATGATGTTCAGAATAAAATAATTTTATTAATTAGAATACTATGGGATGTCCTTTTGCACACATTTTTCAATTTTTATAAAAGGTGTGGGGGTGGGGCATAGAAAAGGGGAAGAGGTTAACCTCTAAATAAAGACTTGGTTGGCAAGTCAAGATGAAGATGTATTTTTACTGTCTACAAACTAAACTTAAATGAATATGTAGGCCGAACAAGGCCAAGATGAAACTCAATAAGTAGAAACTCTGCTTGGTGAAGACGCTGGTAACACCTTTTGCTCCTACCTCCCCCATTCACATATCCCTCATCACAATGGAGCCTCTGCTAGAGTAGTATTCCTCCTGCAAATAACTCAGCAGCTTCAGATCTTTGCTTATGGTTCTTGTTTTTTGGAGGGTGGGGCGGTGCATTTATCTCTAAGAGAATTGTAGTAGATGGCTATAAACTCCTCTGTGGTTTTATAGACCTGACTAGACAAGAACCCGACAATTTCATGGGCATCATTAGCTAGCTATTATAGAAACTCTAAATTTAAAGTGATAAAAATGTATGTGATTTATGGGAAAATAATCATTACCTATCCAATAAGCAGGTCTGTTATTTGTACTCTCCCAGACTCAGCTACCAACTTTAATCTTATAATCATTTGCTTAAGTCTCAAACAGACCTCCACCTATAGCCACACACTGGCCATTTCTTATCTGTGGACCCTCCTACAGGGCATCTGCTTAGGAGAAACATGGTAAGAGCCATTGGTGAAATGTGTGTGTGTTGGAGGGTGCTGCTTAGTCAGGGACCAAATGAGTGAGCCAAGATGCCACACCTGCGAAGAGGCTTCTGGTCCCTGTCCTCACCTCATTCCTTTATATTGCTCCATGGTCATTTGCTACTCTCATATATACTTCACGCTCTCTGCAGAAAGTGCCAGGTTGGCTTTTCAAGCGCAGTACATTACATTGTGTCTTTCCTAATCCCCAGGTTGTTGAGCTTTCATGAGAACATGAAATCAAAGTTTTCCACAACTCCTTTTGTGTCTAATGCAACCCCCTTTACAAGTTCCCTTCAGCCTGAACACTGTAAAGGATCAGAATATAGGCCTGGTCTGAGGTTTCAAATCCTGGCTCTGACACTTAACTCTCTTCAGTAAGGACCTACTCAGTACACAGCATTCCCATGCCTCACTCCATCTATCTGTGAAATGAGAATATCAGCCCTAGGCAGTTGGAAAGGTTATGTGAAATACCACAGTACTGCAGTACTGGTAAATGGTAAGCTCACAATAAATGTTACTCCTTATTTCAAATAGTGAGGAAGGATTATCAATGTAGATTTGGGTTTGAGGAAAGACACAGGGAAAATCATGGTGCATTTTCACTTGGCAAAAAATTTAAAAAAGAAAAGGAACAAAACCCTTCAATATCACTTTAGTATTATTTAACCAGACTCACTGGGCTTATTTACTCTTCCTCTAGAAGAGAAGGGATTAGAGTCAGTCTTGAAATGAGAGCACAAGTTGAACTAACTCTACATAGAAGTGATCTGCTAACAAAGTGCAGACCAGAATAAGCACCGTCTGCTGGGCCTGGCAAGCCAGCTACTGCCTTGAAAAGCAAACCTGGCACTTTCTGCTGAGAGTGTGAATAGATACACAAGAGCCGCAAATACCGTGGAGCACCGTTAAGGAATGAGGCGGCCTGTGATGAGAGGACCAGGAAGCCTCTTCACAGGGGTAGCATGCTTGGCTCGCTCATTTGGTCCCTGACTAAGCAGCACACCCCCACACACATTTCACTAATGACTTAATTATTTTTCTTTCCAGAACTTACCACCACTCAACATAAAATATGTATGTTGCACACTGTCTTTATATTAACTTTTTGCCAACTCTATGAAAGGAGAAGTTTGTGTCTCTTTGTTCTATTCCCAGAGCCTAAAACAGACCCTGCTGCATTGGTAGTTATAAAAAAAAAATTCTATAAAGTGAATGGAATGGGCCTGCTGAATTGCTAGCTCCTGGTGACAAAGCAAACTGAAAAACAAAACTAATAAAACAAAAATACCCTGCATTGACAAATGTCCTAAATTGTTAGCAACAATGGTATTGTAGATTAATTTAAAAAAATCAATTCAAATACTGTCAAAGTAATGATTTCTTCTAGAGTCTAGAAAAAGTACAAGCAAATTATTTGAATGTAATCTTGAATGAGACCAAGAAGTTAAGTGAATATGTGATCCTGGAACCAAAACAGCTTATGAAGCAACACAGAACATTGGTTTAAGAAGGGACAGTATGCGATTTTCACTTTTTTAGCTGAAAAGAGAGAGCATCTCTCTCTCACTCACTTAAAAACAGCTACTACCAAATATTTAATAAAGCCATCATCTCATTAAGTTTCAAAAAACCATGAACATACAGTTTTGTATACTGGGGTGAATTAATGCTAAGAAGTACAAGGCAGAAAGACTACTGACAATACCCTGTTGCTCTGCTGTGTGGATAAACTTTTTAAAAAGTAATTTTCTCAAAAGACAAATCATTTTCTTTGGATAATGGGGAATCTAGAAAATATGCTACATAAAACGTGCTACAGTAAATTTTTTAAACTGTGCTGTGATTTTCCAGGTGGGTTTAGGGAGGATTTTACCACAGTTTGTACTACAGGAAACTATGAGAAAAACAATTTAAAACGGTTATCTACATCCCTGTCCTGACTCCACCATGTAAGAAAATAAAAAGCTCTTCACCCACACTGAGAAACTGGCTTTAATCTTTATTTCCAGTGTAATGAGTGTAGCCTGCAGTACACTTTGCATCATGTGATTAAAGCACAAGATTTACAGAATGAAAGATCGCTGCAGAGCTCCAGTCTAGATCTGCTTTGTTTCCCCATTCGGAAACAGGAAAGTCAACAGGGCACTGTGGGAAACAATCAACATGAATTCAGATTTCATGCAGAAGCTGTAAAAGGTTTGTACAGAAGTATTTAATATTTATATGACCATAGTACGAAGGGTTTGTTTCACAGACTGGAATACTTCATCATTTAATTATTTTTCGTTTTCTCATTTTAAGTATACAATATTTTGCCTTCATACACACATGTGGACCATGTATGTGCCGTATCCGAGACGGACACAGAGAAGCAATGGGTCCTGGGAACTGGAGGTACAGGTGTTTGTGAACCATGATGTGCACACTGGGAACTGAACCTGTGTGCTTTGTAAAATCAACCAATGCTAACTGCTGAGCTGGGTCATCTCTCCAGCCCCTCCTCATTTATGTTTAACAATAATTCTCTAATAAATATTCTCTAACAATAATCCCACAATGCCTTTTGTGAATTTTTTTTTTAACTTTGTTTTGTTTTGTTTTCCTGAGCTTGTCATCAAAATTTGAGGACCTTAGTTCCAATAATGAAAAGAAACTTGGTGATTTTGCTCTTTGGTGAGCATTTTAATAGACTCTTTCATAAATAATGTAAAATGATGAGACATGCCCGCGCTGCATGTCTACAACATTTTTCTGCGTGGAATCACTTTACAGCATCAACATCCCACTGTCATCTTAGGCTTAGAAATGTTCACTGCTCCTAGGAATACAGCCCCAAACACATGTCTCATTTTTCCAAGGAAGGATCTTTAATCAAGAATATTCTAACTGAAGCACAGTATCCTGAGGAAGCAGCAGCTATCAGGAGAAGCACTCTGGGCCTTTCCTGACATGTCTCATGCTCCGGACACACAGCCAGGAAGGACTCATGCTTCTGTCCTAAAACTGCACTGAGGCTTCAGATAGAAGGTGGCACGCCTTATCCGCCTTGGAGGCAAGGCAGCGATTCTGAGTTCAGGCAGCTGGTCTACAGAGTGAGTCCAGGATACAGCTTCACAGAGAAACCCTGCTCGA
The DNA here is from genome assembly GCA_021653895.1 of Mastomys natalensis. Classification (NCBI taxonomy): domain Eukaryota; kingdom Metazoa; phylum Chordata; class Mammalia; order Rodentia; family Muridae; genus Mastomys; species Mastomys natalensis. The sequence goes on from JAJTUV010000278.1 coordinate 903,693, forward strand.
AACCAAAAAAAAAAAAAAAAAAAAAAAGAAAGGAAAATGTAAAGTCCTTCTGTACCTGTTTACTTCTCAGACTCAACAATGTCATCATGTAATTCTAATAAAAACTTTGTTTAAAAAAAAAAAAAAACCCTGCAAGATTGAACCAAGCACCATTGACAAAGTCCTTGTTCTTGATGACACTGTAAGTCAGGAGCTACTGCAGGAATATTGGAAATCGGAAACCAGCAGCAGAGCTCAGGGCATCTCTGGAAGGCTATGCAGCGTTTCCTCCAGTGACAACCTCCTCCCAGCTGGCCTCCCCAGGCTCCACAGCTCCTTCCCCTCTTCAGGGCTTTGTTGGTAACTCTACTGGATGTAGACTACACTGAACATCACAGAGCTTACAGTAACCATCAAGTTTAACTCCATCAAAGAGAGCATTGATTCTGTTTGTTTTGTTTTTTAAGATCTGAGCATAGGGTTTTTTTTATTTGTTTGTTTGTTTGTTTGCTTGTTAATTTCCTACCTCTTAGCCAGAGAAGTGTTTTTTGACATTAAACAACTTAGCCTTTGCTCAAGAGATGGAGGATGACCAAAAAACCCAGGCTGCTATACATGATTAGGTTACTGTCTTGCATATTGGCAATCTATCAAGTTTGAAGGGAAATACATATGAATGACATCTCATTTTAACATCAAAAAATATGCTCATGAAAGATGTTTGAAAAACCTGAAAGAATGTATATATGCTTCAATGCATTTTTATTTTATTATAAAATTAGTTTCATAGTAAGCTCAACAACTCATACCATTAAAAAATACAAAATACTATATTAACACAATGAAATAATGGATAAGTGTTTCAAACAGAGCTCAACCCACATTTCCAGCCAACCCCTCATCACCTATCCTTTTCTAAAAACTCTTCACTCAAAAGCTACCTCAAGTAGCTATATGATTCTCGATAGCTTAGGTGCTGCTGCCAATGATGAGAGCTGATATTTATCCTCACTTATATACATAATGCATGAAGTATTTTGCTTCATTTCCATATGCACAAGGCAGTACATCATTAAGGCCGTTGTACCAAGAAGAAATCTAAGGGTCAAACAAACGTTTCCAATAACAAATAGCTAAAGAGTGACACTTAACCCCACATCCACTGGCCTTTGATGCACTTTGTTAACCCTGAGGTCCTTTGTGGGAAGAGTTATCAAAGTGTCAATGAATTCTGTGGTCATTTAAGTTTATGTCTAAAATTCTAAGACCTGGGATTATTCTTGACTATATTATGTAATTTTGAAATACCAGGGGACAAGTACTTGAAAATACAGGCTTTATTGAATTGTGACATCCAAAAATCAGCAAGTAGACCAAACCAGCAAGAGCACCTTTGCTCTGATAAAGCCAACCAGCTGAGTTCAACTGCAAACTGAACCTGTACAGCAGTCAACTCAAAGATGCACACCTGCTCATAGCTCAAACAAAGCTGATGAGATTTTATATTCTGCTTGGTTTTCATAAAACCTAAACAACACTACCTAGCATACTCATTATGTTAAGTCATCTCTGCAGTGTCTGGGAGGGCTGCCATGCAAACCAGTCCTAAAAGCCTAAACGGACAAATACACATCATTCAGATGCCTGGCACTGAGTTGATGGGCAGTAACAATGATTAGACAAACACCATCATCATTCCCTTTGCCAGCAGCACAAACCCAATTTTCCAGTATCTACATGTTCGTTTCTCAGTCTGAAAATAGGCTAGCTTCTGTGTTAGATGAGGAAGTTCCTAGGAGCAGCAAACTTCGTGTCAATAAAACATCCCAATTCACTGGCATATTATCCAGGTCACATTGGTTTTTAACTCTCTGTCAGGAGAGGCTTAAAATAACAGAAGTATTATTTTGTTGTCTGGCAATGCTTGAAACCCAGAATGTCATCATTACCACTGCTTGCACTTGGCCACTCCTAACGTAATATTCATTCACAACCCTCTTCTGCACAATTACTCTCAAATGCCTGCAGAACAATGAGTAGTTCTATAAATTGGTTCTTGATATAGTTTGAGCCTCCAAACTACAATACTTGCCCTTTTGTCTCTCTGGCATTATCTTTTGGAAAATGGGTTTAGGGTCAAGTCTAAATGGAACATAATATAATTTTCTGGTCTATCCAACAGCAAAATGGCAGTCTCTGTCTTTAATTATACGCTGTTGAATTTTAACAAGTAGATCAAGATATAACTGCCAAATTTCTACAATTTCAAGCAAATCCTATGAGAGAACAGATAATCCACAATCCTCCATGCATTATTTTTTATGAACTACAGAAACACTCATTGCAGTTCTAGCTATATGTTCAACTTGATGACAGAGTAAACAGTCATGTATATGTCAAAATACAGATCTCCCACCCCAGGAACCACTGGACCATTTCCTCTCAGCCTTGCACTCCCTATCTCAAATCATCTATTGTCTACTCTGGCAAGGTAGAAACTATAGGAAGTTCTAGAAATACTACATTAAGAAGTAGCTAGGAAGGAGGCAAACTGTGTTTCCTCTTGTCACTGCATGTATCCCACACTTACTTTGTAAGGCAGCTCAGCAGGTAGTAGGTGGTGTCCAACGTGAAACAACCAAATGTAAAGAGAAAGTAGTGCATATGCCTGCAGTTCCAACACTCATGATGTTGTGAAGTGGGTGGAGGGTATCTCAGGTTTAAGGTCAGTCTGAACAATACAATGAAAAACAGGAAGGGGCCAGCAGAAAGAAGAAAGGAAGGAAGGTATATTTACTGAGACATATTAATTCCTGAAGTCCACATGGTTTGTCTATAATGTAAATTTGTAGGAAGCTCCTAACCCAGGCATCTGGCACGTACAATCTAAAGCAGCAGCAGACACCATCTTCAGGGCTCTCTGATAGGATCTGGTAGATGCTATCACACTAACTCTCATCACCATGACCAGAGTTGGACTAGACATGAAATAATAATAGTATTATTTCTAGCCAGAAATAATAATGAAAGTTATTTCTGGCTACTTTCCCCATAGTGTGTCTAGAACCACCTACTCTTTTCTCCATCTTATCAGAAGAATAAAACCCAATCCACAGTTTTTTTCATCTCTTTTCTTCATCATTACACCCTGAGTACCATAACACAGTAACTGGCTATTCAGCTTATCATGACTTAGTACATAGCAGGTGTAATTTCTCTTTGCTATAAAACAATCCATTATAAAGTAAACCTATGGTGCTTAGATTGTAGAAATGGACAGTGAGCCGAGAACCTGTTATTTTACATTAGTGGCTCTACAGGAAAAACGAATAGAAATTCTGTTCAGCTTCATGAACACCTTGAGGTGCAGGGTATCTGCATCACAGAACTTTGGGTCCCTCTCTAGAGGGAGAGGCTGTCTGCCATAAGGGGTCTGCTACTCAGCTGGGAAACCTGGGGCAACTTAAACATCTCTGAGTTTCAACAATATAAACAACAGCTGACTGTGTAAGATAGCAAGGAGGCACCTTTCTCTTCTTCACCCCCAGGAAAAAGCATAGTGTCATGTTAAATCATTTCAGGCCCTACTGATTTGTGATGATACCCAATGGACGGACAGACTGACTAACATGAAAACAAAAGTCTAAAACGCTTCAAAAATGAAAACTTTCTTAGTACAACTTTACTCACATACTCAACAAATGCCAGCATGGGTCTTGAAAAGGGACAGTGCCCACTTTCAGAGAGCTCACAAGGACATTACAGGTGATAAAGTGACAGTGCTGTGTTCCCTCAGCTGTACTTCTGAACTCTAATAGAGGCAAATTAAATTACGGGGCATGTGATTATTGGCCTTGATCATTCAATCTATTCTCCAAGTACAAAGTAGCCTTTACTAGGCCAGCAAACATCACAGAATCCTTCCAAACCTTGCAAGCCCTGCAAACATTCTGAAGGCCCCAGTGACTCGAGGTCCATTAAGAATGGGTACTGATATGTCATTTGATTGATTGGGACCTCACTCCACTGATGGAAGTATTTTAAAAATCTAGGCTATAACTGAGTACTATTCAATTAGATACCCTTCTCCATTTCATGAAAGGAAAAAAAAAAAAAGAACAGATCCAAGTCTTCAGAGAAGGATGGCCATCTCTTGGGTTCATGGCATGATTTTGAATTCTGACATGGGTTAAATCTGACTACTCATCACTTCTAATTTAGGAGAGTGTGGAAGAATGCATGTTTGAATCAGCAATGTGTGTTGAGGAAGAGAGGAAGAGAGGAGGGGAGAGGGGAAAGGGGAGGGAAAGGGGGGAGAGAATGGAGAGGGAGGAGAAGAGAGGAGAGGAGAGGAGGAAGGAGGAGAGAGGAGGAGGAGGAGGAGGAGCATCAGCAGCTTATTTACACTATTCCCTGCAGTTTTGCTAGGAATCCCATTGGCACTTCAACATGCTCAGCCATGCCTTGTCCTCACCTGCCCACCTCTACAACAGGGTAAAGAGATGCAATTAGGATTTTGGGAGTCCTCAGATCAGAGATTCTACAAAAGACTAAAATCCTTTTCTGCCTTTACAAGTTAGGATGCAATCAAGGTCTCAAAATGGCATATTTGCATAATGCAGTGCACATAAATCCTATTAACCTATAAGAGTAGATTAATGGATACTTCTAGAAACGATCCTATGGCTCGAGTGTGATGCTGAACCATCACAGGCAGCAGCTTCATCCTAGAAGGTGCCCGACAACTGTCACATTTAAACCTAACATTTCTTGGAATAATTTGACTGTGGAACCAACCCCAATCTCTGACAATAACATTAATATTCAAAATTTATCTGATGCCTAATTTCTGACTTCATGGAAGCTACATGTTTAATACTTCTTTTCAGAGTGTCATCTGAGGCAACCAAGTACATCAGACAGTAGATCTTTATCTGAGAAGTTAACTAGGGAGATCTTTTCTATCCATTAAATTCTCCTCAAAATCCCACGCTTTTTTGACCTTTAAAGGACAAAGTTACCAGATAGCCTTTATAAAACCCTTTGGCTCTAAAAAATAATAGGCCGCATAGCTGCCTTGAATCAACTGTCAATGAAAAGCTCCGTCCCTGATGCCGTGTTGAGCTAGATGTATGCCACCATATCTATGTACAGTACCTGGATCACTGAGAGAGTTGACTATATTTGATCTGAACAAATGTTGAATGTCAATGATTTCTCTCTAGTGCCCCAAATTCTGATTGAGAATAAATAAGGTTATAACAAGTCTGTCCCAGTCTTGGTGGCCAAATTAGATCTGGGTTCCCTTCATTGAATCCAGAGTACAGTGTAAACCTACTTTATATGCCAGGTTCATATATGGACATTTCTTCTTCAGTGATGCCAAGAGCCAATATTATTTGCAAATATTTTAATGACCATATGTATCTTTCTATCTGAAACTAATGTGCTGAAATGTAATTCCTTCTAGAAGCACAGCTGGCTCATGATCGAACATAAAACTGGGATTGTAGAACATTTTCTACCACGAGCCCTGCCATTCCCTTTAAAAAGCTTCACGCTCATTTAATTTTTCAGTCAGCAAAGTGAGGAGATAAGCATTGGCTGGACTGCTTAAATGGAGTACATTTTAAATTTATAAATAAGATATCAAGAAGCAAAACAATCACTAATTTTAAATTGGATTTTAAATATTTAAAAAAATATTTAGCCCATTTTCAACCTCATTTAAATGAAATAAAATGGCTTCCTTGCTGCAATACTGACAATAACCTCCGCTTCCTCCCCCAAATATAATTCCAGTGAAAAGAAAGTAGTATTTTTCTCAACTACAAATGCTTTCTGAGCCTCCACAAATTGTATAGAATCTTTAAACTGGAATTTCCCATCAAATTTCACAAGGCATTTTTTTTTTTTTACCTTATCTGTACACATCCAAGTGGCATGTCATTTCTCACAACCACCATGATAAACAGAATCAGATTATTTCATTGTACAGTCTTTCAAAGGCAAAGGCAATGCAGTAGAAGGTAGCCGTATTGTTGGCACCTTCGCACCTATGATCATTATAAGCGTTCACAAAGAGGCCACTGGTCTTTAAAGCTGAACTCTCCATCGCCTCTTCTGCACAGCCCTGCGGCTATCACTGCAGAGCACAGTGGTCCATTCTAATCTCTGAATAGAGAAGAGGAAGAGATCATTAAATTATAATTTCTATGCACAATTGCTACAAGTATTTCCTACCAACAGGATTAATATGAAAGCAAGATCCCAGAATAAAGCTGCTCAGCAGAGAGGAAGGCAGTTTAGTGTCTTGTAAATTTGATTTTACTGAAAGCCCTGACACATCATAATAGTGGAATCCTATTTACTGTAGCAAGCAGGATGGATAATGCTATTTAATACCTGGTATACTGTGTGCCATCAGCTCAAGCTTTGTACTCCATGTTCTCATCTTACCTTAAGGTTAATGCTTCTTGACAGCCGACATGGTAAATAGAGCCCAAATTAAGTGCTGATCCCATGATTTGCAAATCTTTCCTCTAAAGTCAGACATAGAAGAACTGGCTCCAGTTAAGGGGATCATTTTAACAGAATACACTTTAAAAGCTCACCCTAGGAAAAAAAAAACCTAAGTCTTATATCCCTAAAGCCAGATTAAAAAAGCAATTCAAGGTTACTCAAACCACATTTCCCGTTAGAAATTTTAGAGGGTTAACAGAAAAGCCAATGCACTTGGAGGATTTGTTGAATAATGAATTAAGGATAAGGCCCCCACAACTACTAAACTGTATTGATTTTCCCCGAGAGAATGAAATAGAAAGATAATCAGGTAGTGGTGACATCAACTCATACTGTTTCCTACTTTTAAAATAACTGTAATAATAAACCTCCTTTACAAAACAGGTCAGAGTGTGAAATGGCTCAGTATTTGCATCTAAGTTATAATCAGCTGTGTCCACTGTAGCAACAAAAGACATAGTACAATCAGGCTACCTAATAATATCTAAATGCATTTATTTGAAATTTTACTTGAAAAGAGTTTTTATTTAAGAGAGTGTAACTCTCAATGTATAAAACACACTGCAAGCACTTTGCTGGGATCTGTCACTCCCAATGACATTACAATCATGATAGTGGCTTGGAATACCTTCAATGTGCAAATGTGTGAACCAGAGAACTTATCTGTTTCTGCAATGTTCTGTAACTACAGGAACCATGGGAACCAGCTCTGATTTCCACAAATTATGAAGCCAATACAAAATTCCCAAGTGTCATAGGAACAAAGTATCTCTGCAGGGTGTCAGGTACAAACCAGCTTCACTGTGCAGGCCTGGCTGCATGAGAGCGCTCTTCTCTGCTTTTAAGTATTGTGCTGAGTTTGCCATCTCATATTGCATGGGCACAGGGAGGTGGCCACTGACCTAAAGCACTCACAACTGCTTCTCAAGTGCATCAGTGCGGAAAACAGCAAAGATAAGGGGTTTGTTTGTTTGTTTTAAGACCAGTAAGTCAATTTAATAGCTCACCCTTTCAAAAGTATTTTCACATTTTTGTATCTCAGATTTTAGTGATTCTCTCCCATGCTCCCTGGTTTCACTTAGTGAGAGACATTTTACAATGGCAGACGTCATCTGTCAGTAAAAATATGTAATAGTTTCTCCCCATATGCGGTACATCAGGCTCACAATAACCTACTTTGTTGTCATTTCTCAGACTATCAGTTATCATGTTTCCCCTTCTTCCAAGGTTTCCACAAAGCAACATCGGTAAAAAATATCAACCGACAAAAAGTGCCTAAACCCCATCACCAATTAATCATACAGATGGGCCCAACATTTCCTGATGCTGCAGAAGACATGTCATCCACTGGAAGTGAGGGGCTTCAAAAGCCATTTCTCATTTGATGGAATTATGACCTCAGCATTTAATTAGTAACTCTCCCCAGGTGACCGGCCAGTAATATGCTTTGCTTCCTATTTTTTCACTATTTTCTTTCCCCTGTTCTCTCTGCCCTGTTGATACAGTTCCTTTTTGTGTGTTAATTCTAGGTGGCTCATTACAAAGTGTATGCATATCGCTACTGAAACCCTGCAGTCTATAAACTACAAGTAATATGTGCCATACAACCAGGCTGATCTGTGTACTGGGCCTACACCTCATTAAGCTCTCTGATCACCCTCAGCTCCTAAGGCCGCTAGGGCTTTTCCACCTCCCCTGCATGCTGTGCCAAATCCCATCATCCTTGAAAGAGCCAAGAACAAAGTGGTTGATTCAGCAAAAAGAATTAATTGAACTTCACTGTAAAAATTAAAAAGTTATACATGCATGACACTGGAACCCTCAAAGGGATCAAGTTTTCAAGATGTCCTAGGGATAAAGGGACCTTCATCCTGAAAGGACTCTTGATAGCACAAACTTTGTGTTCTCCAATTGGTGGCAACTTAACCTTAGAGCCAAAAGAATCCTGGCAAAAAATACATTTTCCTTAAGAATGTGTCAACAATCCACTTCAAACAAATTATCAACCAGAACTGTTTTCTTTCCAGGAGGCAGAATGACCTGACTGTCCTACAAGAGTAGAGGTGTACAGATACCTCTAGAGTATCAAACTGGCTCAAATGGCGACACAGTCCTTACTGAAAGGGAAAGCACCAAATGCAAACCATGAAGGAACTTTGAGGACTACATTAAACTGCAGGTTCTAAGTACAGAAAACATTCTTTCTTCCTTTTTTTTGTCAAAGTTTCTTGAAAGTGTCAAATCTGAAGAGGAAAGGACACATTTTTGAGTGTTTAGTTCAATACTTTCAGGTTATGAGGAGGCAATCATCAAATGATAAGATCTGATCCCCAAGAGTTGTACTAGAAGCCAGAGGTCCTAACTTAGCACTCAAAGAATTAATACTGTACCCAGACAGACTTAACAACTTAAGATAAACTCATACATTTTAAAGACAGCAGTGTCCTGGTCCCCCAGCACTGCTGAGGCAGCTGACTCAAAACGACATCTACTGATAATAATCTGCCTTTGTATTCTTGGGGCAAGTTGCTTTCAGCTTCAGGATATTCATAGAGTGGGCAGCTTCATAGAGTTATTGTGAGAACAAACTGAGACAAAGTATGTAAGTGTCTAACAACATATATATTCAATCACAATTATACAATGTACAGTTATCACAGAGGTGTGAAGCAGTATGGATTTGTCAATTAATTATACGCCAATAAAATTTGAAAACAGAAAAAACTGCCCAAGGGATTTACGCCAGTTCTGTGAGAACCCTGGGCAGTCTTCTCTAGAGACTGGGCAAACTGTCAGCCGGGAATTAATACGCTTCTGGTCTCTTAAGCAAGAGTCATACTCATCTGGCTCCCTTCAGGCAACAAACTTACACATGAGGTTTTAACACTCTCAAGAGTTAAGAGTTTTTGGTCTCATCTATCCCACAGTAACTGGAAAGTCTGTAACCTCTGACTACTGGGAAATGACCTGTGAAAGCTTCAATAGCCATGATTTGGAAAACTGCTTCCAGGAATAAATAATTAATAAATAATAATAATTAATAAAACTGTGGTCTGGGAAAATTACTAAGCCTCACACATTAGTGACAGAAGAGTATCTCAGAGCCCTGGTGGATACACTAATATAAACACCTGGGAAGAGAAGGCTTGACTCAGCAATTACCTAACTGATAGAGTTAACTGAAATAGACAAGTAGCAACCGAGCGGTGTTACAGAACATGTGCTGCACATGCTCAAACAAGCTAGGTTGTAACTGCTGAACTTTGCATCAAAACGGATGATTAAAGGAGTAAATAAGCAATCACGCAAAGGTGGGACATACACGCTAACTGTGCCTAGCCTGCCACAGTGATGTCTTTGGATGACATCCTAAACTTGTTTTGGTTTTAGTGGTCCACGAGAATACATGAGAATACACATAACACTGTGCTGCACACCAGATCCTTACGGGACTTGCTGAAGTCACATTCTTCACTGGTATTAATTTGAAGGTATCATTCATGTGATTTAAAAAAAGATGTGTTCAAATACAGATTTAATCCACAGCAACCTGGATTGCACTGAAAACACACTCATCCTATCATGTTTTCCTTATACTAAGCACCATCCAGTTTCTACTTTTATATTTTTAAACAACAAGTATGTTCAGAAGTCCTAATAGAAATGTTTATACAGAGTGCCTTCACAACCATTAACAATATGAAAAATATTCTTTATATAATCATAGATGAAATCCACCTGGAAAAAATGACACAGGTACTCTAGAAATATCAAGAAAAACCAGGCTTGCAGAACTGGGAGAAGACATGAAGAGGTTGACTGACATTAAAGTGATTTTACAGTTCTTAGAATCATATGCACAATGAAAAAGATATCTCCTATGTAGTATAGGGACTGTCCAGGTGTTCCACCGTCTCTATAAATTGGCTAAGTTTTAGAAGCTATGCTTTGTGCTTCCCATAATTTCAGTTAATTCAGTCATTCTGGATTTCTGACGGGGTTGAAGACTTATATTCTCATAGCCAATCCCGGCTATTTACTTTGAGAGAAAAGACTTCAGAGGATGGTTTTCAGCTGACATTCATTCTAAAGCCAAGAAAAAAAGCCAGGTTCAGAACTAAGTCTTTTAGTTAGGAGAGATGACAGAGGTTCTGGTTAGTCACAAAATGATGGACTGGGTATTAGGTCTATCTTGTACCTTACTTATACAAATTAGTATAGTTATGCTCTAATTTTATTTTGAGAGAAAAGTTTTATCTTAACAGGAAGGGTGATATGAAGGAGGAGCTAAGGTGGGAGGAGTAAGGAGAGGAGGAGGAGAAGGAGAGGAGGAGCTAGGATAGGGGCGGGAGGGGAACATGGAGGCAGATGTTCTCGTGTCTCTGTCAGTCAAAGATAGTTGGAATATCTAGGTTGGGTACTGGGTTACACTTCTGATTGTATGAGCATCTTGTTATTGAGCATTACCAAACTTATAAAGCCTTTGATTAACATTTTAAAAAAAAGAATCATATGTACAATGAAAAAGATATCCCCTATGACGAAAACACCTTAATTTGATAAACTCTTGGGAATTTTCAAAGAGCAGTTGTGTCATCTTTTATTTTGGCAGGGGTATTACTTGGGGTGGAACACAGGTGTTACTTATGCTGCCCAAGCACTATTTAGACTCTTGGTTTAGGTTATCTAACAAGCCAGTGATACAAATGTTACTTCCTCCTCACAGCAGAAGAACTTGAGAGGGTAAGAGTTTCATTACAGCGTCTGTGAAGAACAGATGAATGACACCAGAACGGGTCCTCTAAGTGGCACATCTGCAGACTGACCACACATCACATCAGGATCACCTATTGGCTGAACAAACCTAAGAATGGTCTTTCTACATGTAAATGTTTTATTAAATAAATTTTTATGATGTGAAAAATTATGCAAAATTTAACCTTCCTTTTGTATACAGTCCCTTTCATTTCCACATTACAGAGGGAGAGACAGGAAGACACAGTGGGCCCATTTGAGTGAAAATACTAAGGGGGTGTCATCACTGATTTCTCCTCTAAATCGTTCCATATCAGGTCTAAAAACCCCTTATATACTCTACCACTCATATCTTTCTTCATTGATACCCAAATAATCTTTGCTCCTACTTAGACATATCTGTCCTCCTAGTTATAAGACCAGATGTAGACTAGTCTGAGCCTTTCTTTTATTTGCTTTCAAAACCATCATCAAATCTGATCTCTACCTTTGACATGCATGACCAGAACATTTTCAGCTCCACTGCTAGCACTCTTGCTATGGTCATAGCCATCCAATTTCCTTCCTTTTTCACCTCCCATCCCCAATACGATAGGGTTCTCATGATCCCACTGTAATCTCAAACTTGCTATGTAGCTGAGGATGACGTTGAACTCTTGATCCTCCTAAATCCATCTCCCAAGGCTGGGCTTCCTGGTGCATGTCAGTTTGCCTGGCTTGTCACGCCACTTCTAAATTAATCTTTTGCTGAGCCTCCCGTGCTTCAAATCTTGTCCAAGATAGTCACTGTTTGCTGATGATGCCACCAGGCTACTCTGCTTCCCATATGTGCCTAGTACACCCCTGTCTTAGGACTGACACTGACTTGCTTCCTGTTTCTTCTCCATCCAATGCAAGACTTATACCTCCTGGTCCCTATTCCTTACTAATTTACTGTTTTACATATTATCTATGCTGCCATACACTATGTATAACTTACTTTTTACTAACTTTAAGTTTCATGAAAGTAGATGTTTAGCTTATTACATCTACTATATATATCTACCACATAAGGACTAGTACCTGCATTAGGTATATAAATAGTTATCTGCAAAACACATAGTCAAATGATCCCTATATTCAAGATGTGTTGAGTCCCCTTGACATAGAAAGAGAGAAGGAAACATGTTTGCAATACAAATAGAATGTAATGAGCAGAATTTAATGGTGCATTTCTCTTTTTTCCTACTTCTGATCAAATGTCATATTCTAAGCAAATGAAACTTTGGGTCTTAAACAGATAGAAAGATTACTTTGCAATTCCAAAGTTTCTTATAAGTTAATCTAAACAAAAAATTGATTTCACTGAAGTGGGGGTTCTGACAACATGTTCAAACATCATTCTTAAGCCCACTGTTTTCTATTCTAGTCTGATCTTTCAGTGTGTCTTGTTCGCTTTGAAATCCAGGCTGACTAGGCATATGCCTCCTCTCTTCCTAAACCTCTCCTCTAAGTCCAACATATAGAAAGCCCCTGTTCCCATTCTTGAAGGTGACATTAAGTTGTAAGCTGAAATTCAGTAAAACAAGGTTTTCATTGAGAGCATATGCTTCAAAACAGGACCATGTCAAGCCAGGTAGGCATGTTGGCACATACATGTAATCCTAGCAGTCAAAGTTGTAGAAAGAAGGATTACAAGTTCAAAGTTATCCTTAGATGTGTAGTGAATTCAAGACAGGGACACTTGTCTCAAAAAACAAAAAAAACCTGATGATTTAAACAATATCTAAAACCCCAAATAAAACAAATGATAGTACCATATCCAGGAATGCATTCAACTATAACATGATATAAATTATAAATACTGTATGGCAATGCAGATTAAAACACATTATTTAAGGTAAATTATGTGAGAGAATTATTTCTTGGGTACAGAAAACCCACTAACCAATAGCACACAATGAAGTTCTCAGAGACAATGACCTACCTTTTTAACTAGGTCATTGTCTAGTTATGACTTCACTTAATTAGGAAAATTTGCTAATTTGTGGTTTTTAAACAAATATATGGGCAGCCACAGATAAGAGTGAGAGAAGAGAAGCAGCAACAAGAAATAGCCATACCCTCCTCCATTCTCGCCAGCTGCTCTTTGTAGAACGCATCCTGCTTCCGCATCACCCGGTCTTTCTCTTCCAGCTGCCGAGCCTAAAAAAGACACAAAGAGTATACTAAACTGAGAGAAAGTGAAAGCAGCAACCATGAAGCAAAACTCATGCAGAAACTGTCCAGAGACATATACAAAGCTGACGGTCGCTGCGGTCCACTAGGTCTCTGTCATAGAAAAACATTAATATGATGATGATGATTGCTGCATTTGTGTACAAAGAATCAAACTATATTGTGTTCTTCTTACTGTAACAGCTGTGTCCTACTTTGTCCAAATGTATTTGGAAATGTCAGAATACAGAGTACAGAAGACTGTCTTATTTAACTTCTCATTCAAAGAGTAATTTTAAGAATTAATAATATGCACAATGAAACTTCTGCTGATTCTTAGAATTAGATACATGTTTGCTAACCCTGAACAAATAATCGAAAATGCCTATATAAAACTTATATTCAAGAGCCCTTGAATGATCAGTGCAACCTGAATGATGTTACATATATTTATTTGATTGCCCTATAAACAAAGTAGCAGCCTACTTTATTAAGCAGCCTTGTTTATTCATATTTGAAAACTTAAGGATAATAAGTATAATAAAATAAGACATTTAGTCATAATATTAATTTTACAAGATATTTTATAAACTTTTAAAAAGCAGTAATATTCAATTCTTCACAAAACAAAAGAAGATAACTACTTGTGGATGTCTCAAGGTTAGTTAAAATGCAAACACATTTTTTAAATTATTGTTATCCTGAATTATGCTAAACTGATCTTTGATCACGAAACAGAAACAATCTCTCTTTACAATATTACCTCATACTAACAAAGTTATTATAGTAACATTTTTGTGTTCAGTGAAGGTTAAATAGATGTATGACTGCTACTTAGACGAAATCAATGTATCTTGGCATTTCCATCTTTGTACATGTTTCATATTCCTTTGCAAAGTGATCATGTGTTGACTGGCTCACTCTATACCAGAGTAACTGGTCAATCAAGTTTCTGTTTAGTTTGTATCAATCCATTTGCTCATTGTAGGTTTGTTGTTGTTACTTACTTTGTCTTCAATATCCTGCAGCATGTTGAAAATAAACAAATATTTAGCAATAGACAGAAATACAGATATTTAGATATGGATGCAAAAATTCAACTCACTACAAACTGTAACTTTAGTTTAAATAAAAACTAAGCATGTTTAAATGTATAAAACACTTACTTGGATGTCAACTTGAAAGAGTATAGAGTCATGTCAGAGGCAAACCTTGATAAGAGACCACCTAGGTCAGATTGGCCTGTGAGCATGCGTTAGCTAGTAACTGATAGGGAGGGGTCCAGCCTGCTGTGGGCAGAACCATCTTGTAACGACCCTATACAAGTGGTCCCTAGGCTACATATGAAAGTTAGCTTAGCATGAGCCTGCGACTGAGCCAGCAAGCAGCCTCTGTCCACGGTTTCTGCTGCAATCTCCCTGGCTGACAAGGAGTTTTCAGGTCAGAAGAGCAAGCAGCCTGCTTCCAGGTTCTTACATTGACTTCTCTTAAAGATGGACTGTCACCTGAAAGTGTAGATGAAATGAACCCTTTCCTCCTCTAAGTTGCTTTCAGTCAGGGTTTTAATCATAGCAACAGAAGGAAACCAGAACAGACATGTTCATAAACATTGTCATTACTCTTATTGATAGACATGTTTACGTTTAAGCATTTAACTGTAGCAGCTATTAAAATCAAAAAGTTCATTTATCTAAGATATATGATATTCATAAAAGAATTATGCAAATCAACAATAAAGGAAGAACAGAGTTTAAGCAAATCAGATAAGGCCCAACAATAGAAAAGTAATTACAAAGATTTTAGCAAAAATAAAATCAGAGATTCTGACCCAGGCACATGATCAGGCATCAGGAATCATAAAAAGCTGACATCTTAGAAAATAACTTAAATAATCAAAATATCAACTGTGTGCGTAATGTGTGGGTGGGGAATAAGTAACAACAGTAAGTGGAGATGGCTCCTTACTTTAAGAAAGGACTGAGGAACAGAGAAGGACACTCAATTGAGTGCATGCTATAAAAATGTGCAAAGACTTGTAAAGCATGCTGAATACTAGCAGTAGCTATGATGCACATTGAGGGCTACATTTCTTATCTGGACTATTCCTTACTATACACAATGAAGAGTTCTTAATTCTGTAATCCTAGAAAACTTAAATACAAATATGAGTATCTTAAACTATGAGAAGAAAACATTAACTGATCTAGAATTTTTTTGTTTGTTTTTCGAGACAGGGTTTCTCTGTATTGGCTGTCCTCAATTTGTCTGTTTGTGTATGTCACCACCACAAGGTTCATACTTTTTTTAAAAAAAGAATTTTTACAAATATGTCGTGTGTGTGTGTGTGCGCGCGTGCGCTATGTATAAAATATATGAGTACACTGTAGCTGTCTTCATATACACCAGAAGGGCATCAGATACCATTACAGTTGGTCGTGAGCCACCATGTGGTTGCTGGAATTGAACTCAGGACTTCTGGAAGAGCAGTCAGTGCTCTTAACCGCTGAGCCATTCTCCAACTTGGTTCATACTCTTAAAAAAATATTTTTTAATTAGAATATTAGCCCCTAGCATCTTCCAATATAATTTAAAACTAAGCTCAAAGAACATGCCAGTCCTTTAAGGGGCATGTGTGCTGGGATTAAAGGTGTGCCCCATAACATCCAGCCTGATACAGGATTTTAGAGGAAAGTATTAAATAATAATAGTTTACAATTTCAAATTTTATTTTAACAACTTGAACATCTATAGATAGCAGAAAACCCATTGATATACTAATACTTGCTTTTCCTTCCATTCAAAGTATATTTTCCAATATGGTTATTAAAATAACAGCACAAGTTTTTTTTTTTTTTTAGATTGTCCTATTTTTCTAAAACAAAAAAATGCAATGAGTATGTGCCATAAGGATATTTTAAAAACACTAAGAAAATCTAATATTGCACGTGTATTTATTGTTGAATCTTATTGTGAACATATGAACAATGAACAAATTTGATGATTTGAAGAGCTGTTCTCCACCTAAATAAAGGCTGAGCAGAGGTATAACACTTGGAGAACCTATAAGTACACACCAAATGTCAGAAGTATAGCTCTAAAGGCCTAAGAGGGCATCATCTCCAAAGACCTGAAAGCATCAAACTACAAGCAACCATCACAAATCTCCCCCAACTGCACACACAATCGATATCTTGAGATCCACTGGGGAGAATCACTAAGCATGGAACATGGCCACAACACTTCAGTGGCACATCGCTTAGAAACAGTTAATGGGATGCTGGGAGGAAAAGTCACACGATATGAATCCTGAAACTTAAATAAGCTGAGAATACATTGGCTAAGCTAATGGCTGTTGAGGATGGAGAGTCACACTTAGCTTAGGAGAAAGCAGTAAACTGACTGCAAAGAAATACAAGTTCAGACACAGAGTCATTGTAAATGAACAAATAAAAACAAAGAGGATTACAACATTATTTGCTGTTAAGGTAGAATCATTTCTTGAGGGAAAGATGAATATGAAGTGTTTCCCACAAGTGCTCGGCTATTCCTGGAAGAAATCTATGCTATTAGTTCCCAGATTGTGCTAGGTTTGGTACATGATTGGGATTGAAAACATGACAGAATATGCTAAACTGGATCATTATGGAAATCTAGTCTCCCATAATCAAGAGAATCAAAGAAAATAAGGAGATCAAGTTTTACGAACCCCAAGCAAATACTGTGATGTTTTAAGTCAGTATCGGTCACTAGATTAAACACGAGCATGTACACACTTAGCTCCATAGGTTTGTCTCTTTTCAAAGTTTGAAGTGTTTCACAACAAACGATACACTTAAGTCAATACAAGAGAAAGCAGGGACATGAGCAAGACATATGTGCTGATAGGAACTTTACCTTCCCACGAATATTCTTTGGAAGATCTCCATGGCTCAAACTTTTTGGCATCGCTATGCACTCTTACAGTGGTATGGTTCAGGGATGGCACAAAATGATGGCACTAGGAACTCGGTGATGTCACAATGACTTAGTCACAATATGGCGTCTGAAAGCCTTTGAAGTGGCAGGGCTGGTGTTGAAAGCTTAAAGCAGAAAGTAAAGCAGGTACCTGCTCAGTGTTCTTAAGATGATCCCTTAAGTGCAGCCATCACCAGGGCTAAGAAAAGGCAACCTTCTTGAAGAGTTATCAACAGGAACACCTACCACCACATTTTCTTTTGATTGTACATCTTCGGCCCTTCTGAAATAAGGACATAATGATCTGGGAGAACGATGACAGGGATAATCTGTGCCAGGGCAGGTCTATCTGTCCTCACAATTCATGTCAAAAGATAAGCAAATAAGAGCAGCAATCGAATTATTCCTTTCAAAATTATGTATGAAGCATAATATGTATAATCTCAATAAGTAAAATTATATGAGAAAAATATCAAAGAGTATAGCTTAGGACAAACTTCAAGAATGCACCCGAAGGTATAGAAGATCATCACTGAATAACAGTAATGTGCCAGAGTAACCTGAACTAGGTACACACTGGAATCCAGTTGTAAATGGGAAATTACAGAGCATTCACTGGGCCTTCCTAAGAGGATTGCGCACTGTTAGCCTGACTAGAGAGAAAGATACAAGAAACTAGCAAAGAACATCTTTCTGTGTTTTCTACATTTATTTCCAGGATGATTAAGTGAGGAATGACCTGTTCTGAATGTAGACAGTACCAGTCAGGGCCTAGGTGTAACAAACTTGAGAAAAATGGGATCAACAGAGGTACACATCCTACTGTGATGGATTGAAACCACTAAAGTGTGAGCCAAAATATGTTACCCCTTCCTAATTCCTTTATGTCAGATATATGGTAGCATGATGGATGTTGTCAGGCCAGTGACATGTATTATACTTAAAGAACCATTTTTTTAACCACACCAAAGGTAGCTTCAGATTAGCAATGAACCTACATGGGCTAACCTACTGTTAATACTGTCATTACTCCTCAGTGACTGCTAAGAGGCATAATCACAAGCTATGTGTAAGTCCTGGCTTAGACGTTCAACAAGACTGATGCACGACTATGACATGCAGATGTGATAAACCCATGCTTCTAACAGACTCTTTTTTAAGATTTCATACAGTAAGTTAGATCATACTCTTCCCCTCCATTCCCACCACCCATTTATAGTCTTCCTGTTTCATAAACAAAAAACAAAAACAACACAAAGAACTCAACTATGGTTGTTTTAGCTAATACTCCTGAGCACGAGGTCTTCCTGGAGATGGTTGATAGACCCCATTTCACTCCATTAAAAGAAACTGATTTTTCATATCCTAGCAATCTCAATTTGAAACGCATCTTTGTTGGGAGGGATGGGACTTCTAACAGACTCTTAATTGAATTCTAGAACTCCAACAAGCCCAGCATTGTATCAAGTCGTTTCTTTGGATTATTTGTCCTCATGGAGTTTCAAGAACCCTTTCCACTTTTTCTGTGGTAATCACATATTATCAACAGCCAACTGGAAACATCCCTGATCTCCGTGCTGTTTATTCTCTGGGAAGAACAAAGCAAGTGCAAAGGTAGTGGTCCTGTAAATAAAGAATAAGACAAACAATGACAGAAGAGATGGACCAAGGCATACCTTTTAGACAGCGATGCTCACTTCACACACTTCTGGGGCAAGAATGAAACAAGACTTTTCTCCTCTGTCTATATATATCCTTGGCTCAACCTAAGTCAATACTTCCCACAAAAGCAGCATCCAGGATGGAGTAGCCGCTATACCAAAAGGTATATGCAAAGCTATAGCAAATCACTGCATATCATGTGGATCTGTTACGCTAGGGAATAAAACAAGGTAGTACCAACATCTTGCAATCAGGAATGAAAGCAAATCTTCCTAGTAGGAACCCAAAGCTAAATGGATGCCTCTGTAAAGAATGTCCTTTAGCCATGTCTTGATCACAGTAACACAACACAATGGCTGTTAGGAATGGGAATTTATTAGTGAACACACTGATTAATTACATACTAACTGTTAGATACAGGTTCTTTATTTATAAAAGATTGATTTCTAGTTTATGTGTATGTATGTGTGCATGTGCACAAGTGTGCAAGTGTCAGGAGAGTGTTAGGTGCTCTGGAGCAGAAGCAACAAGGTGGTTGTGAGTCACCTGACTTGAGTGCTAGGAACCAAACTCCAGTCCCCTACTGCACTATTAATTGTTGAGCCATCTCTCTAGACCATAGTTGGGGTTCTCAGTAAATGAAAGTTGTCATAATATTTGAAAGGAGGCTACAATATTATATAGAGACCCTCTTTCTGTGTTAGCAGGCTATGCGTCTTCAACAAAACCTACAGCTTATGGGTGGCAGGAACAGTATATCAGAACCTGTTTTAGTGAGTCTTTTATCAAGTCAGTGACTGAAGACAGAGATCCTTACTTGGGACACTTCTGATATGTGAACCAAGTGACTCACTGCTGTGGAAGCTGTCCTGTGCATCACAGTATATGCAGTAGCATCTCTGACTCTGACCTACATAGCCTACAAGGATCATGACCAAATTTCTCTCCAGCCATGCCTGAAGGTCCCCTGTTGAGATCGGCCGTTCTAAGGATTGGTAGTTGTTTGAGCTCAATGGTCAGCAGCTCTTTCCCCACTGGGGAACCATTTCAGAAAAGAACAGCAAATTGGGACATCACTGATTTCACAAAATGGGAGCTATGAATAACACCGTACGTGCCTGCCAGTAAGTATCCACGTGTATTGGAAAATTGGGCAGAGAACTGGCTGTACCATAACCTCACAGCAGGGCTGACCTGCAAAGACAGTGCACAATATTGTTGAGAATGGCCACATAGTGGGATGTAATGAATCCTATCCCAATCAGAGAGCAAGCTAGAAATTTTGATCCATTATGTCTAAGCTAGAAGAATTAAAGAGATATATGAGCACACTCCTGTGATTCCATATAAGCTAACACTCAAAGCCTCCGCCACATACAAGACTCCAAAGCCTTGAACTCATGTTTGGTTCAGGTAGGACTCATACTCAACTGACAGGAGTTGGAACTGGTTTAAGCTTGTTCTATTTGGGCAGTGTTTGTCTATGCCAGGCTCCCTGTTAAAAATTTTACAAGTCACATTTGAGAACAAAGCATAGTGTGCTTCCAGCATAACTTACAAATTGCATGTTATAGAGTAGTAAGAAATTTCAACATAAAGCTTAAACAACAGCCTCAAGAGTCCAGGCCGTACAGTTAAGAGATTTGTTTTCAACACCCACTTAAACAAGAAGTGACTGCAGTTCCCAGTGTCTTCGAGAGACCAGATAAATGCTGAATAAATTGGACTCAGCTGAGCAGTGGTGGCGCACGCCTTTAATCTAAGTACTTGTGAGGCAGAGGCAGGTGGATCTCTGAGTTTGAGGCCAGCCTGGTCTACAAATTGAGTACTAGGACAGCCAGGGCTACAGAGAAACCCTGTCTAAAAAGCTAAACCAAACCAAAATAAACCAAAACAATAACAACACTATAGAAACAAAAAACAAAACAAAACAAAAAACCCAAAAACCAGTAAGTGCAATTGACTGCTAGGGCTTCAGGACTCTTGGGTATTCTCTAGTCTGCTATCGCTACCCCATGCTTATCATGCTATCAGCATATACCCTGCTTATGAAAGACATGAGTGGAAATGAAAAATGAACACATATTATGACTGCAAGTGAATCAAATTCAAAAGCTGAAGGCAGGAACCAAGTTCTAGCTTACAAACCGCTCCCTGCCCCCACCCCAAATCTATCAGATAGATAGTCATTACAACACTGAAAAACTTGGAAGATGAAGATTAGTTGAAAGAGGACCACATAGCAAAGGACAAAGAAGCTAACGAATAAATGTACAGGCTTGCAACATCAAGGGACACTCACTACTGTGTGCAGTCACAGCAGAAGATCAGTGCCACCAACCATTAACCGTTTCCATCACATGGAAAGCAGGTGGCTCTTAACTAAACTAGGGCTGAGGTGGCACAGAATGTGAAGAAACCTGAAGCATTTGGAGTTGTGTGAATTAGGTGCAATTATACTGAAATGCATCTATTTTCTTATTCCATGGTGAAGAATAAATGTCTATTTCCAGGCATTTGTATATAATCTTGTTTTACCCTGAATATTACAAAGCTCAGATACTCTGAAAGAGAAGCAAGCTAAACTGCACTAGCTGGGCCAAGGCATTCAGTGTGACTGATCTGACAAATAAACTGGACAACAACACAGAAACAATTACTTTAAGACTACTGAATTCTTTTCTCTGGATGAACTTGCACTTGTTCCATTTAAATTTAGATGTAATGTTCACACTATGGAGAACAATTGGCTAGTCAACTGCTCTTGCAATCTGTTTCACAGATGAAGCTGGGGAGACACATGCATACCCAGCCACATGAAGACACACACACACACACACACACACACACACACACACAGGGTCATCTACATTACTATATGGGCAGTAAGGCTCTTTGTTGACTAACGGAATGATGGCGGGTCAGGAACTAAGTTGGTTCTGGGACTCTTGTCAGCAGTTTATTTTCCAGCATTCTGGAGCGAATTCCTTCTGTGCTAGTTTAAAGTTAAAGGAAGAACATGTAAAAATGACTCGCCAAGTGCATTAGGTTATTCTGGGACTTCACAGCAGAAACAGGCTTAGTATGATTTTCTGCAGCAGTTGATGCAGACTATTGTAGAAGTATTTCCCAAAACAGCATCTACTTTGTGCCATTTCAAGTCTCAGGGATAGGATCCCTGGGAGAATTAAAGTACAGAAGACAAGTGATAGGAAATATCTGGAAAGAAGAATGAGCAGGTGCAGGTGAGCACCTGAGGCTATCAGGCAGGTCTGATGCCACAACGGAGAGGGAAGTAAGGAGATTCTGCAAAGACTGAGGAGACCCTGGTCAGACTGCTGCCCTTCACGGCAGAGCCGAATGCATGTGCTTATGTCTGCCACATACTCTGAACTGCTGCTAAGTAACAAAATAAGACGTTAGGGAGAGTTAACTTCTGTTCAGACAGAAGGGATACCAGCAAACTAAGGGTGAGCACCATGCGTGTACCTAACTGGTCCTTTAGAATGGCTTTCCTTGTGTGTAGGACAGGCAGAGCAACTCCAACATGACAGAGAAGTGGGATAATTTGAACCACAGGTTCTGTGCTGCAGAAAAGAAACAAAAAGGTACTCAACGTGTAGAGCTACAGTTCCTTCCCAGCAGCAACTCGACATCTGGTGACTCACGTTGTTCTGAGTCTATTTTGTATTTGTGAACTTCATGGACCAGGCTAGATACATCTTAGATCTCCTTCTCTACCATTCACATTTACCACAGCCTGTCTGCTGTTGCATATTTTGAATGTAAAATATGGCTAGGCCAGAGGAAACTCAATACATGAGCCTGTTCTGATGCCAAACTGTTAGGACTTGACAAGCACATACTGAACAACATTTGGAAAGAGCCACACAGCTGTGGCACCTGGTTGGCAGGGACAAACACTGTGTGGCTGCAGGATGCTCCCACTCTGCCTGACTTAGTACTAGAAGCGGGTTTGTAGCTGCTAGAACAGAGACTTGGCAAAATTAACTGGGCTTCTTCCCTGGCTTGCTATAACTTGGAAAAGTGAAATAGGTAAGGTTGTGAAGGAAGGAAGCACTTTCTACAGGAGTTCAACTCACATCTGCTAACCAGGTCATTCTAGTTTTCATTTTTTATATACAAATAAGTAAGGAGAGAGAGTAACTGGACATAGTTTCCTCAGTTCTGGCTCTTTTTGGAGATGTACACAAAAGAATTACATTGTAAACTCAGTCACCAGGTTGAAGGAGAAAGAGAATTGATGTCACTCTTAGGAAAGCTTCCTTTGGAAGCCTGGGAGGAAGCCACTCATCAGCTCTTCCCTGGGTCTGACTCACTCCCAGCATAACCTCATAGAGGGAATATCTCTTCTCAGTGAATGCAACTGTAGTGGCTGAAGTTATATATGACAGCAGCATTGCAACTAATGCCAATTTTAAAAAAGTAAACAAACAAACAAACAAACAAAACCCTACTGACCTAATAACATAGGAGAGCTAGCAATAAGGGACTCTGAAGAACAGCCATAAACCAAAGAAAAACTTTCCTTTACATGCTGATTTTAAAACTAAGATGTAACTCTGTACAGAAAATAGAATTTAGAAAGAGCTGGAGAGAGGTCTCAGTGGTTAAGAACACGTGTGCTCTTACAGTGGGCTTGGTTCCCAGCACACACATGATATGAGTCTGTTTCAGGGGACGGACACCTTCTTCTGACCTCATAGGCACTAGGCATGTACATGCAAGCATAAAGGCAAGCTACTCATAAACATGCAGCAAATAAGTACTAAAAATTTAAGACTGGAATTTGAAAAACTCTCTGGGGGGTAAAAATTATTTTTAAAATGTTTCTCAATAAACCAATCACTTTTAATTATATTATCAGAGTGGGTAAGCCTGCATAGAATTGCAGTTTTTTCCAGTCCAATAACAAGAGAGAAGTTCTTAAAAATCTTTAGCTTTTATAAAAAGCCATCAGTTTATCTCTCCAAAGAAATAGGGGAGAAACGAGTGTATGGGGGAAAAAATCCCAATGATAACCTCAGGCTTAAACAGAGTGGAAAGAAAGAAGTCTTAGAAAGGAGTGGTAGAAAGACAGGATGCATGGAAAGTTCAACCACTCAGGATACAACAGACACACAAAGAGGATGGAGAGAACCAAGTCAGATGGGTGAAGAGGGACAAGAAGTTTTCCAGCCCACTGGAGGCATCACTGCAGTGCAGAGATCACAGAGGGGAAGTAATAGCCTTCTGCTTGAACTCACTCCTTCAGAATACCTACTCAGTCTTAGCTTTGCTCCCTCTCCCTCCCCCTCCCTCTCTCTCTCCATTTGAACTTAACTTTTATCTTTAAAGACTTCATATGGTACAGTGAAAATGTGAGATCAGATCATTACAGGAATCATTAATGCCAGTTAGAGGGCGTCAGTTATCGCAGTGGCCAGGTCTTACTAGAATAAATCACTGACTCAAGTACCTTATATATAAAGCAGAGACTAGTTACTTTGAGTGTGTTGCTTTAAGACCAGAGACCATGTTCTGATCTCTGGGCATCTTCATGTAGCCCTTAGCTTTGTTCACATCCCAGCTGTACTCTGAGGTAGGAGGACCATTTTAAAATGTAGAATCCTCTAACACACTATATGTACTTTTAACTACAGGTGACCTGCCCAGATTCAGGACTGGCACCTTGTATTTTTAACAGCTTGTACCACCTGTAAAGACCTACTGGGTGGGAAAGATGGTTCAGTGGTTAAGAGTACATGCTGCTCTTGTAGGACCCAACTTCAGTTCCCAGAACCCATGTCAGACAGCTCACAACTGGCCTTTGCAAGTACCTGCATTCACATGCAAGCATGTGTGCAATTAAAAAAAATTTTAAAAATAGACCTAAAGCAACATAGTCATCCAAAAAACATTCAAATTGAAAGAAATAGAAAAATCTATATACACATAATGTTTTTATCAACATATTTTTCAGTATCTTTAACACTCATAAAGAGCTTAAGTAACATATCCACACAAGAAAGATTGATATGAAACAATATAAAGTGAACATTACAATTTTAATGCCCATATTTTTATTTTTGACTTATTTATTTTACACATGCATTCATTCAATCAGTTAAGGAAACAATTGCAGACAAGAGCTATGTAGGAAATCTATGGCTGAAGAAACCATTTGGTGAACACGGACTACGACTCTTCCCACTAAAGCTCCCCAGGCAGAACCTTCTCTAGGCTTGGATCCAACAATAAGGAGCAACCTCAGGACTTTGATTAGGTTTTGCCTGCTGAGAAGTGGGAATATTATTAACTGCCTGACAGGAGTATACTGTCTGCTTTATGGTTCCAGCTATCATGTTAATTATAGATTTCCATTGTGAGAGTGATTTTGATTAACCCATCATTTGATCAGATGCATGAAAGCGCCCAACATCTGCACAGTCAGGTGCTAAGCAGTCAGAGGGAAGCACAGAAGAAAGTGACCCCACTCTCAAGCTTCTAAAGCAAGGGCAAGTAAAGTCTAGTAAAAATGGTATTAGTAATAAATGGGAGTGACACTTTATGTATATTGCCTTATTAAACATACTCATTGAGGGTACATACTGAGGGGTAAAGGAGCACAGGTATGGCTTGGGCAAAAATATTCATACATACAGATAAAGTATTATAAATGTGTTGGAAACAAGAAATCAAGGACCTAGAGTATGAAAGAACATGTAGCTAATGGCACCTGATATAGGATATGCATTATATTGGCTCATATTTTAAAACTAAAATACTAAATACCTCCAGACATTGTTTTAAACTATCCCTGAGTAAGAAAAAGACCAAATTAAAAACTCTTAATACATTACTTCAAACACATCAACCAGTTCAGAACCCTAAAGTGCACATGTGTGATCGCACACAGAAACACAGACAGACATACCCCCACACACACACACACAAGGGGAGAGAGAGAGAGAGAGAGAGAGAGAGAGAGAGAGCACTAACACTAATTTCTACTGGACAAATATGCAAACCAACACAGATGCCTAAAAGTAACCTCCCTGAAAGTAATAGTCATGTAGGTTCAGCATAAGAACCAAGACTGTGACTCAGTTAGTAGTATGATGAGAAAATAGTTTGCTAAAAGTTTGCTTGGTACTTTAGAAATTTAAAATATTATTCAAGTACTCATTTTTTTTTTTTAAGATGCTGAATTTTATGTGATCTCTGCCATTTGTTACCTTGCACAGAATATTCTAGGCCTCGGTAAAGAATTGGTGCTTTTTCCATCTGAACTAAAAAGACAGCCTGTTTGCTTTGAAAAATGGCTACTCCCTGCCATTAATCCTAAAACTGAAACAAGCAATGTAATGACGTTTACAAGCTAAAAACTCCTCTGCCACTCTGCGGGAAGAAGGTCATAAATGACCTTTTATAATTTTAACAAAAAATGTTTCATAGAACTCTTAAAAATAGGTTTGTATTTTACTACTAATGACATGTGAAATTATTAAAAGCAGACACTGTGCCCCTGCAGTGTGACAAGCCTGGTTTAGGCGCTGGAGGAATTCCTTCCTAAGGCCCCTCTCTGATTCCTTTTTTCTTTTCCTCTGGTGTGAGATGAATCCGGCAGTAATGATGACATGATCAAGGAAGAGCTGACGACTGGCTGGGAAATCTGCAAAAGACTGCCGAGCTGGTCTTAGCAACAAGCTGTCCTTTGTCCTGGTGGAGCTTTCTGTCACCTGAGATCACCCACATCTTCAAGAGATGAAATACAACATAAAACCACTCACTGATCTATTGTCAATATAATTCCTGGAATCTGTTGGATGCAGAATTTTCCCAATGTGGTTGGTAGAATGGCCTGGCTACTTCTATTCAGCTCTAAGCAAGCACACAGACACAGTATAAGCAGATGACACAGTTTGGGATAATCTACAAAGGACTCTAGGGCATTCTGAACATGTTTTTTTTTTTTTTTTTTAAATCACCAAAGAAATCAATTGTATACTGTATACATACATGTTAAAAAAAAAAAAAAAAAAAAAACCTGACCCATATGAAAACAATACAAGCTTAATACCTATTCATTTATTCAAGTATTTAATGAAAACCTCTTTGTGCCAGCCTCAGACACTAAGCTGGACAAGTGGATCATAATAAATAACTAATCTACCACATCTCATTCAATGACCATAAGGCACTTTGCTAAACCTCCCATTTACACACAAAGCCATGAAACTATCAAGAATTCATTCCTGTAGACGAGTGTTATTTTTCAAGAACTTACAAAATAGTGGAAGGGGGATCAGTATATAAGGTTATCTACACAAAAGCCATTGATAAAGATTACATATGGTGAGGAGAACAGAAGCTGCAGGAAAATGAAGGAGCTAATCAACTCGACTGGAACTTGAGAGCTGAATGAGCAGGATTTAGATGATCAGAGATGTCAGTTAAAGGCCATCTTAAGAACGGTGACAATAAACAGAGGATGATGGAGGGAAGAAAGGTGGTCTCAGCAGGTGTGTCAGCTGAAAGGGAAATACAGTAAGAATGAATGGGAACTATGCTGCATAAAGATTTCACCACTTGGCTAGGAGGCTGACTTATTTCTGTCAGCAAAAATAAGTGGCTGTAGGCAACTAGACAGTGAGGAGAGGGTAAGCTTTTAAACACATTGGAAAGATAAAACAATGCTTTTGGAAAGTCAATTTTCATGTGTAAGGTGCATTAGAAAAAGAAGACAATACAGTGCAGTAGGGAAACCATAAAGGGAACTTTGTGACCAACAGAGGGCATGAGAATAAAAGGGGGTCTGTTTGGAAAAGCGGTAAGAAGAAATCAAGGAAAGACAATGGGGACAAGAAAGAAAAACAGTGCGTGTTTTCTCTTATACAAAGAATCATTATTTATATACACATATAAATGTGCATGCATGCATGATATAAAATTGCAAGAATTGGTGAGTAGGCAGCCTGCAGATGTTGGGGCGGGACATAGAGCATGCAAGGATAACTGGAAGATGAATGAGCCATGTCCAATGACATACATGTAGGACCATGTCAAAATGCAACCTATTATATGCTAACAAAGAACTGATTGTTAAAAAAAAGAAACTACGAGCTTTTCTCCATCTATTGAGATGACCATATGATTGTTGTCCTTTCTTCTAGTTATGTGCTTTATTGTATTTACTAATTTACATACATTGAACCATCCCTGTATCCCTACAATGAAGCCAGACTGACCATACAATATAACTTTTTTGATGTGTTGTGAATCTGGTTCGCAAGGATCTTCTACAGGATTTTTGAACCTGTATTCAACAAGGAAATTGGCCTCTAGCTTGGTGTGACTCTATGCTTTTTCAGTTTTGTCATCAGGGTAATGGTAGCTATAAAGACTCTATGTCTAGAAACACTCCTTCACTTTCTATTTAATTTTACATTAAACTTTATTATATATTATCTATAAAAAACAAACATTACAGCTAACACACACACACACACACACCACACACCAAAAGTATCTAGACTCAAAGACTATAGAACTCAATGACCTTCTACAATTAGAGCAATAGTCTGAAAGCATTAGAACTAGTGGTTCTTTAGAGGTGTGGTAGAGTTCACCAGTGAGTCTCTGTAGCCCTGTCCTCACTGTTGGCAGAGTCTTATTACTGCTTCTATCTTCTTGCTATTTCAGATCTGTTTAGGTGTCATATTCTGCTGGTTTGACTTTGATAAAAACTTGCTCTAAGTTTGGGTCAAGGACAGACAGGATCCTTTAGGCTCTAGAACACTTTAACAAAATAAAAGATGGGCCTAAAAGAATATATCCCTGAATCTAGTCAGAAAAGCTAATAAAAGCCAATAAACAAACCACAGTTGTATGGCTCTCCAAAAATTGTAATGTCCTTTATATTCATTATGTCATTTAAAACAATTTTCAAAATAATGCATATAACATAAGAGAGGAATAGAAATTAAAAATTAAAAAATTGTTAAAGTTAGCATGCCAGACTCGAGGTAGAGTACATCTGGGGTAACAGAAGTGAACTGCATTAGCCAAGTCACTCAGGAATAAGTGCTCAAGACTTCTTAAAAACTCAATTACTCTTTCATTATTAATAGAACTGTGACATCCCATAGGCAGGTTTCCTCGGCCACTTTCTTTTATATACTCTTCATAGTACCTGTTCTACAACATACAATTCACTAAGAAACACACAGAAAACCCTAATCATGAGTTGTTGTGTTCCTATATTGCTTGGTGGCAGAGCAAGAATGAGAAAATAATCAGAAGCGGGCTTGTCTATGAAACTTTTATATTAAATTAGTAACAAATTTTATATGACATAAATAACAAACTATAACCTGTGAAAGTGAACGTGATGGAGTGCGTTTATCTTGTTTTCATTATAGGAGAGCCTAGACAGGTCTATAAGAACATAACAGATGTTTAAGGTGGCCGAGACAGAGGTCACACTTCCTCTAGCTTTTATGAATTTTGACATTTTCCAGGTTCCTGACATACTCAAGAATGGAATGCTTTGTGTCCCAACCTTCTTATATGTAAGAACTTTTTAGATTTTAAGAATTGGATTTTTGACAGGGACATGAAAGAGGAATAGGAAAACCTTCTGCATCTCCCCTCTGTATATTTGTCTCTCAATTCAATACAATATATTTCTAGGTGTCATTTTCTCTGTGTCCCTTGAGCCAAGAGCTAGCTCTGTGCCAGTGGCTTTTACCCTCTACTACAGCCTGCCCTTCTAACTTTATCAAACAGAACAGAGCTGCACACTGGAGAGAGGAAAGGGGTTAATAATTAAGATGCTCCGTACATGGCAGACAGAGGCAAACGCATTATAATTCATCAGTCCTGTCCCCATGGGAGATGATGCTCAGCCACCCCTGCCTTCAACACCAGATCTGAGAGGTGCTCATAGTCCTACACCGCAGTACCCACCAAGTGGGGCAGACCGCTAGTTTCTCAGATTACTATCCTGCCTTCAGATACACTGCAGGTCAAAAGGATAATGTAGGAAGATGGAAAATAAGGCAGAAGAAACCAAAAACTAAGAAGACTAAAGGCAGATAATGAATCAAATATAATCACTGAGTAGGCTCAAAAGGAAGCAAAGGCCATTCCCAGCTATAAAGAATCAAAGGTCAGAAGGATGTGGAGACTTACAGAGAAAAGTTAGAGGAGATGGGGTACAGAGCAGTGACTGGATAGCCTCAGAAAGGACACTCCACATCCCCAAAAATATCTCAATACTGAGGAAGAAAAGGTAGGTACACTGAGAATTAGGATTCACATAGGCAAGATGGGAATCAGTACCAGCCCAGGGTGTATCTCGGAGATGACTTGGCAATCTCATGGAAAACTAGGAACCACTCCACCGCTTGACTGAAGTACTTCCCAGTGTTACCTCCAGGTAAAAGGTAGAGGAGACTGTTTACAGATAACCCTGAGGATAGAAAAGAGGGATTCTCAGAGTGGCTATAGCATTAAGCAGCACTCAGCATGCCATGGAAGACAGTGACAATACACTCATAAAATGGTCTGCAGAATAAAAAGCCATCAGTTCCGTGTGGTGTGACAGAAGGAGAACCAAGATTCTTCTTCTCATAAAGAAGGTGACTGTCATCTCAGGGTCACAACAGAGTATGCCCTAGGAAGTATAGAATTGTTAATTAAATATGGTAATTACTTGATTTCTTGAATTGACAACAAAAGAATGAATGGGAGGTATAATTTTCTCACCTGGCAATTATTAAACTGAATTTTCTTTTTTTTTAATTATTTATTTATTTAAATCAAATTCTAATATTTACTTATTCACACAGGGGTTATAAACACAAAAAGGCAGGATGTGGGAAGGGAATGACACCGGAGCATAGGTGTTCAGGGGAGTACAGATACCTTTCAGAACAGGGTATCAGCTGAGTGAAGGTTCAGGGGACAGGTCACTATGACTCTGCCTATGACTCACTTGTCCTTATCTAAGTTGGTACTATCCGCGAGGCTACCTATTTACAAGGTCTATGACTACTCAGGCTGGTAAATTTCCACAGAAGCTGCCTGTTTACAATAGCTTATAGACATTTGTTTTCAGTGTTTTTCTACGGAGACCCAAGACTTTGTGTTAGCATGTATGTATGTCAGGCCTATTGCTGATTTTAGGCCTATGGCTGATTGTAGGCCTTCAGTGTATAAGCAGGGCTGCCCCTAACATCTTCTCCCTTCTCTAAGTATAAAAGGGCCATGGCGATTCTAATCTTGCGGAGGCAGGGATAGAGGCCTGACCTCCAATAATTGAAGGGGACCTTGTAATGGCTCCGATCCTCCTGTCTTTGTCCAGTGAGGCATGAGGGCCATACCCATCTCGATGTCTTTTTCCTGGAGAGGGGATACTTTTGACATCAACCCCTATGCAGTCAGGCTTTGTGTCTGTGTGTGGCAGTGGGTACACATAAGGCAGGAGGGTGTCAGGTCTGGAGCTGCAGTTACAAGGGGTTGTGAGGTGTTTAACATGGGTGCTGGGAAACACAAACTTTTAAGTGCGGATCCAGTTCTCATCAGCCACTATAAAACTAAGTTTTTTATGTTACTGATGCCCAACTTGTCTCAAGTTATTCTCCTTCTGAAAATCTGTGTTTATAGCTGAAGGGAATAAAGAGTGATTTGAAAGCAGATGATGTGATGCTGGGTACAGGTCTTGGAGCACATTTCCAGGTTAGCATTGTACACCACCGAGTAATGTACTCTGGACTGACTTCACAGATACTAACTTTTGGTTCTCCATATTTCTTTTCTAGACTTTCTGTATTTCCATAGATCTACAAAAGTCAAATATCGACTTTCATCAATTTCCCAATAGAATTCTTAGGAATGAATGATTAATTGAATATAAGTTAACCCAACCTAAACAACTCACTCACAGACAATTAAGTTAGTTAACAATTCGTCATTAACCTGTCCTTTTCTACTAATTGTATTCTTTTATCTTCCCTTGTTATTTTTCATCTTTTTAGTTCCCTCAATGTTAAAAAACAAAAAAAAAAGTTGAGTCCATCAGTCAAGCCAGAGAGCTGTCCTATCCATACTCCCTGCCCCCCAACACAATGTTCTGCCAAGTAGCATCTCAGAAATCATCTTCAGAACTTCTGTTTCCATCATTTATAACCTATTGTAAGCCACTGATACTTTCCTTTAGATTCGCTCCCTTTAAAAGTTTATGTAAATCTATATAAATGCCATTATTTGGAAAAGTAGAAATTAAGTATCACGTGGAAGATAATGGTAACAACACAAAGAAAGTGATTTCTGGTTACAAGTGATTGTTTTGGCTAAGGATCTGAGCTAAGACACATTGCTACTCCTGGATAAACAATTGCTAGTGGTTAAAGCAAATTATCACCACTAAAGTTAGCAGTAAAGTTCAAGAGTGAATCACATGTGGCCATTGGGGCAGGCCTATTGGTTGAGACTTTGTAACTCCTACCAGCTAGGAAACAGTAGCCAAGTCATCTTCACTGTGTCTTCTTTCTTCATTTATAAAATGGGAAGTTAAATGAAGTACCAGTTCAAGTGCTCTAATCTAGGTTTATGAAGTAAAAAGTATGGCCATATACTGGCACCATGCTAAAAGGGGTCATATGTGCTCAAGACTTTTAAGAACGGCCACTGGTGAAAGCTCCTGGAAACAGACACCCAGACCCTAGCTGTACAAGGACACGTCACAGGGAAGGGGAAGGGAGTTCTGAAAAGTAAAGTACAGGGAACACTCAGTCCACTCACACGACTACTCTAGCCCATCCCCTCACTTAATAACTTACTGAAGTTGTGCCTGATGCACACATAAATTCCCAAGTTGTAAGGATTTATAATGTAGTGATGCTGACAAGCTTCCTTTAAATTACTGTGTAACAGCAGACTGCAACTTGGGAGAAAGGAGAGGTAAAGCATGTCTGTGGACTCAGAAAAGTGTTCACAAGAGGAAGAACACCTCAGAAACAAGGATCAGAATTCATGAATGTTAAGGGCATGTAGAACAAACAGCATTGGAACCCTGGCAACAGCAGTGAGCTCCTAACAATGGTACACTGTTTACTAAGAGAAAACTCACTAAAGGTAAGTCCTTCAGCACTGAAACAGAGACCTTCTGCCACACCATGCCAGACTGCTGAACAAGTAAAGAACTAAGGACTAAGGAATCTGTAACGTTGGCCCTTCAGTGGGCTGAGGGCAGGTGTCTGGGTACAAAGAAAATGGAAGCAAGGTTTTAAGATGGACTGAAAAGTGAGTGAAAACCGTGACATTGATGGGACCCACTGGCAAGCAAGTACACACAGGAAGCACACAGGTGAATGGCCATGCAAGCCAACAGGTGCTTCTGACACTATGCTCTTCCATGGTACGCACTTGCAGCAGGGGGCTGAGCCTTCCTCTGATGCTCACATTCCTGAAATGAAAGAAGTATTTGTATATAACCTATGCCTATCTTCTTACAGATGTTCCATCATCCCTAAATTATTTGTTAAATCACAGTATAAATGCTATATAGTCTTACACTCTATTGTTTCTAGAATAATGATGTCCATGTTCTGCATAAACATCACCACAGCAGGCTTTGCCATATACACAGCAGTTAGTGGAATATACTGTTTTAGAATAGTAGAGAGGAAAGCTTCCTGGGAAAGCTAAAATAAAGAGAAAGGAATTTACCCACCTCAAGCAGCTTCTGAGGGTAACGGCTAGAAGACAGCAGCAAGCAAACAAAGCAGAAGCAGCAGACCAGAAGGACTCATGGCTTAGGAAATGGACTCCTAGGGTTAGGAAAATTTCCAATTGTTTCTTGTACACAGTCTATTTTTCTAATTGCTGCCCAATGATTTAGATAAACAATATTTACCTATAAAATTCACAGTTTCTAAATCTATTCTTGTAGCCTGAAAATCTGTTATCTGTCCTTCTATTCTTAATCCCAAATGGTTTACTGCTGTCTGAGTCTACCACTTGAGTGCTCTTTCAGAGAATTAGAAAAATCAGATCACTTAATAGGAAAGAATGTAAACTTGAAACTAGAGATTTTACAGTAAAGCCTCCCCCTCCTGCCAAAACATATCAATTCATATCATCATTCCTACTTTTTCAAGGAAGAAAAAAAAAAATCATACAAACAACAAACAAAACCAATAAAACCACATGAAGAAGTTAAGTTATTTATGCAAAGTCTGGATGTCTAACTAATGTTAGATATTAAACTGTTACATCCTGAGTCCAAGTTTACCATTCATAATTATTTTTAAAAGATAAGCATCATGTATAGCAATAAATGTTCATTTGGTGACTGACTGCCTTATTATGTGAGCCCAGAAAGAACCTGAACTGTTCTATCCAATTCCACAAATACAATGAAACAGCAATACCCAGACACCAGAACTAGTTCCTGCCTTGAAACAGTCTTTCCTGATTAAATTAAACCCTTTAAAGCTACAGAGGCTGTAAGCTCCGCCCCCATCATCTTTCCACACATACAAGAAGCTAATCTCCTCAACATTCTCCTTCAACCAAATATCTGTATTATGCAGCAAAAGATTTATTTTTCAACTTTTCTACTGCAGTATGAATCTTTTCCATGTATTGAAACTCGGAATTCTTCTGAGTTCATCTAAATTTTATGAAAATTCCATTTCTTCATTTAAAATATAGAGTTAATAATATGTTTTATCTTTTTAAGACCCAAATTAAATTATACAAAAGCCATGTGTGTTGGGATGGAGGCGGGTTGTCTGCATGGCATGTGTCTATGTGTGCCACCACTGTCCCTGTAAAGATTCCTTTATCTAGAATGAGAGATTCGCAGTGCCAGTGTATATATGAGCAGAGAACAAAAAACTGTCACTCTAGTGCTGAGGTCAACAAACTATGGCCCAAGAGCCACAGCTTGCATTTTGGAATAAGGTTTTATTAACATGAGTTCACTTCTGTACTGTCTGTGCCTGCTCACCACTACAAGGGCAGGTAAGATTACACTAACAGCATAGAGAAAGCATGAGCTAGAGAGCACAGTGATAGAGAGGTACAAAATTATCATAATGAAACCCACTATTTTGTACACTAAATAAAAATTATTCTTGAGGATAGTAGTTTACCGGTATGATCAGAATGATTTATCTTGCATATTAAGAAAGAGAATTCTAAGAGGTAAGCAGGGTGTGGTGGCAACATGCCGGCAATCCCAGCACACGAAGGGAAGGTCAAATTCTACTGAAATCTGGCTATATAGTGAGAGTATAACACAAAACAAAGCAAGAATACACAACAAACTAGCCACAAAGCCAAAATATTTACTGCCCTACCCTTTATAGGAAAGGTGGCTGAACTCTACACTTAATGGGAAATATGGTACTTGTCCTCCCAGTATACCAACAGTCTGCTTCCCTGATAGGCAATTCTCCTACTATGCCCACCCCTAAACTTTCAACACCTGCCAGCAGCAGAGAGACAGGATTTAACGCAGCCTTAGTTTTCTGAACTTCCAAGCATACACAATAAAAACACTGTGTTATCTTAACTTATTCTTGTTAGGTAAGAAAAATGAGTCATAAGTAGGATGATACTCTCTGACTCATTTCAATAATTGTTTCCTAATATGTCTGTCTGCATGTGTCTAGGGAGTCCTAAGATGTGAACAACATGCATTTGTGTGTTTTCAAGGCACATTAACTATTGTTGCAGTGCAGGCCAACAAATGGCGAAGCCAATGCAAGTTTAGGGTGGGTATTTGCTTTTACTTAGAATTAAAGATTGCTACATCCCCAGTGGAGAACAGTATAATACCTGCTTGACATCTTTGCTTTGATTATTTTCAGATTTAGCTTTTTAAAGTCATCTCGAAATTATGCCTAACAGCTGGTCTATACAAATACATTTTGTTTGTTTGTATGTGACTTTTTTGTTGTTCCTGTAGTTGTTAAAGATGTGACCTCCCTGTGTCCCCCAACTTGTGATTCTCCTGCCTCACTCTGTGAGCACCTGAAAACAGGATTTCAAATCCTCCTTTCCAAGACACCCGAGCTCAGCTGTCGATGATCAGCACACCATTTCCTTCCTTTCCTTCCTTTGGCTGTGGGTAATTCCAACACCGTTTCTTCTCTGCCCACTCAGTGCACTTACGGGCTGGGGAGGCATTACTTACGGTAAAATAGCAACTGCAGAGAGAGGCTATTTCCTAGCTATTATTCCCAGTTTCTCCGTGATAAATCACTATCACAGAGAGGCAAAATCCATGGAATGTCATTAAACTCAGAACAAGGGAAAGAAAACAGTGATCCACACCAGCTGAGCAGTGTTAGTGCTGGTATTATTACATTTGAGTAAATTACGGCTCTAGTTTTAAACCGATTTGAGGGTCTCTCTATACACACAGGCAAAAAGTTAAACTATACTCAAAATGATACTCTAATTTTATAAATTTCTTCATCTTAAAGAATTCAAGCCAATTATATATTCCTGAAATATACTGCTACATTCCTCCAGGCTCTGAAATTTCATTTAAGAAATGTAATAAAAGCAAGTAAGTTCCAAGTACTAGGGCCAGTTTCTGTACTCACTCCTTGAAACAGTTTTCTTCCAAAGTAATGAGACTAATAATGTACAAGTCTCTGTATATTAAGGCTCATCCAAAAAGTAAACAGTAAATAAATCTAACACTCGCTTGGAGGAGGTGTCATCAAAAACCCAATTTATAGATAAACAAATAAAGAAGCTTTGAACCTCACTAAACACACAGCAGAAATATACCACACCTACAAAACAGGTACATCACACCCACAGAAACAAATAAAAAAAAAAAAAAGACACTATGCTACACAAATCATCTTCCCAAACTAAATTCCAAAACAATTTTTTGGAATTTGGAATGTGGTTTTACATTAGAAGCTGGTCCCAGGGCAGCCTGCGAGGGCTCAAGGAGGCTTCTTATCACCAGCACTCAGGAGTGATGACACAGGGCTAGTGAGAAGCTTAATGTCCCCATAGAGCACAGCACACTTCCAAACATACTGAAGTTAGAGTTTCAGAGAATCCAACACAGCCCTTCCTTTGATGCCACATCTTTGTTCAGGAGAAGTAACAAAGGTTTAGCAAGAATGAATGCCTGCCTAAGGACTGCCAGAATGCACGTGAAGCACAGAAAAGGTGGCTTATTCTGCATCTTCTTGTGTGGTATGTGTATCTGTACCAGACATGATTAGCTCTCTTTAGCTAATAAAGAACATATAAAAGAAAGGAAACCCTTGCTCTTCACTAGGTAGGCAAATGCTATAGTTAATGTCAACCGATACCTTGAGATCCACAATTACCTTCCTTCTGAGCATGCATGTGGAGAATTTTCTTGATAAGGATAGTTGTTGATTCAGAAAAACCTGTCCACTGTGGGTTGCACTATTTCCTAGACTAAGATCTTGGACTTTTTTTTTTTTTTTAAAGAAGAAAACTAATTAAAAATAAGTATTCATTGCTGTCTGCTTTCTTACTATGGATAGAATATGACCAGCTATATCCTATTTCATATGACTTCTCTGTATGATGGCCTCTAACTCTGAACTGTGAGAAACACACACACACAAACACACACACCATCACCCATTTCCCTTCTAAGTTGCTTCTATCAGGATATTTATCAGAGCAACAGAAAAGTAGCTGAGACAGAAAATTTTCACCAGGAGTGGAACTGGAGCTGTAATAACCTTATAGAATTCGGAATTGGTTTATAGTACAAATATGAAAGACTTTAGGATTTTGGAACAGACAAGCTCTTGGAAGTTGTAAACAGAGCTTACTGGGTTTTCTGATGGATGCCTGGAAGACAAAACATGCTGAGAGAAATGTGGACAGTGGAGGCCTGGTTTGTGAGCTCTCAGAGGACAACAGGGGCTCTAAGGAGTTGTTTTACCTATGGACCCAGCTGCATTGTGCCTGTTTTTTGAAAACTTAGGTAAAGCTGAATTTAAAGGCAATGAGGTCATCTGTTTGGCAGAGGAATCTCAGAAGAACATGGTGGCTGATGATATAAAAGTAAATCTTATTATTGAATAGATCATTATCACTGAAGAAAAACCAACTGCACTGCATTGGGCAAAGGTCCATCATTCAGAGCTCCATCTTGTGAAGATACAAGTTTACTTGAAGAAAGAAAGTCTAAACTGAAAGGATTTCCTGCTCCTCAAAAGAAAGTGTCTCAGGAAGCATGCCCCCACAATCAGTACTCAGCTGTGGTCCAAGAGGACCAGGCTCCAGCCTATGATAGCAAAAGCATAGATGATCCAAAATTGATGGGACCATAAAGACTTGTTCCATGGTTTCAAAGAGCAGCTGAAACCAAGAAATGTATAGTTGGGCCAAAATCAATGCATGGAGGCCCTAGGAGGCCACTGCATGTAACTGTGAAGATGAAGTCTAAATTTCAAAGGAGATGCTAGGACTATGGAACATCTGCCAAGGAAAGCTATAGGCAGCCGGGCGGTGGTGGTGCACGCCTTTAATCCCAGCACTTGGAGGCAGAGGCAGGCGGATTTCTGAGTTCGAGGCCAGCCTGGTCTACCGAGCGAGTTCCAGGACAGCCCGGACTACACAGAGAAACCCTGTCTCGAAAAAAACAAAAAAAAAAAAAAAGAAAGCTATAGGCATGGAATAAAGAGGCCTATGAGATTTACAAACGGCATAGTTAGAAGGGTGAGGCTACCTAAGTCCTTGAAGCCTAGGCAATTTCATCATGAGCTACAAATGGCAGGCATGGAGATAGAGAATTTGGTGTTTGCCCTACTGAATACTGGTGTTGCTTTGGTCTAATTATTCCTTGATATGTTGCAATTCTACTATTTTGGATGGGAATGTGCACTATATGTTGGATGTTTACTATATATTTCTATTTTATATATGCTGAAACTTTTAAAGACCTTAAGAGTAAAGTATGATGTGAAGTTATTTGTTGGCCACCAAGGGTGGAGTTGGGATGGTTAGTTTATACCACATTGATGAAATGTAGAGTTATCTGGCTTCTGGGAATTCCTAGAGGGAATTACCTTGATTAGGTTAATTGACCTAGGAGCAAAACTTATCCCCCCATGATGGACTTTGACTTGTTAGCCAAAATATACCTGAGATAAGTTTCTCTGTGTAGCTCTGGCTGTCCTATAACTTGATGTACAGAATGAACTAGCCTTGAACTCTAGAGATCAAAGAGATCTGCCTTTGTCTTCCTCCTGAATGCTGAGATTAAAGGCACACAAACCCTTCCTTATTAAGCTGATTTTGTTAGGGCATTTATCACAGCAACAGAAGAATAACTAAAACATTAGGAGTTTGGACAGCTGAAGAAGTTAATGGCTCCAGGTAGATGTCAAGGTCCAATGTGAAACTGACACATTGTTAACAGTTAATAAGTAGGCCTGGGACAAACACAAAGACAAATGGTAGGTACCATGCAAAACTGTAATCCAAACTACCTGTGAGGTTGAAGCAAAAGGACCACAAACTCAAGGAAGGCCTAAGCTACAAAGTGAGTTCAAGGTCAGCCAAGGTACAAAGTGAGAAAGGGCTGAGGATGCAGAAATTCGGGGTTGCAGCAGTTGTCGGACAGGTACAAGGTCCTCGGTTCACTCCTGCAGTGCTGGGGTTGGAGTGGAAGGAAGAGCCAAGGCTCTTCTGAACATTCGAACAATAAACACGGAGCCACTCAATGAGGCCCCTCCCAAGTAAGGTCACTGACATCGCTGCTGTATATCTTTGGTGGTCCATTATCATGGACAGTCCACACTTAAATCTCAAACAGCAGAAGGAACTTCAATCTTAAAAATGGCTAATATCCCACTGGGGCACAACTCAACAACTAAGGTGAGTCAATATCCAGTCCAAACCCACACTGCTTGCTTTAACTAAGAGGTTTCAGTACCACATCTCTATTTCTCTTACTCTAAAAAACTAACTAATAATAATAATGATATAACATAAACAAATGCAAACTCCGACTTGAGCAGGATTCTTCTCGAGTTCACGATCCAAGTGAATTGATCGATTTTCAAGGACCAAATCACTCCCATGGTTCAGGCATGATTTAGATCCCAAGCTTGTTTTAGCTCTGCTAATGAACAACTACCCTATAATTAATAACAGGTCATCTACCAAAAAAGCAATTACTTTTAATTTTTAAAAGTACTGCTAGAAAATAATGAGGAAACATCTGTCTAAATAATGTTGCTTTGTCTTGTTGTCCCATTGTTGATTATGCTGAGAAACTGGCATGAGAACACTCAAGTCATTCCTACACAGAGCCTGAAAACGGCCAGCAAGTAAAACCAAACTAAAAGATCATTCAGAGTAGGACTCTGCAATGAACAAAATAATGTGCTCAAGCAAGAGAAAAGCACATACCTTTCAGACATCCAGAAGACCGGCAGAAGATGCATAGTAAGAATCTGATTAAGGGTCTAAGAACATCAGCAGAATCTTAAATGTTTGGGTTTGTTTGGTTTTTGTTGTTGTTTAGTTACAAAAATAGTATTTGTAAGAATAGCTATTTTCAAAGTTATATTGATGTTTTACTTGGTTTATATGTCAGAATATGTCAACAGTTAAGTAAATAACGGCTGTGTTTATAGACAGATTTATATGTCCAGACATACTTTTTTGTGTGGATAGAATAGTTAAGATTAGAAATAGACATGAATGATTCTATGTTTTATCATTAAATCCCAGTATTCTTAAATTTAAATACAGATAAATATAAATACTGGCATTTTCTGACCTCATTCTACGAAAACATCACAACTATGACTTTGACTATTTGTGGTCAGTGCAAGAATTTACAGTATATTTTTCTTTAAGCCTCTTTAAAAATAAAACAACAAAACATAAACAACTATGTGATACTAACTCAAGATTCTATGACAGATATTTTTACATGGGGTTCATGTGAAGAACTCTGAAGTTGATTTAAGCAGAAGTATTATATAGACACAGATGTGTGCTTCTGAAACAGGCATCACTTTGTGCAGGAAACACCAATTTCCAGTTTGCACTACCATCCCCTCCACCACCCCTCTCTCCCTT
Organism: Mastomys natalensis; assembly: GCA_021653895.1. Classification (NCBI taxonomy): domain Eukaryota; kingdom Metazoa; phylum Chordata; class Mammalia; order Rodentia; family Muridae; genus Mastomys; species Mastomys natalensis. The sequence continues at coordinate 944,886 of JAJTUV010000278.1, forward strand.
CTCCCTCTCCCTCCCATCTCTCTCTCTTTCTCTCTTCTCTCTCTCTCTCTCTCTCTCTCTCTCTCTCTCCCCACACACAACACACACACATCACACGTCCTCTCTTTTAGGGGATACAGAGCAAAGAAAGAATAGACCTGAAAAGCAGCCATGCCCAGCCATGTGAGTATCACGTATCCAGAGAGAGATCTAAGGCTGCAGCAAATTCAACTCGATCCCATTTCTTTAAGTTCCAACATTGAGAAGAAGTTGAACACCAGGGTAAACTGGTGTGCTTTTGATCTCCATTGGAACAAAAGTAAAATGACACACTCAAATGAAAAATCATTGATAATGGATGAAAGGTTGATTCTTTCTTTGAATTCTTTCTGTTTGGAGGAAGAGGATGAAAGGGCTTAAGAAGAAAAACAAATTCTCAAAACAACACAATACTTATGAGATGATAATGCCAAAAAGGGAGTAAGAAGAAGTGTGTGTCAGATGGAAGAAAGAATACAGTGACGTGGGGATTCTCACTTCTGAGCCAGTGGAAGGGGTGTATTATGCATCTAAGTAAGGCTAATTTCAAAAGGACCAGATGCAAAGCAGACCCAAGCTACTGACTGATAATCATGCATCAAGCTACACCCACGCTCTGAAATCCACTCCACATATCTATGTTCTACCTCTGGATGGAACTGAGGAGCTCCTCCAGCTGGTGCTTTCCATGTTAAAACTGAACTTAATTAAATGCCTTCCTTTACAAGTAACAGTGTTCTTGTTATACCTTCAAGATATTGATGTGAGTTTATTAGTTAGTATAACTTAGAACTTTTTTTTTTTTTTTTTTTTTTTTTGGTTTTTTGAGACAGGTTCTCTGTGAGCCGGCTGTCTGGAACTCACTCTGTAGACCAGGTGCTCGAACTCAGAATCGCCTGCTCTGCCTCCCAATGTGCTGGGTTAAAGCGTGCGCACACGCAGCCTTATAGAACTTTTAAAATAAATCTGTGCTTGATATTTTCACACAGAATCAACCTGTCAGAACTGGCTGCACTAAGAAGCCATCTTAACAGCCTTATTGTCATCTTTTAAAAAGATCATTTTAAATGATGTATATATGTGGGGTTTGTCTGAGTAAGGGTCTAAGAGCATCAGCAGATTAAATCTTTGGGGTTTTTCTGTGCAGGTGTTCTCAGAGGCTAGAAGAGAACTTCAGATCCCCTGGATATGAAGTTGCAAGTGGCCAAGAGCTGCCTGATGTGGTTATATTTGCTATGTGTAGGAAATGTATAGCTTTCCATAAAATTACTTTCAACAGTGCATTTGGGAGATAGATACATGTCTACACCATTGGGGCTGCTACTGTGGCTGTTAACTTGAATGGGTTTATGTGTACTGTCTGTGTTGAGTCGTTTTAATAAATTGTGCTCCTCAAAGTTCTCTGACATTGATATCTAATCAAAATATATGCCCTACAGCATACAGAGCAGCTCATATAGACACTGGGTAGAACCTCTAGTCAAGGATTTCTCAAATGGTAGCCCGCCACAATGCCCCCAGAACATTGAGCTTACTTGATAAAGGAGGCAGGCAAAACAAAGAGTCAGCAGCTACTTGGATCCTTACCTACTATTGGAAATGCTTGTTTGTTTTCTGATAACAAACCAAAAGTGACAGAAATCTCAAACTGTAAGGTGACTTTCCCATAGTTTTCCAAAGCTGGAGAGATATCCCACTATGATGTAGACCCCTCTTCCTTTCGGACCTCCATTAACTTTAATAGTTAGTGTAGTGTGGAATCTGTATGAAGTATGAGGAGGTCTTCAGATCAGGAGTGTCTCCTTGTTTGGAAGGCTGTGCTACTTTTCTTGCAAATTTTCCTTTCTTCTCACCTGCCATTTAACCAGCAACTCCACCAGAGTGAGCTTGCCCTTCTTAACCTATCAGATATGAGAAACCTTCCTTTATACCCTAAACCCTACATCCAACTAAATCTTGTTACTCAATGATCTGAAAAAGAACCCATACTCTCCCCTCTCCACACCTTCAATCCCAGCTTTCTCTCATTCAAAATGTCAAACATGTTTCAAATCCTGACATCTTCCCCCTTTTAAAATGCTAGATCAGACCTTCTCAAAGAACTAAGGCAGATTCTTTCTTCGTTCAAACCTGCTAAGCCTACATCTATAGCATGAATTACTCATTCAGCCCTTTAGCACTTCAAATGTTTTGACCTGTACCTACATCAATCTTCTGAACAAATATAAAACCCTGCATCACACCTGTCTGGTCAAAAGCAAGAGCATACTGCCTACTTGAACAGGGGGCAGATATACCAGTCACCTTCCTGCTGCTGTGACGAAGCAAGGATTGATTTTTAGCCCACAGTTTCAGAGTAGTCTGGTCTACTGTGGAATGGCAGGTAGGGTTGAGCAGTTCTGTCTGTGGCAGCAGGAATTAGATGGGTACTAACATAGCAGTGAGGCAGAAAGCAGAGTGGGGAAGAGGGAAGAGAATACGAATCCTACTTCCATCAGGCAGGCCCAGCAGCCTAAAAGCTCCATGGCCTCCAAAACTGCACCCAATTTGGGGTGATTGAACATTCAAACATGAGCCTATGGAAGGCCACTTTGAGACTTAAAGCATCATGGTGAAATCATCGTGGTGAGTCACTACCATAATCTTGACATAGAGTCTCAGGTCAGAACTAGGTCACACATGTGGCAGCCATGATTTTCAAAGGTTAAAACTTTTAGATTCTCAGTCCTCCTCATCAATAAAATGTAAAACTAATAATTGACTTTGGACCTTTTTTTTTTTGGACTTTGGACTTTTCAAAAGACCAAATGACAGTTCTTTGAAAACTCACCACAATGCAAATACACACAAGAGGGTACTTTTATCAGAATACTTTGCACAATGGTTATTGGTAAAGATTGACCAACTTACCTTGCTGTAATAGAAATGTGGCTTTACAAATAACTAAGGACTTTGTTACATAAACTCAGGAAGACAAAAGCACCAAAGAGGTTTAGTCATTGGTAATATCTGGTAGCTGTAAGGTCACTGTGCTGTTTCATTTTACTGGCTATCTACAGTGTTAATCCAAGTATTAAAATGAGATTTTAAAATGACTCTTTTGTAGCCTTCTGTAACTTCCAAGCAGTAATTTGTGTAAACTAACCATAAATTATCACTCACATGCCTAAATGCTGTTATACTTTCAATATAAATGTCATTACATGAAACAGCCTCTGAAAGGGAAGCTGTATCACTTCTTATGAGTCACTGTTAATGATGTATATGCTCACTGGTCAATGTAAGATGAGCTTGGAAATTTCATGTTCTGAAGGAATACTGTCAACGCTTCTATGTTCCCCCGCCATACACGCATACCAAACGCTATGCTTGTGTTATTTCTGAGAAGAAGAAACCCACTGTGCAGCAGCAGTTGAAACATAATGCAGCTTTACTCTGCATGAGGAAAGCAAGACAACAACCAGTTGTGAGTTAGAAATAGAACAAAATTTGGAGTTGCAAGTTGCAAGGCCAAGGGAGCTCAGGTAACATCAAAGGTCCTTACTGGTCAATAGCCAACTTTATCTCAGGTGCACTAAGGATACCACGGATAGATTTAACATATTAATTTTTAGTTTCAAAAGCGACACACAGAACTGTTGGTCAAGCAGAAGCCTGGCAATGACAGCAGCAAATCTATCAATCAATCCAACATGGCTGTGCTCTGCTAGCAGCCCCTGACACCAATTAGGAAAAGGCAATAGAGAACTGCTGTTACCAGGTTCCAGCTTTGCCAATTAGAGCACAGCCTGGGTGAGAGGGGCTGTGAACACTGGAACTCAGGGTCAGGAAAGAGAGGAGAAAAGCACCTAGAATAATGCAACATGAAAAGGAGGATTGTGGGAGGAACACGGAAAAGAAGTGAGTCAGTCTGCAATCAAACAATCCATCTTACTGTTCCCTGTCAAAGACATGCAGACACTAAGACAAAGCCAAAGAGAGGCAGCCATCTCTGCCCTAGACGGCTCTGCTCGCTGGCCTGAACAACTCCAGGACCTAGCACTATTACACGGCAGCTCTGGGGCTGCAGACTCTGACTGTTCCTTTTGGTCAGGATTCACAAGCTAAGCCAGCTCACACAGGGCCTTAACGTGAAAGGCAGACACATATCAAAGTGCCGCAAGCCCTGTACTTCAAATCAGCCTCATTATTTGCACATAAGCCTTCTGCTAAGTTTTCTCGTTTCTACATCCTACAAAATTTTAGGTACCTCCTTTCAATTCTTCCTACCTGAGCTCTTCTTCCAAATCATGACTCACAGTCCTGGCTTCATAAACTCCAAGGCCTTAAATACCCTTCTTTGCACTGTAGTCCCTTCATCTATAACCATTGTTGCTGTCTTCTGAATACTCCCCCCGCCCCCATTCCATTTATCTCATGCACCTTTGAGGGCTCTGGCTGATCCCTTCAGCAGTGTGCTAGCTGAAAGGCTAAAGGCCAAAGGAAGGCTGATAAAGAAGTTCTGGACTGTAGGAATCGCTTTCTGATGCAGAATCATCTGACCAGTCCTAAAAAGACTAAGTTATATAAAATCAGGCAAATATATCTAAAAAATTTTAAACTGTTAATTTTCTTTTTTTATTGGATATTTTCTTTATTTACATTTCAAATGTTATCCCCTTTCCTGCCCACCCCCCAAACTCCCTATTCCCCCCCCCCCCGCTCCCGTGCTTCTACGAGGATGTTCCCCCAACCACCCACCCACTCCCGTCTCCCTGCCCTCGAATTTCCCTACACTGGTGCATCAAGACTTCACAGGACCAAGGGCCTCTCCTCCCACTGATGCCTGACAAAGCCATCGTCTGCTACATATGAGCTGGAGCCATGGGTCCCCTCCATGTGTACTCTTAGGTTGGTGGTTTAGTCCCTGGGAGCTCTGAGGGGTCTGGTTGGTTGATATTGTTGTTCCTCCTATGGGGTTGCAAACCTCTTCAGCTCCTTCAGTCCTTTGTCTAACTCCTCCATTGGAGAGCCCATTGGGGACCTCGTGCTCAGTCCAATGGTTGGCTGCGAGCATCTGGCTATGTATTTGTCAGGCTCTGCCTGAGCCTCTCAGGAGACAGATATATAAGGCTCCTGTCAGTACGCACTTCTTGGTATCCACAATAGTGTCTGGATTTGGTGACTGTATATGGGATGGATCCCCAGGTGGGGCAGTCTTTGGATGGCCTTTCCTTCAGTCTCTGCTCCACACTTTGTCTCTGTATTTGCTCCCATGAGTATTTTGTTCTCTTATTAAGAAAGACTGAAGCACCCACACTTTGGTCTTCCTTCTTGAGCTTCATGAGGTCTGTGAATTTCTTGGGTGTTACAAGCATTTGGGCTAATATCCACTTATCAGTAAGTGCATACCATGTGTGTTCTTTTGTGACTGGGTTACCTCACTCAGTATGGTATTTTCTAGTTCCATCCATTTGCCTAAGAATTTCATGAAGTTTTTAATAGCTGAGAAATAATACTCCATTATTAAATTTACCACATTTTCTGTATCCATTCCTCTGTTGAAGGACATCTGGATTCTTTCCAGCTTCTGGCTATTATAAATAAGGCTGCTATGAACATAGTGAAGCATATGTCCTTGTTATATGTTGGAGCATCTTCTGGGTATATGCCCAGGAGTGCTATAGCTGGGTCCTCAGGTAATGCTATATCCAATTTTCTGAGAAACTGCCAGACTGATTTCCAGAGTGGTTGCACCATCTTGCAATCCCATCAATGGAGGAGTATTCTTCTTTCTCCACATCCTCACCAGAATCTACTGTCATCTGAGTTTTTGATCTTAGCCATTCTGATGGTGTGTGGTAGGATCTCAAGGTTGTTTTGATTTGCATTTCCCTGATGACTAAGGATGTTGAATATTCCATTAGGTGTTTCTCAGTTATTCAGTATTCCTAAGTTGAAATTTCTTTGTTTAGCTCTGTACCCATTTTTTAATAGGGTTATTTGATTCTCTGGAGTCTAACTTCTTGAGTTCTTTGGATATACTGGATATTAGCCCTCTATGGATGTAGGATTGGTAAAGATCTTTTCCAATCTTGTCACTACACTTATCAACTGAGCTACCTCTATGGCAACAAATTTTCCTGGTACCTGATCCTACCTCAGGAAGTAGGACTCTGACTTAACTGTGCTGCTGCAGTCAGTTCTGCCCAAGTGTTATCAGAAGTTTCACTTTGACTAGAACAGAGGATCCCAATCTTAGCTGCCTATAGGAACAGCCAGTGAAGCTGTATAAAATGCTACAGCTTAGGACCAAGCTTGCAGAGATGCTGACTTCACTAGCTGTGAGTGACCCTGAGGACAAAGATTCCTTTAAGAGCTGTCATCCACACCTGAGTCCAAAGGATGCTATTACAAACCCCATGCCTGTGCCATTTATATCACAGAAGATAATTCATTACTCACAGGGCCACAGCAAAGGTGAGGGAGGTAGTCAGGAAAGCAGTCCCCATAGGTCTGCACAGAAAAAAAAAAAAAAAAAAAAAGAAATTGTACCAGACCCTGGGGACAGGCATACGGGAATGGCCTCACAAGCAGCATTCCAGAATGATACTGGGGGATAGCCAATGTTAGGCTGTTGTGGCTGTTCTTGGTAGAGAAGGGAGCTGCCTAATGGGCAGGACAGGACAGCTGCCCCTGTGTGGACTCCTCAGGTACAGAGAGTAATATTGGCACCTGATAATCTCTACCTGGAAGATTAAAGATCTGCCCAAATGTCACTTGCCTGGGAGTGAGGCACTGTGAGTCTACTAGCTTTCTAGTACCACAATGAAACACCACAGCCAATTACCTTAAGAGAAAAAGCTTCTACACTGCCTCATGGATTTGGAGCTTCTAGTCAAAGGATCAAGTGGTCTCATGGTTTGGACCTCCAATGAGGCAGCAAACTGTAGTGAGTACAGTGGAGCAAAAGCCAGGAAGGAAAATACAGGAATGGGAAGAGGAAGAGAACAGGGCTCCCAGTCTCACTATGGGCACAGTTCAAGTGACCTGACTTCATCCTACAGGACCGTCTTCTGACATAAGACTATTTTTACACACATGGACCTTTGTGGACACTATCCACAACCAAATCCAAATAATATCCATCTTGTTGTTGTTGTTTTGTTTTTTGGTAGTCCAGCTTGAGAATCACTTCTCCAGATGAGTTTGGGTTGTCCGTCACTAGTATGAAAACGGGGAAAAGAGATTTTGGGATTTGGGAGGAGCATTTGAGATTTTCAAATAAGGAATGCTCAACCAGTTTAAAAAAAAAATCTACAGAAATATTCCAAAATCCAAAATTCTTAACATCTGAAGTAGTTCTGGTCCCCAGCTTTTCAAGTAAGATATAGTTCATCTGTACTTCAAACTCTTAATTTCATATAAGGTCTCATAAGAACTGTGTTCAGATGCATATTCTGTTTTAATAGGTCCAACCTGAGCTGAAGAGATTATTTCTAATAAGCAAGCAGGTGATGATACTTCCTCTGCTATATCTCTGCTCTGTGAAACATCTTGGTCTTGAGTATACAGCTTTTAAACATATAAATCCTTTCACAGCCCTGGAATCTCTGTAGAGGACCTGGTGTGGTAGAGTTAACAATCCATGGGATGGGGTGTGAATAAGAGGAGAAAAAACAGTCCACAACTTTGTCACCATATCCAATAAATATCTTCATATATCTCCATATTCTAATGCTTAGTGCCTATCCATATATCTATTTTCTTTCTTGTCTATCTTTTCCAGTAGACTATATGGTAAAATAGAACAGCAACCTGTGTGTCTCATTCGCCTTGGTAATCCTGGAGCCTGAAAGACCCAGCACAGAAGGCACTCAACATGCCTCTGCTCACTTGTGAATGAAATAGGTGACAGAGACACTTCAAACTGAGATACTATTAGGTCATCTGGACTTTGCTATCAGCTTATTCTAGATAAAGACAAGTAGTAAAATATTTTCATGGCTTGTAACAAGATGAAACGATTCTGCATCTTTATTGTTAGCTAAGGTGTATTTTTGTACTATGACCAGGAACATAAGAGACAAAACAGAAAAGAGAAAACTAGAAAGAGACCATTTTTTCTACAGTTCTTATAACAAACCTCCCTGACACAGAAGAGCTTCAGAGAGGGAACTTCTGGGAAAGCAAGTTCTGAGGACAGCCATGTCATTGACTCCCACAGACCCCCCCACCCCAAAGAACTATGATGAAATGGCAAAGGAGAAAGTCTCACAGCCTTGGGGAAAACATTAATCCAACCTCAGAATCCAATTGCTTACAATGCCTGCGGGCAGAACTAACAAAATTAGAAAAGCATGTGCCTGAGGCTTGAATGGGCAGAGTGGAACACAGACTTCACTGGCCAGTGTGAGCCTCACTAGACAGCACTGGTTTGCGGTGATTTTTCAAACTGCTGGTTAACTACTAGTGGATTATTATTGCAGCTTACAAATAATACTGGTATAATGAAATAGAAAAAATACAAGAGAAAACACAGGAGGACAGAAAATAATGAATTGCAAGTAGAAGGATTTCCTATGAAGAATTAATGAGTTTTGTGTACTAGGTGATGGTATAAATATATTATTGTGAATCAGAACATAAGCAAAACTTTGTTGACTACTAAATTCCAGACTTCATTCAGATATAGAAAAAAACTATTCAAAAGAAAATACAGAAGCTTAAAAAACTTTCATTATTATGCTAAAATAAACAAAGTCATTAAAACATAAACTTCTTAATAAAAATGTGTCTGCAGCATAACACATTAATGTGTAACATTCACAATTATACTAAGTCATATTTAGTAAGGAAACAGCATGGCATAACAACCCAGAAGAACAGTCTGGAGCCAAACTGACCAGTTACTGTGAATGAACTGCTCAGCCACTCTACCTCTTAGTCATTCCCAATGCAGGTACCATAAAATGACAAACTCATGCAGTACCATAAAGTGACAAGCCCATGCAGGAACAATGGTAAAAATATTTCTTTGTATACTGTGTGGCATGCATTAACCCTAATAAACACTCACTGATATTATTCCTTTAGATGAAGGTCAGAGCTGCTCATTTTCCATTAATGCTGCTGCTTGGCTAGTGAGGTTACATGCTAATAAACCCTTCATGAGTTGAAAATGAGCCCACTCAACACACTAGTATACTTAACAGTCCATGAGTCACTGCCCCTCCTCGTCACTGGGGCTGAGTCTAGGCTGTAGCTCATTGTCCTTAGCACATATGCTAAGAGTATCAGATCTCTGGCCTGGAAAAGTTCAAAACTCACTATTGAAAGTGCATTTCCTACTGAATGCATGCATACAATTTTCCCACCATGACAGAGCAGTGTAAGTTCAGGACCAGACATATTTTAGAGCAAGGGTGTGGCTGATACGTGAGTAACAGCCTAGGAAGCCATCTGACTCTGGAGAGTCAATTTGAAATAAAAGGTTGACCAGCGAGAAAGGGCAGGATAGGAGAGAGGTATACTCACAGAAATGTCACAAAGTTAAGACACAGCAAGGAAGGAGCACGAGGGTCAATAAAGGCACAAATTAAATTTTCACACCAGCACACCTGAGTCTCAGCCTACAGTTTGCTCTTCTCCTACACCGCCTTTTCAATTTGTTCATGAAAGTATGTGGGACCTTAAGCTTGCCCTATTTTCCTAATCTCATTCAAACTGTGAGAAACCACATGCTGTGTTCTTAAGAACCAATTATTAATTAGAAGCCCCAGAAAGCTGGACGGCTCTCATTATTATTAAATCCAATATCAAAAAAGGATGTGGATAATTACTATATTTGCTTCCCCAACTGGTTCTGATAACGCATGCTGAAGTTATCTTGACACCAGTGTCACCACTGCTAGAAGTGCTCAATTTACTGGCACCTCATCAATGGCTGCTCAAAACTCCTACTGCTTGCTGCTAAACTAACAGTTTATATTAGCTAAACACAGTTTGGTAGCCATTGTCAAGAAAACTGGAGTTGCTCAGGCATGACAGAGTTACTGATGTTATTTGTTTGGAAGCCTCTGATTTAGTGAATCACTTGCAATTGTTAAGCAAGTAATTAAACTATAAAGCCAAGACCTGTGATTTTCGGGCTTTTCAAAGCAATAATCATCAAAATTCCAAGTGCCATTTAACTGATTCCCTTCTAAAGGCACTGGCAGCATTCATGCTGTTGTCATTATTCCAGCTGTATAGTTTACAAGAACAAGACTGTGGCCTGTACAGAAATTATGCACCACTTAACTACCTCACTAAACACAAGGGGCTTAAAGGGAAAACATAAAAAGCAGTTAACAAGAACTAGACATGGATTTGCTCACATATGGCTACCTAAGGTTTAACAACTCAAAAAGTCCTATTTTTAGGACAGAAATCCTAAAATAACTAGACTATTGTTCCTCTAACCTTTTCCAAACATAAGAATGCATTATGAGAATTTCACAATTCCCCTAAGTGCCTTTAAAATTACAAGCAATTTAAACCTATGATTCATGTACCACACTAACTACATGCATTTTTTAACTTCAAATCTCAATTATATCTTAATAATATGGGGGTAGGATAAAAATGCCTTAAATAAACTGTATTTCAAAGGCTCCTGGTAAAGTAATAATACTTAGATGTATTTTTTTTTAATTGGCCTGCATTACAAATGTATCCCTGATTGTCATGACCTGTCGTTCCACACCAACTGAAATACCATGCAACAGTGCCTACTTCAAGCTACTGACAGAAGCTTTTAAAAAGATTTATGCTTATTTGTGTTTGGCAATTAGTTGTGTTAGTTAATATAACCCAACATTAGAAATGGAAATTTACTCACTATACAAACCAGCTGTAGTAATTAGTGAGAACATTGTTACTGATTGATATTTAATATGGCGGCTGGTATTGCTGTACTATGGGGCATAAAAGGACCGACTGATCATTCATTTGCCCACGTGCACTGCATTCTCAAAGAACTTTATTTCTGCGGTGTTTCATGTAGAAGAATACTGCCAATTCACTAAAGTTTGGATTATATAAAAACATATTAATGGTTCTATAAAATATCAGGAATAAAAAAATCCCAAAAAAAGGCTTTGACAGGTTAAGAAAATGTGTATTTCAGAGAATAGTCAAACACAGCTATTGTTTTATCATGCCAGTTGTTATTATCAAATACTTGTATCTTTTACATGAGACCCTTCCTCTTCCTGTATCTGGCGCATACATATGCATCTACATCATATGCTTTCCCATGTATATCATCATCATCTAGCATCATGTTTCCTGTAAGGTATATATGCTAGATGCTAACCATTCTCCACTTGTCACCTGGACATCTTCAGGCTCAGAGAAGGCTCATGGGTTGCTCAAGACTTCAAACTAGTAAAGCCAAGACTCACACCCCAGTTTCTAGATTTCCGAGTCCTTTTTCTTCTGTATTACATGTACGACTTAATATACCCGTGTCCAGAGTTGGGGAAGGTTAGAGTAATGCAAGGCAGACAGAAATCAGGCTGTGGATGGAGCTCAGCTGGTAGAATGCTTGCACAGCATACTTGAAGCCCTGGATTCAATCACCAACATTGCATAAAGTGGTTCTTGTAGTACAAGCCAGTGACCCAGCAATTCAGAGGTAAAGGCAAAAGGAGTAGAGATTAAAGGTCACATGATATCCTTTCTTAAAAATAGAAGAGAGAGTTCACAACTTGGAAATGGCCATTTTTTTGAAGTTATTCAGAAATAATAGTGCAGTCCCAAGCCAGCTTAGCAAGTTCTAATTTACCTGACTACATAGCTGAACTACTTACTACCTCAGTAGTCCTAACTACACTAACTATTCTCTATAATACTATCACTGGAGAAATAAAACCTGAAAGGAAACCCAGAGTGCAAGAAAGCAAAGTCAGGAACTTGGGAATAGCTCTTCCAAAATCATGACAAATAGGGAGAAATATTTGAGACACTCGGGAACAGATAAGTATACGGGTATCCCTACTCACACGAATCACCACCATCATTTCTTTTATGATTCAAATGATTAATCCAAACTTCTTTTCCCAAGAGCCTACCAACTTAGACAGTCCCCACAGACATACTCTCTTTTGAGTAAAACTATTAAACAATCAGGTCCATAAATGTACCAGAGAGAAAATTAACCTCCTCTAAGGAGCTAGTACTCTAAAAGGTTGAATGATAGAAAGCAAAACCAAAATCCATCTGTCACTCCCATTAGCAATATTAGTGCTAATGAGAAAGTACATGAACAGGAACACACACCTCTTAACTCAAATGTGTTACAAAGACCAGATTAGTCACAGCTACTCAGGGCTGAGAGACGAATGCTCAGTGCTTCTGCAGCACGATCCCAGCTACTTAATTACAGGTTTCAAGCCATTTAACACCTCTCAGCACACAGAAATGAGACATGTGTGCACGTGTTTTAAACAGTTCAAGATTTAGGTATAATTCAATTATCTGGCATCCCTTGGAAAGGCAGTGCTCCATTTAAGTACATATTCTATATAACTGAGGCCCGCCCTTCATGCACCCTAAATCCCTGATTAAATCTGTAGCCATCTGTAAGGGAAGTCCTTCCTCAGAGAACAAGCTGAGTGCTGGAGTGTTGAATGTTTGGGCTTTGTTTTTTCAGAGAAACCAAGGCCATCACTAGAAGAGCTGTCAACACAGTCTGTAGCACTCTGTGTTTTTTGTTTGTCTCTCTCCCTTCTGGGTCAGACATTAGCTGTCATTTTCTCCATGTGGCAGCATCTACCTCAGACTGCACTACTCACTTCAGGATAAGAGTTTGGTGCATGGAAAAATAAGAGATCTTGTTATGTACATGTGTGTATGTATATATGTATGTATGCATGCATGCATGTACATAAATAGTGTGCATATATAAATATTTTACATACAGATATCAATAGGACTAAGCATGAGGGCATAAAATGAAAAGCAAGTGCTTTATTGAATGGACTTCATTTTTATTCAGAAGCAGTCCAGAAGAAATATTGTTCCAACCACCCTGTCAGTTTGTATTTCCAAAAGAATTGAAAGCAAGAGTCTTAGACCCAGGGCAGGACCCTGCATCCAAGATTCTAGTTCTACAATAGGCAAAGAAACCACCTTCCTAATGGCCAATGCCCTATCAAAACACTTCAAAGCAGGCACTTCTGTGCCTTGCTCTGGGCATGAATATATATGTTCTTTATACATTGCTACAGTTCTACCTCTTACGTGTTAGATTCTGTGTGTTCAATGTAACAAAGAGGATATAACGGTCATAGCTCCTTAAATTCTGTCCTTCAATATGCTACTGTATCTTAGCTAAGAATTAGCTAAGGTAAGTACACAAGGACATTTCTTGGAGTTACATCATCCTTGAAGACTGCACATAGAACAAGGCACTTGTTTCTTGAACTTCCGGCTTAGAGCTTTAGTCATTGCCTCAGCATCCATACCTGCGTTGGATTCCCAAGGCATCTTCAAGCTGGTGGAGACTGTCCAGCTCATCAGTATAACCACACTTCACAAGCCATTCCTGACCTCTTCAAAATATCCCCACTAAGACCATCAACCACTCAGAGGAACAGCCACTCCAAGCTCAGATTTGCAAGGGTCTGCTCTGCTGCACATACGTGTAACTTGAGAACCGGCTCTCTCACCACAAACTTTATTGGCTTTATACTCTTCTTGGCAAACTATGCCTCTGAAACCCAACCACAGCAATGAGCCCTCCCACTTGTTGGTAATAGGGGGTTCCTCACAAGGCTAGAGACACCAAGGATTAGAGGCACAGAACTGCTTACATTCCACCTGCCCTGCTGCTTCTCCAATTGTTCTCTAGGGAAGTCTGGGGCAGTTAGATGACCTATAAAGATAGGAGCCTAGTCAGGGTATGCCACGTACAGGACAAGTGATTGTGAACAAGACCTCTGAGATCTGCTCAGTCCTCTCACTACTGGGGTGGAGATGAGGGACCTCAGGGGCTGAGGGGTATCTCAGTGGTAGGGCACTTGCCTGGCATATGTGAAGGTCGCAGTTTGACCCACACCACCACCTCCAGGGGAAGAGAGGACAGGATATTGACAGATCTCTTGTGAATCCTCAGAGCAACTCCTTGAAGCATCTAAGTTTGATTTGAAAGGCAAGGAATGTGAGCGCACAAAGGCTGAACTGTTATCCAAGGAATCGAGTTAGTAGTCAAATTAAGGAAGAAGACATTCTGGTCTGTGGTTCCTGGATGGTCTTCTGTATGTTCCTAGGAGGACTCCAGTCCTATAGTCACTTACTAGAAATTTCAAGGCCTAATATAATATTTCTCTGATGAAGGAGTAGAAAGTAATGCAGGGAACAGAAAGTAGAATGCTATTGCATATATTAAAAAAAAAAAAAACAAAAACAAAAAAACAGGTCTACGGAAACTAGTTTATCATCCTTGATACCCTTGATACAGACAGGAACCAGGAGTGCTATAAATTATTTATGATGTGTAACAGTCTAATGGAGTATAAAACAGATTCCTTTTTTCACAGTTAGTAAAAGTTGTAGGATTCTTAATGTTGTCATATCCAGATGGAGCATGTATCCTACCCATCCTGACTTTTGACAGAAGCATCAATTTTCTAAATTGTTCTCTAACAACTCTAAGTTAAGGAAGAAAGAAAATTACCCACAGTGTTAATAATTGCAATTCTCTGAAGACTTTAAAGAAACCACTGTAATTTTACATTATTGAATCCTGTGGCTTTCTATAGTAGAAGAATTTTCAGACAGTTTCTCCTCTTTCTTTATTAAAACAGGATATCTCCATGCAAACACTAAAAAATTGCAAATGGACCAGTAGAGGCAAGGAGGAGCTGTACAGTGAGTGGCACACAGGGAGAGAAACTGCTGCCACACATGTCCTCTCAACAGCAAACCACAAGACCAGGAAGAGATGGATAATGGACTGTGCAGATAAAGAAACCACAGCTCCATGCTATCTATGTATGGCCTACAAGGAGACATCTGATTAGCTCAAGAACTCTGCTTTACAATAATAAAGGAGTGAACTACAAAGCAAGGGAAAGGGACTCCAGCAAACAATGCCCAGCCCCAGGGAAAAGGAAGAGGGGGATAATCATGAACACATCCTATAAAGAATAACCACCAGTATATCTAAATACTAGGAGATCAAAACCTTCAACTTATATATACACTCCAGGCACTGCCGAAAGGTTCTCAAAATCTAAGAAGAAAACCAAGTGGCGAGTATTAAAATGATCAACCAAGAGAGAATAATGTTCACTTTGAATAGAAAAATCATACTGGTAAGATAATTCTGTCTGGAGAACTGCCTTGACAAATATTTTTAAACCTGTGAGTCTGTAATAAACAACAGTGGAATAGTGGTCAAAGAGCTGGCAACTGTGACAATTCAACAGAATTTTAAAATCAGAAACTACCTTTAGTTTACATTAAGTCTATGTATTAAATAAAATGATCAAGACAAATATAAGAAGAATGGATAA
Organism: Mastomys natalensis; assembly: GCA_021653895.1. NCBI lineage: Eukaryota > Metazoa > Chordata > Mammalia > Rodentia > Muridae > Mastomys > Mastomys natalensis. The sequence goes on from JAJTUV010000278.1 coordinate 960,446, forward strand.
ATTATTTATTTAAAAACTGATGCTGGCAAAACTTTGTACAAATGTCTGGAGAGACACCATATGCTAAAATAAAGACAGGAAGAAGTAAAAATCAAACTGTTAAAACTCTGAAAATATGGGGCTAGAGAGGGCTTCGCAGGTAGTTAATAGCTCTGGCTTCTCTTCTGAGAACCCAGGTTCCACGTCCAGCACTCACCTGGGGCTCAACAATCATCGACAACTCCAGTGTGGGAGATACAAAACCCTCTTCTGACATCCAAGGGCACTGTACAAATGTGTTGAACTATACATGCAGATAAACCATCCATACTCATAAAATAAATTAACTAAATTTTAATCTGCAAATAAAACAATATCAAATAAACCTTAATTATAAACAAACCCTTCCAAACATATAAAAACAATAAAAGCAAAAATGTGGCCCATTTGACATCTATCAAGTCAAACTCATAAAGGTGAAGAGTAGGTGGATAATAAAAAAAATATTTAAAAACAAAAAAGTAGGGCAGGGCATGGTCATGCACACCTTTAATGCCAGCACTTGGGAGGCAGAGGCAGGTAGATCTCTGTAAGTTCAAAGCCAGCCTGGCTACAAGCAAGTTGCAGGACAGCCAGAGCTGTTACACAGAGAAAGCCTGTCTCATAATAAACCAACCAACCAACTAACCACTAAATAAGTGATAGGAGATAGATAGATGATTGATTGATAGATAGATAGATAGATAGATAGATAGTAGATGAATAAAGAGAAAAACTTAAGAATAAGCAATTCAAGTTATCAGAATGTGATGCTTGTCTCTGATAACAACCACAAATGAAAGGAGGGCAAGGAACTGGGCGTACTCTCACACTGCTAACAGGATTATAAACTGATAGAAACTTTTTGTATATACAAATATGCAAATATGCATTTATACATTTGCCTGTATGAATAATAATGGTATCAAATATATTCTTTTACCTAATAATTTTACTGGTCAAAGGAATTATTTTCTTTGGCATTTTAATAAATTTTAAATAAAAAAACTATCAGAACATTCCAAAAGAGGAAAAAGTAGTCAAACATCCAACATACACACATTTAAAATGTCATAATAGAATAATATGGAAAGATATTCACAATATACTACTACAATAAAAAACTTTAAAGTACTTTTGAGATTAGAACATGAGGCTAAATTATTTATACCTCTTCCATTCTATCCATCTAATTTCTAAAAATACACATATATAAAACATATGTTCATATATATACATATACAAACATATTACACAAGCATAAACATACATAATATACATGTTGAAAACAAATCATACATAGAAAATATAAAGCACACTTGCTACAAGTTATAGGATTTATGCCTGAGTTTTTTCTATAACAAACATTTATTTTAATTGTATCTAAATATAAACATCAATTATTTTTCACGATTGTTTCTGTAGAATGTTATTCTAGAATTTTTTACTCTAAGGTTCCCTTGCTCCACTCCTTGTAACCACATTTTAAAAACTGCGCTGATTTTAAAGCCAGGTACTGCAGCAGAAATGTTCTTGCTTTGTAGTTCTGCCATGGTCCCCTCTTTCTCCTGCTTTGTCATCTTCTTGCCAAGCTTCCCCTGTGAGATTTCATCTCAGCTCCTGGCACCTGTTAGCATCTCTAGAGCAAAACAAGCAATGCACTGCAATGCACTGCTCTGATGGACAGATCATCACAGCCTCTTGACTTGTCAGCTTTCTAAACTGTCCTCAAAAGGCTCATTTTAAGCTCACACTGCCTAACACTAAAATGACTATGTACCTGCAAAATGTAAAATATTCTTTAAAACTACTTTTCAAAAAGATGTATTACAAAAATTGGAGGTGGGATAAATGAATTTAAATTCAATACAACTGACTGAATTTCCTCTCTCTCCCCTCTTTCCCCTTCTCTCTCTCCCTTTCTCTCTCTCTCTCTCTCTCTCTCTCTCTCTCTCTCTCTCTCTCCACACACACACACACACACACACACCCCAACTACCCAAAATAAACTCCTGCTACCTACTAAAAATTAAAATAATTTTGTTATGATCAAATAATTCCAACATTCCAACTTCTTTAAACATAATAATCAGGAAACAGAACAATGGGAGAGAACAAAAAGGGAGAATTACAGGAAAACTCAAGAGCAAGCCAGTGCTCTGAGGAGCAAGGAGTCACTGTACAGTACTCACTTAAGGCCACCAAGGTTTTAGAAGGAGGGAGGGAGGGCTAAGAGGAGAAGGGAGGGAGGACAGGCAGCAAGCAAAACCCAATTTATCTTAGAAAAAAGAAACGTCACTCAGGTAAATATTCAAACTCAGCTACAAGACAGGCTCCTAGAGCCAGACATATAAACTGCACATAATACGTTCTGAATCAACTTTGGAGAGAAGAGAAAAACCCACAAAACTGGCATAATGTGCTTTCTTCCACTTCCCATGAGATTATTCAAATAATCTACATAAATATCAGTTAGCAATTATGCTGTGAAGACTAAAAATTCTATAAAGGACAATCTTCAGCGAACGGATTTACATAGGTCAGATAAACATTTTTACTAAAGTTGATAAACAGAACCATCTGTATGCAATACTGTCCAAACATCCATTTAATAATTATAAGCTGGATAAAAACTAGACACCTTATTATTACATCAAATACAACAAAAGTATGTGATGATTACTATACTTAGCCTTGATAAGATTCACTCAGTTAACCACTGGGGAATAATTCAATATTTTCAAAAATCTTTAGCTAGCCATTATACATTTTGAAGGCAATAGAGAAATTTGTGATTATTTCAACACCTTTGTAACATATCTGAATTGAGAAAATATGTACCAATATGCTGGCACATAAGAGGTTCTCAACAAACAGTAATTAAATAAGATGAACTGATTTTTGATTAGTTGGGCTGGAACCTCCTTCAAGCTAGTTCTGTGACCTCTGAATAAAAGGCTAATCTGGTTGGAAGTGGCTTGCTTTTCATATGGGACTGAATTTAACTGGAAATAGCAAACACTGAATGTTAGTGTGAGAAAATTCCTACCCAAATGATTACCCTTGATATGCCTATTTTATTAAATGCAAAGGCAGAGTAAAAGTGTATCAAACTGAGTTCCATGGTGACAGGACTCTTGATATGCAAACCTGACTGTATTCTTGAAGAAAATGTTCTTGACAGTATTTTATCCCAATGACTAGGGAAGTAAAGAAAGGAGTAACCTATAATGTATTTAGGTAAGACTTTCTAATGAGAAGATACATTTAGATTTTATATAAAATATATGTAGATTTTATAACTACTTAATGTTTTCTTTTCTTTTTCTTTTTTTTTTTTTTGTGACATTTATTTTATCCTGAAACAATGAGCTAATGAGCTTTATCAGTTGTCTTTTCTACCAGAAAGATGTATGTGAATGGGAACTCATTTTTTGCTAGGTAGGGACAAAAATTTCTCATGCTCAAGACATGTGCTGCATGTCTTACAACACGAGTAAATCTGCTGAAACACTAGTTTCCAATGATTGTTGTGTTTTGTGTAGACATACTTTTTCAAGAAACAAGCAGACAACAGAGTATTCCAATAAAACAGCCAACCAAAGACATGGCTAATTATTTCTATCAATGCTTTGAATTTATTAGATGTGATATTGAAAATATGATATTCTTAACTTATTAATTTTTGAAACGATCTAGGAAGCACAAATTACCAGAAACAGTGGTGCGTCTTTCAGTAGCTAGATCTACATGCTCTGGCTTCCGTGCTACTAGATCCACGTGCTCTGGCTTCCGTGCTACTAGATCCACGTGCTCTGGCTTCCGTGCTACTAGATCCATGTGCTCTGGCTTCCGTGCTACTAGATCCACGTGCTCTGGCTTCCGTGCTACTAGATCCGTGCTGCTCCGTGTACTAGATCGCGTGCTTGGCTTCCGTGCTACTAGATCCACATGCTCTGCTTCCATACTGCTAGATACATGTGCTCTGGCTTCTGTGCAACTTTTTGTTTGTTCCCTCCATTCTTCTCTCCTTCCTCCTCCCTCCAGAGTAAACTCAATGACATCACCACTTCCATTAATACATTACACACAAAGTCACAAGGATAAAACAAAAATTGTGATAACAAAAGGCATATAAAATGGAAGTTTCTAAATTTTAGCCTAAAAAAAATAGAAAAGAGAAAACAAACAAACAAACAAAAAAGAAAAAAAAAAAACTAAACCCACTAAGGTAGCACACAGCTAAGAAAAATACATATGCTAGAACTTCAAAATTTCTTTAAGTTTAAAATAGTCTCTAATTAAACAGCAAGTCTTATATGAACAATCTTGGAAGATTCCAGTGCTTTGAATAACTGCAAATTATCAGAGTTTACTTTCGAAAGGCTATACTTTTGAAGCAATATATAGGTTGATAATAGCATGAAATATGGCAGATGCTATTTGATAATATAGAGCTATATAAGTATATTTAAAATAAGTATTAGAATCTGACTGTCAATTTTCAAATGTTAAACTACAAAGAAACTTATGGAGTAACCAATTTATATAATTGAACATTAAGTGAGACTTCATTTTCTCCTGTGTTGTGTCACTTTAATTGCTACATTTCAAATGTGATACACAGATATCACTAGAACCTCCACAAAGACTATCATCATGAAATAAAGGAACTGTAGTAATCCCATGGACAATCAGTTGCAAGGCACAACTACTAAGACAAAGAAACAGCACAAACATAAAATAAGCAAGCAAATGATACACAAAGCCCAGATGCCATTATCAAATGGTAGGAACATTTTGAAGTAAACACATATATCAAACTGAGGTTTCCTATTCAGGAACTTTCTTCTTAGTCATCCATCCAAAAATCCCCTGAAAACAGATCACATTGCTCTCTACTCGTGCCTTCTGTCTTACAGAAAATGTTATTACAGTTTTATCACCCACAGCCTCGACTCCAGATGACTTCTGGCTGTTCCAAAAAGTCAAATCTAGACTCAGCTGATGAAAATTTATGACCTTGGAATACATTCAAAGCAACAGTCTTTCTTAAGGCAATCCTTGAAGAATGGGGACAGGGGCAGAAAAGACAAGGGCGGAGCTTAAGCTTTGAGAAAAGGCAAGTCTTAGAAAATAAAGACAGTCACTTCCCAAGGAGGTGACTTCACAAAAGAAGCACACTGTGCAATCTGGGTTCATTCTAAAACAGTTCTCATTCAATTGTGGTCTTTAGTTTTTCAGGTGTGAATCAGGTGTCCTGTGTTTATATGACTAATAATAACACCCAAATCCAGAGGCTAATACAATACTACTATGGAAAACTGGCCAGAATAGGTCAAGTAATGGTCAGTAACGGTCAAGTCTTTCAACATAATATAGGAATAGCGAGCTTGTTTTGATTTCATTTAAGATGCTGTTTTCTCATTATGCCACTGACAATCGACATTCTCACAGCCAAAACCTTAGAAAGGCAAATCATATTTTGAAGGCATTTTCTGTAATTAAAAACGGCTGCTTAGAGACTGAGACTTTCTCAAGGATAATGTTGCTTTTTACTTTTCCCTTAAAGATTCAAATGGAAGGGAAATGCTGAAATCAAGTACTGTAATTGGAATTTGATTTGGTCTGTCACCCTACTCTACATTTATTTAAGGATTCTAGATTGTACTGACAACTTTTTAGCACCAACAACAAGGAAAATAATAGTTCTTGATGTTTCCACATAAATACGTGTTATCAAAGTCAATATGATTTATAACCACAAAGGAGTTGTCAAGAAATATTAAATATCTAAATACTTCTTAAAACTGGCTTCTCATCAGAATGCTCAAGTAATGGTTTTGAAGACTATTTGGAATTACGAATTCCCTATAACTACTGCTCCTGCTTTTATCAAGAACCAATTGTCTGGTTTTGGCAGACAAATTTCCCTAGATGCTAGCTGATAGAATGGGACACAGAGCAATGAGCGACCTCTGAAGCAAGGCGGTGTCACACTCTACCCTTGTCCTGGCCCTCCTGTCACCTGAGACGAGAACAAGACACTATGCTTCTCTGGACTCTGAACAGACTGAACAGTATACATGCTGGAGTCACGAGTTCTTCCTGTGATCCTACCCTGGTTTGTCAAGTAACAGTGTAGGAAGCAGTTCTCCCCACCATTAAAAGATGGTGGCTGGCATGTAGCCAGCAAGCATAAGTAGGCACTGCTAAAGAGAAAAACAACTCCATATTTGGAAGGCTTGCACTTCGAGGTGTGGTTACCTGATCAGCCCACCTCGCATCATATGGAACAGCCAATGAACAGTGACGGCGTGGCAGCTGCTGATAGGATTAAGGCAACGCATAGAAGGGACTGCTGGGGAGAGAGGAAAAAAAAGGAGGAAGGAGGAAAGAAAGAAGGAGCAAGCTTGCTGTACAAGGAAGCCTGAATAAACTGCTTGAAGAAGAACACGGTTGCTGTTGCCTTATTCCACTGGATGGACGAGGGTAACCACAAGTGGTGGCCCAAACGGGGAACCTCTCAATTCCGTCCCCCGGGTTGTGTTCAGAACTTCTTTCGGTGTCAGGGCAGTCGATTGGGTAAGTTTCCGGTAAGTGGAACAAGTAAGGTTCTCGGGAAGAGACGATAAAGTTCCGGGTTTTCGGACAAATACAGCTTAGATATGGGAACTTCACAGAGTCAACCAATTTTTTTTGCCCTAGAAGAGCTTTTAAGAGTGAAAGGGCTGGGGATGAAATCATCCACTTTGGAAAAATTTTTAAAGGAAGTAGATGCAGTGGCCCCCTGGTTCGCTGTATCAGGCCACCTTACAACAAGCAGCTGGGATAAACTTGGGAAAGATCTCGATTTTGCGTGGGAGCAAGGAGAATTAAAAGCAGGTGTCCAACCGTTATGGAGGCTGATACGCAGCTGCATTCAGGATAAGGAAGGAAAATGTCAGAGAGAATTAAAAAGGGGGCAGGAAGCATTAGAACAATTGAGAGAGGAGAGATCAGTGAAATCAGAAAAGGCAACAGAGATGGACACCGAAGATGAGGATTTAGATTCTGAAGAAGAAATAGAGAGATTAGCAGCAGGTATGGGGAAAACACCTAGAGAAAGACTTGCTATAGCTCTCTTTACTCTTAATTATTTTCAATTGGATAAAGACGACAAATCTGCAGCTGAGCGACATATGCAACAGTCTCCAGTAAATAAAGGACAGGTGTTATGGAAGGATATTCTTAATGGACAATGGAATGGTCCAGACCCAGTGTTGGTGTGGGCGAGAGGGTCTGTTTGTGTTTTTCCACAGGATCGGCAGCAGCCTTTATGGGTTCCAGAGAGACTCATGGCGTCCTGCACAAAATAGACAAGAACATCTATCCAGCTATGAAGTCGCCAATGACGATGATGCTCCTATCCGTTGCTGAGGGCCTGGTTTCGTGGATCCAAGCTGCGATGGATCCCATAAAAGAGTGGGCAGGAATAGGGGCGTTAGCGACTTGCCTTGTTCTTATCAGTTGCCTAGCACTGTGGTGTATTCTAAAGATGTGTTCCAGCGGTGCAGGGCCAAAGCCATGGTAGTTCAAGCATTTGCCGCTCTTGAAGGAGGTCAATCTCCACAGATCTGGTTGAGCTACTTGAAGACCTCTGAAGTGTAAAATGCAGCAGGGTGATGGATGCGCACCACAGAGGACATTGTCTGTCCTCGGGCACATGTCTGACTGCACACAGGTCAGCCCTAGATCCTGTCCCCTGGAAAACAGCTAAGGGTTGGGTCGCCCAGGGTAACCATGCTGTATCAAGGACAGATGGTGAGATGGGGTCGACAATCTCCCAAACTTACAGGGGTCAGACCTCTGTGTCCTCCTGCTTTGCATAATACAAATAAAAAGGGGGAGCTGTATGAAGCAGTTCTCCCCTCCATTAAAAGATGGTGGCTGGCATGTAGCCAGCAAGCATGAGTAGGCACTGCTAAAGAGAAAAACAACTCCATATTTGGAAGGCTTGCGCTTCGAGGTGTAGTTACCTGATCAGCCCACCTCGCATCATATGGAACAGCCAATGAACAGTGATGGCGTGACAGCTGCTGATAGGATTAAGGCAATGCATAGAAGGGACTGCTGGGGAGAGAGAAAAAAAACAGGAGGAAGGAGGAAAGGAAGAAGGAGCAAGCTTGCTGTACAAGGAAGCCTGAATAAACTGCTTGAAGAAGAACACGGTTGCCTTGCCTTATTCCGCTGAACGGAAGAAGGTAGCGACATAACAAAACAATGACAGTTCCAGAGAGCAAAAATGCATAAAATTTGGAAAGTATTCCCAACTCCTGGAACTATCAATTTTTAGCAGTCTTTTTAAAAAAATAACATATATGAAATAAACAAATGACTTCATGCAATGTCAACGTTTCAAGAAAATAATAAAAACCAACATTCAGACCTTAGCTCTAATTAAATGAGAAGTTAAAAGAATCATATTATGTGCTTCCCAACCACTAATAAAATATTGGAAAATAAAACTTCTGTATGGGGTGAAAGGAGCACTGGATGAGAAGTAACCTAGAGGTGCCGCTATAACAATCATGTAAGGGTAGAACAGAATGGCTAAAGAGACATCACACAGAAGGAACTAAAGAACAGACACCAAACAACAGCCATGGCCCTTCCATTGCCAGCTAAGTAAATGGAACAATGTTCTTCTCTCGGAAACACATTTTGTCTTGGAAAAAGACTACTATGTACTCTGCTCAACTCAAAATCCTGTCGTAAACTTTAGGCATGAAAACAAACATATATGTGCGCACACACAGACAGACAGACAGACACACACACACTACTATTATTAACAGCCATGTGTGCATTCTAAAATTATGTGGTAGTTTCTGTTATTTAAATGTTCTTTAAAACTAAATTTTTATTTAAAAATAATCTCTGTAAATATATTCAAGCTTAAAAAGAAAGCAAACACTTCCTTTCACTGGACATTTTAGGAAACAGATATAGCTTAATTTGTTCATTATAAGTTTGCTTCCCACAACTAACTAGATATTTACCAGTAGTATGCAAAATTGATATACTTTTTTTATATTACTGGTATTCATCCACTTAGTTGTGGGATGTGTGTATGTGTGTATATATATACATATATTTAAATCCAGCTTTTATCTTATGAGAATCCCACCATTTCCTGGCTGATTACAAGACAAAGTGTGAGAGGCAGTCTAAAAACACTGGCCAGCGGCTTATCATGGGATTAATCCCATAACAGAAAGCACAGCAATTTGTTTTTTTAATTTTTAAATTAAATCTTTTATTTTAAAAAGTTTAATTAATTATTTGGAATGCTTGAGAAAGTAATTCCCAGGTAGTACATTAAATGTTGTGAAATACATTATACTTTGTGATGTGTTTGTTGCTATGCAGTTTGGGTTTTATCAAAATTACATCGGGGGAATGAAATCCATTTGTCTACATTTAAAATTCCTCATCTCTACAACTCAATATTTTTTCTTGATGCATTCTAAATGCCCTAGTAGAAATTATTTTGAAAAGAAACCATTAAAGGTATGCTAATGACTCTGAATTGTGACAGATGCTGTGGAAACAAGCCTGATGGTGGAGGCGCAGCACCATTAACTATCTATCATAAAGTACTCTGGACTTGCTCATTTGTTACTGCTGTGTTGCTTAAGGAGGTAGGAAAACAGCAAGAGTTTCTCTTTCTGAGGCAAAAATCATAAGCTGCTCGCTTATTCTAATGTCATGATCCCCACTGTTTATCTGCATGATAATTAGGAAAATCAGAAGTAGTGAAATATTATTTTAACGTGATTAGAATCGAACCAATCTAAAGACTAAGGAGAAAGTTCCAAATGCTTCCTTGGTGGGCCTCCACTGTAAGATGCTAACTGTATGCAAAAGGAGTTCTAACTTCATGGATGATTGCTAATACTAGAAACAAGCACACACACCACCTCTCTCTCTCTCTCCTCTCTCTCTCTCTCTCTCTCTCTCTCTCTCTCTCTCTTGTGTGTGTGTGTGTGTGTGCAGGCGCGGCTTTTTTACTTCGCATACCCCTTCACCACAGTGTTGCTTATTGAGCCCTGGGCACACTGGGTACACACTCTACCACTGATCTACAACTCTGGCTTGCAACAGATGATACTCGGTCCTGTTTGTGTCTAGTCTTGTCTTGTTCTTTTTGTCAGTACTTATTAAACCCAGGGGCCTCTTTCATGCTGGGCAAATATGCTACAATTCAGCTACAATCCCAATTGCTGACAAGGGATTCAAATGACTAGATAAAACTTGAACCCATCACTCCCAAATCATGCAACTTTCCCTTTGGTATCTGCATCCATAGTTGGAGGAAAGTACAAACCAAGTACAAAAAGTTGGCTACAGATTTTAGTACAATTCGTGAAGGAAGGGAAGCACAGCACAGAATTCAACAATAAACAATCCATCCAGAAAAGTAACACTTAAGTGTAAGGGGAAAAGTACCCATGTCACCCATGAATGGGTAAATAAGTGACTCGTTCACTTTCATAGCAAATACAATGAACTTAGGTAGTATGAGGCTTGCTGATCATGGATGCCTGATAAAAAGTATTACAATACCCAAGGCTCAAAACCTGCACTAACAATTTGCTAAAGAATCAAGTTATAGACAAACTACAGTAAAACCAAGTGCTCATTATTCATAATTTTAAATGTCTACCTTCTCAATAGCTGTTGGCCCCTAGGCAATAAAGAAAAATGAGAATGGGAGGTGACAGTGAAATACTGCATCTTTCAAAAGACCTTTGAGGTGTTCCAAAGAGGTCTCTTATAGCTGCCTAGAAAGTATAGAAGTCAATGTAGCCGTTAAAAGCATGTGGAAATAAACTCAGGATTACATTCAACACCTCACTTCATTTTCCCATTCACTGCCTACTCTGGCCAGTGAACAGACTATTTAAATGGCAGATCCTTCGTTTATATAAAGAAGACCAAGAACTAATGTCATCTGGGCTCTTCATCACAGGAATTCCTTGGTGACATTCCATAAAAAGAGCTGTAGGAAGTCCATAATACATAATTTCTAACAGCCTTCCTAAGAGATTATAACCTTCTCAAATGTTATGCATTTAATAGATTGCCAAGAGGCAGTCAGATTTAATGAAGACTCTGAAGATACCAACCACAGCATACAGATTCTGTCGCCCGTCTACTTCTACGGAGCTGTGTCCCTTGCACAGTGATGCTCCTGCATCCAGAAGCACAGCTCTACCGCCTTTCCATACTGTTCATAATGGCTCCCATCTCATGTTCTAGCTCACAGAACAGACTTGACACCTGCTCACCCATGGCTGTGCAGAATGGGTACAAATCAACCATTATCCCAAGATTTGGTCTAGGGGCCAACCAAAGAGCTTCTCAGTTGTATTTCCTCAGCTCCTACTAACCATTTTTAATCTGCTAGCTATCTCAGGGGTCACAGGAAAAACCTATTCTCAAGTTCTGGCCCTTATGGGAACAACATAATTTCTATCCAATAAACAATAAGGAGTACCTACTGAGTGTAAATTGAGTACTGAAATACAAGTATAAATAACATTTGCCTTTTCTGTTTATACCATCCCAGCAACAAACTCACTTGATCAAACAAACAAGGAGGAAAGGACACTGATAAGGCCAAGGTATTTTCTGGCTTGCCTGGAATATCCCTGTTTTCTATGTGTATCCTCATAATGATTAAGAGCCTCCTCTTACTCTCTCACTATGGATAACTTCTATCGTCACCTTAGCCATGAGAAAATTATGATCAGTGCTTTCTGGGAATACACTGAAGGCTATGACCTGAATTCGGAAATCAGGAAGGTTTTAGGGAAGTGCCTATGCTATGCTTCTACCTAAAAGATGAAATTTAAATGAGAGGGCTTAGAGCTGGAGAGGGTAGGCAAAGGAGTACATGCTGGCTGAAGGGCATGCTAGGGATGGAGTTAGAGAAGAGAAGCTTGCACACCCACGTCATGTTCACAAAAGAGAATAACAATCATATATGGTATATGATACTACACAGCATAAATACTGAAAACCTCAGAAGAACTATGCAATTCTGCCCGTGACACAGCATCTGGCAGAAGAAGCATAAAACCAATGGGTTAACAAGCACATAGTGCTATCCGACTGAATGAATTGGACAAAGACACACTGTTGTCACTCGTGTCCTATGACACAATTCTGTTGTTTAAAGAGGACTAAACTCTTATTTTATTGGCCCTAAAATTTTATGAAACTGCCAGTGGTAGATCCGAATCCTTCAGAAACAGGCTAGTCGTCCAAACACAGTGAGAAGGGAATGATAGAGTAAAGGAAGTGTCACCATACCCCCTCCTGTGCTGCCTTCCAGAAGAAGCCTGACTGTTCAAGGCACACACACACCTACAATATCCACCAACAGTCTACAATATCCCACCCAGAGAAGCCAGCAGGATAGCAGCAGACATGGCCACTGAGGGCAGGAGTAAAATAGAGACCCGTGCACAGCAGGCTCCACTCTCCACTGACCTGTGCTTTCCAGCAGAGTGAAGCCCACTTTGGCCTGACTTTTAGCATAGATCTCATATACTATAACACACTGCTGCTCGCCCTAGGTTGTCCACAAACTCCTCTGGAATGGAGGTGTGCAGTGCACCACAAGCAGGCTTTGTCTCTGGGCTGGAAGGCATAGAGAAAGTCAAACAAATGCAAATAAAACTATCAAAGAGCCAGCTAAGGCCCTGTTCTACAAGGGTCCATGGGCAGAGCCCAACAGAGTCAAACGTTCCCACATTTTGTCCTTGCCCAGGTACATCACCAGCAAGTTTAAGCTGTGACAGAGACTTTCCCTGAGCGGGCAGTGGGAGTGGCAGTGTACATCTGTAATTGCAGCAGAGGTAGGCAGAACTCTGTGAGTTCAGGGACAGCATGGACTACATAGTAAGTTCCAGAACAGTGGGGGCTATAAAGAAAGGGGTGCCCATTCCTCAGTTTATTCTCCTCACCTTCCCAAACAGATTACACGACTGTGGACAAAGCACTCACCCCACATCTGGCTGTCTCTATTGTCACAGTCCAGCTTTCTACATCATTCATAATGCAGGGCAAAAGTATGTCCTAGTTTTTCATATACAAAGTACAGACTATCAGAATTCATTAAATGTATTGATTCAATTAAGACTACATTGTCCAGATGTTTGTTCAAATACCAGTCATAACTACAGCTATAAAGTTGGAGTATTTTGTTTTTGTTTTTTAAGATGATATTAACATTAAACTCAGTACATTTTGAATAAAAACCTCTTCCATACTGAGCATGTGACTGTATTATTCCACTTGTAATAGTTAATACTGATTGTCGATTTCATAGTATCTGGAATAATCTAGGAGACAAGGCTCCAGGCACATCTGTAAGGGATTACTAGGATTGGGTTTATTTTAATTAATGTATATTAATATATATCATATTATAATAATATATTAATAGCCCTAAAGGAGGGCTATTCCCTAGGCTTGAATCCTGGGTTGTATTAAAGAAGAAGAAGGAGAAGGAGCAGCAGCAGCAGCAGCAGCAGCAAGCTGTACAGGTGTTGCTCAGCCACCTCACATTCCTGCTTCTGTGACTTCCCAGTCATGACAGACTGAAACCTCAAACAACCTCCCATTAAGTTGCTCTTGTCAAGATATTTTACCATACTAATGAGAAAAGTAAACAATATACCACAAGACATAATAAAAACAGTTGGGCGGACTTTCCTCAAGGTGGTCCATGATGGTAGGAACTTGGCTCTACCACAGGGAAAAACTAGATCAATCTACAATCCTAACAAAATGAAAAATTATGGACTTCTACCAAAGGAAGTGGGGATGTCCCCAGTATATAAAAGCTTATAAAGGAATATCAATCACCTGCAACTCAACCATTAGAAGATCTGGATGCCCTCTTTGAGCCTCTGCCAGTCAGGCACCACACACATGGAACTCACTCACAGGCATACACAGAAATTTAAAACAAAAACAAAACATACCACCTGTGCATTCCCTGAATTTATTCTACCAAAAAGAAAGAGACCTAAATGGGGAAGAGGGCAAAGTCATGCTCAGTGAAAATCTAGTTTAGAGCAGATGTAATGTGTGTCAAATCACATCACGTGTCTACCTGTAAGCAATATAGGCTCTAGCTCCCCACTAGGCTATACCAGTATGCTGCAAGTGATCTCAGTCTGCTGTGAACCCTGTAAGAGCATTCCATTAATACACCATGGCCAGTACTTGCTTCTGTCCTCGCTTCAACGATGAGGTCTTTTGTACAGCTTCTGGTGTCAGACTTTAATAGAAATGCATGAATGGATTTACAACTGGCGTGGATCAATTTCTAGTTATTTTACAATTATTGATCAGAGAGTCTCAAATAGGCTTTGCTACTTGCCAGACAAAAAAGCTAACCCCCTCATTCATAAATCTTGAGAAAAAGTCAAAGAAACATGAAAACTGATATATTCTGGAAACATAGCATACCAAGACAAGATTATAACCAACACAGAGCTCAGAATCAAGAACCAAGCCTGAGAAATGTGCCACTCTGGCAATCACTCTTCCTCACAGCAACCACCTTTGGTGAGATTGGAATTGATGGGGGCTTTCCCATTCAAATAAAAGATTTCTGTCAGGGAGAATATATTTTAATCTATCACATGCATTTGCATCATTTCATTTACAAGGACAAAACCTGATCACTTCACAAGTCTGCGTTTGTTGTGTTGCCCTGGGGCACAGTTGTTCCCAAGGCACACTGTATATGGTTTCCCCCAGGAGAGGAGAGAGGTGGGGGAAGCAGTACTATAGCATACAAGCCAAGCATATGCACTACTATGGCTGTGTCCTGGAAATGGAGACATACAAGATGGAGATTAGCTAAATATGCTGCATTCTAAATGATGGTATTTAGAACTTGTTCTTTTTGATGCCTTCAAGGTTGGAACTGAGCCAGTCTCTTTATAATAAACTGAGTTCCATAAGGAGGTTAAAAAAAATTATAAGTTTGAAAAACTGATATATTCTGTCACCCATGCACGACAGGAAATGACAAGAAACATTTTAAAGATGTCACTGTCCATATGTTATAAATTTAAAATGGGCAAGGGAGAGCTAGAAAAGGAAAGAAATGTCAGAAATGGATAAGACAATACAATGGTCAATTAAAGCTTAACAAATAGTTGTTAATGAGCTGAATACATGAAAAAACTAAAATTTTGAAAAGATGAACTGGAGAGCTTAGAGGTAGCAAAGGGGCTCATCCACCATATAACAGAATTTAAGTCACAATTCCTTTTTCTCCTCCATGGTCTTTATTTTCCATCTACCTTTATCAGGGTATAATTGACAAATAAAATTTACACATATATTTCAGGTGAATAATACAATGGTCCAACATATGTACAGATTGTAAGCTGATTCTTATAATCACACTCATTTGTAGGCCTGTCATATTACAGTTACCTCCTTATAGATTCAGTGTGCAGTATGTTATTACAGTTAAGTATGGTCTGTGCTGTAGAGTAGATACACAGAACTAATTCATAGAATAACTCAAGTGGGCAATATCACCTCATTTTCCTGATCCCAATTCTGCCAATGACCACCGCTACTTCTGCATTCGATGCTAGGAACCAATCTATAAAATTGCAGTCACTGTCTTTCTGTGTCTTGCTTACATCATTTGGTATAATGCCATTCAGGCTCCCCATATTGTGGCTGGCATCACTTTTAGGTCCCCATGCTGCTGCAAACTTAGGGCATGTGGTAGTCACGTTAAGGTTTTAAGTAGACCAACTTCTGTTCACACTTTAAAGTATTATTTTTTTCTTAAAATACCTATTATTTTGCTAACAAAGTATTGAGACCTCATTCAAAGTAAACAAACATTAGCCAAAGACCCCTTCCTCTTCTTTCCAAAAGAGGAAACTCTAAATCTGACCCTGTCTGCACAGTGGCTAAGAGCATCAATACCTGTGCCTAAAACATTTCAACTAATCAAAGTAAGTTTTCAATGACAAAAATCCAATTTAAGCAAGAAAATAAAAGCTTTCAGCTTTAACTATTTTTCTTATTTTGAAATGGGCTTTTTTAATAACTAAAGAAAATTAAAATAGACTGACTCCTGAAACTGGTAGCCTATTCATGAAATGAAATTACTTTAGGAAAAGCCAATTTATAAACACGTAGAACTCTGCATTCTCAAAGAACCTCTGTATTTATGTATTTATTCCTCAAGGTAACAGACTTGAAAGAAGTACATTAAAGACTCTGTCCTCATTTTAAGCAGATGGAAACAAAGGGCATAAAGGAAAGGAAGCAATTTGCCTAAAATTACATGGAGCAGACCTGGAAGGGAGGGACAGAGAGGAGGCTATTTCGGATGAAATTACTACTCAAAACCTCTGTAGAAAAGTAAGAATGGAGTTCACTTTCTAATGGTGTTTAATGATATAACTTGGATGCCTGCAATAGCATTTTTGGTTTACAAAAAGAAAATTTCCAAAGCATTTATTTTGCCTCAACTTGCACTCAATGTAAAGTATGAACCTGCTTGTTGACATGAGACCTTCACATCTCCCTCCCTGCTCATCATTGCTTCTAAACTCTGTCAATGTGGCAGCAGCTCAGGAGCGGAAACTAACCAAGGATCTTCATCACAGTCCTCTAATTTGCAAATTACCTTTAGAGTGGGATCTGGAACTATACTGGGTAGCTGTGGTCTGAAGATATACCACGCTCTGTGAGGAGGGGCAGCTGCTACACTGGTGAGAACTGAGAAAACCAGAGTCTGGACTGAGGGTCAAAGTTACTCAATTTCTTTGATTTCAACAACCATACTTGGTTACCAAATTTGTAAAAACAGAACAAAAATTCTGAAACTCACGCAAAATGATTCTATGTACATGTTTATGCACAACATATGTCACAACCATTACATAGCATATAAATACAGATTTGTGTGAGTCTAATATTCATAATTAGCAACAAAGAAAGAATGAGGAAGGACTAAACACAGGTGAGTCTAAGCTGAATTTGCTGTACCATTGTCACAGCTTTAGTGTAAGAAATTATCTCAAGAAAAAGGTTAAAAATTAATTTTAAGCGTGTCATTCCATGTACGTTTATGTATGTACTGGAAATTCGAATGCTTTTAAAACTCTAAATGGTTTAGTCAGATGCACAAGTGTACACACAGGCACAAAACACACACTCACAGTCATGCACACATGTATGCATGTGTGCACGCATGCATATGTGCACTCATGTTGAAACCAGCTCAACCTCAGGTGTTACTCTTCAAGAGTCATCCACCTTGTTGATTGAGACAAGATCTCTCCTGGGGACCTAGAGTTCAACAATTAGCTCTGTCTTTTTATGTGGGTTGTGGGAATTGAACTCAATTCCTTGTGTGTGCACAGATATCTCCCGGTCCCCTACTTATTTCTTACAATGAATTTACTTTTACCACATTAAGAAATACATATTACATACAGCCATGCACACCTTATCTAGCAATGTTTATCCTTAGCTTTTAATTTCTGAACTAAGACTCTTCTTGGGATGAGAAAGGACAACTAGAAAATACATTAATGGTTCTGTAATGACATTCTTACTTTGTTTCTTTCATCTTCTTTCAAGTTAACTCATTTCCAAAACAGTCAATGGGAACATTTTTCAAGCTTTTCAGAGTTTCAGTTTATAAGACAAAGCTCTGGTATTTCTTCTAAAATTTCTCATAAAATTCTATTTTTAAAAAAACAGAAAATTAATAGAATCCATTGTATGAGTAATATATGCTAACACAATTATTTTTAAAAGTAATCTACTAAAGTAACAGTACTTTATTCTCCTAAATCATCATGGTGTCACACACACAAAAAAAGACTTATCTCTTTTTTCCTCCTACAAAGATTTTTACACCATAGACAACAACAATAGCAACAGTTTGTCTCTTTATACATTTATTCTGAAGTTGGAGAAATGGGAACTAAAAAAACCAGGTCCCATACATATGTATCAACCTCTCCTGAAGCATAACACACCACACCAAGAGATTCAGAGTCAAGAAAATTCTTAAATGGTGATAAGAATAAACAGAGCACTTAAAGACTTCCTATAAAGATTCACATAAGGTAACTATGTTCAATTCTAAAATTTGCAACTGGAAGTTGTAAATGTAAAGTTTTTATATTTAAAATGGCTTAATCAGACTTTATATTTCTATTGTGTACAGCTCAATGCCTTGATGTTAAATAGATTATCCTAAATCCCAGTTAGCACAATGGTTATGAATACAGTCCTCCAGGATGAGACAAGAGTTAAAGCCACCTGCCCTCTAGTCCAAGTAGCCACAGTGCTCTATCTTAGTACTTCCTCTGCATGTACATCAATATCCTGTTTTTATTTACACATTTTATTTATGCCTGCAGTAATTCCTGCTTTGACCATTTACCTGTTCCTCAATTATTCTATTCCTTTCTAATATAAAGAATCAATTACACTAGAAGTTAAAATAATAATTAACTAAAATTAATCAATTTTTGAAACTGAGCCCAAAACAAAAGCCTGGAGGCTCCGAAGATCTGAGTTGTAACCCAGAGTCTGCTTTTGTGCAACTTTTTTGGTTCACCATTTCTTTGAATATTTACTTGATCATCAACATGTGTGATGTATAATCTCCCACAGAATATACCAAGTGAGACAATGGATTTCAAAGTTTCTGTTAAACGATAAGTAACAAAAACAAACTCAGATTGTTTTGGCTATGATTTTGGCCATGAATAAAACTTGTGTACATTACAGTACTAACTAGATTTACAGGTAGGGTCACAGAAAATCAGCTAGCTATGCCCCAGTGAATCAAGTATGCATCCTTTGTCATCAGGACAATAGCAAATACTAATGGCAAGTTAATCTTGAAGTTGGTATGTGGAACAACAAAGGATCTTTGTTTGTGCAGAGTATGGGACTTGGCAGAACCACCTGTCATAAAAGAATGGGGGGAAACTTGCTAGAAAGCTCTAAATGTTTAATCAACAAATATTTGTGACAATGAAGACATCTCATAAGTCTAGCGTAAGTAATCATAAGTTATCAGTGCTGGCCATTCCATTATTGTTTTTGAAAATAGCATGGTTCCATCTCTGTAAATCATATTCTGCCTAGGGCTATGTAGCTTACCTCGAATTATTTCAGAATCATCTAAAATGACTCATTTTTCTATTAAAATGATAAATGGGCTAAATGAGGTATGTAATAAATACTGCAGGTCTGTAAACAGATTCCTGCTCTCCAGAGAACGAAGGCCTTACTTCATTTGGTAATTCTGCCCCTCAGTATTTTCAGGAGAAGTCATCCTTAAATTATAGTTAGCAAAGGAAAGAGAAGATTGACTATGGAGGAAAGCAGAGCCTGTCTTTAGGCTTACAAAGAAATACTACAACACTGTTCTCTCCTTAACCACAAAATAACCATTCCTATACACATCAGCAGGGCATAGCTCAGATCATCAAGAACAAAGGAAGCCTAATTCAGTTGCACTTAGGATGCAGAAAAGACAGACATAGTAGGAATGTCTGTAAGCATTCCTTACACAAGTGTCTCTCCGGACATGGACTATCACAGCAGCAATATGGATTCTCTCACATGAGGGTGAAAACAATGCTCAGATACTTGTAGGACTTGCTGTGAAAGGACACTGGAAAGACTGCTGCTGTACACAGAGGTGCTCAACCCACTGTGCAAAACCCTTACTTTGGATCTGTAGGAATTTGACAGACTTGATTATGCTTATGTTAAACTTCTGATTTGTTACTGGCTAAGGCAAACACCGAGGGCAATACTTCTTGGCCTCATGAAAAGGAAATAAGATTATAGTGTCAGTTCAATAAAATTCTAAGGCACTAATGACAGTTCATTTCCAACCGGGCTATGAAGCAAATATATTAACAATAAATGCCAAGTCATTATCGAGAGATGGAAGTCTAAGCAGCCCTTTGCCCCACAGTTACCTATGGATTTGTACTCAGTGCTCTCCATATCTCACCTGGACAACCATAACAACCTAAGTGATAGAATGTCAATAAGCTATTTGTGGTAGGGCTAACATTTAAGATACCACTCGCCCTGAGATGCCCTCGGCCAATGTTTTCAAGCTACCTGATGAGTTTTCAAAGGGGCATTTAAAATGAAAATATGACAGTATTCTAAGAAGTGGCCCTAGCAACTTTAGCCCCATTATGCACACCCTCGCTGCCTTCTCTGATCAGTTTGTCAACAAGATCATGGTGGTCTGAGTGAACAGGTCACCTCTACATACAGTTCAGTAGACAGTTCCCCTGAGAGATGTAATCTCCTCTGCTACAGGAACATTTTGCCATGCTCCACCTTTAAACCCACAATATACAATCAACACAATATAATATTTCCACAAGGATATTTGGTAATAAGAGCGGAGGTATTTTTTTGCCTACCTGGAGAAGCAGGGGATTCAACAATGTGTATTTCAGAGATATATTGATCTGAATAAGGTTTAAGCATGCAATGTATCTGTAACTGTGGTCTTACCCACTTTAGGGCTCATTCATTCATTCACATAAAGGGTATGCTGGCAGGCTAAAACACATCTTCTTGTCTCGCATAGTAATAGCAAAGAGAACTGGAGCTGCCTGCCACTCCAGAGAACATTTGATCCACAATCTCTTCTTATGGTTGTGTGCATTCAGGCTGACAATTATAATGCTACTCTAACATACTGGAAGCTGGGCCACATGTGCTAACAAAGAACATAAAAGGAGACAACAGAATGTGAACACTTTGTCTTGGAAACTATGCTGGCCTGCTGAATCCAAATGCACAGGAGGCAAAAGGACACAGCATGCCTCTGCGCTCACCTTCTTTAAGGAGGCTGCCCTTTGAAGTTCACTGTCAGCTATTAACTCAGCAAGGCCTAGGAAGATGGGAACTTGTAGGTGGACTCCAGATCCTATTCTTACCAATAACCCTGGGGAAAATATCTGTAACTTCAGCCTCAAACCCATCAAACACAAGACAGGAACTATGTATTTAAACAGGCCTCAGCAGCTCAAAATCATTAACTTCACTTCTGGCAAACTAACACACTGCGCTTATCTAAATCACAAGGGTGGGAGGAAGACCATGAGAGAACAACCAGGAGATAATCAAACACCTAGATTACACCAAAAAAATTAGAGAGGAATTTCTTAATTATCTTTAAGTGCTCAACAAGAGAACCCAGGATAACCAGTGTTCTACTGAAACTTCATTACCTGGCTAATCAAGTGATTGATATTATGACATAGAACTGTACAGCAAGAGTCTCGGTGGTTTCAGGAGCACAGCTTGAGCTGCATTCCACACCTGGGCAGCCCCTGACTCACATCTAGACAGCGGGGCATTCCTATCCACCTCCTCTAATTTAGTCACTTTTCTCCATACCCCAAATTCAAAAACCTTTTTCTCTTTTACCATAAAATTTCAACTGTCACAGTTTGAAGCACAAAGAAAACACAGAGTTAGAAAAGCACACAGCACAAAATTAATCAATTCTTCTTGATTGCTCCACTGGTGCATTTCAGACAAAAAGGAAACTGGGGGTGAAAAGTGACATTTTGGTGGAAGTCACATAAATTTGCAGAAACAAAATTTGTGCATTCACCCACTGCACTTTTTGTATTATTTTTCTAAACAGTGTGAGGATTTTAAACATTCAGAAATTATAAGATTAAAAGAAAAAAAAAAAAGGATAAGAATGACCTTTGACCTTCCCTACAATGAAGACCCTAAAGAAGGATAACCCAGACCTAATTTGCCTTCACACCTATAATTAACAGAGCCTTATACACAGGACAAGTTGAATAAATGGGCAATGGAGACAAATGTAGAAAAAGACTAAAGTACTCTAAAAAATCAGACAGAACAATAGCTAATGCCAGCCCTTTCCCTAACTCTTGAGTGAAGTTATACTGAACAGTATACACAATCTAGCATTCCTACTCACTGTCACAGACCCACAGCCCTAACGTCAGTCTTGACTCTTCTTTCACCTTCAAACCTAAAGTCCCACTAAAGGTATTTCTCAAATATTACTTATAGCCCCTTACTCTGCTTCCCCCTAAGCAACGCTCTAACTCAGGTCTCACCTGCTCTCTGCTGAATAAATATACAGCTTTTTTTCAGACTCTCCCATCCCCCATACCCTCCTCCTCTTCTGCCCACACACACTATGAAGACAAGTTTCTACTCACTTCATTGCCCTGCTTCAACCCTTCCTATGTACTGTGTCCTCCACAACCTAAGCTCTGACTATTGCTGCCTCATCCCACCACACTTCTTGCTCTGTGCTTCCCCCTAGCAACACCTGTGTATCCTCCATGCCGATGAATGTATGCTAATGTCTACAACATAAGACAACTACACAGTCCCTACTCCTCAACCTTCAGGACAATTCCTGAACAGGCTCCCGTTGCCCAGAAAATCCACTTCTTTCCCTCTTATTTCTGGGATTTTAGTACATTCAGTTATTTAGTCAACAACAGCTTCTTACTGGCTGTTGGACCCTGGCATAAACAGGTACACAAGCAGCTATTAAATGGATGCAGATACAGCAATGACTTAAAAAGAAGGCAAGAGCCCTACCACCTCAAAAGTAGGACTTCTCACAGCACTGTAAGTAGTATGAATTGGTAAGGTATATAAACTTTAAATATTGAGATCTGTCTCCTCAAAATATATGTTCTTTCTCATATGCAGAAATTACTAGATGTATACACACACAAGCACACACGCACACACACAGAGTGAAAGCAGACAGGATACTGTACTGTCTGATGTGAAGAAGCCAACCAGCAAGCAGGAGAGAAAAGACAGGGAATACAAGAAGAGAACAAAATGAGTGAAGCACGGTGAGGAGTAAGTAAGAAGATGTCATAGTCAGACTCGGGGTCTTACACCACGACTGCAAACACTACACAAACACAGAGAACCCACAAGGAGAAAGCAGTAAATGGAAGCAGAACACTGCCTCTGCCATGATGACTTCCTGAGGACAGGATTGACTCTCTCTCTCTCTTTCTCTCTCTTTCTCTCTCTCTCTCTCTCTCTCTCTCTCTCTCTCTCTCCTTCCTCCCCTCTCTCTCTCTCTCTCATCCTCAGCACTACTAATTTCCATACAGGAAACAGGATATAAAAACATCTGTTCTAAGGGTGAAGAAAGCTGCCTCACATTTAGGGGCAGACGATCCAAGATACTTAAATAAATGCTCTTATACAAGGCTTGCTTTAAAGTTCAGGTCTTTTTTTTTAAAAGAAAATACTGAACATCTCAGTAGTGAATAAGAAATGACTAACATTAAACCAGCATAATTTAATAAGCCAGAAAAAAATACTGAATCACTATTTTTAACTGGGATTTTTAGAAAGAAATCAAATATAATTATAAAGTAAAAAATCAGCCTAGTATTCTTTAATTTCAAAAGGAAATCTATGACACAGAAATATGAGATTAGGAATACAGGATCTTAATTTAAAGATAGCAGAATGTCCACCTGCAATGACCTTGTGTGTGGCTCAGTGCTACCCTGTCACTAATCTTCCTTCTTCACTGCTCCCAGGAAGGATTTACCACCAGTGTGAACATTTCAGACAGGCACAGTCACCAGTGAGTGGCCTCTCCCAATCCTCTGGATAAAATCTGATTAAAATTTTGGAACCAGTCATGCAGGACAGAGAGGAAGTGGTACAGCCTTTCTAGACCAGGCTTGTTTCCCAGCTAGAACAAGTCTTCCAAATAGGAAACTTCTGACTGGAACCTAATTCAAGATTTCAGCAACAAGACCACCATGACTATGCTCTTCAAAGAGCTTCAACAATACCAGCTGCTGAAACAACTGAGCGGGAAGCCTGGAGCTTATATCCAAGAAGTTATAAATCCAATGCTAAATACTGATAAGAGGGAAAAAGTAGAGACAAGAGTAGGTTTACTTCACGGTATAGAGTGAGCATATCTGAAAATAATAATAAGCAAATGGAGATCCAAAATGCTCCAAAGTCTAAAAATAGGCTTGGGGTGTGGCTCAGCGGCACCAAGAGTTCAATTCCAGCAACAAAATATATATACATACAGGTAGATAGACATAAAAATATAAGTCTAGATCCCAAGACTTCTTGATCTATGTTGATATAACATCACTAGTGATAAATTCAACCTATGTGACAGATGGCAATCAAAACAGATACACTAAAAGCATGGGGAAATTAACTAATCCTCATGAATACAGCATATCTGAAACACGAATGCCATGTTTAGCATAAAATCTTCTCATTAGAAAAAATTTTCATTTTATTCATATAAAAAACCTGTGTCCTCAAATATCTGAGAAAAGATACACATTCTCATATCAGTTTGACTGAACAAAAACTTTTTAATTAATTCAAATACATAAAACTCAGAAGTTTACTTTCCTGTAAGCTGTAACACTTGAGTTCCAGAGACCTCAAAACAAACCAACATTGGCCATTGTTCCAGGGCTCACAAAAACATACATATTGTTACTAAAAGTTTTGCCATACAGTCTAAATAATTTTTTAAATGTGTAAATTTTTAGAAGACTATAAAAAGTCATTTGTTGGGAAAAAACACTGTCCGTCAAGTGCTTGCCACACAAGCACGGAAGAGCTGGGTTCAAACCCTAGAGCCCACAAGAACAAGCCAGGCCTGGTGATTCACACTAATAATCCAGCCCTGGAGAGGTGCTAACAGGTAGATCTCTAAGTGCTGCTGGCCAGTCAGCCTAGCTTAACTGGACAGTCCCAGCCCAGTGAGAGACCCTGCTTTAAAAAGAGGTAAACACCACCTGAGGAACAACACTGAAGGCTGAGCTCCGACTTCACACACAACCTCATGCCCAAAACACATAAAGACATGCACAACATAAGAATATGTAGATATACATAATATACACAAATATATAAGCATAAATATATTCATATGCAGATATACACAAATAAAATATTAATAGTTATCTGTGGGTAATGATTTTTGTGTTAATTTTTAATGTATTACTGGATTTATTTTCTGATCTTTACCCAGTGAATATGTATGTCTTCTACAATAACAGCAATAATGTAGTAAACACATCCAGAATTACCCAGTAGTGGTTATGCCTCTGTGGCCACAACACTCAAGTATCTGTGAACAGGAGAAGAGCCCCTGAGTCACCACTGTATCAATCCTACTCACTCTCTAAGTGCTCTGAGGACTAACACTGTGATGAATGGTAAGATACAGCAGCCATGAGTGCTGTAAATGGCCATCTACACCACACAACTCCACGACTGGTAGAAAGAGCTACAAACAGAACATGCCCTTCAGTATCTTACACATGAGTAGTTAAGTAAATGTGAAGACAGGCAACACACAGGTTATTAAGAGAAACAAAAGGCTGAACATACTATCCCATCCCAACCACATCACACATGTGAGCTACCTCTGGCTTCTACAGGAGCAAGCCTTCACGTTTTCTGTGAAATTGTTCATGCTTCATTGTGTGTGTATGTAAGGAGTCTTTTCGTTAATTCTTCAATTCTTACAACAAGACAGTAAATCCACATTCAGGTAAAGAGTCATTGGGGAAAGAGTGTGCCAGGTATAAGGTGCAAAGGATCCAGAAGGGGGACAGAAAAATGCTCACCAGAAATGCCCCCAGTACCTTCCTAAAATGTGAGCACCATTAACCTTGTCCTCTCGTCTTAAGCCTCCAGACTGTGAGACTTTAATGTGAATGAAATGATCCCTCCGACAACTGGCCTGACACTTTCTCCACTTCTTCAAAACATGCTTCAGGTCAAACAGACAGCAGACAGAGTCAGAAGTGGACTGCTCAGTCCTTTGTTTCTCCTTTAAACTACTGGCTTCCCTTCTGACCCTCCTTCCCTGAGTGCCACAGTCAGCCCACTGGCATTTCCCTCCTGGTCTGTCACCTCCAGTCTGGTAGTGCCTTCCTCCCATGCAGCCTGAGACCTCGGACTGGTCACTAAGAAAGAGCTTTATAAACTGACTTTGCCTTTTATTCCTCTTTTTGTATCTGGTCATAGGCTCACTTTTCAAATAAAGGAATAAAAGGTTAAAAAAAGAAAAAGAAAAAAAGAAAAGAAAAACCTGTTAGCAATTTATTATATAGTTCACAAAAAAAAAAAAAACAAAAAAACCCAGAACAGAATTCTAAGCTTCTCAGAACACACACACACAAATCCAAAATGACTCAGGAAGGAAATACCACTTTGCTAATTCGATCAGAAACACTGCATACATGGGCTAAGGTGTCACACTGCACCCCATCATCATGGATAAGTATTAAAGTCAGTCATCTAAAAAGAAAGTAAAAGAAAACATTGTCAATCATCCTAATATTAATGTGGGGAAACTGCAAATCAGAGACAGAGACAGAGAGCCACTACAAGAGAGAGAAGTGGGCCTTTCTCTCATCTAGTTTTAGCAGTTCTCAGTTACTTACTGGGTAGAAATTCTGAAATTCAAAGCCCTCCATATAAGGCCTTGGGTTCCATCTCACTGGCCCTCAACAGTTTCATATGCATTTGTAGAGACTGAGCAGTCCAGGCTAGAAGCTTGAAGCAAGAGATGCAGTTTTAGCTACCAACGGAAACTGTCTTTAATAAGTGATAAGGACACAGAGGATACTAATCATCATGAGAAACTGCAGTTCAGAAAAGTGTTCTATAATCTACCAATAGATTTGCCTATAGACAGTATTTATTCAAATTCAAAGTTATATCTAAGAAACCTTTTAAACAAACTGGGATGTGTGGGAAACACATCCCAGTGCAAACATGATCATGTCAGGAAAAGATGTATGGGTGGGTGACTCTTAAAATTTTGTTAATTATCTTTTATTTTAAAGTATTTATATAGTGTTTAAAACTAAAAAAATATTTTACTGAAAAAACTTCTAGTTGTCTTATAAAAGACTTCTCCAAGCCAGACATGTAAGGTCTAGAGAGTGGCTGATAAAAGCTCAGCTCACCTTTTTGCTTTCCCAGGGAAGCATCTAGAAGTGGCCACAGGAAGAGAAAGAAGGCCAGCCCTGGTGCAGCAGAGACAATCAAGTCACAGGAGAAAACAAACACCCACCACGTTTGCCTTCAATATTTCAATTCTTGTAAAGTAACCGACCGCAGTGTCCTGGGTGCTCCACCTTACTCAGCTACTTGTAATATATAAAACTCAGTAAACTCTGGCCAAGCGAACATTACTTTCTCAACACCAAGAGCTGGAATGGAGAGCTTAGCTTCCCCACCTCAGGGGTGCCCAGGATGACAAGGTATCTTTAGTAACCAGGAGGAGACTCACCAGATGCTTCGCCTTCGTGCGCTCCTCCTCACTGGATATTCTTTCCCGAAGGATAGCTCTGGTCAGCTGCTCATTGGCCACAGCCCTCTCTCTTTCTAGGTCCCTTGTTTCTTTAAGGCTGAAAAGACAAAAAAGGTAATGATACTTTCTTTTTAATTATTTTAATGACTGAAATTATTTTAGATTATTTAATAACCTAGAGAGAAAAAGACTTTGTTGTTGACATCACTTTATGTTAAATTTTAAAAAATGAATAAAAAGGTACAAACATACAGCCATAAATTCAAAATCTGAAATCATGTTGGCCCATAATCTTTCAAAACTTTATACTACAGTAACCTCCTCCAGCCTCCACCTACACATTTAAAACATCAGAATTCTAAGAGGAGAAGGTATTGATTCAGCTGACAGTGTCCAAGTTTAACAAAGTTCTCAGGTAAAACTGAAAACTTCTCACCTAAAAATCCCATCACTGGAGGATCTCAGGAAATAAAGAGCTTGCCTCACAAGCGTAAGGACCTGAGTATGTCTCCAGCACCCACACAAAAAGACAGAGTGGTAGTATGTGTTTGTAATCCAGTACTTGAGAAACAGACAGGAAGATCCCTGGCCTTCTGGCTGGCTGGTTGGCCTAACCACTAGCAAGTCCTAGGTCCAGGCACATTCTCACAAACCAAGGTAGAAAGCCCTCCTGAGAGTTACTGCTGAGCTAAATTCCTGGCCTCTCCATACACAGGCACACATGCACAAAGGTCATCAAGCCACTTTTGTGAGAAACCTATGAAGGCTTATCATCATCTTCCTCTCAAAAGTGAGTCAGTTATTTACTGACATGCGTCAGGCATAGATGACACAGTAGTGGACCAGGTGTTGAGATTCCAGGTTTCTTAAACCTACACCCAGTGTATCACTCCATCTTCCAATGACCATCATATGCAAAATAAGCCTTTAATAGCAGGCTCCAGGCTGCTGGAATGACTGCTCCCAGCTACTTACATCCAATGGACACCTTACATTCCAGATATGTTCTAGTGAAATGAGAAGACAGCAATGGCAGTGCCAGGATCTGCACACTACTAATTCTATTAATGAAGCCTACAATTGCATTAAGGTGATCCATTGCCTTGTCATACAATTAGATCCGTATTAAGTTACAATCTACTAAAACAACCTCATTGTATATGATAATGATAAATGACTTTGGCGCTGGATTTTGCCATAATGCCTTGCACAGAAAGGCACTCAGAAGCACTGAATGAAAGATCATTTCAGTCTAATCTCGTGGACAAAGATTTTCTGATTGCCTTTTCTCTTTTGAAAGAATAACACTTCTACACCCCAAAGATGTAAGCTATGCTTTAAAAGGAGGTGAAATTGTTATGTTGGTATCATTCTGAGTGAAATTTTCTGAGTGTGAATGATGAGTGCTAAATTTTACTTGGTGCCAGTATATCAAAGGGACCCTTGAAAAGAAGTAGAGAACATAAAATTCTTGATACTATTTTGAACCATCACACCATCCTAATTCCCTGGCATTCTTAGAAATAAATTATAACAGATAAAATTATCTTGTAAAATATATTCCAGAATTATGCCTTTTCCCTAGATGGTAAACACATATAAGTTGTTTCTTGAAGAAAAAAAAAAACAACAGAAGTAAATATAAGCTTATTCAAAAGTCTCTAAAATATTTAATAAACCCAACAACATGGTATCAGATGCTGACTCTTTTGCGCAGAGGATAATAATTTCAGACCCTACTGCCTCCCCAGATCAGGCACTCAGAGCGAGGTCCACACAGCAGCAGGAGCATCTAAGGAGTTTCTGGAATGCAAATCCCCAGGCAGCACCTTACACCTAGGCATCAGAAACCATGGGGATCATGTCTAGCAAAATGCCTTTTAGTGCTGTCCCTGCCTCAGGTGACTCTGATGCATTCTGTAGCTGGAAAGCCACAGCTCGATACACAAATACATCCTGGAGATATATCAAAGGGAAGTAACACCAAAATGGAGTGGTCCACATGGGGACACTGATAACTGCTAGGGTTGTTGAGCTAGATCACAAAACTATGCATTTGAACCACTTTAACAGGAACACTGCTACACATTTTTTAAAGTTGCCTGTTTAATATGTTAAGTGACAACTAAAATAAAATAACAGCATTATTTATTATCACTTAGATATCACTTGCTACATGTCAAGAAGTGGGCTAGGCATTTCACATGTGCACACATATATCCATGTGCTTTACATTCAAAAATGACATTATTCATGAACATAGGTTATGAATCTACACAACTATATTTTATCATTCTGTTTGGTGCAGCCAATTTTAATAAAGAGTATTTTTTCTATTTGGATTTACACATATACAGCACAAGTTTAATTACTAATGAAGACACAACTGTTTAACCCAGAGGATCAAAAACTACTGGAAATGAAAGCAAAAAAGCAAACATATTAGCATGTGAAAGTCTTCAACATTAAGAAAACAAGGCCTGCCACCCTGGTGTGTATGGAGACAGACAAGCACTGGGGGTCTTGGGGTTCAAGCCAAGGCACTGCACCTACTGTCCAGTACGACCACAGCTCACTGCCCTGAGCTCTGCAATGTAGACTGGTGATAACGGCTACCTTGAACATAAACAAAGCATTTAGCACAGCTGGACAATGTCAGTTACTCACAGCAGTAATAGTAATGTGGGGCCGGGAACCCATGGAAACAGAATATTCTGATATGAAGAAAACCTATGTGCAAGCGGCAGATTTGCTCTCTGGTGTGTCATAACCCTACCCTTCTTTCTTCCTTTCTTTCTTTGCTTTTTTTTTTGTTTTTTGTTTTTTGGTTTTTTTGCAAAAAGGAATTTTTGCTTGATTCTTTAGATTCTCTTCCTAGAATCAGAATCACCTGCTAACTATGGTGTCCTGCTCTTTCTTTTTTTCTTTGTTTGCTGTTGGTGTTATTATTCACTTATACAATACATCCTGACCACAGTTCCCCTCCCTACACTTCTCCTAGTTACTCCCTTTCTCCCCAAACCCCAGAAACCACTTCTGTTTCCATCAAGAAAAGAGTAGACTTCCTAGGGATATCAACCAAGCACAGAACAAGTTACATAAGACCAAGCACAAACCCTCATATCAAGGCCAGAGAAGGAAGCCCAGTGACGGAAAGGGTTCCCAAGAGAAGGCAAAAGAGTCAGGGACGCCCTGGCTCCCATTGTTAGGAGTCCCACATAAAATCCAAGCCAACAATTTATCATAGACCCAGGCAGGCTCTGTGATTGCCACTTCAGTCTCTGTGAGCCCCTATGAGCCTTGCTTAGTTGATTCTGTGGGC
Source organism: Mastomys natalensis (assembly GCA_021653895.1). NCBI lineage: Eukaryota > Metazoa > Chordata > Mammalia > Rodentia > Muridae > Mastomys > Mastomys natalensis. Next base: position 991,243 of record JAJTUV010000278.1, read on the forward strand.
TGTGTTCTGCTACGGTCCTCAACCCCTCTGGCTTCTACAATTCTTCCTCCCCTTCTTCCTTGGGGTTTCCCAAACTCCAAGAGGAGAGACCCGATAGAGATCTCCAATTTGGCCTCTCCACCTAATGTTTTGCTGTGGGTCTCTGAATCTGCTCCCATCAGCTGCCAGAGGAAGCCTCTCTGATGAAGACTGGGCTAGGCACTGATCTGAGCATAGCAGAATATCACTAGGAATCACATTATTGATTTCTTTTTCCTAACTTAGGTCTCTGAGCTATGCAGCCTCCTTTTCCCAGTCATAAAGACAGTGTTGGGCACTGGCTTCCTTTTCATGGCCTGTATCTCAACTTAGACTAGTCATTCACTGACTGGCCACTCCCACAAGTTCTGCACCTCTATGGCCCCAGCACATCTTGCAGGCAGGATAGATTGTACATCAAAGGGTTTGTGTCTGGGGAATCCTGCTTCCCAGGCTTCATCCTAACTTTCCTGTAAGCTCAAAAATGGGAAGGGCTTGGTCTATCTATATCTGTGATTGTTATATCCTCAGTACTTACAGCTGCCTGATCCACAGGAGATGCTCCAACAGTTATTAAATGTATGTGTGATGAATGAATGGCTGGCACATCCCACCACAGACAAAAATGAATCAAAAGCTACAGAAAACAAAAGATGTGGCAATAAAAGAAACAGCTGAGAAAACAAGCTGCACCTTAAAAGGCCCCACCAACACACTGCACTCAGCACACACATGGCATATCCAGACTACACTAAATGGCCTATGGGAGAAGGGAGCTAACATTTGGGAACATCGACGTCTAACTCTTTGACTCTTAAGAGATTCAAGACAGACTGGTACAAACTAACTACAAGAAAAATCACTTTTCTTTCCTAATAAATGCCTTACGTTTGCTTCTCTTTACAATGAGAACTGCATAGGGAATGTCTGTGCTGTGAACGAGTGCTTAGGGAAGCCGTCTTTGTACACTTAGGGCAACTGGCAGTGGACCCAGAGCACGACCTCATGGTCATGAACACTTGGGTGGTGTCATTTAACAAAGAACAATTTTCTCAGCTTTAAAGTCAAAGGGGATCCCATACAGGCAAATGCTTGCAACACATTCTTATTATATCTCCATGCGTGTCTTAATTATTATTCTCCATTTATCTTAAAGGGGATAAATGAAAGAAAAGTATTTGCTCTAAACGTTATGAATTACAATTTTCATTTAGTGGATAATTTCTTCTAGGATTCTGAGAGTTCTAGTATGTAACATAAGGTAAAAAGTAAATGTTATATTCACCAATTCATTCAATAGTCACTGTGTGAGAGAGAATGCTCCAAAAAATGAGAATGAAGTGGGAACCACAGTCTCTGCCTTTATGAAACTAATTATAAATGATATTCTTAAAAGGTGGAATTTCAGATAAATGGTATACCTTAAGAAGTGATGGCACCATATTGGGACAGTTAAATTTCTGTGAGCCCTCTCAAACCTTACACCAAAAACTTTCATTGGCACCCTTTCTTTCCTCAGATAAATGTCCTCTTTCATTCACTCATTTAAACCATGTCACAAAGTACAACCACTTTACAAAGAAAAGCTACTAACATGTTCAGAAGCCCCCACTTCTCTGTGAAGCATCTTCTCTAGTCCCCTTGTCTTCTATCGCCTCCATACCACCCCAAAAACACACAACACACACACATATACACACAACATGCAGCACACACGCACACATGCACACACACAGTGACCACTAGAAAGGCGTCTGTTCCACAGCCTCTTTTCTCTGTCCACCCCCTCCCAGGGAGACAACACAACTGAACATCTGGGAACACCAAGACCACAGGTGGAACTGTAAGGTCAGAAGCAATATTGTGCCACAAACTCTCAGAAGAGTCAAGTCCACATTGGCAAGGCAAGGCAGCACGTTACTTGCCCGTTTGTGGGATAAAATGAGGCTTTCTTCATAACTTGGGTCTCTGATGATTTAAGAATTATCTCAAAACAAAACTAAACAGAACAAGCATCTGAGCAAACACAGCCCCCTTATATTTACTGGCATTTCTCACTTATTACTTCAGATCTCCTGGTCTAATATTATTCTACATTAAGCCCCTGATTTAAGTTTCATTTAAATTTCCTTCTTTTAAATACATATCTCTCCTCATTTGAATTCTCTAGAGTTTTCAGCAAAGAAGTCGGAGTTTAGTGTAAACTTTTCCTATTTGCATTAAGTAATTGGATAGCTTGCCTGAGCTTAATGAAACAAATACCAGTTGGTGCTGCCCTACACCTCAAGTCCCAGCAACCTAGCTCTTTTCTTTGCATATTCTCAAACAGGTGAGAGACTTAAGATATACCAGCAAAAATGAGTTTCTAAACACCAGCCAAATCTCTTATAATGAATATTATTGAATGTCCGCTTTAAGTAAAACCAAAAAAATTACCCATTACATTCAACTCACACATCTGGTATAAAATCTAGTTCTCTATAACATGGTACTGGGATAAAAATAACCCAGCTTTATTGCCTTCTGAAGAAGTTAAAGGTTTTAAGGAAGTAGAAAGGAAATTTTAAAAATAACTTTAGCTAGGCATTTTTTATATATCAAATTCCATCACATTCCATGAGAGGCATTACTCCCTCCACTTTGAACAAAAGAAAAACTCAAGGAATACACCAGAGGAAAGAAACACAATGGCCCGATTTACAAAGCCATGTTTCTTAAACACCCTGAAAAGCTATCTCCCTCCAGGAGCCTGGGTATGTACTGTAATCCCAGCCACAGAGGTGTAGAGGCTCAAGAGTAAAGCTCAAGGCCTTGCCTGGGTCACAGAATAAAAGTTCAAAGCCAGGCTTTGAATTTAGAGAGCCATTGCTCAAAACGAGAAGTAGACAAGGTTGGAACAGACCTCAGCTGCCTGAAGAGTGTTTGCCTACCAAACTGAGATCCTAGGTTAGAGGGAGAGAAGGTGCACACACACAAGCTCCTAACTAAAATTAGTGTGTACTGTAGCACCTCCCCCATGGTCAAATAAGAACAAGAGATGTGTCCTTTACTGTTCAGAGTTACTTTAAAACATACTGTTTCATGTATTTTTCCCAACATCAAATATATGTCACTGGTTGCCCAAGTGATCTGACTCTTGATACTGCTGAATCTTGCTCATTGGTCATTCCCAAATAGTCAAACTTCTTTATATACAGGTAGACACTAAGTAATTCTATACAACTCCAGCTTAGCAAATTACTTTATAATTTCATATATAAAGCCATTCTACTTCTGGAGAAAGTAGATAAGAACCTGAGATAATGGGTGAGAATAAGTGGAAAAATGCAATTGTTAGGGATAAAATGACTGAATGACTTATCTAAAATTGAACTCCGACCATTACACACAGACAAGATCTACAAAACACTGCAATGTGGCTGATTCTAAAAGACGGAAATACAGAGAGGAACTCGTGCCGGCAACCCCACAGGTCACTTTTAATAGTAAGGATACATTTCATTTTAATGCATCATATTTTGTTAGAACATGCTGAACTAGCACTGAAAATTCTGTTTACCATCCACTTTTAGACAGAAAAGCTGAGCTAGGTAGTTCAATGAACTAATTATTAGAATATTAAAAATAATGACAAAACAAGTGTACAATATTCCATTTATAAGACTTTACAAATAAAAAAATTATACAGCAAGCTTAGCATTCAACTCAAACCATTTCAAATCCTGGAAGGAAATGTGTATGGATTAATATCACAAAACACATACATGTAGATGAATGCACATTAATATTGCTCTGCTAACTTCAAACACAGTATCTGTATGTGTGACAGACAGAAGTGACATTTTACCATGCTTACCTTGTGTCGGGTACAGATCACACTTGTAGGTGTGAGCCTTTCGATTTTCATAACAACCCTGAGCAGACTGTCATGTTTCCAATGAAAGAAGAAATTGTATCAAACCAAAAGTTACAGTGAGAGGAAGTGAGTGACAGAGAAAAAGAGAGAGAGGCAGAGAGAAACAGAGTCAGAGACAGAGACAGAGACAGTCTGAAAAACCAACTGATAAATCTACCAGCACTGAGACCTGGTTCTAGTGGAAGGCGTCCTCAAACGGGGAGTAGGACACGCCGCTTCTTCTCTCTTTGCCTTCCTGGCTCATCATCAGTGAATAGCTCTTATTGCTCACAATCCCCATCATGTCCTGCTGTCTCCCCACTCACGGGCTGGCACTCCAAAGCTAGGAGTCCTACTAGCCGTGACCTTAGGCTCCTGGAGTACAATGGAAGGCTCATTAGTACACCTCACTTTTCACCAGAATAGGTTTTTTTTAAGTGATTTTATTTTAACTTGCAAAATGTATTGTCAAAGTTGAACATTTGCCAGCATAGCTCCAAAATGATGCAAAAACAAACAACAACAAAAAACAGGAAACTCTGCCCCAGACTAGCCCGACACCTGTAACTGAAGTTCTCTGGTCACCGTCTAAGCACTTTCCATGCCTGCCTTCCAGATGACTGCCTCCCATGATACAGGATGTAGTGTGTTACCTGAACTTCCTATTTCAGTTTTCATCTGGGAAGAAAGAGCCACCTGCTCTGGGAGCTTCTTAAATTCAAATATCTACTGTGCTGAGAAGCACAGTATTTGCATTTATATTTACAAAGTATTTAGCTCTTAAGGCACAAGGCATTGTCACCAAACACAGGACCCAGCTCCTGCATCCATCTTCCCTCACCATTCATAGCCAAGCTCCTATACAAGACGAAGGTCCATCACAACCCAAAGTCCTTTTGTCTTCTACTAGAGCAGTGGTTCTCAACGTGTGGATTGTGACCTCTTTGGTGTCACATATCAGATATCCTGCATTTCAGATATTACATTACAATTTTAACAGCAGAAAATTATTATTGAAGTAGCAACAAAATACTTTTATGGTTGAGGGTCACCACAACATGAGGAGCTGTATTAAAGGGTCACATGGGAACTGCTGCATGACTGACCCAGAGCCACTTCTTTTTCTAGCTTGAAGTGAATATTTATTTACAGGCATCTTAAGCCATGATCATGATTTTATCTTAAAGTGTACACTGAGTGTTATAATAGTCAAAATACAGATGGATAATTGCAGAGCGGATAAAGACAGCATTAAACTGCCCAGAATCAAGATTTCTAAAGTCCTGGGTTGTGAAAGATGTGAGAAGAGACATACAACCTGCTCCTATTAATCAGCTCTATTAAGCAGCTTGCTTACTGCATGGATGCCCCTCCCCTTGCACCTTGCTTGCTGCAGCTTCCTCACTGGGTGTGTGGAGAAAGGGAACCAGGGCAAATACAATCATCTCTGGGGATATCACTTTCCTATCACAGTGCTCACTAGACAAACATCAAGCCCCCCCAGTATGGCTGCAGCACATATTAGGTAGTGTGAACAGTGGGCAGATGACAAAGAAATGGCAGCATCCCGAACAACGCTAGTGGCTTCTGATAAAGAGCACATTAAGCTTGTGGAGACGCTAACTACACTGTGTGTATGAAAGACACATTCTGCCTTTCTCATTGCTTGTACTTCCCTTTCTTTTTTCACAGAACATACATTTTTGCCAGGGCAAGTACAATATAAAAGCATGCCACCACTAAATCTTGGGAGCACAGTCAACACTCCCTTCACTTCTATTTGAAAGACCTCCAGCTTGAACTAACATGCACCCTCTCACCCTCCGGCAGCAGTAGCCTCTCTGATACAGAGCAGGCAGGTGGAATGGGTAGACCACAAACTCATGTAGTCCAAGCCCATCCTTCTCTGTGGGAGATGCTCAAGATCAAAGCATCGCACACTCCTCCAGCCAGCTTAGAGCAAGCATCTGTAGGGGAAGAACAGCTGCATAAACCCCTTTCCCTCCTTTTTCAGTCAACTACTCTTTGGATTCCTAACCTTGTGATTCGCAGGCTGAGTTAATATGATGGACACAAAAAGGCTAATGACTGCTGTTTATAAACTGTGTGCTCCAGAAGTCACTGGGCTGCTTCTTTTGTTTCATTCTAAGAACCTTTGATTTTACCTTTTCTCCTGTTTCCTTGTTTGGTAGCTTTGCTACCCATTAATTTTTAACCTTTATTAAGACTGGGAAAAAATTACTGTGTCTTACTGCATTCAGTATAAATAATACATAGCTAGTGTGTGTTTGTGAGCACATGTGTGTCTGTCTGTCTGTACATGTCACACATGGGGGTCAATATGATGTAGCAGCCTTGGTCTCTACATGGAAATGCTCAGCCACAGTCTCTAACGTGATAACTAAAATATCCCGTTGTCTTCTACATTGTATTGTTTGCTGTCTCCCTTCCTGTCTCCTGGTTTCCTGGTTCTATCCGGCTCTAATCCACAAACAGCAACAAGCCTTTGCTCTTCTGCTATGGTCCTCACCCGCCTCCACTCTCAACACTAGCAGTATTTTCACCACTGTTTACAAATGCAGGTACTAGACTCGCTCAACCCTGCCTGGCAAAGCAGGTGACAGCAAACTGGATATTTTCCTTTCTTACCTATCCTTCTGTTAAGAGTTGAGTGCTTTCAAATGCACAGTTTCTACATGTTCTCCACTACAGGTCTTCAAGGGTTTGTCTTCAGTGTCAAGAATCAAGGTGCTTCTCTTCTTCTCTGTAGGGGCCTCTGCTTTCATCCTGTTCTTACTATTCTTCCAAGATGAACTACTGTGTTGGGTGCTTAGCAGTGACTCTCAGCTTCCCAGCCTTCTTCTACACTCTGCTTCATGCTGGGACTTTCTGAACTCTCAATGCTTTGCTGGTGGGTGCTGGCAGATTTTCCATTAGGGAGCACCAAAGGATAACTGCAGGCAGAAGGAAGACAGGCCTGGTGGCTTTGCTCCTAGCCTACCACACAGCTGGATGCAGAGGCTAGTTTATTCAACCTTGCAGGATCAAGGTCCTTGAGTACCACTCTAGTGTCATTAGTCACACCCACTGGCACCCTCCTCAAATCACAGACCTTCTACCACCTCAGACACAACACCAACCAGAAGGGTCCACTTCCTACCACTGCTCCCAAGGCTGAGGCGGGAGCCTCTTCATGGCAGTTCTACCCTCAGGTGCCTTGCATGTAGTTTCTCTGGCAAGGCCAGTGAGTCCAGAATAGTTCAAACTAAGATGTAGTGAATATACATCATACAGCAGATTCCAAAGACTTGACATGAAAGGACAGGATATAATAAGCCTCTTCCATAAATGTTATACTAATTACATATTTGAGATACATTAAAAAAATAGAATCATTTCTAGAGATTTCTTTATAATTTGGATAGTTACTAGGGAGTTAACTATATAAGTGGCTCACTTTGTATCTCTGGTAGACAGAACTGCTTTGGGATTGGTGAATTTTGTTTCTTTTGACTATTAAATGCCTCATGAACAATCATTATACCAAATTTCTCTGTAAAAATATTCAGTATGCATTGTCTCCTTCACAGATTCTCCCTACCAGCTGTTTATATTAATAAATTTCTTAATTTCTCACAGGGAAATGCTCAGAGAACTCCAGGATTTCAGTCCTTATGCTAGGGCATCATCCAGCTTCGGGTCTGCAGAGGGAATGCCCAATACCTAGATCCTGTTTCCTTTATAAATTATCTATATTTTTTTCCATCTTGAAACTTCTACAATTTTCTTCTTATCCTCAGAATTTTTTCTCTGTATTTTAAAAATTGTCACAATCTATGACTAGGTGTGCATCTTTTCTCATCAACCCAGCCTAGAATAATAGGAAGCCTTTCAATTTACAGGTTCCAGTCTGCCTTTGGCTTCAGGGAAAGCTGTCATTTAATTATCACCTCTCCTCCAATTCTTCCTTTGTCTTCTTCTAGAACTTAGGCTATATCACACATAATATGCACATAAGAAATCAAGACACATCTTAAAGCTGGTGGCACTTCATGATCAATGGCAATAAGTACCAATGTACAAACAGTGGCCTGTGAGCTACTGTGAAGACCTCCTGCAAGAAGCTGCCTTTCCTGAGTAGTGCTTGCTCTCCATTGTCCTCTTCTGTCTGGCTGCTGTGACGAGTAGGCTCCACCTACTTTCCATCTGCTACTTCATCTGGGCTGAGACCCATCTGTACCTCCTTCACTGGAAATACCTGAAGAGCCAAGAAACATGTGCTTGGGTGGCCAGTGCTATGTGACCAGCCAACAGGCCTGCAGCTGAGAACATCTCCACATTCCATCTCCCCCACACCACACCCACCTAAACTAGTTGGCAGAGATGGACCCCATACATACTCTTATGAGCATCCTTGAAACTGGGTCCACCTCTGTGTAATCTTATGCTACACCAAAACCAATCCACTGGCTCACACCACTATCAGGCTCTTTGAAGAAAAAGTCATTGGAAATTGGATAGGAATTGAAAGAGGAAAAAAGAAAACAGATCAATAATAAGCAACAACAAGAGGTGACAAGCCTCCAGCACACTATGGACCTTTCCACTTTCAAAGGTTTTAATCATAACATTACATTTTAAGAGTTACTTAAAGAACTTAGAATAAAGTTAATAAATTAAAAGGTAGAGTGCAGGTGGCAGATGTGGTGGCCCCAGCCTGTGTGATTCTAAAAGTGGAAGGTAGAGGCTGAAGCAAGAGGACAGGGTATACTCAAGAGGAACTTGAGTATAGCCTGGACTACATAATGAAACCCTGAATCAACCAAAATAAAACAACAATAAAGACTGAATGCATTGATCCAGCAATGGGGGTGGACTAAACTGAGAACTAATGCTCATGACAATAATTTTTGTATATCATCTTTTCTGGATTAGCTACACTTTTCTAAAACGAAAACTAGCACAGGCCCCATGTATTACAAGCACTGTGAAGACACTGTGTACACAAAGAATATAACCACACAAACGCAATGTCCCACAGGGACGGGGCAGCAGCGTGGTGCATCATAAGGACACACGACAAACAAGTGAGGAAAGGAAGGCATCCGCTGAAAGCCATAAGTCTAATGAAGCTGTGAAGAAAACAGGACAAACCCTCTCCAAAGGAACACACACTGCAAAACTAATTCTGAATCCCCTTCAACAAAGGATAAGCAGCCTCTTAAGAATCAAACTTTGTATCATCAGGCACAATGCAGTCCTATGACTCACCATAGTTAGACACGCATCTCTAAGGCACATCAGTCTCCTCTGAAGAAGGACCGCCTCAAATGTTTAACCTTGCGCCCTCCGGAAAAATAAGAAGTGCTGACGAGGCCTATCTAGCCCTAAGCCAACTGTCCCCTCTAGTAAAAGTCACCCTGGCATGCAGAAGAAGCATAGTGACAACTCCAGCGCCCACTACTGCTCCATGGTAGTCGAGTTTGAGGTTTCCCTGACATTAGCCATCAGCCAACAGTCGTTCCTTGGCAGATGCTTTATTTCTAGTAGTCCCTCTGAAACTATGTTTTTTTAAAAAAAAAAGGAAATTCTAATAAAAATGCATTGATCTGAATGCCAAACAAAGCCATGTACTAGATTTCATTTTAATTTTCACCTTAAATATGAAATGAGATGGTAGATGTATGCAGATAAAAAGAAAGAATGAGAGTCCTTACAACTGTCCTTACTGCCTCTTGAGGATAACCCCAGTTCATTCCCTCACCAGGATTTCTCTTTCTCCATGACACTTAATGTGTGATTGACATAAAAAGCTGCATATTATTTAATATACACATTTCTATGAGTTTAGAAATAAGTAAATACCCATGAAGCCACACTACCATTACAGCCATTAGCATAACTGTCATCTTCCAAAGTGTTGCACTCCTAATTATCTTAGATTTAGTTTTAATTACGTGCATTCGCCTATCTGTGAGTCTGTGCATTTGAGGGCCGGTGCCTCCGAGGTGTTAGATTCCCTGCAGCCATAGTTACAGGCATTTGTGATCCAATTGACCTGAGTGCTGGGAACCAAATGTGGGTCTTCTGCAAGAGCAATACACCTTCGTGACCACAGAACCATCTCTCTAACTCCTCCATTATTATTATTAATAATGTTGTTGTGTGTGCAATTAGCATATATTTTAACCTCTTAACGAATCTCAGTTTACAACACAGTATTGTCAGACACAGGAATTACACTATATCCTCACTTGACGTTTCTCTCCCTGACTCAAAAGTTCAATTATAAATGTATTTCAAGAATTAAAAATTATTGTACAGAATTCACGTCAAAGACTTATTTTTAAAAGTTGTCTGAATTATGGTACACACCAAGTTTTGTTTTGTTTGTTGTTTTGAAGTGTAGATTTCAGCATGCAAACAGGGAATCAACTTGCAGGAGATGGGGCTTAACATCCAGGCTTTGTCTAAGCTTCTCACAAAACATGACTTAAATGCATTCTAACAAAAGATGTCAGTTTATGTGGTCTTTTTACCCTCTACTCTGTTCACTGTGTTCTCTGTAGCATGGGTGATTTTTAACTTGTAAGTCATACACATTGTGTACATTTTTACATGCATAACACAGTCTACTAATATAATAGCTGCTACTTATGAAGAACCTCCTGATGCCACATATTTTAACAGGTTTACATACACAATTTCATTTATTTCTCATAAAAATCCGTCAGGGGAGCTACACTCCCACTTCAGACCCAAAGAAATCAAAGCTAGAAAGTTAAACAAATGGCTGAAAATTACACAGGTAAATACTAGGGAGAACTCATACTGAAGATTTATGACTCAAAACAAATGACAAGATGGTCACTGTGTCATGATTTGACTGTAAGAAACCCAATGCTCCAATAGGACACTCCAAGGGCAAGTTCAGTTCTGATTCCAAGATCGGCTTTAGCTAGCTGTTCTTGGCCCTAACTAAAGCCTTCTATCTGCACGCATTTTCCCAGGGCTTTGTCCTGAGGTCTGGACTTTTACTCTGCCCTCATACAACTGCAGAGGCAAGCACAGTGACTGACATCACATGGCAACAGGTGACAATCATGTGTTTCCCTCCCTTTTTCATTCATAGATGCCTGAGGCTGAGACTGCTTTTAAAAAGAACAATTCCATAATACAACCCTATATGTAAAAATCCCACTAAGAAAAAAAAAACATAAAACAAAAAGTATTGTCCAATAACTGTGTCTATAAGATCCAGTGTGAACCTCCACACAAAAGCTAAAAGCAGTTTACATCCTTGTTTACCCCCCCAACAATGACCAAAACTGAGAATGTAATAAATTAATGCTGAAGTTGCCTTTGAAAAGATTAGTGCGTGTGTGGTCCCCCATATTGAGTAATTAAAGACTCTTCCAAATGCCCTCACTAACCAGCAACACAACTCCTAAGGAAGAAAAAGAGTGGTAATGTTGTCATGAGAAAGACTGTGCTCACCAGGCCTCTGAAATAGACCATTTGCTATGCAGCAGTCTTTCAGGAAGAAAAGACAGTGGAGTGTAACCAACCACAGGACATGACTAGGGATCAGTTGCATCGACAATATCTTGGGGCACACTGCCTATGTGTCACACACACTTAACCTCTGAAAAACTTCAAAATGACTAAGTAACAGCAGCTACTTATACAAATAAAAGTGTGTTTCCATGATGTTAACAATCATTTCTAAATTTCCACTACACTCCAGGCCTGAGGACCTAAGCCTTTTTAATTATGCAATATTAGTCATTGACATAGTACTCAAATCCCACGCAGCACGAATCATGTTAGCTAAACTAACAAAATGAATAATTTAGCTCTGGCCCAGCAGGAATCTACTATGCCACCTTCATTATTTACTTCACAATATCCATTTCTACCATTTTTGAGATAACAGCTGTAGGTATTCAAAATGAGCCTCTGGCTGCCTGTTTTGATTTTTATCCACATCATATAACCGACATTCCATCAAAAAATTTTGGATATTTCACAAGCAACCCCTATTCTCATAATGCCCTCCCCCATTAAATGTTAATAATCACTAAAGAATAATATAATCAATATAATCACATTTCAGATAAAACTCATAAGCTTAGTACCACCAAAGCACACCCATGAAAGCAACACATCCCCTCGTCAATTATAAATGTTCTCACTGGAATTTTCTTTAAAGCAATGGGAAAAGTCCTAATTTCCTTTAGTAACAATAAGAGAGGGAGTGATTTTAGATATAAAAATATTCCCATCATTCCCTTTAGAAGAAGAATCTTATGGCTTCTCACCATATCTAACAGTATAAAGAAGGGGAAGAAACCAGATGTATTCACAGCAATCCAAAACAACTTTTGTCACAAAGACTAAGGCTTAAATTCAGCCACTTCCTTGCTCTGCCGAATATCAGAAGTTCCCTGGTTATTTCACAGTTCAAAAGAGGCCTACCCTCTTCAATTCCATGCAGATGATGAACACTCTGGAGATTTCAAAAGTGGTCCCTGAGTGTGAGACTCAAGTCTTACACCCAGTTAGAATGATACCCACTCACATGTATGTTCCAGTTAAACTAATCTGCTAAATAAATGATTATCAAGGAAGAAAAATTAAAAATAAGTATACATTTCATTAAGATGTATAGCAGATGTTATATGAAAGATGAATATTCACTCCATCTGGCTTCTGCTGCAATCCTCTTTATCTTTACAGTAATTTCCAAATACCTCAACACAAAATGCTTGGGTCGTATAAAAACCTACGACACGTCTGTGATGCAAACACTTTGTCATATTTTGTTCAGTTCAACATGACTAAGTTTGTTAATATATTTTGACAGACTTGCACAACATCCTAAAATGTTTTGAACAATGCAGTTTAGACTGCAATGCAATATTAATGAGTGAATAATGTTCTTGAATATAAGGTTTAATATTTAATGATGTAGAGTGCTGCCTGGATTTGATGCAGAAGAAAAATGTAGTTTGAAATCACCAGTTATCAGGAGACATGAGAAAAAGACTACAGAAGTCAGGCAAACCTTTAACCTAAACTCAGAAGTGAGGTCTCAGGAGTGGAATTGAAGCTTACCAACTGAATTTCTAGTACTTATCAATATTCACAGGATCGTGCCATTTACCAAGTGTCATTTATCAGAATTTTTAAATTACCAGGAGCTCACATATCTGTGCCAATAGTTAGGGGGTGGAGAGGAGAGATTACTGCAAAAACAGTACTGGGTAGGCTACAGTAAAACACATTCTAGAAAAAGCCTTTCAGTTGTGGCAACATGTCCATTTGATTATTTCTCTTTTTTAAAATGTGTGAAACTGTAATAAAATACCAAGTTCAGATCAAATGACTTGTCTCCACATCTTCTATGAAGAAAAGCACTTAGTCTAAAGTACCACTCAACAAAGCTGGTTCAATATGTCAATCTAAACCAATGACTGGGTGATCTACACTCACTAGTGACCTTGCCTCATCTGCAAACAACAGTATATTTTAAAAGTAAGCTTGAGAACAAGAACAGGGTCTACTGCAATCAGTGAAGTAATAGCTAAAACTACAGAGCTATGAAGGGGACTTTTTAAATATTCCTAAACAGACTGCAGAGATTATTCTGAGTTTAAAAGTAAAACTGGACCTGGAAAAAAAAATCCAATACTTATCTCCATTTCTACTTCACAATGCCCATGTCAATAATCATAATGCATAACCTATATGGATTTAGCAATACAACCTCATGAGCCAATAGCTTTCACACTTGAAGGTAAAAGTAGTAACAGTTTATACAAGTCGAAACGTAACAGAAATGAAGAAGAGCCAATATATCATTTACTGAGTACCTACAAGGTTCCACGAGGGTGCTGTATAAAGCCTTCACTTCACCATCACTGTGACAACTATGAGGCATGACAGAGAGCATGCGGGCAAAGACAACACCTTACATTGTGTCGCTTCATTTTACAATAATGGAGGAAAATGAGGACAAATGTACGAGTTAAATAGTCTCTGGATAGTTTACAAAATAACTTGGGAATCAGAAAAAGACAAGCTGTGGGAGATGCTGCTCTCCTACTCTGTGTTACCACACTTAGGAGAGAGTACAGACTATTCTACTAAAAGAAACTGACTTTGCCACAATTACACTACCATTCCATCCATTAGATCATGACAGTAACAGTACTGTTAGTTAAATTCAGTCTATTTCACTTTAACCAGATCTGCAATTATATCAATAATTGGCCAAAATACAGACAAAAAAAGTACTTCAAACTTTATGTTATAAAAACTTAGCACATTTTTTGACAAAAGTCTTGATCATGTATGAGATGTTAATTATCATCACATTCAGTGTAATTCACTGTTATCACTGAAGAAACTAGTGTAATAGCCCAATGGAACTAATCAATGCCTCCCAAGCACCAGGCTAGATGTCCACACTGAGTCGGTGGTGCCTCTGTAAATACACAGATTTAGTAAGTATACTGTTCAAGTATGGTCAACAGACAAAACAGGCATAAGTATTTATATAGTACATTTTATCCTCTCCAAGCCAAAATCGTTTTTATCTCTGTACATGTGTGTGCACATGTGTATGGTGTACATGGGGATGCAGGCATGTGGCGATCCAAGGTTCATGTTAAGTGTCTTCCTTGATCCCTCTCCATTTTATTTCCCTCAGCAGGATCTCTCACTGAACCCAGACCTCACATCTGTAGTTAAGACTCCATGGCCAGCACTTCTCCCTTTCCACCCCCAATCCTCACTCCCCTACCCCCATTATCTCCTCCTGAGGGCTAGGGTCACAGAGGGCCAGCAGGGCCCCAAGATTTATGTGTGTTCTGGGAGTCAAACTCTAGTCCCCACACCTACAGGGTGAATGCTTTACCCACTAAGTAATCCCCAGCCCCTGAAATCCCTCTCAAATCTAGCACCTTTTATGATGATTCTCTACCATATACTACAGAAGAACAGAACACTTGGAGAATGGCTGGAAGACACAGAAGATTAACTATGGCTATCACTAGGAAATAGAAAGAGGTACTGCACAAAAGTTATTTTGTTTCTGTGGCATTATTTTCATGAAATTAGCTTGCATTTTAAGTTGAACACATAAGGGTAGTACTAATAGGAAAAAAAATGCAAACTACATATGCAATTTTCCATTTTCTAAAAGCAGATTAGAAAAATAAAGAGAATCTATTCAAATTCATTTCTAATGTACTTTTAGCCTAATTTAGAAAATATATTGCCATTTCAACATATGATCAATATAATAAACTGTTACAAATTTTAAAATATTTTTATGCCATAACTCTGAAATCCATTGAGTTTTACTTACAGATACATTAAGTCAGAATACTGCTCTTTAAGCATGTCTTAACAGCTTGAGGTACTAAAAGCACATGATTTGAGACTTAAAATCAATCATATACCTGGATATATGTTAGAAACTTTTCTTTCTAAACTTTATGAAATACTCATCATTTTTTACCTCATCCATTACAGTTTTTGATTACAAGATCTTTATTATTAAAGGTTTAGAAAAATGAAATCATGAAATTACATGTACATGGATGGAACTAGAAAATACTGTACTGAGTGAGGTAACGCAGACCCAGAAAGACAAATGCCATGTGTCCTCTCTTATTTGTGGTTCCTAGCTTGGAATCTTCAGAAGTGAGTATATAACCAGGAATCACCACAGAACCAGGAAAGGAAAATGGGATCCCAAGAAGGGGTTAAAGTGTCTCTAGGAAGGAAAATGGCCAGACACAATTGCAAAGAAGGGAGAATGGAAAATTGGAGAGGGCTTTAAAGGGGGAGGGGAGAGAAGCCAAAACTGAGAGGAAGGAAAGAAGGGAAGACAAATGACACTGAGGTGTTTGAAAAAGCCACAAGGAGTCAGGGTGTTCTATGTCTAACAAAAATTACATATGGGGGGGGTAAGGAAGAGGGAGGGAAGGAGAGTGAGAGTGAGACTGAGAGAGAGAGAGAGAAAGAAGAGAGAGAGAGAGAAAAGAGAGAGAGAAAGAGAGAGAGAAGAAGAAGAGAGAGAGAGAGAGAGAGAGAGAGAGAGAGAGAGACTTAAAGTTATGCCACTTGAGGTGGGAATGACTCTGAAGTGCAATAGACTATCCAATAAACCCCAGTACCAGGCATGAGAACCTCCATTCAAGGTGTTGATCAGGGTAGTCAAGAGACTCCCAAATGGCTGCCTCCCAGAATTTAAAGGTGAATCCCTATTGCTGAAGACACCATACATTCCAAGCACAGGACATGGAGGAATAGAGATGGACATGACCTGAAGGCCTTCTCCCTGAGGACTAACTTTCATAACACTGGAAGGTGTTACACAAGCTACCCAACCACCCATAGTTGGTGAAGTCATAGAACCTAGAGGAAAACGGACTACAGCCACATTACCAAACCAGCCTAAGGTCTAACTGCACTCTAAATACTTATACCCACAGGGAAGTGTAGCTCTCACTCCTTACGAAAGAAGCTTCTTTTTCCAGCAGACACAGACCATTTCAGAAAGCCACAATTGGTCAAAATGTAGAGAAAACAGATCATGGGAAGTTCAGTTCCAACTGATACATCTATAAAGCAACCCCTACAACTAAGGCTCAAGAGAAAAAGGAGAAGGAATGATTTTTAGAACCATAAGACCAGGGCATCTGCAGCAAGATCCTGTCTTCTACATAAGAAAAGGAAACTGCCCCTATGAAACCCCAACAATATAGCTACCTAAACAAGACCTGAACAATGAGTACACCAATTGATAGGACAATATGATTCAGGAAATCTCACAAGGCTTCACCATCCCTCCTCCCCAGAGGAAAACCTACAGGCAATGACTGCTGGGAGAAGGAAAATCAGTCTTCCCAGGGATGAGCCCCTACTAACTTAGCCAACACCAAGTGTCAGCACTAAAAACGTATCCATAGGAGCAACACTAAATGGACTTGGCAGGTTGTTTTTACATAAGTACATACACACACACACACAGAGAGAGAGAGAGAGGAGAGAGAGAGAGAAGAGAGAGAGAGAGAGACAGAGACAGAGACAGACAGAGAGAGACAGAGACAGAGAGACTGAGACAAGAGACAGACAGAGACACACAGACAGAGACAGACAGACAGAGACAGACAGACAGAGAGACAGAGAGGAAAATAGGCCATGAAGAAGACACAGGAGATATTAAAGGGAGAGAAATAATATAAGTACAGTACTCAAATATGAAATTGTCAGAACAATAAAAACAGAAAAATAAAAAAACAGAGCTTCAGACAGCCATTTTGTTCACCAGAAATCTCTGTAGAGCCCCTATTTAACTTGCTCTTTCATGGCCTCAACTCTTGCATTCTATTTACCTTATGCACATAAATATGGCAGTGATGATGCAGACAGGGACTCATGAAGCTCAAACTAGCCTCCAATTCAGTATGTAGTTGAGGAAAACCTTAAACTACTTACTAATCCTTCTGCCTCTACCTCTAAAGTGCTGGGATTTCATCTTCAAGCTTAATTACTTGTGTGCTATGCAGTATTGTCTTCATCTCAGGACTGTACCTACACCAGTGGAGAGGGCAAGTTCTGCTACCCACCTGGGTCTCCTTTAGAGTGCCATATTATAAACAGACAAACACAATGGCAGCTCCTCTCCATGAAACACCACACTGCAGCAGCAGAGACCCTGAGACTTGTAGAGGCTATACAACCTGCTGAAAATCATTTTCTGAGCAAGCAAAGCCAAGAATAGAATTGCACGATAATCAACCATTTAGCACCAATACCAAATTTAAAGTTTTTATGGACAAACAGGAATAACTATCCAACGAAAGGCTAAGTTAAGTTTTAATGAGTTATAAATGATACTAAGAAAATAAGAGTTACATCTTATTTCTCCTACTTGGTACTTTTAGAACTAGAAATGGGTCCAGCTAAGGACAAAAAAAAAAAAAAAAATCAACTAGCTTCACTGAGCTTGCAAAACAGGCATTCCATCCACAGGGACCTCCACAGCTCTTAGGAACTAAAAGGGCAGAAGCAAAGAGTAAATACACAAGCTGCACAACTGTGAGTCCATTCTCCGAATGAATGGATCAGGTAAAGGCGGTACAGCCAACCTTTAATACAACTTTGAACAGAACCTCAAGACAGGTGTTACTATCATGCCCCTCCCCCTCACAGGGCAAGGAATCTACTATGTGATCTCAGAATTAGTAACACCCTCCACAGTCACATCCAACTGTTCTTCAGGTCAGAGAGAAAAGACTCAGTAACAGTCTGCATTCTGCATGGCAGAGAGTGGGGCTGACTGTCACACACATCACCTTATCTTATTTAACCTACATTTGAAAACAAGCTCTTCCCCTGGGGAAACCGAGGCAGCAATGAGTCACCTACTCAAGATTTACAGGACTAACATGCAGACCTAAGCAGATCTCCCCAACACTAAGACACTGCTTTGGCTCCGTGTTTCCTTTCCTCCTGTTTTGGTGACTCTTTTAAGATTGTAATAGTAGAAATCCATGATATTTTGGATTTCCTAGTGCTAAAACTAATTTCATTTGTAGAGCATACAATGAGCAAAGAGTGTTCTCCACAGACAAATGGAAGAAAGCTAGGCACCACCAAATCCCACTCACTTAAAAATATCATGACAGCTTCAACTCTGCTCAATTTCTAATTCATTTCTATTTGACTTCATAGAATTAGCTCAAAATGGGTGCATAATTTAAATAGACACAATTCTTTTTCCTTTCAAGCTACAGAACCCTTTACTGTCACATAGCAAGGGCTGTCTCCTGGAGCCTAGTGTACAGTCCCATCAGCAGCCAGTGCTGCAGTGATATTACCTCTCCACTCCTCTAAGTAGCAGCTGAACAAGAATGAAGATGACCATGGGTAAGGCTGCTGTACACTCATCAGTCTCCAGGATGAGATGAAAGGTCCATGCTACTGAAAAGGAAGCACGCACTTGAGCTGCCAGGAGGTGCAGTATTTTGGCAAGGAAATGGGGTAGAAAAAGATCTGCGAGACCAGTGAGGTCAACCTGAAGAGCTCATACAAAACTAAAGGCAAAAAAAAGTAAGATATACAGGTACATATATAAGTTAAATTAATCATTATGATTTACCTAGAATAAGCTAAATGTTTGACACTGTGCAAAAGACTCCCGTTAGGGGAAGGACTGGGAGAAGAGGAGGGGGGGGGAAACTGCAGTCAGGATGTAAATAAAGAAATAAATTCATTTTAAAAACTACTCCCACTAATTTTTTTTGGTTATTTATTTTGTTTTTTGAAATTATAATATAATTATACCATTTCCCTCTTCCCTTTCTTTCCTCTGAACCTTCCCATACATACCCCTCCTTGTACTCTTTCAAACTGAAGGCCTCTTTCTGTTTTTCATTTATGAATGTCAAAAGTTATGCTCAGAAAGTCTTCCCTGCATGACTGCCTAAACATAAGATGAGTAAGGACAGCAATACACATGCTAAGACCTCAGCCCTACTCAAAGAACCACAGCAACTCAGGAATGCTGAGATTGGAGAAATAGTCTTCCCCAGAGAAAAGCACACCAACTGGTTATCCAATACCAAATAGATTCCTACTATTCTTACAATTTCCCTTATGATGCATGTTCATGGGGCTAACAAAGTGCACAGTTGGCAAACATACTCTTAAAATAGCTAGAGACCTATTTGCTTTAAAAATGGTCTTCCATGGCAAATTAACCTCTCTGAGTTTGGGTCATCCCCATGAGAACGTTAAGACAAATGCCTAGATTTTAAAAACAGTTAGGAATAGCAAGTACCACAACTGAGGCTTTCCCTATGAGACATGTAAAACTCAAAATGTAAAAACTGAGGCTAATCCTGCCACTGTCCCTTGTGTTTGGCAGTGAAAAGGCACCATAAGTCTGTAAAGATAGGTTTTATTGTTTTCTGGACCCTAATTTATAGTTGTCAGGTTCAAATTTACATAGTCTTGTGTCCTCCCCTGCTGAGGTTTAATGCTTTAGCTCCTGCTCTTAAAGTCATCTGCTACCTTTGACTGACAGCTTGCTAGCTCACCTATTTACTACTACAGATATGCCTGCTGAGATAAACACAGGCTGAACAGTGTTACCCTAGACTGAATAGGAAGATATGACATGATTTTTATAAGTCAGCTTAACCTGAACCTTTTATAAAACTGATGGTATCGTCACGGGGACTACTAGAAGGTCCATTCTATGAATTCTGAAAGATTCCTTAAACATGTACATGTACGCATATAACTACAATTAATGAAAACAGAAGCTATAAATTTGAAAGAGAGCAAGGCAAGCTAAATGGGAAGGTTTAGAGAAAGAAAAGAGAAAGGGTAAGTGATGTAAATTATAATTTCAAAAGTATTTTTTTAAGTGAGGAACAAGACATAAAACAGTGGCATTTAAAAAGGACAGGTGACTAGAAAAAGTAATATGATTCTAAACCTGGGCCAAGAGAGGGGAGGGACAAAGAAAAGTTGTAGAACATTGTAACCTGGGGCTGAAGAGATGCCCCAATGGAAGTTCCCTTGCTGAGTGGTAGGAAGACAGGAGTTCAGACACCAAAACAAGTCAGCCATGGCTACCTAAGCACTCAGTGGGGTTTGCTGGAGAGAGGGAGGAAGGATGGACCTAACACTGCACAGAAGGAAACTTTCGAATAAAGGCTTTTTTTTATCTTGGCTAAGTATAACATGAACATGAACTCTGTTCTCCATGATGAGTCAAACTGGAAAGGGTGAGTTTTAACACGAATATCTAACTTCTCCTGTCAAATGTAATAATGAGAGTATGTAACAGTTTTGGTAGAACTAGTTATGGTAAGAGTAATCATTCTCTGCTATTAAAAATGGTTTATTTAAATGTATATGTCTGATGAAATTTGAATACAATACTTTATAAGAAGTATGTAGTGCCCTAATACCTGACTCCACTTTTTAAATGAGAACATTAAGCTAAATAACTGGTCCATCAATGCTCAGTCATTAAGTAGAGAAGATAGGCCTAGAACCCATGTCTCTTCTGATTCCCAATTCTGGGTTGAATTTGCTCTGGGGATTGTTTTGTTTTGTTAATGGAAAAAGGAAAGGGGAAAAGTCTCTAACACACTTCTCTGTCTGCTGCACTGGGTATCTCTGCAGTTTAAGGGTGAGGGACACAGCCTCTCTAGGCTCACCCTCACTTCAGAATGAACATGGACAAGGAACAGGAGAGTGTGTGCAGCAGCTACTAGTCAGGAATGAGTCACAGTCCATGACTGGGGTCATGACATTAATCCCTGATACTAGGGTGTGCTAAAGCAAAAGGAAGACAACCTAGGAGCTGAAGAAACCCAGTAGAACGTCAACAACAACAACAACAACAACCACCAGTAAAATATTTATTTTATTTACCAGAAAATACAACAGACACTGTTTAAAAGAACTATGCTATGCTAATTACAAAAAAAAATCTTAAAAATCAGGTCAGTGTAGAGAATTAAGAAATGAAAAACAGAAAAAAAGTCTAAACTATGTAACATTTTTTGTGACTATGTGAATGGTATACATGGTATATATATGGGCATTCAAATATGTATGGGTATACATTTGTGAGAGTTGTATCTCACACAGCTGTACATATATGAAGGTGTTTGTACATGCTCATGTGTGTACATGCATGTGAAAACCAAATCTGAAATCAGTGTTTTCCTTGATCACTGTACACCTTATTTTTGATGCAGGGTCATTCAGTTGAGCTCAGAGCTCACCATAAGGCTAGTCTGCCTAGCCAGTTTGCTCTGGGGAAGCCCATCTCAGCTTCATAAGCAATGGACTAACAGGTACACTGCTCCTCCTGTCCAGAGTTTCCATGGGTACAGAGAATCCACACTTGCTGTGAGTGCTTTCACATGTCCTCAGCTCTATGTAAGACTCAGCTCAGTCACCCATTTTACATGTCATTTCAAATACTAAATACTGCTTGCTTTGATTTTTATAGTGAGCAAAAGACAAACATGCTATTCCTCAAAAGATGAAAGACTAGTCAAATAAAACATTCCACTGTAAGCTCCGTCAGCTACATAGAGCTCACAACTTCTCAGCCTGACTTATCTCTTCTCTGGCACTTGTTCATAATGAAGATCACACATTTGCAGACAAGGCATGCATGGCGTTCATCAGTTAACTACCTTACATCAGGCCTGATCTGTTGAGGTGATATTAAAAATACCGAGCTCACTCTGACACAAATGGAGTCTTACCAGCCATATATGATATCACACCTGTTACCTATTTACTGTCTCTCATCAGCTATACATAAGTCTCCTTGGATATATGTATAAATTTAATGGTAATATATTGTGCATGAATTATAATAGTGAACACTGTAAGCCACTTATTTAGAAGCCTGAACACACATTAGTCGGGCAGTGGTGGCACGCCTTTAATCCCAGCTCTTGGGAGGCAGAGGCAGGTGGATTTCTGAGTTCGAGGCCAGCCTGGTATACAGAGTAAGTTCCAGGACAGCTAGGGCTACACAGAGAAACCCTGTCTTGAAAAACCAAAAAAAAAAAAAAAAGAAAAGAAAAAAGAAACCTGAACACATCTAAAAGTGATTTATCACCCAGTTGTGTAATGACAACACATTAATGATCTCTCTTAGGATCAACTCATGAAAAGTGATAAGACACAACTTCAGTGACATTTCCACTGTACACAGAGACCTATATGCCAAATGTTTATAGAAGCTTTTTGCGTAAACAGTGGTATTATAAGAGATTTGCATTTTCTTTAGCTGGGTTTCTCACATTTTTCTATGCTGTGCACTATTTTTGCAATTAGATAAAGGAACTCATCCTCATGATCCTCTTAGTATGATTTATAGTTATTACTGGGTGCAGACAGAGCCACAATCAAGACTTCATGACAGGACTAGACAAGGGAGCATGTAAAAGCAGACCGCAGAAAAGCCCACCAACTCCTCCAGGGTCTTTAAATACTGTCTTCTTGTTCTTAGTGTCCATCTGAACTCACATCACAATCCAGCGGTCAGATAATCTGACCTCTAGGCTGGACAGTGAACAGTTATAACTCTTGGTTTTATCTGAGCTTTAACCTTTACGATACTTACTTCTTGTTACCCTAGCAAGCAGAGCTGGACTAAGGAAGCAATGCCTAAGGCAGGGCAGTGGGAAGAAAGGCTACAAGAACACAAGGGCTGCTACTGATGCTAGGGTCCTCCATGAACCATGTTATAATCATGAACTCTAACCTTATGAGTTAGCTTTGGCTTCTTGATTCATTCACTTGTACTTTCTAAATGGCCTCTGCTCCGTCACTCCCTTCCTGAAACTGCTATCTGGTTTCTCAGCCTGCATCAGACATGCCATTAACAGGGATGTTGCATTACATCTAGGAGTCAGATCCAAGCATCCTCTTTCTCTCTAAGCCTATTAACATGACGTTCCACAGACTACGTCAGTCCCCTTTAATTTGCCATTCGCCAAAGAACCTCTCCAGGTGTGAGTTCTTGCTGCTGTGCTGGGTGGGACGCTTAGTATCTGTATGTGGAAGAGCAATCATTACAATGAGGGAAGAAAATATTCCCGTTGTTTGGATTGTTTGTTTTTCTAATAGGAAAAAAATAGGAGGAAGAGCACAAACTGGCACCTAAGGAAGACTGGATAACCTCCTGGAGAGGCCCGCCTTCCTAGGCAGAGCATGCGACACTCCACACCATGAAAACAATGTGAGAATGATCAAAAGGCCAACTAAGGAGATTTCACATCCTTTGACATTTTGCCACTAGACATACAGTAAATGGCAGCTATCTTGCCAGGTGGTGATGGTATACCCTTTTAATCCCAGCACTGGAGGTAAACATAGGCTGATCTCTATGAGTTCGATGACAACCTGGTTCACAGATTAAGTTCCAAGACATCCAGGGCTACAAAGAGAAACAAACAAGCAAACAAATAAAACAAAATGACTGCTGTCTCTATGCATACAACTGTCACTAATGAACCGGGCCTGAGAAAATTAGACTATCAATGGATTGGGGGCTAGGGATTCAATTCAAGCAAAATGAGCTATTTCAGACTTTTAAATACACACAAAACCTAAAAAAAAAAAAAAAAAAAAAAGATTCCTAGTTGAGTTGGTAGTGAGGTTTATATACACATCTGTCATTGCAGTGCTGAGGGTACTTTTAACAAAAGGAAAAGTGCTTCACAGCCTCTGAGTCTTTCAAAAATCAGAATATGTTAAATATATGCAGTTAAATATAACTCCATGAAACCATCAAAAAACTGCCAGAGAGAAATTGAAATGACCACCATAATAAAGAATATGATCTTCCCCGTTTATAGTCTCCCTAGGCTTGTGTCAGTAAAGTAGAATAAACATGTTATTAAAAGAGAATCAATAGGAGGCTTTAAAATATACAGTACCACAAAAGGTCAGGCCCCAGTATTGATTTTAATATAACATTTTTTGTTCAGCTTCCCAAAGGGTTCTTTTCTAATATTGTTCTTCATTTTTCTTTCACTTTGTTTCCTGACTGGTGAATCTGTTGTTCCTGTCTGCACTAAGCTATCTAAAGCTGAGTTTGCTGGCTGTGAGTCACTCCTGTGACAAGCTGCTGGGAAATGAAAAAACAAACAAACAAACAAAAAAAACTCAGCTCCCTCCCACAGACATAACCAAGGGACTTAATGGAAGAGAGCTGGGGACAAATACAAGAGGGCATGGAGCATACACAGCACAGCCATCAAGTCACACAGGTAGGTGGGCACTGCCTTCCCTGGAGCCTTGGAGGGACAGATTCCAGAAGCAGAAGAGGCTGAGGAGAGCAGGATAATGAAAAAAGACACCATCTTCCAAGTTGCGGCAAAAACTTTCAGCAAAACAGCCAAAAATGCAGAGATTTGCAATACAAACCCAAGTTCCTCTCTACCTAAAAGACCTCAGTGCTGAAAGGAGAGCTGGCCCACAGGGAGAAATTAGAACTATGTGCCCAGCTAGAAATAGAGTTCCTGACACTGCCCCAACTTGTGATGGTTCAAAACCTTGCAGAAAGCATGCTTTGATAAGTCTTGCACATAATACACTGTATGGTTTACACAGAGTTACAGAGTTTGGATAGACTTGGGGCCAAAACTTAAGTCAAAAAGGGGGAAGGGGGAAGATATTCTCATTCAGTTAGGTTTCGCTTTTATAAAGTGTTTTCCAAAGAATGAAACAAAACAGGCTGGAAAATGCCTTGTGCATGAAGTGCTTGCTGTGGCTGTCAAGTATGAAGATCTGAATTCAGATCGCAAGGACCCACATAAGAGCCATGCACAGTCTGCAAGCCCAGAGCTCGGCTTGCTGGCCAGGCAGCTTAGAAGAAACAGCAAAGTGAGCCACAGCAAAGTATCATTGTAATTTAGCAAATATTTTTTGATATCTACCAAATGACAGATGAGGAGTTTTGCCCACACACACAATAAACAGACACAGTACTGCAAAGAAACATAAAGCAAAAAATGGGGGGACCTAAGGAGGAGGGCAGTAAGACAAGCTGTTGAGATGGATTACTTCAGACAGTAACGGCTCAAGCCTCTCTGTGCAGTTGAGAATAGTAAGAGAGAATCCACCATGCAAAACATGGGATCCAAGTATTCTGAGCAATGAGCTGTGGCACACACAAGACCGGCATCAGACATGGCTGGAATGTTCAAGGAGAGGGCAGAGAAGCCACTGGATAAAGGCAGGCTGAGCCAAAACGCCAAAGGAAAGGGCTTGGACTTGAGGCAGATGCTAATTAAAAAGCCATTAGGAATGTTTTAATCAAAGACACAAACCAGATTAAAACTACATTTCAAAAACTACTTTGCAGAGAAAGAGGGAAAAGAAAGGGAAGGGGGTGGGAGGGGAGGGATGGAAAAGAGAGGGAAGAGGAGAAGCGGGGCAAGAAAGGTAAGAAAGGCAAATGGCGATGCCTTTGAGCAGCACTTCTCCCCTGAGCACTAAAGCTGCCCTCTTGAGGACAGTTCTTTATGAAGAGTAGTTGTGTAAAAGCAACATGGCTATGCTCGACCGCTCAATGGCACAACCCTATTTGCTGTAGCAACTTCAAAGTCCCATAAGGAAAAAGAATAAAATTCCCACACCGTGAGAAGCAGGCAGGATGAAAATGCTGAGAGGTAGATTGTCATGTACTAAAAGGCACATGGTTCTGGGCTCCGTTAATTAGAAAGAAGATGCAAGGACATAAAGCAGGAAAAAGGAATCAAGAATAATTAGCAACCAAAATGCTTTTGTTATACTAACATTATTCATATTTTCATCAGCTGGAAGAGAGAGCTTTCTAAGACAAACCTAAAGTTA
Organism: Mastomys natalensis; assembly: GCA_021653895.1. Taxonomy (NCBI): domain Eukaryota; kingdom Metazoa; phylum Chordata; class Mammalia; order Rodentia; family Muridae; genus Mastomys; species Mastomys natalensis. The sequence continues at coordinate 1,017,581 of JAJTUV010000278.1, forward strand.
CAAAGACTCACTTGGATAAGGGCTTCTTTAATTCTATAAAAACAGAATTGCACAGTTGACAGATATATTTATAAAGAAATGTACAATTTCCAACAAAATCTACAAAAATATTATCTTTACCCACTATGACAGTATTTTGACAGTTTCATTTCAAAATAGTCATGTGAATTAAAAAAACAAAAACACTGAACAAGTCCTCCTCTTTACAAATCTTCTACAACTAACACTCTAGTTCCTGAGCTCCATAATCAGCAGAGCTGACCATGCTAAACCCTGCACAGCATAAGGATGTTTTATACTGCAGGTGGAATGTGGAAACAGAAGCATTGAAGGAAGCATCCCTGTGGGACCAGAAGCCAACCCAGCTCAGTGGAGTAAGGATGGGCTACAGCCCAACTCTTAACCCTTCTAGCAACTTGACTATTGATTAAGTGAACTCTATGCTTTAGTCATTTCATCCACAAAGTGAGGAGACCAACAAGTCAGAAGCAGCCTACAGGGATACAAGGACAAAACAATCAACAGGTGTATACAAGGTGTTTGGATAAGCAGTATCTCAAACTGTACTAATCCACATGACTAGTGAGTGTCTTGCTTGCTTGTTTGTTCAGAATGCAGTCTCACTGTGTACTACCTAGCCTTGAATTTGTAGTCCTCATGCCTCCAGTACTAAGATTATAGGCAGGTATCAACTGCCATGCCTGTCTGAGAATCTATTCTTAAACAGTGTTTATTATCCAAATTAAAGTCTACTTGAGATCTCTATAGCCTGAGTAGGAAGAATAGCTGGTTATATAATGTCGCGCTTGTTTCCTTTAAACACAAGACTACATCACCCCTGGAATAAGACTTAAGAGTGGTTTTTTGGGAGAAGACTCAGGGAGTGAAGATGAGGCGTATTTCTTTGGTAATTTTTCTACAAACCAATATTATCCATGTTTTCAGTACTTTGAGAAACGACCTTTCTTAGTCAAAGCAATTTGGTTCTGTAGAAATAATAAAAGAGTCACAAAAACTCAGTTAGATAATGGTTTTTTAATTAATAGACATTTCTCACATTAAATTGGTGGTTTCAGTGACATTTTTTGGGGGGGTACTGTTTTGATGTGGTTTGGTTTTAATCCATCAACCCCACCAGGGAGACAATGAAATGTAAATTCTTGGTTTGTAAAAGACTTTTGTTTTGATAGAATCAGCACTCACAAAATGGGAGCTAGGCAATTGGAAATCTAAACGATATGTTTTGAGAATTTATGTTGGAACCTGATTTTAACTTGTTAGTTGAAATATTTACATGGCTAACTTTCATTTTCTACTTTATACTTGACATTAAAATCACACTAAAACCATTTTAATGAGGCAAATTGAAAAACTCTCTAAATGAAATAGCTGAAGCCTGGAGGCTCTAGATAGTTTATGTAGAAGGAAGCAACTGTAAATAGTGTATAACTAATAAATGCTCTCGTGAAAGCTACGCATACTTCGATAGAAGGATTCAATATTCTCATTTCAAAGGCAAATTGCCCCAGCAGCTAACTTTCTAAGTGATTAAAAAACTAAGTTTGTGAACTCGCTGTTGACAGCTTTGACATGAAGGGCAAGCATACAGTAGAGACGAGCACCATAAGCCCGAGTCCAACACAGCAAGCATCACCCAACACAAAACAGCAAGTCATTGGGACTTCTCCTTAATTCTGTTTCCTGGGTCTTATTTTTCCCCAAAGTCTAAAGAATGAATATAGAGGAGAAATAAATACAAGATGATTTCTGCTTGGCGACTGCTGGTGAAAATAAACATCACAGTCCTGCCTCCTGGGGAGAAGTAGCCACTCCCCTCCATACAGGCACATGAGTTGCTCCACACAGAGCACACTACTGGCGTATGTGAGCACCTCACTGACCAGTACATCCTGATCTCTCAAGCTCACAAAGCAGGGAACTGCCTCCTTCAGCATTTTCTCCACTTGCTATTTAGAAAAAGTCACAATATTAAGTTAAAGAACTAACAAGAAATTCAAATTGCCACCCTTACTAAAGGAATCGACCAAACCAGCACAGTGAAGGATCTAGACAGGGATGAGATGAGGGAAGCAGACACTACTTAAATAGGAACAAAAAAAGCCAGTGTTTCTGGACAACGACAGGAGGACTGGAGCCATTACAAGGTCCCCTTCAATTATTGGAGGTCAGGCCTCTATCCCCGCCTTCTCAAGAATAGAATCGCCAAGGCCCTTCTATACTTAGAGAAGGGAGGAGATGTCAGGGGCAGCCCTGCTTATACACTGAAGGCCTAAAATCAGCCATAGGCCTAAAATCAGCCATAGGCCTGGCATACATACATGCTAACACAAAGTCTTGGGTCTCTGTGGAAAAACACTGAAACAGAAGGCTATAAGCTATTGTAAACAGGCAGCTTCTGTGGAAATTTACCAGCCTAAGTAGTCATAGGTCTTACAAGTAGGCAGCCTCGGTGGACAGTACCAACTTAGATAAGGACAAGTGAATCACAGGCAGAGCATAGTGACCTGTCCCCTGAACTACACCCAGCTGATACCCTGTTCTGAAAGGTATCTGTACTCCACCTGAACACCTATGCTCCGGTGCCATTCCCTTCCCCACAACCTGCCTTTTTGTGTTTATAACCTCTGTGTAAATAAGTAAATTACGATGTGATTTAAATAACTAAATAAATTTTAAAAAATTAAAAAATAAATAAAATAAAAATAAAGCGCCAGTGTTTAGAAATATAAGCCTAAGGTAAGATGAAATTGGCATGTGACTTACAGTTATGTCACCTGAACTCCTTTTCCATTCAGGGCTCAGCTCACAAAAAAAGATCAGGAGAGGAAAAGTAGAAGTGGTGGCCCGCTCTGAACATTTTTCCAGAGGAAACAGCCAAAGATGTCAAACTTTTTGACACTTCTAACCCAGTATCACCAGCATGCCCAGCAAATGGCCCAGAACTGAGGTCAATCAACAGGGCTAGGTCTGGCTTATGCGGACTACTGCCTGCAAAGATGGACTTCTAGACTTAAAAAAAAACTGACATCAGGCCACAGCTCAACCACCTTCCAAAACTAAAGAGGATGAGTCTACCAGCAAATGCTCTTTTGATTAGGAACATATACATTCCTCATTCTGTAAATGTGTTTCCTGAACAAAGCACCAGGGTAGCATGAGGCCTGCAAAGATGAAGAAGCCCCATTCTGAAGAAAGAAGAACTGAGCGAGGGAGAAGAGTAGACAGAGCTCACCCACCAGCAGCCTGCATCGGCCTGCACACTGGATTTCCTCTGAGTATGTTTTTAAACAATGACAAGAAACAATGGGCTACCATCACCTCAGCAATGGACTGAGTAAGCTGTATGAAGTCCAGTTATCCCCTGGCTCTGCTACACCATCTAAGCCACCTATTTTGACAAAAGTAACCATGCTTTGGATAAGCATTAACGGAGTAGAGACATAGAGTACCTGATTACTCCTCCCACCAAACAAGGAAAGCCTGGACTGCTCCAGATAATGGAGAAGCTTCACCACGAAGACAACAGAGCATAGAGAGATGACTTCCTAGATACTTGCACAGAGAGACCAGTTTCAGCAAAAATTACTTCAAGCACTATGCTACGTGAGAAAAAATGCTGTAATTACTGTCAAGAGAAACATCTGAATAATATGTGGTTGAACATCACGGCTGCAATTACATACAAGTAGAAAAGTTACAGATTGTGATGGCATGCTTGATTGGCTTCGGTTTTCTGGCTTCGAGATGCTTGCCATGTGAAAACGGCTTCTGAGATGGGACTCGGAGCAGGATTCCTCGGCAGCAGAGGAGTAACAGAAGAAAAACTGAGTTTGGACAGAATGAAGAGGTGTGCGTAGGCTCAAAAGTGGACTATCTAGCCGTCTGTAACTGTGGAAAGGCAGCAGTCTGTTAAAACACAAGTGTCGCTCAAGAGAAAAGATGGCAGTGGCAATTGGCCCAGATCCCAACAGCTAGAACAAGAGCAGTCCGTGGGAGTCCTTCAAGCAGACTCCCTGACTCCAGGACAGGATTGCCTACGGCACTCAGAATGCTGAGGGCTTTGCCTATCTTAAAGCAGAGTGGAAATGTGTCTGTATAAAAGTACAACAGTGCAGGGAAGGAAGAAGCAGGTAACAATGAGCCTGAGAAGAGCAGTGATCTAGAGGAGCAGCCTCTATGCCCAGGAGGATCTGTCACTGTGCACAAAGGGGGCTCCATGTCTGGTCCTCAAACAAGTCATCCACATCCTCAAAGTGGCCAGATGCAGGGGACACAGCACAACAGCGGCTATACCAACCCAGGCCTTCACTGAGCTACTGAATAGTAACAACTGTTTCTCAAATGGCTGTAAACTCAAATTCAACTGTTCATGCCAGTGTGAATGACATGAAAAACTACTTACTACAAACAGATTGCTTAAGGTTATAGCCAAACTCTTTTTATGACAGGTCTTGATAAGTACTAGTCCTCAACAGTACTCACCAGCCCTCAGAGCTTCTTATTGTCTTTAACTTATTACATATCTATAAACTGCATATAAGTTGAAGTTGTAGTTTTTATAATCTTATAACTTGTGTATGATAGAAAGAGTATGAACATTATACTAAATTAAAATAAAAATTTGTAGTCATTGGGTAATATCAAATTATAAAATACAGTTTAATTTTTGTTTTATTTTAATATAAGATATAAGCATGCAATACTCAACCACATGCATTAATATTAGTAACTTTAATATAAAAAAATCTGAGGGAAGTCCACTTTATTAAGAAAAGATGCTATGTTGCTCATAGTTCTACAGATTCAAGGCCACAGCCCCCAATTTAACTTCACTCCACTAAAGCTGACAGCATCTCAGAAAGAACATACATAAAACAGTGGTCAGAGTGCAGCCTGGCCTGGCTTGTCTTCACACCAGCTCACTCCTGCAAGCCACCGGGGGTCCCATGAGATCACCTTAGTCATTCTGAAGGGCGGGAGAGGCACCTCCTGCTGTCCCCACCCTGTGCACATATATTTTTCTAGGTCCCTCTCAAAGCTTCTATCACCTCCACCTTACAACATCAGAAGCCAAGTCTTCAACACAGGAACACTTGGGGGACAAACCATATGAAAGCCCTGGCACTGTCTCTTCCAGACGAACAGTTGTAGTCATGTTTTCTAGGCCTGATGAGTTATTCGACAGAAAACTATCTGTGAGTATTTCCTAGGTTAGAGACAGAGTACTCAGTACATGACTACTTACATGGTCTAAACATGGCCATAACGCACAAAACTGTCTAGCCAGATCTTCCGTCCTCCATATTTTACCTTGTTCTTCCAAAGGCTGAATGTATCTAATAATAAAGTCAAAAGCACACTTAACAAAATGGACTTAGAGACAAGGTAACATTACCATGAGTTTCACTATCACAATGAACTACAAGATACAAGAATGTTTTAAATCCTATTTCTGGCATCCATACCACAATCAATGGAAAAAATAAGTTAACTATGCTATGCTTTCAAGGAGACAGCTGATAAAATTTATGATTAATTTATTTAACTAAAGACTCAACGGATCTAATATAATTTTTCAAATTACTAAAACTGAGGCAATCTCAATTGATATCTATTTAAAAATAGCAGGCAGGAACTCTCTCAGCTGACAGACAGCTAGCTCCACAACTGGATGGCTACTCCTTTTTCCTTCCTGATTTCCTGAGGAAAGGCTATTAAAAAACTAAAACACTCTCACTTGCTTTTACAGGTAAAGAGGTGAAATTCGAATGTCAAGGGTTAAAGGTCAGTAGTAGTCATATTTTTCTTGCTGTCAGAGATTGGCTTTTGGAGGCAGGACAAGGGGAGAAGTAAATCATATTTTTAAAAGAATATGTTCAAACTATAGCATAGTGTATTGTATCCTTGTGACACTGGCCTGCTGTAGCTGCAAAAGCAGGTGTGGCCAACCTCAGCCTACATACATAACAGACTGTCCCAGTAAAAACAGGCTGGCTCCTCTGGATTCTCAGCAGCAGACCAAAACTGGTCCATTTAATAGATGTTTTAATGAGCAAATGCATGATTCCAAGTTAGACAAAAGAATTTAATCATGGAGGCTCATAATCTGTAATTTGGGAGCATGATCAGAAAACCACCGCAGTGCCGCACAGATCCACAGTGCAGCCAATGCAAAGTCCATGTACACATGTGGTTGTTTGTTTATGGTTTTTAATTAGAATATAGCACAGGTTGCTGCAAAACTTGTACTCAGCTCTGCTGTCACTATGGCACTAACAAGAAATGTCTCATGACGAAAGTCAGCATAAAGCCAGCATAAAGGAACAGGACCTAAAAGAAGTAGGGATAAATTCTGAATGGCTAGAAGAAATCTCTTGGGCTTACATGACTTTGTCTAAATGTGTGTGCCATGACTAGTCAGAACAGCAGAGAAAGGGCATCTGCTCTGGGAGGAAGGCAGGGCAAGCCTGCCAAGTGCCATAGAATCTGATGGATCTCATGGTCTGGCACGCAGATGGGCTGATTTTACCAACACATATTTTCCACACTTTCACATGCCTAAAGTACCTCCTGACTGCAGAGAGGGAGTCCTGCCTCGGGTGTCATCGCCTGCACAGAGCATCAAAATTTACAGAAGTGGTGTCAGCAGCTTGGAAAACTTCCAGAAGTGGCAGTGGAGCAATCCCTTAAGGAATGCTATATTGCTAAGGTTTTGAGGATGCCGATGATGATAATATGTGGGGAAACTGGGACATCACAACTGAGCACCCAAAAATGAATCAATGAGTGAAGCCCAGTGTGCAAAGGCCTGAAAGAGGCTTGAACCCTGGGATTTCACTGTTGGCACAACTGGCATTTTAGCCAGGCAACACTTTTTGTTGGGGACAGAAGGTAGTAAAGAGCCTGTCTTGTAAACTACATGATCTTTAGCAGCATCTTAGGTAGCATCTACTAGATAAGATTGGACAAGTGTGACAACCAAAAATGTCTCTAAATATTCTCAAATGTCCCCTGGAGACCAAAGTTCCCCAGGTGAGAACCACCACCTTAGCCAGTTTATTTTGCTTATGAATACACAGGCTTTTTTTTTTTTTTTTTCAAAATTAGTCTTAATGGGTTTTTTCAATAAGAAACTCTAAGAGATGAAACATTATATCATAATTTGCAGCCATTTTCTTTCCTCAGTGGTACATCTTGAAATCAATGGCATCTTCAATTCAGGAGATTCTATCACCCACTTCCCTTTAAGGGGCCCTCTTCTGTATCTCCTGCTGAAAAATGGCTTTCCCTTCTCCTGCAGTTTAGCCAGTTCCATAGCCAGTTCCAATTTTCCCTAGCTAATGGTTCTTCTGTCTTCCTTTTTGAACTATCAGGCTTCTAAGTTAACCACAGTTAAGATTTGATCTTTTGGTCCAAAGAAATCTCCCTGAAATAAGGCCCTGAGTTAAGCTGCCCTGACATCTTTCCTGTTCTCCTCACCACTAGGCACCTGACAGAGCACGGATACAACTGGGTAGTCTGTATTTTGTCTCTGGTTTTGAATGAACTTTAAAATTTGCTCAAGAAAATGGTTGCACTTTAAAAAAAAAAAGTTGACCATTTTCACCTCACAGAAATAGGGAATATGAGAAGAGAGCAGGGCACAACATGGTTGTACATTACCAGTGCACATGTCATTAGAACATTCAATACTTTGCATCAATTAACAACTAGTATGTGGAGTTATAATAATAATTCTATAAAGAAAAATATTACTGTGGAAATTAATTTCAATGTCCTCAAACATATGTATTGAATTTACTGTATGTATCTTTATTTAGATCTTATACGATGGAGAACTGGTAGACAGTTCTGTGTGCAATTGAGAGGAAAGAAAAAACTTGGCCAGCAGGATTTGTGCAGGTGACAATGTAAGAGCATGAAGAACCACTCTGAAGAAATGCTTACAAGTTTTTATTCAAATTTAGGCAAAGACACGCCAATGCATAAATGCACTGTCACTCCAAGATCCTGCTTTTAGAAGACTGAACGGAAAAATTTTCTTAATGCTTGTGCTAAAGTTTCTTCTCTGTTGAAGAAAAAAAAGGAAGAAGGTAGGAAAAGCTGTTGATTTGTTCAAGTGTCATTTAGAATACACACCTTTTGTCAAGATTTGACAGCTGGGGGGTTGTTATGAAGAAAGCTTCAAACAAAACATTTTTTCTTAAAGAAAAAATAATAATATAAGTTATTCTACTCTCTGCTCTCTGAAAAGGTGACAAAAATAAACCCTTTATCAATAGTCATTTGTTCAGGTTACAGCTAGGTGCCAATCTTATCCCACCTGGAGGAGCTCTCACACTCCTGTTCGTCCATTTCATTGGCCCTTTCCCTTTCATGGCCATAGCAGAGCACATGGGAGTCAAATCATGAAGGGAAAGGCGCGCATACTACCATGGCAAATTACAAAGGAAAAGCCTGCACCATGTGGTAATAAAGAATTCCTGAAATACAGTTAAAAAAGTAAACATGAATTTGACCCCCCCAAATCCTTATGAAAATAAAATTTAATTAAAGAAAATATAATTTCAAGATATAAAAAAATGCTATCATAACATGCCGCTTTTACTTCTTAATGAAACGATGTGGATTTTTTTAATATTTAAACTTCACTAATTATATACACTCCATAAACCTAAAGTAATTAAATAATTATAAGGTGTTTCAGAGAAAGTCACTATAAAGACACATACACATCTTCTGGAAGTGTTAATTATATCTCAATTTTTTAAGTGATAATGCTTTATCTACTTCCTTAAAAAATGATGGGCGTAATCAACAGATTATATTTTTTTTCTGTATGCTGTATGGATGCGCTGTGAATTCAAACACATCAGCTAGGGGATGAAGGACAAAAAACTTGAAATCATATGTTGAAGTTCCTATGGCCAATGAGGACTCCGAAACAATCCAAAGCTTCCTTCTACTACCTTGTCAAATGACTTACAAATAGATTCTAAGCTCCTGCTCGATGGAGGCATGTACCTACTACTCAAGTGGAAAGCGACCACATGACCACATGACCACAGTGTTCTACGCTCTGTGTAGCTTTCAGTAGGAAGCTGAAAGCGCTTGACTCTTTAACTTGAGTTAAAATGTATTCGCATATTTCTATGTACACACTTTAAATCTTTAAAACGTAACACCTTCTCAAAATAAATGTATGTATATGTATTATCTGTGGTTTTTTACATACTGCTTCTCTCCCCAGCTCCCACCCACCAGTCCATGACTCTTGCAAATTATTTGAAAAAGCACACCTTGATCTACATGACTGTCTACTGTTCCACTGAAGGCCTGTACGTGATTCACGCTTCACTTCCCCAGGATGATGCTGAACTGCTTCCAGGTTTTAACTCTATTACTTCAATGAGGTATTTACCTATTCTTTTTTTATTGTGTTAATAATGGCAACAACAAAATGGGAGTATCTACATATGAAAAGTCTAGAATAAAATATGAAAAAGTGGTTATTTCTTTAAGACAGAATTACAGAGAACTTTCATTTTTAACTATGCAAATTTCTATGACATCTCAATTTTTTAAGTTGGTACATTACTAATTAGTGCTATTTCTTAATTCAAGCCTTATGTGTGACATATGATATTCATCACTACCTATAATAGTATGCATTTTAAAACAGAGTAATGGGCAATTGAATTTTCAATCTTAAACATATTCATTTAGATATTTAGATATTCCTAGGGAATCCTCAGAAACTAATTTCCATATGTTGAAAAAAAACAAAGCTCATACAACAATAATTCTTTAAAGACATGAACAATTAGGGCTCTACCAACCATAATCCTAAAGCCAAAGAGCCAAGTGTCTATTAGAGTTCTGCCATACAAAGGAAAGTAATTTTGCTATTATTGTTTTTGTTGTCGTTTTGTTTTGTTTTAAATCACCAGTTAAGAGCATCTGCAGAGGACTCACAAGGTGACTCACAACTGTTTCTACTTTCAGTGCCAGAGAATCCAATGCTCTGTTGTGACCTCTACAGGTACCAGGAATACAGAAAGTGCATAGACCTACATGCAAGCAAGGCACTCATCTACATAAAATAAAATAAATCTTCCTTAAGCATGCTACACATCACCAGTCCAAGCAAATCTTCTGAAGTTCCATGGGACTCACCGTCTCTGGTGTTCTGACTCCTTTTTGGCTTGCTCCAATGCCAGCTCCTCAGCTACTCTTCTTTTCAATTCTTCATCAGAAACTACAATTAACACAAAAGTAGAAGGAGATAAAACAAGTAGCTTGCTAAATCAAAACAAGAAGAGATGGCTAAGCTGCATCTCAATGGGCAAAATTTTGCCAGGTGGTCAGTGCCTCCTTGGAATTCCCTGAGCACTGTAGAAAGGGCCAATTAGTACACTTTGAGAGTAATTGAATCAAGAAACCCCTGGGACTTAGAAATTTCCACACCTGCCAAAATTTATAATAAACTCAAGGAACTGCTTACTGTTTAAGTGGGGTCTAAGCCATTAGGTGAAGGTCTTTAAAATGATGTCCTAACATTAAAGTCTGACAATATCTGTAAAAGGAGGTCAGACTGTCAAGTACTTTAGGGACGAAAGTGATGCTAAAAGCTTCTCAATTCAATAATTAAATAATTATTTATTACATATGAATTTATTAAATATTTAATTTATTAAATATTTATTACAGAGCATGGAATATTTGTATTTATATTTATTTTTCCATAATTTATGAAAAGGGTATTTATGATTAATGGGTATTTAGAAACCATATTTTCTGGGATATGTGTCATTCAAATCAAGTGCCAACACCTGGAGAGAAACATGGAACAGTACTGAGCACACAGCTGGAGCTCCCTAAGTACCTGGAGACTTCACTGGCAACATCTGGCCTTTCCAATTAAAAGACTGTATACAATATGTCTTGTAAAGATTCTTACAGCTATAATAGTAAATAATGGACAAGTTTTACAGACTACTCTAAGAGCTTTCCATAAGAAATAAGTAAAAACCATCTCTTCCTCATTAGAAAACTACTAACTAACATTATTAGCAGAAAGCACCAGAACAATTGGGAGGATTTAAAAAAACAGAGGACCTCATGTTATTCCTAATAGTTCCGCTTCTTAGCCAAAAGACCAGACAATCTGTATACATTATTTGGTGACCCAAACATAAGAAATATGCACCTTGTCTCGGACATATGCAAAAACTTACTTTCAATATGGAACAAAAAATCTTTTTTAAAATATGGAACTGACCCTAAGCAATAAGCATTCGTGATAGTACATAAAAGGTTTGAAGGTGCTTTTCCCTCAGTTATAGACTGTATGGAAGCAACGACAGCATCAAAGAACATCATCAAGGAATGGAAAGAGGAGTCACAGAATGAAGGTGGGGGCTTAGCCAATCAGAGCTTACAAGGAGACTTGTAGCTAGAGACTATAATATATAAATAGCTGGTATCCAAATGAGAAAATATAATACCAATAAAATCCAGTAAAGCATATAAATAGGCATTGTTTAAAAGAAGATAAGCAAAAGGCAAAAGCATACAGGAAACTCTTCAACATCAGTCATTGGGAATATGCAAGCCAAAACCACAACAAAACGCCACTTAAAACATAATGATACACAGGTTCTCGGCAATCAAAAGGCAAAGAGTGAGAAGTGGTGAAGAGAGAAACCCAACTCTCACACATTACTGGTGGGGACAGAAATGGCATCACTACGGAGTGTAAATGACACCTCTGCCAGGATAAACAAGTTGGCAGTTTCCCAAAATCCTAGATGTGATCCAAGAGTTGAGCTCTCAGGTACTGCATATGCCCAAGAGAACTGAAAGTATTTACTCATACAAAAACTTGTTTATGAAATGTGTAACATAATTATTTATAATAGCCCAAGGGGAGCCGATCTAAATGCATATCAGCTAATAAACAGGTAACCAAAATATGGCACATCCATTCACGTAATTATATAAAAAGGAATGAAGTCCTAGTACATGCTACAACAAAGATGTATGGGAAGGAACTCAGGGACAAAAGGTTAGAAATTGTTACAGACTGTATGCTTCACACTTTAGTATGCCCAGGAATGCTAGTATGCTGAGTGGTAGCTGCGTGGATAGAGAAAGTGGGGAGTGAGAAAGACAGCAGGTTATCTTCCACTGTGTGGAAGTGTGTACATATGCACCTTTTGGTGTCTTTTGTCCATCTGTTTGGTTGGTTGATTGGTTGGGTTTGTTTATGTGTTTGGGGTGGGGTGGTGTATACTAGCTCCTCTTGGGTTTTTTAAAAACAGATCATTACTATGCCGGCCAAGCTGGTCTCAAACAATCCTGCTGCCTTACTTTATAAGACTGAAATTGTTCTAAATTATAATACTTGATGATTGCACACAATTCTATAAATAAACTAAAAAAACTGAACTGCTCACTTTAAATGATAAATAATCCCAGTAAGGAGTAAGTAATATAAAACATGGACATGGCAGGGAACAGCAGCATTCTGGCTAATCCCACATGTTGGAAAAGTGAGGTGTCCATGCTTCCTTGTGAGGTTGCTCTCTAAGGGTCTTTCCAAGGCTAGGCTGTAGGAGGAGCTAAGGTGGGAGGAGTTAGGAGAGGAAGAGGAAAAGGAAGAGGAGGAGTTAGGAGAGGAAGAGGAAAAGGAAGAGGAGGAGTTAGGAGAGGAAGAGATAAAAGGAAGAGGAGGAATCAGGAGAGGAAAAGATAAAAGAAAGAGGAGGAGCAAGAGAGAGCAGGGATGTAGGAGCGAAGGAGACAGATGTTCACGTGTCTGTAGCAGTCAAAGGTAGTTGGTATACCAAGGTTGGGTATTGGGTTACACTTCTGATTGTATGGGTATCTTGTTACTGATCATTACCAAATATATAAGCTTTGATTAATCTATAAGAATTAGAGTCTCATTCTCTTACTGGGCCCGCATGGATGGCAGAATGGTCTGGGCAATGCCCTGCCTTGTGGAGACAACATGGAAGATTGGCAGAGCCATCTCTCAACTGGCATCTAGTAGGTGGCAGGGCTGGTGTTTCTGGCGGCTAGGCAGAGCCACTGCAGCTTAGATAGTTGGCCTGAGCCAGAGACCTGATCAAATATTTACTACAACACTAGGCTGTTTCTGTTCTGGTTCTCCTTCTTTTAGAGTGATGCCATGAAAAAGACAGCCTTGATTTTGAAAATGTCAAAGGTCACACACAAACCAGAAAATTGTGTTACAACAATGACTCTTGCATGCAGGTAAATCTTAAGGTTGTGTTTTTCTTAAGGTTTTTAAATAATAAAAGTAACAACAGAGCAACTGCAAGCAGCAATAGCTCAAAAAGGGAGTCTGATTAAGTCTGTTTTTCTATAAGCTAGACTTTAGATATGCAAATAATTAATCTCTCACTTTTGACTTCGTCACCCAATTACGAGCCTTGTGGATGAACCTGGCAGACCTGCGGTTCTAAACTATATACCATACAGGGTATCAACATGGCCAACTTCTCAGAAAAGCTCTCAATGTGAGACAATTCCCCTCAGGTTGGACATAGCTCCACTAGAAACACACATAATTACTACTACCTGATCAAAACCTATCCTGAAGTCTGGCAGACCAGGGTAAGCAACACGTTGTCAATCTGCAGCCACATTGAGTTCAAATCACAGTAGAACACTTTTTCTCAGTTAAGATTCACTAGGATTCTCTGTCAACTCTCACCCAACTGGTCAAGTAAAACTAGGCCTCTGGAAGACCTCAGTAGGTTAAGTCTAAATATGAGTCACTGAGATCAGTTTTCCATGTAAGCTGAGAAAAGGCTCATGTCATTTTTGGTTTATTAGGTTATTTTTCCAAATTATTGGAGTCTAATAGGCAAAAAAAAAGTATATACTCAATGTGATTACTTAATATCATACAAATTATGGAATGACTACTACAATCACATTAACACATTTGCCACCAGTTTATTGTAAGTGTATTGTTGGGTCTTATCAAATCTCAAGTACAAAATAAAATATGTAAAATAAACTCACCATGCTGTATATTCTGTCTGTCCAGAGCTTCCTCACCCAGAGCTGAAAGTCAGCAGCCTACATCCAGCATCTCCCTGCCCTCCATGCCACAGATGCTCTCTCTCTGCATCTGTGGGCCCAACTTCTCAGGTTCCACGGTAAGGGAGTCTTAGAGCATGCAGCATGTCTTTCTGCATTTGGCTCCTTTCACTTAGTGCAATGACACATCCTGGTAGCTCATTTGCTGTCTGTGACACTGGAGCTTCCTACCAGGGAAAGGCCCAAGCAAGCATCGATGTGATCACCTGGGACAAAGAGGAAATGGCACTACCAAATGGCAACCAGGTGGGTGGATGACAACGAGGCCATGCAGGTAAGACTGCAGACACAGTGCTGTGGAGAGGGGAGGGAATGCAGACTGGAGGGTGGCTATTTCTTTCCCAATACTGTCTGCCTGTCCTAGTCAGCCCCCAAGCCTGTGGTAAGGCTACAAGCAAGAGCAAATGGATTAAAGGTAGCATAAAGTAGGCAGGCCACAAGGGGTGGGGGAAATGCAAACAGGAATGTACCAGCAGGAAAAGGAAGAAAAGAAGAAGGAGGGAGGGAGGGAGGGAGGGAGGGAGGGAGGGAGGGAGGGAGGGGAGAAGAAGGAGGAAGGAAGGAAGGAAGGAAGGAAGGAAGGAAGGAAGGAGGAAGGAAGGAAGGAAGGAAGGAAGAAGAAAAAAAGAAAGAAAGAAAAGAAAAGAAAGAAGAAAGAAAGAAGAAAGAAAGAAAGAAAGAAAGAAAGAAAGAAAGTACAAGAAAGCTCTAGAAGGCACGCCCAAGTGATGGGCTGGGTAACAGCCCTTCTAGTAGGTAAAAGGAACAGAACACAGCTATATAATGCCCTAGCTATTTCCAAGAAACGGGAGGAAAAAATTCATAACTTTTGGTCTCAAGGTCACAACAGGAAAAGTAATTACCTAAGCTAGCATCCAGATTTTAAAATGACAAAAGATAACTCATGACCTAACACAGAGAATTTAGAATCTACAGTAGCAGATCAAAGCACAGGCAGAAAATGAGCAGTGTGGTAATGGCTCCTGAGCAAACCTAAGCTTCATGTTATTTGTTTTTAAATCAATAGAATACAGAAAGCAACAATGTATTTCTTCTGATAGGTCAGATCCAAGCACCCAGGAGAAAAAGATACAGCACTCAGAGCCGCTATTTAAAATGGCCTTTCTGGAAACTTCTCCAACTCTATGGATCTGAACATTTCCTCAACTACAACTGTTATTAAACTAAAAGGTCAGGGTTTCAGGACCAGCTGTTCTGAAAAGCTGAGAAAAGGCAACTTCGCCCATTAGTGCTGGGAGTTCCCAAGCAGACCTTTAGGACTGCTAAGGTTTGAGAGATGAGAAGTCTGAGAATTGCTCAGGCCATCTAAAGGAGACTTCCCACAGAAATCTGCACGTGCTGTTTCCAGTTCAGTGAGTATCGCTGGCCCTGTGGCTTTCCCATGCATACACATGTTCCCTTTAGAACGTTATGGCTTAAAGATGTTTTCTTCAAATACATGTACCCCATACCTTGGAAAAGTCTCAAAAATCACTGGAAGTTCTCCATACTGAATACATTTTAATGAACACTAACATGTTCTGTCAAATAGTTATAGAAAATAGGACACAGCATAAAGTGTAGGGAAAAAAAAGCTAAGAACTGCTGCTGCTTGATTATATCAAGTACCTTAAACCTCTTACCTGAAAATAATTCTTGATTAAAAACAGCTCATGATTCCTAACAAATCTTTATTTGCTCACTTGTTTTAACTAAAAAGAAGTTTTGGATAGTTCAAATAGTTTTTTGGAAATCCTATAATTCTTTCCACATCCAAATATATAAACTATAAATATGTATTTAAGACCAAGTAAGACTCTTCAAGATGGCTAACCTTATCATTCTCAATTCTGAGCAGTCTTGGAACTATGAGTACATGGTCACACCCCTCAGAGAACTAGAGTGCACATTCACTTCAGCTCTTCAATACCACCTGATGTTAGGGTCCAAGAATCGCTGAGGGAAGACCCCAGACTCAAATAATATGCAAAGGCAAAGAAAGACCTTTTACTCTGCAGCAATTACCAACATGCAGAAGTCAACCATAAATCAATGGCAACAACTCCAGGGGCTCAGAGACATCCTTTAAGCAGGGCTAGGAAATTTTCAGAAGGGTTAGGTAAACTCTAATATAATTGGTAGGAGCAAAGTAGTGACATTAGTACAATTTTGATTGGTTGCTAAATTAGTTTCATTATATTCCATGAGACCTTGAAGAGTTTTGGAAACCAGCTCAGTTCTGGCTTTGTCATCTCCTCCAGCTAGCTGTCCCAGGAGCTGACTCAGCTCCAGACTTGCCTCCCAAGTCAGGGCAGTCACTGACTAAAGGCCATTGTCACTGGCTCCTTCTGAGGAGATCAGTATGCTTCCTGGAGAATTCAAATTTTTATTCCCAAGGTTTTAGGACCTCTCAGTGGCTCATGGCTGACTCTGTTACAGAGGCACTGATGACACCAGGGGGCAGCAATGAGGACACCTTTACAACAAATCCCTGAGCTGTGAACAGAAACAAGGAAGGCCTTACACACTCATCATCTATGGGAAAACACAATTCCAGATTTATAGAATCATCTCAGATCATAAGGGACAAACCACCTTCCTGTGCAACTTCTCCTGCCTCTGTGGTTTCTTTGCCTAATCCTTGCACATCAATTACAGTATTTCTTTTGGGGATTGGGGGAATGAGATAGGGTTTCTCTGTGTAGCTCTGGCTGTCCTGGAACTTGCTTTGTAAACCAGGTTGGCCTCAAACTCATAGAGATCTGCCTGCCTGTCTCCCAAGTACTGGGATTAAAGAAATGTGACACCACTGCCCGGCTTGATTTTTTTTTAGGGGGGGAGGGGGGTTGGAGGTGGGGGGTAGTGTTGAGGTAGTAAGGGGGAAACAATAATTCTTAATCTCTAATGAATTGCTTAATAAAAACTAAAACTTGCTACTTCACACCAGTTCCTTTGGGATCACCTCTCTACTTAACCTCCCTTTGGGCCATTAGTTTAGAGATAAACATCATGTCCAGTCATAAAAAAAAAAAAAAATCTTATTTTCTGTGCTAAACTCTGAGAGAAATTATGAAGCCTTACTATGTGGAAAGAATGTGTTACTGTTTAACACAAGCAGATTTTAGAGGATTCTGCCGTCTCTGGATTTAGACACTTGAGCTACAGCCTGCAGCAAAAGATACACTCAAATTACATTTCCAACTCCACAGAAACACTCATTAATCGTAAGATGGCAATAAATTCATTAATATGAAGAGAACTTATTTTTAAAAGCACTAATGGAAGCATCCATGCAATCAATGAAATACAACACAGAATATTACAGCTAAAACAGCCCTGGCATGTGCTGCAGCATAAATCTTGTCCTCTCTCTGCTGCATCTCCTAACAGGTGCAGGCTTTGATGACTAGGATAGATCTCAGGAGTAAATAAATATGTAACAGTTTGTCATTTGTCACACATTCTACCTGGAAGACAAACTTATTTAAACACACATTCAAAAATAATATATTCTGGCAACAATTAACCTCACAATGCAATGTCCTGTTACAGGAAATATATCTTAAAACTGCTTCAAAAATCTGCAACCTGTCTACATGCCCAACAGGGTAACTGTGCCTACTAACACATTAAAGTTAATGAGGATAGAATAAAAGTTTCTAACTGCACATTCATAATCAAAAATATTATATCAGAAGACATAGTGTTACAAAGAGTTTGGCAACCTAAACATTTAGGCACCAAGTTAATAGTCTATTTTGTAGTGTCATTCTTTCAACAGGATTTATACACCTTTGTAAACTTCTAGTTTTAATGGCATAATATGCAAATAATCCCCATTTCATTGTCTGCTTCATGATAAGCACTCACAAACCAGATCCACATTCCATTCTTTGTGAAAACACACATCAATACTAGGCTGCAGAAACTGAATAGCAATAGATAAGTTTGTAATTCATAGCCTACAGTTTTCACATTCATAAGCAGACAATTTGTAAAACCAGTATTGAAAAGCAGATACATCTAGTATTTCATGTCTTAATATCCTGAATAATAGTTGCAAGATCTCACAAAGCCTCTAGGAAAATAAGATCTATAATTTAAATTAAAAAATAATAATTACCCTGGATATTGTTTTTTGATGCATAGCTTAATTTTTGTTTGTTTCAAAAATGGATATATTTTGTTCACTGGGGATACAAATATAAATTAAACACCGTTAACTCCCCAATCCCAAATGAAGTACAAAAACCACACAAACCCTGTTTCCATTTAATTCAAATAATCTCCAGTTTACTTGTTCAGAACAACAGCAAGCTAGAAATCAAAGTCTGGTCATAGCTTTCCCTAGCTTTGACTTTGTTGAGAGCCTTCTATCACTTCAGGCCACAGCTGTGGCACCTGTAAAATAAGGACCCAAACCATCAGGTTTCCAATACCTTTCCCTCCTCTGTAACCATGGTAAGCAGAAGACAGATGAACTGAATTCCAGCTTGAACCTCCATGTGCTCTAGAAAGCTCACTGAAATAAACTTAAAGGAACAAAGTGGTCTATCACAGGCAACAACATGCTGCCAGTTGTTCTACTTAAAGTGACATGTCATTCATTCACAGAATTATCTCAGGTACCAAACCAGCAAAATATGGGATTTAAGATGAGGAAAAAAGAAGGAAAAAAAAAGAAGAGAAAACAGGAACAAAATTGCAGGCACACATCTACAGACTGGTTTGTGGGATTGAACATCCATCTCAATGAAAAGCAAGGCACACAGGCGTTGTGCGGAGAAGACTATGGATCTCTCTCAAAATACTTCCAAACAAATCCCAGCACGCCAACTATCCATACCAGGTTTCTGTTCTGAACCCTCCCTTATGGAAAATCCAGAATTCTTCAAAACCAACACCTTGCTATTCACAGAGGACAGGTATTCAGTCAGTTTTACTGTACTGACTAAGACCTTTCGGTTTCAATGTTTATTCCCTGTTTTCTGTTGACTGATGGAGTTAACATTAGCAGATCTCACTCTCTCCCCCAAATCAAGGGCCACTTGGAATATCTAAACTAGGGAAATAAATTCCCTACACAATGCATCTATTTCAGCTCAATCCCATGCTCAGGTTTAAGAGATGAAGACATAAACCAGTCCCTTACCATTAAGGAGTTGATGATTAATAGGGTAAGGTTGTGTTGCTGGGCTTTCCTGGAAAGGAAACATCCCAAGAAATGCTTTCACTGAGGAGGTAGGACCTGAGCAAGTCCTAAATTAATACAGAAAGGAGAAGGAAAACAAAACTGTTTGGAAGAAGTAAAAACAGAAGGGTATGCTGAACTGTGGGAGCTTCAGACACTAGGCGAGTAACCTGTGAGAGGACCTCTCAGAGGCCCAGCTCCAAATGTGAAACCTGGGAACAACAGAAGGAACAAAGTGCTAGCAGGCATTTTTATCTGACATAGGAAGAGGAAGTATACGGCACTGACTGCTTCTCAATGTGAGGCCGCTACACAGTAAAACCATTAGGGGACTATTAGAAACCTACAGAAGCAAAGCCTCATAAGATGGGGCCCAACTATGTGCATGCAGAACCTTGGTTCTGGGGTGTGAATGAAGGTGGACAGCCACTGGCAGTAGAGACTAGCAGTGAGGGTGGAGTGGATCTAAGACACAAAAAAACATCGCCTGAGATGGTGAGATGAAAGAGAAAGATGGCAGAGGCACAGATAGCCAAGGAATTAATACCCATGATGGTCAATTAGGTAAAGAGGAGAAATCCTTAGAGAAACAAAGATAATGAGCTCGGTTTCAGACACCTTCAACCAAAAGAAAAGGAACAAGCACTACACGGAGCTGTAGGCAATTAGGTATCTGGACCTGAAACTCAGATCTTATGTGAGATGTGGGTGAAAATGCAGGTCTGAGAATGGTTATTACAGGTCTGAGCTCAGAGAATTCTACCAGGATGCGGGCAAACATGTAAGAGAAGGGGTAAAAGACTATAGAGCAGAGTTAAAATTCATTGATGGGGGAATGAGAGGCATCGTTAGAGACAAAGAATGGGATGGAAAGGATAAGAACCAAGATACAGCAAGTTGAAACACTAAACAGACTGCATCCCGTGTGATTCCCACTGACTGGCAGCAGCCACCTGGAGTGCGAGGTGAGTGAGTGGAGTGGAGACTGTGAGGCCCAGTACAGGCTCAGTGAATTAATGTCTACCTTGGGCATTTGAGGAAGACCTGGCAGTGTGGTTTGCAAATCACCTCTCATTCTGAGGAGCGTGTGGAAATCGGGTCACATGTGCATTAGGAACCGGTGGGAGGAGAGTTGTAGAGGCAGCTATTATAGGCTTCTGGGCAACAACTTTAGAAAAGAAACAAGAAAGGGTGGGAAATATAAATAAAAGATAATTTTGCAAATAGTGGAAATCTGTGCATCTCTGAAAGGCAGACATAATTAATAATATATTACTCAGCTATAAGATACTGTTGAATGCTAGTTATTATTTAACTATAAGATACTGTTGAATGTTAGGTATTATTTCTCAAAATAAATTTAGAGGAGTAATAGTGTACTTATAGAGACTACAGTGCTTGACATACAATAACAAAGGCAATCAGCACTTATACACTATCAACCATTTTCATAATGACTATCCTGGTGCAGGCTTCACAGCACTATTTCTTACAGGCTGTTTGATAGCAGTGAAACAGAATGGGCAAGACGATCATCACATGCTAAAACAAAATTTAACCAAGACAATGCCCGTACTTAAATAAATTGGTAACTAGAACATCAAATGCCGTCCAGTACTTAACATCATAAATCAATCCTCATTCTACTGTTATAAACTAGTATGTTTGCCAGTAATGTGTACATTTAATCCTCATTATCTATTGCACATTTGTTAAATTCCTGAATTCCACTAAACTACTATTTAACTCTTTAAGTTCTGTCCAACACTTTTTTCTAAGGGATTGTTTACATGTATGTTTGAAGGCGATCAAAGTTCAAGGAAAGCAAAAGCCCCAAAAGTCTATAAATAAAATTTATCTTTCAATATTTTGTACCATGGAAAAAATCAACTAATCTCATCTTAATTCATGACTTAACTCGCATACCTCCTGCAAGGAAGAAGACAAGAGTTCTGGCTGTAGGTGCTGGACCACTGCAAGACAGCAAAAACAGCATAATAGTGTCTCCTGGAAGGTTTTTGGGTTTTTTGTTTTGTTTTTGTTTTAAAGAAATTTACATTTTACACTCCCACTTAATTCTTACTTTATTTGTGATAGTTCAACGATATTAAAATGTCAAGGCAGGCATATTAGTATATGTTTCATTAAGCCATAGTGCAATATCTCCATCTCTATTTTCTGTTTAATTCAGATTCTGATCATTAGATCAGCCTCTCAAGATCAGATTATAATAACTACAGCTCTGTTGTTGTTTTTTTTTTTTTTCCTTCATCTAACGTAACAAATCTCCACTTAACATTCATTACAATGTATTCATAGGTACAATGTATTCAAACACCATTGCAATGTATTCATAGGTAGTTATAATCTTTCAGAAAACAACAACATCTCTCTGTGAAGCACTGTGGAAGCTCCGTGACTCGGCAGATCACCGCTGATCTGTCTTTAAAACATGAGACCAGAGAGGGATTTCAGGCCAAAGCATGGTCTTTCATTTTTTTGGGTAACTTCATGTGTTGTATAAGGTTTAGGAGTATCAATCCTGTACACCTGCAAGGGCTATATGAAATAAAGAAAAAAGGACTAAGGATGTGGCTCAATTGGTCTACCTAGCAAATAGGAAGTCTTGGGTTCCAAACCCCAGCACCACATAAAATCAAGCCTAAGATGACACATTAAATCCTAGCACTCCTGGGAGCTGGAGGGTCCGAAGCTCAAGGTCATCCTCAGCTATATAACAAGTTTGAGGTCAGTCTAAGCTCCAGGAAACACTGACTCAAAAAAGGAAAAGGGAAAAGGGAATGTTATAAAGTAATATAAAGGGAATGTTATAAAGAAAAACGTCACCTCTGCTCAGTCCAGTCTTGTCTTTTCTGTTTGTTTTGTTTTGAGCTGGGTTTGAACCAGAGTCTTATGAATTCAAAGTTAAGTGCTCTACCACTACCCTCATCTTAACTTCCTGTCCCATTTCCTAGGTCCAAAACAGTTTGTATTATGACTATGATCCTGAAGAAAAATAAGTAAGAATCCGACCCAAAATGTTAAGCAACATAATGTCCAAAGTATAATTTTTTTTAAAAAAGGAACATTTTGATTAAAAAGGTTCATTTTGATTAGAGACCTGTCTGCTCCTGACAGCTTCCTGGCTTGGATTCTAAGAAGAAATTGAGCATCTTTGGAGTTACTGCAGTTGTGGTGAGACAGCCACTAGGCAAGAATTGCCTCTTTTCATCTACAGACAAATTACTGTCCTGAAAAGGACACACTTGCAGAATAGTCGACTGATTATATCTGGCAAGACAGAGTAATCAGCCCTTAATAATTCTGCATTACTAGGTCTGTCAGATGATCCTGGGCCAGAAGGCTGAAGATCGGATGCTCCAATGTTTTGTAGTATAGGGACTGTCCAGGTGTTCAGCGGTCTCTATAAATTGGCTAAGTTTTAGAAGCTATGCTTTGTGCTTCCCATAATTTCAGTTAATTCAGTCATTCTGGATTTCTGACGGGGTTGAAGACTTATATTCTTATACCCAATCCTGGCTATTTACTTTGAGAGAAAAGATTTGAGAGGATGGTTTTCAGCTGACATTCATTCTAAAGTCAAGAAAAAAGCCAGGTTCAGACTATGTCTTTTAGTTAGGAGAGATGACAGAGGTTCTGGTTAGTCAACAAAATGATGGACTGGGTACTAGAGGTCTATCTTATACCTTACTGATACAAATTGGTATATAGTTATGCTCTAATTGTATTTTAAGAGAAAAGTTTTATTTTAACAGGAAGGGTGATATGTAGGAAGAGCTAAGGTGGGAGGAGTAAGGAGAAGAAGAGAAGGAATAAGGAGAGGAGGAGGGAGAGGGAGAAGAGGAACATGGAGGCGGATGTTCGCATGTCTCCGCCAGTCAAAAATAGCTGGTATATCTAAGCTGGGTATTGGGTTACACTTCTGATTGTATGGGCATCTTGTTATTGAGCATTACCAAACTTATAAAGCCTTTGATTAACATTTTTAAAAACAGTTACTAATAAAAAAAAAAAAAGGAAAAAAAAAAACAAAAATAAAAAAATAATAAAACAATGAGATCTCACTATGTAAACATTCAGCTACAGATACTCCAGAACATATAAGGAAATCATTTGACTCTCGAGTTGATGTGTTAAATCAGCACAGTGGCAAAAGCAATAGCTACAGCTACATGTAAGCTGTATTTCCGGAAAATGCAACATACTTTAAAACCATATAAAAATACTTTGTTTACATATTAAACAACTAGGCTCTAGGCTGGGTAAAGAGGTTTTGAATGGCATGAACTTCTGATGGGACAGTCAGAAGCTGAGGACACACACACAGTTCTTTAAGAACTACGCCCAAGTACTGCCACTGAGCACCATCCGCAGTGTCACAACTCACACCTTACATAATGCAGTGCCCTGACACCAAGAACTACTGCTCTCAACTAAAATACGCACCTTGATCAAAAATAAAACATAGGAACCTTTGATTCTTATGGTTTGCACAGCCACTAGTAGCCAACAAATATTCTAATAAGAATATAGGTAAGGGTGGAAAGTTTGATCTTGCAGAGAAACGAAGTTTGAGCCCAGTACTCACAGAGTAGTTCACAACCACCTTTAACTCCGATTTCTGCAGTTTCCATACCTTGCTGGCCTCCAAGGGCATCAAGTATGTACACGGTGTACAGACAAATATATAAAGGTAAAAAAAGCATACCATAAAATAAAATTTCAAAATATGGAAAGATAAAATGGAAGATGACACTAAGATGTCCGCCCCCAACATAATCTTTCGGCTTCCTCTATCTCCATACTTACAAAAAAAAAAAAAATTGCCCAATTCCACTTACTGATTATTTTGAATTCTCTTACAATATAACTACTACTAACTAATTAACTTGTCATTTGTTTCTTTCCTGATACCACAAGCTGTATCCTAAAAGGGCAATGGTACCATTAATAATTGAATGAAAATGGAAAAGATAGGGACAAATTACAGCCTAAAGACAGGCCCTGGTAGCTATAAAGGTATCACAAGAATGCAAGGAGCCAGGGAGATGTGCCAGACTGGTGCAATGCTTTCAGTACCAACCACAGGCATTCTCAGATCGCTGCCTTCTAGAACATTCACAGATTTATTTCTTCTCATCCACATACTTTCCATCAAAACTAGCCATATCACTGGGCGGTGGTAGCGCACGCCTTTAATCCCAGCACTTGGGAGGCAGAGGCAGGTGGATTTCTGAGTTCGAGGCCAGCCTGGTCTACAGAGTGAGTTCCAGGACAGCCAGGGCTACAGAGTGAGTTCCAGGACAACCCAGGCTACACAGAGAAACCCTGTCTCAAAAGAACCAAAAAAAAAACTAGCCATATCAAATAAATGTTGGCCAACTAAAACTAAATGCATCATAGATGATAATATCAGAATTCACAACAAACCCTTCAATGGAACCACATTATTTGATATTCAATGAAAATGAGAAAGGAAATTATCATTACTCACCTAAAATAACTGCTAATAATTCTGAGATTTCCTTCTGAAATTGTTTTTCTAAACATCTAAAATAGTTAGCTTCCTGGTACCATATAATATAAAACTACCTATAATGGATGGTATAAAGACGGCAAGAATGAGTAGCATTCAAACATACAGGAAATTTGAAAAGAAAGCATTTAGAATTCTTCTCAAGTAACTTTGGCAACCGGATCTAGTCTTTGAGAGTGTTATCAGGTCAAGTCTCTATGGGAACTGCACTAATAATTAGAATATTAACTGATTTTCTACAAATAATAATTTCCAACATACATGATAATTTCATAAATCATTTGCTAAGTCTTTTGAGATTTCCACTAAGGAGGTTGCTTACAAGGTTTTGCCCAGCTCTCATCCCATGTCCCATCCCCCATCCAGTTAAAATAAGTTAACAAGTTTTCTCTATTTCTGTGACAAATTGTAAACTACATGTTTTAACACTTCTTGATAGTTTTAAATATCAGCTTCATAGCTTATAGAGAAATTAATAGGAAGAAGTTAATCTAATAATGCAATACATATAAAAGTCTGTAAAAGATAAGATACTCGGTCTCATACTCAGGTGCCGCTGACACGTGGCTGTGAAACTCTAAGAGCATAAACAAGTAAACTACTCTCCAGTCACGCCAGCGTTGGAGTTGCTGGGGACGTATGAAATAAACACAGATCCACATCAGCTTTGACACCAGCTTAAATGGGGTAGAAAAACATGAACTTCGTACACCAGATTTATTCCAATGGAAGAAACAGTTTTACAGAACAATGGTTTCTCCTGGTGCTATCCTTTGTGACTTAATTTATCTGTAAGTTACCAATAAAATTTCTCTTGAAGAGGAATGCAGCGTGTATTCAAAGGTCAACGATAAACATCATCACACTAACAACAAAACTCTTCTGACTGAAGAACCCCTGGCATTTGACTTTAAAAGTCTGACTGGCTTTCTATGTTATTACATTAAGCCAGTACTATATTTCACAGGAGGCTGTTTTAAACCATGCATTTTTCAGAATGCTAACATGCTATGAATGGCAATTTTTTTTAACCCATAGAAAAGATTATTTAAGAAGAATTCGTGATGTGTCTTGGATGGGGATTTAGGTACCAGGTCCAATTACATTAATATTTTAGCTTCTAATGGTCAATGCTAACTTACTTATTGAAAATGAATTTGATTTGACAGTAATAAGAATGTCAATCTCTTTCATTGCTTTTGAACAATGCTAAAGTCATAGATGATGATGAAAGATAAGAAGATGAAAGGGTAAAGTAAAATTGATGTTGATCAACCATTTCCTAAAATTTCATTTCATAGCCAACCTAAGTGCCTATTAGACATCTCTCTAGGGAACATGAAGGCTGATGGCAAAGACCAAGAGCTATACAACAAAGCAAGGCTGTATATACTTTACACACAAAACAATGAAAACTCACTGAGCAAACAACACCAGCACACAGAGACATGGTCAGCTAACAGAGTACAACTACACGCTAAAACACTATGCTAATATTAAGAGATATGCTTTATATATAGAAAACAATGTTCACAATTCATTGAGGTGGTCAAGATAGTAGGCTGAACATACTTCTTAGTCTTCTTCTTTTTCTTTTGTATGTGTCTACCTCTTACAAATGCACAAAGAAACCATTACAAAGAACATACAGACACTAAGGATTATCTATGTGTTGAGAAAAAAAATCATCTTTCTTTCTCCCTGTATACTTAATCCAAAAACACATTTGCACTCTCATGACAGTTCATGTTATAGTTAAACAATGCATTAGTAAATTGGCAAATGAGGATGGAGAGCTGGCTCAGCATTCAGAGTATTTACTGTTCTTGCAGGAGTCAGGTTCAGCTCCTAGCACTCATGTGGTAACTCCAGTTCCAAGGGATCTGACACCTGTTTTTGGCCTCCATCCATGAGCTCCAACATAAACACAGTACACATAGACTCATACAGGCTCACTCACAAACACATAAATAATAAATAAATGTTTTTAAAATAGGAGAAATTATAAAAACACCTTATTAGGTTTGCGCCAAGGTTGAAATAAAGATCATTTGAGCTAAAGCTGGAGCCCAGCCTAAACAATCTACCAAAAAGACCTTATGTCTCAAAAAAATTTACATGCATAACATTTTTATTTATCTACAATTTTTAGATTAAGTTTATAAATTTAAAACATTAGAAAATTTAAGGTGAAGATGAACTTTAAGAAGTCTTTATTGATTCGATCATGAACATCATGAGAGGTTTAACTGAGAGAAATTCAAAGCATGTTTGTACCCACAAAGATAGCTGATATACGTAAGTGTCTAAAACTGACTATCACAGAATCCAAGAAAACAATATTACCAAATGGTTTGGCTTGATTTCAGTTGGTTTGATTTGGTTTAGCTTCATTTGCCTCAGTTTGGTATGATTTGGCTTGGTTGGTTTGGTTTCTCTTCTTACAATTTCTGGGGAGCACAAGTTGACAGCACACAACATACAGTCTCTGCACATAAAAATAGCTATTTACTGAAGAGTTCCTCTATAACTGAAAATGATGAGAGTCAAGCATTGAAAGGGGATGTTCAATGGCTATATTAAACATAGGCAGAAAATGGAGGGCTCTCCAAAAGCAAAAGATGGTCTCTTTTCACTCTAGATTTTCAAGTAGCATTTTATTTTTGTCTTCTACTTAGATATTTCAATTGATAATACCAATCTTCACTTTATGATGAATGATGCATGTTACCAAGGAGAGCTGGTGAAAATTCTCAGCCACTGACTTAAGCAATCAGTTGAGGTAAAGCCAGTCAGATAAAGGAACAAAAGAAAACCAGACTGTATCTTCAGTATCTCATAACAAATACCCCACAATGTAACAGTGCAAAGCTCTATGGAGATCTTCTTGTACAGGAAAGAGTGCTAACATAAAAGTCCTCACATTGGGGTATTCTAAACCTTCTATAAGTTGCTCGTTTTGACCAGGTATGATGGTACACACCTTTAATGGAAAATTTAAGAGGCAGAGGCAGGCAGAGCTCTGTGACTTCCAGGCCAGCCTGAACTATACTGCAAGTCAGGGATATATACTGAGATCTTATCTCCCCCCCCCCAAAAAAAAAGACACTTTGACTGTGAAACAAACATACAGACTTGTTCTTTAGTCTACATAGACATATGCTTAAAACAAATATATAAATAAAGCTTTACTATAAATTTAAACTACATTATATTCATCCTTACAATTTTTGTGGCCACTAACAAAATAAAACATTTAGTGTACCTTATGTGCTGATTAGATTTATACTTAGTAGCATCAAAATTTAGCTTTACTTCCTGAAAAAGAACCCGACAACTCCTCACAGGGGTTCACAGGCTAGAGTGTCTCTAGTGAAAGCTATTATTTACCATACCAAACTTCATGTAGCTTAGTCCATTCACACACTGTAATCAACTAGGCTAAAATGGAAAGATTCTGAATATCTATTTGAGGGAATGATATCTCAAAAACAAATCATCGCTTTCCACAAAATTTTTGAGACAGGATAGCAATGACAAATGACAAGACACAATAAGAGATAATAGCTTTATCTTCGTTTTAATCTCCATCTGATTTACTTGAACTTAAAGGAAAATCAAACTAAACTATTCATTGCTTACAGCAGCAGAGGCTCCTCCACCAGATACTGTTTATATGACTTCGGATATAAACTGAAAATGCCATGATGATACAGCAGAGAAACAAAATCCAAACAGAAATTTAAACAGGAAAAATGAAGTCTCTGTAACCAAAATATTCCACCTAACTCTACTCTTCATTGAAAGAGTGTTTCTCAGTGTTATCAACATTTCCAACACATAAACTATTGACAACAGCCACTTGTACTCTCACTTGAAATCCCAAAGAAAATTATGAATGTCCAATAACAGTGTGAGGTGCTGCGGTCCTCTAGTCCTTACTTTTGGTTGGACACATGCTGTTCAAAATAGACTACATCTTTTCAGCTTCACTCGCACTTGGTGACAGCCTGATACCCAGGTTCCAGGGAACAGAATGAAGATGGATATCATACCCACAGCTCCAAGACAACCCAGGCCTGGCCATAGCTGGACTCTACTCTGGATCATGCCACGAGGGAAACAGATC
This sequence comes from Mastomys natalensis, assembly GCA_021653895.1. Taxonomy (NCBI): domain Eukaryota; kingdom Metazoa; phylum Chordata; class Mammalia; order Rodentia; family Muridae; genus Mastomys; species Mastomys natalensis. The sequence goes on from JAJTUV010000278.1 coordinate 1,046,615, forward strand.
TGAGGCATGCGGAACAACTGAGGCACAAGGAAGCTGCAGGAAGGAATCAAGTACACAAATGTTGGTATGAAACCAAGTACCTAATTAGCTTTTGCCACTGTCTCTCTGGTCTCTGGAGTGTATTCTCCATCATATGTCCTGCTTCGATAGGAAAATTCAAAGTCCTACTCCTCCCTTTTTTGACCTAAAGGACTGGAAAGAGTCTCAAAACTATGTGACTAGGAAAGAGAAACGGCTTAATGAATATTTAGGCACACCCAGTGCACTTCAGCTGGAAGAGACCCAAGAGCAGAAGCCTATTCTGGCTCAGCAATTTCTCTCCTTTATTACTAGCTTTACCAGTATGTGTAACAGAAAACTGGAAAATCAGTAAGGCACCTTGTTATTCAACACATGTGAAAGCCATTTTATTACTTCTAGAATGAAGGTCAGGAATCAGATTGCTCCATTCAGCTAATGTAATTCTGAAACCACAGAGCTTTGCTCATGCCACTACCACAGAGCACAGGCTGTAGGACCAGACCCCTGACATATGCCATACTAGCCTGCCTGTGACTGTTTCCTCACCAGAGAAACAAGTACAGCCACCATGCAATAGGATTGTTGAGAAATGTATCACCTGATTGATATCAATACCTGATCACATTACATTTTAACTGCTATAAATATACATTATCCGTCTTTGTTTCTTTTCCTGTTCCTGTAATAAAATACGCAGACAAAACCAACTGAAGGGAGAAAGGGTTTACTCTGGCTCACAGTTTGAGGTTACAATCTATCACAGTGGTGATGTCACAGGCACCTGAGGAGCTGCCCTCATCATAGCCAGTCAGGAATCAGAATGCTAGTTGTATTTAGCACCTTGTCCTTTTACACAGTCCAGGATCCCTGCTCAGGGAAGGATCTCACCCACAGTTAGGATGAGTCTTCCCATATCAATTAACCTAATCAAGACCAGCCCTCACACTGCATGCCCAGAGGTCAATCTCTGACAGAGGTGACAAGCAATACTAACCACCAATTATCCAAGATCCTATACAAATAACCCTCAAAGTTCACTCAGGAATTTACATATTACACATCACTCTGACTCAGCTGCCTTTCCTACTCCAGTGACTTCGAGGCTACACCCATCATGTATTTCCTGTTAAGTGTTCTCCCAGACTATCAGTCCACTAACTCTAAAAAAGAAGTCCACTGTTTGAGGGCAAGCTAACTCTAAGAAAATGTCTCGGCTTCCAGAAAAGTTGCTGCCAACTTGAGTAGCTGAATCAGTACTCTGATTTTTTTTTCTCTTCTCTTCTCATACAGCACCAAGAGGCCAGTGAAAATCTTCTTTATTCACAAGTTTTCCCTTTATTGTAACTTCATTCAGCAGAATTTGAAATCTTAGGTCTGTGACACACTTCACTCTTCCCTTTCTCCACCCACCCATCACACACACAAATCTGAGTGTGATTAAGGACCGTCCTGTGTAGACTGTACCCATCAATAACTCATTTCTGATGTCTAGGGTCTGCTGCTAAATTCTAGGGATCACCAAAGCCCAAAACAAATACCTGCACCAATTCACTGCTTCCATTGATATGGTAACAGTCCCCAAGGGAATTCCGACTATCAACTGAGAAGTAAACGGCAGCTTGGGTCTAAGGCAGTCTGCTCGAAATAACGTCAGGTAAGATATGATGCATAGAGAGGACAGGGACGTGATGTTTTCAGAGTTTAACATAAAGTGCTGTAAGAAAATAATTATTCAAAGCATGCGTGCAATGACAGATTTACCACATTCTTAAGAAATGCAAATTATATCCAGGGGCCCTTTTTTTCCAATATAGCATGTCCAATTTTATAAAAGATGTAAATGGAGAGCTATAACCCACTTAAACATTTTTTCTTAATAGCAAGCTTAGTTGGAATACATATTTTAAATGAGCAATAGTTATATTTTTATAATCTTAAAAATGCTTCTCTTAATCACCTTGTCATATTATTTTCAAGGTTCTCTCAAACTATCTATATTAGTCCATTTTTCATTGCCATAATGAAACACCTCAGGCAGGCTAACTTTGCAAAGAAAAGAGGTTTGGTTAGTTCAGTTTTGGAAGCTGAAAAATCTAAAACTGGGTGGCCCAAAGGGGTCCCCGTAGGGGCCTAAGACTGGGAAAAGAGGTCACACCTCACAATGGAAAAAGATACTCTTGAGATTCTGTAACACATATTTAATCTCTTCCCAGGGCAGTTTGTCAATGGCATAAGGACTCCACCTATTAAAGGTCCCACCACCCCTCAACACCACCATACTATAGAGACCAAGATCCCAATACAAAAATGCTTTGAGGGTAAGTCAAACTGTATCTATAATTCTGTCCTGGGTTCCTCTATAAGTACCACAAACACCATTGCTGTGTTATCTCCTGCTGCATGGAGGAACAGACTTCAATAGCCTAAAGCCAAGAGAGCATCCTCTCCAGGTGGAGATCTCCAGCATCCCCCACAGCTGCCTCCAGACAACCACCCAAACGATCCTCACCTCAGCAAGAGGTCAGCAGCTTAGAATCTCTGTCAGGTAACAATCATTACAAATAACTGAAACAGCACAGGAACAGGCAAGACGCACACATCATCCACCGTTACCTGACCTGACCCTTCCCAAGCTGGCTCTGGCTTCCTGATGTCAGATGATCTGTTTGTCTTGTATGCGTTTCTACCATGAGGTCCTTACCTGAGCTGAGTTCATTGCTGCACAGTATGGTGCCCTTCAACCTCCGGACCTGTGTGCTAAATATAGTTCTTTCTTGTAGAGTACCTATGTATACTCCATTGTAGTCACAAAAATACATAATACTCTTTTTTCTTCTAGTACTCCTTTTATGTTGACTTCATTTTTGATGATTACTTTTTCTATCTGTTAACTTTTCTTCCCTGTACTCTTATCAGGGAACTTATAAAATCTGAAAAAATTAGCATTTATTCTATAGGGAATGTTTGAAAGAATACTGGTCTATGTAGGCTGGTACTCCCAACGGGGGACTTAAATGACATTGTTTTAGAGAACACATGCTGTTAAAATCATTAATAGAGGGCATTTTAATTTCTACTAGCAAATCAGCTAGCAGAGCAGTTATTGAAGTATTTTCTTTGCACGTCTGTTGAGTTCTGTGATTGCTGGTGGAGATCTGACAGTGGCTTCCGCCTCTCTATTGCTGGTTGCACATGCTGTTACCTGCCATGGTGATAGTCGTTTATATAGTTTCACATTTTTTTTATTTGTAGTCATATAGTTTAATTTATGCTCACAATGGATTACTCATTAAAGTCTAGAAGCATATGGGACACTGATGTTGCAAATCAAGCTAATAAGCATTATAAAAGGGGCGATGGCTCTGAAAATTATCATCAGGATGCTGCTCACGCTGCTGGCGAGAATTCATTTGCTAAAAGTTCTCAGCACTTGGGGTACACTTACTGTCTTACTGCTTAATGGTAAATGCAGACTGGTGCAGAGAATATGATGCTCAGCTTTGCATTATGGGTACTGACTGGGAGTAAGAGTTACCTTACACTAAAAAATATTTGCAGTATCCAACACTGTCTGATATCAAGGACTAAAATTAAACTGGTTAATTTCCTTAAGTGCAAAACTAAAGAATTCTAAGAATTGGTCATGAGAATTTTGTCTATTTTTTAATGCCAGAACAGGTAAGCCAAGTTCATCCGTGTTTTAAAATACAATTAGACTTCTGTATTGAAAATATTTAGGAAAAAAGTCTGTACATGTGCTGACTATGCAGGCCTGCCCTTTCTGTCAGTAGTACAGTATGACACTTCATACTGTGTCCGACAGACTGACAAGAGATGACTTGACATGCATATAGGAAGACGTGTGTGATATGCAAATGAACGTAAGCACCCATGGGATCCTGGAGCCAACCCTCTGTAGTCCAAAGAAAGGATTCCACTGTTGGTCTCCAGCCAAACATAATCTCACTTTTCATTGTTTCTCATAATAAATACACACTGGCACATGGTAAATATATCACAGTCTTAGTATTATTGATTTAAAATCAGCTGTTATTTTCTTAAAGACAGGGTCTTGTGTCACTATTTAGCCTTACCTGCCCTGGAACTTGCTGTGTAGACTAGTTTGGTCTTGACCTCAGAGATGACCTGTCTGTATCTCCTGAGTGCTGGGATTCACGATGTATACACAATGCCCAGACAAAATCAGATTTGTTTTAAGCTTAAAATCAGTAATAATGTGACATAATTTGCAGATGGCATAAAATTACTGAAGAGTTTGTGAAGATTGTATTATTATGAAAAAGCAAATATTTCTACAAGTGTTGAGAAATGTAGTCAGTTGTCTGTTGGAATGTGTGTCAGGAAAAAGAGCTGCCACTTCAGAGTTGTTGTGTGGAAACATGCTCACCATCACTGACCAAAAACAGAATAGGCAGAGTCCCATGAGAATTACTTCAATTCCTTCCATGGCCACACCTTCAATGCTGTAACTACTTCCCATCAGGCTCCAACCCTTAAAGATTCTAGTCTCCCTTCCATATCACCACAATTAGAGACAAATTTTCCATCCAACACATTAACTCCCTGGTGACACACTCACAACCTATCTAAATCATGGCAAGTACTATCTAACTTACAGGCCAACTTTAAACATACTGGTCTCAGATACTTTTCCCACCTTATAGGAAGCAAAAAAGTACAAGAAAAACTGACAGTCTTTGCAAGCTATCCGCAGTAGGTACAAGACTGTTGCATGTTGGTAATAATTATAAAAAGAACCAATAAGGATGTGGTCAGAGTAGAAGGAGAGATGTCCACCATGAGATTTTACAGGGCCACCATCAGGGAGAATCCAGGAGGATGAAATAAAGGAGACACCCACAACACATCCTTCACCCTCCTCCCTGAGTAGGAAGAGTAGCAGTGACACAATGCCTCCAAGTCTTCAGCTGTGAGCCAGTAAGCACCTGAACAATGCAAGGCCACACACTTTCTGTATGCTGCAGGGCATGGGGAGTATAGTGCAAGGGTGAATGTGCAGGCCTCCCATCAACCCCACCTGAGTTACTTGTATCTGTAGCTACAGGTGAGGCAGACAGGCAGACTCAACAGAATGAAAGAAATAACTCAACTATTCCCAAACTAAGGGAAAAAAAATGCTTTCCAGTGTTTCCTGAGGTGGATTTTAGGTAAGGATAGAAGCAAGCACAATACACTTACGCTGTTGGACCTGACATCTGACAAGGTGGGGTTGGGGGCACTCAACACAAGGACACCACACCAAGAAACAAACCTTTTCAGTTCACGTGTTGTTGTACAGCAAGCAGGCCATGATGGCCCTCTTTGGCATGATACTTCAGGGTCTGTCTCTGCCCTATCTACCAGTCATCAGAGATAGAGAAGGGAAACTCCCATGACAGTCAGTCACCCTCATTAAAAAAACTGCCTGAGAGGAGCTGGAGTACAGACGATAAAGACTTTCTAATGAAAAGAGTGCTAAGCCCCAATATCACCGTTTTACCTTTAGGGGAGCGAGAGGCAGAGAACTGACTAGAGTATTAAGAAACACAAATAATTGAAAAGTGTAGGGTTAGCAATTTTAAATCAAAGTGACTTTTAATGCTTACCCTCAAGAATCAAACAGCATCGGTATGCCTAACTATTCTTTTACTAATGAGACACGGCATGCTTAGCATTTAGTTTTCGATTTCACTTGATCTGATTTTATAAGTGTATAACATGTATCAGGTCCAGTAGGTGGCGTCAACATATACACACACAAGATGCCACGGTCTAATATGTCATTTCTTAACCCAGGAATCAAAAAGAAAAATAAATGTGTCTTTATTTTGGAGTGACTTTTAAAAAACTTTTTTAAAGTTTTTTAAGACAGTGTTATTCTATGTAGCCGTGGCTTGGCTGGAACTCACTTTGAAACCAGGCTGGCCTTGAACTCAAAAGAGTCTAAAGACGTGTACTACCACACCCTGCACTGGTGTGACTGGAGTGACTTTTTTAGCCTAGAAGCTGCCAAAAGCATTTTTCTACTGGCCAACTTATTCTAAGCACAACATTCAAATTGGGAGGAAAAACAGATTTTAAAATAACTGATCTTTTAAATTGTTATATGTGTATTTTTATCATTTTATTTACTATTTAAATTTTTATTTATAAAATCAAGCATACATATCACATATGTATGTAAAATGTGTAAATATATAAAATATATAATGAATACTCAGAGATAAAAATGTACTTCAGACTGAGGGCAAAATTTAAAAAGTCCTCATTTAATAAAGGTTCATAGACATATTAAAAAGTGTCTATTATAACTATAGATGACTACTAATAAATATACATAGTTGAAAACTCATTCATTTAAAAACATAGCTGTGTTATCAGGATTCAATGAAGAAACAGTTCTTACCTAGACAGATCAAAATGTAAGAAATCCCAGAACTGACAGTCACCCCACCACTTAAGCTGGAGAAGCAAACTTAAGGGAAAACAGCTCACTGATCAGAAGGTAGGGGAGAAGCATGCCCATAAAACAGCACACTACAGCCCAGACATTTGAGGCCTCAGGCACCACCGATCTACTTTCAGAAACAAAACCCACAGTGACTCAAGACTGAACACAATGTCCAAGCTCTCCACAGCAATGCATGGCCTAACCTCTGCTAGTCACTCAACACACAGGCTCTGACCTCTCCTTGGAAAGTGGCCTGACACTGAAAAAATAGTCCTTGCATATGTACAAAGTCCTCTCTCTTACCTGTTTAATAAGGTGAAAGATACTATGTTTATACTCTAGAAGTAAACAGAAAAAGTGAAAACATAAATAAGAAAAGAAAACCAAAATGTATAAATTAATAAAATTAAATCAGTTCAACTCCTCATTTCCCAGTTCAGGTATACCAGCCCAGTACAAACTGCCTCTGTACCTCAGTAAGTGGTCAATTGTTAAGATACTGATTTTAAGTCCTCTGTGATTAGCAGGTAATTTCTTTGATAAGAAATACACATGTACATTTGTGTGTATGTACACATGTCTGTACCCAAATGTTGGAATCCAAAATAGGCATTTCAAGTCTTTTCCCAAGGCATAGAGAAAATGTGAGCTAACCTTGACTGCAAGCTATAAGAAGGCACTGCACCTTAGTATGCCATTTGTTACATTCATTATTAAAAACGGAAATGATATTTGAGTTGTCAAGTTACCCTACAAATGTGCTATAACCCTAGAGAATTATTCTAACATTATTTCAGCTTTTGTTCTTTGGGGAAATGCATCCTGAGTCCCTTCATCCAAAGATGATTAGGCTAGAAAGAGCAGTGACCTGTCTCTTTTGGACATGACACACATAATGAGGAGCAGAACTAAAGATCCAGGCTCAGATAACTCAGGTCCTCATTATCTATACCTCTCCACGCTCCTTCCTCCCATCAAAGTGCTAGGTGATTAATGCATTAACAGGTACCTCTGAGAAACCCTTAGGAGTGCGGGTCACACGCAGGCAGGTCAAGGAGCCTGAGACAACTGAGAGAATGTTCCAGAAATACCATAGCCTATGCTTCTGTTTACCCAGTAAGTCCTCTCACATGTCTCGAAGTCACTGATTCAAGCCCAGGCTAAACACTCAGCAAAACTCATCTACTTGCAGGGTAAGCTGGGAGAATCCAAATATAATAGACCGGCCATTACAGCTCTGGAGAAACCCATGACAATCAGATCTACAGTAAGAAACACCCACTTCACTACTGTTAAATCAGGGTCAAATAGACATCAGCTGCCCCAGACATTAATCTAAAGCCTCCTACTTTTCAAGAGGGTTGGCAATCATAGGAGAAAGAAAACTATACACATAATAATGACAAATGTCCTGAAGGATCACTCTGTGACAGAGTAGCAGGAAAGAACTGCTTTATTTAAGTTATTTGATGATGAATTCATTCGAAATTTCTTGTGGATAGATTGCAAGATGACTATCTTTTGGCTATGATCTTTGTTCGTTTTTCAAGAAGGCTAAATTTTGCACTAGTGAGCAAACCAGCATAGGTGCTCCTGCTGTTCCATCAAAACTGAAACTACCAGTCCCTACAATGTAGAAGAAAAAAGAAAACCACATTAAACAATTTACCTGAGGACACATGTTTTATTAATCATGGCTTCATAAATGCTGCAGAATGAAATACTTTAAAAGTAAAGTGCCTGAAAATGAGAAGACTCAATCAACTACCTAAAAAAAAGGATACCTGCTGCCTTATTCTGAAGGTGACAGAAAAAGAGACTTCTACTGCCAACAGCGTGTCTCTGTAAGATAACACATGCATTATCCACATCAACGCTTGAAAAATAAAAATACATGATCAAATATACTCAACAATGCTACTCTGCTAGTACTAAAAATAATACTACAGCCCACCTATGACAGAGTGGTCACTATGACAGAGTAAGCACTGCAAGGACTCAACAGACATCCAGGATCTCAGGGCAGTTGGCAATACTCCAAAGCTCATTCTATGAGCTCTAGTCTAATTCTTTTTAATAATAATAAATATAGACAGATTTCTTGTCTAGCATGCATAAGATCTTGGGTTCAGCCTCCAACCCTGAAAAATAATAGCAACACAATAAAAACAACTGATGTCCAGTTTGAAGAACTGGAGTTGTTACTGAGGAATTTCATTCATTCTTCCCACTGACATGGTTTTTTAACTATTTACAAATAGTTAAAAAGTGAAGCAGATGTGCAGTTGTCACAGCAAACCAAGAGGTCAAGAATGTTCCCTGCCCTTTAGGACCTTCATGCCCAGCAAAAATACTAGCATAGCCATATATTAGTAGAAGAGATTGACTTCCCAAACAAAAGATCATGCAAAATACTTGTGTTCGATAGTTTTTATATTAGCTTAAAACAAGCAAAAATCATTTTTGAAAAAGAAACAAACCTCAACTAAAAAAGTCCCTACCTGACTGGCCTGTGGGATATTTTGATTAATGATTGATAGGGGAGTGCAAATTCTGTTACTGGTGTGTTACCCCAGATGGGTGTCATCGGGGTATTAGAAAGCAGGCTGATCAAGCCAAGAACCACAAGCCAGTAAGCGGCATCCTCAATGGTCTCAGTATCAGCTCCTGCCTCCCGGCTCCTGCCTTGAGTTGCTGCCCTAACTTCCCTGGATGATTCACTGTGAAATGAAATAAACCCTTTCCTCCCCAAGTTGTTTTTGGTCATTCTGTTTTATCATAGCCATAGAATTCCCAACAAAGACATAAGACACCATAAATTTAGAAGACAAATATAGAATCAATAAATATTCCAATCAAACAGCCTTCAAAGTGTGGTCATGCTCTTCTCCACTCTCTGTGTCTCTCTCTCTGTGTACCTCTCTGTCTCTCTGTGTCTCTCTTTGTGTGTGTGTGTGTGGTGGCGTGTGCTGGTGTTTGGTGCTGTGTGTCTGTGTCTGTGTGTCTGTGTGCTGTGTCTGTGTGTCTGTGTCTCTTTCTCTCTCTCCCTCTCCCCCAATCCCGTCTCTCCCTGGATCTAAAGATGTGAAGATGGCAGCATTTCCTACAGGAGCAAATCCACACTCCTTTACTGCATACTGAAGGCATTACTTGTGCCCACCTCTCCCATTACGTATCTGTGTTTCAAAACAAAAACAACATAACTAGTTATAAATCTGATTAATCACCAAGCCTTTAATAACTGCAGCCACAGTTCCTACTATTTCTGCACCCAGGAAGTATCCCTCCAGCTCACCTCCATCCTCTACCACCAAAATCAACATGTCTGACTGCAACTCCTAGTCATCCTTAGCTATTCAAAGTCAACATCACCACCTCTTTCAGGAAGTTTAGACTCAGTCTTCTCCAGGAAGTGTTAGACCTTGGCTGGTCCTCTGTTTTCCCATATGCCTCACACTGCGGTGCTCTGCTCTGCTCATCTCTAAAGGCCAGCATTTACCACAGTATCTGACACTGCCAGTACTAAAAAATGTTTGCCGGAACATGGTAAGAAAACCCAGTGAAAGGTAAAGGGGTAGGCAGGAAAAGCCATTCACTTTGACAAGGGTCAATCTAGAGCTGGTAAGGGTGGCAGTGAAGTTGTAGCCTTGGCTGCTGTGTAACAAAGGGGGAAAGAGCCTTCTATTGATCTCCTGCTATATTTCAACACCTGCACATTATCCCATTTAGTCTCTATGACAACCATGTGAAAATGCCATTAGCCTCTCCATTTTTCCCTGGAGGAAAATGAGACAACCTGCCCAAGATCACACAACTATTGAGACTATTAAGTGGCAGAGGCTCTGAACACTCAACACACACCACACTCCTCTTTTCAGAGGTGATTCACCTTCCGCCTTTTGTTTCCCATTGGAAGGTTTGGGCTTCTTTCCTCAGTGGTCCTATTTTTGAGACACAAAAACATTTCATGACGACCAGCAATCAAGGTGATGATTGCATTTATGGGTCTTTGCACCTGAGACTAGTTAACCTGGAAGGCCATCAGGCAAAGATGCTAAAGGTCTGAGGACCCAGGAGGTCTCTGACAGTTTAATGTCACCTGACTGGAAAGAATAGGACAGTTTTCAATCAAAACATAAAATGTCCTCAAAAAAATTTCCATTCAAAGTCCTATAAACCTTAATGAGCAATTAAACTCGAGCGGTTTGTAAAAATCCATTTTTAAAAGTTTTTCTTTGCCATTTTTTGCAAAAAGAGAAATACAGTTATTAAGCAAAGGCTATGTCAGTAGAGATATCAAGTTTAATAGCACAGGAAAAAATAATTAGAGAAAGTAATTTATTATGTATATGCTTATCAGGCTTCATAAAAGTATTTTTAATTATATACTGTTTTTCTTTTTTTATTAAAAAACTAATAAACTATGCCAAAGGTCAAAGAATAATCGTGGAAAGAGGACTTCCCATACTCTTATAATAATCATGTTAAAAAGTCTCCAAGATAGAATATTAAAGTAACATTTTCAGCAAAGTCTTTAAAAGATATCACAAATGCAGCTCATGGCTTCGATCCCATGGGATTTCCAAAGACATCACCAGTTCCATGAAACAACCTGTACTTGGTATGTGTATGCTGTTCCACATAACTACATGAGAGCTGCTGGGCCAGCTCTGCTCTGCTTCCATGGATGGTACTACGTCACAATGGCTTCAAGTGTATGCACAAAGCCTAGCCAAGCTCCACAGGGAATTCGCTGAGTGCTGGTGAGACCAGTTCACTAAAACAATGCTATTTTGTTAAATAATTTGTTTAAAGCTAAACTTGACTATGTATGTCTATAATCCAGTGCTTGGGAAATTGAGGCAGGATTAGGAGTCCAGGACCAGCTATACATAACAAGTTTGAGGCTAGCAAGGACTACATAGTAACCTATCTCAAAAAAAAGTAAACAAAAACTAAATTGATGTAAATCATCAGACAAGATTCAGCATCTATAACCTAGCTGATATGACAAAACAATGAAAATGTTTTAGGAGTTACTGGAATCAAATTCTGCTTTAATACTTTTGATTTAAATCAAAATGATCTTGATCACAGTAATTGATTTCTGTATCATTCCTAGGGTCTATCCTGAAAAACAACAGCCTACAGCGATCAATATTTTATTTTATTTTTTAAAGTCATTACATAGCCATTATGTCAACAGCAAGACTAATTGTATCTGATAAATTAAATGTACCTACTAAAAGAAAATGCTGAGCAAAACCAATCTGGAACAGTCCAGTATGTGGCAAGGAAACAAGATGGGAGCCTTATTTGGGTTCGTTTGTTGGTTCTTTCTTCTCTTCTTTCTCTTTTTTCTTTCTTTCTTTCTTTCTTTCTTTTAATATTTTCAATGTTTTTTTCTCAATTCTTTTTGCTTTTGTTTTTTTAACAAGCTTGCTTGTTTATTTAATGCATGTGAGCATGCTATCACTGACACTCCAGAAGAAAGCTTCGGATCCCATTACAGATGGTTATAAGCCACCATGTATGTGGTTGCTAGAAATTGAACTCAGAACCTCTGGAAGAGAAGCCTAACCACTGAGTCATCTCTCCAGCCCTTGGCTTATTTCTTTATTTAGCATTTAGATATTTATCTGTTCAAATACACAGGGAAGTCGGTCTCCTACACATTGGCCTAAGCTAGCAAAAAGCAGTAGGTCTTCCAACTCTATGAGACTAGCCTAAAATAGTTTTCAAGAGAGGGGGCAGAAAATCTATCCTTCCAGGAAAAGAATTATAAACACTTCACCAGAAACTGAGATAAAGCCCTACAAGAAGGTATGGTATAAGTAAACTTGATTTTCCAAGAGTTCCAAAGTCCCAAGAAAACATGAGAACCTAATCCTAACAGAGAAAACAGCCAAGGCTACTGACCTCTAGGCCCAGACACACTAAGCTGACCAGGTGGTTTGAAGAGTTATAGCCCCATAGACTCATGTAGTTGAATCCTTGTCCCACAGGGAGTGGCACTATTAGGAGGTTCAGCCTAGTTGGAGGAAGTGTGTCACTGTGTGGGCAGGCTGTAAGGTCTCCTATGATCAAGCTGCATCCAGTATGGCTCACAGTCTCCTGCAACCTTCAGATCAAGAAGTAAACTTTCAACTCCTTCTCTGGCACCATGTCTGCCAGCACATCTCTACATTTTCCACCATCATAATAATAGACTGAACCTCTGAACCTCTGAACCTGTATGCTAGCCCCAATTAAATGTGTCTGTGCTCTGTCTCTTCACAGCAATGGAAACCCTAACTAAGACACTAACCTAAGCCAAAATCCCAGCAGCAAAGCAGCTATGAAGAAGAAAAGTGGAGTATGGTAGGAGCTGAGAGCACAACGACCCCAAAACCAACACCCTGCTCTGTGTCCTTCCCAGCCTTGAGCAGGTCTTTTCCCAGAGCAGGCCGAACAGACCTACAGTGCTTGCCACAAGGACATCAACACCCAGGTGAAGTCCTCAGCTTGGTTTACACTGACAACTTCCTACAGGAACTTAGAAGAACAGACTGTTTGCTAAGCCTGCTTTGCAACATTATCCAGCTAAAACACAGGATGGGTTCGGAGGGCTTCCCCTATATAAACACAGTGCTGAATATTAAACCTGGAGTCTTGATCAGAACCTTGTCTTGGCTTCATTCTCTCGCCCCCTGTCTCTTTTTCATTTCCAGCCCCCTTTCAGGTAAACCCAGTTTGTCCATGGCCGCTGGACAGCTACACTGCTCCAGCCCCTTTCACTCTGGCAAGTCTGGGCTTATGATTATTTCCCTTCCAACCCAAATCAATAACGAGGAGTGAGACCCAACTCTCCATATCAGACTCCACTCTCCGCTGCCTCAAGCCATGCTTTCTTAGGATGGTATTCCAGGCACCTCTTTCTACACGGAGTCCTTGGATCTGCACAGCTGAGACCTAAAACTGGAAGAATGTGGGTGTCATCCCAAGCATGGGCAAGAACCCCACATCCATTCTCACCAGAACCAGTCCAAAGGAACGGCCCCTTTTCCTCCTTGACTCTCACTAACACATATACCTACACATCAGGCTCCACTTTCTGGTTTGTTTCAGCCCATTCACTCTACCAACTGCTACTGAACAGCTGGCATTGCAGTCCTGTAGCTGAGAGAACAGAAGATGAACAGCGAAGTCCCTGCTCTCAAAGGCTTTTAACCATATAGTGGGTAAAAGAGACAAGCACATGTATACCTGTAATTCAGTGAAGTATATCTGACAAGGATAAGTCAAATTTGTGAACCAAAACGAGGTGTTTTGAATCATCAGTTTGGGCAGTCTAGTCTGGGACGATGAGTCAGTGCTTCTGAGGAACCATACTGATCTCAAGAGACTTTCTTCTATGCCTTTTAGCCTAAGTGCAGATCAATACGTCAGTGTTTACCTATAGCAAACACAGTTCTGCAACTGCTACCTCCCCCCTCCTGCTCAAAACAGACTGTCAACACTGAGGCCAGGGAAGCCCAGAAGCAGCAGCAGCAAGCAAGCATGAGCTGGAGCAGCAACTGAGAGCTCACATGTGATCCACAAGCTGGAGGCAGTGAAAACAAGTGGGACTTGGCCTGGCTTGGTCTTTTGAAACCTCAATACCTGTCCCCAGCAAACAACTCCTCCTACAAATCCACACCTACTCTTTCTAAACAGGTCCACAACTAAGGACTAAGCATTCAAACACAAGAGACTCTGGAGGCCACTTTCATTCAAACCACTCCATTGTGAACTCATCTCGCCTGCTCAAAACTCGCCTGTTAAAACCTGTAGTACCACACAGTTAAAGCCCTCATGGCTTCACACAGCTGAGGACAACATTTTTATTCTTTTTCTTGTTCCTTACAGTGCCGAATAAGGATTTTTAAAAATGCCTATTTTTTTTTCATTTAACAGGAAAATGGTCATATTTTACAAAATGGTAGAATATACATATTCTTGCCACTCTGATTTCTTTGTAAAATATAAAAATATCAATGAAAAGAATCACTTTATTTTTAAACATAAAAACCATTTAATAAATAAAAAAGCTTTATTATTAACATCTGGAAGTATATGAAGGAGGAAGCAACTAATTCAAGTTCCTAATCTTGTATCCTAAAGTTAGACAGAACTCCTCAGTAGTTGCCAGGACCACAGAAGATAAAATGAAGTTCCTGAACTTCTCCACCCTATACCTACTGGTTACGCCCCACACCTCATCAGAATTCATTTGCTCTACACACTGACTCTACAGGAGTATCTGCCACATTAAGAGCCCTCAGATCCCTTTTTCCTGGAGGTCGGCCTCAAGTCCACATGCCTTCATGGCAACTCACACTTCTGCCCTGCTTCTCTTTCCTATGAGCCTTCCACACTTGGATGCGCACTCTCGTCTCATTTGCATATTGTTTGCTTCCTCAGAAACCCTGCACAGCACCATCAGGTTAACTATGATTTGCCCAAACTGGTCTTTGCAGTCCAAGATCACTGCCATACCAATACCTGTTCACAGAAGGAACAAGTCCTGAGTTTTCCTCATCACTCATTAAATAGGGACTGCCTACCGATCTTCTTTTAGAAGCAGGATATACTCATTAGAGATTCAAACTTAATGCTTTGGAACCTCTGGGCAAATTATCCATTACAGTAATGCAAAAACTACAGATCAGGATACTGGTATGCACAAAGTTTCACACATGAATGAAGGAAACCTAAAACACTGCACCTTCACTCAGATGTGAAAACTCCAGTCAAAGCAGTAAGTAGACCTGGTTGACTTTGAACTTTCCCTACAGAGTTGTGTCTAAATGAGCCTTAAAGAGCTGTTTAAAATAACTAGAAGGGCCATATTCTAGGAGAAAAATACATACAACATACAGATGAATCTGTTTCCCTAAATTGGCTGCTTAGTTTAGGCTGTGCTATTTCCTGCTCAAATTGGTTTCCTGCAGTTTGTTAAGGCTGCCAAATACTTAGTGATCTCAGCAATACGCTTAACACAAATCGGGAAATCTTCCCTATTTTCACAATGACAAGAAATCTACAGAGAAACTTGCACATGGAAGATAATAATAAGAATGAGCTCATTTGTCTTTCTTTTTTCCTGGATTTATCATTTTCATCAGGTTGCCAGTGACTTAGGAAACGAATAAACACTCTCCTACTACCATTTCCTGTCTGATTTTCTCATATTGATCTGGAAACAGTTTCTTAGGGGTGGATAGGATCAAACATGAGAGGTCTGACCTCACCACAAGCCAGCAAAACTAAAAGATCAAGATGAAGGGAAGAAAGACCAATAGTGAACAATGATTTTTAAAGTCAAAAGATGCAAAATGTTACTAAAAAGGTAAGTATGTAACTACACACAATGGCATAGGGCTAAGGAAAGAATTAGCTGGTATAAAAGCAAGTCAACATAGTTCTGATTTGCAGCACACAACTCGAGGCAGCAAGGACACAGTTAAGTTCTTTAGAGCACATTCATTTATTACAGTGGCGTTGCAATCTGCTGTGTGTCACACAGTATATTATTTTTCCCAAACAGCTTTACATGCAAATACTTATTGCAACGAGCCATTGATCTGGTTCAAGGTTTCTCAAAAAAAAAAAAAAAAGGAAAAAAAAAGTTTCACCCTTAAGAAAAAAAAATTTACTTTTGTAGAGTATAAATTATATTCTCCAACTATATACATAGATATATACACATATATTTATATTTACATATGTGTGTATTTGACAAATATTAGCTTTTATACTCAGAAATCCTACGACTCTCAGTCATCAAATATGCTGCCCTATATTCATACATATGAATAGCCTAGGGCTAGTATGAAAAAAATCCTGGAAGAAAGCATTTTAATAAATATTAAAAATTCAGGTCACATTTAATACATAATTTACTTGACACTGAAAAATGTAGAAAAAGCTGGTGACATTTTCATCAATATACTTTTGTAGACTTGAAAAATTATTTCACAACACATCTGAATTATGAGTTGTAAGAACTCTATTACTGAGCACTGACTAAAACCCCAATGAGAGAAACTTAGAAGAAAACATAAATTTTGAGGCTAGAACTTTTATCAGCTATTTTTTTTTTTAATTTTAAGAATGAGTATTTGTTAATTTACACAATCACAGTCTAGTTGTTTTCTTGACCTAACGGCAAGATCACTTCGAAATACCACGCCAATGTTCGCCTCCTCTTGGCTTGGGTTATGGTGAAGAAAACCACACCATACCCTATCTAGATCTTTTTTTCCTATCATGTTACCAGATACGTGATCCAGCTGCTCCAAGCATGAGGAGCCAACAACTCCAGCTTGCTCTTAGGCACCTGTTGGGAAGCTGTGTCCAAGATGGTTGAAAAGATACTGCACCTCCACAGAATGCTCTTAAAATTCCTATTACTGACAGTCCTAGGTTGAGTGATGTGGAAGGGACAGAGTCACAAGCCGCCAAAATACAGAACCACCTGGCCACAGAGCCTCAGTCACGTCATTGCAGCACTTGATGAAACTGGAAATGCCTGGAACTGGTGAGTCCCAGGCCCAAACCCCACAGCAGAGCTTCCTGCAGGCCAGAGGCTGTCAGTGAGCGTACCTGAGAAACACTTCCATTGTACTGCCTTTTCATTCATTTTTATATAATTTCTAATGGTCAAAGGTAACTAGTGGTTACTCTTCAGTGAAAACAAGTCTAGTCTGATCACAAGGTAGTATTCTAATGACCTCAGTGCCCAGGATGGTCACAGCTGAGCATGGGCCACAGTCTGTTGTCATGTCAAACCTGGCATAGGAACAGAGATTCCTCAAGAAAGCCAAGCTATCATACCATCCATGCCTGGCTCTTGGGTCATAGATGCCATGGGCACTCACAGAAGTCCGCAGGCCAGCCTTAACTGTCTCAGTGCGTCAGTTTAAGAAATCAACTCCAGGGGCAAGATGGCTCAGCAGACAAAGGCACTTGCCCTGCAAGCCTGGCAACCTGAATTCAATCCCCAGAATCAAGTAAAGGAGGAAGGGAAGAATTCATCCCACAATGTTATCCTCTGGCCTTCACATCCACGTTATGACACAGACACACAGACACATACACAGACACACATACATGTACACACATACACATGAATTAATTAATTTCTTTTTTTTTTTTTTTTTTAAGCCAATGCCAAAAGGAAAACATTTTCTCTCCTTCAGCTCATTACAGAATGAGACTCAGTACAGGAGCTTGAAGAAACTCTCAGAAGGTTCTCTCCTAAGTCCAGCAGCACACCTAAGGCAGTTCCTGCATTCCTACAAGTTTCCCTCACTTCTCTCCTACAGAAGAAGCAGGAGGTCGTCCAACTGTCATAAAATGGAGTGGATGTGCTCTGGAGTCACGTGGACGAGTTCAACCCTCAGTTCTGCTGCTCAGCGGCTCCGTGACTGTGGGCAAAATCATTAATCATGTTGTTTCTCAGCTTCCTTCTGCAGAAAGTGCATTAGTAACAGTTCCTTTCTTGGAGGCTTTTAGGAATAAGATTGGGTAAGAGATAAAGGATTTAGCACCACTCCTTTAAGCATCATCTCTTACTTGTCATTTCATCAGTGTCTGCCTTAACGAAGCAGAACCGATCCAATGTTAAAACAAGTTCCAAATTCAGGAATATTCGAAATCAAAATTTATTCCTAAACCAAAATAGGGTTTGTTGTTTAAGATCTAGTTCTACCTTCGTTACAGTCTTATTGGACATTTAGTTATATCTGTACAAAATCTCATCTCTTTGAAACAACTCAAAAGCTTCATTATTTGTAATGCAGGCATTTGGTAAATGTGGCCTGGATTTATAAAATTAGATCCTAAAATGATCAAAAGTAGTTACTTTCAAACTATGTAATAGACATTTTACTGGTTTAATTCAACAGTTGATAATCAGCATGCACTGAGAAGCAGGAATGTATTACCCAAGCAGCTGAGAACCTCCCCGTGAGCAGATAAGGGCAGAGGCCCATGAGTTCCCAGAGTGAGCAAGCAGAGCAAGCAGGGGAGAGGTAAGTGATGGCATAACTGTGAAAAGGAAGACAGAAGCCGGTCACGGTGCATCTCAGGCCACACGACATCTCATCCCACAGAGAAGCACCTGAGTCTCATTTGAGCTGATTCCCATTTCTCATGAACCCAGGAAAGCTGCTATGTAAACAGCACAGCATGGGGTATGTGCAGAGATGGGAGATGATGGTTATCTGGACGGTAGCAGTAGAGATGGGCCGAAAGGGTTCATTCAAATGCATTTTAGACATACCGTTAACAAGATCGGATACTGCTGAATGTAAACAGTGAGAAAAAAAGAAAAAAAAAATTCAGCTCCATCTAGGGGATTGATTCTCTGCTCTTTCCTGGAAAAGATGGGGCAAAACAGCAGGTCTGTAGAAGAATAAATCAGCTTACGGATATGTGCTTAAGTTGGCTATGTGCTTGCCTTTCATCTTGTTAATTAACCATGAAGATGGTTCAGCACTCCTACTAAGCTGTTCCTGATTATGCTTGGTATCAGAAGCTCAAATTATGTTGAGGGTCACAACCGCGCCCAGCTCAGAGTGGCATGTGCACAACAGCTCATTTTTCTCACTTTTATAACCTGCAGCCAAATGAGCATCTTTCAAATAAACTCCAAGAACTCTTCATCCAAGAGTAATCACTCCCACATTTTTCTTGTCACTTCACAATCAGCAGCATGCTCAGTCATTACTCAGGCAGTATCAGGAACAGTGGGAAAGCACTAGGGATGGAGCCCAGCGCCAGAGCACTTGCCCAGCTGGGTCTGTCTACAGATGAGAAAAAAGAGAAGTGCTGGACACACAGCCAGGTGCCCAGTAAATACTTGTTGGCATGAGCACACAGGTCAGCAAAGGGGTTAGAAGCTGGATAAGAAAGCAAAAGTTCACAAGTTTGAAAGCAGAGCTAAGCATTTTAAAGGAAACCCCAATACTGATTTCTAACATTCACCCTAAAAGCTGAACATCCAAATACCAAAGACAAAGAGCAGCTGAGCTCAACTATTGAGTCAACTTCCCTACTTAGGATTTTTAATGAAAACCCCTTAAATAAGAACGCCGCCATACCTGAAGCACCATAAACACTGGAATATCGCTGAGACTTAGAGCCAGATGGAGTGGACTCCTTCATCCGATCGATCACATTTTCTGAAAGCTGAAAAGGGACATGAGAATGAAAGTGATGAGACAGAAACAAGACAGTGTACTGCATCAAGCCATCCCCATCTGCACCATTCTGCAGAGCGAAGGCCTGCTCAACTAGACCCACACAAGCAAAAAGTCACAATTCCAGGCCACGCCCACAGTACTACGCCTTTATCTCCTCTACTGTACTAAGTGCTTATTGCAAATGTTTCTTGGTTTGTCTGTGCACTAAATTATAACCTCAGAGAAAAACCAGAACTCCTTCAGTATTCATTCAGTAAATATTTAGTAAATATGTATGTAGTATGTACGTATGTATGTATGTGTTAACATACCTCAACTTGCTCCTCCCTTTATCTCTCTCTCTGTCTCTCTCTCTGTCTCTCTCTCCCTCACCTCCTTTGCTTCTTCCTTCCCTTCCTATCTCCTTCCATCCTGTTCAAGTGTTCAAGGCTAAGAACAACAATTGCTTTCAACAGCTTTTATTAGGCATAAACTCTGTGCCAAGAATAGGCTAGACTTGGAGAATTCAAAACCATCAAGCTGCTAAGAGAGAAGTGGAATAAAGACCAAGGCATGAAGGGTGCTGCCAGATAGACCTCAGGAAAAGAAAGCAATGGGGCAAAGAACCACATTAGGTATAGAAATGGGGTTGCCACCACTAGGCCATCAAGTGGAGAAATCAAGTAGGCAGCTGACAACAGGCCAGAGGCTCTGAGGAACACTCCAGCCTGCAGATTTAAGTCACAGGTGCACAGTCACACTCATTATCCTTTTGTAGTTTCGTGATAGTGCTTACCAATATCTGACACCATTATTTGTTCCTTTCCCACTACAGAAAAAGATGACAAAAAACAAAGGTTTTGATGTCCTATCATTATATCCCCAGACTCAATAAGCATGAAAAATACAATGCTTAGACAACTAATGACCACTATTCATGAATGAATGAATGAATGAGTGAGTGAATGAATGAGTGAATGAGAAGATATAGAAAAAGGTGGATATTTCCAATCTTAACTCTAGAAGAGAGCGGATCTGTCGAGGCCAGCGTCTACAGAGTATTCCGGACAGCGGCTTAAGAGAAACCCTGTGAAAAAAAAAAAACTCTAGGAAACAAATTAGGCTTAGAAAAATTAAGTTTCAGGGGCACTGAGGATTTTCAGCAGGGTAATAACATAATCAGATTTACATTTCAGAGATCACTCTGGCTAGTGTAGACAACAATTGAAGCAGGGTGAGAACAGAGGAAGGACCCTGGAGGAGACTAAAGGACCAATTAAGAAGCGATTAAGCATATGTCCACACAAAGCCTTGCACAGAATGTGCATAGAGGCATTATTCACAATAGCAGGAGTGGAAACAAACAAATGGCTATTTACTGGTGAATGGATAAACAAAGCATTATGTATTCCAGAATAGAATACAGTTCAGTAATGAAGAAGAATGAAGTTCCAGTAAGAGCTACAATATGATATGAACCTCCCCCCCAAAAGAATCATTAAAACTAAATGGAAATGACCAAACACCAAAGACCACATACTACAAAAGTACTTCTTTTTGAGAAGTGTCTCACTATGTAGCCCAGGTTAGCCTCAAGCCCCACGCACTACCTCCCAAGTGCTGGGATTACAGTTATAGGTTACCACATTTGACTGTGTTTAGCCTTCTTACATGAAACCCCCAGAAAAGGCAATTCTATAAATAAAGCACCAGTAAACAAAGTTACCTAGGCGGAGGTGGAAGTAAGGATAAACTGTAAAAGATCTTACTCAGATTAGGAAAATGTCCTAAAAAGGTTACAATATAACATAGTGCTTATTTTTAATAACTATTGAACAGTCTATTTTCCAGACATGTAAATTATTCTACATTGAAGTTGGGAGGGGGGTATTATTTTGGTAATACAATAGGTAACACATTTAAAAGAATGCAGTGCCT
Organism: Mastomys natalensis; assembly: GCA_021653895.1. Taxonomy (NCBI): domain Eukaryota; kingdom Metazoa; phylum Chordata; class Mammalia; order Rodentia; family Muridae; genus Mastomys; species Mastomys natalensis. The sequence goes on from JAJTUV010000278.1 coordinate 1,068,254, forward strand.
GAAATCCAGCACCTAGGAGACAGTAACAGAGGAACGAGAGTTCGAGGCCAGTCTGGGCTGTGTAGAAAGACTGTCTCAAAAATAATAGATGTCTACAAGGTATTCAGGATTCAAAACTGCTAACATGGGCTTCGTGCTTATTACATGTCATCAATACCCTAGTGCTTCACTCACCCAGTCCTTAGCAAGCCTTTGTAGTAAATATTTACATTATCTCTATTATGTAAGTCAGAAAAAAGTACTGCCAGACAAATATCAGGCCCCAGATGACAGTCTCACAGCAGCAAAGTTTCAAGATCAATATCAAACATTGCTCTTCAGCATCAAACTCAATATCTGATAAGACAAGGAAGCAGACCATAGGTCACTGAGGAGCCTGGGGCTTTAGGTTCAAGTGACAGGGTAATGCTCTTCCATACTGAGGTTCTTCTAACCTCTACTTATTCAGATAACACTATCTGGCACTCTGTTAAAAGGCACTACTGGTAATCCTTTACAATTGTATTTATAAAAATAATATATATCTGCAAAGCACCTTATCTTTATGGCTTCCCTCTCGTACTTGACTCCACCCCCTCATTACAGCTCTCTTCTGGAATCCAGTGCCTTTCTGACTGCTCACTGCACACATTTCAGAGGGCTCTCTCTAGCTAAGTCTTATTTCTCTCCTGCCCTTCCCACCCCTGGAGCTTCCTTTGCCTCTGCTGTCTGGCCTTGGGGCTTCAGGACTCAGTTCTTTGTCCTTACTCTTTTATCATCCATGTGCTCGTGGTATTCCTAGCAAATGCTTCAACATCCAAAAATCAATTCCATCCAACCATGTCTGCCTAGCAGAGGTATGGTTCCTCATGCCACTACACCTAATACAAATACTCCACTGACAGCGTATCCCCCCTCCACCCCATGTCTGCCTTTCCATGACACTGAGCTCCTGTAATCACTGAGTCATTCATCAGCAAATATTCCATACACCAAGTACCAACTCAAGACCCTGGGACACTTGTGTGAACCGTCTTATACCTTAACAGGTACTGCTGTCTCAGGGCCCAAATTACAGAAAAAGTGAGATGAGCAAGGGAGGATACCTCTCAAGACCTGTGCTCACTGTAGAGAAAGGCGATCTCTCTCTTAGACCACCAGTCAAATAAGAAAAGGGAACACCAACAGGCTTTGTCTCCTGAAACCAGGGCCATCTACACTTTTTCTTGTTGCTTTATTTTGTTTTGTGATTCTAGGGGTCGAACTGTGGGCCTCCAAGCCTACCTCAGAGCTATATCCCAGCAGCCCTAGCTACATAGATATATATGGGGAGTGAGGGGTGTGTTGTTATTGTTTCAGGGTTTTGTTTTGTTTTTTACTGTTTTGTTTGCCTGCTTTGCTTGTTTTGTTTGCTTTCTTTTTTGAGACAGTGTCTAAAGTAGTGCAGGTTAGCCTCAACTCAGTCTGTCACTGAGAATGACCCTGAACTCCTGACCCTTCTGCCTTCGCTTCCCATGTGAAGAGAGGAATATGCCCCAAGTACGGCTTCATGGTTTCTGACTGCAGCTGCTAGATATAATTTTGAAATTCATCTACAAAGCTGAAAAAGACTTTGTAGAACTAACTCCAATCCCCCCCACTCCCAGGTAACTCTGAGTAACATCCAGTTACAGGGAGCATTGAGCCCAGCACTGGCTGCCCCAACCTCTAGTCACATGCTCTTGAAGCAACATAACCCATCAGTCCTCCTTTATACATTAAGAGCACACCATTCCTTCTCATTTCTGAAGCTTAGGGCTATTTTAAATGATATTAATTAAGTGATACATAATACATTTAATTTGTATACACCATATATTTCATAACAATGTATTAGATGTTACAATTTACTCTACATAACTGTACTGTTGGGACCAGAGTCCAATGGTAGAACACTTGCCTAGCAGACATAAAGCCCTGGGTTTGATTCTCACCAACTAAAAAACTAGTAATATTACATATTATCATTCCTATAAGCCATTATATAAAGTTCATCAGTTTGTATAATTTATACATGCAGTAACTTTTATATTTTAATTTACATTTCTAAATTTCAACCAAAAATCAAAGAACTGCAAAATTAATATTACACGTAACTATAACTGGTCAGCAACATTAGCCAAAACTCAAGTGTTAGCTATAAACACTGACGTGTATATTTAAACATACCATCTACTTTCCCTTCAAAATGTATACGGACTATTTTCTATAGCAACTACAAAAAGTCCTTTCAATCCCTAAAGCATCCACAAAGCACTGCCCTTCAAACAGAAACAGCTGGCTCAGGAAAGAGGACAGTCACCTCGCTTCCCCTCTCTGGGAGGTCAAAGTTTTGGCCATTGGGGTATATGAGGACTATAGTATAACCATAAACTACCTGGCAGTCATTCATATAACTACAGCCACAGACTTTCGTTTCTTCTAGTTCATTCTTATCACGTGGGCCTAAACTTAACATGGAGCTCCTTCTCCACATGGGGCTGAGGATGAAGGTCTGAAGTTCTTACCAGCATCTATTTAGGTCCTTAATAGGTGTGTGCAAGACAACAGTTCTCAACCTTCCTACTATTGCTACCCTTTAATACAGTTCCTCATGTTGTGGTGACCCCCAACCATAAATTTATTTTCATAGCTACTTCATAATTATACTTTGATATTATTATGAATCATAATGTAAACGTCTATGTTTTCTGATGGTCTTAGACAACCCCTGTGAAAGGGTCACTTAACCCATGGGTTAAGAGTTGCTAGTGTAAAGTATTGGGCTTTTCTCTCCCTATGCTTTTGGGGACACAGAAGTAGAATATGTCTCTCAACCCAGTAGTAAGTATTTGTTACCCTTTTGTTGGTTTTGTGGTTTCTCTGATGCCTCCATATTTGCTCCTTAATGCTATTCTAACACCAACCACACATTTCTCGGTGTAGGTGAAGGTCACATGTAGTCAAGCATATGTACATGTCATCCAAAGAATTGATGATAAGCAGAGTACAGAGTTGATAACCCTGCATATTGCAGGGTTGGGTGACTCAGGGTCCCCATTCATTTATTCTTCTACAGCTGAATTCTTGGGCCTTGGAGGTGTTCTGGTAGCCTGAGGCTACAAATCCTTCTGAACTCAAGCACTATCAGCTGTCCCAGCCTATGCAAACACAGCAGCCATGCTCTAGGGTCTGTTGCCTGTAAACTCCGGTCTCATCTGATCTCCTCTGGGAAGAGACACTCACTTGTGAGGCAGAGCAGACTGAAAGATGCTGACCAAGGTGACACACACACAACCTATAGCTGAAGAACAGCTGAGCTCTTCTCTGTGATGAAAACCAACCCAAAGTTGGGTAGAGGTGGGAATCAAAAGTACAACATAAGCTTCAGTAAGAGTTGGACAAGCAGCTCAGTAAGTGGAAATTCTCCAGGAAACACATTTGTCCTTAAAGAGGGCACTACCGTTAGAAGAGCCTTTTCCCATTTGCTGACCCATCTGCTACACTTACCTTCCAGGTGTCAAAGGAATCTCTATCCAGACAAATACTAAATGTGAAATAACATCCCTCTGTAGGAGGAGCTAAGGTGGGAGGAGTTAGGAGAGGAAGAGGAGGAGTAAAGAGGAGAGGAAGAAAAGGAAGAGGAGGAGCTAGGAGACAGGAGAGAGAACAAGAGAGAGAGAGGAGATGGAGGCAGATGTTCATATGTCTGTAGCAGTCAAAGGTAGTTGGTATATCTAGGTTGGGTATTGGGTTATACTTCTGATTGTATGAGTATCTTGTTACTGATCATTATCAAATATATAAGCCTTTGATTAATCTTTAAGCATTAGAGTCTCATCTTTCTAATGAGCCTGCGTGGATGGCGGGATGGCCTGGGCAATGCCCAGCCTTGCATTGAGCCATCTCCCATGCTGACGTCTTGTGGGTGGCAGGGCTGGTGTTTCTAATTGGCCATTTCTAGCTGCAGCACATGCACGTGGCGAGAAACATGGCGGCTGGGCTAGGCAGAGCCACTGCAGCCTAGATAGTCAGCTTGACCAGAGGCCTTTTAAATAATTACTTCAACATCCCTGTACAGTTATTGATGCTACAAGCTATACCCAGAGGCATTAAACTTTGGAGTCTATGGATTACTTCGATGTACGCAAAACTGTGTTCACTGCATTGTTGAAGGCAGAGTCCATACCTCATAAAATTCACAGTGGCCTATGTATCCAAAGAACCACAATTACAATAAGGGGTGATCAGACAAGCAGGCCTGTTGACAGAATTAGCTAGCTTTGCCTACCTACCCTAGTCAAAGACGTTTAAACAAGCAGAGCTTGGCTACCAGTTGACTGACACAATGGCTCCAGAGAGAGAGAGAGAGACAGAAGAGAGATATCAGTTAATCAACCCACTAACTCTTCCCACCATACTACGTCTTATCCAAAATTTACACAAACATACCACCCACCAATCCAGAACTCAGTATTTTTTCAGACACAGGAGGCTGAATAAGAGGAACAAAGATAAAGTCTTCTGCCCTCAGGGAGGAAAGCTCAAGTTATCTTTGAGGTGGTAAATGTGGGAGTCACATTACAAAGAACAGTTCACAACTTCAGCCCCTAATGGTTTTTAGATGTTTCTTATCAAATTGATTTAAAGAACACCAGTGCAATTTCCTCTTCTGATTTTCCCTCCACAAAGGAACAGGTCATTTTCTGTGAGCACTACTTCCTGCTACCTCTTTAAGGCATGACTCCCATACACAAAAAAGACAAAATGGAATGGCAGGGAAAACACACAGATTCATTTCTGTAAAACATTTCTTTTTAGTTCACATGTAGCTTGCTTCTGTGTTCTGAATCCTAGAAAACTTAAGATGGCCCAAGACATTCACAAACCCTAAAGTTGAAAGGGACCAATTCTCTATCAGCTAACTAAATTACACACAGTTCCTATGGCTAGCCAAATAAATGTTATAACCCTAACACTGAACCCTCTACAGCATCCCATATTAAGAAATCTCTTCAATTAAGGGCTCTCAACTGTCAACATCTGCCAAAGCACGTGGTGTGTTTCATGGAGGTGTGCATGGCACTCTGAGTGACTCCTGTGAATGTCAGCTTGCAGCTTCAAGGCCAGCTGCAGAGATTCGTTATGCCAGAAACAGTGATAAGTATAACTTTGAAAATGATACTCATTGAAGTTGACATTTGCTCTGAAAAAGTTCACTCAGCTCTGATGTTTTAGATAAAGTTATGAAAGACCGGGTTCTGAACATACCTTCTAAGAAGGCACAGCAGGTGGACACAAAAATCCTATTAAGCACATGTAATGTGAGTAATAAAAGTGCATGTTTTTCTATCACTAGAAAAGTTATTTGAGACTTAGAGAGAGTGCAAGGCAAGAGGGTAATCCTTCGTTCAGTCCATATGAGTAGTTCCATATGCAAAATTGAAACCAGGTGTAAGAATACAGGCTGTTTTACAGAGGACAAAAAAATAAAAATACTCTGAAAAATACTAGCTCAAAATAAGGAAAAAAGCAAGAGCATATAATAAAAAAGTAGTGCCTGCCAACAAGAAGATACTTGAAACTTGACACTGTTTCAACTTGTAGGTCTTTTAAGTACCTCAAGCCATAAGCACCTCAGCAAAAAAAGAAAAAAATATGGATATTCATGATCAATCTATCAATAAACTCAGTCTACTTAGTAAGTTTTCTGTTGCTCACTAAATGCTATTCTTTCTTATTAGGAAAACTGAAGATGAAATTGCTATCCTCGTCAATGGAACAGAACACAAACTGGTTGCCCAGCAGTGAGTACTGAATTACTGGTATACCTTTAATTTTCTCAAGTGATGATCCTAAACATTGTAAAATTGATCAAAATGGAAAAACCTTCTTCAGCCAAGTTGCATTAACCCATAAGATCCAAAACTGAAGTTTGGGCCTCATCTGTCCATGTTTTAGCAACTGCCTAAAGACAGAGCCTTGCTTTCACGCTAAGATTACTGTTCTCATGCCTGGAAAGCAAAGCCAAGAAAAGCATCAAGAGCAACTAAAAGAAATTTACAAGACTCGCACAGGAAATGGAAGACCTCAGGATCCTCAGTCTACTCTGTAAGGGTCTCTCATTGGGGCATAAGACGCTTTTCTGTTTAGTTATTGTGGGTTTAAGTTTCAGCTCTCCTGAGGAACTCCAAGCCTAGACACAGGACTAGGTCACACAACACACACACACCACCAGCCTCATTCTCATTAATATGCAGTTACAGTGAAACACCAGAGAGGGAATGCAATCAAAGGTGACTGGTCCATGCCATAAGCTATACTAAATCCTACAAAGATCTGAACCCAGGTTTATTGGATTCCAATGCACTTCCAAAGAACTTTGTAGTTTTAAATGTGAAAGGAACCCTATGATAATGATGACCACTTATTTATAAATCTACAAAGCAGTTTGGAAATATATAGATCAATGGTGCACTGCTTGTTTAGCACATGTGAGGGCCTAAGTTCAATTCCCAGCACCTCAAATAATAATAATGATAATCAACTAAAAGCCTACAATCACCAGGTGTTTTACATACTTTATACCCTCTTACCCTAACCAAAGGAAGTGGTAAGATTCCACTTTATGAATAAGAACGTGTCATCAGAGAAGTGACCTGCCCAGAGCCACAGGCTAATTAAAAACGTCAGCTTAATTCCAAGTTGGCTTTTCCTGTCTATGACCTCAAGGAACCCAAAATGGCTCCAAGTCCTCCCAATTCAACAGCATACCAGTTTTGGGAAAGCTGCAACAGGCTATATTTTGTTCTCAAAAGAACTGACAGCGTCAAGAAGCCCATGTGACTTCAGAGCCAGAAAAAAATAGAGATCTGAGAGAAGTATTCAGCTCTACCAGTCTAAAGAACAAAAAAAACTGAATGGCACTCAAGAAGATTACAGGCAATCCTTGAAAAGACCAGAAGCAAAGGAGAACTTTGCCAAGGGCATTCGAAGAGCTGCATACAAATCAGAATGAGCCTGCCTGGGCCTGGACTGTAACAATAGAAATAAAATGTATCTGAGAAAGGACACTTATGTCAAGTTGTGTGGCTGAAGGACATAGTTTTTTTTTTTTTTTTAAAGTTTACAAAAGTCCTTTAAAACAATCTCACCATTTATCCCTACTGCCCAGCCTATCACTCTACCCTATCTGATATTGTATCTAAGTCTCTATGCTGTGCCCAAACTCTTTCAATTTGTTTGTCATTGGCCTGTCTGTGATGAAACATGAGGAGATGGACTTAATGCATTTTTAAACAAAATCTTCTCACCTGAAATTTACTTTCTTTCTTTTTTTTTTAAGTTTTCACTCTCTAGTGTGGAATATTCAAAGGCTTTAATAGACTTTCTTTTCCTTCTTTTTTCTCCATCTCTGTATAAAACTCAAGTTTGCAGTAATTCTTATCTTACTACAAAAAGTACCAACTAAACCACAAAGATTTCTATCACTAGTATAGTGAGAATTGCTGGTCAAAGACCAAAAACTCAGTTCAACAGTCTGGAGTTTCTAATCAAGAAAACTTTAATAAGTTCTTTTCAAAGTAACAAGTTTCAAAGGAAAAAGTTTTCAACAGTTGAAATGTTTTTAAAGTTTTATTTCCTTGTAACTCTTACATAGTTAATTGATTAAGAGTAGTTGTGTAAAAGCAGTAGACAGAAAATATGAAGTACTCTAAAACCTTCTGAAGTCATAGTGCTTTATTTACTAGGTACAAGTGTACTTCCCAAACCATGAAGCTCCAACGTCAGGAGCAAAGGAGAATATTAAAGTTGTTAGTGTGTATACTAAAGGAAATTCAAGTTTTCAGTTCATGTATCAAGTACACGCTGAGAGCATTTAAGTCTCAACAACGAATCCCTTAGAACTTACTGTCTTAGTTCTACAACCTTGAAGGACTGCAAACCGACCTCCGCCCCTACCAGGCTGGCAGTTGTAGGCCTGTAGTAACTGGGCCAGGTTCAAAACTTGGGCCAACCAACCACAGGGCGGGTGCCTGAGAAAATGACATTATCAGGTGGAAGGGAAAGAACCAGAAGCCAGAAATTAGCCAGCAGGGACAGGATGACTTGAATGCTATGTAGTATGTGTTGGGGGAAGAGGTGATACCAGAAGAGGGGCATGGAATAACAGAAGCAAATAAGATTAATCCTTAAAACACCAATTCAATCTGAGAGAGAAATGTGCGTGGAAAAGAAGGGCTCGGATCCTGTACAGGAGGCACACAGACCGGCACAGTGAAGCAAGAGTTTCACTAAAGTCCTGCAACTAATGAGCAAGGACGATTGCGGTGACCCGGCAGGCACCACCACCCCAGCACAGTGCATGGCGCCTGGCACACAACCAAGAACTTTCTCTGAATGGAGGTTCCGAGTCTTGAAACTACGAGCTTCTTCCCAGAGACCCAGACTTCTAGCGGGACAGCAGGGCGGGCCGAGAGCGGAGAAAGCAGCTGCAGCTGTCCCGGGCACATCTTTGCGTTGGGATCCGAGTTCAAGGGCTGCCCTCCGCCCGCCCACGGCACTCACCCGGATGCCCTTCACCACGGTGATGTTCTCGTTCTCGTCCGCCTCGAAGGTGACCCGGCGGGTGCTAGCGGTCCCGCCCATGGCTCCTGCTTCTGTCCTCGCAGAGTCTGAGCGTGGACCTACGAGCACGTCAGGACCCACGCGCACACTTGCGCGTGAAAGCCCGGGACGCTTCCCTTGTCCGGCAGGAGCAAGGCCACGACCCCAAAAAAAGCAAGGAGAAGGCGCCGGTCCCAAAAGCCCGCCTCCTCCGGTCACGTGTCAGAAGTAGGGCGCCTCGGATTAGCCTGAGAAGCAAGCTGTCCGCCTCTTATCGGAAGGTGCACTAGGATTGGCTGGACTGGACCCGGATACTATGGCAACAGGTGGTGCTTAACAGGGCTTTCGGAGCCTCTGAGAATAGTGGGAATTGTAGTCTCGATCTGGCGCGATAGGTGCTGTGACAGGTCTCACTCCCTACATTATAAAGTGAATGGAGCATTCTGGGAGTTGTAGTCTTGTCCGCCCTAGAGGCCTCTTACTGGTCAACTTTCAAGGAAGTTTGTATACCCAACCAGCTTGTTTTGCAGTTTACTCTAGAATCTTAGTTCAGTTAAGTAGATACAGGCTTTCCAAATAACTCAAAGCTTGGTATGGAAGAGGCAGTCCTCTAAACAAGCAATTTTTATATTCCAATTCACAAACCTCTAATACTAACGTTTTGCTATTTAGCCTTAAAGGGGCCAAGACTGCATTTGTTTATTATGTTCCTTTCTTATGACTTATGTATTTGTCAGTCTGTGTGAAGTGTAAGACTTTCAAATCTACGTGTGAAAATACACAGGAAAAAAAATTATTTACACAAAGATATAGACAGAACACTGCTTCCCACGTTTGTGTCTCCTATTCACTTACATAAGTTAGATCACAGAATGATTAGGCAGAGAAAAGTAATCGATTCATGAAGGAATTAAAGCAGCGTTAGACAAAGTCAAGATGATCTGTTTTGAAAAGTTTCTAGTCTGGTACTTTACCTCCAAGAAGTCTAAAAATTTTGGGAGATATATACATATGTATATAGTTTTGGTTTTGTTGTCTATTTGGTTTGGGGTTTTTTTGTTTTGTTTTAGTTTGTTGTTTGTTTGTTTGTTTGTTTGGCTGCTAAACACTGTTACTAAAAGTATAATATGATCTTAGATTTACAGAGCCAGAGAAATATCCTTTACTTTAGTAATTAGATGGCTGGGGCTGCAGATATAGCTCAATTGTATGTGCAATGCCCAGGCCCTAGCTATGTGAGGGAGGAGAGAAAAAGAGAGGGAAGAAGGAGAGTGGAGGAGACAGTGAGGGGAAGGTGAAAAGTGGGGGACAGAACTAGCTGAACAAAAATACCTTTTTTTCAGTCTGTCCTTTTCAATATTAAAAGACACAGAACACAGCATACCATGGCATCTTCCTAGGCCAACGGGATCCACAACATTGAAAAGTACTTTTAGCTTCAGTTAATTGTCAGTATGTTAGAATCTGAACAGCAGACACTATGTCTCTCCCATTGCTATATCCCAGTATATAGTAGCAGTGTCCCTTCATCTCATTATGTCGTTCTTTTTAACATATGTGCTCTAAATCACATGATTATTCTCCTGCAGTTTTGAGACTGTCTGCTCCTTTCCTTGTCCTCACATTACATCACAGTTGAACTTGTTTCTGTCGAAAACCCAAATACGCAGGGATTGTCGTTCCTTACATTGTGTCCTCCCCATTCACAAACACAACCAGCTCACTTCCTACCCCATATGCAACATGTATTGGAGGGTGCTACCTACAGCACTTGCTCAATATATACTTACAAAATTAGAGGCTTCCATACGGAGAGTGGAGAGATAAAAGTAACACTGTTAACAAGGATGAAGGCCAAGCCTGAGAAGGCAGTGGATGCCTTCCATTAGAGCACAAAAAGCATCCGGGTGGTCTCCTCAGCAAAGGATCCAGAATACTTTCAAACTCCTAGTCCATTCAAGCAACACTAAAGAAATCTTCTTTAAAAAAAAAAAATTTAATACATCTTATGGGGGTGTTGGGGGATGCCCACAATGACAATACCGTTCTTCCCAGGCCAGTTCTAAGGCCCATCATTCCCACCACCTCTTCCTGAGCTATTGAGAAGCAATGGTCTCCTCTTCTCTGGCTATAGCTTCTTCATAGCCACCTAATCCAAAGGCAGCATTTTAAAGCCAGAAACATAGAAGGGAGAATGCAAAGGTTGGCTCAGACGAAAAATAAAACTCAAACTGGAACCCCTTAGATTCTCTCTCCCTTTTGTCTATTTTTGGCATCAGTCCTTAGGTTTAATGTGAAATTCACAGTGTACAAAAGGAGAAGCAGAGCAGCATGGGTAATGAGTCTGAACCGGGAAACAACACAGCAGACTAGAGAGAGGTGACACGGGAACCGTAAGCAAAATAAAAACATCCAGATGGAAAGAAAGAAGTAAAACTGCTTCTATCACACGTGACATGATCTTAGAACTAGAAAAACATCTCAAGGAATCTACTAAAAAAAGTAATTTTTTAAACGTTCAGCAAGATTGCAGAGTGTAAATTCAAAAAAGTTCCTGTGCATCTCTGTACACTGCAACTAGCAAGCCAGAAATGAAATGAAGATATCAAATCCATCAGGGATAGCATCAAAAATAGCTCAAATGTCCACTCATTGATAAATGGATAAACATGACTTAGCATTTCCAGATAATGGAATAGTATTGAATAATAAAAAGGTACAAAGTACTGGGATATGTTACAATATGGAAGAACCTCAATATTATTCATAACGTGAAACATTATGCCAGGGGCTAGAGAGAAGTCTCAGTAGTTAGGAGCCCTTGATGCTCAGGTTCAGTTCCCAGAACCCATGTGACAGCTCGTAACTGCAAGTAACTCCAGTTCTCAAGGACAAGACCCCTCTTCTGAGCACTACAGGCACTAGGCATCCGCTTGGAACACATACATACATACATATAGTCAGACATAATACATACATGATATAAATAAATGTATTTTAACTCTTCCCAAGAAAAACCCCAGACACAGAAAGACTATATATTGTGTGATCTCATTTAAGTGAAGTATGCAGACTAAGCAAATCTATAGAAAGCAAAAGTAGATTGGGTTTAGGGGAATGGGAGGGTAAGGTTTAACTGGTACAATGTCGCATTGCAGAGCTGTTGATAGAAACAGGTTAAAATTACTTCATGGTGATGGTTCTACAGCTCTACCAATACACTAAAACTGACTGTTGCATGCATTTAAAATAATCTTTTTGACATGTAAGTTACATATGAAGGTCAATGTGAAAGGTTCTTAATAAAGTGGTGGGACTTGAGGCAGAAATCAGTAGCAGAATGTTTGGCTAGCATGGACAAAGCTCTAGTCTCAACATCAAAAAGAGTGACTGGCTCTAACTACAAGTTCCCAAGTTCAAATCCCCCAGCACCTACATAAGAAGCTAGAAGAGAGGTAAACCACCGTGATGCACTTCCTAGGGCTCCTTAATTGGCCAGTTCAGCTGAAAGGATGAGTTGCAGATTCAGTGAACAAACCTTGTCTCAAAATCTAAGGTAGAGAAGCTATTGAGGAAGACATCGTAATATCAAATGCTGGCCTCCATATGTACCCACACAGGTTCTTTCTCCCCTCTTCCCCCTCCCTTCTTCCTCTCATCTCTCCCCTCTCCCTCTCCCTCTCCCTTCTCCCTCCACTGTCCCCTTTCCCTCCCCTTCTCCCCTCCTCCTCCCCTTCTCGATCTCCATCTCCATCTCCATCTCCATCTCCATCTCCATCTCCATCTCCATCTCCATCATCCCATCTCCATCTCCATTTCTATCTCTTCCTCTCCCCTGATGCTGATGCTGTACTACAAATGTGGTTACATGCACAATATGAAATCACTCAGAATCCCAGCATGGGTGATGAAGGGCGCCAGAGGACATAAATAAGGAGTTATTGGCAAGTGATTGCTTCTAGGGAAGGAAGAGTCCTTTTTCCTCAGTTGAGTGGCCCCAGGTATGTTGCTCATAGTCCACTAGATAGCCTCTCAGCTGTGTGCACAATGACAGCCCTAACTGGACTCAGCGAGTTATGCATTTAAAAAAAAAAAGAACTATTTTAAAAAAAAAAAGACATGAAATTTGAAGAAATCATGTGAGAGGATCTAAACGGTGCGGCTAGAGGTGGAAAGTAAAAGATAAATATGATCAAAATACATCGTATAGATGTAAAATAATTTAAAGAATATATAAAAATAGTTTTTAATAAATGAGGCTCTTTGATTAGTGGAATAAAAGTCTACGGGGAGACCAGCATGAAGTGAGTTACAACTTAGTCCCACAACTCAAGAAACTCATGCCTCCCGAGGTTTCCAGAGTTTCTTAGAACTCTGAGAAAGTTTCCAGCTGCAGTCTTTATAATGGCTGGTCTTAACTAGGCTCCTGCTTGCCCTCCAGCTCCTCTCTACCTGGCTAACAATAGCCTTACCAAAGACTCTTCATCATGGCATAAGCCTACCCAAACATCAGCAGAGCAACCCGGGACTCCCTCAGCCTGCACCTCAGAAACTGGAGTCCTAAGGAAGAGTGGCAGAGAACAACACTGTCCTTTGTAGCATAGGCGGGATCCAGGTAGCTTAGTTCTTCACAAATCTTAGCCACTGTGATAGCTAAGCTTGGTTGTCAACTTGATTGAATCTGTAATCAAGTAAGGGACACGTTCTGTCTGGGTCAGTGAGAATATTTCTGAGGGAGGTAAGGGTGAGAGCACTCCTCTGGTGTGGTGTGGGCATCTTCCAGCGGATGCCCAGATAGGAGGAGGTCAGAGGGAACAGCTAATGATTTCTTCCTGATCACCTTTTCTCCTTGCTGTTGTGTGCTTCTATTCTGTTGCTGGCACTGCTGTGGCCATATTTGCTGACACTTGAGCCTAGCTTTTTCCCTCCTGTGTGAACTGAAGACCAGTAGCAGTGTCAGGCTAGGATGGATGAGACTTCCTTGTGGCTGAGCAGCTGCATAGTTCTGTGTTTAGCCTGTATACAGACAGCTGTTGTTGCACTACCCGGACCACACTGTGTAAGTCAATCTATTAAATAGCATTTGTTGTAGGTTTGACATAGGTTGTGTTCCTCTAAAGAAGGCATTTACAACTCTGGGTCACGACCTCTTTGGGGGCTTCATATCAGATATCCTACATATCAGATATTTATATTACAATTCATAATAGCAGCAAACTTACTTACAAATATAAAGTAGCAATAAAAATAATTTTGTAGCTATGGGTCGTCACCACATGAAGAACTGTATTAAAGGGTTACAGCATTATGATGATTGAGAACTGCTGTTCTAGAGAATCCTAACTAGTACAGACACTAAAAATGTATTGTCCTCCAACTCCTCGTTGTATGTCATCACTTACTTTTCTACCACATCAAACCCTGGGGAAAGAGAGAGAAGAGGAAGGGAGACTCAGAGAGGGTGGGGAAGAAGAGAGGAGGGAAGGAAGAAAAGAAGGAAGAGAGGGAAGGAAGGAGGGAGGGAAGGGAAGTAGGCACAGAAAGAAAGGGAAGAGAGAATGGTGGGAGGGAGAAAAGGAAGGAGAAGGAAAGAAAAGAAGGAGGAAAGGGAAGCAGGAGAGAGAAACAAGGATGGATGGAGAGAGAGGGGAGTGGGAAGAGATTGTTTCCTATCACCCTTCCCGGTAGGTAGGTAGGGAGGTAGGGGTGGAAAACAGCTACCTAGACTTCTAAACCATTCCACTGGGATGCAAGACATTTCTGGTGGGGAAGAAAGCGTGTAGTATACACTGATTTGTCATTCCCCAACTTTCTTTTTTTTTTTTTTTTTTTATTACTATTAAATTATTTTATTTATTTTTATTCCAAAAGTTGCCCCCCTTCTCAGTCCTCCCTCCCCGAGTTCTTCACCCCACCCCACCTCTGAGAGGGTGTTCCCCCACCCACCTACCCACCAACCTTTCACCTCACCCCCACCAGCATCCCTCCTCCCTGGGGCATCAAGTTTCCACAGGATTAAGTGCATCCTCTCCCGCTGAGGCCTAACAAGGCAGTCCTCTGCTACACATGTGTCCTGGACCACAAACCAGCCCAGGTATGCTCCCTGGTTTTTGGCTTAGTCTCTGGGAGCTCTGAGGGATCTGGGTTAGTTGACACTGTTGTTCTTCCTATGGGGTTGCAATTCTCTTCAGTTCCTTCAGTCCTTCCTCTAACTCTTCCATATTGGTCACTGACCTCGATCCAATGGTTAGCTGTATCTGCATTTGTCTCAATCAATTGCTGATAGAGCCTCTCTGAGGACAGCCATGCCAGATTCCTGTCTGCATACACAATGTGGCCTCAGTAATAGTGTCAGGATTTGGTGTGTGCACATGGGATGGATCCCAAGTTGGGCCAATCACTGGGTGGCCTTTTTTTCAGTCTTGTGGCAAGCCAGCCATCTTTTTTTTTTTTTTTTTTAATTTTATTTTTTTGCTTATTCACTTTATAACCCGTCCCAGTCACCCCCTCCCACAATCCTTCCCCATCTCTTGTTTTCTGAGTACCCCCTCCTCCTGTATCCCCCACCCTGCCACTTTAAGTCTCTGAGAGGCTAGGTGCTTCCTCTCCCATTGAGGCCAGATGAGGCACCCAGCTAGAAGACCATACTCCATATACAGGCTGCATGTTTTGGGATAGCCCCCACTCCAGATGTTTGAGACCTGCATGAAAACCAAGCTGCACATTTACAACATATGTGCAGGGAGGCCTAGGTCCAGCCCATGGAGGTAGATCTGTGTAGACTAGGTATCCTCCACGGTTGGTAATTCAGTCTCTGAGAGCTCCAAGGGTTCAGGTTGGTTTACTCTGTTGATCTTCCTGTGCAGTTCCTATCTCCTTAGGGCCCACAATCCTTCCCCCTATTCTTCTATAAGAGTCCTCAAGCTCCATCCACTGTTTGGCTCTGGATGTCTGTATCTGTCTGAGTCAGCTGCTGGTTGGAGCCTCTCAGAGGACAGCTTGCCCCTGTCTGTTCTCAGGCTGGAGGTTTAGATCCTGGGAGCTCTGGTTGAATCTTTTGATACTCATTCTAAAAAGGACAAAAGCACCCTCACTTTGGTCTTCCTCCTTCTTCTTGAGTTTCATGAGCTTTATGCGTTGCATCTTAGGTATTGTGTGTTTTGGGGCTAATATCCGCTTATCAGTGAATGTATACCATATGTGTTCTTTTGTGATTGGGTCATCTCACTCAGGATGATATTTTCTAGCTCCATCCATTTGTCTAGGAATTTCATGAGCTCATTATTTTTAATAGCTGAGTAGTACTCCATTGTGTAAATGTACCACATTTTCTGTATCCATTCTTCTGTTGAAGGACATCTGGGTTCTTTCCAGCTTCTGGCTATTATAAATAAGGCCGCTATAAACATAGTGGAGCATGTGGCCCTGTTGCATGTTGAAATATCTTCTGGGTATATACCCAGGACATTCCCCAACTTTCAAGCATACATTGCTAAAAGCAAAATCTTCTCTTCAGCTGCACCCTTGACAAGTCCCTTGACTGTCCCTAATCACTGGGCCAGGAGTATAGAGAGAAACGAAGGCAAAGGTGAAAGAACAATGCCTGAGGAGGTAGACAGCTCAGGTCCTGATCCCCAGGCAGCAGAGCTAATGAGTATGTTCTTCATCACACTACAAGGGCCTTCTCATAGCTCTTAAGGAGCCCGGCAGCTCCACAGCAGAGCACATGGAATCGATGGTCCGGCCTGAAATCGAATGTAGATTTACCATTCTTCTTTCTGAGCTAGAAATTGAAGCAATTGCCCTGACATTAGTCATGTACTTAGAGAGACAATTAAACACAGTCCTTGAAACCAGGATGATGCTAGAAAATCTAGGCCATATAGTTGCCATAGTTATAGCTAGCCAATTAAAATCACTGGAAAGAGCTACTATGGGTGGATTCAGTCAAGATGAGCACACGCTGAAACTATGGACTCGGACGTGTTTGACAGGCTGTCAGGGAGCCCCAGATTTCAAACTCCTCCCATCTATTGTTATACAGAATACCGTGTGAAAACAGAGAAATGCTAAACAGTCGTTCTCCCTGCGTGTGAGCATTTGTGTGTGTGCGAATGCACATGTGCTCCGGTGACGTATTTGGAATATAAGAATTTTAAGTAGTACATTTAGGGAGATTACAAACTCAAAATAGCATAAAACAAGCGCAATAAGTAAGTGGCATTAACAAGCACAAGATAAAGATACGGCTTTTGGCATATAACGTATCCGTAACAACACAAACCACAGTCTCCAATGAGCTACCCATGGATTGAGTAAAATCATGAGAGAGCGACCCCTCACATCTCAAGAGTCTCTCTGTCCATCTCCAGGTTCCAGGAGACAGAATCTTCGCTGTTGATGTCTGGATCATAATAAACTGTATATGCTGTGCCCTTGCCTTCCAATATGGTGAGCACTGGTGACTATTCTGCTTAACAGACACCACTTAACACTATATAGGTAAAATAAATTCTGCACATGGGCCATACTCTTGACAATGCTCCACGATTTCCTGGTATGCCTGGCATAAAGTTTATTCTAGAGCAAAGCCCTTACACAGTTTATAGCCGGTTTCTAAGCAGCCGCTTTCTGTCACTGCCTGGATACTCCTCTACTTGGCCTTTTTCATTTTTATAGGTTCTCCCTGACATCTCATTTCTTTTCTCTTCTCTGTATGCTCATCAAATTATAGTGGCTGGAATATTGAGTGTTGGGGTAAGGACGTGGAGGGAGGGGTTGACGGGGAGAAGTGAGCACAGACAGGAAGAAACAAACCCTGCCTGGCTCCCATCTCTTTCAAACTCAAGCCCTGCCAAGGTCCCAAGGCCCTCTGATTTCCATTGCACAGGATTAGAGTGATCATCTCTGACGAGCGAAGCATAAGTCAGAAGAGACTCATCTCTCATCCCTATCCCTTAAACAAGCACAAACATTCCATCTGTCATCTCTCCTGAATGGCTCCTCTGGCCTTGATGAATTTTCAAGCCATTTTTACTTGAGAGCACAGGGACCTTCTCCTAACCTTTTAACAATATCTACCTGTCATGGAACTTGAGAGATTTCTGAAATGCAGGCTGTTAGCCTCTTTACTTCCAAATAACAAATGCTGGAAATGCATCAAGGTTATAGGAGCCCTTCTGCTGAGAGGTTGGACAGGCAGAGAAATGCATGTTTACTGATGCTAATACTGTAGAAATAGCAGCCGCGCACACTAAGATGCTGGTACCCAGCCCATGGATGTTTGTTTTGCTGCTGTCCCACCTCAGGACCATCCATGGTGAACACATTGCTGATCTTCCAATGCCAGGGAAACTTGGTTTTGCTTCCACATTCCAAAGCAAACTCTATCCCAACACTCAATATTCTAGATGACATAATTTGACAAGAAAATGGAGAGAAGAAAAGAATCCCAACTCTTAACCCAGAATAGGAGATTGGACAGTGTATTCTCATGATGGAACTCATGAAGTGGAAATGACTTTTATAAACATCTAATCTCTTTTTTCAAATTTTTCATTTTAAAAAACTTTTTCTTCTAATCATACATACACATGGGGAGATACACATGAATTCAAGTGTCCACAAAAGCCAGAAGAAGGAGTCGGACCCCCTAGTGCTAGAATTTCAGGCAGTTGTAAGCAGCCCAGCATGGACAGCTGGGAACTGAAATCAGGTCCTCCATGAGAGCAGTATGCATTCACAGCTGCTGAACAGTATCTCCCCAGTCCCCAGCCTTCATTTTATTTTACATATGATAGAGCTCACACCTAGAGAAAATAACTGAGTTGCTCAGTGATTTTCCATCATCCATGATGCCCGGTGACACCAGAGCCATTCACTCTACTACTTTGCCACCACCTCCAGTTCCTCCCTGATGGAAACTGCCCTCAGAAGCCTCACTTGCTGGGATTCTGAGACCTGATAAAGAGTACTGCAGCAGCCACTGGGACCAAGGCAGATGGGATTATTACATGGAGATTGAAGTGGAAGTTTCTGGATACATCATGTGATGCAGACAGACTCAAGTGGTGTTTTGCTGAGGCAAGAGCCATGGGAGGACACATGATGTTCAGAGAGTATATAAATAGGACTCAACAGACAGTGATGGGATGCTTGCATAGCTAGCCTTACAATGCTTCAATGGTCTGTGTCTTCCTTGATCTTCACATTATTGAAAGAGACACAGAAGAGAACTTGTCCTGGCATCACGGCTGGCTCTGGTCACTCCTGCTGACTTGTGCTGATTTGGCAAAGGCCTGGCTGTTTCTGCTGGATCATGCCACCACTGATGATTTGTGTTTGCTGTCCTGACACTACTGAAATGATCTTCTGGTATCCTGACAAATGGATATTGGAATTGCCCCAAAGTACTACTTCTAAACAGGTCGACATCCCCTTGTCCTATTTTCCATCTTTTCTGGTGGGGTAGAGCGGGGAGTGAAGCATTTGAGAATTCTTATTAAAAGTAGGTTTTTAAAAGTCTAAGCCTATAGGAGATGGCAATGGTATACACTTGTAAGGTGCTAACATAGGCCTTAGCTACAGGAGTGACAGGTCCAGCATAAAGCCAGGTCCCTTCTCTGTGGGGATTCCAGAGGTCTCACACAATTCATCAACTAATCATGCAGTCCCATTTCAGGGAATATATGTAACAGATGCAAGAACTTAAGTCTACCCAAAACCATATAGAGCAGTGGTTCCAAACCTTCCTAACGCTGCCTTAATACAGTTCCTCATGTTGTAGTGACCCCCAGCCATAAAAATTATTTTCATGGCTAATTCATAAGTGCAATTTTGCTACTGTTATGAATTATAATATAAATATCTGGTATGCAGGATGGTATTAGGCAACCCTTGTGAAAGAGTCATTTGACTCCTCCCAAAGGGGGTTAAAGAGCCACAGGTTGAGAAATACTGGCATAGTGGACCATCGAGCATTCACTCAAACCAAGAGGCAGGAAACAATCCAAGTGCTCACTGATTTAAGAGTGGCACAATGGTGGTATGTTTGCTCAAGGCTTTACCACAGTGGAAACAAAACAAAACAAAGCACGTGACTACCGTTAAATTTAACATTAGCTAACTATCATGGGAATACTGCTGAGCCAATGGAGGAAAATACAAAACAACACATGCTGCATAAGGCCATGCACATCTTGTTAAGAACAGGGCAAAGCCTACAGGGGGAGCTCAAAGGCCAAAGAGCTTGATCGCTTTGACCAAGGGTATGGGATCAATCACAGCCATGTGGGAAGGGGGAAAGAACATTGAAAACATAGCTTATTCAGGCAGTGAGCTGGCTCAGCCTATCAAAGTGCTTGCTATCAAGACTGACAAACTGAGTTTGATTTCACTGACCCACATACATGATGGTAAGAGAAACTGATTCACTCAAGTTATCCTCTGACCTCCACATATGTATTGTGGCATGCACACATGCAAATGCATGTGCATACACATGTGCACACATGTACACACACACACACACAACTGACAGTAAAAGACATCAGAAAGTATCTACCTTTGTAAGTGGAATTCATCTAGCAGGAGCACCAGGGTCACTTCTGCTACGTCACAATGGTTCTAGTCACTAGCTGTGTGTCTCCTGCATCATGTAGATATCTATAAAAATTTATTAGGCTCTATATTTAAGATTCATTCACTTGTCCATGAGTAAGATGTAAGCAGTACTTCAATTAATTTTTTTTTAATTTAGAGTTAGAGGGAAAGCAGGACAGAGAGATCTGCTTGGAAGAACATGTCTTAGGGGATGATTGGATCCTCTACTGGAAAGTTGAGATTCATGGTACTTTATAATTAACAAGAACATTCTAGGTCTATTATAATCATTCACCTGTGAAAAGAGAGAATCAGAAGATGGAAAAGAGGATCCATAGGACAAACATGTCTCAAATCATTCCAAATAGAAGGGAATATCACAGAGAAACTTGAAGCAGAGACATGCTGGGGTCAACACTCACACCCAGTGACACTTAGCTAATGTAGATGATTTGGATACAGCATCTTGGCAATTTGTAATGGATGAGTGTGGGAACAGCTCAGTCACCACAAAAAGCAAACATTATAAAACTGGTCTTCATGGACCTAACAAACAAAGGCAGCGGAATTAATGAGCCAGCTTGTCAGAAAGACACATAAGCAGGCAGATTCCTGAGTTCAAGGTTAGCCTGGGACACAGAGAATTTAGGTCCAGGCATGGTGGGAATGATGATGTCAGAGTGGGATCCCACCCAGCTAGCTTATTATTTGTACCTACAATGGCAGACAGATCTCTGAATTCATTTGCTATGTTAAAAAAAAAAAATGTACTTGCTGTCTCTTTCTAAGAATCAAGGGGCTAAGGTCAAAAAATACTGATTCATAGGATAATCGAAAGGGAACCTGTGTAAACAATTGAATTGATATGTAAATAAAAGATTGGCCTTTGATCTGCAAGAGCTGAACTCTCTACACAGCTATCTGGAGAGCCAACTCAAAGTAGAACACAGAGCTGTCGGCTTGTACACATGATTGACTTCAAGTTGTTTCTCCACTTCTCCCAAATATATGGTCCTCAAGACCCCTCTCCAAACCAAGGCTGGTCCTTGGCAACATACTTTAAAATTTTTACATATATAAAAATTAGATTGTCCCATCCTCAACTCCACCCAAGGATGAGAGTAAGGCTCAGGACATAAATCTATCAGCATGCCTCTCCTGGTTCTCCTAGGATGCTATATACCTTTCTAGGGAAACTTCTGGAATAGATACCCATTGTACAAGTAGGAATATATAGCTTTTTGATCCTGTCAGAAGCCTGCATGAAAAAAGAACTAAAAAGAAAGAATACAGCAATGAACTGGAGACTGAAACAGCTAAGTCCTAGGCCTGTGTCTTCTCTGCTTTAAGTTGCCACACAAAGCAAAGTATGATAAACCACTTTACCTTCTTCTTGCCAAGTTACTGACATTTATCATAGGGTTGGCATTCATTGCACAAGGCCAGGGTCCCTCTATATCCCTGGCTCTAGGGTATGGGAACTGAATGGGGTAGGGATGTGGGACCTTAGGACCCTGAACATAGACAGGAACTATAGAGAATGAGTTGGAATCAGAGGGACTATTGTCAGTGTTACTTCCTGACATCTGGTAAATGGCAAAATATATCATTTATTCTCAAGACAGGCTGTGAGGAAGAGGCTTCTCAAAGAGGAATGGATTCTAAATGTGGAGGCTGCTAAAAACAGAGACAACCTTGGCTTAGCTCCCCTTTCCCATAGTATTCATTGAAACATTTAATTGGGGGAATTCTTTACTGCAGGGATGTTAAGTATTTTAGTTAAAGCACTTAATATAGATAACATCTGACATTTACTAAAAAGTGAGGTAGAGACTTTGTTTTCCTAGCCATGTTTATTTCTTCTTGATTTCAAATGCACTATTGTATTTCTAATCTCATGTTTTATTTTGTTTATGTTTCAGATATTTGTATTACCTACATCAATTCTATTTTTAACTCCTTAATTTGGAATCATTTGTAAACTGTTATCCTATTTTCCTTAGTCTTTCATAAGTAGCTTCTGTTTGGTAAAATAACACGTGTTTGTTACAGTAAATGTAGATAAACAAACCATTAACAATAAAAACTATCTATAATACTGACTACCCATATTTATCTATTGCTAATATACTTGAAATATAAAAATACATTTTTTTTAATCTTCAAGATAAATGGGGTCATAAAGTATATACTATTATTTAACCTTCTGAGAATTTGCTTATTATAAATCTCATTCCTGTGTCATTAAATATTGTTTTACAATAGTTTTTAACTATATAATTACATGATATCCTTATATGCAATATTTTCATTCATCTATCAAATGTCCTACCTACTGGATTTTAGAATTTTACTGAAATTTAGAAGTTTAAACACTAATTTTTAAAAGTAGATTATCAATGATAGTCTGATCAAACTTTTTTATTACATTTATTCTCTTATTTGAGAGGTGGGGCACATATGTCATGTTGTTCATTCAAGGTCAGGGGGCAACCTGTGAGAGTCTGTTGCTCCTTCCACCCGTTAAGTTCCAGGGATGGAATGCAGGTCTTTAGACTTGGGAGAAGGTGCCTTTACTACTGAATCATCTCACTGGCTTGATGAAAATTCTACATGCACCTCACTGTGCATATCTCTAGCTATCTCTTAAGGATAAATCCCTGGCATGAAAGTTCAGAGGAAAGGACTGTATATTGTGAAGTCTTTGGATGTTGCCTATTTGCTGAAACAATCTACATTCCATATGTGGGACGTGTGGTGATTGCTGCTTGATACTATCATTTTCTAAGTGTTACAGCTTGATAAGTAAAAATCAATAGTTCATCAATTTTGCATTCATCTCATTATTCGTGAGACTGAACATTTTTTCCACATACATTTTTACTTGGATTTCTTCATATGTAAATTTATGCTCTTCATCATTGCTAAAATACACGTTAATTATCACTTTTTACTTAGTATTATTTAACCTCTACTTTTAACTGATTAATCTTCAAAATGTATACTTAATGTAATTGATTTTATAATAATCCATTGTAATTTGTTTTATTTTATATATGGCTTTTTCTTCCAAACTATTTTATATCTGCTTTAACTGGTAATCCTTCAAATTTGTTCTTAATTGTTGTAATTGTTGTTATCTAAGTCTTTCTAAATGCTTGCTCCAATCATTTTATTGCCTTATATAATCCATCTTTTTCCCCTTCCTTGTATCTGTTGAAAATCCCTCCTGCTTTTAAACATCTGTTTTAATGAATATGAAATCAAAGAAGGACAAAGCAGGGAGGCAGATATGGCAAGGATGGGGAAGACCCTGACCTGGAAGGAATTTCAAGTACCTACCTTTTTTCTCCTGAGGTTAAATTTCTACTGGACTTCCTTCCCTCAAGGCAGGGGAGCTAGCCCTTTCTTGGGGCTAATAACCTGCCTGTGTATACAAAGAAAGCTGTTACCTGGCAATTCCACCCACTCTGTTTACTGACAGCCCTGAGATGACAGGATTCCATGACACACAGAGCTGCTGCATTTGGAGCAAGCTGATTCTTGTCAACAATGACCTGTGAGAAAGCAGGGCAAGGCAGGCAGAAGTAACATCTATAGAATGCCCTGCGTGAACTGCCCACCTTCCAGTAGTGACAAGAGAGTAGAGGGTCACATTCATGACCACTCCCCACTTCTCTCCCTCAACCCCATACACTATAAGCTTCTTGAAGGCAGGGCCTGTGTCTCATTCAACTTTATACTCAGCCCATACTGGGTCCCTAGCCTTTGTCAAGAAGCACAAAAATTTAGCCCGGGCATGGTGACACACATCTGTAATTGCAGAATGTAGGAGGTATAGGAAGGAGGATCAGAAGTTCATGAACTGTAGAATAAGTTCAAGGCTAGCCTGGGCTACATGAGAACCTGTCTAAAAAAAATAACAACAAAAGAAAAACTAATGTGACTGAAATATGCTGTCTGTAATGAAGAGCCAGCAGAGTGATGGAATCAGACATCCATTTATAATCTCTGTTTTATTATCAGTGAAGTGGAACCTAAACTGAGACCTTGGCTATTGGTTTTAGTTTCTCTAATTGTAGATCTCCTCATCTTTAGAAAAAAGATAAGACCTAGCCAATCTATTTTGAAATTGTAAACTAAGGATAACCTCTTGATTATTACGAAGATGTCAGAAGAGCATTGTGGGGGGGTGGTCAGTTAAAAGAAGTTTGGAAGTTTAATAGACATGAGAGGGTGAAAATAGAGTACCTCCATTTTTCAGCTTACTCATTGGCCTGGGCACTCAGCAGCAAGCTCTGCCGGTCTCTCCATTACCATACCCAGGCAGATACACAGAGGCCATGGGTTACAATGGCTTCAATTCATTCTCCTTTAGTAGGTGCCAGTGACATCACCAGGGTTCTTCTGAAGCACAGAGGTAGTAGACAGAGACACATGGGTGATCAATATAGAAATAAATGTATAGACACAGATACAGACACAGGCACAGAGCTACACATAGGTATGATATGCATTCATTGTTATGTGTCTGCTACTGTGAACAGATACAAATGTTTATTTCAAGGAATTGGCTTGTGTAACTGTGGGAGATGGCAAATCAGAAACCTAAGCTTTGACCACTGCCACGGGAGCTGCTGCTGAGTTTTAGTCAGTACTAAGGATCAAACACAGGGCCTCACACATGCTAGGTAAACGCTCTCCCACTAAACCAAATCTCAAGCCTTTTTCCTCACTAAGTTACCCAAGCTGACCTTGAGCTCACTCTGAGACCCGCCTTGCCTTGACCATAGCTGGTCTGCCCCAGCAAGCCCAGAAGATGTTGATTTCTTGAAGCAAAAGTCTTTGTTTCCCAAGAAGTCCTTGGCTATTCCTTTAAGGCCTGTCAGTGGAGGGCCTTCCACATTGTGAGATTTCATTTCTTTCCTTAAAGGGGTCTCTCTATAGACATGAGCGACATCTGTAGGATGTCTCCACCACAATACCTTGGTGAATGTTTGAATAACTAGATAGTATCACCCAGTGAAGTTGACCATCAGGCCAGTATAGCTGGCACCTGCTTCACATGATTAGAACTGGAATGCTTTTATGAGTGAGACAGCAGTTTGGTGATCGGATTAGATGACACAGAGCATCAGAACTTGTTCCTGTTGAATAACATAAAGACCCTCCCCCAAAACACATGAAGACCAGCACCACTCCAAGGATTAAGGAAGTACTGAACAGCCATATTTTACTGTGACAGCTGTGGGGGTGGGAGAGGGAAAACAGGTGGGCTGTGGACACTCAGATTTCACCAGTTGAAGACTGTAGGAACATAGCCTTTCTTGGTAAACTGGATGTGTACATCCAAGATGGAGAGAGGCTGGTTCAAAGAGAGGCTAGTGTGTCGAGAGACAGCGGTTTGGTGCCCCACATGTGCTTTCATGTGTAGAAACTTAGAACTTAGTCCATACATATGCAAGGTCCAAGTTCTCTATTTGTAAATGAAACACCTCCCAAGGGGAAAGGGAGGGTTACAAGGACACCAAGGCAAGCTTATTTCAGCAATGGGGGGAAAAAAACAAAATAAGAAACTGAGCTAAAGGTTTCATGCACTGCTAGGTCATCCAAGGCAAACCTGCGACAAACAACATTGGCCCTGAATGTAGGCTGCTCAAAGCTTTGTGCTCTCGCTGCCCTCTGCATCGGAGCAGCCTGGCAGGAGGAGGGAAGCATCTGCCTCGTGGACCATGACTTCCACCTTATGAGATTCTCAGGGAGCCGAATCTTCCCACTGCACCATCCGTCACCGGTGGACCGTGGCAGCCCTTCCTGCTTCCCGGCAGTAGAAGGGTTCCTGGTTGAGAAGCCGTACTCCAGACACCCCTTCCCAAGTTCCATGCTGAAACAAAACCAGAGCATGGGAAATAGAAGCCTTGCGGCTCACAAATCACTTTTAATGATCCCTGAAGGAAACCATCAGTAAAACTTTAGGCAGCGAGCTGGAAGCAAAGACAGGGAGCCACAAAACCACAAGGCTCCGAAGGGGACAGGCACAAGCTCGTGTCTCTCCACAGCAGCTCCTGCTTCCTCCACCGTGGATCACCGTTCTGCCTGTCTCTCGTCTGGGAGGCAGAGACATGCCTTAGCTGCACACATTAGAAATTTATAGTTAATCTCGGGTGGTGATGACCCTTACCACTCTCACCGCTGGTGCCGTCTCCTTGACAGCATTGCTAGTGTGCTCACAAAGAGGGATCCGTTACCAAGAAAATACCCCGACAAATGCCAGCAGCCTTCCAGCAGAATGATAAATACCAGGGTAGCTGGGAACAGTGCAAGGAAAACTCAGAGATGAACGTCCTACCCAGTCCTCTCTTCTGCCCTGCAATCCCAGATCCTCTTAGCTCAGTATATTCTCAGTCATTGTCTCCTCCCAGATTATGGAACCCCCACTTTAGGACCCAGTCACAGCCCTGCTTTTACATCATGACTATGTCCAAACAAACCAATAAAAAGGCTGGAACCAGGTATGCTGGCACCTTCCTACAGTCTCAGAACTTGAGAGGCAGAGGCAGGAGGATTGAGAGTTAGCAGCCAGACTCTGCTACATAGCAAGAGCTTGTTTCAAACAAAACAAAATTAAATGAAGCCACAGCCCTATTTGTGTTAGTTCTAGCCTGTGTGTTCTTCTTGAGTTTTATCCAAGTCAGTGAACAGAAGCCTTCTCCCTTGAACATGACAGAGCTTTATTGTAGCTTTGTCATGTAGAATGTGCCAGAGGAGAGAGAAGCTTTGTGACTCCTGAGAGGCTGGGACATGAAAAGCCACCCAGAGGGCTGGGGATGTGACTCAGTGGCATAATAATGAGCATGGTTGAGATCCTAGGTTCAATCCCCTGCATGCCAAGTAGGTAGGGAGGAAAGACAGGATGGGGAATGGAGGGATAGAAGGAAGGAGAGAAAGAAAGAAGAGAAGAAAGAGAGGACAGTAGGGAAGGAGGGAAGGAGACAGGGGAAGGGAGGAAGTGGGGAAGGAGGAGCAGTCTTGTCTGGCTTTTGGAACTCAGCCACTGTGGGCCAGGGCACAGACATCTGCAGTTGTTCGAGAGGACAGCCTCAGCTAGCATTGTCCCCCATCCCAGGGAAGTTAGTGAGACTTCAGATGATTCTGGCCTTTAGGGAGAGGAGTTTATCTCTAGTGGAGCCAAGATGAGCCACCATGGCTGCAGTGTCAGAGCAGAATGAATACTGTATTTAAGCCAGGAAGTCACAGAGCAACTTTGTTGCAGCGGATCATTAGTGCCTGGGCAGGATCATTCTCTCAGACAGGGCACTCAGTGACCTGGAAAAAATATCACACTCCTCACTCAGAATTGAAAACACAAAATACTAGTGCATTGCTCAAGTCAATAGAGTCATAAGAAGCACTGGCGTAAATAAAAGGTTTGATACATACAGTGTAAAGATACCCAAAAATGTCTGAAACAATGGATTTCTTGAGTTGGTTATTTTTGAAGAAACTGTGACATATGAGGTAATAAAGTGGGGATTTCAGTTTGGGGCTGTACATACGTTCTTATTGAATGTATACATGACACCATTATAATTCCAAAATTTCAAACAATGTAGCACTCATTCAGCTCCTAAATTGCCATTCGGGTGAGCAGATCCATGATGGCTCTTCTTGGATCCACTCAGCATGCCAAGGTTTCTGTCAAGGACAGGGAGGCATCTGAAGTCTCTCTCCCTTTCCTTTCTACTAGGAGATAGTAAATCTGGGCTGTGTGCCCTGGGCTTTCTCACATCACGGTGGCTTCATTCCAAAAGTTGACATCTTGAGAAAGACAGTCAGTCAGAGCTATATTACCTCTTACAAGTGTGTGTGTGTGTGTGTGTGTGTGTGTGTGTGTGTGTGTGTGTGTGTGTTAGAGCTAGCTCACACACTCAGATCAAACCCAGGACCTCAAGTCTGCTTTTCAAGCATTCTACTACTAAACGATATCCCCAGCCACTCCTCCCTCCCTCCCTTCCTTCCTCACTTCATTCCCTTCTTCCTTTCTCTCTTTCTCTCTTCCCTCTTCTCTTTTCTGTCTCTGTCTTGCTCTCCTTCTCTCTCTTGCTCACTCACTCGCCCTCTGGCTCTCTTGCTCTTCCACCCTTACTCATTCTGTCTCCATAGGCTCTTACTGGAAACTTACTAATTAACTCATGCAGCTCACGCTGGCCTTGCATGTACGGAAGTTCCTGCTTCAGTCTCTCAAATGCTGGGATTATAGAGGTGAGCCACTATGCCCAGTGTAACTCAAGTCTCTTTCTTGGTCCTTAGCTGGGTGCTAGAGGAAGTGTGGGGAAATTCCACTTAGACTTTTTCTATCTTTTTCTTATGTCCAGCACCAGGTAATTTGTGCCCCACAAGGTCTTAGAATTATGGACAATATATCCAATCTAAGCAGCATCAGGCAGCCCCACAGTGATTTCTAAGACTGTAAAATACCTAAGTGATAAGTTTTTATTTGAGTAGGACAAACTTTTTACTTTTTTTGTTTTTAATTATATCATCCAGGGGCTGCAGCAATGGCTCAGCAGGTAAGAGCACTGCTCTTGCAAGGGACCTGGGTTCAGTTTCTGGGACCCACATGGTTGCTCACAATCCTTCATAATTTCAGTTTCAGGGAATCTCACAGAACACTGTAGGCACCAGGCACACACATATGATACATTTAGGCAAAACACTCACACAATAAATTAAACTAAAAAATAATCTTTTTGTTTGTTCTTCTTTGTTTTTCGAGACAGAATTTTTCTGTGTAGGCCTGGCTGTCCTGGAATTTGCTCTGTAGACAAGGCTAGCCTCAAACTCATGGAGATCCACCTGCCTCTGCCTCTCTGCCTCTCTGCCTCTCTGCCTCTCTGCCTCTCTGCCTCTCTGCCTCTCTGCCTCTCTGCCTCTCTGCCTCTCTGCCTCTCTGCCTCTCTGCCTTCTGCCTCTCTGCCTCTCTGCCTCTGCCTCCTGAGTGCTGGGATTAAAGGCATGTGCTACTACTGCCTGGCCAAAAGAGAGAGAGAGAGAGAGAGGAAAAAGAAGGAAGAGGAGAAGGAGGAGGAAGAAGAGGAGGAAAGAGAGGGAGAGAGAGAGAGAGAGAGAGAGAGAGAGAGAGAGAGGAGAGGGAGGGAAGGAGGGGGAGAGGAAGAGGGAGAGAGAGAAATCTTAATAAAATAAAAACTGTATCACCAGTAGCTAATGAATCCTGAATAGCTTATTGAGAAAGTGTGAATACAATTCTATAGAATGCATGACAAACATTCCCCAGGCTTGTCTGACAGCCTTGGGTTCTCTTTAGTAGGCCACTAGCTAAGGAGATGAGCAGCTTGGGACCTTAGAAGAGAATGAAGGATGAACTGGAACTCTAGACTCTGTAGCCACAGCTGTTGAGCATTTGTAAGGGGTCCTGCTGGACACACAACAAAATGTGGTACTAGAATGAGCTGCATCATCAATCCCAACTGAGCTTTCAACTGTAATACAGCTAAATTGCAGAATTTACCCTTACGTATATAACACTCATCTGAGTTGTGTGCTATTACAGAATGTCTTGTCTTTAATACGATAAACAGAAGACAAGGTGGATCTGACTGCCTTATAAATCTGAGAATGTTGCCTTTTGCCTTGAATGCATCTTGCCTTCTCTTATGGAATTCTAGTCACGGTGACTGAGGGGGTAAATCTTACATTTGCAAGAGTTAGTGGGGCAGAAGTGGTAAACTTCATACCCCCACCCAAGCTAGTTTTCCCTAAAAAGAGTTCAGGTCTTAAAAAAGATGTTGACCCAAAGCTCAAAATGATATAACATCACAAATGCAAATAAAACACACTTTCCAAAAACGCAGTGCCCACTTGTGAGATAATTGGGAGTCTTCCCGTGCAGGTAACACCTGTACACAGGTGTATTGGTTACTTTTCTCATGATCAGAGGGCCTTAAGAAACACCGATGAGAGGAAGAGTTAGTTTGGGGTTCACAGTTTGAGAATACCACGAGGCTCATGGCTACCATCAACCATGGAGGGGAAGTTGAGGGGGAAAGAGCTTGAGCGGCATTGCAGAGAGGATTGTTGGCGCTCAGCTCACTTCCTGTTTTATTCAGCCCAAGCCCCTCCCCAGGGGATGATGTCATTCATCCTCAGGGTGGGTCTTCCGTCCTGCGTTAAAAGGCTCTGTAAATGCTCTCACAGACACAATCACAGATGTGTCTACTGGGTGACTGTCAAGCCAGTCAAGGTGACAAAGATTAACACCATAGCAAGCTACTTCTTTGACTCTGAATGTTTCTTTGATGTGGCTCAGCTTGAGGATGGAGCTAAATTGGTAACACAGTTACACAGACATTCTTGGGGTGTGGGCCAGCAGAGAATTTAAACACTCTGGCAATACTTTAAATATACTTAGTGTTTGTGGAAACATACTCTTTTTAAAGTTCTCCTCAATTATGTCACTTCTTCTTTATCCTTCAAAATTCAACCTTGTGGGTTTTATTTTTCTTTTTTCTGATCAAATAATACATTCTCTTGTTAAAACCACTCACTTCAAATCTCAGGTTAAGGGTTCCTGGCCCTCTCTGTACAATGTCATCATGGAATGAAAATAAAATTATAACCTATTACTAATTTCTTCCATCTGTCCTTAGAGAAGATGAGCTTTACCAAGCAGCCTAAAATTTAAGTCACAAATGCGGATAATATACCGAAGACACAGCTCTTGGCCCAGTGGTTTTTTGTAATAGGTGTGGGTACTACAATCGCCAGGAATACTTCTCAGTCAGGTATCCCCTGACCCCACCCCCAGAGTTGTAATGAATAAGGTCCTGTTTACAGCCTGACATCTACCTATCAAAGTAAAAACCCAGGAGATTCCATTGCAAGGGTCCATATTCCACACTGCTGCTCCGGTGGTTCCTAGGTCCTCCATGGCTGCCTTCTTAGGCTAGAAGCTGCCTCTCCGGAGCATTCGAAACGTACCTGTCCTTTGACTCTCAGAGATGACTGCTTCCCTAGTGCACTTTTGTGAAGACTTTGTTTCCTTCCAGAAATCTGAGCATCCCACAACATCCAGGCCTGAGATGAGAAAGGTAGGTCAGAGCAAGATGGCGTGCAAGTCCTAAGTCACAGTCTAACTCTATCGCAAAGACACAACGATCATTCTCTAAAAGTAGCTTGAGAATTTGGAACAAAGAAATATTAACTCAGATTGAAAAAATAAAGTCCGTCGTGGAAGAAGTGACTTGAGTGCTCACTTCTGAAATGCCATCCCCTCACTGATGAGAGCATAGTTTAAAGCTGAATTAAAAAAAAAAAAAAAAAAGGTACAAGACTGTTTCACTGACCTGCAGCTGTTGAGAGCAGCACATGCTGTACTTCGTCCAGCCAGCCCTGAGCCTCCCTCCGTCAGCCCCAGTTCTCAGCCCTTTTCAGGCAGCTCCCAGCCTCCCTCAGCTAGCCCCCAGTCTCCCTCAGCACCCCCAACCCTCCCCGGCTCCTCACCCCCCAGCCTCCCTCAGCCAGCCCCCAGTCTCCCTCAGTGAATATTAATAATTGGGTGGTAGAATACTGAAAAGGTCCATCACATCTCCATTTAGGACTTCACAGCTAAGAAATTTACTGTCTTATCATTGGGTCAAAAGGATTTTTACTTCCATGTTGCCCTTCAACTAGCCCTTTTCTCTCCTTAGACTCCCTTTTCATAAAACAGAATGGAGCAGACTAAGTGAACTACAAATCTCACTTCCTATCAGTTCCCTAGGCTTCATAAAAATGGCAGCCAAGGTTAAGATACTTGATATCATTCCTAGTGGAGTAGATAAAGATGTCGGGTTCCCTCCCCTCTAATAATTAAAGGTCTGGCCACAGGGAGAATAAGGAGAATTAGGAAAATGGATACTAGAGTATGCTCACTGGGATTTTTGCTCATGTAATTTCCCTTCTCTGGGGCTAGTTGAATCCCTCTTTGCTACAAGAAGCCCTTTATGCTAAGCTGGGATAGTTATCCATGCCCAACACCACAGACAGAAGCTCTGGTGAACTTCCTGATGCCTCCCAGACCTGGTAGGGTTGGGTCAAGGAAAGGCAGGTGATGTAGGTACCCCTACAACTTCTCTGGGACATTTCTGTCTGTGCCACAGGAAGCCTTCTCTTTCTATGTGGGTTGCTAAATCAATAGGAGGAACCTCTTAGTGATGAGATATCATCATTACTGGCACAATAAATCAGTTTACCAGAGAAGGAAAGATAGACGAATCCCATGTAACACTCACTGACCCCTGTATACAACCAAGTCTGATCTTTAATGATGAGAGCCACTGAAACCCTTCCCTAGCCTTGTTTTTGCCCTGAGGTGAATCAGGGTGGCTGTTGCCTTGTGGTCAGCAGAGTCTTGACCAGTACCACGTTGATCATGAAGAGTTACAGCATAGTGATTAGCTGCTCTTGATGCTGGGTCCCCAGTCATTTTCCCACAGTACTGCAAGAGGTAGTGAATGATTTTTGTGGATAATTGCCTTTGGCTGAGGAAGCACCTTCAACCCTCCAATGCCTGGGAAGTCAGATCCTGCCAGGAGTCGGGTATAGCCTTATACAGTTCCCTCTGAAATGGAATAACTGCAGAGTAAGTCAGGCCTGAAACTGCCCTGGGAATGAGACAAGTCAGCCTTGTCTGAGGCCACAGTTCTGCTCAACTCCCTCTCCTCGTCCTAGTCTTCTTGCTCCTTTTGAGATTTTTCCTGATTAGTCTTCCTTTGAGAGAACCCATGCATCCATAGCCCTGCCATGGCCTATGAGTTTAGGAAATACAACCCAAGATTAGTTGTCATCATTTTCATAGTTAAGAAGCAAGAAGGTATAGAAGGTTTTTAACTAACGAGCATCAGGTCCCTGCCAAAGCCTTCTTCATAACCCCTTGTCATTCTCTTAATATGTATCATATTGATTTGAGTAGCACATACTTTGATTTAAGTAGTTCATATTTTTGTACTGTCTATTGGCACCCAACCATGGTAGAGTACCTGTTATTCAATCTTTGCTATTATTCACCCTAACTCTTACCATTACTATACCAGGACTTTTAATTCAATACTTGATGCTATTTATATTACTGTGACTTTATGATTTATAAATAACTATAGTTCACCAAGTTTCAGATTGTCACTAAGAATTATAGGGGCAGGGATATGACTTAGTAGTTCAAAAGAACTGGTGTCTTTTCCAGAAAATCCAGGTTTTGATCCCAGGACCCATGTGGCAGCTCACAACCATCTGTAACTTCAGTTCCAGGGGGTCAGATGTCCTGTTCTGGCCACCATGGCACTGGATAAACATGGTGCACATATATACATGTATGCAAAATACCCATACATACAAAATATCAAATAGTAAGAACAAATGTTATTTTATATACTACTACAAAGGAAAGCATGACAACCATAAAGTTGGATAGTTCAGCTTATAAAATAAAAACATGAAAACTCCCCTCCAATTTGATCATTCCTCCTCCTGTACACAGCTGGGATGTCAAACCCATAGAAGAAAGGATCTAATCTGTCCTATCCACCACTGCAAGTACAATAACAGGCACATGTAAGAACTTAATGAAGAGGTAGAGAAAGCAGATACAAATTTAAATCCTTATTAAATTAAACAATTCACAGGTCACCATGATGTACTTGCTGCCTGTGAAGCCAATTAGTCTCATTTTCTAGAAACA
The DNA here is from genome assembly GCA_021653895.1 of Mastomys natalensis. NCBI lineage: Eukaryota > Metazoa > Chordata > Mammalia > Rodentia > Muridae > Mastomys > Mastomys natalensis. The sequence goes on from JAJTUV010000278.1 coordinate 1,102,194, forward strand.
TCTTATTAGTAATGTTAAAGGACATACAAACAACAACTTAGCTTAGCGATCTTAAGTGACCTTCTTTTCATCTCTAATTAGATACTCACTCCATAGAGTAGACTAAATGTTCCAGAAGAGGGTTGGCTGAAGAAAGCCAAAATAAAGAGCTGAAAGGCGGCCTTTCACCTCAAACTTACTTTCCTTGACAGGGAGGGAAGAAGGAATAGAAAAATAACTGATTGGTTAATGGTAAGCTGCTCTAAGTCTATGTAGGGAGTAAGAGGTAAGGATTCAGCACATGTTTCAGTTGGCACCATGCCGATTGAAACTGTCCAGTTGCAGGGGAAATGGGACTGTTATCATTCTCCTGATTTCTTAAAACTTTCCAGAACTTTCCTTTTGTTGCCATGGAATTTTAGCAAGGATGACTCCATTTTACATTTTAGGTTACTCTCTTGGGGGCTAGTTCAATAGCCCGCCCCACACTATGACCTCCCATGTGTGGACTTCTCACTAGCTTTCAAATGTTGAACAGTGTTGGCTCCAATTTGTTCATTATGCCTTCATATCTCAAACAGTTCAGCCCCAGTTTCTCTTGGAGCTTTGTGTCCTGGATCCCTGTCCTGCATAAACTCTCCCGTCATTCCCTCCACTGGGACTTCCCTTTGTGGCTCCCTTGAGGGAGGTTGACTTTTCCCATGACCATTCTCTTCTTCCTTTGAGTTATTGCCTTCTTCTTGGGGCACACGTCCTCCATTGTCTTTCTGCACTAGCTCCTTCTGTTCCCAGAGGGCTGCATGTCTGAAACTAGTTTCCCCTATTATCACACTTGATTTATAATTTAACTGAGGTAAAGACTCCTAGGGTTAATATTATTTTTTCATCCAGAGCTTTCCAGGCTCTGTGGGGTAAAACAGTTCTTCCACTCCTGGGGGAAACTGAGGTAATCTTCTCTGCTGTGTATCACATCTCTGTCTTCTGCCACTTGTAAACACATCTTAAAATCTATTTATTTTGCTTCATTTCCTATTCTTTTGATCTTCTAAGTCCCCTTTTATAATATTTTTTTATTTTAATCATGTGCATGAGTGGGGGGGGCAGTGTATACACATGTGTGCAGTGCTCACAGAGGTCAGAGAGGACACTGAACTACTCCAGTGTAGATGCTGGGGACTGAATCAGGTTCTCTGGAACCTGCTCTTAATCGAATGAGTCATCTCTTCAGCCCTACACCTTTAAAATTTCTATCTTTAAGTTAACTCTGTATCTTTTTAGTATGTTTGAAAATATGGACTAGTCCATGTCTTTGCAGAGGGCCATGCACATGTTTGTACCGATCCAACTTTTGAGTGCATGCTGCTGAAATGAGCACTTTAGTAGCTTTTTAAGAAAGAGATTCGTTCCAGTCGATATTTCAGCATGGTGATCTATTTTTAAATAACATTTCCTTATTTCAAAATCAATATGTGTTTATTGAATAAAACACAAATAAGCAAAAGTAGGAAAATTAAAATGATCTCTAATAGCACTGCAAGAGACAATTACTACTAATAGGGGCCATATTTCTCCAAGATTTTTCCTGAGTCTCTCTCTCTCTCTCTCTCTCTCTCTCTCTCTCTCTCTCTCCACACACACACACACACACACACACACACACACACACAGTTGTTGCTATTGTTACCCACTGCCACCTTCATTTCTAGAACATGTGTAAGGGTTTGGGGGTGCTGTGTCAGAAGGTCCTTTGTTGAGCAGTACATTGAGAAGAGGAGTTTAAAACTGATGGTGGATGCTGAGGAAGAGGAGATGATTCTACACAATAATCTGTAAAAAGGGAGACAAAGTGCTTGGGACGGGAGGAAAAGCCAAGGAAAAGCACAGAGAGGTCAAACATATTAGCTTTGTATGAAACGCAGCAATGGGCTGGGGATGTAATTCAGTTGGTAGATGACTTTTCTAGCATGCAAAAGGCCCTAGGTTCAAACTCCAGTACCCCATAAACTGGGCATGGTGACTTGGTGGCCAACACCTGTAATCCTAGCACTATGGGACCATATGTACTTGTATACATATATACTATATAAATTACATATATATACTATATACATACATTCATTTCATACATACATATACACACACACACACACACAAGCTGAAACAAGGGCCCCAGGTACAAGTTTATACATGTTTATAAGCAAAATGTTTAATCAAAAAAGGCTGATAACCCAAATGCCCATCAAAATGTGAATGGATAAACAAATTGTGGTGTATAGATACTAAAATATTTTTTATCAATACAAAAGAAAGATGGACTGATACAAGCCATACTATGAATATACCTAAAAACACTGAGGTGATTGAAAGAAGCTGGTATATTGCACAGTTTCTATGAATTATCTGGAGCAGTAAACTCTCTGAGACAGAAGGCAAACAAGTGACAATTACGATCTGAAAAAAGGGACAAATAGGCAGTAACTATTTAATGGATTGGGTTTCCTTTTAAATGATGAAACTGTGTCCGGAAGAGATTGCAGTATTACTTGCACAAATTATAAATGTGCTAAATGCTATCAGGTGGCACACTTTAAAATAGTTAATTTGTATTATGTGAATTTCTTCTTCAATGGGGGGAGAAAAAACCCTAAACATTATCTTTAGTGGCCACACACGCTCCATTATGTGGCTGGACTATAATTTTAAAAAATGAATCCTTCATTTTTTGACATAGAGATTATTTTTAAATTCCTCTTGTTATAAAAAGAACTATAGCAATAACCTAACAGCTTAATATATGCACTTATCTCTATCTAAAATGTTTTCAAGTAGTCTATTTAGATAATTTTTTTTCAGATTGGCCTTCAAAAAACATTTTAAAAGATTAAGATTCATCTACTCAAAGGAAATTATTTATAACACTATGTTAGGAGTGGAGCCCTAATAAAATGATGCAGATCTCCCAATGCTGCCCTATCTACGGCAATCAGAGCACACCCATAAGTTCACATAGCATCCACACGTGTGCCATTGTAAGTTCTAATTCAACAGTGGGATAATTTATACACCATACAAAGAAATGAAAAGATTATTATTTTTAATTAACTAACCCTCTCCCACATCAAAATACGATATGAACTATCAGAAAGTGATAGGGGCGATGTGGTGGTTTGAATATGCTTGGCCCAGGGTGTGGTACTATTAGGAGGTGCAGCCTCGGTGTGGCCTTGTTGAAGTAGGTGTGTCACTGTGGGCATGAGCTTTAAAACCTTCATCCTAGCTGCCTGGAAGCCAGTCTTCTCCTAGCAGCCTTCTGATAAAGATGTAAAACTCTCAACTTCTCTAGCTCCATGCCTGTCTGGATGCTGCCATGATCCTACCTTGATGATAATGAACTGAACCTCTGAACCTGTAAGCCAGCCCCAATTAAATGTCCTTATAAGAGTTGCTGTGGTCATGGCATCTGTTCACAGAAGTAAACCCTAACTAAGACAGGTGGGCTTCTCCTATTTCATCCTGTCTCTCAGCTTGGGGCACTACAATAAAGTACCACAGGCTGGGTACTTTCTCACAGTTCTTGAGGCATAGAAACCCAAGCTCATTCAGCATGAGTAGCTGCACAAAGGACTCTTTTTGGCTTGTTGATGGGATGTTCCTCCTGTGTCCTCATAGTGTTCATAGTGCATCTGTGTGCAGATTTCCTTCTTATAAGGACATTAGTCACCTCTTCAAGGGCTCTTGTTTCACAATGAATTCTGTGATACTGGAGTCAGAACTTTAAAATATAATGTAGGTGTAGAAGGGGCACCATTCATCCCAGAATAGGGACCTAGAATCTCTATAATCTCCTCTGGAACCTGTTCCTTTTTAGCCAACACGAGACAAGGCAAAGAATAATATGTCAGGAACTGCTCAACGTACCAAATGCTTGACCTAGAAGTGGCATGTGTCCTTTTTATTTGGTGATCTCTACAAATCATTCACATGGCCCAAGAATGAGGTTGCTGTGAGTGTCATCCCTGAACCCAGAATGGACAGTGACCTCCATAGATGTGGACAAACACCTCTAATGTCTGTTACAAATGCAAAGAAACACTCAGTTCCAGCAGTCCACTGTCCTAGGTCTGCAACCCAGTGGGTTACTTTCTCATCCCACAGCCTCACCCCATACTGACTATGAACTCATGGACTATAACCAGTACCATCATTTTCTCCCAGAGATCAGTGCTTTCTTCTAGATGCTTAAATCCAAACCAGCAGCCCCTTTGTTTCTCCCTATTACAATTGTTTTGACTTTGTGTACTGTAATTGATGTCAATTTGTCTTTCTTTCCTTCCTTTAATACTATTTTCATTTTTTTTCCTGCCTCACTTCTCTCAGGGCCGTTAAGAGAAAATTCTTCTCTTCCTCCTAGTCTTCAGATGCCTATCCATTCTCTACACTACTGCAAAAGGGAACGCTCTTAAATTTGAAAAACAGCAACATGACCACAATGTTTGAAACACTCCATTGCCTTCAGTTCATGGTGTCTAGGAGCTGTAAACTTATAGCATACTTTCTGTCTTGATTAGGGTTTCACTATTGTGTTGTGAAGGGACACCATAACCATAGCTACTCTTATAAAGGAAAACATTCAGTTGGGACTGGCTTACAGTTTCAGAGGTTCAGTCCATTATCATCATGGTGAGAAGCATGGCAGTGTGCAGGCAGGCATGGTGCTGGAGGAGCCAAGAGTTCTACATCTTCAGCCAAAGGCTGCAGAAGGGAACTGTCTTCTGCAGGCGGCCAAGAATAGACTGAAATTCCACCCTGGGCAGAGCCTAAGCATAAAAAGACTGCAAAGCCCACCTACGCAATGACACACTTCCTCCAACAAGGCCATACCTTCTTCAATAAGACCATATCTTCTAAATGTGCTGTTCCCTAAGGCCAAGCATTCAGACACAGGACTCAATGGGGGGTCAAAGCTATTCAAACCAGCATACCCTCTCACTTTGCCCTCTTCATGGTTCCCAAGTCACACAGAGTGAAGAGACAGAATCCTTCTGGGATCCTACAGAATAGAACACAATCTGCCATTTCCCACACATATCCCCCACTGCCTCACCCACTCCTCTGCCTTTTTGTCCACTTTGCTCCAGCCATGCTGGCCTTCTAACTCTTCAAGTCCCACCATCGTAAGAGCCTTGCTGAACTCTGCTTGGGATGTTCTGCCCAGCTGGCCTTAGTTAGGTTTCTATTGCCGTGATAAGCACCATGAACAGAGGCAATTTAGGGAGGGAAGGGTTATTTTAATTTAATAGTTACACACTGTCACTGAAGTCAGAGCTGGAACCTGGAGGCCAGAACTGAAACAGAAGCCATTGGGGAATACTACTTACTGGCTTGCTCTTACAGGCTCCCTCAGCCTGCTTTCTTATACTGTCCCAGACCACCTGCCCAGGCTAGCCTGCCCACAGTAGACTAGGTCCTCCCACATCAATCATTAATTAAGAAAATGTTCTACATACTTGCCTACAGGCCATCTGATATTTCTTTCTCAGTTGAGGTTCCCAAATGACTCTAGCTTATGTCAGGTTGAGAAAAACAAAGACTCCTGCAATCTGCAGGATCAGCTGCAACCATACTTTTTGGATGCTTTATTGGCTTCTTTAACCTACCACACTTCACCACAATCCCTTTTAACCTCCCAACACTATGTAGGCAAAAAAGATTAGAGGGGAAAGGGGGCATAGGTATCTTCACACTACTTCCTGCTGAATAGGGGTGTTGAGTTTCTTGGGGCAAGTCCAAAGTTTATCATCAGGATATCTCCAACGAGCAACCAGCAACTAAGAGTAATCCAGCAATCCAGCAAACAGCAAAGGCAGCAACAGGGACCAGTAGCAGCAGGGACTAGCCACAGCAGCAGGGGCAGCAGTAGTTGGTACAGCTTCTAGGGACTCTGGCATTTTTATATTCTCTCAAAGTCTCCAGATTCCAAACATAATTGTCTTCAGCTGACAGAATCACACCCCTGCCAGAGCATGAGACAAATCATAGTTAACTGTTGTGATTAATCTGAAGCAGTCCCATATCTTACATCTGGGTTTAAAACAAAAACATATTCCCATAACATTACTGGGTTTTTAAAGAAACCAAAATTCTTTCAGCAATCAGCTCCTTGGTTTCCTTCCAACCTTTCCTCACCTCTCTCCTTGTTTGCTTATCTGCCCCACCCTATATTAAACCTATATTATACTTTCTTGTGCTCAGAGCCCTTCTCATATGCACATAATATTTATTTGTTCACTTATGCTAGGGATTGAATGCAGATGCTGTACATGGCAGGTAAGCTCTATTTTTTTTTTTATACAGGGTCTCTCACTGGCCTGAAACTGGAAATTAGTATAGCCTGCCTGTCAGCAAGCTCAGGAATTTCCCTGTCTTTACCTCTAGCATCTGGGATTATACTGATGTGCCTCCATGCAGGCTTCTTAAGTGGGTGCTAGGCATTAAGCTTACGATTGCATGGCAAGCACTTTACTAACTGAGTTAGTTCCCTAATTCCTTATTAATTTACTAATTAATTAATTTATTTAGGCATTATTTTGTATCCAGATATGGTAGTACATTTTTGGGAGGCAGAGGACAGGCAGATTTCTGTGAATTCAAGGCCAGCTTAATGAGTTCCAGGACAGCCAGAGCTACATAAAGACACTGTATCAATACCAAAACAGCAATAATGACAATAACAAATGCTTCCTGTGTGTATGATGTGTATATGAGGGGCATATGTTTACACATGAGAGAGTGTGTGTCTCTGTGAGCATGTGTACCTGTGCCACGCACACAAGTGGAGGTCAAAGAACAGTCTAGCCTCAATTACCACTTTCTATCTGGTTTGAGACAGGTTTCTTGCTGATCTCTGCTGTATGCACTAGGCTGTCTGGCCCACCAGCTTGCTAGAATTCTGTCTCTACCTCCATCCCATTGTAGGAGTGCTGGGATAACAGACATATGCTGTCACATCCAGCTTTAAGTGAGTTCTAGAGATCCACACAGATCCCCGTGCTTAATTGGCAAGTACTTTACCCACCAAACCATCTCCCCAGTCCCCTCCCATTTATTTTTAACATTTATTTCTGTCTTTTCCTTTTATAAAGTAGAAAATTTTCATCTGTTTTGATCACTAAGTCTATATTGCCCATAGTAGGTGTGTAGGGAATGCATGAAAACACTGCACAAACGCATTTCTTCCATATTTGTGACCTGTATGTCACTGTAACTATGCATTAACTTACTGTTGCTTCTGATACAATGTATATTACTTTATTCCTACAATGATATCTGAGGTCTGACACACATCTGCTCAATATTTGTGGAATACATCAAAGAAGACTGTGGGTAAAAGGCCGCAGCAGAGTCCAGGAGGTTTCCATGTCAGTGGGTCCCCCATACAGGAGAAAGGTCCGGAGTTCCAAAGGCTGGAAGCTTTGGCAAGGGGTAGGCCCCAAAGACATGAGAATGTCCATAGTTCCAAAAGGATTTATTTTCTATTAGATGGATATGGATGTACCCCCCTGAAACTCAGGGCAGACCTGAGTTAAATAGGGAGGGAGAAAGGGGGAGGTCTGGGAAGAATGCTTAATTGGCTCCATCTTCTGGCCTTCTTTAGTATGTAAATCTCTCTAGGGCCTAGGTCTGTAGTCATGCCCTCTATCTGTGTACTTTTGGGAGGGCTGCAATGGCCTATGTGACTGAACAATGTAGGTCCATGGAGACTAGACTGGTGTCAGGACCCTGGGTTCTGGAGGCGTGGCAGAACACCTGCCATTCTCCCTTGGAGTCTCGGGGTTCTAGGTCCATGCCAGCCAAAAACCAAGATACCCTTACGCAGTTTCACAGAAGACCATGCTTCTACTCTCCCAGTGAGAACACTAAGGTTACACATCCTGCTGCAAATACACAGAGCAAGTAGATGGGAAGCTCATAGTTAGACTCCAGGTTTTTTGTGTCCCTAGTGTCTCTCCTTGGAATTTTCCAGCTCTGCTTGAGTTAGTTAAAAATCTGCCTGGGTTTTCAAGGATGCTGTACATTCTTGAGACAAGGACAAAGCAATGAACTGCTGTGAAGGTCCCATAGTGCCCAGCCAAAGCATAGTATCCATCACACTTATTCAAGAGATGTTTGTAGTTTGAGTGTTCAATAAAAAAAAAATAGATTGTTGTTAGCATTGTTTTCACTTTTAATGACAGAAATGATAATAACCTCCCAGCAGTGTGCTTTAAATAGGTTCAAGACACTGAAACACAATTTTAACAGTGTCTTTCATCAGCTCACTCCCCGGAGAGATGAAATGAGTTTGTAATGAGATTCCTGCAATGAGTCAAAAAAGCAAGGGGAAGGAGTTGCAGGGCTTGGCTGAAGTCGGCACAGATGCTGTGCTGGCATTTGGGAGTCCGATTTCCCTCTGGTACTCAGAGCTGGCCTCGGGACATGGGGGGACATACAGCGGCAGCAGGCTAATGCTGAGCCTGCCTTCTCTTTTCTGGGCATCATCCCTTCAGGGCCAAGCTATCGGCAGTGGGGAACTGGTACAGAATGGATCGTTGACTCTGAATGTGTATTCTTTGCTGCCAGCTCTCTCTGAATCCCTCCACAGAATAGCACACTGTTCAATTGCCAGCAGTACAATAGGTTATTTCTCCATAAGACACTGTTACAAAGACTTTTTGAAAGACAGAATCTCACCCAGCCCTGCCGAGTATTGAAATTACTATGTAGCTAAGGATGACCTTGGACTCATGATCCTTCTGCCTCTAGGTCCCAAGGGCCGAGATGACAAGTGTGTACCACCACACTTAGGTTGTGAAGGTTCCTATCGTGTTTCTGCTATGAATGTGTCAAAGTTGATTGATTTGGAAATGCAGGCTAACACTATTGAGCTTTAGGTTTTGGTTCCATATTCTAGTCAAGAAGTAGCATATCAGGGCCCATGAAGGCCTAACAAGTCACTGGATACGGTGAGGGAGAGTACCATCATTTCTGATCTACAATCAGCATGTCACTAGGAAAAGGAACAGAGAACATGGTGGAAAGGGTTGAGAGGTCACCTAAGTCCTCATCCAGGGATACTGATACCACTGTTCATGCTGGAAAGGCTTCTGATAGCCTTCCTACTCTTTTCTGTCAGAGCTCCACGGGATGCTCTACAAAGACAAACTTTTATAATGCTGTCCTATCTAGAAGTTAATTGCCAACTTGACAGGATCTAGAACAGCAGGTCTCAACATGTGGATCTTGACCCCTTTGGGGGTTGAACAACCCTTTCACAGAGATCACACATCAGACTTTCTGCATATCCGATATTTATATTATGATTCATAACAGTATCAAAATTACAGTTATAAAGCAGCAATGAAATGATTTTTATGGTTGGGGTCATCACAACATGAGGAACTGTATTAAAGGGTGGCAGCGTTAGGAAGTTTTAGAATCACTGTTCAGAATCCCCTAGGACACAAGTTTCTGGGCATATATGTGAAGGATTATTTATAGGATGTTAATTAAAGTAGAAACATCCACCCTAAGTGTGTACATATAGGGTCTTGGGATGCATAAAAAGAAGAAATCAAGCTGAGTGCCTGCATCATTAGTCTCTGCTTCCTGGCTACAGACACAATGTAACTAGCCATCTCCTGAGCCTGTGGTTGAGAATGTTTTTCCTTTATGAACTGTATCCCCTCAAACTATAAGCTAAGCACTTTTCCCCTTAAATTGATTTTATTTTAGGTATCTTACTACAGAAAAAAGTAACTGATATAGATGTACTCTTGAGTTGGAGCATCCAAGGGTTGTCTCCATCCTAAATGACTCCCTACCATAGATAAATGAATATCCCTGTGGTGGTTTGATTAAGTGTGGGCCATATAGATGCATGTGTTTGAACACTTGGACCATGGGAGTGGCACTGTTAGGAAGTGTAGCCTTATTGGAGTTGGTGAAACCTTGTTGAAGGAAGTGTGTCAGAGGAAGTATGTCACTATGGGGGTGGGCTTTGAGGTCTCTTATGCTCAAGCTCTGCCCAGTGTGGATCCAATCTCCTCCTGTCTCCCTTTTGATTAAGACATAGAACTCTTGGCTATTCAAGCACTGTGTCTGCCTGCACACTGCCATGCTTCCTGCCATGATGATAATGGACTAAACCTCTGAAACTGTAAGTCAGCCTCAATGAAATGTTTGCCTTTGTAAGAGTTGCCTTGGTCACAGTGTCTCTTCATAGCAGTAAAACTCTAACAAAGACAGTCCCCATTTCAGTCCCTGTGGTTGTCATGTCCATTCTGTGAATCATGTTTCAATGTCTTTACCTTCCTACCATGGTGAAGAGGTTAGTTGCCTCTGTGTGGGAGTTCCCAGTGCTTGCTCTTGTGACTTTTATGAGGCCACATTGGTGCTTTATTACATCCCTCATCACAAATAACACAACAAGCTATCAATAACTCAGACTCCAGTGGGCTAGTGATATGGCTCAGCAGAGAGGGTAAAGACATTTGTTATGTAAGCTTGGCAGCCTGATTTTGATCCTCAGAACCCACATAAAGATGAAAAAGGAGAACCAACTCCACAGAGTCGTCCTTTGACATTCTTTTTTTTTTTTTCCCTGAGGCAGGGTTTCTCTGTGTAGCCCCGGCTGTCTTGGAACTCACTCTGTAGACCAGGCTGGCCTGAACTCAGAAATCCACATGCCTCTGCCTCCCAAGTGCTGGGATTAAAGGCATGTGCCACCACCACCCGGTTGTCCTTTGACATTCTTATATGTCCTGTGAAATGCATACCCATTCACATAGAGCACAAGCACACAAAACACACACACACACACACACACACACACCCCACTCTTGCAATTTAAAAACTAGAAATAAAATAATTCTTTAAAAGTACTGAGTGGTTGTTTATACTTTACCAGTTTCCATGGATAAGAACAATAACCTAACAGCTAAGTCACCAAAATTTTGTAAAAAGCCCCTGGAATTTCTTCTCAGTAACCATGGCCTGCCTGACATGTTGGATGCACTGTAGGGCTGTCCACCTTGTGCTTGTCCAAGCTTCTTCAATTTACATCATCACAAAGAACTTCTCTGGGGATCTGTCTTCCTTAGGAGAGAAAAGTACTGAAAACAGCAAATGTTCCTCTGCTGTCATTGTTAAGTGTGTGGGTGGAAGTATTTAAGCACTGAATGCCAAGCAAGGCTTTACTCTGGCCTTCTGGGTCAAGGGCTAAGATACTGGCCAACCGACATGATGGTACATAACTATAATTTCAATGCTTTAGAGGTGAATAAAGCAGGAACCTTATATGTTTAAGGACAGCTGGAACTGTGCTGTGAGATCTATACCAGCCTTGTCTATGTAGTGAGCCCTCATCTTAAAACAAAACAAGTAATTTCTAGGCAGTGGTGGTGCATGCCTTTAATCCCAGTACTTGAGAGGCAGAGCAGGCAGAGCTCTGTGAGTTCAAGGCCAATCTGATCTGTAGAGAGAGTCCCAGGACAGTCAGGGCTACACAGAAAAACCCTATCTTGAAAACCAGCCCCTCTGCTTCACACACACACACACACACACACACACACACACACACACACACAACTTAAATATGAGAGAGAGAGAGAGAGAGAGAGAGAGAGAGAGAGAGAGAGAAGGAGAAGAAATACTGACTAGGTGTTCACATGGTGGACATCTGTCTTAGCTATGGTTCCTATTGATGTGAAGAGATACCAGGACCACAGCAACTCTTACAAAGAAAGACATTTAATTGGACACTTGGGGCTGGCTTACAGTTTAGGGTTTAGTCTATTATTGTCATAGCAGGAAGCATGGCAGCACACAGTCAGACATGGTACCGGAGAAGGAGCTGAGAGTTCTACATCTTGATCTGAAGGCAGCAGGGAAAGAACTCGATTGAGATCTATGACTTCAAAGTCTGTCCTCACAGTGACACACTTCCTCCAGCAAGACCTCCTAATAGTGATACTCCCTATGGGCCAAACATTCAAACACGTGAATGGGGCCATTCCTATTCAAACTACCACAATGTCTCTCCATCCCTTCCCGATTTATGTGGAGTAATGTTGCCTCCTCTGCAGGGTGGGACTATTGGTAAGAAAGCAGTAGAGGATAATTGTTACTCCCAAAGAAATCACATTGTTTCATTAGAGAGGATAATTGCTACTCCCCAAAAAATCACATTGTTTCATCTGGAGGTTCTGATACCCTTCCCAGCCCTACAGTGGTTTCTATTTGGAATCATTGTCTCTGCTACCACCTCAACCCGCATCATGACTCAAGTGAAATCAATCTCCAAACAGAGTCTCTCTGGAAATGTGAACGCACCAGGGACTACAGGCACATCATATCACTCCATGTGCTGCTTGCCCACTTTTCCCTACCCCTCGCCTGTCTTCTTTCTAAGAAAGCATCCCTTTACTATTTCTGATGTAGAGTTTCTTCACTGAGAGTATTTTTTCCCCTCAAGGTTTCTTAGAAAAGCATAGGGAATCATAGTCACAACAGTAAATTGAATTACATTCCAGTGGAACTAGGCTGACTCGTAGGTGAAAGAAAAAAAAAAGGTAGTAATATAAGATATCGTTTTTTTTTTTTTTTTTAAATAAAAAATGTTTCTTAAAGGAGATTTTATCCAATGAGTTTTCTATTAGTTTGGTACCAGATTTAGTCACGGGCATGCATAAGAAGACAAAACAGGGAGAACTGGATCTGGAGGAGTTGTTCTTCTCACCTCTTTCAGATCCACAGAGATACACTGTGCTGATGGCAGAGAGATGAACTTATGTCTGGGCATTTGTTGCCACTAAGATAAAGGGAAAAAAAAAAAAACAATGGTGGTAGAACTTTTCTTTGATGCTAAACTCTTTTGCACAGCTTTTCAGAAAGAAGTTGATACTTGGTCTCATCTTCAAAAAAAAAAAAATCATCTCAAAATGTTAAACATTCATCACTCTCTGCACAAGATCCCCAAATGTCCTAGCATTCAGCGTGGGTTTCAAAATCCCTTTCTAGGCTGTTGCTTTCATATTTGCTAGACCTGTTGATTCCACAACATGCCAACACATGAATCCATCTGTCACAATGGCATGGTGCCCTCTCTGCAGGACAACATGCCAATATCTACCCACCCAGCCAAAATGACATTAGTAACAATGCCCTGCATGACATAATCAACTGTATGCTCATGTCGATGGTCTTCCCAGGGAGGGCAGAGGCTGCCAAGTGAAGAATACACTGCTCATCAGCAAGTCATGTGTGACCCAGCTCAGCACAGACCCCAATCCTTGGGTAGCATAAGTCCCTCATCTGGAGCTCTGCTGATGGAAACAATTCTTCTTCAACAGGGCCTCCCACAGCATGGACAAAGCTCTCGCTGGAGAGACCTGGCTACAGCCTGAACACCCAGATGGTAATCAAACATCCCAGTGTGCCAGAGATGGGTGCTTCTTGGCAAGTAGAATTTTCAGTGTTGAAAACAAGAGTCTCTAGCAAACTAGGAAGAGTTGACCACCATAGCTGTGTCTCTGTCCTGGGCTGGACCAGGCAATCCCTTCCTGTCTTATATCTCTATCCAGCTTTGCTTCTGTTTCTGCTTTCATGGTGGGATTTTGAAACTCGAAATCTAATATAATATCCTCTTCTAGAGTGGGGTTCAACCATTCACTCATTTCTAAGAATAAAGTAGATGTGAAGGAATGCCTCTAAGATTGTCTTAGAGAAAGGACTGTGACTTCTACAGTGGGCTCTTCTTCTATTCCCTCCCCTCCTCTCTCTTCCCCTTGCCTCCTGTCCTCTCTCTTCCTCCTCCCTGCCCTCTCCTCTCTTCTTCTTCTCTTCCTTCCCCTCCTCACTACTCTCCATGTTTCACCTTTGCTTTCCCATTCTGCTCTTATCCCTTCTCTTCTCTGAAGTCAGCTAGTTTTCATACTGGGATCATCTCTGTGGAGCAGTCCAGATGGCAAGGAACTGATGTTCTACAAAAGTAGAGGGGAATATAGGAGGAAAGAGAGAGGTCAAAGGAAGGAGGGAGACACAAGAATAATGGGGGAACTGGGAGAGACAAATACCATGTTTTTCATATGTAGAATCCAAATGTGAGAGATTATTTGTAGTGAGGAAAAAAATCAGTGAGTGGGCAGAGTGAATAACAGAGGCTTTGTGGAGTGTATGAGGAAAGCATAATGACATATATGTGTAAAATGTAGTGAAAGCTATTGTTCCATATGCCAATTTAAAAAAATAGAAACAAGAGAACCTGCTATCTTCAGCCAACAGCCAACAAGGACCTGAGACTGCCACAGCTACTAGACTAAGCTTGGATGCAGATTATTCCTCTGTTAACCTTGGATGACAATAACCTCCCTTGACCAGAGCACTTGAGACTCAAGCCAGTCACCCCAACACGTGGCCTGGGTTTGTCATCCATAGAGACTGTGAGGCAAGAGAACATGTTCTAAGCTACTAGACACTGTGTTTATGCATGGAGGCAGATAGAATTTTAAACCATGAAGATACAGGATGTCAGTGAAGAAACACTGGACTCTGGGAGATCAATATTCCAGTCTGGCCATTTGACAGTGAAGAATCTGATCTTGTGACATTTTATAGAGTTGCTTCATAGCCACCACTTGTGGGTCCTTGTGGGGCCGTGGCTATGAGAGGCAACTGGGTACCTGATATCTGGCCTCAAACCCCAGATAGTACCCTAATGGTACAGTAGGTGCTTAGCCTTGCTCCTGGGCCCTGGTTCCTTTCACTTATCCACAGCCCCTCCCAAAGAAAGATTTGTGGCCTTAGGTCACATAGCACAGGTAGAGGGCATGACTACAGGCCACAGAGCCTCAAGAGATCTCCATATTAGTGAGATACCTAAAGGCCAGAGGGCGTAGCCAATTAAACATTCCTTCCCAGACCATTCTCCTACTCACAAAAGGTATTTAACCTCAGGCCTGCCCTGAGGACACTGGGTACAGCTTCATCCACTTTCCGCCATGAAAATAAGCATTTTAGGATCATAGACTTCCTTTGGTACTTGGGCCCCTGCAGTGGGGACAGTGAGAAGGTCTTCAACTACCAAGCCCATCTAATCTCCCACCAGAGGACCTCTCTACGTTCCAGCCACAAGGTTGCCACTCAAGCAAGCTAGCTGAGCCAGCGGTAACCCAGCCAAGCGAGTCACCTCGAACAAGAGTCTCATGCACTCCACTGGGCCGGCGGGGCATCGGCAGAGCTTCTCTCCCTCACCTGTTTCGGCTCCAGGATGGTCCAGCGCACATGGAGTGAACTCAGTCAAATTCCCACACTTTTGTCCCCTGACTTACGGGAAGCCACAACTCAGCCCAACAGGATCCACGCCAGCTGACTTACAGCCCCGTAGGTCCTGGCTTTTCTGACTACTGTTTTGTGCTGGATATTTCAGAACTACCACTACAGGTAGCAAGCCCAGTTTCCCAGATTCCGATGCCTGGGTGCCAGGCTCCTCTGGTCTGACTTGGTTTACATTGTACAAACAGTGCCCTCCACAGCATACCTTCTCAGCCTGGGAGCCTTAGCTGGCTGGAATAGAGCTACATGGAATAGAGCCCTACTCACATTTGATACCTTTCAGAGTTATATCATTTCTCTGAGATCTTCTGGGAAAAGAATGTGTCTCCAGTCTTGTCACTGCATTGAAAAAGTTGATACAAATCTTTTCTGTGTGATCTGGAAACATTGTGGTCTTCTCCCAGCTTTGGCCATCGGGCAGGATCTTATCAGCTTCTGGTTGGATGTCTGCAGTGTGAATAAACTATCATTCCAACTAAATGCACCAAATATTCTTAAAACACCTATACTTCCAAGAAGGAGTAGAGTAGAAGATGGCAGACATGGGTAAAAATATCACATAGCTGTAATCCTCAAGCAGGATTTCTGAATGGAAAGAAACACTCTTGTCATACTTATGTTGACCACACAGAATGTATCCATGTTGCATTGCTTTATGCCCTTTAGTTAATAAGAGACGAGAAAATGATAAGATGTTAAAACATGTTAATTATGAATGGTGGACATATGGTTGCTATACTATTTTTTCAAGCTATAGTGATAAGGTCATTGAGATGTCTAAGTGAGTAAAAGCACTTGCTGCCAAATATGATGACCTTAGTTTGATTCCCTGGACCCCCAGTGGTTGAACCCCCAGAAAAAATCAATTCTTCTGACCCTACACACATGATATGGCTTGTGTATATATACACAAGCACCCACACAATGAATGTAAGAAAAATGTTAACTACATTATAGTTTAATAATATATAATTCATAATACACATTAAAATATATCTAAGTAATATATACATAGGTCAGAGATGTTACTCAATGGTTAAACCTATATATAATGCTTTTGAAGAGGACCTGAGGTCTAGCCTCACACCTACACTGGATGGCTCACAACCTCCTGTAACTCTAGCTGATATGGCCTCTATGGGTACTTGTGTTCATGTACATATACCTCCCTCCATACACAATATATATAATATACACATATACATAATTTATAATAAAATACATCTTTAAAAATATGTATGTTAGATGTAATATGCACTATGCTTACTAATGGTACTTTTGAAATTAAAAGTATCTTAGTTTAATGATTTATTATGTCTAAGACATTTAACAACACTTGACACAAATATCTCATTAAATCTTCCCAGCAACTCTCTAAGGAAAAAGACTGTTTCTTTTCCTTTTTTCTTGAAGTTCAGAAAGAATAACTTGTAAAATTCACCTAGCTTCCAAGTGGAAGTTGAATCTAGTTCTGTCATAGTCTAAAACCAGAGAGCTCCATATTTAAATTTTGACTTTGGCCCACTAGAACTGTATGTGTGGAAATAATATGCATGTGTAAGAGGCTACAGTTTGGGAACATTGGTATAGTAAATAATTATCACCAGGAGTCAAAGTTATGATAGGGAGCTGGAGGCCAGGAGAGTGAAAAACCCACAGGAACTAACCCTATGCAAGAAGGCTTTGTAAAACAGAGTCATTCATTCTTCAACTACCCTTTCCTGGTCAATGCCATGGGTTAGCAAGGTGCTGAGGGGTACGGTATTAGATAAGACAGGATCCAGAACGATTTAGCAGTAAAGTGGGGATGGACAGTCATAGTGCATGAACAAGGTAATTTCTATATGAGGGACATCATAAGAAAAGTTAAGATGGAATTTAAGAATAATGGAAAAGAGGAGCCTAAGTGACTGGTTTAAGAAACCTGTGGGTTAAAATTTGAGACCAGGTTTCCTTTCTGCCTCTCTAACAATAAGGACTCAGGATTAGGGACCCTAGGTTACAATCAGTGAGGTTTGGGGTGTATTAATATGTGAGGATGATTGACCATATCAGAAAGAGACTATATTTTTCCATGCATCTAATCTCACTAATACTTGAATAGGTTGGGGTGGGTGTGAAGGGAGCATTCAGAGCATACACAATGTGATAACGATTTCAACAACAAAACAAGCAATGTGACTTTGAGCAACAGAAAGTTAACCAGCTAGGGGAAGGCACGAGATGCATGTCAAACTTAGAGAGGGAGTATTCCAGACAGATAGGGAAGGACTAGACTTTGAAAAGTCAGCATGGACGGCCTGCGGTGCGCATCGCTGTAGTGCTCGCGCTCTGTCGCTAGGCGCTCTGTCTGTCCGATTCGATCCCGCTGTCCTTCATGGAGAAAAAAAAAAAAAAAAAAAAAAAAGCCGGCGTGTGGCGCACGCCTTTAATCCCAGCACTTGGGAGGCAGAGGAGTGATTTCTGAGTTCGAGCCAGCCTGTCTACAGAGTGAGTTCAGGCATAGCCAGGACTACACAGAGAAACCCTGTCTCGAAAAAACCAAAAAAAAAAAAAAAAAAAAAAAAAAAAAAAAAAAAAAGAAAAGTCAGCATGGCTTGGATCAAAATTAGAATCACAGTAATGGTACAAGAAAGAAAATAATAAAGTGATATTTGTATTCTGATTGTATACTGAATACAGATAGATAGACATTCACAAGCAGAGAAACTTCAGAAGTCCAAATAGTCATGTGCTACATAATATTGCAAGCAACAAAAAGATATTGTCCACAGCATTCCACAAGACCATAGCAGGCTGAAAATTCCTATAAACTAACGACAAAGCAACATTGTAGCACCGTGCATTGGTCATGTAGAGAGGTGAGGCTGGTCCAACTGAACCTACTACACTGCATTCACACAGAAGAATAATATGACATTGCATCATAATATGTGCATGCCAATAAATGACTACATCACTAGTTGGTGATGTCCCATACTTACTTATATACTTCTGTTTTCCACATCCTTCATTGCATTTAAGAAGGAATACTGAGTTTAATGACCTCTACTACTGGTACAACTACATTTGACATTGTGCACAAACAACTGTATTGCCTGATAAGCTCTTCATAAACATACCTTATTTACACAGGCCTGGAAACTCTTTTCTAGAAAGCAGAAGGAGGCTAGGTGTAGTTCATGGTGAGAATTGTTCCATAAATGCAAATTCATCAAGTACTACATAAACCGCTTTGGTAATGCTATAATTCAGAATTACAAGAAGAAGAGGACTTGCTAAATAAATAAATAAATGAAGACAAGAATAGAAGGTTGAATCGAGAAACACTGCATGAAAAATCCTGGCTGAGCCCTAAGAACTAAAATGTGTATAATGACTGTGTGGGCCCTTATTTGGAGATGCAGCCTTAGTTTTGCCCCACACTTCTGGAGGATTGGTTTGTTCTTGTCTGTTGTATGTGAACAGATTGTGAACACGATCTCTCCATCTTTCTGGTTTTGGATTCAGTGGAGAGTTTTTCTGAAGTACTTAGTCGGGTAAGTGGGAGGACTGTGAGTAGGACTCAAGCTTCCGGGGGCAGAGAGCTCGTGCGCAGATGGGAAGTTTGCAGAGCACAGATCATAAGCAACTTCAGCATTTAGAAGACTTCCTTTCTCAAGAAAATTGTTCTACCCTTTGAGAAATAACCAAGAGCTTGTGCCATATGCCTCAAATATCACTAATTCTCTAGTAGTTTCCAAAGATATTTAAACTACTATTGCTCTCAAATCTATAATTAACACCTCATTTACCAGCTTATCTATGTAATACACACACACACACACACACACATATATATATGTACATATTTACTAGATTCTGTTTTCAAAGCCTAGAGATTTGCCTACTATCTAAGATGAAAACAGGGAAAGATGAGAAAAGGTGAAATGTATAATAGAATGTAAGACTGTTACTCTGCCTGTCTCAGAGCTGGGCTTAGGTTCCCCAAATCATTAGTACAAAACTCTTAGATTCTAACTGCACTGCTAGGTCATGTATGTGTACAGGTCAAGCAGAGGGACTTACAAAGAATATTGTGATCAATATTGACCCATCTTCTGTTGATATACAAAAGGGGCATAGAAGGAAGAGATGGGATTCCTTTAGAAAGGACCATAGTATTTTTCATCATCACACGCCCTCACCTACTGTCCCCACACTATGGCTCTCTCCGTGCTTCTTAGCTTGCATCAGTTGCCAACTCATCCATCTTCCAACTTCCTCTCTGCCTTTCATTGTCTTCAAGCGCTCTCTGGTTCCCAAGATCTGGATAGAAAGTACTAGAAACAAATACCTCCTCATCTCTTAACCAGAGGAACAGCTCCCAATCAATAATGGACAGGAGCCAGTATCTGCCCTATGCATTCAATAAATTTGAGTCATGTGTCTTTATCTCTAAGGGTTTCATGGCAGGATAGCAATCTAGGGTACCTAATATATTTCTTTGTACCATTTTGTTTGTTTGCTTACTTGCTTACAATAAGGTCTTGCTATCACACAAATTAGCCTTGATCTCACAGCAATGGAAGCTTCCGCTTCCCGAGTGCTACAATCACAAGTGTGCTCTACCATAGCTGGTTACCTTCATAATAATGTACTTTAGGCTTATAGGCATCCTTTCCTGTTCTTACTTCATAGTCTCTCACCCCTGTCAACGTACCTGTGATCCCTAATCAGACTCACTGCTGCGTTTAGGTCATCATCTGCAGAAACCAAATGGAAACATTAGACAAAAATTTTCTCTAGCTCATGGAATTCAAGGTGTGCAGGAAATAGTACCTCTAAAAGTCATCTAAAGGTAACTTCATTGGAGAGATTTTCCTGGCAGTAAACATCAGGGCACCATTCAACTTGCTTATGGTGTATTGTCCATCTTTGTATAATTGACTTGGCTCGACCAAGGTCTTGTTTATGGTTTTTGTACTAATGTACATGACTGATCTTACCCTGTAAATTTCCTTTCTTCCACTCTAGTTCTCAGGTTAGCCTAAGCTAGTCTCTTTAGTTAAGAGGTTGGCATGTCTTTTTCTAACCTCTGAAAGTCTGTCATAAACATTTCTTCTACTTGGAATTTTCCAAGAGGGACATTTCCACAGAGGTTTTGTTTATCTAAAGTATACAAAAATTTGGTTGTACACATCTGTAATCCCAGGAGGCGGAGGCAGGAGGATCACAGGTTTAAAGTCATCCTAGGAAATATAGAAAGAAACAATCTCAGAAAAAATATATAAATAAAAATAAAGTACACAGTAGGATAGTTTGATATACACATTAAATTCATTAATTACTCAAGCCAATTATCACACATAAAGTCCACGCCGAGTACATTTCCAATATGCAATACAATGTTAACAGTATTAGTTAACTAACATAAAGTTAACTGCTCATTAGATTTCTTGACTAACTTAACTGATATCACTGCAACTTTCCCGCTATGACCTCCATCTCCATATTTTATAAGAGAATGTTTTTGATCACTGATTCCATTTCTTTAAAGCTTCTAGGACCATCTCAGTTTTTTAAAGCATTTTTTTTTTAGTTAGATTTTCCAAAATACTATCTTATTAATTGCCATCTTTTTTCCCCCACTTTTAAAAATTGAAGTCTAATTTACATAGCAAAAACTTCACCCTTTTGAAGTGTACAATTTAGCCATTTTTAGTATATTCATAAGGTTGTTCATCCATCATCACTATATAATTTCAGAACATTTCCATCAGTCTCTAAAGGGAAGCCTGCACCCATTAGCAGTCATTCCTATTCTCCTCCTTCCCACAGACGATGGCAGTCATTAATTTGGTTGCTACATCTACGAAGTTGCCTACTGTAGACATTTCATATAGATCGATCCATGTGATATGTGGCCTTTTGTGCCTGACTTAGCATAATGTTTTCAAAGTTCGCCCGTTTGGCACATGCCAGCATTTCTTTCTTCATTATGTCTGAATAGCCCATTTATTATTTATCTACTCGTGGGTTGGCTCTAGTTTCCTGCCGTATTATATGAACATGTTAGGAAAAAGATAGACATAACAGTGGAGCTGAGAGAAAGGGGTCCCAAAGGACACTCAAAAGGCTTTGTTGCCCTTTGCATAGACTATTGTACATGCTATTGTAAAGCCCTGGCCCCACCTTTCATGAGTGAGCCTCAGTTAAAACACAAAAGAGAAACAAAGTATCCTACAACCCTGGGATGGCAGAGTGCCATAATCAACCAAAAGCTGTGAGATCACAGGATCCTGAGTAGTCTTCAGAAGGTATTAGATAAGAGCTCACCAAGCGAATTCCAGCTGGATTTTTGGAAGCTCTGTCTGAAGTTGCAGAAGGATCATTCTTGCTGTACCAAAAACTAAGGCACCAGAGCATTTTCTCATGTGTGTGAACTTACAAAGTATAGGCCTTTTCCAGAGGATCTTGGAAAGACTAACTATGACTGGGGAAGGACGAAAGTTGTCTTAGGGTTCCTATTGCTGTGATGAAGCACCATGACCTAAAGTAACCTGGGAGAAGGTTTACTCGGCTTACACTTCCATAACAAGGTTCATCACTGAAGGAAGTCAGGACAGGAACTCAAACATGGCAGGAACCTGTAGGCAGGAGCTAATGCAGAGGCCATGGGGAGTGCTCCTTACTGGCTCGCTCCTCGTGGTTTGCTCATCGTACTGCTTTCTTATAGAACCCAGGACTGCTAGCCCAGGGATGGCACCACCTACGATGGGCTAAGCCCTCCCCATCAATCACTAATTAAGAAAATGCCTTGTCTGTTTACAGCTAGATCTTATGAAAGCATTTTCTCAATTGAGGTTCACTCCTTTTAGATGACTCTAGCTTGTGTCAAGTTGGTATAAAACTATCCAGCATAAAGGTTACTTTACCAGTCTATGAATATGACATCGACCTCACAAAAGCTTCTTTAAATTCCACAGAATGGAACCCAAAGGTGCTTTCTACCTGCCTCTTCCTCCAGGATCTACCTTTATATATTTGAGGCTCCTTGAAGTATTCACAGTTCACTAAAGTTCCTTCTACTAAAATATTCTGTTTCTTTTGAGCACTTTCTTTTGCTTTTAGTCTTTGAGTTCACTAATCTTTTTTTCTGCAATGTCCAATCTGTGTTAATCCATCTAATATGTCTTTAATCTGACACACTGTAATTTTCCTACCCAGAAGTTCAATTTGGTTTTTATTTTAAGATATTTATTTAAAATCTTATAATATTTTATTCCTATGTTTTAAAATATATGGAATAGGAACTGGAGAGATGGCTCAAGAAGCTAAGAGTGCCTGCTGCTCTTGTAGAAGACTGGGGATTGATTCCTAGCAACCACATTGAGAGGTTCATAACAACCCATAAATCCAAGAAATCTGATCCTTTCCTCTGGCCTCCACAGGTAACCACAAGCATGTGTGCATACATACACACACACACACACACCTTTCTTAAAATTAAATATGATAAATATAGTAATATTTATATTAGCTACTTTAACATTATTGCTAATTTTATTATCTTAATCAATCATCAGTTTCAAGTTATAGATACTTTTGGTCCTTGTTCTATATCCTCTTTCTGTTTCTTTTCATACCTGATAATTTTAAACTAGAATCAGATATTGTGAATTTTACCTTGCTGGCACACTAATTTATTTTGTATTGCTGTAAATATTTTAACAATTTTTCTTTTTATGAAGGAAAAATTAGAATTGACCCTTCTGCTCTTGCTTTATATGTATTCATATATATTTATTTATATTTATTCATACATATTTATTTATATTTATTTGGGTAGCTCTCTATCTGGTTATCTCTAGTTGAGGTTTATATTCTGATATGGGGTAGGAGGGAGTACTACATAGTCTCAATCCTCTGTGAGAGCCACATGCTGTCATCTCGTCTTTCTCCAGTCTCAGGTAGTTTCTGCAGATGCCTGTGCTGGTTGGTAGTCTGCTCTGTAGTCAAGTATGTTCTAGAGAGCTCCAGAGCTCTGTTTTAGAACTGCCCTTCTCAGCATTGTGCCTGTTGTGCAGACTAGAGCCATGTTTATCTCCCCAGATTCTGAGCTGTTTCCTCTACCTGGAGCATCACTGACCTCAGCTCCCTCACAAGCAAACTCATGAGATGTTAAGTTGGACAGCTGCATACCCCACCTCCTTGTTTCCCATTTGTCATAGATAACCCTTCTCTGCTGTCCATGGACACGAAAGCAGCTGTTTCAAACACTTTATATTTGGTCGTCTATTTCAGAAGTCTATGATTGGTCCATGATACTTTATCTTGTTTGGAAGCAGAATTCTACCATTTTGCTTTTAAAAATATGTGCATATGACCCTGGCCATGCCAGCAGGGGAGAATGGAAGAGAGACACCTAAGTGCCTGTCCCAGACACCATACAATGGGTGACTGTGTGATGGAGGGATGGAAAAGATGGTGAATTCAGTGGAGAGATAGAAGAGAAAGTGAAGCTGAAAGTTTCATACATTGTGAAAAAATGTGGAGCTGGAGACTCAACAGTGGCAAGGAACTGTAGGCTTAGATTTTTCAAAACCTACTTTAATTATGATTCTTTAATGTTTCAACCTCCCTTCTAGCCCACCAACCACCAGAGCTAAGGGAAAAGAAAGGTTAATAGGAAACAGGGATTGTGGACCTGTTTAGAAATAGTTCTTTGGGGCAATTCCAGTATTTGTTATCAGCAGTCTAGTCCACCAGCAAAACACCAAACAGGAATCAGCAGTGGCAGCCCAATCCATTTGGCAAACACCAGACATGAATCAGTAGCAGCAGCTAGATCCAGAAGAAACTGTGAGGCTCCACTGATCAGCACCAGTCTGTAGAAATGGCAGAAGTTCTTTGGTGCATTTCTCTCTGTAACGTCACAAGTGAAGATCGGTGAAGAAAGAAAGGTGAACTGATCAATACAAGAGTGTCATCATTGAAGAACGCACCAGTAAAGCCCAACGTTAACCAGCAAAGAGTTGCAAGATGAACCAATGCCAGAGTCTTGTCTACTGTCTGTTGGGTTATACTTATATTCTTTCTAAACATCACCTGCCTCTTAAGCATCTATTCCAGCAAAACATCACATGCCCTTTCACCAGACAGTTCCAGAAAAAACACCACGTGTGTGTTCTCAGCAAACCATCCTCTCATAAGAAAGTTTCCAGAAAAATATCACATGACACAACTGAGTCACCAATGAAACCAGAAATTCCCCCTTCAAGGAACAGGCATATCTGAGAAGGCCATGGTGAGGTCCTGGCCTAGGCTGTCACCAAGGCCATGTCTGGGTCTGGAGTTCTGCTGCAGCTGGGATCTGTGTTGATGTCTGTTTTACCATCAAAAGCCAAGTGGATGTCAACAGTTTGGACTGCAACCAGAGACCATGTGGATATTTGAAGGTCAGGAAAGCTGGCCCTACCCCTCACCTAGGCAGCACAGTAGAGCTGACTTTGACAGCAGGGTGAGACTGAGCCAGCCCTTGAGGGAGAACAGGCCTCACCCTTGTCTGCTGTAGGGTGGCTTTGGGTGAAAGAGAGATCTCCAAACCTATCTCCTACCCACAACCCTCATTGCCTGCAGATCCAAAGCTGTAGGATCTCCATGACATGGAGCAACAATAAAATATCTGAGAGGAGTTCTTGTTGAGACTCCAATATAGATAGTGTAGCAGAAGCCAGAGGCTTGGAAACAAACCAATGATTTATTGCAATAAACATTTGCAAATAAAGAGGTGTGAATAAAGGGTATACTGTGTGAGACTCTGTGACACACTAGAACTTCCACGACAAGATTTTATTTAATTAATTTTATTTATATTATATTTATATTTTATTTTGGAGGGGAGGTTGCAAGGGCAGGGGCATATATGAAGGAATGGGGAGATGAGTGGGATTGGGGTGCATGATATGAAATTCACAAAAAAATCAATAAAAAATTTTTAAATGTGCATATGGTGCATGTGTGTTCCTGTGGGGGTTATAGATGTGTGTGTGGGTGCACATGCATGTGTATGCACATGTGCATATATTTGAATACATGTGGAGACCAGGAGACAACCTCAGGTGTCACCCTCAGGAAGCATCATTTATCTCCCACTGCACAGGGTCCATCATTGGCCTGAACCTTACCATTTAGGCTAGACTAGATAGCTAGCTGGCCATTGAGTCCAGAGATCCTATCTTGTAGGAGTGGTTTTTAGAAAACGGTACTTAGTGAGGCTGTCTATCTAATCAGCAGGGTGGTTCTGCTTAGCTTTGGCCACCATGTTCCATACTAGAAGTGGCCATAAGCCATAAGCGCCACAGGTAGAAGTGGCCAGAGGCCAAGTGTGTCACAACCAGACCTACGAGATGCCAGCTGGGGGCCAGTAAGCAATCCCCCACGCTGCATCCACAAAGCTCAGCTGAACCCCAGACAATATCTGCCATCCTCACAGTACCCAGTAGAAATGAGACTCTTAAAGCTTAATGATTAGCCGGGCAGTGGTGGTGCATGCCTTTAATCCCAGCACTTGGGAGGCAGAGGCAGGCAGATTTCTGAGTTCGAGGCCAGCCTGGTCTACAGAGTGAGTTCCAGGACAGCCAGGGCTATACAGAGAAACCCTGTCTCGAAAAACCATTAAAAAAAAGTTTAATGATTATCTAAAGGATTTATATATTTAGAAATGCTCAATCAACAAGGTGCCCACACAATTAGAGTTGTTATCTAATATCTAACCTTTTGATAGAAGTTGCTACCCAAGACAGCTTTCAACCCATCCGTGGTTCTCCATGGCTGATAGCCTCCTTCTTCTCCTCCCCTTTCTCTTTTTCTCCCCTCCCCTTCCTCTCTTCTTCTCCCAGCTCCACCTCCTCTTCTACTGCCTAATCACCTAGCTCCACTGCGAATACAATGTAGCAGAATAACTATCCTGCTACACTATCTTTTTCCTTCCCTTCTTCCCAGTGCTAGTGTTACAAGGACAAGCCACCATGCCAGCCATTTTAACATGGTTCAAGGGATTGAATCAGATCCTCATATTTGCAGGAGAATAATTCACCGACAGAGCTACCATCTCAATCAGGTTCTAATCTTTCTATAGTCTCTAATTTTATGCATGATTTTGTTGGTTTGTTTTTGTTTGTTTTGTGAGACAGGATTTTTTTGTGTAGCCCCTGGTCTCCTGAAATGCACTCTGTAGACAGGCTGGCCTCAAACTGCCTCCCAAGTGCTGGGATTAAAGATGAGGGTCACCGTCAGAACATGGTCCACGAATGAATCATTAAAGGGATTCTGAGCTCACATGAGAAAAATGCCAAGAAAACAAAACAAGAGTCTTATGTACTCAGTTTCTGCAGACACAAAATTGTTCTTGGAATGTGCTTTGGTGCCCCACCAAGGTGTATTGGTCAGGCGTGAGATTACTTCAGATTATTCATTACAACTGGCTATTGTTGTTTGTTTAAATGCCTCTACAGAAAAATGTGTTTTTGTCATGTGCACTTTGTCCTTGTGACTGTTTACTCATGTGATTCATCTTAGCTGTCAGAGTGTAAGTTGTCTAATGCTCTGAATAAAGTTGGCTATTGCATGAGACTTTAGTCCACCTCATTTTTAGGCTCCATACCCGTAGGTCCCTAGAGCAGAAAGTACACACCATCATTTGTAAATACATATTTGGATCATTTAGATCTAGTTTTAAAGTCCTTATGTTTTAATGGAAAGAATAAGTCCATTTTTTACTAAGCAATTTCTTAGATTTGTATCTACTGTGCCAACTTTATTTATTTATTTTGCAGAACTGGGCTTGAACCCAGGGCCTTGTACATTCTAAGCTCTATCTATACTCTATCTCTGGACTAAATTCTAGCCTCCTATGTTTATTTTATCTTGTTCCATATTTGCTTTCTATTCAGCTGACCACTTTCTATTTTTCTTATTTCTCATGAACTTGATTGGACATCATTTCTGGTAATACATAAAGATTCAGAATTAGGAAAGCTCAGAATTAGGTGCCATATGCAGTCACAATGGGCTGCTGAAAAGAGAAATCAGAAATGAGAGGAATCCAACATGACAACTAGGGAAATTTTAATTAATGATGGGGTAGGGATGAGCTAAAAAAAAAATTACTTCTTATGATCATCCAAGATTCTGGTAGAGAGGTAAAACTGCAATTACTACTGTTGTTTTAATTATTCCTACATGCTTATGGGGCCAGTAAGCAATAAGATTCCAGGGATGATGGGAGGTGGTGTGCAATAATTAAAGCTATCTGAACCTTGATCTTCCCCTAAATAAATATATATATATAGTCCTTGGGGTAATAATAATAGCAACAGAGTAGCTAAACCATTTTTTAATACACAATAATGTGCTTTTGCAAGGTTTTCACATTTAATCCCCCAAACAGTATTTGGGCATGGTGTTAACCACTGAACAGTACTTCCTATCCACCTAGTTTTAACTTTGCTAATCTAGCAGGTACTGAAGTGTCCAAGCCATAGACCCCAGCCAGATTCATACAGATGCTCTCCAGCAAGGCCTGCCTTTAGTCTCCACTTCTTATTTGGTGCCTTTGATCTTTGTTGAAGCCATAGACAGAGAATGGTTCTCGAAATCTCCCACGTATATCATTTGGGTGGGTGTATTCAAGGCTTGGGAGAATCATCATCACACAGGTCCTCTGACCTGCAGAGAGATTCAGTGATGATAGGATGAGATACAAGCTCTCTCCATTACCCTTGCTTCATATTTCTCATGGAGATTGTAAAGTAATTGTGCATTAGAAGGAACTGCAGAGATGAATGCTACCATTAAAGGCTTAAATGATGCTGGGTTTGTGGTCCCCATAATGATTCCATTCCGCTCATCAGTCTAGCTGCTGTAAACAATAACAACTGCAACAAGAGAGAGCACGGTGCGTGACAGTCATAAATTTACTCAGGTGGCGGCCCCGAGAGCAGCTGCCTTGCCAGCTGTCCTGTCTTGATGGAAGTCGATCATAACAGTCGCTAGCTCTTTGTATGTGGCTATCGATCTGGCAAATGTCTTCTTCTCCTTCCAGATCAGTGTGGGGGTGATCAGAATCAGCCTGATTTGACATGAGACAGACAGGGATGTCTTCACTGTCTTGCCCTAGGGGTATATTAACTTCCTTGTACCCCTACTCGATAAAATGTGTAGCTGCATGGT
The DNA here is from genome assembly GCA_021653895.1 of Mastomys natalensis. Taxonomy (NCBI): domain Eukaryota; kingdom Metazoa; phylum Chordata; class Mammalia; order Rodentia; family Muridae; genus Mastomys; species Mastomys natalensis. The sequence goes on from JAJTUV010000278.1 coordinate 1,130,757, forward strand.
CATGTGGCTATTCCAGCATAATGTTAAAGATGTCATTCTGTGGGATTGGGTGAGAATGGAACTTACAATGTCCTGGATGGCTTCCTTCATTCCTCCTTCCCTCCCTCCTCCCCCCCCCCTCTCTTTCTTCATTTCAATTTGACACAAGCTGGTATCATCTGGAAGGATTGGCATGTAGGCAAGTCTATGGGGGGGCATTTTCTTGATTAGAGACTGAGGTAAGAGGGGCTGACCTATGTAGTAGTGCCAACCTGATCAGGTGTCCTGAGTTATGTAAGAAAGCAGGCTGAACAAGCCATGAGGAACAAGGCAGTAAGCAGCACTCCTCCATGGCTTCTGCTTCATTCGTCTCCTGTCTCCAGGTTCCCACCTTGAGTTCTTGCCCTGGTTTCCCTCCATGGTAGACATCAGTTATACGCAGAAGCAACCCCTTTCCTCCTCAAGTTGCTTTTGATAACGGGCTTTATCACAGCAGCAGAAACTGAAGCAGGCAGTCAGTATTGTGCATGTTCTTGCAAGTAAGCCAGTCTCCAGAGAGATACCCCTAACAGTGACTCAAGGAGCAAGCACTAACAAAATTTTTAATTAATAAAATAAGATTGTTTATTGTAAAAAAGTTTAAACACACACATAAGCACACACACACACACACACACACACACACACACACACACAGCAAAGTAATAATAATAAATGGGCCATGTGTCTTTTTCCTAGTTTCAACAATGATCAACTCACAGCCAATAGTTTTCAAGCAGAATTTCATTTCTTCCCTTTCCCATATATTTTGAAATGAGTCCCAGATATCATATACTTTTATTAATCAAGATTACATATTATCATGTCTTAGCTGCTTGTCTATTGCTGTGATAAAATACCATGATCAATGCAGTCAATAAAAGAAAACATTTAATTTAGGACTTATGGCTTTAGGGAATCACGAGTCCATGGCTGCAGAGTAAATGCATCGCAGCCGGAACAACTGAGAGCTTACAGCTTGATCCTCAGGTTGGAGGCACAGGAACACACACACACACACTGCAAATGGCATGATCTTCTGTTACCTCAAAGCCAGAGACACACCTCCCACAAGGCCACTCCTCCTAATCCTTCCCAACAGTTCCACCAACCGGGAACCCAGCATTCAAATACATGAGTCTGTGGAGCCACTCTCATTCAGACCACTGCACTCTTTAAAAGATAAAACTGTTTGAGACATATCTTATTATTATCACATCTAAAACTACTAAATCATTCCTTACTATACCACATAATCAATCTTTCAAGTTTACAGCTGTTTTATGTGTTAACATTTTAAAGGAGGCCATTGGAACATATGACTAAAAGTATGCATTGCAATCTGTCTTTAAAGTTTTTGTGGCATTAAGATAGCTCAGTGGGTAAAGACACTTGATATTGAGCCAGATGATCTGAGTTTGATTTCCCAGGACCCACAGAGTGGAAGGAGAAAATCAATTCCTAGAAGTTCCTAAAGTTGTTCTCTAATTTCCACATGTATGATGTGGCTCATTCAAACACACTCCCCCCCATGTGTGTGTGTGTGTGTCTTGCATGCACACACACATGCACATATGCACACACACATGCACATTATACACACATGCATTATATATGCACACACACAATATAATTTCTCCTTTCAATTAAAAATTCTACTTCATCTCTTTGAAATTTTCTTTTATTCTTGGAATTTATTTGTGACAGGAACTGGGTCATTTCCCACTACAAGTTGGATTGGCAAGTACATCTCTGTGCTCCTTTTTGTCTCCTGTAGGTATGCAGTTGGTGGTGGAAGTTTTTAGAAGGTGTAAAGTCTGGACTATCTTAGAGCATACCCATATAATTTTTTAGCCCCTCAAAGCATCTGTAATAAAGAAGGCAGTGTGCTTGCTGAATCTGTGGTTGAAAGGAGTACACTATGCACTTGATCCAGTTTAGTGTGTGCCCAGAAAGGTCTCCAGTGGAAAAGTTTCAAGTGGAATCCTGATACACATTTTGGATCTGATATATTTCTTAAGGTCCGTGTATCAAGACTTAGTACTAAGTGTGGCATTCTTGGGAAGTGTTGGAACTATGGAAATGGGACCTTATAGGAAGACCCTGGGCCACTAGGAGAACATTTTGGAAAGGAGTTTGAGACCCCAGATATTTTCCTATCTCTCTTTCACTTCGTAGACACGAAGTGAGGAATTTGATTCATCAGACTATTCTACGATGATATACATACTGCCTTGCTACATGCCCAGAACAATAGGGGCCAATCAGGCCAGACTCCAATCTTTGAAGTAGAACACACATTTTCTCTTTATAACTTAATTACTTTGGATTTTTTTTTTATAGTGACAGATAGCTGACTGATTCAGATCTAAACAGAAAGGAAGTCAGTAACAAGCCTAGGTTGTGGGACAAACCGCTTTGTCCTTGGGCCACAGGACCTGTCAGTCCCAATTTTCCTGAGGAGATTCCTTGTAGATAAGAATGCAGTTTCTGACAAGCCCTGACATGAGGATTATTGTTGATTTCTGGAGCAAGACCATGACCTCTAAAACCGAGAATTACTGTCTTTTTGATAAATCCTCTGTGGGATGTTCCTCCCAGCAGTTATAACACCTGGGGCACAAAGTGACTATGAGACCCCAAGAGACCCTTCTGAACTCACTGCAACCAGAACCTTCAGACCACAATGTCATTTCACACAGCATCAGCCCCTAAGTGTTGCATAGAGCACGGGGCATGTGAGAGCAGGTGTACCTGCACAAACAACACGTGTCATCTGTTGATCCCTCCTGGAGTCACCTGCTCCAGCCATGTCATCGCCTCTCCTCTGTTCACAGCAGTGTCTTTAAGGGGTGGGAGCCTTGCACCCAGCTAAGAGAAACAACTTCTTCATAAACAAAATGTATTAAATGCTGATGTTTGTCAAAAAATAGATTTTTATAGAGGACAATATTGAAAAGAAAAAATTCCCATGACCCCTTAATCATCCTATTTCTCATGGAAGGAAAGGTGTTGTAAGCTATGAGTTAGCAGAATCCTGAATGATACAAAATGCCTTGGCTGCCCACGAGCAGCTTGAGAGTGCTGACTAGAAGGTATGAGAAAATGACTTCTGGTGAAAGGGCAGTGAACCAAGCCTAGAAGTGAGAATAAGCTTGCCCAGCCTTGACTCTCAGACCTCTGTCCAGCTGAGAACATCTCCTACAGAGGAAGGTCTTATAGCCAGGCAGGTGGTCAGGGTGACTCAGGATAGATGTCTGGGTGCTTCTTTCCTAAGCTTCTTCAGGGGGTAACATAAAACATTTATAAACAGTTGCCATAGTAGAAAAGATGAGACGATGTGTGGGTCTTCTCATCAAAGGAGAATTGCAATAGTGAGCACCTAACTTACCAATGTCCAGGACTGCCCTTGAACCCTTGTTATGTACTCCAGGCAGACATTCAATGGCAGGCTAATTATGTCAAATCCTTTTAGTGCAATGGTTTTCAACCATCCGAAAGCCATGGCCCTTTAATATAGTAAGTTCCTCATGTTGTGGTGATCCCCAGCCATAAAATGATTTCATTCTGCTACTGTCACAAATCATAATATAAATATCTATTATGCAGGACATCTGATATGTGACCCCCTCCAGAGAGGTCGCAACCCACCGGTGAAGACCCACTGCCCTAGTAGAGGAAGCAGAACTTAGCCCTTAGCAAAATTTGTATTTACTCCAGATGCGTGTTTGTCTTCCTATCACACAGTACCTCTGACAGTCATCATCATCAGGGTGCTGGATGCCCAGTTGCTTAGTATGGTACATAGTACAACACCATCAGGAAGGACAGGTTCATTGTAATGACTGAGAAATTTAACAATGAACACATGACCACAACCTACTCTAGTTTAACCATGTATGCCGTTGTTCAGATTACTAACATATCTTTAAGGCGTAATATACCCAGGAAATGTCCATTTCAAGCACAATAATCTTCTGGGATGTAACATTTTGCCCAAAAATGTAGCCTATACATAGAATCCAACAAGGTATGCAGGCTCTTTCCCTCACCACTCGCACCCATGATGGTTTGTGGATAGTTAAATGAACAGCAAAAACTTCAGTCATCGAAAACTAAAGCCAACTCTACCACTTGATCACTTTAGAATCCTCCTGCGAAAGGACAAGGAATGAAAGTGAGTCATACTACCAAGAGTAATTGACTCTGAGTACCACAAAGAGCTCTGACTCAGAGTGGGGAGGAGCATGCGCACACAGTGAGTAGGGAGGCGCATGCTCACACCATTGCTGGTTGAGTGATCACTTCCAGGCAAGGCAATTAAAGCTGAGACCTTTCGAAAGGAGTCTCTGAATCACTCCCCACCAGGAAAGCAAGGGAAGGGAAGTAGACACTAAGAAATGAATGTTTCCCTTCCCCTCTACTCCCAGACCGCAGATTCTGGGATGCATCAATACAGCGTTTCTGACAGTTTTGCAGGATTCGGCAGTTCTAAAATATACTCACATGTGGTCTCCCCCTCCTCCTGCTTCACGCACCTCATCCTTTCTTCTTGTTCTTCCCAATGGTTCTCCTCAATAAACAGCCTCTGTCTCCAGTTCTGCTTCCTGGGAAACCAAAGCCAAGATAGGAAGAACTGTTATTTCTACTCTACAGATGGTAATTAGTTACTTCCCCATGGCTACGTTCTCCATGGCCCCAGTCTGTCTAGTACCAAAGCCCATGCTATAAGTTAATGCTATCTCATAGCATAGCCTGTGATGGTGGATAGAGTCTCTATACACTTTGGCCAGCAAGGAAGCCGCCGGCCACGTGTGGCTGTTGAAACCTGCAAATGTAGAATGAGTGTAACAAAGGAACTGAATTTTTCATTGTATTTAATCAACATTTACATAGTCACATGTGGCCAGTGGCCCTCATATTGGACAGTGTAGTTCCAAGCCACAGATCAATTGCCTCCTGGACAAGATGTACTGATTACATATTTATAAAGTTTTCAGCAAGCAGGATGGTTCTAAAAAGAACAAAAAAAAAACAATAAAAGTATATTTGGTGGTTATTGCTGATACCAATTTAAAAAAAACACAAACAAGAAATAACCAAGCTCCACAACATAGGCCAGGAATAATATTTTTGCAAAGACAGGCACAAATATGGATCTAGACATTGTGCCAAGCAAGGGAAGACAGCCATAAATGGGACAGATATGGATCTGCCATCTGCTGGAGAAAATCAAAGCCAGACACAAAGCTCTCTGTTTCTGTCCCTTCATCACCAAGCCATGCTGTGTGTAGGTTCTGCAGTGTAGGGCATCGTTTGCCTCTCTGCTTCCTTGCCCTTCAGTCAGCTCACTGAGTTATCTTATAAAGCAGACTTCTTCCAAGGGACATGAATTGAAAAAGATGTGACTCTGAAGTCAATATGTGGCTGGGTTGGAATCAAATTCTATTTCTAAGGTCCTGCCCTGTCTTAGCCCCTTGCCCCTCAGAGCCTTAGCTTCTTATCTCTAGAAGGGGTTGAGGAAATCAAATGAAGCCACAGACATCCTGACCTAAGATAATCCTACATAAAGGACCTTTACAATGTTCTGCCCTCATTTTCCATAATTTTTTTCCACACAGCAGGCTATTGTATAGTGGGAGAAGCCAATTGTATCAGGCAGTACTAAGGTAGCCTTGAGATAATGTTTAGAAGTAATTTATGGGTACAAACTTGAAGTCCTGTTGAGCACATAGTTTTTCCAATGGGATGACAAAATTACAGACTCATTATCCATAGATGTGAAACGTTTTGCATGGAAATAGGTTTGGGCTACTAGGCAGAGTCGTGCAGACACGAGGTAAAGGAAAGGAGATGATAACGTGGCCATGCTTCTTTTAGGAGCTGGGGAAATTTCAAACCATTTGCTTTATATGCATGATGCTATTAACAAACGCCTTTTGGTTTCCACTGCGTTTATCATTGTGATGACAGTGACATATGACAGTTACTTTGTCCTGGGTTGCCTAATGAATCTGGATGTGGAACAGAAGCTGTAACGGGAAGGGGGATCAGTAAGGGCATCCTAGAGGATGGCCAAGGAGGCAGGTCATGTTCCACATGGTCTAAAGCCGGGCATGGATTTCATTAGCTGTGCCCAGTTCCAGGCTCTTGAAGCCAGGCGAAGTTTAGGTCCAGTTCAACTAAACCTAGATCCTTATAGATCTCAGAGTGTCTGAAGTTGGAAATAAATACCTCTGGCTTTAGCTCCAACTTATATTTTACTCTCTCTCTCTCTCTCTCTCTTCTCTCTCTCTCTCTCTCTCTTCTCTCCTCTGTGTGTGTGTGTGTGTGTTGTGTGTCTGTGTATGTCTCTGTGTGTCTGTGTGTATTCACACACCGTAATGACCATGCAAGGTGAGAGGATAGCTTGTAGGAATCTAATCTGTTCTCATTTCCTACCATGAGGGTAGCAGAGATTACATTAGTTCATGAGGCTTAGTGGGAAACACCCTTTCCAGCAGAGCCATCTTGCTCGCCCTGGCTCTGTTTTGGGTAGTGAATTCTGGTATCTGCCTCTGGAGAGCCTCAAGCTAAACCCCTAGATGATCTCTCTTTTATGAAGGGGCTAGAGTAACCATCTGGGTTTCCCTGTGGCACTGTTAAGGCTTCTTTGGACCAGAGTAATGGAGTTTTCCTTACTAGCCCTTTACTCCAGAGTAACTTGGCGTCACTGGGGAGACTCAGGTATGCCCATGTGCTTAAGGCTTGCTTCTTGGTTTTCTCTTGGCCACTCATTCAAGGTTCTCTAATGAGAATCCTTTTGAGAACAAAACATGGTCCTTTTAGAAGGACAGAATCAAAAGCTCTGAAGGATCAGGGGCCTGAGGACTCAGAGGCCCAGGAAAGGCCTTCAGAGGTGGAGTACTAGGGTCTGATAGCCAATCATATTGTGGTTGGTGGGCAAGGAAAGGCAACTCTTTGGTGCCTCAAACCATGTGGCTGGCTGAAATGCTTCACCTGTCCGTACCTCAAAGAACAGGGAGCAAAGGGAAGACAGGAAGTGGGCCCAGGTTATAAACCTCAAGATCAGATTCCCGGTGAACCACTTCCTTCCCTGAGGCTCCTCCACCTCCCAAAGGTTCCACACACAGCCTACTCAAACAGCATCTCTGGCTATGGACCAAGTGTCTGAATGTCTGTGTCTATAGGGAATATTTCTCGTTCAGACATAACATCTGTTATGTTGAATCTGTGAGGCCGTACCGGAGAGGAAAGGGGTTGAACATTACAGGAAGTGACGCTAACGTGAGCAAAGATCCTGCCCCCGTGCTCACGTTTGTTTATTACTACTTCCATCTGAGAGACATTCTGTAACTCACGGACATGTTTGCCTCATTGGACCATCGATTCTTTCTATATCTCTAGGGAACTGGCTTGTGGAAAAGTATTATGACTCTTCCAGCCATCTCAGTAGAAATAAAAGTAGCTTAGATTTGGAGAGTGAAGTATCGGTATAGGAGGGAAATGAAGGTTCCCTATCCTGGTCTCAAACTAGTCTCCAGCCTGGTCTTGGAGTCTATCACTTAAGTTTTAAAAAACAAACCAGGGATTTTTTTTCAAGGATAATAGAAGAAATGTGATTTGGACAGACTGTCCATTAGACAAGGGCCAACACTAGGAGAAAAAAAATTAAAACTCACTTATCTTTGCACAATGACAAACTGAAGTTGTTATAAACACCAAGAGACAACAATGGAGGAAAAATGGATGGGGATACAGGAACATGCTCATAAATTATTTCACTAAATTTGCTGTGTATTTTCCAATTGGGAAACTCTTGATATAAAGACAAGACTAAGATACCGCAAAAAAAAAAAAAAAAAATCATAGGTAATTAACACTTCCCAGTCTAGTATTTAGATTTATTGCCTGGAGTTTTATGAGTTTTAAATAGCTTTTTTTCTGGACATTAAATATTTAGCAGTTAACAGCTAATTTGTCATTTTAATTTTGAATTGTCTCATATGAGTACAGAATGGTTATGTTGGATTTGTGGGCCAGTGTGGGGAAGAAGGCTGCCAGACTAGAGTATTTTAATGTTGTCAAAAATCTCTTAAAATTGAAACAATGAGATCGTGGGTGCTCTTCAAGGTTCATGAAGGTGTCTGGTGTGATAACTCTATGGGGTTGGCACTAATATCTCACTCACTCCCATAGACAAAAGAATAAGCTTAAGTGACACCTTCCCACACAGCAGAAAGTTAAGACAGTGTTAGTTACTTTCCTTCTGTTGTGACAAAATACCTGAAGAAAAGTAACCTAAGGAAAGGAGGGTTTATTCTGGCTCACTGTGAGAAGACACAGCCATGGTGGTGGGGGAGGTGCCTCATTACATCACATTTAGGAAACAGAGAGAGATGCGTGCTGATGTGCAACTCACCTCTTTTCATTCAGTCTGGGACCCCAGCCTTGGAATAACACAACCCTATACAGGATGGATCCTCCTACCTCAGTTAACCCAATCTAGAAACTTGCTCTGAGATGTGAGCAGAGGCTTTCTCCTAGGTGATTCTGGATGCTGTCAAACTGGCATACTAACCATTGCAGGCACCAAACCTAGTCTCACATGGCTAACAAAACGAGGACCGTTGCTATGGATGGGAGGCTAGGACATGAGAGGCTGATTAGTGAGTCCCCTCGCACTTCTCTCAAGTATTCACACTGGGAATAAAGTGGAGAGAAACCCTAGAAAGGAATACATGAAAGAAAATGAAGAAAAATATTTCACTCCTATTAGGTTCTGAACAATCTCAACACCCTGTCCCCCAATCTGTTTTTCTATGTTACCCCTAGCTTCCTGTGCCCTTTCTCCAGGCTTCCTAAATCCTGTCCCATTTCCAGCACTGAATATCCAGTATTAGATCTTTTTTTCAGATTTCAGAAGAGAGATGTTATGTGTTTTAAAATTATTATAATTGATTATACTTTTCATGAGCTATATGAACACTAAGCCCATGTTTCAAATATAACATTTCATTCAAAAACTCTGTCAATTCTTTGAGTTGAGGGAGTTTGAGCTTATTTATTTCATAGAAACAAACAAACAAAAACCTGAGCCACTCCAAGCTAAACAACACCCCAAAGTCATAGAAAAAAAACCTAAAAGTGATATTATAACTCATGTCTGGCATCCCTAAAGTCTTTAACATCTCTTTTATTAAAGTTGATCTTAATGATTATCTGGAGGACATGCTCAAAGGAGACTGTTTGGTTTGAGCACCACAGGGTCAACTTGAGTTTATACTTGAAATTTCAATTGTTGTCCCATCCAAGGTCTTCATTTGTTCCACACATAGGATCCATGATGGGAATATAGTGAAGGAGTAATGGTACCTGTGGTAGGAAAGGTAATGTTTTCTGTGACGAACACTTAATCCAGACAATGTTATCACAACTAGGGCATGTCCTGAAGGCATTCTAAACTCTCAGCTGATGATGAGGTCCAAATGTGGAGAGCTGGCTGGCCATCTTCATCAATTACCTTCTGAGTCATGCAGTTTGACAGGCGAGTCTAGGAATCACCACCATAAAGTCTACTGAGACATCCGAAAGGGAAAGGCTCTCACATCTGTCTTTGTAACTAGGTGCATCTTCTGATGCATTGCTTAGTCCAGAGCAGATCTACAAAAGTGTCCATTGAGAGAATTAATTGGGAAGGAATAAATGTGGACCTGGTTTAGGAAATAACCTTCTAAGATAAAGATAATTCCAATCAATAAAGGATGTTATCAGGGTTGATTACAATGGTACACCCAATTCCAATTCTTCATGACTCAGCAGATCATTGCTGAAAATGGCCGTCAGTCCTCCACATTTGGACCTTTTCAGCTGTAACCAACACTTTATGAGAAGTCTTTTCATGTAGACCAGAAGTTTCAAATCCTCAATAAATCCAAGTGTAATAAGGATTCTTTTCTGTGATCTGTTTTCCACTTCTAGGATCAGTCCCTGTTCATGAACAACCATGGAACTGGGGCTGCAGTCACTTGAGGGGAAAGCTTTCAGAGACTCTCACTCAAACACCTTCAGCAATCCTCATCTTTGTAAGAATAACATGGGGATCAACATCCCAGCTTGAGTCAGCTCTCACCAGTAAGCATGACATGGGAACCAATACCCTAGCATGGCTCAGCATGACATAGTTGGAATCTTGGGGGATCTGCCCCCAGTTGCTTAGTATATTCCAGAGCAGTTTGAGTTAAACCAGTCTAGCTCTGCAAACACAGGTTTCTTAGCAACAACAAGGACACATTACTGTGAGTCAGGTCCCTTCCTTGTCAAATCAACACTTGACGCTCTGTCTGGCTCCCTGTTGAGAGTGAGCATGCCCTCTGTAGTAGACTCAGGAGCGTGCAGCCATCAGAAACAATATTGGCACATCAACACCTCAGCTTATGTCTTTGCATCTTCCACAGCTTATTGGCTATTTATAACAGGTGTACTGCCAAAACATGGTTCTGAGGGGCTGGAGGCACTAGGCAGTCTTTGTCTGACTCCTGTTTCTTTGTTGGAATTATCTCTGTCTTTGTGTCCTCATGATGGATGCTGTGATGTGTCACCCAGAGTGAAGGAATTGCTGCCCAGCTGCTGGGAGCTGTGGGCAGCTTGCCAGCCCCCTTTGGGAAACTGCTAAAGACTGTCATACTGCCCAAGGTCATACTCACTTCCCAAATTGGTCTGCATCCAACAACTGATTAATGGGGAGTTTAGATGTCACGACTCTTACCCCAATTGGGACAGTTCTTCACAGCTCCCTAAGAATTAGCTAAGATGCCATTGATCTGAATCACAGACTAATGTTGCCAAATTCTATCTTCAGAAAGTCCTTCCATTCTTTTATTTATATCCTAAGAGAACCCCAGTAAAACCTGTGACTTCTTCGGAGTCTAACCTGCCACAGTTCTCAAACTCCAGGATTTAGGCTGAAGAGTATGGTATTGGAAGGCAGAGAAGATGAAACAGACTTTCATGGCTAAGCTGCTGATCTTTCACTATCAGAGTATACTCTAAAGGGCTCACTGGGTGGAAGATATCACCCCACATTCTGTATTGGTGCCAAATAGCTGTAGCCAAATAGCTGACAAAAAGCAACCAGAGGAAGTAAGGGTTGATTTTGTCTCACAGTCCAGAGGAGTGACAGTCCACTATGATGGAGAAGGTGTGGCAGTGGGAAGAGCTTACAGCGTGATCCATGAGCCTACTAAGAATAAAAAAAGGATCTAACTTTCTCCTTCCTCCTTTTCTTATTCAGTCCAAGAATTGGGGCCACCAACATTCAGGGTGGGTCTTCCCTTCTCAGTTCATCCTGTCTAACTAGAAATAATCAGATTCACCCAAACGTGTGTTTCATTAATACCCTAGACACTTTCTAATCCAATCAAACTCTACCGTCAAATACATCTTGAACTTGGATTGAATTGAACACTTGCCAATCCAAGTGTTCGTTCTCTGTTCTCCTTGGGTTAAATTGGGCTCTGTCCCAGTTTCACAATCATCTAAGAGTCTTCTTGAAGAGGTTAGACAACCTGAGCAAGACATATCAAGGTGATGCTTCTTTCTGATAAGTGTGCTCCAGTGGATCCAAGCTCTTCCCACCCCTTTTGTTGACTTTGAATCTGTTTACATAAAGTGTGAATCTTCACTGAAATTTGAAAATGTAGTTTGGTTTTGTTTCTAAGTCAGGTGATTTTGGAAGTTACTACTATATCTGTAGATGACAGAGCACAGACCTGAGGCACCTGTAGGAAGAGTTAAGGCACCTTCATGTCTGTCACCACCATATAACAGCTTGGGACCCTCCAGTTTCCTGATATATTTAATTTTCTCTGGTAGGATGGGGTTGAGCTGTACTTTGTATTAACTCCCCTCCCAATTATAGTGCAAGTTACAGACAGGCTTCCTCTCTGAAAGGAAAGAGAAGCTGAAATTAATGGTGTTTTAAAATATTTTTAAATTCCATGTGCTTAGGAAAGTTAGTTTAGTCAAGTTCACGCCGGGCCCGTGGTGCGCACGCCTTTCAAATCCCAGCACTTGGAGGCAGAGAAGCGGCATTTCTGGTTCGAGGCCAGCTGGTCTACAGAGTGATTCCAGGACAGCCATGGACTACACAGAGAACTGTCTCGAAAACAAAAAAAAAAAAAGAATCTATTGTAGTAGTTCACAAGTAAGAATGAAGCCACGTCACACCCCAAACACTGATTTCGTGACTTTGATAAGACCCAAAAGCCTTTGGCATTTGTTGTCAGAGCTTTTTATCTGGAAATGGTGTTAAACTGCTTGTTATGGGATCTTTTTGTTGCATTTTTCGCTGGAGATCAGTAAGAAAAGGCCAAAATTGCTTACTGCATTCAACCAAATGCACTTAGTCAGACGAAATGCAGGTTAAAGTGGAAGGCGCTCTATGTTTAATTTACAAATTGAGGGTTTCAGTTGTTTAAAAAATTCTTTTCTCCAAATGGCAGAAAATCAGCACAAACACCATAATTTCTATAAAGAAAGCGAAGGCGTTGAGGTAGAGGGATGGAGTGGCAAAGGGCAGGAAGAAGCCATGCTACTCAGGGATGTACTCCAGCTTCCCGTCAGGTACACAAGCGCCCCACTCCTGATCCCTCAAATCAGAATTGCTGATATCCGACTCCTTGCTCTGCTGTTGTGAGGATGGATTTGAGCACAATAATCTTCCCATGACATTTTGACCTAGCCTAAACAAAGAGAGTGATGAGAGGTGAATTCCAGATGTTGGTGGTCCCCTGATGCCTTGCTTCTCTCTGCACTTGCTTCATCTTTGACAGCCCAGGGTGTGGACAGCATCCTGAGATGGCTCACTTCTCTGCTCTCTCTTCCCCTTTCTTTTCCTCCTTTCCTTGTTTATTTCTCCCTGCAATGAAAACTGCTTTCTCTCAGGGCGGGATGTCTGGCATATATTTAAAAGCAGTAGAATCTTATTTTCTCTCCAGCTGTTGCATAAGTACCAAATACAGTCAGGGTTGTCTACTTGGAACTATGATAAGGACCTTTCTAAGGGTCCCAGGAAAGAGACGTGCTTATAACATGCAGATGCTTACCATCTGCTGCACAAGCGTATTAATGTCTTTCTCTGTCATGGAACAATGTGGCTGGCTCAAAATGTCCCACACTGCCACTGCCATCTCTCACCCTTTGTCTTCTCATCCCTCTCCACCTTTTCTTTATTTCTCATATTTTTCTGTTCTTATCCTCTCCCCCTCCTCTCCCTAGCATCCCTCTTCCTCTCCTCCTTTTTACTCCTGTTGTTGTCCTCTCTTCCTCTCTCATCTCTTCTGTTTCTATCCTTCTCTTTTCCTGTCCACCACATCTTCTTCTCCTCATGCCTTTTTCCTCATTCAATTTCATTTTCAAGGAAAAATTCATGGTCATGGACTGACCAGCAAAGGTGTGGGAAGATGCCATAGCTCCTGGAGCCAAGCTCGCCCATAGAACCCAGGGAGACGAGTTCGCACTGCCAAGCAGCGCTAAGCGTACACTAGCCATTTGCAAGCAAGTCAAGGTCGTGGGGGCGGGGGTGGTGCGGTAAGCAAGCAACATCATGACAGTGATTTAACACTCAGAAAGTCTTTTGCACTAGAGAGAAGAAATGACAGAATAGTAACTCATCATATCTATACAATGTTTTCTTAAAAGCTTGAAGCAAGGTAATTATAATCACAAATTTATGAGTTAAAAGGGGCAGTATTTTCTAGTCTGAAAATATATCCATGGCTTTACTAGGTCAACCGGGACAAGGCAGGCTAAGTCCAGTTGGTATCAAGGCCTTCCAAATACAGGGCTGTGTTCCATCAAGAGCATGAAGCACAAGAATCTCTCGGGAAGTTCAGCCGTCAGGAATCTGAGCAGCCAGCAGCAGAAGATGTTAGTACAGCAGAATGAACCACAGCCCGGGGCCAAAGCTTAACTCTGTCCTAGCTCAGCTGCTTGGACAGCTCTTCAGCAGATGATAGTAGACACCCTGCTACCCTCTAGGCCCTGGATTTCAGCACAGCAGCGGTGGACAGTTCCCTACACGTTCCTACAACATCCCTCAAAAGGGACTCGGAAGCCGCCTGCAGGTGAGACCTGGAAGTACAGAGGCCATAATAAGAGCTTAGTCATCTTTTTTTTTTTTTTTGGAAATTTTATTTACATTTCAGTTGTTCTCCCTTACCCCATTTTCCCTCCTCCCTCCCAGGAACTCCCTATCCCATCTCCCCTCCTCCTGCTTCTATGAGGGTGTACCCCCACATATCCCCCCACCCCCGCACCTCACCTCCCCACCCTCGAATTCCTCCCCCAACGACCAGGATCTCTTCTCCCACCTATAACACCCTTGCATATATAGCTGGAGCCATGGGTCCCTCCCTAAGTGCTCCCAGGCTGGTGGTTTAGACCCTGGGGGCTCTGGTTGGTTGGTATTGTTGTTCTCCTCATGGGGTCGCAAATCCTTTCAACTCCTTCAGTCTTCTCTCTAACTCCTCTCATTGGGAACCCCATGATCAGTCAATGGTTAGCTCTGAGCACTGCCTCTGAATATGTCAGACTCTTGCAGACCTCTAAGGAGACAGCTATATCAGATTCTGTCAGCATGTACTTCCTGACATCCACATCAATATCTACCTTTGGTCATTCTTAAGCAAGTCAAGGCCTCAGCAGGAGCAGAGAGCAACCCCCAAGGCTTGCTTCACTCTTTCTTAGAGAAGCTCATGGAGTAAGCACCAGCCACCCACAGCAGTCACCAGTCATTAACACATACCTTAACTGTTTATTGGTTTTCCTCTTACCTTCTACTCCTGGTTTTTCAGATACCCCCACAAAACAACTCCCTGGACTCAAGTTCATCTCCATCTTTGTTTTTAAATGAATTTTAAACCTAACTCAGTCTCTTCTTCACTTCTCCACATCTCTCACATTTGATGGGTCTGTTGGGTCATACATAATATTAGCCACTGCCAGTCCACCTTTACTCCCTTTCAAGGGATCCCTCCATGGCTCATTCAACCCTCTTTGTAACAGCAGTAGTATTTGCTAATGATTGGTTAATGTCTCTGCTGTCTGCATCCCCACATTGAGGATACTATAAGTTGTACTTATTACTGTCCAGCATTTTAAAAATCTCCCTTGCCTGTACCCCTAGACCATCATTGGCCAACTTGTTCTTTTTAGGGCTAGACAGTGGCTAGTCAGGCTTTGCAGCCATGACTCTCTTTGGTATACTGTAGCAAACAAGTAGCCATGGTGGTATAGAAATATATGATCAAGGCTGTGTTCCACCAAAGCTTTAACAATGGTTAGACTCTGAAATTCATACCATTTTCATGGGCCAAAAAAAATACTCTTTTGCACCAATTCCATGATTAAATAATTGTTTGGGATGTAAAGAAATAATCAGGGCAGATTTTTTTGGGCCTCGACCTAAATCTTGAGCTCAGTAAAACAAAGAATGCTTTTTCCAAGCACCTTACTCTCATTGCTGGTCATGGTGCCCAGCACATGGGACATTCTTAGCATTGATTCAGTGGCTAACCAATAGGAGCAAAGGTCATTCCCTTACTTGCTTCCAGAAAAGTACTCATCTGCTGAGCCTCACGGTCACCTCTCCGTGAAGTGTCATGAAGACAGGTGCTTCCTCCGTGTAGTGTCCCTCTGTCTGCTGGAGTATCTCACTCTGTGGCCCAGGCTTCTGATAAGCACTTGATTTGTGGATCTGAGTTCATAGCCAGTAGCATAAAACTGCCCTCTTCGAGACTGTTTCTAGAATTCTTCAGGAAACAGTTGGCCATTCTTAGCCATCTGAATTTGTGTGTGGAGAACAGGATTATGGGTAACAGGTGTTTCTGCTAATTCTGCCAGAAGAGGAATGTTCCAACCAGTTGAAACTTGAAAACTTTGTTATTGAAATCATTCACACACACACATACACACACAAACACACACACACACACACACACAAACACAAACCAGGGGAAAATAATGCATGATTATAATCTGGCCAAGCAATATTACTAGCTGCTGTTCTATAAGCTTCGAGGGAGGACATTCCCTTAGATGACTTCCCCATTGATTTCATCCACACTGAAAGGATAACCATCTGCAGACTCAGCCTAAAGGATTTATCACTTCCTGGTTCTGGTGCTAGAACAACTGCCCACAAATGATAAGATCAGGAGACTGATTTAACAAATTGAACTTTAATATGATTTTCCTAAGAAAATTTATCATCCCTGGATACCCCATGGCATGCTGAAACAGCATCTGCAGGAGATGAAAGGATAAGAAAGCCCCGTAACAGCATGGCCTTTGGGCTCAGCGGTGCTCTGATGCATGGATTAAGCTTTGTGATTGCATGAGTACATGTGTGTCCCCATGGGAGCTCTCAAGGAAGCATGATGACTTGGGAAAAGAAGTGTGACCCACACACATCAATGGTCGTTTCAGGGGGGGACTGTGAACAGAAAGGAGACGTCTAGGCACCTGCTCCCTGTCCAAGTCTTCTTCTGTCACACCCCATAGATAATCTGCTACCCCAGAACCAAGCCTCTGGGCCATTGTCACCCTCCCACCATTGAAACTTGTTTCCAGGGAAACATCAGATGAAATACTCATGTTGAATGCTGCAGCCTAGAATAATCATAATGTTAGTATTCACTTTGGACTCTTCCTGTCAGAATGCCAATCCAGGCAGACCAGGATGTGCACCTGTCATGACATGATACAGTTTTCTTAAAAGAGCCAACGAGTAAGTGCCACACATTTAGTTCCAGAAACACTGCCATAGAACATACCACAGAACACACAGAGAGGGACTAAGAAGTTCAGATAAATTTTTTGCATGCAGAAGGCCTGATGAGTATTGGCCCACATATAACCTGATGACTAGACTTGTAAACAGCTTGTTTTAACAAATACAGTATTTGTAAAGTAACTTGAAGAGTGTTCACAGGAACAAGATATGATTTTTTTGGTCATTTTCTTAATCAAGCAAACATAAATAAAAACAAATGAAAAGCTGGCAACCCTTGGCACATGGCGAGAAGAGAGAGAGGAGTCTGTCTCAGCGTCCCTCCTCTGTCACTCCCGTTTCCCTTCTACTCTCACAATTCTTCCAAATTGTTTTTTGCCTTTTTTTTTTTTTTTTTTCAATTTAAGGTCACCACTACTGTTTATTGGCAGCAGGATTTTTCAGTCTGGGAATGCTAGGAATCTGAACTACTGCTGCTACATTTTAACAGATTTCAGCTAACAAACACCTCTCTGAAGGCATCACCTGGAGATGCTGAATGATACAATGTTGGCTCCTCCAGTCTCACTGAATACATAAACACCTTCCACGGAAGATGGGTCACCTTGCATTGACTTCCTTCTTCAGATGACCACTGTTGATGATCCAGATATAAAACAATAAGAAAGATGAAGGCTACTGCTTCAGAGCAGTGTGCACCTGTTGTGTGCTGCTCATTATACTGAAGGGCCTCACCGTAGAAAAGAGTTGACTGTCTTTCTGCCCCTCTTTTGTTAGGGAGAGCCTTTTCTGTCTTTTCCAACCTGCAACTGATGAAGCAGAGATTCAGAGGCCGACCTGCCTCAGTCAAACATTCTCTGTATGCAGCATCGTGCTGAAGGGTTTGCTTAGGTCACCTCTAAGTCTTGCCACATATGGCAAGAGGCATTGCTGTCCCTTTTTTCTAGCTGTGACAAACGAACTCAGAGGAGCTAAATGACTGGTGCAAGGCTAGAGCTCAAAGCGATGGTGCTGCTATTTAATGTGAGGCTGTTCAGGTCCTTACAGCATGCCTTCTTGCTGTTCTGGGATTGCAGCTCCTTTTCATTTTCTCCTTTAATTTTTAAAATATTTTTCTAGATTTTTCTATCATAAGCATGTATAATACTAAAATGTTGTCTTTTATAGCCTTTTAATTACAAAGGGAACACGCGGAATAAGGGCTTACTATGAAACATGGAACGTTGTGGATACTGAGTTACTGCTATAATGGGGAAAAGATTATAAAAACGGTGTATTGCATATTTGTGTACTTTATTTTTTGCTATTGCTAACAGTTCTCTCAGAGAGAGGTGGGGTATGTCTGTATCAAGACTTCCTGTTTTTCACACCAAGATCCTGGTAAATAGTGCAAATGGTGACCATCATTAGCTTACACTGAAAGATCAGTAACCCTCCCTCTCCATCCGCTTCAGACAAGTTTACAGACACTGGGGCAGTTAGTGTGGGTGCAAAGCACGTCCCTGGGAGGCAAACTTCTCCTGACTCTCTTACACAAGAGTGGTAGCCTATAGGTTAGTGGGCACGCAGAGCCATAGGGGCAGACCAAAGATGGACACGAGTGATGGTTGCCACTTTTGAAAGGTTGTTTTAGTTACTTTTCTTACTGAGACAAAACACTTGGGCAGTTTGGAAGTACAGCTCATGACTCTGGCGAAGGTGCTGTGGCAGGGTAGTGGGCAGGTGTCAAATTGTGTCTGCAGTCAGGAGGCAGCGAACTAAACACTGGTGTTCAGCTTTATTTCTTCCTTTTATCTTGTTTGGGACCCCAGTCCACTGATGGTACCACTCACATTCAGAGTAAGCCTTCGTTCTTCAGTTAAAGTTGTTTCAACTGTGATTTCAAATCTAACAACGAAGATTATTAACCATCACAAAGACCCTGAACTGAACCAGATCTGACACAGAAGGCAGGAGCAAGTGGGGAAACTGGGAAGATTTTAATGAAAGTTCTGCTCACAAAAGTATGGAAAGTATTAAAAATAAACCAGCAAGGAGTGTGGGATGGCCAAGTACCCAGGATAGCAATAGTTACCAGCCTAAACCCTGAGTAGCAAGAGCAGAGAATAGTTATAGAAAGCCTGGAGGAGGGAGCAAATGAGGGAAGGAGAGGAAGAGAGGGAGGGAGGAAGGGAAGGAAGGAGGAAGGGAGGGAGGGAGAGGGAAGGGGAGGGAGGCCATGAGAGGGCCTCCCAGAGAGAGTACGCTGGCCTCAGATAACAACAGTCATCACTGGGTCATAGTTAAGCAATATCAGACTTCTTTCTTTCCACCCTCTGGTTTTCTAATACTGCCATAAAAAGAATAAAATTATTTTCCAACTTTCTCTGCTATAATAATTTTCATTCTTAATTTAGAGAGTACTGCTTCTAGTACTGCTTCTAGAATCTTCCATAAACATGGAGTACCCCAACACCTATAGATTTCCTCCTATAATGTTGTCACCAGCACCTCCCACATACAAAATCTACCCTGTACCATGTTCTAAGTCTCTGAAGGTCATTACATACAGTGTTCTAGATTACACCCTTGTCATAAGTTTAGTGTGGATACAAATGAAAAACAACCATCAAGCAATATGTATTGTGCAATTCCAATAGATATTTGTGTCAGAAGCCCTCATAGGAGAAGCTAATAACTAGCAGGTGATCTTCCTGAGGTGAGTCCAGCTCTGGTAGGCAAGGCCCAGGAGAAATCCAATTTAGGAGAAATTCCTGTTTTAATATGTTTTTCTTGTTGTTATTATTAAAAAATATATATATATCAATCACTAGGTATTAACCCACTCTTTGAGCAGATCTCTGCAGACCTATGAAGATATATTATCTTGTAGTGATGCTCTGTAGACAAACAGATAATAATTCTATAGAATTCCTGATTTGATTCAAGTAATTTTAGGAAGAAAGTTTTTAGAGATGGTCGTAATTGCTGGAAAGACGTAACAAAGTTAGAATGAAGAATAGAATGTGCCCACTCCTCAGAATAGTAAGTAAAGGCTACATAGTAAGAAGTACAGTGAGCTTTCATAATTATACTAAAAGGAGGAATAGATTTGGGACTAATCTGTGTTCAAGGAAAACCATTTAGGACCAAGGATAAACTCACAGGTGTGCACTATGATAAAGCAAGGCCATATAAAAATTGTTGCTTTGAACTTTTACTGAGTATATTATAATGAAACACTGCTTTGAATTTAATATCAACATCCTTCTGTACTCGAATTTTATGCAATATTTCATTTCTGAGGTAATTTTCAAAAGAACTTTTTGTCTAAGAAGGTATAAAAGACCAGAGAAAAGACATAAAGTTGTTGTTTGTTGGTTGAATGGTTTGACTTGAGCAACTTTGTCCCATCCATCCATCCATCCATCCATCTCCATATGTGTATGTGTTTGTCTATATATTTGAGTGTAGGGTATATGTGTATATATATATAAGTGTGCATGATACTTGTGGAGTTGATTGTGACAGATGGTTGGGCCCGACCAGTGTGGGTGTATAAATATTCAAAAGTATGTGTGCCTGTATGTATTTGCTTGTATATAGCATCTTAATTTTTTTCCTTTTCTTCCTCTCTGGTTCACAAAGAGTTAACCAGTTTATCCAGAGAGGTTTCTGGCTGATTCGCCAGAGAAAGGAGCACCAGCAATAAATCTTTTCACTTATCCCCTGCTGGTTTATGATGAGGTGCTAAACAATTTTTGGCTTCAGAGGAACTCAGACAGGCAGGTTAGCTACTGCAGTTAAGCAACTTAGACTTAAGATAGGGAAAGCATTTTATTGTTATGCAGCAACCCTAAATAACCATCAAGAGTTCTAGATAATAGCTCCTTTGACTATTCTACAGGTATGTAGGAATACCAACAATTGTTTTGGGGTCTTTATTTTGATAGACTATGAAGTATATGATACGTCTTCATAACTCTCAACTTCTTATCATCATCATATGACTCACTCTCAGTATCTTCCTTCCTGAGGTCTCAGTCTTCAAAATCTCCTCCTTGGCTCTTACCTAGCCGTTCCAACTCCACAACAACGTTCTCATCCTCAGTGATGAGAACTTACCGAAAGCTTATTCATCACCACTTACTGAGTCTGTAACAGAGTCTTCCACGCCATCCTCAGACTCAGTGAAGTCATCATCATCATCATATTCTACTTATCTTCCTCCTACTCAAAATTGTCAACCTTGGCTTCAAGAGACACTCCCAAATATCTAAAGGACAGCACAGCAAGCACAGAAGGTTTTCATTGCGGTTAAAAATAAGCTGCAGTGGGCACGCAGCTCAGCCTGGGGCTCCTGAGGCTGTTCCAGGACAGTCAGTCCATTTATCTCCACTGGTCAATTTCTTACTGACTGTATTGTTTCGCTTTTTCTAGGATGTTGAATAATTGGAATCACAAAATATTACACTTTAAAGCTGTGTGTTAGTTTCTTTTATCCTTATTGTTCCAGAAACAACTTGAGAAAGGAACAGTTTATTGTGGCTCACAGTTCCAAGGTCCAGTCCAACCCGGTAGGTTGGGAATGTGAAACCGTGGTTACGCTGTTTCTGCAGTCAGGAAGGAGGGTGAGATGGAGTGTGAACAGTGGTCACATTGTATCTGCAGTCGGGAAGGAGGGTGAGATGGAGTGTGAACAGTGGTCACATTGTATCTGCAGTCCGGAAGCAGAGTGAGATGCATGCTGGTGTTCAGCTCACTTTCTCCTTTTGATTCAACCCCAGATCTCAGCCCGTGGAAAGGTGCTACCCACATTTACAGAGCGTCTTCCTGCCTCAACGTACCTAGTCTAGAATCTCACAGACATACCCATGAGTCTGTTGCCATGGTGATCCTAGATGCCATCAAATTAATAATAATTAATCACTGCAACTGGCTTTTTTCCACACAGGAACTTTAAAACTCCTTCATATATTTTGTGGTTTGATAGCTAATTTTTTAAATCACTGAATAATATTCCAGACTATGGATGTACCCTGGCTTGTTTATCCATTCACCTATTGAAGGACATCTTGGCTGATTCAGTTTTTGACAACTATGCATAAAGCTGCCACTAACACTATATGCAGGTTTCTGTGTGAACGTAAGTTTCAAATCAACATGATAAATACCAGTGTGATTCCTAGGTTGCATAAAAATCTGTTTAGACTTTGTAAGAGTCTGACAAACTGTATTCCAAAGTGATTAAACCAGTTTGCATTCCCACGAGCAATGAATGAGAGGTCCTGTTACCTCAAGGCTTCCGTTTCAATTCTAACCACTTAGCAACACACACAAAGAAACACACGCAACCTATTTATTTTGCTACTAAGGCATTTTTTTCCGTAATAAAAGGTAGTGGTTATGAAAAAGGTTCTCAGGATCTACTATATCCAGTACTTGAGGGACACCAGTTCACAATAAACACCAATATTTGATCTGCAATATTTTATGATATAGGAAGAAGGTATAAAAAAAGAGCACTCAAGATACTTGGAGTTCTCATTCATAACCAAGGGTTATGTGAAATAAAAGAAAATCCTTTATTAAGCAACACTTAAAGTGAACATACATAACATGAATTCCAAGATCTTGGTGGGGGACACACAGTCACAACAGATTAACCAGCCTCTGAGGTGTGTGTGTGTAATGTAGCAGGGAAATGGGAGACTTAGCCTTTTCATCATTTGCTAAAATTTAAGTGTTGAGCCTCCACTGGCTGGACTGGAAACTAGCATCCTAAGACTCCATGTATGATAGTGGAGATCTTTTTACCCATAAATCATCACTCTCGATGTAATGCACACACTAACAAAAATATACATATTGTCTTTGGAACTGAGGACCCAATCTGGCTAGCAAAACGGGAAAAGTTGAGTGACAATTTCAATAGCAGACTCAGCATCCAAGGACCTGGGCCAGTCAACCTGAGGGACCATAATTACTTTTTCAGGCTTTGTTAAATTACTACAAACAAGCTTTAGCCAATGAATTTAAAAGAGGGAACTCCCTTGTGCTTCTGAGACTATTGTGGAGGAAAAGATGGTGGGCGGCAGAGGAAGAAGGCCAGAAGTTGAGCAGCCCTAGCATAGAGAGGCCGAGACCTTGTCATAACCAGAGCAGCTGCATCCCACCCTCACCAGCTTCCAAAGCTTGCCTGTCATTTGGAGAGAAGACAGAACACATTTTCAGGACAGAGTGGAATGGAAGCGATTGATGGGTCAACACGGCTGGCTGGGCTGGTGATTTTGTAATTACGAAGCAGATTTTTTAGACAGAATGGTTACCCCAACTGTGTAATTAAGAGGATCATTAAGGAATGTTGCTGGGCTGTGCATCACCCCAGGGCTAGTGCTACCACATGGTTACAATAGAGAGAGATGCAGCCGGGCTTCATTGGAAGGCCATTGCTAATTAATTGAAACAAATATTTGCAATAACAATTCCTATAGATGATATATTTGTAACAGCTGAGTGCCTAGGGAGTCTTAATAGAGGGGTAGGATTACTGGTGAAGGCCAGAAGGAAGCAGGTGTCGGGCCTCAGGTTAGAAGGACACCAGCAGGCCCGTTGAAATGAGATGGCCACGATACAGTTTTAGTTGCATGGAACTCTGTAAAACTGCTTAGGACCTTGCTTTGTCCAACACATCTCTTTTCAGATGGGTATGGATAAATTCAAAATGTTCTGCAAACTAGCAAGGAAGGATGATTTGAGTTGAAAAAATAGCACCAAAGAGGGAGGTGGGGGTGGGTTTGGTGTAGGCTAAAGCCTGTGTATTACATTCATAAAGACTTTCAAAATTGTGAGGGGTTTTCGTGCTTTGTTCAAGAACAGAAGTTAACCACTCCTCTCTCTTCTGAGTACAAAGAAACAGACCTCGATACCGAATGAGGGATTTTAAACGCAAATGTCTTTGCTTTACATTCTGAAATGGAGGAGATTACACGGATATTTGATCTAATTCTTTCCAACATTTTAGCACTGCAGAGAAGCTATAACATCCAACATAAGAGCCCTCCAGCCCCATAGTTTGTTTTTTTTTTTTTTTTTTTTCCCAGACATAAGTTTGTTAAATGACTTTGAAAACTTCTGAATTTCAGCACTGGACTTACAGATAGCTCCCGGGAAAGCAGCAACTCCCAGGATCTGAATGTCGGTTGTCTAATTGCAGCGGTTCCCACCCTTCCTAATGCTGCAGCCCTTTAATACAGTTCCTCATGTTGTGGTGATCACCAGCCATGAAGTTATTTTTGTTGCGACTTCATAACTGTAATTTTGCTACCACTATGAATTGAAGTGTGGACATCTGTTGTTTTCTGATGGTCTTAAGTGACCCATGGGAAAGGGTCATTGGGCCCCAAGAGGGGTCGGGACCCACAGGTTGAGAATCACTGTATTATCTGGTTAACAAATTCAATCTGCTTCATTTCAGCTGACACATGGTGTCACAGCGTAGACAAAAAAAAAAAAAAAAAAAAAAAAAAAGCAAAACCTGGTGAACTGACCCTCTCTGTTCCCCATGCTTCACAAACCTCACAGTGTGCAAGTGGAGGTCCTGGAGGAAACAGGTACATCAATCACTCTCAGTTCATTCCAGAATTCTTTTGCCTCTACAGGTGGTGGCAAGGCAGGGCAGCTTGTCACCGGTGACAGTCAGAGGTGAGCAATATTCCCAATGCTGTAAAAGCCATATTCTTCCAGCTGCACTGTGACAAGCCACAGCACCCACACAACGACTTCCCAGTTTGTCTATTTTATTCAATGTTTTGTATTAAAGCCATTTTTTTTTACATCAAAACAAAGATATATGCATTATAATATAGAATGAAAATTCACATAAATAAGAAATCAAGAGCCATCAAAGAAGTATCTCCTTTGACTAAGTTCTGGCAGAAGCTGCAGAATCTCAGAGGTGTGACTATTCTCCATCCAAAGAATTTCAGGCAAGTCTGTACAGAACTTTCTCCAACACACCAGTTTCCATTGCAGACATATGTGCCATTACCCACTTAAAATATCTCTAATGAGACTGGGGAAATGAGTTTTTAATAATATTTTGTCTCTGGGATTTAGGAGAGGGCTCAGACAGTACTCAAACCCTTGCTTTGGAAACATGGGCCCTGATTTTATTTTATTTTATTTTATTTTATTTTTTTGGGGGGCCCTGATTTTAAATCCCTAGCTCCCATATAAAATACTGGGTGTGTCTGTATGTCCCTGGATCCCCAACACAGGAGGCAGAGATAGATAGATTCTGGGACCGCACTGGTTAGCCAGCCTAGCTGAAGTAGCAAGCTTCCAGTTCAATGAGAGAGCCTCATCTCACTGTAACAAAATAGAGAGCAATAAGGAAATACTAACGTCCTACTCTGGCTCCCATGAACATATATATGCATGAAAACACATACACACACACACACACACACACACACACACTCTCCATTTCAATCAATTTTAGACTAAATAGCCACATGGGGCTGATGGCTACTGCGGTGAGAAAGCTTACAGAAAACCTTTACACTTTAGTCCTAAGCTTCCCTTAAAAACTTTTGGGGAATTAAAGATGAATTTAGTAAATGAAAAAGGGGTCAGTATATTTCCTCATCACTCACCTCTCATGTTTGCTCCAGATCATAGAAACATTCCCCCCCCCCGTGTATGTGTGTGTGTGTGTGTGTGTGTGTGTAAAGATGTGTGTTTATGTGTATGCAACTGTGTGTGCATGTGGAGGCCAAAAGTTAGCTTTAGGTGCTGTTTCTCAGTTGCCATCCACTTGATTATTGGGGATAGGGTCTCATACTGGGACTTCAGCCTCGCTGATAGGCTAAGGTGACTGGCCTGGGACCTTGCCTGTCTCTGCCTTCCCAGTGCTGGATTAGAAGAATGTGTCACCCTTGTTGTTTGGTTTGGTTTTCAGGATGCTGGCAGTTGAACCTAGGACATCACAGATTACTAAAGTGCTTTTGCCACTGTGCTATGGCCCAGTCCTGCTTGCTATTGTTGTTTACTTTGTATTTTGAGATGGGGATCTCACTAAGTGGCCCAAGCTGGCCTTGAACTTGTACTCCTCATATCCCAGCCTCTCTAGTAAATGGAATCACAGGCATGTGCCTCCAGACTTACAGACATCTTCTTTCCCGACCAGTAGACAGAATGCACATGACATACAAAGAGAGGCACATATTGTGGCTGTTTGTGGTCTGTCCCTGTGCTGGCTGGTCTTATGCCAACTTGACACACAAACTAGAGTTATTTGAAAGGAGGAAACCTCAATTGGGAAAATGCCTCCATAAGTCAAGCTGTAGGGCATTTTCTTAATTAGTTATTGATGGGGAGGGGTCCAGCTCATCGTGGGTGTGTCCATCCCTGGGCTGGTGGTTCTGGATTCAATAAGAAAGCAGGTTGAGAAAGCCACGGGGAGCAATCCAGTAAGCAGCACCCTTTCATGGCCTCTGTTTCAGCTCCTTCCTCCAGGTTCCTGCCCTGTTTGGATTCCTGTCCTGACTTCATTTGATGATGAACAACAATCTGCAAGTATAAACCTTTTCCTCTCCAGCTTGTTTTTGGTCATGTTTTTTTTTTTTTTTTTTTTTTTTTATCACAGCAAATAGTAACCCTAAGACAGTTCCCAAGGGTTTGTGTACTGAAGGCTTAGTCCTCAAGGCAGCAGTTTTTAGATGGGGGCATCTGATAGAAGCCTCTTAGGTCACCAGAGGTATGTACTTAGAAAGGACTAAGTCTTGTAGTATCACTGAGTTGCTTCTCAAGGAAGGATTGAGAAAAAGGAGGTGGAGGAGGAGGAGGAGAGGAAGCAGAAGGGGAAGCAGAAGCAGAAGCAGCAATGTGGCTGCTTCCTAGTTTCTTTGACTTCCTGTCCTGTGATGTGATCTCTTCTTCCCACATACTCCTACCATGTGACACCAGCTACTATGAGGTAACTTAGCTTACAGCCTCAAGTATTTTGTTGTTACTACAAAAAATGCACTAAAACAACCTGTTTTGGTGAAAGTCCAAAGATAATGAAGAATGCGTGTGAAGCAGCCTGGGAACCTACTCTGGGTGCCTTGCAACATTTCAATAAGATGTTAAGAATCTGTAAAATTTCAAGTTCATCTCATATAGTAGGAAACAACTGAAAATGGAAATTGACTTGGTGAATTGGTGACAAAATTAAGAATAGTCCTTTGGCTGTCAGTTACTTCATGCTAGTTCCTTTAATGAACTTGTGTCCTTTTCAGGGAAGATAATGAATTATATGCACTGGCTTGAGAGTTCCTAAAAAGATGGCAAAGTGAGATAATATCTCTACGATTTGACCGTATGTATTAGGATTTTAAAACTCTCCTCTGAACCAGTAATTCTTATGCTAATATTTTATTCAAAGCAATTCACTGAGAAATGTCAACAACATTACATTAAGTAAGTACAGATTTTTTTACATATATACACAATCTCAAAGTATTTAATCCATGCCCATGTCTACTAAAGAAGTTGAAAAATACACAGTGGCTCTCATTTACCAGTAGGAAACTAAGACTAGTTTCATATTTTAAGAATTTCAGCCGGGCGGTGGTGGCGCACGCCTTTAATCCCAGCACTTGGGAGGCAGAGACAGGCAGATTTCTGAGTTCGAGGCCAGCCTGGTCTACAGAGTGAGTTCCAGGACAGCCAAAGCTACACAGAGAAACCCTGTCTCGAAAAACCAAAAAAAAAAAAAAAAAAGAATTTCATTTTTTTCTTTAACAAACATTACTTTTATAATTGAGAAAGTATTTTTCCCAGTGTGCTTAGGAGTATGTTTCAGGTACTTTCTCATGCTAAGCAAACAGTCTGCTATTTAGCTATATCCTTAGCCATTGGGTTTTTGTGACAGGGTTTCTCCTATGTAGCTCAGTCTGGCCATGAATCTGAGATCCTTTTCCTTCATCCTTGAGTACTGGAATTCCAAGTATGTACCATCATATCTGACTAAAAATGCCATTGTTTATAAACTCCAACCATTTCTTTATTTAGTGATTCAACAGCTTCTACATGTTAGAACCCGTAGCCTTCTTTTCCTGTCATAGATATACACACCCTGGTCTTTCCTTTGCTGACTAGGAGATTTAGACAGCATGGAAGTTTATATATATCCTTCTTTCTCTGCATACGTTCTCCTGAAGGGGAACAAAATGGAGGCAGGCGTACTCAAGAGAACGGCAATGAACAAGAAAGAGGTGGTCTGACCAAGGAAATCTGGGAAGCAACTGGTTATCAATCTTTTCAAATGACTAGGAACTGATCGCCCTGCATAGTAATTAGAAACTGTCAGAATGTGGAGCTTCACAGGCAGCTGGGGAAAAGAGTGGTGGCCTTTACTCATTTATAAGGATGTACCTTCTGGGCTAACAGCCTGTGGAAGCTCCTTGGCACCTTGGCCATAGTGAAATAAAACCCAGCTAGCATATGCAGCAACTGTGTAGGACAGTGCCCTAATTAGAGCCTGCAGAAATCAAGGAAAACGCCTAGATCTCAAACAACCTCTCTTCTTACCACAGGCACAAAATTCCAGGCCCATCTCGTCCCTGAGATGATTTTAGGTTGAAGCTGATGTGCTGTGGCTTTAGTTTAACCCTTGTATTATGTTAATTGGGTTCCCGAAACTGTACAAGAATCTTCATGGAAGACGCTGAGGGTCCCTGCCCCCAGCAGGTTTTGATTGGTAAATAAAGTTGCCGGTGACCAATGGCTAGGCAGAGAGACAGAGGCGGAACTTTAGGATTTGCAGGCACGGGACGCTAGAGAGCAAGAAGGATTTAGAACCACCATGACAGGAAAGGACAAAGACCAAGCCAGAGATGTGCAGGACAGAGAGACAGCCAACATGTAAGAGCTAGGAAAGAGCGGCCCCAGGAGTCACCTCCCCGCCCCCATCCTCGACTGGTCTAAGGTAGCCAAGATGGAATAAAGATTTTAATAAGTGATGAGTTGGAAATATTGGGGGTGTGGCTGGGGGAGGTGTTAGTCATGTAGAGTTTTGGGAGTAGTCCAGTCGTTGAACTGTTTAAGACATATTAAAATAGAAGTCTGTGTGTGTGTGTGTGTGTGTGTGTTATTCAGGAACCCAGAACACTGGAGCTAATAGCGAGGAACACGCCACCACCACAGCAGTGGGGTTGATTTGAGCAGGATTCATTGGCAGCAGCAACACCAACAGCCTTCACATAGGTGTTTTGAAAGCAAGTGCTGATAGAATTAGGTTTTTGAAAACAGTTGCTGAAAGAATGTAAGTTAGAACTGAACAATGGCTTCTAAGGTGTTGAGAGAGCCCATTACCTAACGAGCTGACTCTCTAGACCTCTGGCAGATATGGGATTGGTGGAGAGTGGGGCGTTCTGCAGTGATGTGCTGTTCTCGTTGAGAACACTCTTTGCAGGCTGGACACGTAGCACTGTGTTATACATCTCCCAGCTTGCCACATCCTGTTATGTTGCAGCCCATCAGCCTAAACCATGATAGAGGCGAATACAACCTGGGGTGACACATAGCACTTTGTAATGCATCGTAGCATTTAAATCTACATCAGCAAAGTTGCACACATCAGCTTAGACACTGGATGCTTGGTATTCAGAGAACATGATCTCATGTATGGGAACTGCTAGCTGAGGACAAAAATGCACCAGAGAGAGCCTTAGTGTCACACACCATCTGAGAGCCAAGTTCACCCACTGCATTGAATTACAAGATCTTAGCAAAAAAAAAAAAAAAAAAAAAAAAAAAAAAAAAAAACCTCTACCACCATGGTGTTCTTGAAAGGACCTGACAAAGGAAAATATTCCAAGTTTTTGGGACGAGAATGTCCCTCTGTCTTAGTCTAGGTGACAAAGTAAAGAGGAAATGTATTTGAAGCAGAGAGGCAGCAAGCACAAAGGACCTGAGCATAAAGCACCTTGACTGGAGTCAGCTTGGCTTCTAAGTCCCGTCCCTTCATTCTCTGGCTATGTCTCTAAAATGTCTCTCCCTTCACAACTGTGGATGCTCATCTCTAAAACAAGTCAATATTTTTTACTCTATGCCTTAGGTAGCGTTCTATTGAGAGACACCACAACCTTAGCAATTCTTATGAAGGAAAACATTTAATTAGGTCTGGCTTATATTTCAGAGGTTTAGTCCATCACCTTCACTGGACGGAAGTGTGGAGGCATGGTTCTGGAGAAGGGGCTGGAGTTCTACGTCTTGATCCACAAGCAACAGAAAGAGAACTGTGAGCCATAGGCCTGTTTGAGCTTCTGAGACCTCAAAGCCCTAGTGACACACTTCCTCCAACAAAGCCACACCTACTCTAAGAAGGCCGCACCTCCAAATAGTGCTGCTCCCTATGGACTTATAGGGCTCATTTTTATTCAAACCACCACGATCCAGCACAGCATAGGATGTGTTATGATATCAGAATATGTTAAAGTAATTAGGGTTGGAGAGATGTTTCAGTCAGGAAGTCATGTGCTTCTCACATAAGCACAAGGACCTAAGTTTCACCCCCAGAACCCATGTAAAAAGCTGGGTATGGTGGTGTACACCAATAATCCCAGACCTGGGGAGTCAGAGACAGGAGGATTGCTAGGGTTGCTAGCTATCCATTCTAGTCAAATCAGTGAGTTCCAGGTCCAGAGGAGGATTAGGTCTTAAAAGATAATGTGGAGATTGGTAGGAGAAGATACTACACATTGACCTCTGGCCTCTCCATAAATATATGTCCATGTACACTCATATCATGTACACAGTTATACATACACACACACACAGACACACACACAGAGAGACACTCACACACATATACACACACACACACAGAGGCAGAGAGAGAGAGAGAAGAGAGAGAGAGCAAACATGATAAAGTATAAGACTGGATTAATATCTCTTGCTTCAACTCAAAACTTAAAATAAATGCTGTGGTGTTTTGAATATGCTTGGCCCAGGGAGTAACACTATTAGGAGGTGATGTGTTTATAAAAAGATAAATAGATAAAGAGTATGTTCTGTGGGTGTGTGGTGAGGTATGGGGGAAGGGGATGTCTCAGTGGGCCCATGCCGAGGCATTCCTTCCCCTGAGGGACCAGCCACACTACGGTATAGTATAGAATAGAATTTATTCACAGCATGGGGAGGGGAGTTAAGAGAGGAGAGAGAGAGAGAGAGAGAGAGAGAGAGAGAGAGAGAGAGAGAGAGGAAGAGAGAAGAGGTGAGACATGAGCACGTGGAGAGAGGGGAAAGGGAAGGAGGAAGGGGCGAGGGACAGTGGAATCAAGAGATCAAGAGACAGAAAGAGTGCAAGAGAGCAGAGAGAGAGGAGGAGGGGCAAGCAGCCCCTTTTATAGTGGGCCAGGCCTACCTGGCTGTTGCCAGGTAACTATGGGGGTGGAGTTTAGACAGAATGCTAACAGGAGGTGTGGCCTTGTTGGAGGACGTGTGTCACTGTGGAAGTTTTTGAAACCTTTCTCCTAGCTGTCTTGAAGCCAGCCTTCTGTTTGCCTTCAGAACAAGATGTAGAACTCTCACCTCCCCCAGCTGCATGTCTTCCTGGATGCTGCCATCTCCCACCTTAATGATAATGGACTGAACCTCTGAACCTGTAAGCCAGCCCCAATTAAATGTTATAAGAATTGCCTTGGTTATGTGTCTGTTCACAGCAATGAAAACCGTAACTAAGACAAATGCCAAGTGACTTACATGGAGTTTAAACTTAGGATCTTATTATCATCACTCCTGTCATTAACAGATTTATAGACATGAAACCGCCAGAGAGCTGTGACAATGAATGACTAACCCAAGGCCTAAGTCAACTCTTTA
Source organism: Mastomys natalensis (assembly GCA_021653895.1). Taxonomy (NCBI): domain Eukaryota; kingdom Metazoa; phylum Chordata; class Mammalia; order Rodentia; family Muridae; genus Mastomys; species Mastomys natalensis. The sequence goes on from JAJTUV010000278.1 coordinate 1,162,417, forward strand.
CTACAAAGGTTTGACGCCAGAATTTGACCCTCCCTCCTCTAGTCGTTCCCTCTAAGACTGGCAGTCACAAGAAACCTTATGTTCTCTAAACCCAAGTCAATGAACAACTCACAGCAGCCAACAAGTCCTGGAACTCAAGGACATCAGTTTCAATGTTGTTTGGGAACTCTGATTGTTCCCCTTCAGGAAAGGGGTTACTGAAAGGAAGGCTTCCAGAACCCATAACCTCCCTCTCTCTAGCTGCATGCTGGTGTAACCTTCACAAAATAATAATTCATATTTGGTTGTAATGCAGGGCCTAAAAGGGAGAAGCAAGAGGATGGAAAGTTGAAGACCATTTGTGGACTACATGGTCAGATCAAGACCAGCTTGAGTCACACAGTAAAACCCTGTCTGGAGAAATCAAGGGCTTTCAATGTAGTTCAGTAGAAAAGCACTTGCCTAGTATGTGCAGGGCCTTGGGTTCTAAGGAAAAGGGCAAAGTCATGTTCTGAGTTTTTACTAGTTCCATCAGAGAACAAGGAACACATCTGAGCAGAGGGGTCATGGATCCATTCTTTCCTGTCTTTATATAGGTTCTAAGGGATCTAACTCAGGTTGTTAGATTTATGCTGCAAGCTCATTACTCAGTCACCTCACTGGCCCTGGAGACTATTACTTTATTAAATAGTGTCAGGGACCTCCAACAGGCAAGTGACATATCTGGTATCTAATAGATAGGCAAGCCCAGTGCCAGTACAACATCAGGTAACCCTTTACTTTCTGGGTGTGATTAAATCCATAACTTCCTTCTAAGTTAGCACCATTTTGCTAGCAGTAACAGAAACCTGCCTACACTAAAACAGTTGTAAAAGTGTAGCTATGGCTGACCGAACGCCGCTGTGTACCATCAGCTCATCCTTCTCACTGTGTGCCTTTCTCTCTATGGTGTCACATGGCTGCCCACCTTCATCTTTGCCTCCTCTGTAAGCAGTGTCCATTCAGCCACACTCCTCCCTGCCTCTCCATGTGTTCTGGACAAATATGGCTAGGAGGAGAAAAGAGTACTAGTCGCCGATATAGTTTGAGTCTGATTAGTGCTGTCCTCTTGTTGTCTACTCTCGTCCATTCACAATGGCTAAGATAGCAAGACCATTTAGAATGTTCCATGTTCACTCATGCTGTGATTACGGAATGCTCTCCGAAGAGGGGCTATGGCTAGATGTGTCACAGAAAGTAGCTCTCTCACTTCTGTTTCTCTCTGTTCCTATAGCGACCTATCCTCCTCCTCTTCTAACCAAACATAACACAATGCTCAACAGATGAGAGAGGAAAAGCCTTGGAGGCCAAACAGACTTGCTTTCAAACTCTGGCTCCCCATTAGCAGTTCTATGATTTCTTAACTGAACCTCAGTATCTTTATAAAAATAACAGAATTTGCATTTATTGCAAGATGTGACTCTTTTTTTTGGTTTTTGGAGACATGGTCTCACTCTGTATCCCAGGCTGGCTTTGAACCCACTGTATAACTTAGGCTAACCCCAAATTCACAGCATTCAGCTTCTGAGTTTTGGAATTACTGGAGTGTGGTTTTGGGAAATAATGACTAATTTCAGAAAAATCCACTGAAACTCAGGGTTCGACTTTACTGCTTCCCATGGGCCCTCTGCTCAGTTCATTCTGGTCTCTAGTTCTTCCATGCCCTTGAAGTTGTTTTCAAGGTCAAGCTTGAATTCTAGATTGCTAATGTTTCTGTGAATTATATTTGAAATCTTTTCAGTATTGGCATTGTTAATTGTCTTGCTTCATTCTTTCTATCATCCTCTAGCAATGTATTTTAATTTTACAAATCCGCATCAGTTTCTTTAAAATTATTTGACTATGTCAGTGAACCAGAGGATGTCATCAGAGTCTTCACCAAGAGGAGCTACTTTTAGCTATTCTATTTCAAAATTTCTTTTCTTAAAAAAAAATCACTCTATTTTGTAAAAAATTATTACTTGCTTGTGATAGACAATTAATATAGAGACAACCTGAATTTCTCCATTCATAAATTCTTTATTGTCTACTGCCAGACTACTCTGTGCCCACTCTTGTCTGAAATCCTTTATTAAGAATCGCATAAGAAAAACTGTTAGCTAAGGTTTTAAAAACTAAATATGTTAAAAGTCAGCAATTGAGGAAAAACACCCATGTTGACCTCTGACCTCCATGTGTCACACACTCACACTAACAAGTACATAACCCCACTCCAACACCCATACACACCAATAAAAATGTAATGAAGATGAAAGTGTGAACCTGTAAAATAAATAGGAACATAATTTTAAATGCATCCACTCTATAAATGCTATTTTAAATTTAAAAACTAAACTTGGCTTTGTTTATTTTAAGACATAAAACAAAACCATGATTGACTTTTTTTCTGGTTTGGGGGGAGTTTTTTGAAACAGGATCTCACTGTGTAGTTGTGGCTGTCTTGGAACTCACTCTGCAGATCAGGCTGCCTGAGAATTCTTAGAGATCTCGGTTGGGATTAAAGATGTGGGTCATCTAGCCTGGCCATTATTGACATTTAACGAGCATTTCTTCACTTCAGTAGGAGCAGTTCCTAGGAAGCTCTCTAGGCTAAGGTGATGACAGTGTTCTGCTTCTGCTTTAGGCACTGGAAGTCCCACACTTCAACCGTTTTTCTTCCTCTATCTCTTGATTTGTGCTAGTTGTGTTACTGTTTTTATTAACACTATGGTTGCCTTGAATATAGTATAGACTCCACACTCGGGTGTGTTTCATGTTCACGTAGATTCCTTTATTTGGGGATGCCCACTTCTAAATTCTTTATTTGGCTTTATCTGCATGTGGAATGTGCCAGCCTTCTCTGCGGTGCCCATGGGGCTCTGCTCTTTGACATCACCGTGTGCTGAGATGGCTCTGCACTCAGGCTTGTTGTATGACGTCATGTTCCTGGTTTAGCTTTCTCTTACAACTCTGATCATTGTTTCTTCTTTAGTCTTCTAGCATTGAACACTGTTGCAGAAACTCTGGAATCAGCTTTCTTTGCTATTCTTGACTGTATAGCAAATTTTAAGCCACCAGTGACTTAAAATTTGATTCTATCTCAAAAAAAAAAAAATCTACTTATCAAAGTGCCTATAACCTAACTCATTTACCTCAACTAGATGGTCTTGATACTCAGTGATCTGATCAGCTGGGGGAATACTAATCACAGAACCCAGTATGGTGCCTTCAAATCCTGTTCTGATGGAGAAATCCATCCCATAAACTATTTTTCTCAAGAAGGTTTTATGAGCATGTGACCATATTAGCTCATTTATATCCAATCTGTGTATCCATTCCTTCCTTGATGGCAGAATTGAGTATTGTTGTCAGCCACCATTTGTCTATCAATCCTAAAATACTTACTCCCTCATCTTCTCTAGAAAATGTTCACCAGTTTCACCAGTTCTATCACACATTCACCCCGTCTTAGAGACTCAGAAAAGATGTTTATTAAAAATCACTTCATATACAATATCCTGTTTTCTGTTAAAAAAAAAAAAACACTTTTTATAGCACATCTAGACACATGTCCCACCAACAATAACCACCTGAGAAGTTCACATGTATTCCATAATTCCCACATTATATGATATTGTTGTTTACAGAAGAGCTTTCATTGTTTACAGAGGCTCATCCACAGTTAAGCATGATGATGCTTCGATTTAAAACTATATATATTCAGGAAGTGTCCCTATTACCTCCACAGAAATCAGATGGACCACGCTTAACGGAAATTATTACCAGTCAATGTCAACCACAGTATGGCATTGGCTCTGTGTAATAGAGGTGGGGGCTAAGCATGCTGGTATACATCTGTCATCTAAGCCTTATGGGGTAGAGACAGGCAGATATCTGTGAGTTTAAGGTGTGTCTCTTCTACATAGCCAGTGTCAGGCAAAGAGGGGCTACACAATGTCAAAAAGAAAAAAAGAAAGAAAAAAGAAAAAAGAAAAGAAAAGGAGAAAGAAAGAAAGGAAGAAAGAAAGAAAGAAAGAAAAAGAGAAGGAAGAAATAATGGGGTGGTGGTGGAGGTGATGTTGCTCTTCAATTGAGCAAAGCCCTAAGAAACAAAATAAGCCTCTTAAAGGTCATTTGGAAAAGGTTCCTATTATAAGAATGCTGTTGCTGCTGTGACTTTGAAATGCACTTGGCCTGGGCCCACTCAGTCCTTCCCCTTGGGAAATGGGCAGTTCCTTGCATCAGGCATACCTGTGGAGATCATTTCCGGCTCTGTGAATTGCCATCCACATTCACTATCTCTCATGTACCAATTTGTGGAGAGTGATGAGGGTGGGGAGATAGGAGCAAGGATTAATAGTCTGCTTTCCAGTGACTGGAGTGTGGAGAATAGATATTTAGCACAGAGGGAGATAAGGAATGCCCACGCCTTCTGTGTGTTTGTACATGGGAGATATTATCAATTTCGATATCTGCTTGCCTTAGGTCAGTAAAAATTAGAGGCAGAAATTGTATTTAGCTTTGTTATCTACTCTTTGCAACCTACTGGTAGTCTAGTTAGCGCAAAATATATCTTGGGATAGAGAGATATTTGTAATTTACATAAGAAGCCCAAATGCAGGTTGGTCAGTTTCTTCTTCTATGGACAATGTAGTATCTACAGCTTTCTAAGAGACAGTACAACATCAGCATCTATACACCTAGCCTTGGAGAAGTTTCTTAAGCTGTTTAGTCTTAGTTTCCTGGTCCAGGTGATGACATGAGTCAGTATTTATCACCCACTGCCATGTGCACCCTGTTGTTTGGCTCTAAATGCTCTTCATCAGCCATTTTATTCTTACAACATGTTGTCACAACCATTATTTTTCCTTCTTTGTTGAGGAAACTGAGGGATAGAGAGGTTTAAACCTTAGTAAGAGGTAAACCTGGCCTTAAATTGGCTCCAAAGCTTATTCTGGTTGATATCACATTTTATGTAAAGAAAGCCTTCACCAAATGAGAGCCATCATATTTGTGGTCACAATGAAAATAACAATTAAAAAAACAACAATAAAAAACCATAATTTACAAAAGGCAAAATGACAATCCCCAGAATGAGTTCCGTCCCCAGCAAACAACCTTCTGCAGAGAAAAGGATTTCTTTACCTGACTTGAGATAAAGCTGAAGTCCTTGGGCTAAAGTGCTAGTGGGATATAGTTCTAGATTTGACCTTTGACCATCATGCTTTTGGTCAGCCTTTGTGTCTCACAGTCAGGGATGGATGAGCATGTCAATATTGTCAACTTGACAGGATATAGAATCAGGAAGAGAGTAGTGTCTAGACTAGGTTAACTGAGGTGGGAGAGCCACTCTCACTGCAGGTAGCACAGTTTGATGACTAATAGTGAGTGGAGCAGCAGGCTTTCCACTTTTCAATCCCATATGCTGCAGGCTTTCCTGCCAGTATGAACTTCCTCTGTAGCTGTAAGCAAAGCTTACCTTCCTTAACATGCTTTGACCTGGTTTTGGTAGAAGCAAGGAGAGTAACTAATACAACAGTTATGTGCCTCACAATGTAATGCTGATACTAGAAATAGGAAACTATTAGTTTTAACTGAGAAAGGCTTGGGGCCCACTTAAGTTTAGAGACATCATTGAGAAATGGTGGGAATATCCCACCTATAAGATTCTAGTGTTGGGTTCTGCCTCTGTCCTACCACAGGCAAATATTCAGAAGAGAGTTCAATATGGGATGTAGTTCAGGGGCAGGACAATTACCTAACAGGTATGTAGCCCTGGTTCATGCCCAGCACTGCAATAAAGGAAGAAAGAGACAGGAAGAGGAAAGGATGGAGGGGAAATTTTGAGAAATAAAACAGAATTTGTGAGGTGAAGAAAGAGATGCAGAAGTGAAGGGGTAGGGTAAACACAAGAGGTGCAGAGGTGCTATGGACCCAACCATGAGTCTTTGGTGGGGATGGTGAGCTGCAGAGATACGAAGCTTTGGCAAAGTATGTTGTGGTTTGAGCAGGAAATGCTCCCCACAGGTTCATGTACTGAACTTTTAGTCCTGAGTTGATGGCACTCTTCCGGGAGCTACTTCTCTCCTTTCACCATAAAGATTTCCGGAGTTTGACCTCAGTCACAGGATTGGTGGCAAACACACTCACTGAGCAATCTTACTTACCCAGTGGTATTTGGGGGTTGGGGGGGAATTGTGGAACTTTTAAGTGGTACCTCACTAGAGGAAGTGGGTCACTGAGGAATGGACCTTCAGAAGAATAGCCCAGTCCAGTTCAACTTCCTGCTTCCTGCATCCTGGGTCCTGCTTTCTGACCTGTTCAAATATGAGCAAGTAGCTTTATGCTTCTATGTCTATAACCTCTACCCATTCCTAACTTCCCCTCTGTGAAGCACCATACCTTCAGACTATGAGACTAAATAAACTATTTTGAGTTGTTTCTTGTCAGATATTTGGTTATAGCAACAAAAAAGGATTAAGATAGGATAACATGGTCAAGAAGATGATAAATACTTCTAAAGAGGGGGTGAAGACCAAAAGAGCTGAAATACAAGAATGCCAACAGACACTCTTAGTGGAATTTTTTTTACAATAGACAAACTGTGGAAGGAATCCAACTGTCCATTAATAGATGAATAAGGCAAGCAAAATATAATACATACATACAGTATCACATTTTAAGTATTCAACTTTAAAAAGGAAATTCTGACCTTACACTAGAGTATGTTTGAGCCTTGTTGAGATTGTGATAATTGAAATAAGCCAGACACAAAATAGCAAATGTTACATAATTCTATTTATGTGATACCTAAAGCTGTCAAATGCAGAGGCACAGAGAGTAGGATTTTAGTTACCAGGGGCTGGAGTAAGTGGTAATGGAGAGGGGAATATTATTTACTAGGTAGAGAGCTTAAGTCTGTGGAGATAAAAATGTTCTGGATGTGGGTAGTGGTGAGGAATACTGTCTTAGTCAGTGTTCTATTACTGTGAAGAGACACCATGACCACGGCAACTCTTATAAAGGAAAGCATTTAATTGAGGCTAGTTTCAGAAGTTTAGACTATTTTCATCATGGAGGGAAGCATGTCAACATGGAGTAAGACGTGGTGCTGAAAAAGTAGCGCCAGCGTTTTACATCTGGATCCAAAGGCAGCAGGAAGAGAAAGACACTAGGCTGGCTTGAGCTTTTGAAATCCCAAAGCCCACCCTCAGTGACACACTTCCTCCAATAAGACCGTACCTATTCCAACAAGGCCACACTTTTTCTAACAAGGCCACACCTTCTAATCCCTCTCAAGTTTTGTCATTCCCTGATGACCATGTATTTAAATATATAAGGCTATGGGGATCATTCCTACTCAATCCCCTACATGTACTTATTAATACAGACACAAACATTTAAAAATGACTAAAATAGTAAGCTAAACTTTCTGTGTGTTCTGTAGCAATAAAGAAAAAAATAACAATAAAGAAAATGACTAAACATGCATGTATGTTTAACTGCACAAATTGTATTCTTGAACATGCTCATTGCATGCACACAACTGTGTGTGTACCCATCAATAACTGCTGTCTGGGAGGAGAGGAAAAGAACCAAGTGTAGAGAACTAAGCCAAGTCATATTCAGCAATAATGCTTACATGGTTACTCCAAAGAGTTTCCCCAAAGGTAGGCACATCTGTCTGTGACAAGAGAGGAGGGTCAGGATCAAGGCATGGAAGAACTGTGTATATGAATATGAATGAAAACCGCCTGGCAGAAAGGAAAATGGACCCTCCTCTAGTAAGGCCTCTAACAGATAAAAAAAAAAAAAAAAAAAAAAAACCTTCTGAGAACTCCCACAGTCGGGCAAATACACAGAAAGCATGTTTGGTTTTGTTTGTTTGGTTTTTAAAACAAAAGATCTATGCAAGTCTCAATCTTTTGCGGATGGGTGCCACATATTTATTCATCTTATTTTGTATGTGTTTTCCCTGCATGTACATCTGGGCATCACATACATGCTTGGTGTCCATGGAGGTCAGAAGGTATAGGATTCCCTCGGACCTGGAGTTAGAAAGGTCTGCAGGTGCTTGAAATAGGAGCCACATCCTCTGCAAGAGCAACAGTTGTTTTTAACCACGGAGTCATCTCTCCAGACCCCAGAGTATTTTGTCCTAATGTACTGCCTTTACTAGTATCCATATATCCCTTTCCAAAACCTTGTTATATTGCCCAAGAGCCCAGTAACTGTGGTAGATACCCACTGGGTCCTTGATATCAGAGAATAACATCTAACCAGTCACTTTCCAGAAAGGTCCATAGAGCCCAGTAGAGACCTGATGGAGGGTGCCATCGTCACTATTCTTGATGACCAGAGCTGACAAAATTAGACCAGAAGGGATAGAGATTTGAGGCTTTCATGGATTTGAGTTGGTATATGGAAGAGCCTGCTATGTTGTTGTATCAGGACATGAGTGTCTTCATATATACACTGAGTCAAAGTCATCAGTCTCATGAAGTTGCATAGAGCTCTCCTGTCTTAGTCATTGTTCTATTGCTATGACACCATGACTAAGAAAAGATTATAAAAGAAAGCATTTTTTCATCATGGAAGCAAGCATGATGGTGTGAAGGCAAGCACTGGAGCAGCTCAAAGCTACATCCTGATCTACAGGCCAAGAGAGAAACTCTGGGCTTGGCATGGGTGTTTGAAACCTCACTAGGGTGGGTGTTTGAAGCCCACTCCTAGTGACACACTTCCTCCAATAAGGCTACATCTCCTAATCCTTCTAATCCTTTCAAGTGATTCTGCTCCCTGGTGACTAAGTATTCAAATATATGAACATATGGGGGCTATTCTTATTCAAACCAGCACACCAGTAGAAGCCAAATTTCCAGACTCTCATCGAGTCTGGCAGGCTCCCTACTATTGGCAAATCAAAGCTCAATAGAACACTAGTTTCCCTACAATTAAACAGATAATTAAGGAATAAGAACATATTTTTCCAATATAAATTGATAACTACTGGTTGGTAATGGTAGCATCAGGAATAAATTGAGCAGTAATGTGCAAAGGAGGTTATTGCTATTATAAAAATAAGGATCTGTCTCTGCAACCAATCAATTCAGCAGATATATACCAACAATCAAACTGTTAAAAATGACTCCTATAAATTACCCAGCGCTCTGTCTAATGGTGCCAGAAGCAGCTGTGATACAATTTAGGGCTGATATAACCATACGTCGAGAGCACTTTTTCATCCTGATGTTTTCCATTCCCTTCAAAGCAGTTGTAGAAGCGCCTTCAGCTTTGTTTAGTGTACCCATGTGAAAATTGAGTGTATTTCACTCCATGGATTCACCGAGTCGTTTTGGCAGACAATTCTCAGGAATATATACGTTTAATATGGGAAGAAGCATCCCCTTTTATTCTATTACCTCACTACAAAGCAGAGATAGCCTTAATTCTTTGTTAAGCCCTTTGGCACATAAGGAAGTCATTCTTCCTTATGAGCTGTTGTACTTCTTCCCAACGATGTGGAAAAGATTCACCAAGGGCTAGTTATAATCATATATTTTTCAGTCTTGTCTCACTGCCATGTCAATGAAATCAGGGGGATCTTTAAGGATTTCAGTCTGTTCCCACTGTTATACCTAATCACAAGGCTAGGATCTGTCGGTGGCCTTTTAGTCCTTTGCATATTCATGTCAGACGAAGGGAAAAAGTAGTTAAATGCTGGTTGAACTGAAGGCAATTTTCCCAGCTGGGAGTCCTGACACAATAGGAATCCATCCTTAACAGACCAATCCAAATTTCATCCTACAGTATAGTTTGTCTGGTAAGATCAGAAGGTACCCAAGCCAAGAGATGATTTGCTCCAGACATAATCAGCATACAGCAAAAACATCAGCAATAGCCACTAGACTCCTGCTTGTTAAGTGCTTTCCTTAGCATACAGGAGGCAGTAGAGTGCACTAAGACAAATAGACACAGTCCCCATATTCAAATAACTTAGAGCACGTTTTGACAATTTCATTTTCTTGACAGGGTACACAAACACTCCATAAACTGCTGATAAATCAAATCTAACCAATAGCTAGTCTCATGGATCAGGATTAGGTACTAACCATAGATTACTAATTGAATGTCTGCCAAATTGATTTATTTAATTATGAAATAGAGAGCTACTAGATTGGAATAATTTACCCTAAAACTTCAGGCAATTTAAGTCTAAAAGAAAAATAAGAAGAGTCCAAGGTCCAAAGAGGACAAACATTTTAATTCATTAGAGATCAAATGCAGAGATTCAGCCTGCCCCATATGGAAACAGGCTGGCAAGGAGATACTGGCACATCCTTGAGTGGCCACTTCTTTCATCTCTAGAGAAGCAAGCATGTTCCTGTCTACTTTGCCAGCAGCTGTACCTAATTTCCCAATAAATCTAAAGTTGTCTCCACCCAGATCTATAATTTGTAAATAAATTCTCAAATTTAATTTATTAAAACTCAGTTCTTTTTTCCCTTTTATTGAATATAGATTTTTCTCACTTGATAGATCCTGATTACCATTTCCCTGTAGAGTTAGATTTTTCAAAACCTTCTTTAATAAGGGTTCTTAAATGCTTAACCCTTCCTTCTAGCCCACTGGCCAAAGGTAGGGGAGAAAGATGGTTAATAGGACAAGGGGGATGGACACCTGTTTAGAAGTAGTTCTTTGGAGCAATTCCTATCTTCGTTGTCAGGATATCAACAGTCCAGTCCAAAACACCAAATACGAATCAGTAGCAGTGCTAGATCCGGAAAGAACCGTGAGACTCCACGGATTTGGTACAAGTCCAAGGAAATAACAAGAAGCAGCCATAATACCACAAGAAGTTCTTTGATGCATTTCTATGAAGTCATGACAAGTGAAGGTCAGTGAAGACCAGTGAAACATTTTACTCTTCCCAAACATTACATGTCCTCTTAAACATCTGCTTCAGCAAAAATATCCTCTCATACGACAGCTTCCAGAAAAACATCACATGACACAACTGAGTCTCCAAAGAAACCAGAAATTTCCACTTCATTTCCCATCCCCCTACTCCTCCCAGTTACTCCACACCTCCTCTCTCATCCATATCCAACCCCTTTCTGTCTTTCTTTAGAAAAAAAAAAAAAGCTTCTAAGGAATATTAATAAAATAATATAAAACAAAAACTGATACATCAGAATAGCACGAGACAAACAAACAAAAGGAAAAGAGCCCAAGAAAAGGCACAAGAAACAGATATACACATAGAGACCCACTTGTTTGCACCTTTCGAAATCCCATAAAAACATGAAGCTGGAAGCCATATGTAATCCAAATCTGTAGGGTAAGAAGAGATAAAAAAAATATAGATTAAATTAAATTAAAAATATGATTTAAAATCCTGACCCAACATTATGAGCCAAGGAACCTCCAAAGATGTCCTTGAGATTGTTCTGTGTTGTCTATGTACCTGCTGAATGTGTGGTCTACCCTTAAGAGTAGTTTGTTTCCTCAGTGAGTCACCTTTAGAGAAAAATTTATTTTCAATTGCAAGTTATAAAATTGGAGATAGCTCTGGGTTAGAGATGGGAACATGTGTCCATGTCTCCTTTTTGCTCTAGGAACCCCATCTGGGGCAGACCTGAGCAGGTACTGTGTGCTGCCTCCGTCTCTGTGAGTTCCTATGTGCATTGCTCATGTTCATTTAGAGGATCTCCTTCCCCCTCTGACTCGTAGATTTTTTTCTGCCTCCTGGGCTGTGACAGGAGGGATTTGATGGGGATATCCCATTTAGGGCTGAGTGTTCCAAGGTCTCTCTCTATTGTCTGGCTGTGGATCTCTCTGTATTTGCTCCCATCTGCTGCAGGAAGAAGCTTCTCTGATGAGACTGAGCAAGGCACTGATCTATAGTACAGCAAAATGTCATTAGGAGTCATTTTATTGCTACGTTCTTTTGGTAGAACAATAGTATTTGGTTTACCCTTAGGTCCCTGGGATATCTAGTCTCTAAGACTTGGTTACCCAAGCAGTGTTGTGTACAGGTTCAATCTTACGGAGTGTGTCTTCAGTCAGATATTGCTTGGTTACTCTCATAGCTTTGTGTCACCATTTCAGTAGCATATCTTGCAGATAGGACACTATTGTAGATCAAAGGCTTTGTAGCCTGGTTGGTGTTTGTTGCTCCTTTGGTAGCATACCGAGGACTTAACTGCGCCAAGTATGCTAGCACATAGTGGTGAAAGCTCTATGTAGGCACCAGGTTGATTTTTTCCATGTTCAATGAGTAGAAACTCACTTATTTTCAACAACACCAGATTTTTTTAATAATTACCAATACCATGAGTTATTTAACACAGAGGGTTTTATTGTAATTCCTGATTTCCCACCGCACTTGATTGATAGGAGCTATTGTAGTCTGTCAGGGCGTTGTTCCCTTGTCAAGTGACAACAACAGAAGAAATCCTTATTGATGAAATTACTGGATGTCATTCAAGTAGGTAGAAATACATTAGGACGTTGAGGCCCACAAATGTTTGGCATTCACTAATGTACCTAAAATTCATATTTAGAAATGGAAATCCCGTGTGGGTAAACCTCTCAGTTCTCCATCTAGAAAGTCTGGCAGAATGTGGTTCTATCTTCTCATCTGATATCAAGGAGGAAAGAGGTAGACTCGGGACCATAAGTCCAACTTTGAAGGAAGACAATGTTTGCTTTCTAAACATTTTAGAAATTAAAGGCCTATTTAAAGCTTTGAAGTGAGTAGCCTTTAGAAGACCAGTGTAATTATTAAGCCCTAAAAAAAAAAAAAAAAAAAAAAACCAAAAATCCTTCTTTAGGGGCTAGAGAGATGGCTCAGAGGTTAAGGGCACTGGCTGTTCTTCTGGATGACTGGGGTTCTGTTCCTAGCAACCACATGGTAGCTCACCACTGTTTGTAAGTCCAGCTTCGGGAGTTCTGACATCTTCACACAGAAACACATGCAGGCAAAAATGCCAATACACATAAAACAAAATATAAGTAATTTAGAAAAGATTCTTCCTTATTTACTCAATTCATCTTCTCTAAGTTGAGATTCTGGCTCAGCCTAGCCACTAATACAAGCAAGTAATGAACTAGGTAGAAAAGCTACCATATGAGCTTAATACATGGGAAAGAAGCAGGACCTTACACCTGAGTAAAGAACTTCTATTACTTAGGATATACAGTTTGCTGGAACATGGCAAGTTCCTTACATTAATGTTCTTGGTTTATCTCTGTGCTTCTAGATAGACAGGAATCCTCAGTGGAGGAGAACTGATCATTTAGCAGGAAGTTCAATCCCTTCCCATTTCTCAAAATAAGAACAGATAACTTTTTAATCAGAAACTTTCTCTTTTAAGCATCTCCTTCCACAGCCTTCAGTGACTGCAGCCCAGAGATTTGGATTAACTCCTGGGTCATGGGTTTTTTTTTCTTTTAGCGTGGTGTCTGACAGCTGGGATGTTATGATGTTTATGAGATCTTCCCTGTCAAAGAGATTATATAGCACCTTGAATGGCTTAGAGGACACATGCTGTGTAAATCTGAGAGCTGAGAAGTCAGGGACCTGAGGAGAAAGCATAATTCAGGATGAGTCTCCTACCTCCTTTCCAGGCACCCCTGCTGGTTTCCTGGAAGGAAATTCTTTCAAAGTAAACTGGGAAAGAATGGTAAAGGGTTCAGAGCTCTTCAGATTCTACTTCCCTGGGCCTTTTATTGTTCATGAACAAGCCTACCTGTGTGCAGTCTCTCACTATAAATGCAATACTACTGATGGTGTCAGAAAGGTGAGTCCTTCAAGGTAATTTCCAAAATGGGAGTTATAATAATTTGTCTGTGGATGGTTGTATACAAAGACATACGTTAAGTGAATGGCTAAATTTATATCCAATAATATTTCAGTGCCATTGGCAAAAGATATAGTTAAAATTGTGCCATCTCCACTTTTCATTAGGATTTAACAACCAATATGTTATCTATAGGTGATATATGCTACCTATATTTACGTATATGCACGTAACAACAGTTAATGAAAAAAGAGACTGTGCATATGAAGGATAGTAAAGAGGGGTACCTGGTAGGGTTTGGCGGGAGAAAATGGAAGGGTGAAATAGGCTAATTATAATCTCAGAGGTGAAAGACAAAATGTAACAGCATTCAATGACAAGAACAAAACTAATATGGCAACGATATAGGGAATACATTAAAAATATTGTTACTTATAAAGTGGTATAAAGTTCATGGCACAGACTTGTTTTTTGCACAGACAGGCATTTGCTCCCCCACTGGCAATCCCAGAAATTTCCTGGGCCCCAAGCACAGAACTCAGGTGTACATCTTTGAGAGCTCTTGAAGATGGCAAGAATTCAAACCCGACAGCAGGGCCACTTTGAAGATACAGGTGTGTCAGCCCGTGAGGATGTGGAGTCTGTAGAAGCAGCCTGATTAGGAAGCTCTGTGCCTTCAGATGTTGCAGTGGGCGTGGCTTCAGCCTGTGGCGGCCATAGCAAGACTGCCTTGACAAGGCAAACATGCCCAGTTGGGCATCTAATTAACACGGTTTTTCTTTCTTTGGAAAAAGGGGATCTGAGACTGGATCTAATCTCACTAGTCTCCTGTTTACTCTGGATCTCCTAGAGGTCATACAACCTCTCTGGACCTTGGTTACTCCCTCTTAGGAAATGAAGGAGGAATTTGCATGGTGATCCCCAAGGCTCCTTTGAATGCTAACTTACTCTGATTCTCTTGAACTCTAGGGATGCCATTCTTTGTCCCTCTCTCCCTGTAGACACATACACTATCACGGAGAATGCAAACAATTTTTTAATATGAACCCAAGCAAAATGTAATAAAGAAGGTAAATTTGCTCCCCCACATTTACATAATGTATTCTCAAGCCAAGCAGAAATGGCATTTGTATCAGTTGCGGTTTTGAATTAACTGCACCACCGCACCCCTGCATGGGCGCAGATAATTGGGAGTTGACTCTATAGGAAGAAGATACACAACTGTCACGTGTGTGGATCACATCACAATAGCATCAGAGTTTGGGTTAATATGATTATATCAGTTGGCAGAACCTGAGGAAGAGCCTAAATCAGTTTTATAGAGAGGAAAATTTCTTTTCAGATGTTCCTAATTATGTTTTTTATCAAAAGGAATAATGGGGTGAGAAAGGTACGCTAGCCAAGCACAACTTCTGGCCTCAACTTGCACATACGAACGCAGACACACAGAAAATGCATATTAACTAAATTATGAACCTGTAGACACTTGCCGACCTGATTCAGGCTCGTGATCAGAGCAACTCCAGAGGGGGAACAAAGCAGCGTGTCGCTTCATTGACACGGCCAGCATTCGCATCACCTGTGGTGGGTGAAAGGTTGTGGGAATAAGGTCTGTAGTTGGTGGTGGCACCGTGCCAGTCCCCAAACAGCCACACAACAGCTCATTGTCACGCCAGGCAGCAGCTCATGGGGAAGCTGTGAAGTCAACTTTTGACGCTGACTCTTATAATAAAGCTTAAAAGACCCGGCGCTGTCTGCGCGCGCATGGATGCAGAGAAATACCGGAGTGGGAATGCAGCCCTGAAGAAAGCCCAGAGCCTGAACAAATGTTCCATTCACTCAGATTCAGAAACGTGAACAAGTCCTTGTGGTGAAGGTCTCCGAGGTTGCTGAAGTAGAACCAAGAAGCTGTCTCAGGCTGGAAAGGGGTGGTTTTAGGACAAATACAACAAATTACTACTCGACAAAGCAGGCAGTAAAGAAATGAAACATGTCACCCCTGAAGGCAACACAGACTGAAAATAGAAATAGGTTCAAAAATTGCTTTGGATAAATTCAAGACGTAGAAATCTACAACACAGGTTCACTTTGTAATAGAAAGCTAGGCACCCTGGATATGTGACAGAGAATAGCTGTGCTTGCCTGTAAAGCACCTTGCTCACCACTCTTGGAGCTGCTGCTACTGCAGTTGTTGGCCTTTGGAGTGTAAAGTACTTACACAAAGAACTTTCCATGCATTATCATAACCAACCTTAACAAGCACACTGCATTATTTGCAATTCTTCCCATTTTAGGGAGCAGGGAACAGTATTTACAAACCTGCAGCATTAGCTGCTCAGTTAACATGGTCTCCTTTCCACCCTCTGTGTCACATGATACGTCCCTTCCCCCACTTTGCCACTCCCTAACTCCTGGAGGAAACTGTTTATAATGGCTCATTTTATTGATTTGACTGGATTTAGAATGACCACAGCAACACCTCTAGGTGTGTCTATGAGACACCAGCAAGGTTGAGCCCTTGAACATGGGCAGCAACATCCAGTGGGATGGGTGGGATCCAGACTGAATATGAGCACTCCTCCGATTGCTTTCTGATTGCATATACAAAGTGACCAGCTGTCTTATCTTCCTCTTGTTGCCATGAGTTTCCCTCCAAGCTGGGCTGTTTAGTTAGAATGAGTGAAATAAACCCTTCCTTAAAGCCACCTATGTCAGCTATTTGCCACAGAAACATGTCAAGAAATTAATATCTCCCCCCAAGATGTGCCAGTCACATCCTCTCAGGATCATAAAGTGTGAGGAAGTGTGAGTGCTCCAAAGACTGTGTCCTTGGAGGAACTGGACCCCTTACACCTTGCTAGAGGAGATGTAGTGAGGTACTGTGGGAAACGGTTCAGTGGTCCCTGTAAACAGTGTCTGACCCTACAATTCTACAGCTAGACATGGATCCCAGATAACTGAAAACAGTCAAATACTCACATACACTTCCATTCATGATGATAATATTCATAACTACCCCAAAGTAACAATGGTTCAAAAGCAGACTGGAGAGATGGCTCAGAGGCACTTGCTACTCTTTCAGAGGGTCTGGGTTGAATTCCCAGCACCCACCTGGCAGCTCACAATTATCTGTAACTCCAGTTCCAGGGATCAGATGCCTTCTTCTGAGCATCATAGACCCCAGGCATGTCATGCTACACAGACACAGATATAGACAAAACACCCACACATATAAAATAAATAAACATTTTAAAAATGACTCAAATGTCCACCCAGAGATGGATGCATAGACAAATTGCAATATGTTTACACAATGCAATATTATTCAACTATAAAAAGGAATAGTTTCATATATACACTATTGTTGCAGGATTTTTCCTGCCCATTGTATTTGCAGTGGAGCTCAGTCATTGGATAGAGAAGAGATAGACAAAGTGAGGAGTTGGGAGGAAGAAGGAACAACAAAGGAGGAAGGAGGAGAAGAGGAGGAAAGAAAATGGCCTTGGATGTCCCAGTATCTCTAGCAGTCTAAGGCAGTTATTCTTATCAAGGTTAGGTAAATGGGTTAACAATTCTAATTGTGAAGGTATCTTGTGTATTGAGTATTTATTAATATATAAATCCATTGGATAATCTTTAAGAATTAAGAGTCTTATTTCTACCGGGTACTGCGAGGATGGCGGATATTGTCTGGGGTTGAGCCGAGCACTATGAGGGTGGCAGAATTAGCCCAAGGGCCATGCTTAGAGCCGTAGAGTCCACGGAACTGACCAGCGGAGGCAGCAGCCATGTCAACGTCTCGTCTCGTAGGTCCCAGGTCAGCTCTTCTGGCTAGCCAGTGATGCGCTTAGTGTGGGAATTTACAGCAGAAACATGGCAGAGCCCAGGAGCTAGCAGGCTGTGTCGCCGCATTTTCTAACACCTACAGCTACACACTATCTGGGCAATCAGATATAACATCGGTGGGTCTTGAAGACTTTATACTAAGTGAAGTAAACCAGACACAAAGGGCAGAAATAGGATAATTCTAACTACATAAAATATCTACAATAGACTAATTCACTAGGACAGAAAGGGACTTATGAGAAACTGGAAAGAAAGGGTCATGGAGAGTCACTACTTACTACTGTTAGAATCTCTTGGGGGATGATGACAGCTTTACAAGAAGACATGTGTGATGCACACTCAGCTTTGTGAATGTAGCTCAGGCCACATTTGACATTTAATATTATTATTACATTATTAAAAATATATATTTACCACAATAAAAACTAAGTGCACAAACACACACACACACACACACACACACACACACACACACACTCGTATACATGCTTCTGCTGGTCCCCTGTCCTGGGCTGCTTAAACTTTTCACTAGGTTGTTCAACATAAATGACTCAATATCATGAAAATAAATTCCTGTTGGCCTTTAACGAGCCAGATTTATTAAAGTTGAAATAGCATAAAAAGGTTCAGGTTGCATAACAAATTTGCCTGGCCTCCCACAGATTCTGAGTTTCCCCACTATGATACAGAGACCATAGTGTATTCTCATGCTAATTGTGTTCCCCCAAAACCTGTTTGCAGTGTGCCACAAGTAAGACACTGTGGGACCCTGACACCAAGTTGGTTCTGATTGGTAAATAAAGATGCTGACAGCCAATGGCTGGGCAGGGCAGACAGAGGTGGGACTTTTAGGATTCCTGGGCTAGGGACAGATTGGAGAATGAGGAAGGAAGAAGGAAGAGGGAGAGCCCCCATGCCAGGAGGAGGAGAGGAAAGACGTCATGCCTGAGAAGGTGCAGGACAGAGAATATAGCTGCCATGTAGGAACCGGAGAATGGTGGCCCCAGAGGGCTGTACATCTGGGTTTAGGGCAGCAAAGACGGAATACAGATTTTAGTAAGTAATAACTTGGGAATATTCAAGGGAGGTGGATTAACCACATGGAGGTTAGGAAGTGGTCTAGCCTTCAAGCTGCTTTAGGTATATCAAAATATAAAGGCTGTGTGTGTATTTTCCATACGGGAACCCAGAACATTGGGGTAGGTAGCAAGGAATGTGCCACTGCCGCCAGGACCAAATTGAATAGATCCAATAGATTAATTGGATACAGCTACACCACAGTCCATGACTTTAACCATAGTGTCCCCATGAACCAACAGGAAGAAGTATGGAGCATATAAACGTTCCACCTAAATCGTCTAGAATGAACATTCTAATATCATAAAACGAAATTCATTCATCCATCCAACCAGGCTACATGATCAGACAATAGCCAATTATTACTTTTTAGCAGGTACTAGATATGTGGTTCCACATCTAGTTCCATACATCCAATAATTCTGTACATTATTCCACCGTATGGAATAATGAGGGAAGAAAAGGAAGCAAAGAGACAAAGAAAAAGAGAGTCCACACTCTGTAACAGCTCAGTCCACTAAGCAAAAAGTACTCTGATGGTGAGAACACTGATTGGCTGTCAACTTGGCAAAAACTAGAGTCGCCTGAGAGACAAGCGTCTGGGCATGCTTGGACACAAGGTTGGTTAACTGCGATGAGAAGACCAACATTAGCTGTGTGGCTCACTCTATGGGCCATGATTCTGGGCTGAATTAAAAGGAGGAAGCGGCTGAGCACCGGTATCTCTCACTCCCTGCTTCCTGACCTTGGATGTGGTGCGACCAGCTGCCTCGGTTCCTGTCACCACGACTCCCCACCTGATGACTGTACCTTCTAACAGTAAGTAGTCTTTCTCCCTTAAGTTGGCTTCTGTCAGGGTACCTTATTACATCCCTGGAAAATGTACCTGACACATTCATTACCACATAGATAAAATGTCGAAAAAGTTGGCAGTGGCACCAACTTTGCAACCAAGCCTCCGAGGGAAAGGGAATTGAATGAAAAGGAAAATCCATGTGTTATAGATTGGCTTAGGCAAGAAGAGTTAGCTCATCTTGGTGGACAGTCTGGGCTGATAGAAAAGATTATTCATACTTGGCTTTTCAGCTCAACAATTTGGATTACTGTCCCCAAATCTATGACTAAGATTGACCCTTTCTGTTATTTGCAACGCCTGGCTCCTCCCACCTACTACCTGACTCCTCCCACCTACTGCCCAACTCTTCCCACCTACTGCCCAACTCCTCTCACCTACTGCCTGACTCCTCTCACTACTGTCTGACTCCCCCCTACTGCCTGACTCCTCCCACCTACTGCTGACTCCTCCCACATGCTACAATTCCTGCCTGTTAAGTCACTTGTCATTAGTTCACTAGGTTTTATGTGAAATATTGGATCTGGTTAGGAATGCAGTTCACACAGTATCCAGATTAAAATCAAATCAAAACAAAAAATCCTGCCTTGAGTTAAGCCCGTACTAGTTTTTATGGTCAGAAGTCTAACTAACATAGATCCTGAGAAGAGGAGTCACCCAGAATCTCACTCCTTATTCAATAAACACCTGGTGAAGATACCCTATCATTATGGGGCACCCTCAAGCTCAGAATCCCTCTCAGTTGTCACTTCGAGTGAGCCTGGTTCATCAACCCGAACCATTCAGCAATCGGCCGTGTTAACCTCAAAAGTATGTCTTGAACACAGTCTCCTACGCTCCGCCCTTGCATTTGGACCCGGAGAGAAGAAACAACAGGTAGTCCTGACTTACAAATCTGTGTTCTTTGGCCTGGTTAGCAGACACTTGTTGAGTTACAAAAGGTTTCCCCAAAGTCATCTTCCTTGGCTCCTCCAATTATGAGTAGCAACAGTTGGGGCTATCAAAATACAACGAGTGATTGATGCACTAGGAAGGGGGGAGGATTTTGAGAAAACAATTCTGTTAAAAGTGAAGTGGCTTTTTTTTTTCATGCCACGAAGAATGTCAATGTAGAACAATTGTCATATGGAATGGCAGATTTAAAAGACTTAGCCACATAGCTGAGGACGTCCAGTAGACTCATGCTGGGGAGACAGGACCTGGGCTGATACCAGATACCAGTTACTTCCTCCTCTTCCTTCTAGTCATTTGATTTATGGTATAATAAATGAAAAGATGCACATAAAGGTCCAGCTCAGGTGAACAGAGCCCACATGGAGGAAGACTCTCTGCTTTCATAGTTCTTACCTCTAGAGGGAGCTCTTCTTGCTCTTAATCCCATCGGGTGGTTGGCCTGATTTTGCAGCTATGGAGTTGTATGGTGCATATTAGTTGCAAGTTTTCATTGCCTTAGTTGTGGGGTTCTTCTATATCTACATCTCACGCAAATCTCATGGGTATACATAGCATAATTTATATTTATCTGTTCTACCACTGCTGAACGTTTACTCTCTCTTCAGTTTTGAGTTATTAATAATGAACAATCTTACTTCGTCTGATCACAAACACTTTCGTTGAGACTGCACGTAGTGCAGTTGCTGGTCGAGCAAGTCATCCTGAGTTGGGAAGCAGATTTTCTAAATAGTTACATCATAAATTTTTATGTTGGAAAAGAAAACATTTGTTTAACATAGTACCAGCTTGCTGGTAGATGTACCCTTGGTCAACAGAGCCTTCTTAGCATTTAAAGGGAGAAAGAAAGAAAGAAAAGAAAGAAAGAAAGAAAGAAAGAAGAAAGAAAGAAAGAAAGAAAGAAAGAAAGAAAGAAGAAGAAGAGAAGGAAGGAGGAAGGAAGAAGGAAGGAAGGAAGGAAGGGAAAAGAGAGAGAAAGAGAGAGAGAGAAAGAATCAAACAAATGTGTGTCTGTCTGTGTGTGTGTCTGTGTATTTATGTATATCTCTGTGTGTGTCTATGTGTGTCTGTGTGTGCATGTGTTTTTGTGTGTGTCTCTGTGTGTGCATGTATGTGTTTATGTGTGTCTGTGTGTGTGTCTCTGTGTGTGTCTCTCTCTGTGTATTGTGTCTATGTGTCTCTGTGTGTGTTTGTGTATGCATGTGTGTGTCTCTGTGTCTCTGTGTGTGTTTGTGTGTACATGTGTCTGTGTGTGTTTGTGTGTCTATGTGTCTGTGTGTGCATGTGTGTGTATATGTGTCTCTCTGTGTGTTTGTGTGTGTCTATGTGTCTGTGTGTCTGTGTGTGTGTGCTTTCTATGTACTGACTTTCTCAATAGCTAGGAGTAACTTGAGTCAGCCATTTTCTCTTGTCCCTTTGCCTCTCACTTCTCTGCCCTCCTCCCTCTCTAAAATTTATTGAAGGCCTATTGTGTGCTAATGGTTTCAATTCTGAAGTGACATCAAAGGTCCCTTACAGTCAAGTCCCAGCCACTCTTGTTCCTTATTATTTGGAGTACTCCACTAAGGGAATAGTTTTTAATTTCATTGCTGGAAGTTTCCTTAGCTTCTGATTTCCTGAGGGAATTGTGAGTTAAGCAAGAAAAAAAAAATTTAGTTCTCTTTCCCTCCTTCATCTTGGTGTGTCTGAGGGCCGATATACATCATTGAAGTTTGCTATTAACGCTAAGTTAGTTAATTATGGCAAGCACAGAGTCTACATGCTGTGATGATGGAAGAGAAAAAGAAGAGCCCATCAGTCAGAAAAGCTTCTAAATGATTTTGCCGTGATCTAGGGATATTGAAATTGATGGGTCTCAGCCCATCAACCAACCAACCACAGATGGCATCCATCTCTCTCTGAAACACAGGAACCAGTGTTTAAACATGCTGAAGCACACAGGCTTGCGTCTGGCCCCACCAAGTTACCCTCCCACAGAGAATTATTTCCAGGTTTCTCTCTTCTGCTTCCCACATCTCTTACTAGAATGAATCTTTCCATAGCCACTACTCAGTCTATGGTATGTTGTATCTTGTCAGGAGTGTCCTGTTGTTGACAGTTTTCATTCTGAAACATAAGAGCTCAACCCCTGAGTTAGGAGTGTACTACCCAGCTTCTACCTCCACATCAGGCCACTAGAGGACCCAGCCATTATCTGGTAAATCTTGAGATACCAGGGAATTTAAAAGTAGGGGTTGCTGCTGTCTCTGTTTGTGAGGCAAATCACTTTCCAGTGGCTGGAAAGCATCCTGTAGGTAGGGAACTGGAAACAGGTTCAGAGCTTAAGCCTCGTTGAACTCTGTAGAGATGGGGCGGGAGCTGCTGTGAATTAGCTAGTCAGGACTATCAGCAAGCCCTGAAACATCACAGCAGAAGACTGACTACTCACTCTGCAATAGACCTTCTAATCACCCATCCCCTCCTTACGGATCAAATTTCAAGTGTCCCTCACAGGCTCATGCTTTGAACATTTGGTTCTCAGCATTAAGTCCTATTTTGAAGGCTGTGGAGCCCTTAGGAGGTGGACTCTGGCTGGCAGAAGTAGGTGTCTAGGGATAAGTATTTAAAGTTGGGCCAGGCCCTCGTTTCTGTGCATTCTTCCTGGTCCATGCCAAATGAGTAGGCATGTCCTCACGCTCCCATTTCCATAGACAGACCCACTGCACCCTGCCTGCCTGACCATGATGGACTAAAATCCCCAGGAAACCAGGAGCCAAATTAAATCTTTCCTCCAGCAGGTTACCATTACTGTCAGGTATTTTTGTTGCAGGGAAGTTGAAAATAGCCATAACAATCCTATCTCCCCTCCTCCCCCTCCAGTTACTTCTTTCTCTCTATTCCATGCAAATGAGCACATGTGCATCTCCCTTAATTCCAC
Source organism: Mastomys natalensis (assembly GCA_021653895.1). Classification (NCBI taxonomy): domain Eukaryota; kingdom Metazoa; phylum Chordata; class Mammalia; order Rodentia; family Muridae; genus Mastomys; species Mastomys natalensis. The sequence goes on from JAJTUV010000278.1 coordinate 1,185,863, forward strand.
AAGATGTCTTGGTCTGAACTCAACACTGCCACAGAGAGAGATTTATCATCCTAAATGCCAGCAGTCCAGCAGTACGGAAGCTCATAATGGTCATTTTCCAATCAGAAAACCACTTTCAGAGTCTTTTTACCAACCTGCTCCGAGCACTCCCGTCCATCTTGAAGCACGTCTTTGACTCTGTCTGTGTAGCATTTTGTCTCCCTTTAATAAGAATTTTGGCACCCCTGAGCAGCTAATTTTTCCAGCCTGACCTCTTCCAGCAATGGGTCTGTCTTAAAATTACTGCACATCATTTTCTCTGAGCAGAACTGAATAGTAAAGAACACAGGGAGGCTTTGGAGCACGGGGGATGACGGTATTTCATCTGCAAAGACAGAGTGTTAAAATGTTCTACGGTTGTGCACCAAGCACATGTCTTTCCTCTCGCACCTCTGCGAAAGCCCAGAGCTGCATCTAACAGGCTTTCAGTGCCACGTTTAGCACATATTTGCACTCTCGCAGTTCCTAGACAGGAACCTCATCTCATCTCAAAACAAAGTCAGCTGGATCAGACCACCTTATCCATCTGAACCTATTAAATCTTATTTATTTCCCAGCTGCTCAGGTTTCCCAGGTAATGGTTATTTATGTAGGAATTTGGCAAATGTCAGACAAACTCAGTGATGCTTGTCTGGACTCCTATTTGCAAAGGATGGCAGCCAGAGGGTGTGTGGTTTCCCCCCATCTTTTGTCCTAAGACTATCTTATTTGGTTTGTTTAAAAAGCAAGGCCATGAGTGTCTGGTTTGTAGTGACATAAGGAGCCTGAATTCTGTCTTGAGTGCTTCAGAAAACAAGAATGTTGCATCAACACTATAAACTGTTTGTTCACAAACTCAGGATGCAAATACATTCACAGTGGGGTTTTGTTTTGTTTTGTTTGAATGTGTCCTGTCATTATATGCCCTGTGGCAAAAGTTTCCCATATATCTATTGGCAGAAGTCAACCCTAGTACTTTGGACTGTTAATGTTTGCCAAAGGCTTAATTCCCAGGGCCAGTGTTGACAATCTGACAACAGTCCTTCCACAGACACTTTACAACATGCTAGCGCCTGGGAACCAGGGTGAAGGTGTTTCTCTGTTTTCTTTTTATATACACAAAGTATTTGATCCAACAAATACAGAGGAAACCTATTCCAGAATAGAGCATATGTCAAGCACAAAACAAATCTTTACAATTTTAAGAGGATTGAAACGGGAGTTGGAGAGATGGCTAAGTGGTTAGGAGCCCATATGCTTCCTAAGAGTACCCAGGTTCGCTTCCCAGCTTCCAAGTCAGGTAGCTTACATGCATCTGTAACTCTAACTCCAAGGAATCCAACGCCCTCTTCTGGCCACTGCAGGCACTGCACTCACATACACATAGACACATGCATATATGCATAACCAAAAAGAAAAAGAAAATCTTTAAAAAGAAGAGAGTCGAAGTGGTAATGATTGTGATGATATAAAAACTAGAAATAAAAATCAGGAATTTTATAAAACTGACAAACATGAAAATTAAACGATATTCTTCTCAAGAACCAATGGGAACACAGGTAAAAAGAGAATTTAAAAGAGGCTTCTCAGGGTCCCTCTCTTGTTCCTTCTCTTGTGTTTCCCTTTCACAACTGTCTTGTATCTGTATCAATTGCCCATGCTTTCTTCAGAGACCAACTTTGTTCCAAGATGGTGTCTCACAGCCACAGGTATCTGAGGGTAATCCACAGTATTAAAGAACACTTAAGAATTTTCTTATTTTTGACTTCAACATTGAGGACTTAGCCCATTGTGATACTTTAGGAGTGTTTTCCCTCTTACTCTTGCTTCAAGAATGAGTGTGTGTAAGTGATATAACCAGAGTACAAAGTAGTGATCATAGATGGCTACCATGGGTGCTTAACATCTTTGGAGAGACTACTTCTATCTAAGAGTCACTTGAGCAGATGTCCTGAAGCCTGCAGGCAGTGGTGATGTCACTGCTGGGTCTCCTGATGACGGTGAGTCTGCTCATAGACCTAACCTCTCTGTCCCCACCCCCAACATGAAGTCAAATGGAATGTCAGGCACAGGTAGCCCCATACTGTCCATCCAACCTCTGATGGGTTCAGTTCTCTGAGTTTACAGTCATTTCATCATGAGTGACTTTCTGTGATGGAAAGTATGGTGGTCAGAATGAGAATGACCCCCATAGGATCTTATTTTTGAATGCTTGGTTCCTGCTGGAACTTTTTAGGAAGGATTGAGCAGGGCTTTGGGGTTTCAAAAAGTGAGTGGCCCATGTCATTCCCAATTAACCCTTTCTGCCTCATGCTGTAGATGATATGAGAGCTCTCAGCTATTGTTCCAATGCTGTGCCTGCTTACTGCCATGTTCGTGGAATCTAAGCCTTTAAAACTGTGAGCCCAAATGAAATGATTTCTTTTCTAAGTTGCCTTATTCATGACGTTTTATGACAGCAATACAAAAGTGAGAAGTTTTAACCCTCAGGCTCTGCTCCACACGGTACCATTGTCACACTCAAGCTGTTCATGCTACGGTCAGGCAGTAAACCCAGGTTGTATCCTTTATCCAAATGGTGTTCCTCAAGGACCCTGATGGTTCATCCTGCATCTGCCCTTGAACTAGAGGGCAGTCTCTAGATTAGAGGGCTATAAACTCAGAGGTAGGCACTCCCTAGTAGTCTGGGATTCATCTACTGTATGACTTTATGTCCTCTTCCCAATCCCCTCAGGAAAGAAGACGATAGAAGGCATAATAGTTTTTCCATATGGTTCTTCTTTCACTTATTTCTGATAAATGAAGGAAGAGTCACCTTCCTAGCTGACAATAGGCATGGCCCACATCTGTTCCCCAACACCTAGCCACAATTAAGCCCCAAATCTTTCTAAATGAAGACTAAAATGGCTCTTACATCCACAAAAACAATAGCAACATGCTTTGACAGATACCATTCATGTTGTATTTGTATTCATTCTGTGTTGTGGCCATAATAAATTTCTCACTAATTCAATGACTTTGACAAACACCAAGAATCAGAAACCAAGGGCTGGTAAGATGGTTCAGTCGGTAACATGCTTACTACCAAACCTGAATTTGATCCCTAGGACCTGCTACGGAAGGAGAGAGAACCAACTCACAAAAGCTGTCCTCTGACACACACACACACACACACACACACACACACAAAATAATAAATAAAATTAAAATTTAAAGTGAGAACCTGGGAGAATTGAAACTGGCTGTCTGCAGGTCAGAAGATAAATTAGTGTCACTGGGTAAGTGCTGTGCTTCTGGGACTTCTCAGGGGAGAATGATCTCCTTGTCTTTTCCAGCACCTAGAGGCTGCCTCACTCTTGTCACATGACCCCTTTCTCACTCCTGTCTAATTGGCACCTGTCATCCCATCTGTAATCACTTATTCTGATCTGAGCCTTGAACTCTTCTGAGGATCCCTGTTTACCGAAGCCCCTTCCCAGCCTCAGAGAACTCAAGGTGTACAGCAGACGTGAGATCAGAACAGCCTCTTATGTCGCTTCTACCCTGCCAAAGAAGAGAATATACAGGCTAAGGCTGTGTTCAATATGGAAGCCAGTATTTACACGCAGCTTTGAAATACTTGACATGTAAAAAATCCAACTTGTAAGCATAGAATTTATAACAGTTTTTGGTATGTCTTACAAAAAGAAGAATGCAAAAAATCCATTAGAGATTTAAAAAATATTGATTAAATGCTGGCATGAGAATATTTTAGATACTCAATAGCATAATTAATTTGAATTTATATCATTCTTCAAAATCATGACTACTAGAAAATTTAGAACTATATATACCCATTGAACAACATTGTATATTTAATGAATGGCAAATCTGTCTTCTCCCTCTCCCAATGTCTTGTGTTCTCCAATCCATTGAACAGTAGAGAACTTATGGAATTTGAAGTCTAAGAGATCTGTCTTCAAATTCTAACTCTCCCACATACAAGGCATGTTTGCTAATGTCTCTAAGTCTCAATTGTCAGATCATGAAAAGCAGATAATAAGACTCAAGTTATACTCCAACTGGGATATGAAATAGATATCCTGTACAGAGGAAGCATGAGAATTGATACCGTCTTTTTTTTTTTTTTTTTTTTTTTTTTTTTTTTTGAGACAGGGTTTCTCTGTGTAGCCCGGGCTGTCCTGGAACTCACTCTGTAGACCAGGCTGGCCTCGAACTCAGAAATCCACCTGCCTCTGCCTCCCAAGTGCTGGGATTAAAGGCGGGCGCCACCACCGCCCAGCTCGATACCGTCTTTCTTAACTACTTTATTTCTATAAAACACCCACCATATATAAGTAGATAAATAATAACTTCAAATGTTGCCATTTACAAGAAAAATGTTACAGTCGTAGAAAATGTTTCCCATTTATCTTAGAACAAGAAAACCTACATTTATAACCCAGGTTTACAGTTTTAAGTAAAGGCAAGTGCCTCTTGATGGGAGTTTTCTGTAATCACTGGTTAATTTTCACCATGAATACAGGAGGAATATGGCCTGTAGACAGCAAGAAAAAAATCTAGATTCTTCTGGAACTAATGATAATAATAAGAAAAGCCTGAGAGGCTGGGCATGTTTATCTTAATCCATCAGAAACTGGTGTTCAGTAAGGATGAGGTCTTCGGCCTGTGACATGGAACCAGGTGTGATGCTTTGCTTAGGAAATGGCCAACTTGACTTACTGCTGCTTAGGAAAATGTTGTTCATAGGAAAAACAAGAATGCCCTAACAAAATATGTTTAGAAAACTCCAGTTGAATATAATATTCCTTTGCCTTTGTTAATGTACATTATGATTCATGAGGAGCCAGGATGCATAGTCTCAAAGTTATTTGGCTAAGGAATTGCTTTTTTCTTATATTGATTGATTGATCAATTGATCGATTGATTGATCGATTGATTTAGTATATATCTATGTGTTGTGTGGAAGGGTGTGCATGCCACTGTGCACATGTGGAGATCAGAGGACAATTTATAAGAGTCAGTTCTCTTCTTCAACTATGTGCGTTCTGGGAATAAAACAAAGGTAATCGAGCTTGGTAGTAAGCATTTTTGTCCATCGAGCCATCTTACTGGCCCAGAAAAATGTTTTTTCTTTTAGCTGAACCTGGAACTGGCATAAAACTCATATAATCTGGTTTAACACATTTCAAGGAATGATGGTATATTTAAATGGAGTCTCTCTCTCTCTCTCTCTCTCTCTCTTCTCTCTCTCTCTCCCTCCCTCCCTCCCTTCCTCCCTCTCTCCCTCCCTCCCTCCTTCCCTCCCTTCATCCACCTACCCCATGACTCTCTCTATTCCCAGATCAAAACATCTTCAGATTTCTTCTTGTAGTCTGTATGGACCTCCAGTCCGGGTGCTTGTATTATTACACTCGGATCACAGGACAGTATCACCATTGATTGGTTTTAATTTCTAAATCATAAAACTGAAATGAATGACACCATGATTGTATTCTTTTCTGACCTTCTTTCTGTCCAGTTATTTTGTTACAAGATAAGCAAATCCCCAGAGGAGAAATAACTGGACACAAACTAAAAGGACTTCTTGTTCTTAAAGACAATTCACGTAACTTTGTAAAAGAAAATGTTTCATTTTAAGAATACACAAAATCGTGATGCATATTTCCTCTTGTCCAATTTGCTGATGACCTCTGTCCTTGCTTCTCACTGTACCTTGCTGTCATTTGTCTTTGATGTCATCCTTACTTTATTAGCAATGAGTCCATAGAATGGAAACGAGAGATTCTCTGCCTTCTTTGTGGCAATTTTAAAATCCTTTCTCATTTGTCAAAACTCACGCCAAAGCTATTGGTACAAATACATTTTAAGATAAGCTGGACGGATCTCTGTTCCCATGGTGAACAGAAAGATAAACATCATTTTCTTTGATAGAGGAAGTCTTGTTCTTTGTAGTCACATTCTATAAAGAAAACAGTCCCATTGATTATTATCAAAGGGAAAACCCTAGGATCAACTGTGCCAAATTCAAAACAGTCACCAGGGGCATTGGCTTCAGCTCCAGCTTTCATACTAAACAACTTTCATTTTAAAGAAAATTAAAAAGTGTGTGTGTGTGTGTGTGTGTGTGTGTTTCATGTGCATACCATAACACTTAAACATGGAAACCAGAGAACAACCTTGGGAATTCCACTTGCTCCTTCTACCATGCCAGTCAGAAATCAAACACAGGGGGTCATGCTTGATAGCAAGTACCTTTACCCACTGAGCCATCCTGCCAGCCTGCAACTTTCCCCCAACATAATACTTTTATTGATTATTTGGGAATTTCACATAATGTACCCTGATCACACTCACTTCCCTGTTGTCCCAGGTCCACCCCAACCCTTGTGAACCCCACTCCTAAATAAAAAAAAGAAGAAAGAAAGAAAGAAAGAAAGAAAGAAAGAAAGAAAGAAAGAAAAGAAAGAAGGAAGGAAGGAAGGAAGGAAGGAAGGAAGGAAGGAGAAGAAAGAAAGGAAAGAAAGAAAGAAAGAAAGAAAGAAAGAAAAGAAAAGAAAAGAAAGAAAAAGAAAGAAAGAAAACACAATTTGTGTTGGGTCCAATTTGTTACCCTAGAGAATGATCGGAATCCCAGTGGCCAGCCCCTTAAAGAAAACTTAGTCCTTCCCCACCGCCACTCCGCCGGAAGCGATCAATTGTGGAGAGCTACACTTCAGGATCTCTATCACAATTTTAAATTATCACATTTCTTCCATGGCTTCCATTTCTAGGTTGTTACTTTTGTGAAGGGGGAGAGGGAGAGGTTGTCACAGAAACCTTCTGACTCTTTCTCAACTGTGAGAAACTCCACAACTTTTAACTTTCATTTGAAGATTACAATATTGTATTTAGCTGGAGCTGCTTTCAGAGAAAAGGTTGGACCCAAAGCCAGCCTAGTGTTCAAATGGAGAAAAAAAAAATCTGTTGAGGCAAGAATATAAACAGTCTTTCTGTTTATGGTAAGGTCTCACCTGGGCCAACAGCATATAGTTGCTGGAGCCCATTGATCACCCATCAACAATGTGGAAGATCCAAGCTGATTTTTCAGCTTACCTGCTTCTCATCATCTGGTCTTTATTCACCTGAGGCAACTAATACTGAGAAGAATTTTCAGAGAACATGAGTAAAGACGAATTTCTCTAGCCTACATTCTATTCACATAATAAGTCAAAAAGCGAACACACAATACACTGCACGCTACCCCAAAGAAACTGTAACATGCCAAAGTTTGGCACTTCCTCCTTTGGTGTTCACATCTGAGAAAGCAGCATGTAAAAAACATCCCATACATTTCAAATAAACTGAAGATATAAATGTTGCATATTAGCTGGATATCTCCATGACAGATAAACTCATTTAAAACCCAAATAACAACAACAAAAATCCCTTAAGTTGATATAATTAATTCCTCAGGTAATGAAGACAATAACAGTAATAGTCATCCTATCTCTGCTTTTTATCTCAGCTTCAAGGATGCTTGGAGCTACGTTTTGAAATCAATTGCAGTAATTTTATTAAGCATAAGTTTTCATGACAAAGCTATAATCCACCTAGTGGTTGGTTCTTATTTTTGTTGCTATCTTCTTACTATTTTGTCTGCATTTCAGTCTTTGTTGTAAATTATTTAAAATCCTCTGGGGTAATAGATTAAAAAAAATAATAAGTAAAGCACACATAATTTTTATAGTGCCTTTTGAGGAATCTGATGGCGTGTAGTTAGAGGTGGGGGGTTGCAGAGCTGCTGCAGACAAAGAAGGATGGCTAGAAATAGACACACGGAAGAATGAACAGGGCAAAGGCGGCTTGCTCTTCTACTTCGAGGAGAAGCAGCAGGGAGTGGTCTGATCCCTGCTTTAATTTGTTAGGACTTTACCCCTGTGCCATGGTGCACTGTGGAGGTCAGAGACAACTTTAGGAGTTTCTCTCCTTATGCCATGTGAGTTCTGGGGATCAAACTCACAACACTAGGCTTGGTGGAAAACACCTCTACACACTGAGCCATCTTACCAGCACAGATTGTATGTGTGTGTGTGTGTGTGTGTGTGTGTGTGTGTACATGTGTGTATCTGCTTATGTGTCCATGTGCTCATGTGTGTATGGGTGCATGTGTGCATGTAGAGGGCAGAGAACAACCAAAGCCAGTGCTCAGGAACCCTCTACCTTGTTTGCTGAGTCAGAGTTTCTGATTAATGGGAAGCTTGAAAAGTAGTGTAGGCTGGGTAGTTGGTGAACCCCTGAGATTGGCCCATCTCCACAGCCCTTACCTAGAATTACGGGGCATACCTCCATGCCTGGCTCCCCCGAAACCCATTATTTCTTAGGAATTAACTCAAGTCCTCATGTCTATAAGGCAAGTGCTTTATTGACTGACCTGGTTCCCTTATAGTTTTTGTTTGTTTGTTTTGTTTTTAATAAATAAGTAAATAAACATTTATTTGTTTGTTTGTTTGTTTAATGCATAGGAGCATTTTCCCAGAAGGTATGTATGTGCATCACATGCATGCCTGATGCTCCAAGACGTCGGAAGAAGGCATTGGATTCCCTGGACCTCCTGGAACTGGAATTACAGAAACTTGTGAGCCCTATGTGGTTGTTGGGAACTGAATTCAGGTCTTCTGCAAGAGCAGCCAGTGCTTTTAACCACTGAGCCATCTCATCAGCCACTATTAATACTTTAACAGATACTGATTTTAACTTAAGACCAAGGGTAAAAAAAGAATGCTCTCTCCACATACAGTTTTAAAACTATGTGTGTGCTGCTTGCTCACTTGTTTTGCTTGGGAAAGTGTAGTATTTCTTTTCTCTCTTTCCTTGCTTCTCTCCCTGATTTCTTTCTGGTCTTGTCATCGCTAATGCTCTAGGGACCATGAGCACAGGTGTGCTCTGCAGACACTCTCTCTTCAGCCCATCAGTTTCTGCACTGCCTTCTGTGCCCAAGTGCCTCTCTCTGACTTGTGGTTCCCAGGCTGCAGTGAGCTGGCTGGATGGCAAGTGTCTCTGATGTCCCTTATCCCACTTCAGCTGCAGAGCTGGGCTGTTGCCAGTTGACAAAGTGGATGTCAGGCTCAGCTGCTTCACTGTATAGATGATCCTTTCTAAATAAAATCTGTCGGGTAAACAGCACAAGGCTCTCTGGGGCTGTGATGGGGGCAGATCCGACTAGGAGAGAAAAATCACATCCTAGTCAGAGGGGAAATTTATACGGCAGCTTCAGACTTCACTAATTATATAAAAGAGATCATAGAGACGAGTTTTGGGAAAACGATTACAGTAAAGTTTTAAAGAAATGTTTGGATAACAAGCCAAGCGACTTTGCGATATAGTCATAATATTATCGTACAGAAATGGTACCCACAGTAATCACATTCAGGGGATATTAAGTGACAGTCTTGAGGCGCCTTGAAATTGAATGCAGCATTGTGTAGGGCTGTGAAAATGTTCATTCTCCTAGAAAAGGGAGTCATATTTTCATCAAATTTTCCAAGAGGCCAACAATGAAAAACTACTGAGGTCCAGAACCCTCAGAGATCTAATCCAGTTTCTTCAAGACTATCCAATCATAGCTAATTCAAGTCCTGTGATAACACACAGATGCCAGGCGAGGGATTAGAAAAGATCACCCAGAAGAAAAAAATTTTCCATAAGAAAAAATATGAGATTTTCCTTGAAAATCCTAAAACACCCCAAAAGGACAAAGAAGGCTAGAACACCACACAATCTTTCAGTTCAAATATTTTAGGCCAAATCTGGTGACTGATTGTGTGTTGAGGACAGTAACTCTCTCTGGAGTTATAGTATCATTTATGCTAAAGAAACTTGTATGTGGGAGATGCTGGTATCAGCAGGTGGCAGATGCCTGTGTTCTTTGGAATTCTCCACCCCACCTAGAACGCGGCGCGGAGGACACAGCACTCTGGGTAGCAGGTTTCAAAGTTCTCATGGCACCAGTGCCTCTTCTGCTTCACAGCTGTCTCTTTCCAGTGTCATCCAGTCCCTCCATTTCTGAACGCCTTTCTTCATTCACAGTTCTTGCCCTCTTGGGTTTGTCCTTGACTTATTCTCCGCTGCATCTGTGAGCTGCATTTCCACAGGAAATTCTCCACTCCACCCATAAATTCTACGTCACACATCCTGCAGCTGGAGCCCCAGCTCTCTTGCTGCCCCTCTCCCCAGCTCTCTTGTCTTATTGTCTCTCCACCCACCTGTCCCAGTAGCATCTCTCTCTATTTACTATGCTTTCTCTTCCAGCATCATCTTCCTCCTCTATTTATTCCTTTAATACATTTCTCTACCCTTCTTCAGACACAGTGATAATCTAATAGTCAAGCTCAGCTCCCTCCCATGTGTGACAGCCTGATCGTCGTTGCCTCTTAATGCAAAGCTCGGCAGAAATACATTGGCGGTGTCTTGAAAGAAATGAATGATCTGAAACTTAAGCTGTGAAAACAGTCCTGTAACCCCAGACCATGAAATGATCTGCTGGACGGCTATCTAAGACTCTTCAGAGGATTTAATGTACACAAGAGACAAGGGAGCATTGGTGAAAACTAAAGACTCTTAATTGTCAAGTGCAATGTGTTAACCCTGATTGGCTCTTGTCTCAAAGAAAAAAATAGTTATAAAAACATGTTTATGCTAACTGGAGAAATGTTAGCATATATGTTGGATGAGTCAATTGAATTCATATTGATTGCCTTACATCAGAAACAGCATGCTCTTGCCACTAGGGAAATAGTGGATAAAATGGTTGCCATGCAAGCATGAAGTCCTGAGTTCAGTGTCACACACCTTTAATCCTAGCACTGGAAAGGCCAGGAGCAGGTAGATTCCTGGGTCTCTGAAGCCAGGTAGCCAACCCTACTTGACAAGTTCTAGAACAGTGAGCTATCCTGTCCAAAAAAAAAAAAAAAGGAAAAAAGAAAAAGAAAAAAGAAAAAAATAGTCCCTGAACAATACCAAGGTTGCCCTCTGGTCTCCAGGTCTACATGCATACATGCACATACATGAACCCATATATACACTAAAATGTGCACACACATCTAGAGAGACGTGTGAGGATGGGGGGGGGGGGATGTTCTTGAGAGATGTGACCGTGTGTTGAAGCGTGAGGTTCTGAGTGGCCTGCTTTGGATGCTCTGGGGAAAGTGTCTCTCTAGGTGGTAAGGGTACTGGATGAAAGCCATGTTAGGGATCCATTGTTCTAACTTTTCTCTGGATACTGGCATTTTCAGAAAAGAGAAATAAAATTCTCTGTTTTATGCACACTCTATTTTTAAACCTCACTCCCCAGGCAAACATTTGATAAATTGTCTAAATGTGTTATCTTCACTCTGGTTTCTCATTCACTCTTCCTTACAACGGACTCTGGCTTCTCCAAGTTCCCTGAAATTGCTCTCACTGAGGTCAACCATAACAACATTGTTGGGAAAACCGAGTTGGTGGGAAGCAGTCTCTTTGATCTGTCTTCTGGGTTATGAAATCGCTCTTCAGCTGCGTCCAATTTAATGCTAAATGTATCCAATGAGTCTAATATTTCAGTTAGGTCTTAGCTTCAAGAAATTCTGTTCTCATTTCTAGAAGTTTGGTCTGGACTGCTGCTTTCTCTCATCTACTGTTCTCTGAGGCATCTTTTTTATGGATAGGAACATTATAGTCTTACTTTTTAAGGTATCGTTATATATTTATGGAAGGCATTGATACACAAAAAATTACATATATAAAATACATAGCCTGGAAAAGTTAACAAGTGTTAACATCCCCATGTTTCAGATAAGGAACATACCCTTTCGTTCCCAAAGGTTCCCCGTATCACTTTCTAGTCTTTCCTCTGTGCACTTTATTCCCACAAGTTTCCAGGCAACAACCTACATGCTTCCTGTAACTATAAAGGATTAAGTTTTAAATTTTTATTTATTTACTTTAGAATTTCATTATTTATATATGTGTGCATACGTGTGTATGTGGGTGATGGCGGAGGATAGAAGAGGCTGCTGAATCCCCTAGAGTTGGGGTTGCAGGTAGTTAACAAACATGGGTGCTAGGAGCCAAACTTTGGTCCTTGATGCAAGAGCATCAAGGACTCTTAACCACTGAGCCACCTCTCCAGTCCATAAAAATTTAAATGATGGATTCATCAATAGGTGTTATCTTTTTGGTGACTTTCACTTAGCGCACTAATTTTGAAATCCATTATTGCACATATCCGTAGCTTATTCTCTTTGTTTTCACAGAGCATTCCTTGAATGGCTGTGCTAGAATTTATATTTATTTATTTAACTTTTTATTGGTTTTTTTGTGCATTTCATGTCTTGTACCTCAATTTCATCTCCCCGTCCCGTCATATCCACCTCCTCTTTTGCAACTCCCCACCCAAAAGAAAAAAAAAATCTTATGGAAGCTGCGGTGTGCCACAGTATGTCCCACAGTATACCCTTTGTTCACACTTCTTTGCTTGTAAATGCTCGTTGCAATGAGTCATTGGTCTGGTCCGAGGCTCCTGGCAACTGCTACACCATCAATACTGGATCCTCACCTGGACTCCTCTCAGATACCCTGCTGTTGCCTTATGTCTTGGAGATCCTGTAGCTTTGGATCTGTAGGACTGGCTCCTTCACATGTTCCTGCAGTTAATAGATTGGATAGATGTTTGAGGCCAACTCAAAGCCCTGGATCTGGACCTAGGTGGCAGCTGAGCTGGTCAGCCTGCCAGCTCTCCCGCACCCATACCACCAGGATGAGTTCTCCAGCGCTGCCTCAGGTAGCTAACCCAATGTCAAAGCTGGTAAGGGGGAAAGCCTGTTCTTCTGCTTTCATGCCTCAGGGCCGGCTTGGCCTCACCCATGCCAGGAGGGTCAGCTTTCCTGTGCTGCCCAGGTGAGACACAGGGCCTACTCTCTTGAATGCTCTACCAGGTGGGGGTCAGGCACAGCTCTCTTGCTCTCATGACTTCAAGGCCAGCTCTGCTGCCTGCCACAGGTGGTGAGGGGCAAGTGGGAGGAGGGAATCTCTCCCTTGCCCATGCAACAGCATGGTAGACAAGTGGTGGGGCCAGCTCATACGCAACCCCAGCAACCAGGGCCAGCTTTACTGTACTTCCTAGGAGTGGCGCTGGCCTATTCTCCCAAGAGCTGGTGAGAGTTGGCAGGGCCAACTCTCCCAGGATGCCCACCCAAGGGGTGGGGCCAGCTCTATACAGTCCTCAGATATCAATATGGCCCCAGGCATTCACCCAAACCAGGGATATGGCCTTGTTGGGAGCCAACTCTTAGCCGAAAGCGGCTATCATCTTTACAGCCATCTCGAGCCATATACCCTGACAATAGACTTGTTTTCAACAGCTGAGCACACTCTGATAAACATCTTGTTTTGCTGTTTAGTGCCACCAGCAGCTAGGTGCACGTGGTCTCCACGCTGCTAGGCACATGACGTAGTGCCTTCAGCTGAGCTTCCCCACGAGGGCAAGGTACGTGGTAAAGGGTATAAATACCCAGGATTTCTTTTCAGTAAACGAGACTTGATCAGACTGTCTTGTTTCCATTCTTCGCATTTCTAGCCCCTCCATCCCACTCTCTCTCTTGCTAGATCCTCACCCGCAGACCGGAGCAGCAGAATGGGCCATTACAAAGTATCAGAACAGGCTGATACAAAAGGAGCAGAACGCCGGGCGGTGGTGGCACACGCCTTTAATCCCAGCACTTGGGAGGCAGAGGCAGGCGGATTTCTGAGTTCGAGGCCAGCCTGGTCTAAAGAGTGAGTTCCAGGACAGCCAGGACTATACAGAGAAACCCTGTCTTGAAAAACCAAAAAAAAAAAAAAAAAAAAAAAAAACAAAAACAAAAGGAGCAGAACTGGCCGTTACATGGCCTAGCCTTTGGTAGTGGTAACATACCCCCTCTGCTGCAGGGATACAGACCCAGATATGGCCCCTGGCAGCAGCATGGACCAAGATCTCACAATGGCCTTCGGTGGCATCCGATTGTTCCTCACTACCTTGAGTCTCCAGTTCACCTCTCTTCATTGTGCACACATCCTTCTGTTTCTCTTTCTCTTCCATCTCTCCACCACTTACTTGCTCATCTTAGTGGCACCCTGAGTCTCTCAGGAGTGCTATGCCCCGCCCATACCTGTGGCACCAGGCAGGGGCTGTCTCAGGGGAGTTCTATCAGCCTGGCACCAGGGTGGGGGCCGTCTTGGGCACATCTCCCTTAGTTTGAGTTCTCAGGGACCACTATGCACATACAAGTCTTTAAGCACTATAGTGAATTGCTATTCCCCTCACTCCCTAGTGTACAGCATCCGGTACAGCAGCCAACCAATCCTGTTGCTCTCAGTGGATCTCAGCAGGCAGCGCTGCTCCCGTGCGGGCGCAGCACCCCAATACACACTGTTTCCCTTCTCCCACTAGAATTTTATTTAATCATTTCCTTTGATGAATGAACATTACTATTCAAGTTGGGACTATTACAAACGGGTGTGTTTGATATGGTGTGTGTGTGTTTGTATTTATTGTACACATTTATGAGAACTCAGCGAACCATATATGTACGCAGATATTTTTAAACTCTGTTCTGTTCCACTGATTTCTTTTATACCTTTATGCTAATAATACTACACTGTTTAAAGTATAAGGTATAAATATATAAAAATACATTTCATTTTTCTTTAGTAAATACCTAGCAACTGACAGATGGATCATATTGTAAGTGCATGTTAAACTTTTTAAGAAATGGCAAGTCCTTTCAAGGCATCTTGCACTTCACTTCACACCAGAAGGGTAAGTAGCACTAGGAGTTTTAGTTTCTGTGCAACCCTTTTCTACAATCGTGTGGTAGAACTTTGAGTCATAGACATTCCACTACCATTAGGACACAGTCTCCTAATGATTATTGACACTACACATCTGACCTCACATGACTATCCATAAATCTTCTCTGGTGAAGTGACTTCTCAAGTTGTTTGACCATTTTAAAATATAATTGTTTTCTTAGTATTTAGTTTTAAGAAATTCTTTAAATATTATTTTTAAATCATTTGCCTGCATGCATGTGTGTGTGTGCGTGTGTGTGTGTATCTAGAGATCAGAGGACAACATGGGGGAGTCAGCTCTCTCTAGGAACCGTGGAGGTGCTGGGAATCAAACTCATGTTTTCAGGCTTAGCCACAAGCATCTTTATCTAATCCTAATCCATAGCCCTCGGAATTCTTAATTTTCATGAGATCCAATGTATCTATCCATTTTGTTTCCATTTACTGATTTATCTTTTTAAAAAGCTTATTTGTAATGCTGAGAGCTGAACTCACGTTAGTCATGTCCTATCACTGAAGTATAGTCCCAACCATTTTCTTTTGCTGACTGTAGGATGGTTTTGTTTGTTTTGTATGGTATTGAATCTAAGAATTCTCTAAGGTCACTGGCTCTTTCTTCTATGCTTACTTCAATTATTGTTTCTAATCAGACCTAAACCCCATTTTGAGTTCATTTTTATGTAATATATCAACCATTTCATATATATCATCCAATTAGTCCTAAATCATGTGTTGAAAAAATTACAGTTACTCAATTGTATATCTTTATAGCTTTGTGGAAACTCAGTGAACCATACCTGTATTAAGATATTTTTAGACATTTTCTTCTGTTCCACTAATTTGTAACTTTATGCTAATGCTATGTTGTTTTAATTGCTGTGTCTTTATAATAAGTCTTGAAATTGGGTAGCATACGACCAATATTGAGCCAATAATCTCTTTTTGTTTTTAAAAGTTAATTATTTAATTTATTTTAATGTGTATAGGTGTTTTGCCTACATATATGTCTATGTGCCATGTGCATGCCACCCAAGGAGGCCAGAAAAGAATGTCTGGTCCCCTGAAACTGGAGTTACAGACAGCTGTGAGCCATCATGTAGGTGGTGGGAATGGTACCTCGGTTCTCTGCAAGAGCATACAATGCTCTTAACTGCTGAGTCATTTCTTCAGCTCCTATTTCTGAACTTCTAAAAGAATCTTATTCACCATGCATGCCAGAAAACAGAGCATCATCCTGGAATCCTGGACTTCTCATTTTTCAATGTGCGATAGTATTCTCCAACTTTACTATGGCTACTGTCTGTCTGTCTGTCTATCAATCTATCTAACCATCATCTCTATATCTCTATCTTGTTTATGAGGAAGATCTTTGCTGCCTTGCCGTGATTTTATCCCAACTCCTTTGTATAGAGCTAAATAAAATTTTTCGCAGAGGAAATTAATGAATGGATTAATTTAGCATGAGATCTCTGCAAAGCTGGTCTATGGACTGGTTTCCTCCATCTGTGACACAGCCAGTGTACTTCAGCAATGCAGCTGGAGTAATTTTCCAATGAAGTCTTAGCAAGTGGATCTGTTTAAAACCTCTTCAACATCTCCTGACCACCAGGCTTCTCACATTGATTCCCATCCCTTTCCCCTCTGAACTGAGCTCACTTCTTAAGCCACAGTGCCTTTGTGTCCATGTCAATTGTTGGCCCACCTTCTCTTGCAGTTTCTGATCCCATCACACCATTTACCAACTGAACCAACCTTTTGCCTCCGTCATTCCTTTTCCCTTCCAACAGGTGACTTTTTAGTTGTGTTTTTTGCTTCTTTTGAGATGTTTTCCCTAAATCTACAGTAACTCGGTGAAACATTTTTATATTTTTCTCAGAACACCAGATATTTCATGCTTTAATTAGGTGTACCCATAGAAAGATCTGAGGAAGCAGGAAACTGAACCATCTTGTTGATCATTGTCTACTGGGACATGATCTGAACATATTTTAACCACAATGATTTAAACTATGACCCTGAATTTGAGAACAACATTGTTTCAAATTCATTGTTCTATAGTCATATTGAAAACTCTTTAGAAGAGGCCATTAATTTGAAAGAGAGCAAGAGGAGGAGATATGGGAGGATTTGAAGAGATTAAAGCAGAGGCAGAAATGGTGTGATTATAATTGCCAAAATAAAAGAAATAATTAAATAAAAGTATATGAACTTGAAAAAACCCTTTCAAACAGCTTGACTTAACATGTTTGAAAAATTTTCATTTTCTATGAAGACACTTTTAATGGAATCAAATGCTAAGCTTCAGTGAGTCTAGAATCATTTGGAGAATTTGAGTTTCAGAGGCAGAACCTGTTTCAAGATTTCCTGATTCAGTATATCTGAGAATAGGACAAGCCAGCTACAATTTTATAAGCATTGTATTCATTGAGATAACTATAATAAATAACCACCAAACTTGAGATTGCTAACACAACACAAGGTTTTCATCTTGTTTGTATCCTTGTCCAAGTAGATTAATAGCTTTCTTTGCAGAGATTAAAGGACTTTTTTCAACTTTTGAGTTCTGTCATCTTTTAGGAACTTGGAACCCTTCATGAAAAAAACCTTGTCTTAGGCTAAGCAATGAAAGATTCGGAGTTTGAGTGGGTTAACAGCAGGCGATGAAGGCAGTAACCAAGTGTGTCCCAAGCTGCCTTTCTAACAATTGGTGGGAAGGGACTTGGAGTCTCATGACAGACTCAGGTAAAACAGAAGAGACATGTCTCTTGGTGAAAGCTGACATTTCCTGTTTCTGGTACCCTGTGCTTCAGACATACTAACCTATGGCCATGAGCTTTAAAACCCTAGTGTGTAATAAAACTGTTGATTTTATGTGAGTTCTAAACATTATCATTACATTTGATTTCAAGATATTTTGGGTTTTTTTCCTTAGGTCTGATTTTAAAGTCAGTTAAATGCATAAAGCTGAGGAGATAGCTCCATTTCTAAAGTATTTGCTTCGCTTGCATGAAGCCCTGGGTTTTGTTCTCCAGCATCACAAGAAACCAGAGGTGATGGAGGACGCCTGTAATCCCAGCGCTCTAGAGGAGGCAGCAGAAAGATCAGAAGTTCAGTGTCACTCTTTGTACATAAGAAGGATATCCGATACTGTGGCTAAAAAGAGAAAAGGAAACCAAACCAAAACAACAACAGACAAACAAACAAAAACAAAACAATAGAAAAGAGGAAAAAGGCATGCTAAATGGGACCTATCTTGGCTGCGTGGGCAATCTTAGGGTGAAAAGCCGTTTTCACTTTAACCTAGGGATCCGGTCAGTGAGTCTCATTTCCCCAGCTTCTGCTGAGTTAGTGTGCATAACTTTCAGGTCTATCATTGATTCTTTTCACGCAGCAGGGAAAGGAGGGTGAGTCCAGGTAAAGCACCTCAGCTCTTCAGAAGAAAAAAAAAGCCTCTTGGTAATTAATTCTATTTCTAGCCCTCTCTCCACTCGGGTGGCTTTACATCTTTGCATTTTATTTTTTCTTTTATGTGAGAGCTCACTCCAAGTCATAACCATTTGATCAATATTTTATTTTGCAGGTAAATGATTTTCCTCAGTAACTTCTCAGCAACTTACAACTTTTATTAACTGCTTTCTTAAGCAAACTGCTTTCTGAGGAAGATTGCATGAGAGAGTAGTTTGCAAAGATTTTAACTTGTAAAAGAGTACTAATAAAACTATTATGTGCAAATTACTGGCAGAATACACATTTGGAATAACATCATTTTATCACCTCAAAAAAAAAAAAAAACCTATTTAAAAGAGTTTTTTTTTTTTAAGACTCCTATTCCCTTTTTTTTTTTTCCTTGACTCAAGGACTTAAGGGTTGTTTAGAGTGTAGGTGATTTTGGAGTGGGGAGTGGTTCAGGAAGATGTTATTTCAGCTTTGAACATTCATAACCAATGTCTACCTTCTCCCTGATGCCTCCACCTGGGAAAGAGCACTGTAGACAACTGTAGACAACACCTGGAAGACAATCATTCCAAGTTGCTGAAGGAGCATTGAGGTGAGGAGATGGGAAACTATTTGAATCTTTCTAAGTTCCCAACCAATTCCTTCTGCCGCCATGTTTCCAAATTCCCATTAATACAGTGAGCAGTTTTCATTCCATCTCACCGTCACTGGGCTTGCCCATTGTGTGGGCCAGAATATTCTGTAGTAAACTATGAATTTGGAGAAGTACTAGGTGGAAGAAATTGTACCAAATCCGGAAAGTCTCCTTGAATTCTCATTTTTAAAAAGTGTGAGATGAACCATGGGCGAGCGTGTTGTTGACAAGAAAGCTCCATGTCTGCTTATTAAAAGAATCCTGCTCACTTCCAGACCTTTCTCAAATGGCCAGGGAAAAGGGTCGAGAAGAGGCTCAGCCTCCTTTCGAAGAAGCAAATGTTAGCTCTTCTAATGCAATCTAAAGTTCAAAGGATAAGCAGGTGGAGCACGTCTGAGACACAGTGGCATGGGTTTTGTACACAATTCCAGGAATGGAAAATTCCCTTAAGCCCTTGAGAGGGCAAGCGCCTGAGGAGCCGTTGCCTGCCGTTCTCTCTTGCTGCTTGACTTGCTTTCTGGCTGCTTTTTCTGATTGCCAGCAGATATCGTACCAGTTTAATAACCTTTCCCAAGCTCTGACGCTTTGGACCACACTGGGACTGGGTGTTTGAGGTTTTGTGTTCTCGTCCTGGCTGTGTAGAATGCATTCTGTGAGTAGTTTGGTGGATTCTACACAGAGTCATGGAAATGGCTGTGATATGGGCACTCCTATCCCCTGGATACCACAGACCCTGAGCTCTAGAAGTTTAACCGCCTTCTGGCTATATGTTCTCACAGAAGAACAAGGTTTGGGCTCCTTGCTCCTCCCCATTTGACAGGCAGTAGCATCTTCTTATTCAGTTCTAGCTGCATCTCTGAGACATGATGGTGAAGGTTGAAGTGAACAGGTCTCCCTCTATAGGCCCCTGGTTATCAGGGCCGGCTTCAGCTATAGCAACAACCAGTGACCCTCTCATTGGCTTCAGCTGCATGGTTTGCATATTCAAGTATGATTCCACTATGGCATGTTTTACACCCCAGACAAGGCAGAGGCTATCCTATCAGGCTGATCCCACCAACATCAAGCAGGATAATGTTTGTGTTGAGTATGGTGTGGAGTCCGTTGGTGACTTCACTGTCTTGGATAAACCTGAAATTCATTTGAAGGGTGAAGGACCATCATCTCTGTCCCTTTTGCTGATGTTTTTATGAAAGATGTGTATTATGAGACACATGGTATCTCCCTAAGAAGCAATGATTACTGCACCACCAACTTAGTCTCCACATCATGGAGGGACTCATGACCGCAGTTAATGGATGACATCACCTTCACCGATAAATCAATGAATTGCTCCTCTAGGAAACCATGGCACGATGGCTATAATGCCAATCAAAGTATCATCCCTACATCTACTGATATTTCTAAAGCGTAGGTTACATAAAGTTTCACTGACATGGCCCTCTATGTCCCCACCTACCATATGTCTCAAATTTGACTAGCCTCTTGTAGGAAAGTGTCAATTATAATAATATCAAAAAGGCAGTAAAGTGGGCATTAAAGAGCTAACTAAGGGCTATCCTGGAGTACATTCAGGACAAGTGACCCCATGCTTCCAATCTCAGGGCTCTTACTGACATTGCCCCCAATCATCTGTTTATCAAGCTAAATGTTCTTTTGTTTTGTTTTGATGCAAGTCACAGAGGGGTCTTTATTCTATTGAATGTCTGTTCTTTACCAAGCTAACTGTCATACCATTTTATGGTCCATGCGGCCATCTGACCTTCAAGGAGTACTTGGATCACCTGCCCACCCTAACAAAATCACGAGAGGAAGAGCATGGTCTCAGATGCTGGGAGTCCTTGCACCAACTCAGTGCCTAAATACATTGACAATCTCCCTCTTACCGTTTCCATTCCAAGAAGTGGGGGGCTTTAGGGAACCCAATTTTGTCACAAAAGAAAAATAAATTTGAACCACAATGTTTGCATTGTGGTTATGCAAATGGAAGACAAGAGAACATGAGGCTTTTAACATCTCATAGTAAGAATATAATATATAATCTCATTAAACCTAGATGACTTTTACATTAGAATGGGAAGTAGCTATACAAATGCTGTGTCTCACGGGAACATAAGGGGTAATTATAACATACGAACATAACATATGATGAATGTAACAGTTCATCATATTTAGCACAATAATAGCTATATTAAAAGATCTGCTGTTTGATGGGCGGGAGTTATGGCTCAGCAGTTAAGAGCACATGTTGCTGTATAGAGGATCCGAATTTAGTTCTTAGCACCCACATGGAGTCTTACCTGTAATTTCAGCTCCAAGGGGATCTGATGCCACAGGCCTCCTTGAGCACCTGGACACATTTGCATATCCTCAACCACACAAATACACACAGACATAACTTAAAATAATAAAAATAAATCTTTGAAATGATCTAGCTCACATGTGCAATTGCAGCACCCGGGAAGCAGGAGGATCCCTGAAGCTGGAGGGCCAGCTAGCTGGGCACACACAGCAGTCAACTGCTGAGGACTGACAGATAGGGCTGTCTTCTGACTTCCACACATACACCATACATGAGTACAGTTTCATTCACACACACACACACTCACCATGCATGCACACACACATATTACACACAAACAGAAAGAAGAAAATTAAAGTATTTATGAATATTAATTTATTTATATGAATTAAAATGATAATCAATTAATGATTAGTAATACGCAATAATTAGCTCCTAAATATTAAACAATCTTTAATGGTTCTTGGCTTTAAAAATACATCATCGCCAAAATTACTAATTGGTAAGAAAAGTGGCCACAAATAGTCTCCGTAGTCAAAACCTGTTAGGCATAGCAAAGGAGAATGTCCAGCCTTAAATTCATCTATTAGAAAATAAGAAAGATTAAAAATGAATGACCTAGGGGCTGGAGAGATGGCTCAGTGTGTAAGGGCTCTGGTTGTTCCTTCAGAGGACCCAGGTTCAACTCCCAACACCCACATGGCTGCTCATAATTGTCTGTAACTCCAGTTTCAGGAGGTTAGACAACCTCTTCTGCCCTCCATAGACACCAGGCATACAAGTGATGCCCAGAATGCATGCAAGAAAAATACCCATACACATAAAATATAAACAATAAATTTAAAAAATTATAGAAGGAAACAAACAAGTTTTCAGCAAAGAGAACTTGGATAGAACAAAACCATGGAGACAGACAAGGAAAATCAAAGTAGAAATTTGAAGAAGCATAAAATATGGTTTGATCAATAGAAATAAAAAAATTATCTTTGAAAGAATAAAATAAACATAAATACCATTAAATAAAGAAAATCTTGGAAATTCTTATAAACTTATAAGAGAAAAAAAAGTAGGGGCTAAGGATGTAGCTCGGTGGGCAGAATGCTTGTCTAGAAAGGCATGAAGCCCTAGGTTCAGTTCTCAAAAGACAAAAAAATCAGGTATGTTGACACTCACTGTGATATCAACACTCAGAAGACAGAATCAGGATAATAAGAAGTTGAAGATTATCCTTGGTTATATATTGAGATCAAAGTTGCTCTGGGATATACAAGACCATCTGCAGGGAGAGAACAGACAGGGAGGGGTGAACTTTAAAATAAAACAGTGAGCAAACTAAAATTTTAGCAATGGTGTTCAAAATCAAAATAAATTTTATAGCATTATATTTAAAAATATTGATTAAATTGATTACTTTACAGGAAAGTATAAATCTTTCCTATTGACTTGAGTAGAGAGAAAAGGTGAAAAACTGAATAATTCAATACCTATAAAAATAATTTAACAGGCAATCAAATATCTATTGTTTAAAAGCTACAGTCATAGACAATTTATAGGTAATGTTCTGTCAAACATTCAAGAAACAGATAATTCTGACTTCATATAAATTATTTCAGAAGTAGAGGAAAGATGGAAAGCCTCCCAACACAGACACAGATAGAACAAGAAAAATCACACGGCCAGGAGGGCAAATGACTATTCTGAATAATACATTACCAAGTAAATGTCCACACCCACAGACAAGATTTAGTCCCAAGAATGTAGGAGGAGGCAACACTTGGAGACCTTTTCTTGTAATTCTCTGCATTAGCAAATGAACAAATTGAAGTTGACATTGATTTATGCTTTTAAAAGTCTGCTCAAATTCAGCCCTTGCTTCTGATTAACATATAAAACCCCTCATGCTAAAATAGAAAAGAAAAATATACCCTTAATGTGCCAAAGGATGACTGCCATAAATTTAGCATGAACAACAGAGCTTTGAGGAACACTACAAGTGTCCCACAGTATGAAAACAAGCATTGGCTAACTCACCCAACATTCTGCTAGCATTGGCTAACTCACTAACATTCTGCTAGCACTGGAAGCCTGGAGAAAATGCATTTATGTGGAAATGGTGGGTCATAGGGTACGTTCATTTTTAAAATTATTTTATTTGTTCTCTGACAATTTCAAATATGTTGCAATAAAATACATCTTGACTGTACCCACTCCCAACTTCCTCCTTTCACTCTCCTCCCAAACACCCTCAGTGAGTAACTTCCCTTCCAAGCTTCATGTCATCTTTTGTTGGAGGGAGAGAGATAATCAATTGAGTCCAACTAGCACTGCCTGCTAGAGCATTGAAGGATCTGGTTGGCTTGATCTTGTACATGTCTTGTGCAGGTAACCATGGCTGCATGAGTTCGTGTATGCAATGGCCATGTCATGGTTTCACAGCACTGCCCAGTCCTCTAGCGTCTGTGTTCTTTCCTCTTCTTCTTCCTCTATGGTCTCAGAGCCTTGCATGGAAGGGCATTGTTGATGTAGATGTCCCATTTAGGACTAGCACTCAGCACTTACTCTCAACATGTTAGCCAATCACGAGTCTCTTCATTAACTGAACTCCACTAAGGAAAGTTTTCTCTGGCCAAGAATGAGAGCAGCACTGTTGTGTTTACATTTAGAAGGTAGTTTTTCAACATGTCCGCTTGACAAAACAACAGATGTAGCGTCCCCACTAGACACAGAACCTCCCAAGTCAGAGAGTAAGTTCATTGTGCTTTTGTTTCATGATGGCACTATACTAAGCTCTCTCTCTCTCTCTCTCTCTCTCTCTCTCTCTCTCTCTCTCTCTCTCTCTTTGTGTATTGGGAAAACACAAACACTATTCATTGCTGATCCAGTAGATATATCATTGTTGTTTTTGTTCTGCCTGTAGTTTAAAGTGTACTAGAGTTTCCTTTTCTGGTAGTATCTGAACTTAAGCTGTCCTGTGAATAGCCTGAGAACTGGAAAATGTCACTGAATAGACTTTTCCATGCAGTAAAACTTGTGAATAAATTGATCCATTTGAATTCCTCAGAAATGCTTTTCTTGGAGCCTCCCTCCCCTTTGCCCTCCAGTCAGGACTCTCTCTGGTTTGATTTCACTAGACCATAGACCTCCTGCATTTCGTGGTCAGCCAACAGTGAGGGCCTGGATGTAACACAGGGATGGGAACAGGTGTTGCCATAAGTCATCTTTAAGTCATCTTTCTGTTTTCATCCTTTGCGTCTTTCTCTGCCTTCCAGAGAATATGGTGCTTACAATGCTTGGCTTTTGTAAGCTTTACCAACTTGTTCATCACTCATCACCACCCACGTTACTGAAAGTGTTGCTTGTGGTTATAAATGACAAGGTGGTGTGTGTGCTTCTTCATTGCTCTCACTGCTTTGGTGCGATTCCCAAGAGGAGAAAGGTGGGTGAGCTATCCAGGGTCCTAAGATGAAACTCAGGGCAGTGTTTTAACTTAGGATGATTTGAAGAACATTCATTGAATAGGCTGGCTATTTACAAGGGTCTGAACTGGACCTAGGGAACTTTCTGAAGTGCCAGGGCTTTGGCAAGGTGTTAGTCACTGAGCTGTGAGCTAGAAGGGAAAAAAAAGGAGGTCCTGGGATCTGGGAGAGGTAAGCAGAGAAAGCCATCTTGAGAGGGAACTGGAAACACATGATTGAGGTGGCTCCAGGAGACTGTGATGGATCTCCTCATTCTGCGTCTCTCTTGTACCCTGGGAGTCAGGCCAGTGTCACCACAAGTGGGACTCAACCATCAGGGGACCAAGGAGCCCCCTGATGTCTCTGTACATACATTTTTTCTATGGTTTAGATGTGGTTTGTGCTGCAGAATTTCATATTCTGGGAACGTGAATCCAATATATGTATTAGAGTAGTAGAAACATTAGGAAACGGAGCCTAATGGCAGATGATTGGATCACAAGGTCAGTACCTGCTAAAGAGGCTACTTAGGGTTTGTTTAGGAGTGGGCTGAGGTCTCTTACATGACTCAGCCTGGGTTTCTTAGGAGCAGGTTGTCATGAACCTGCAGTATACAAGCACTGGCTCATCCCATTTTTTTTTTGAGTCTCTATCATGTTAGGATGTAGCTAGAGGACCCTTGCTAGGTTACACATGGACCTCCAACCACTAGAATTATCAACCAAACACAGCTTTTACTTGGTAACCTACCAAGCATCAGCCAACAGATGTAACAGAAAACAGACTAAGACCCATTCTCCAGAAGGCAGAAGGCAGGGCAGAAAGAGTAGTTCTGGATTGTGAAACAGAAAATATCTGTACCAGGATAGAAACCTCTACCACAACAATATTAAAACTAAAAGTTTGAACCACTGGCTTTAAATGTTATCTCTCATTTGACACCTAAATTAATGTTATTAAGTCCTAAATTTATACCTCAAGCCAGACTCCTGAAAGTATGGATTTGTAGCTTAAACTGCCTACTTAATCGCTTCACTTGAATGACTGACATTTCGAACATAAAGTGTTCAAGACATAATTCTTGATATTTTTACCCCCAAATGTGTGCCTCTTCAGCCTTTCTAGAATTAGCAAAAGCACTGCCGGCTTCCCCATTGTTCAAGTTAAAAGTTAAGAAAAATCGCCATTGATTTCTTTTCCTTTTTCTCTCACTCCTTATTTATAATAGTCTCAAAATATATCTTCGATCATTCTATCTACTTTCTTTTGTTGTGTCTGTGTGTGAGTTTTTATAGGTGGAAGGAGATGGAGAGGAAGGAAAGCAGAGGGAGAGAATAGAGAAGCGAATATGTTCTGGAGCCCAGGAATCTTCCTAGAGCCCAAGGAATCTAGACTTGACAACTAACCCAATTAGACCCAGTGTCAAAAATTGTACTAAGAAGGGGCTGGAGGGCGGCAAGCAGAGGAGAAGGAGTGACAGTTACAGGCCTTGGTTCATTTTTCTTTTGGTACTTTGAGTGTGTTGAAAGCAGTCTTTGAGACAAATGTTTCAGTGTAAGCAGCATTATAGAAGGGTAGAAATCTTTACCAAGGGCATGAGGAAGTACCAGCAAAGTGTGCAAGTCCATGCTAGCTCCAGCTTGGGTGACTGAAGGGAATCTCATGCAGAAGTTCAGGAACATGTACAGAATACACACTTGAATCATGACAGCCAGGTGCACCACCATTGTTCAAAGATTGGTCTCAGGGGCCAATTAAGAACAGATTAAAACATGGCTGGAGAGATGGCTCAGTGGTTAAGAGCACAAGCTGCTCTTCCAGAGGACCTGAGTTCAATTCCTGGTAACCCCATGGTAGCTCACACTCATCTGGAATGGGATGTGATGCCCTCTTCTGGCATGGATGAAGACAGCAATACATAAAATAAGTAAATACATCTAAATGTAAGGCCAGACACATTTGAATTCTTGTGACAACACAATGTAGCCAATTCTAGTCTTGGAATTCTTTATTCCTTAAAACTGTGGAAATCAGGGTATTTTAACCTGGAAATCTCATCTGGCTCACATTTTTTATTTTTAATATATTTTTTTCTCTGCCTGTGGTGCAGGAAGCAAATGGTAGAAGAATAGGAGTGAAATGGTGGAAATGGGGAGAGACTTTAGATGTACAATTGAGTAAACAAAGGTGAGCTGGAAGTAGGGTGCTTTAGCAGCCATTACAGTAGCACACACTTGTAATCCCAGACTGGGAAGGCAGAGAAGCAACCTAGCCCACCTGGTGAGCTCAAGGTCAGTGGTCTGTCTCAAAAAAAAGAAAAACATTGATATTGTCTGGGGGATGACAACCACGACTGACCTGTGTCCTCTACACATACATATATACCCACACAAATACACATATCCATCTCTCTCTGTGTTTCACTCTGTCTGGCTCTCTGTGTGTGTGTGTCTGTCTCTTTGCATGTCCTTCTCTGTCTCTGTGTCTTTGTCTCTTTCTGTCTCTGTGTCTGTTTCGGACTCTGTTTTTTTTGTGTCTGCATCCCTCTCTGTCTCTTTGTCTCTGTCTCTGTGTCTGTCTCTCACTGTCTCTATTTCTCTCTGTCCCTCCCTCCTTTCTTTCATTCTCTCTCTCTCCCTCTCTCCCTCCTCTGCATATGTTTTATGATCTCCATGATCTAAATCTATCAATCATGGCTAAGTTCAGACAATCAGTGTGATGTCACTGAGTGTGGATTTGGGGAAAGACGTTCATGTATGCTTTCCAGACTCCAGAGGCCACCTCTGGTAATGGTTAGAAATGACTAACGAAAGCAGGTTTGTAGAAAGGGGATGATGGGAAATTACCTTTCAGAAGAAGACTCTTAGGAAGGCTGTAGGTTCATGACCATAGCCAGCCCTCATGAGGCTCTAAAATGTGAGAGGATTAAAAGTAAGAGCTGCCACAAACTGTGTGATGGAGGTCCTGAAGGGAATGTGACAGACTGTCTAGTTCCTGGAGTACTGGACTTTCTAGTTTCAATCTAGAGACATACTGGTAGGGATAAGAACAAGAGAGAGAGAAAGACAGAGAGAGAAAGAGGAAGAGAGGGAGAGAGAGAGAGAAGCAATTCTAGAGAACAAAGGGTGTTTCTGGATTTTGTAGGTGTTTTTAGGGATATAGGTAAGCTCCCTACCAAGCAATGTGATTGTGATCTAGCTGGCCTAGCCTATGTGCCAAGGCATTGGACAAAATTTAGGTTATAATTCACAGTTGTGGCTTGCTCACAGCTGCAACGGGAAGGAGGTTGCAGAACCACACCTGCTTTATCGACTCCACATTCTAGTTGTGTTTCATCAGTTTTTGCTCTATATTTCTGAGTGCTTGGATTAAGAGTGTTAGAATTCAAGGTGTGTCCCAGCATGCCCAGCTGGTTACATATTCTTATTAGTAACATTCCTTTCTGCTTACAGTTGCAAAAATATTTGTAGTCAGTTTTACAATATGCACATACTACTACTTGAGTCATATAATTTTTCTTGCCATTGGAAACAAAATATCTTTAAGCAAGAGAATACTCTGTTAGATCACCACTGGCCTCACCTCCAATTTGACACTGAGCTTATTCTGGAGGAAAGGAATCAGACTCACCAACTTCTTGCTTCCTTGTGCATTATTATTAAAATTCAAATCAATTCACGTCTCTCTGCAGGAATATTTTAAAGCCTTTACTTCATTTTTGTGGATTAAAAATAAATGAGGGAATCAGTAATCCATGTAACTGTTTACATGCAAATTGCAACATGTCAGAGCTCGATGCAATAGAGTGAATGAGAATGGAGGTCAATGTCAAAGCCAGCTCACCAGCTTTGAGTAGAACCCTCTCTCCCTAGGATACCACCGCCAACAAATGTCACGAACCTAGGCAAGCTGTCAGTGTCAATCATATGCTAAATATTAGAGCTTAGCTCTTTCATTTTTAATAGAACTAGATCTTTTTATTATTTTTGCTCATGTTGTGAGAGGAATGTTGAGATACACAGTCAGTTTAAGCCAAAGTTTATTTAACAAAGCAAAGGCAGCACTCTAAAGACAGACTGGAGTGAGCTGCCCTAAAAGGTTCTGTATCTTTTAATGATATTTATGAGGCAGGTGGAATATTGATGAAGTAAAGGCCACACTCTTTTCCTTTCCAAGTCATGGGTGGACACATATTTCTTTTAGGTTGATTCTTTTCATCCTCTTCTGGAGAGCCCCACATAGTGGAGGCACATGTCCTGGCAACTTGGTTTTCAACATAACAGGAAGTACTGATCTATAGCCTTGAGTTAGTTTATTTTCTTGGTTTCTACTAGATATTTTCCTTTTGAGACTGTACAAGGTCCTACAATCAACCTAATGATTGCCCGTCAGCTAAGACATTTTTAGTTTTAGATTTGTTTATATTATTTTTATATGTACGAGTATTTTGCCTGCATATGTGTATGAGTACCACGTGTGTGCGATACTTGAGAAAGTCTCTGACTTCTGACACTGCATCGGATCTCCTGGAACTGGAGTTACAAATGCCTGTGAACCACCATGTGGGTGCAAGCTACCAAACCCAGGTCTTCTGAAAGGACAACAAGTATTCTTAACCACAGAGCCATTTCTCTAGCCCTGACATTTTGTTTTTTATTTTTAAAAATGTATTTACTTCTATTTTATGTGTACGTATGTGCACTACTATGTGTCTGGTGTCCGTGAAGGCTAGAAGAGAGCTACCTTGAGAGTATTGTGAACTGAATCCAGGTCTTCTGCAAGAACATCTAGTTCTCTTAATCTCTGAGGTATCATTCCACTGCTTGTGAGTCTTTTAGTTGAAGTTTTACAATGAAAACTAGATTCAGGATTTTCAATATACTGACAAATAAGAAATAGTCCCTGGGCTGTCATAGGACCTCCTTCTCCCAGCTTTCCCACTAATATCTATCCGCTACCTCGTACTCATACATGGATGGAAGATTTTATACAGTCTCTGGGTTTTTGTGTGCATCTGTTCAACCTATTATCTAATCCTTCACTGACGAAACGATTACCTTGTTATTTCTGTGATAAAATATATGATGAAAAGCACCTTAAGAAAGAATTTCTTTTGGCTTAGGATTCCAGAGGGCTGTGTGTCCATAATGGCAGGGAAAACATAACAACAGGAGCAGGAAGCTGAGAGATCACATCTCAACCATACCTACAGGAAGCAGAGTGCACATTAAAAAGGTTGCAAGGTTATAAACTCTCAAAACCTACCTCAAGTGATGGACTTCCTCAAGCAGGCCTCCAGATCCAAACTGGGGACCAAACCAAGCATTCAAATACAAGAGCCTACGGAGGACATTTCTCATTCAAACCAGCACACTGGGGACCTCCAACAAGGGTTCCTGACAGGCATATTCTCTTTTATCAGAGATAAGAGAGTTGGTGTATCTAGGGTTTGCAAAACTGGATGTAATGCAAGGGCTCTGAGAATATAAACAGACATGAAATGATAGGGAGACAGAGAGTGAAGCACTAGAGCTCTTTGGAGGGAGGTAGTGGTGGGTGGATATGATGCGTTGTATAGTTGTGAAGCCTTCAAATAAAAAAAGTGTTATTAAATTTTTTTTAAAAAAAGAAATGGATAGGAGACACAGTTTTCTCTCTGTGGAGCTGGAAGGATGAGATACCAAGAAGGATGTTTTTAAAACAAAACAAAGCAGAACACAGCAGGAGGTCCTGATGATGGATATAGCAGGCAGGCTTGCGGTGCTTCCTTAAAAGCAAGAAAAGAAACTTCACAATCATCTTTGAGTCCCTGAAAGTTCCTTGTCTGGGAAGATTTAGTAAAAGAATGAGGTAGTCACCCATCTACGGCTTGACACCTGGAAATGTTCTATCCTCTCTCCCCACACTTTCATGATGATCATTCAAATGCATATTTTTCTGCATATTATAAAGTAATTTGTCACTTCTTTTGTGTTTTGATAGATGTTTCCTGGTGCATAACTCCTGAGCACTTCTTTTCATATATTTGAAATGTTGTAATTTCTTAGAGACTCAAGGTAGCTTAAAAAAAAAAAATCCAAATCCTCACCACTATTTTCATTGATTATCACCTGATTCCTAAAGGAGAGTGTCTCTGGGGACCAAAGGGTTCAGGTGATTTATGCTGGAGGTGGCATGTGATGTACCTCGATTAAACCCCTTATCATGGTCCAACATTTTTTGACTAGTGCCTGAGGTGAAGGCAGTGGTAAAGAGAATATATTGATAGTGTTTCTTTGAAAGAGCTCAAAGCCTGTATCAGTTGGTCTCGCAAGAGGAAAAATAATTCTTATAATCATGGCTCATCATTTTATAAAGGATTTTCACATCTCCTTTTTTCATCAGAACTTACCAGCAGCCTTTGGTTGAGATTATTTTTATTTACACTGGAAAAAAAATGAGGTCAAGTGGCTCACCCAATTTACACAAAGCTTGCTTCTACAGTAAATATCACAGACACAGCAGGTCCCATATTGTGTGATGTATGACAAACAGCAGCAAGTTAAACGGATTTTCCCCCTTTTCTCTTGCCTCATGTTTTTGCTGCCTCCCTCCCTCTACCTGGTCTAGACTGCGGTGGGTTAACAATTCTTATTTACTTTCCAATTGTTTTGAGAAAGCTCTTCAACAAAATGAACCCTCAGGGGCTCCATAAGAACACACAGAGAGATAGAGGTTCATCAGAGGACATAAACCATAAAGATGACCGCCAAAGCGGGCGGGTGAGGTTAACTAGAAATCCCTGAGCTATAAAGCAGAAAGGATGGAGGCAATATAGGAGGACTGGGAAGAAAGTCATGATAAAGGAAACCCCAAATTTCAAACAATTATTTCACCTGTTTGTTTGTCTAAGGATAGATGAGCCACTAGGCTGTCTTAGCATGGTAGATCATATAAAATGGGGAAGCCATGCTTTCTTTGAGCATCAGGTCAGTTTCTTTCTCCAACGCACATGCACGCGCGTTCTTGCACACACACACACACCACACACACATACACCACAAAAACACACCACATACATATACTCAGATACACACAGATATATACACATACACAGACACATATACATATACACAATACACACACAACACACACCCTTAGATTATCCAAGAAAATAAAGGATAGCCAATAAAAATTGGGCTTCAGAGTTTTTAAAATCTAAGTATCCTGCAAGCAACCCACGGGGCATATTTATACTAGAAATTTCTTCATTGCTCTGACTTGCAGTTTAATTGAGTGCATTGTGTTTTATTTATTATATCTATCAACTCTAACCTAATTAGACTTCAAATCAAGCTCTGATAGTGAATGTAATTCAACTGAAGCCAAGAAATTCAACGGCTGAGAGCATCCTCTGCTGTTGTGTGCTGCTGGCCTTATCGGAATGGTCGTCTTCTTGTGTTCAGACCTGCATAGCAGTTTCAAATGATTATTAGTGTCTAGCAGTAGTTACTCCAAGTTCATTCTTCAAGTGACAGTCTGGCTCTGCAGATGCTGGGAAGATTTTTCATGCAGATAAATTTTGGAATTTGTCCTCTTCTTCCCCCAAATGCTCAAGCCCTCCTGCCATCACTAAGATAACTTCCTGTGCTAAGGCAGCACACATTTCCAGTTAAATCCCAAAGTGAAATCAATGTCCATGTCCTGAAGGACAACAGGGCACCTACCTGCCTATGAAGTCATCATCATTATCAGAGTCTCCCTGTAAATCCTACTCTCTGAGTTTAAAGGTTTATCAAAGGATGTTTGTAGAATCTCTTTCCTGACACATTATTTCAGACAGGCCAAATCAAATGGATCAAGTTCAGGTTTGGCAAAGTACAGGAGAGAAGTAAAAACAGGTCCCTAAGCCACATCACTCACACCTGCACATGCTTTATTCAACACTCTCTCTTCTCAGGAGAATGATAAAATTAGACCTATCGAGGCATTAAACCATCTTATATAGTGTGTGGAAAAACTCCCATTCCTACACACAACCATGAACGTGACCCTAGTAATAGCTCTCACAGCCCACGTTAAAAGCTAAAAGAAAGGGTGATGGCTTTGTGTACTATTGAATATAGTATGGGTGCACACATTTTTTTAAAAAATACTGTGGAATGTATTAAAATTTTGATTTACTAAATCTAACATTCCTTAAGATTTTAATTAATGTGAAATTGACATGAAATAAAGCATTTCAAATTGGACAGTGTAGGGGTGGTGGGTGTATTCTGACGTGGGCATCCTTTGTGTCTTCCCAGATGTTTCATGGCTCTCTTTCTACTACCCACTGAGCTGTTGTTCCCCTTTCCCTCCTGCTCTGCCAGTCACCAATCAATCTCTATCCTGTGAACCTACCTGTGCCTGATATTTCACATGAATGGCCCCATCTACTGTCTTCTGTGTCTCATCGTGATATGCTAAAAGGCCATCCATTTTGTAGTACAAATCAGTACTTCATTTTTAGAGCTGAATAATATTTAAATAATATTTTCTTTATGTTTTAAGCTACCGTTCATAAATCTGATCATCTGCCAGACAAACAGCCACGTAATACGTTTTTTATATTTTCGTTTATTTATTTTTGAGACAGTATCATATATCCAAGTCTGGACTTGAACTCACTGTATAGACAAGGATAGCCTTGAACTTCTAATCCTCCTGTGTCTGCATCCCCAGTGCTAGATTACAAGTGTGTGGCTTTGTGGGGTGCTGAGGAACCCAGGGCTTCATGCATTTCAGAAAAGCATCCAAGCAACTGAGCTACAAGCCCACAACATTCTGAACAACTTTTGAAAGGACTTCTCTATTTAGCCTATGGTTATAACTCTAAAATTCCCTCAAATTTCCAAATGATATATAGGTTAAACGTATTCAATATCTTGTTAACTCTTCGGTGAGCATCTTAAATGAAGTATTACTCACAAGAAGACACAGCTCCTTGGTTCCCTGGTGCCTGGATCTCCATAAGTGTACAGGCCTGTGCGGCTCCTGGCAGCTCAGGAGAACATAGCTAACATCTCACAAGCTAGCTCCTGCTTCTTTTCTCCTGCTAAGGAATCATCAGTTCTGAACATGGCTAATTTCCCAATAAGTTCAACATATCTCCTGATGTCCCATCTAGTATTCTCAGTCACTTGTCTTACTCAGCAAAAATGGTGGCTGCCACTACAGAAAAGATTCAGGGAGAAGATCTTTTGAGGTCTGTGGCACATTATCCCCCACCCCCTAGAACTTTCCTTTCTCCCTATACACACCAAAAGCAAATTCTTCCCCCCCCCCCCCACTTCTAAATAGACAGTAAGCTTTGCTCTTGGTGTGAAAGAGCTAGAAGTGGAAGGAGATGATGTTGTGAATCAACTGTGACTGAACTCAGGCTGAAGAACAGCTGCTAGGGATATTAAATGGTCCATAATAGCATGGGAGAGTTAATCCTTTACTTGTGGAAATCACTCTAGCTATGAGGGCAGATAGAGCTTGTGGTTTTATGGTGGTATGGTGGTATGTCGGGCGGCGGGGTAGATGACCACTCAAAGAACTCTTAGCTATAGCTGTCCTTGGTTCCGAGGCTGGAGCTGAGAAATAGCTTCCCTTCACAATAATACCTTGAGAAGGAGAACTTCTACTGAACTAGAGTTGAGCTGTAGCAGCAAGATGAAGAGAGGACCCAGAGCAAAGCTCACTGGAGGTTTATGAGGCAAACTAATCAAGAACCACCCTCTTCCCCTTCTCCAGCACTTTGGTTTTCAGAACGAACTTCTGTCATACTCTGCTTTCTGTTGCTGTGATAAACACAGAGACACAGGGCAACTTAGAGAGGCTTTATTTTAGCTTACAGTGCATCATCAAGGAGCGGAACCCAAGGTAGAAACTCACTCAAGGGGAAACACAGCTTACTGGCTTGCTCCTCATGGCTCACCAGCCTGCTTTCTTAAACAATGCAAGATCACCTGCTCAGGAGTAGCACTGCCCACAGTAATCTGGTCCCTTCCACATCAATCATTAAGAAAATGTCCCCACAGAATTGCCTACAGGCCAATCTGATGGAGGAACTTTCTTAGTTGAGGTCCTTCATCCCAGATGCTCACAGCTCGTGTCAAGTTGACAAAACCCAACCAGCACACTTCTGACAAGTGACACTAATTTCTTACTCCTGTAACTGTCCAGAGAGACTCATTGTCAGCCATCTCATTGAAGAGTAGCTTGCCCACCCAGGCTTCTGCTTCTGAACTGAATGGCAGTAATCTATGTGGGACTTTTAAGAACCTCTGTGGCTAACTGTTTATGTTGTCTGACACTGTCTTTAGCAAAGTAGCCCTCAAAGGTACCACTTGCAGCAGTCAGATGGCTCAGTGACATGGAGTGTTTGCTGTATCACCAGGAGGATCTAAACTCTGGAGGACTCCAAATCCCCAACACCCACATAAAAAGTTGGGTGTGCTAGGTTCTGTACCTGTAACCCTAGAACTGAGAGGGAGGGGCGAAGAGGCAGAACTGTCATTGGTGTTTACTGACTGCCAGCCTAGCTCCACATTCAATGAAATACCCTGTTTCAGGAAAGTAAATCAGAGAGTGATAGGACAGGACAGCACATGTTTTCCTGTGACTTCTGCCTATGTACGTACACACAATACAAACACAAGCCACACACACACACACTCACAATTATATTCACACATTCATACCTACTCACACACTATTTATACCCACACTCACACTATCTAAACACACTCACATTCTCACACTCATAGTCATACCCCATACCCACGTACACACACACACACACACACACACACACACACACACACATGCATTCGCACCTCTATTGCACACCCTCACACACAAAGGAGCTCTATCCTTGTCTTCATTGGACAAATGGAGAAGCTGAGGCACAGAGAGATCAAGCTGCTCATTCATTGTCACCAGTAGCCAGTATTTGGAGGACACAAGATTGCCCTCAAGACCGTCTGGTTTTAGGGTTCATAATGTTATTTTGTGGGCGTTTGTTTGCTGCTGCTGGTACTTGAACCTAGAGCCTAATCTATGCAAGGTAGGATGTCTAGCACTGAACTATACCCCCATTCCCAGACCTCTTATTCTTAATTTAGTCCATTTATAGTAGATCTTAAACTTGAGACGCTTTCCATCAAATCTGGACTTAACGCTTGTTTGATTGTTGGCGGTACTGGACGTAAATCACAGGCTGTGCGTGCGTTAGTAAGCTCTCTGACACTGAACCACATCTTCAGTCCCCAAAGTTGCCTGTTCGCACATAGCTGCAGATGTCCATGTTGCTTCGGCAAATCTGCGAAAAGGTGGTGTGTGTGTGTGTGTGTGTGTGTGTGTGTGTGTGTGTGTATGTGTGTATGCATTATCTTTTGGACAATTTCTAAAAGGACTGCTGTCTTTTTCTGCTCTTCCCTGTGCTTCAGGTGAACCAGGTTAAGAAGCCTGCATTCTGTCTCCGATCTGACATCTGGCACTCACAGGCAGAGCAGAGGCAGGGTTTTAGATACACAAAGCACAGCCCATGATGCACTGCTCTTAGACCTCACTTGGACCCAGGCATATTTACAGGAGAGGAAGATGGAGCAGAACATGAGAAACAGACACCCTCTTCAGCCCTGCATTTGCTATGTACTTTATCGGTGCACTCTCCCAGAATCACTGATACCATGGAGCCCTGCTGCCTGCTTGTGCCTACCTTCCTACCCAGAAAAATGGAACACTTGGCCCAGAATCCTGGGGGGGATTGGTAGAATAAAAGTGGTTTAAGATGTAAGGCAAACTAACAAATATTATTATCTGCATTCATAGCACCCTTTAGCATGATTGCCTATAGACTGCCCCCGGGAAGGAGTACTTACGATGAGAAATGCTTTGTTCTTATAATGGAGCAGTCAATTATTTACTCTGATGAGAGGTGGAGGGGTTTTAAAATTCATTGTATTAATTTAGAGTTGTGGAGAATGGTTACAAATATAGGCCACCTATGGGTGCTGCATAATACGACTGATATAGTGTGGTTATAATGGGGGTGTGATACGGCTTATTTATACAGTGTCTTGCTACAAAGAGTATATTA
This sequence comes from Mastomys natalensis, assembly GCA_021653895.1. Classification (NCBI taxonomy): domain Eukaryota; kingdom Metazoa; phylum Chordata; class Mammalia; order Rodentia; family Muridae; genus Mastomys; species Mastomys natalensis. The sequence goes on from JAJTUV010000278.1 coordinate 1,222,684, forward strand.
GGTATTTTTGCAGCCAGGGCTCAGAAGCCTAAAACAAACAAGATTAAAATCAGCAATAAAGCAGACCAGGAGGAGCCAGTGAAACTCAGCAATAAATTTGATGCAAAACCAGTGTGATCTGCCTAAGGCCTTTTAGAATGTGCTGCAGGCCATCGCTTCTGTTTGCTCATTTTAGTGATGTGGGGGTGGAGGAGGTCAGGCTGAAGCCTGTGAAGGAGAGGTCAGAACACTCCCAATATTATAGGGAAGGACAGGATTTCCACAGCCCAAGGATCCTTGTGAAAATTGTTGTGCGTGTGTCGGGGAGAAAGGGAGAGAGGCAGAAAGTACGACTGCTGGTCATACCTGGAGTTCAGAAGTTCTTCTCTGTGTAACTCCATTTTTTTCCCTGGTTGTTCCAGTAACATTATTTGCTTTCCCGGACGCTCTCAGCCCTCACTCTTCTTCGGTGACTCTTTGTAACCCTCAGGTTCTGTCACACTGGACAGAAGTAGCATATTGAGATCCAGTTCTGCCTTTTGCTACTGACTCAGAGTCAGAGAATCTTGACTTAACAGTGCTATGGGGTTGGTTGGGCCCTGATATCTCAGTTTAATATAACACAAAGGGAACACTCTTATTTCAGAACTTAAATAAACAAAGCTTTTTTTGTAGAGAAAAGCATTCTTTTCTCTAGGTAGTTAAATTAAACATTTGATAAAGTGTTCTCCCCAAACACTTGGGAAAATCCATTGCATTTGTTAATTTTCTTTCTCTGACAAAACATCTGACAAAAGTAACTTAAGGGAGGGTTTATTCTGGCTCACAGTGTGTAGGTTAGCCCATCACAGTGTGTAGTTAGCCCATCACAGTGTGTAGGTTAGCCCATCACAGTGCAGAAAGCACAGCACCGGTGTCCCATTGCATCTGTGGCTGGGGAGCAGAGAGTGATAAATGCTATTGCTATTATTTTATAATAATAATGCTATTATTTTATGTTATTGTTGAGACAGTATCTCACTATGTAGTTCTGGCTGACCTGGAACTCACTAGGTAGATTAGAGTGGCCTGTGGCTCCTGAGAGCTGGGTTTACAAGTGTGCACCATCACACCTGGCTTTATTTATTTTCTTGAGTGTAATTAAAAATATTTTACCTTAAGTGTATGGATGATTTAGCCGGCAAGTATGTCTGTGTATCACTTGCATGCCTGGAACCCACTGAGACCAGAAGAGGGAGTCAGATCCCCTGGGACTGGAGTTGAATAGATGGCTGTTAGCTGACATGTCAGTGCTGGGACTCGAACTTAGGTCTTCTGAGAGAGCAGCCAGTGCTCTCTCAGAAAGGCTAAGCCATCTCTCTAGCCGCTATTTTTTTTTTTTTTTAATTCGGTGTGTGTATAAAATGTATTTACTTCTGTTAGTAGAATGGTGCCACCTCCATTCGGGTCTTAGCACCTCCATTAACTTAGTGTACAAGGTTCCTCATGGACATGCTCAGAAGTTTGTTTCCTAGGTGATTATAAATTCTACCAATTTGATAATACTAACCATCAGAGCCTTATCCTGTACGCTGAAGAAAGTGGTCTGCTATAGTTTTTGTCCTATTTCATGACCTTGCTGCAAAGTGTTTGCCTATCAAAGTATCACCTTTAAGGACTGAAAATCACACACACACACACATATTTCTGACAACTTGCTAGTGTGTTTCTGCATGGTAGATACCTACCATTACATTTTCTGATTTTTTTCAATGTCTGTCTCATCATTGCATGGACATCTACCTCCCCACACAAAAGACAGTTTACATAAACCACAAATTCTTCCTAACTTTCTTGACACTTTATTTTGAAAATGTTCAGAGATGTAGAAGCTGAAAGAATAGAACTATGAAAATCTCCAAGATATAGAGATTGTTAATACCTGGCCATAGTTGCTTTATATATTTATAGAAACATTAGTTTTCAAGCTGTTTTAAAAATAAGCTTCTGAAATTGTGACATTTTATCTGTAAATACTTCACACATTTCATGTTTTTCCTATATCATCACAATACTACGCTATATCTAAGAAAAATAACAACGTACAGTCTGTATTTAAAATTCTCTGGTTATGCTAAGCAAGGTGGTATAAACCTATAATTCAACACTCCAGAATCTGAGGAAGGACTTATTCTGGACAACATAGTAAAATCCTGCCTCAAAAAATTGTACACAATAAAATTAAAAATAAAGTAAAATTGAAACAAATTTTCTAGTTAATCCAAACACCCCTTTCAATGATTGTTATTTGTTTTGTTTTGTTTTTTAATCTAAGGTGACATCAAGGGAATGAATTGCATTTTGTTCTTATGACCACAAAGTCACTGTAAGCCAATGTGGACAGTCAAATTAGTTCATGTACTGTATCTACCTGATGCTTCATGGGAGAGTCTGGGGAATTCAGAGGCCCTAAGAGTGAACCTGCTACTAGTTTTTAATTTTTATTTTTTGAGAATTTCATGCACGAGTACTATATGTACCAACATTTCCACCTTTCTCATTTCTCCTCTAACTCCTTCCACGGCCCTCCCACTTCTTCTCATATCCAATATTTTTATCTTTAGTTATTTATACACATACACACACACACACACACACACCACACACTAAAACACCCTATTGAGTACATTTAATGTGTTGTGTCTTCTGAACATGACAGGACTACTGTGTAGCACCACATCCATTAGAACCTGGACAACACAAATTATACTTGATCGGTTATTTAAAAAAGGAAAGAAAAAGATGGCATCTCAGTGTTGAGGTTAGATCTGTGGCTATGTATTATAATGCTAAGTGCAGGCTCCCGAGACCTGGGTGCTCCAAGACAAGAGAGAGTTCACAAGTAGAGACAAGCGGTGCTATAGGACCTTGCTCCCAAGTTATTTCTGATTGGTAAATAAAGATCCTGACAACCAATAGCTGGACAGAAGAGATATAGGTGAGGTTTAGGGTTCCTGTGCCTGGGGTTGGAGGAGAACCACTAGGGCTGGAAGAATAGAGGGAAAAGCTGCCATGGGTTCAGTGAGTCATAAAATATTGGCCATGTGGGTTGGCTAATTGGAGTCAAGAGCAGCCCAGACAAAAGATGGCAAATTAAATAATGAGATTATTGATTGGAAAATAGGCATACTGGCATAGTGGATAGATATTTGCCCAGCTCTTGTGCTGATTAAGGCTCATTGTAAGTATAAGGGTTGTGTGTGTCTTTTATCCGAAAATTAAATGGTTAAAGGCAGGGTAGAAACCTAGATTGAGATTAAATATTTCTGCAACATCTCAGAGTCTTTTTGATTTGCATTTCCCTGATGACCTAGGGTGTTGAACATGTCTTTAAGTGCTTCTTGGCCATTCGAGATTCCTCTGTTGAGAATTCTCTGTTTAACTCTGTACTCCATTTTAAAATTTGGTTATTTGGCTTGCTGGTGTTCTTTATATATTGAGTTCTTTATATCTTGAGTTGTTTATATATTTTGGATATTAGACCTCTGTCAGATGTAGGGTTGGTGAAAATCTCTTCCCATTCTGTAGGCTACTATTTTGTCCTATTGATGGTGTCCTTTGCCTTACAGAAGACTGAATCACCATCCAAAGAGCATGTATGGGCTGGACCTAGGTCCCCTACACATATGCAGCAGATGTGTAGCTTGGTCTTCATGTGGGTCCCCTAACATTTGGAACAGGGTTGGGAAGGAGGACTGTCTCTGACTCTGTTGCCTGCCTTTAGATCACTTTTCCCTAGCTGGGCTGCTTTGTCTGGCCTCAGTGGGAAAGGCTGCTCCTTTCCTGTTGTGGTTTGATGTGCCAGGGTGGGCTGGGGGTGGGCTTCTATTCTCTAAGGAGAAAGGGAGGGAATATGGGGGAAGAGAGGTGTGAGGGGATGATTGGGAGGAGAGGAAGGAGAGGGGGCTGTGATCAGGATGTAAAGTGGATGGATAAATAAATTAATTAATGAAAAAATGCAAAAAAAGGAAGGGCACAAAGCAGGGAGGGGTGATGGGTTAGAGCTATGAGATTGAGGTAGGGAGCAGAAGTGCATAGGATCAAAATATAACTTTCGAAATTCTCAAAGATTTAATAAAGATAGGTGTGTGTGTGTGTGTGTGTGTGTGTGTGTGTGTGTGTGTGTAGTAATTACTTCTACCTAGAAAGAGCCAAGAGAGTCTAGAGATAAGTATGCAAAAATACTTAGATGCAGCCAGTAGCTGCATCGTGTGTATGGCCCTGTTTTCAATCCCTACCAAAGCAAGTAAACCACAACAAAATCCTTATAATACATTAAGGTTATCAGACACTAGTTACTATGAAGAGTTGGAATCATCCCTGGGTCACATCCTTAGGCCTGAAGAGCTAGAATCAGAATGGGACCTATATTTTGTTGCTACATGTCAACCTAGCTGTAGCAGTTGTTGATACTGAAATGTTACCCACTGTTCATAAAGGTTACTGCCTGAAGCACCCACAATGCACTGCCCTTCTCACATCCTCACAGGCACAGAGCAGCTAAGATTTCTATCCCTAGCATTGTAATGACGTCTGAGTAAGGCTGCAAGGCCTGTTATACTTGGTCAGCATCAGTGTCACATCATTCTTAACCTTCGTATGGCTCCTGAATTAGAAAGATGAAGTCACACTCCACAGTACGGCTTTAGGTCCACTTGTTCATCTAACTGGGATTTTCCTTAAGCGTTCAGATCTTCTGATATTTTATGAAGCCATTTGATAGATTTAGGATTAGTCACATCTACTTTTTCAGGTATTAAGTCTGGTTAGTCTTTAAAATCTCTACATTCTGTATCTCATTATATTCATACTAATCTATCACATTTAAGACTGATATATATGATTCATATTCATGTTAACCCAGGGCTTCTGAGATAGCTCAGTGAATAAGCATGTCTGCTGCCAACACAGATGCCTTGAGTTAAAACTCTAGGACCCACGCCCTAGAAGGCAAGAACCAGCTACAACAAGTTGTCCTCTGACATCCACATGTGCCTCATGGTATGTGCATACATGAACACACAGTAAATACATACATAAATAAACTGTAATAAAAATTTAAATTATATTAACCCATCGTAGTATGAGTTATGTACATATATGACTCAATACAAGAAGCATGTATATATGTATCATATTTATCACACAAAGAACCTAACTTTCAATGCTCAGGAAAACCATCTTTATTAGTTTATAAACATTGGCATTGAATAGATAACAGGTAGCATGACTTTTTTTACTTAATAGTTTTGAAATTAAGCACATACATTTCACAAACCTAAAAACAGAAATTCATCAGCTATTGGGTTATGACATGGTGCATATAGGTAAGAAGGGGTGCTTCCTAGAAATGATAGTAATCAAAAAAAATTAATGAGGTACTCAGCACTAATTTCATTACATCTGAAAAGCTCTAGGTTTTAAAGTGACAGACTGTGTGTATGAATTCTGAAGAACCTCATCAGAAATGCCAGGGAAATACTGGAAGACATTTTTGAGGTTTATTTTTATTCACTTTTACATTTTTTATTATGTATACCTGTGTGTCTGTGTGTAGGCGTGTGCATGTGAGTGTAGATGTCTACAGAGGACAGGAGAGGGCGCTGTGTTTTCTAAAGCTGGAGCTAGAGGTTGCTGTGAGCTCTTGGACTGGAGTGCTGGGCACCACACTTAGATCCTCTATGAGAGCAGCATCTGTAGTGAAATGGGACCAATAATGGCAAATCAGTTCTGGGATACTAATCAATTAAACTATGCAGGCGGCTATTTTCACCTTTCTGCAGAACCAATTCAACTTGTAAGTTCTGCCCCTTGTAAATTCTACCTGTCCTCCCTGCCCACAAGCCAAGTAATCACATGGTCAACATTAGGATTTTTGTTTAAACAATTCCACCAGATTTATTATATTTTAGCTACTTTCTGAAACAAATAAGAGTAGCAGTAGACTGTTTAACGAGACACATTTTTATTATTTATTGTTCAAAATGTAGAAAGTAACAACTTATAATACATATCTAAATGAAATCTTAGAAAACAATTATGTTAACGGTGGTCATGTTTGTATAGTGTATAATAGAATTATTAGGGACTATTTTAGTCAATGTGTTGCTCTGTATTGCTTTTTCTATAACAAATGTTATTTTCATAAATTAAAAACTTAGTTTAAAACATGGCGGTAGCCGCTTCATGATCAGCGAGGGGACACAGTGGGAACTTTTTCCCTGTTTCTGCATGACTACCTCCCTCACTCTGACTCTCTATAACTATTTTCTTGGCTTTGACTCTTTGTTTTTTCTTTCCTTTCTAATCCCCACTACCCCCAGGGTCTCACTGGATAGCCCAGGTTGGCCTCGAACTCACCATTCCTGTATCTCAACCTCCCACATGCTGGTATCATGGGCATCCATTGGTTTTTATTTCATATTCTTTCCTGTTCTCTCTCATCCCCTTTGGTCCTTGCTTGTTCTGGGCCCTAAGGACATCTAAAGACTTTCTGGGTATTTAGTGCTGAAAGTGTTATGTTGGACTTGTTGACTCAAGAACAGATCCACCCAGAACACTTAGTCCACCTGTGAGTAGGCTCCTTGATGTGTCTGTACTCTCTGCATATTCACAGAGAAGTATTATAATTAAGAAAAGTATCTCTGTGGTGGGTAAAGCTCCTCTGGGGAGAGCTGAGGCTACCTGGTACTCCTGTGGTTGTAGCCATTACAAGAAGCGTGGTTTTAGGCAGATTAGGCTTCTTGAAGAGTCGATGTTTGAAACCCTGGAGCCACCGATTGCATTATTTCACTGTGTGTCCAAGGTGATCCTCCACCCACCACCCCATCATCACTGACAAGCATAAGGGCAAGTCTAAGTACCAAATAAGGAAAGAAAAATTCGAAAGCTTCTTTTATCTGAATACTGATTTTGCTCTACCATCAACACCGGACGTAGAATGTTCATAGGCCAAGCCCATAACTTTTTATATTGTTTACAGTTTGACTCATTGTGCCGGTTAGATTTTTGTCAGTTTGACACAGATTAAGGGAATTTGGGAATATCAGTTTTAAAAAATACCTCCATCAGATTAGCCTGTAGGCAAGTCAGTGGGGACATTTCCTGATTAATTCTATGTGCAAGTATACTGTGGGCAGTGCCACCCCTGGGCAGGAAGGCCTGGGTGGTATAAGAAAGGTAGCTGAATGGAAATCTGAGGAGCAAACGAGTAAGTAGCTTTCCTCCATGGCCTTTGCTTCAGCTCTTGCTTGAGATCCTGCCTTGACTTCCCTTCATGGTAGACGAGGGGCCAGAAGGTTAAATAAACCCTTTCCTCCTCAATTTGGTCTTGATCATGGTGTTTATCACAGCAATAGAAGCTAAACTAGAACATTCATAAATGTGAGATCTTTAAACATAACACAGGCTTTATAGAAGAATGAAAAATTTCAGCTACGAAAGATCATTCCTGATTCTGTCTCATTGTTCCTCCTAATGCTATGTACAAAAATGAGTTATAATCAGTAAATCAATCAGAAATAATTTATGTTTTTGTTATGGCTCCCAAAGGCAACATAAGTTTGAATTAATTTGTTGAAACGATATAGTCTTTTTTAAAAAAAAATTGTTAAAGGAAACACTATGTTTAAATCATTTATCATTGGTTTGATGACTGTACTGACGTTTATCAGCCTCTCTGGTGCACTTTTCTCTAAAATGAAGTCTTTGAAAGCGCTCAGTATTAGTCCCGTAGTATATTAAAGCCGACGCTCCTCAGATTCAACACGTCCTGTGTTTACTTACTGGAAACCCTGCTCCGCACAAAACACTGGGCGCGAAGAGGAAAGCAACCGTGTTCTCATGCTCGTGTTTAGAAATGAACAAGACTAAAGGGAATAAATTCACACTCTCCAACAACCAGATGGATCATGTCATTTTATTATAACCCACACTTACTGAAAATAGAGGCAGAGTGTGAGGTGCACTGTTAAGTCCGTAAGCCCAGGAGGCCCCGTGCTTTGAGCGACTGATCTTTGACCTTGAAGATCAAAGGGAATGTTAAGGAGCTGAATTAAAAGTCTCGAATGAACCCTGTAGAGTAGGCAGGCACATTTTAACAGCTGTAGACTCCATGCTCAGAGAGATGTTAGAGGGAGCAACAGCGTGTAAGAGGAAAGGAAGAAGAGGGCAATCTGGGGTTTCCGAACTTGTTTAGAGAGCTGGGTATAACAGGAGTAGTCAATAAGGAAGCTGGAAAAATAATTTGGAGCTGTTTCTCTGGCGAGCAGTTTGGAAAACAGTGCTGTAGGCAAAGTGGTCCTTGGAGTTCTTAAAGCAGGGGCAGACGCTAAGATTCACACTTAAGAGTTACTCAGGCAGTGTGGTGAGAATATTGCAGTGGAATTGGTAAGAGACAAAGGAGGAAGCAATTAGAAGAATCTAGAAAAGATGGTGTTTTAGTTAGGGTTTCCATTGCTATGGAGAGACACTATGACCACAGTAACTCTTATAAAGCCAACTCTTATAAACATTTAATTGGCAATGGCTTACAGGTTCAGAAGTTCAGTCCATTATCATCATAGTGGGAAGCATGGCAGCATTCAGGCAGACGAGGCACTGGAGGAAGTGAGAGTTCTACATCTTGATCCAACTGCATCCAGGAGAAGATTTATTTCCAGGTAGCTAGGAGGAAGGTCTGAAAGCCCACCCTTACAGTGGGCTTACACTTCCTCCAACTAGGCCACAGCTACTCCAACAAGGCTGGACCTCTTAACAGTGCTGTTTCCTGGGCCAAGTATATTCAAACCATCGCAGAAGTTGAAGACCCAGTTCAGGCCATGTAGGGATATGGGAGTGGGAATGTAGAGAATGTGACTTAAGAAGTTCTGTGTGTGTGTGGGGGGGGGGGGTTGGTATGGTGGCTTATATCTACAACCCCAGTACTTGGGAGGTTGAGACAGAAATTCAAGAGTTCAAGGCCAGCCTGAGTTACTTGGTGAGACTCTTGTTTCAAAACACCCTTTACATTCCTTGAAGAAGCATTGTATGTATCACATGGGTATAACCTTGTAACTAATTGAATTATGACTTAATGGCTCTTCATGAGAGGACGCAAGGTTTGTTTTTGAGGTAAACATCAAGACATTTGGAAATATGAGATCTGGTAACTTTCACAATAGTATGCAACCATGAACACCAATTCCAGAGAACTTTCATCACTCTAAAAACAATGGTCAGGTCTCAAAGAAACTCGGGACAAATGGCTGACAGTAGTGCCTCTTTAACACACCAAAGTGCACTCTGGCCATGAGGCTCTCTCTGCAAGTACCTGTGACAAAGTCCTGGCTCCTCTTAGCACTGCTCATCCCTGTCCTCTAGCCCTAAGCCTCTGCAGACACTGAGGTTCCCTTTCCTTTGTCGTGGGCGTTTGCCAGAGGAAACTGTTGGAACATGGGTTTAAGCCGATAGATAGTCTTTATTAGCTAGCTGGTGACTACACTGGGTGTTTGGGATCCTGGGTAGCCCTGGGCCTTTTGTAGGTGAGCTCTTAAGCACAAAACCCATGTTTGGAGTTGACATACTTCAGTTAGCAAGAACAGTTGACCAGAAGCAGAACTACAGAAGCCAAACAGCAAGGTTAGTAAAATTTGAGACTTTCCCAGAACTATATGGACTTTGATGAATTAAGCTTTTGTTTTAGTTTTGGCAGGTGGTGCTGTCGATTGCTGAATTTTACAGCCTGAATGGTACTTCCATCATGGAGTCAGTTGTGCTAAGGTCTAAGGTCTCATTACACTTCCCTCTAGCTTCTGACTGATTCCTGTATAACCTAGATGTTGCAGCCAGACATTCTTTTTGGCCTCTTGGTCTCTTAGTCCTTCATTATTAAGTCCTAATCCCCTCTCTTGCTTCTCTCTTCCTCTCTCACTCACCCCTCTCATGGCCTGGTCTATTCTGCTGGTCATGTTCAAACTGGACTTTTCCAGATGGCTTTGGCTGTCTTCTCCTTCATATCTACAATAAGAACCTTCTCTTCAACAATACCTAGGAGCAGCCATGTCCTCATTTTCATTCAGCAATCACTCACATACCCTCTTTCTCCTTGTCTGTGGCAACCACAGATCTACCCTTTGTCTTTATGAATTGACCCCTTCATGGCATTCACATAAAAGGATCACATAAGAGGTGGCCTTTTGTATTAACGCCTTTCACTTTGCTTAATGGTTTTGAGATGCATCCATACTATAGAACTTATCAGCTTATCATTTCTTTACAGGACAGAATTATATTCCATTGTATGGCTAGATCACATTTTGTTTACCATCAATGGATTGTTTATACTTTCTGGCTTTTGTTATAAGTGCTAGTATGAGCATTCACATGCACATTTTTTTTTTGAGCATCAGTTTCAAATTCTTAGGGGAAGATATGAAGTAGTGGGGTTGCTGAGTTGTAAGGTAATTTATATGTATCTTTTGACAAGTCACCAAATGGTTTTCCACAGTAGTTGCACCAGTGATGTGCTGAAGTTCCATTTCCCCATATGTTATTTTCTTTTTAAACATTGATAGCCACCCTGGGAAGTGTAAAACGGTATCTTGGACCTGTGGGAGGGCTCATCATGTTGTGCAAGCCTGGTAACCCACTCACAATCTCAGAATTCATATATGAAGATCCAGATGCAGTAAATTCACATCTGTAATCTTAACACTTTAGAGGGTGATGGGAGGCAGCGATGGGAAAATAATCCAGAAGTGTGCAGTGCCACAGAGACAAGGGGGATCCTGCCTTGTGAGTAAGTGGAAGGAGACAACTCATTTCTGAAGACTGTCCTCTGACCTCTACACTCATGCTATGGATGTATACACACATACACTCACACATAACACACACACACTCACACACATAACACACACACATACCATACACACACACATACACTTACACATAACACACACATACACTTACACATAACACACACACCACACAAACACATACCATACACACACACACACACTCACACACATACCACACACACACACACCACACAAACACATACCACACACCCTCACACACATACCACATACACACATACACATACCCACACACCATACACACAACCACATACACATACATATACCACACATAGAGTCACGCATTTGCCAGATGGATGATGACACCAATCATATTTATTGATAATTTATATATTTATCTTTGAAAATGAAGATTCATAGTTTAGTTTTGCTAATGTTTTTAAAAATTGGATCACTAATTTTGTTATCAAGTTGTGATAATTCTTTATGTTTTCTGAATTGAACTGAAATGAACTATGTGTTTTGAAACAATTCTTTTTCCGTACTATAGATTGCTGTTTCATTCTATGGATCTTTCTCTCCTTTTAAAAAAATAAATTCCTTTTTTAAAAGTGTAATATTGGAGTTCAAACCCATGCCCTTTTGCATGTTAAATGCATACTATACATTAAACTTCACTTCTAGCCTCCTCATTTGATAGTTCTTTTAACCATTTGCTTAAATATGAAACAATTGAGAAAATGGAGAAGATTCAAGACGAGGGGAAAGAAACAGTTCTAGTTTGAAAGAGGACTAAGGGCACCATGAGGTATTTGACTCCAGCTAGTATCTGCACCATGTAATATATTTGATACTTCTGTGTGTGTGTGTGCATGCGTGTGTGTGTTCATGTGTGTATGGTGGCATGTATATCTGTATGTGCATGATTGCAGATGTGCATATGTCATATTGCACATGTAGAGGTCGTAGGACAAGTCCCATGCCAGTCATCCTATACCTGTTGCTAACTACTGTGTACAGAAACCTGGCTGGCCAGGGAGCTTCCACCCTGTCACTATCTCTCACCTTCCCAGTGCACTGGGCCACAGAAGTGTGGTACTCAGTGTGGCTTTCCATGCACTTTCCTCACGGAGCCTTTTCTCCAATCTACTAGCACTGCTTGAAGGATGACGAACTGGGAGAATGTTGCTGTCCCATCTAGCCTGAAGACAGGATTGTGCTCCAGAGAAACAATGGTTGCTTCCCCTTCCTTCAACAAAACCAAGTTGAACATACTATCTTAACCAATTTCCAGAAACCCAAATCAACATGGATTCTGTCCGAGGCCAAAATGAACAAGGTACCTAGTACGAGCAATACAATTTACTGGTAAGAATTATAGCCTATTGTGATCTACTTATAAAATTTTCCTCCAAATGCACAACAATATGTATATATCTTCAGCTAAGCTTATGCTTATGTAAGATTTATTTATGCCACAGTAATTGAAAAAGCTGGTATAAAATTTAAATCCTAAATAAAATAAGACAGTTGCTTTTTTTCATGAGGAAAGTATCATTGACTTTTTCTTTTTAATATAATTTAGATCCCAAGCCTTGACTTACTCAGCCATGCCTAACGTGCATTTTTTTAATATCTCAGCTGAGTTGGCTCTTGTACACAGGCAGTGCTGATGGAGGCATAAAATAGCTCTTTCTCTAGAGTTCTGTCCCTGTAGCTGGTATCAAGAGACACCTGTTTTCCAATCTCCTGTGCCTTTGCGTACTGCTCTGTAGATATCAAGATCTGGGCCATGTTTTATGAATCTCAGGGAAGCCATTTTGCTGCTGAGCTGGCTCATTCACACATTTCATTTATCCGCAATAATAAGAATATCAATACCCTGGATTTATACGGAGCTGCTCATCCAAAGAGGTCAAAGCATTTTAATTTAATTGGATGTTCCATGGTTTTAAGAGCCTCCGGGCATATTACAGATGTAATAATAAAACAGTCTGCCCTGGTTTGCAAAATAATAGACAACATAAAACAAGATGTGCCACGTATACCATTTCTGAACCCCATTGTGTAAACTTATGCAGGGCCTAGTTGTGGGCTTCAAGGTCTTTTCTAAGATCTTCTCTGTGTATCTTTTCATCTTGTGATATCACTTTATATCTATTAACTGCCTACTCAAGACCAGTTGTCTCCTTGAACATATAATTCACGGTTTCAGTTTGAGCCTTAGCTTGTCTTCCGACCCCCCCTTCTTCTGGAATTTAAGTCTTCATTTTATTTTTAAATATATTTTAAACTATGCATGTATGTGTGTGTATCTGTGTGCCAGAATGTGTATGTAAGTGCAGGTGGCCATGCTTGCTGCTAGTTTTATGTCAACTTGACAGAAGCTATATTCATCTGAAAAGAAGGACCCTCAGTTGAGAAAATGCCTCCATAAAACTGAACTGTCAGCAAGCCTGTAGGGCATTTTCTTAATTAGTGTTTGATGTGGGAATGCACAGTCCGTTGTGGGTGAGTCCATCTCTGGGGTAGTGGTCTTGGGTTCTATAAGAAAGGAGGCTGAGTCAAGCTATGGGAAGCAAGCCAATGGTTTCTGTATCAGTTCCTGCCTCCAGGTGACTGCCTTGTTTGAGTTCCTGTGCTTTCTTTGATGAGGAAGGTGATGTGGAAACCAAATAAAACCTGTTTTCCCCAAGTTGCTTTTGGTTAAGGTGTTTCTTCACAGTAATAAAACCCCTAACTAAGGAACTAAGGTACCCTTGAAACAGAAAGAGGGTGTCAGATTCACTGAAGCTGGAGTGACAGGTGGTTGTAAGCTGCAGGAAACCAAACACAGATTCTTTGCAGCATGCATTGGTAAGCACTGAGCAATTTCTCTAGCCCTTCTATTCTATTTTTAAAGTCAACTTAATTATAACTTAGCTACTCATGAGGACGAATTTGCTAGGCATCCCAGCCTTCATTGATTCTTTTTCATTGAAACATCTGCAGGTGTGTGTGTGTGTATCCAGTAAATTCTTTGTACTATGTTCATTTCTAAATCCCCCTACTCCATATATATGTCAGCATCCCTACACAGAATTATCTATAATTAATCTCTGATATGTTGAGAAATGTTCTAAGAAGCCTGTTGAATTTGGTAGTCTATCTTAATGGCTGATATTGTGTGTTGTGGTAGTGTGTGTTGTTATATATATATATAATATAATATATATATATATTATATATATATATATATATATATTGATAGTTGAAGTGAGTATATCTACTAACCCTCCTGTAGAATTTAAAAAAAAAAAACACCATGTTTTTTCACATTCTAGTACAAGCTTGGAGTTTTTCTGTAAGGCAACCGAGAATAGAAACAATGTCACCAGAAGATGAAAGGTATATTGGGTAAAGTTTTCCTGAAGTGTGATATGAAACAGGATAATTAGAACACTTTCTTGAGGGTTTAATTTGGTGTGTGATAATTCAATTTTCACCTAATTACAGTTCTAGTATGTGCTAAAAGCAGTCCATCATTTTGACACACATCCAATTCTTGCTTTTAAATAAAATGCGCTTGTTTATTTCCATTTAAAATCTATAGGAACTATAGTAAAGTATAAAGATAAAAGAAAACACCATATTACTTATCCATTACTGCCAGAGACATCCTTTAAACACTTTGAAGGCATGCTTCAAAGTGAAGTCACGGTGCTACTTGCCTACCAGATATGGAAACTGAGGCACAGAACACCTTAAGTCTCTTTTCAAAGGGAAGTAGAGTCAGTTGTGACCTTGAATTGAATCTAGGAAGTTATACAGCACAAACCATTCTTTAAAATACATACAACATAAACTACTTTTAAATCATCTTAAATGTGTTAACAGTGGGCTTAATAGATTCAAAAGTTGTGCAAGTGTAAACACTGAAACTATGTAGTATCAGAACATTTTATGTTCCCCCAAAGAAACTTTGTATCATAAAGTCATCCTTTCCCCACCAGCTCTGAACAGTCATTAACTCACTTTTTGTCTCTATAAATTTGCTCATTTTCAGTATTTTATATAAAAGGACTCCTCAGTCTTTGTGTCTGGCTTCTTTCACTTGGCAAAGTGTTTCAAGGAGAATTAACATTGTAATATGCACCAACACTTCACTCCTTTTTATGACTTTTAAGTATTCTATTGCATGGGTAGTCCGATTTGTTTATACCACAATCACATGCCTCATATTACACCAAACAAATCGCTATTGTGGCAAGCTCTGCTATGAATGTTTATGTACATGCTATGTTTGGATGTTTAATTCTCTTGGTATTATCTGTGAGAGAAACCACTATTTCCACATTGACTGAAGCATTTTATATTCTCAGCAATATTGTTCTGATTTCTTTACGTATTTGCCAGCTTTTATTTTTCCTTTTCGATCTGGGTGGAGTGGCACATGCCCTTAATCTTAGCACTTGGGAGGCACAGGTAGGTAGAACTCTGTGAGTTAGAGGCCAACTAGGGTGAAAGGTAAGAACTGATTCCTCCACAAGTGCTCTCCCAACTAACATGTAACTTACTGTAAAAAATTTTTTTTTAAATCAAGAAAAATATATAGTTGTCCTAGTGAACGTGAAGTGGAAGCTTATTTTTGAAGCCTTTAAAAATATCGGATATATATATTAAAGTCCTATTTTTTTTTTAGGATTTATTTAATTTATATGAGTACACTGTAGTTTGCTTCATGTATACCCGAAGAAGGTATCAGATCCCATTACAGTGGTTTGAGCCATCATATGGTTTCTGGGAATTGAACTCAAGACCTCTGGAAGAAAATCAGTACTCTTAACTGCTGAGCCATCTCTCCAGAGCCTAAATGAATAAATCTTGAAAAACACCACCACCACCACCACCAAAACAAAAAACACAACAAAACAAAACAACAACAACAAACCCAAAAAAGCCAGCAGCTCACAGACACATGGGGTTACCTTTGTATTCTCATTAGTGTTCCATTTATGTTTGCCCTTATTAAGCCAGCACTTCTCCCTTTGATTGCTCTAGCTTGTCAGTATGGTTTTAAAACCAGAATACACAAATCCTCTATATTTATTCTTTGTGTGTGTTTGTGTGTATGGAATCTCGGAGGTCACCCTAGATGTTTTCCTCAGTTGTTATCCCCTTGTTTGTTTCTGATACAGGTGATCTCACTGAACTAGTGAGGGTATGACACAAATTGCATTTTAGGACCAGGTCTGATTTCAAAAGGAAAGTCATCCATTCCAGCAACTGACCATAAAACCCTCCTAAGTCATCAGTTCCAGAAGACTAGGCTATACGTCACCAGCTCCAGGAAGAAGGACATGATATCCCCCATCCAAAGAACAGCCTGGAGAGAGCCACAAGGATGGTCCATCTGTGTTAGGCAGCCTTAGATGGTTTGGGTATCTCATCCTGTTGCTAAACATTCATGACACATAAATGCAGTTCACTGACCACCTGGACACAACCCAAACAGAAGTGGACCTATGTAACATCCCCAGCACACACCAATGAAGTTTTAGATGACTAAGCCTAGCTAAAATTCCCCTAGTTCCCTATAAAAAGGCCTGTGTGCCTTTGTCTGGGGTTGCCATTTTTGTAAATGGCCAACCCTGCATGCAGTCTTCTTGCTTTTGAGAAATAAGAACACTTTTGCCAATTGCACATGTGAGTGGTGGTCTTTGTGAGGTGCTTTCGGACTTAACACCTCGCTGCAATTTGGCTGGTCAGTAAACAGGATCTTTCTATCTTGGCTTCCTTGGTGCTGAGGGTATCAGTTTATTTCAGTATTCCTGGTGTTTAACCTGGGTTCCGGATCCTTATACTTCTGCGGTAGCACTTTACTTACTGAGGCATTTCTTCACTCCTCCACTTTTTTTTTTTTTCTTTTCCAAGCTTGTTTATACTGTTCAGGAATTTCTGTTTCCACATGGATCTTAGAATCAACTATTCCTTGCTGAGAAGGTTTTGACATTGTAGCTGCATCTGTTTCTCATCTGTGATGTTTTTCATGTACTTTATTCCTTTATTTTCAGCAATATTTTGTAGTTTTCTGCATATACATATTTGACTTTTCTGTTCAAATTCATTGCTCTGTGTTGTTCTTTTTGCTTCTGGTGAGTTGGGATTATTTGAATGATTTTTCTTTTCTTTTTTTCCTTCTTTCCTCCCCCTGACCTCCATCCCAAGGTCTTTCTTTATAGTTCTGGATGTTTAGGAGCTCTCCGTGTAAGGCAGGCTGGGCTCAAACTCATAGACATACACTAGCACTTACCCTCTAAGTGCCTCCATGCCTGGCTAGGTTCCTTTCCTTTCTTCTTCCTCTTTCCTTCCTTCCTCCTTCCCTCTCCCTCCTCCTCTCCTTCCTCCTCCTCCTTCTTTTTTTCTTCTTTCAAAGGCTTTTTTAAAAATTTCATTTATTTACTTTATGTGAGTACACTGTTGCTGTCTTCAGACACACCAGAAGAGTGCATCGGATCCCATTACAGATGGTTGGAGCCACCATGTGGTTGCTGGGAATTGAACTCAGGACCCCAGGAAGAGCTCTTAACCACTGAGCCATCTCTCCAGCTCTAGGTTCATTTTTTTTTAGACTGCTCTTTCTTATTGTATAGGGATATCACTGAATTTTTGTTGTTCACTTTGTATTCTGTGACATTGCTGATTTTTTTTTTTTACTAGCTCTAGTAGTGTTTTGTTTATGTTCTTTATAATACATTCTATAAAATTATATCATCTATAAATATAGATGGTTTTGTTCCAACCTTTGCAAATTAGATGCTTTTCTCTTTTTTCTTGCTCTGGCTATGATTCTCAGAGTTTTATTGAGTAGATACAGTGAAAATGGACAACCTTGTCTTGTTCCTAATTTTAATGAGGAATTATTTTTCGTTATTATATACATTGTTAATTTGTTCTAAAAATTCCATATGTTTATGCAATTTCCTTCCTTTTGGACTTTTTTGAGTGCTTTTATTTTAAAATATGGCTGCATTTCTACAAAAGATTTTCCTGTATCAGTTGAAATTGGTCTATGGGTTTGACTCCTCTGGGGTTGCTTATCAGATATCCTGCATATCAAAATTACATTATCAGTCACAATAATAGCAAAATTACAGTTATGAAGTAACAATGAAATAATTTTATAGTTGGGAGTCACCACAACATGAGAAACTATATTAAAATTTCACAGTATTAGGAAGGTTGACACCCCCGGAGTAGATAGATGCTTTTCTCTCACAGCCTGCATTTTTTAACGATTTGGCATAACTGCAAAAGTGAATATCGAAACATTCAAGTCTCAGAAAATAACAAAGAAAAACTATACATTTCTGCATTTTGTTGATTTAAAAATAGTATTTGAAGTAATATTTTTGCATACATAAGCATTACTTATGGGGCCTTCATTTAAGTAGAAGAATCTGCATATCCATTTTGATATCATCAGATACATTAAATTAAAGCGTGTAAAATTATAAAATGGAGTAAACTTAAAAACAACTTAACGTCTGAAGAGATCTAAAGAGACACCAAGGAGGCTTGATGAAGTTGCCATTGGTTTATTGTCCAGGCATGACCATGACCCGCAGAAGAACTACGTTTCCCAGAGTGCTTAGAGAGGACAGGACGCCTCAGCTTCCCACTGAGCATCAGTCCCGCCTCTTAACTCCAGTGATTGGGTCTTTCACTTTCGCGCCTATGCTCTTCTCTTCTGCCATTGGTGGATGTTCCGGGTCAGCCGCGGAGTTTACACTTTCCCGGTCCTGTCAAGCACCTGGCTCTCGCGCCCTTACCAAGATGGCGGCAGAAGCAGCTGGTGGCAAATACAGGAGCACAGTCAGCAAAAGCAAAGACCCCTCGGGGCTGCTCATCTCGGTGATCAGGTGAGGGAGGCAGGAGGCAGGGTGAGGTCAGGGCAGCGGCTCGACCTCCGCTGTGGAAGGGAGAGGCATCGGCTGGGCCCCGCCCGCCAGCCCTTCCCTTCCTTTTGGCCTCCCCAGCCCCTCCCCAGGGCCTGCTGCCCCCTCGCCGGGCAGTGCCCTATGACTCCCGGTTTCTCTGGGGCCGGGGTTAAGGGAGGACACCTCACCTCCCTAGTCTTCTCCTCGGGGCATGGCCCTTACTTGCGTCCCCGGTCCTAAAAGCTGACTCGCTTGGGTTCGGGAAGAAGCCCAGCGCAGGTGTATTCGTTCATTCCTACCACAGAGGTACTGGTTGACCCCAGTAGCGCCTTGCGCTAACCTGCAGGAGTGCAGGTGACCAACTCTGGGCACTTTCCACCACCTGTGAATAGCCACAGCTTCAGATCCTAGGCTTTGCGAGTTGGTTAGCGTTGGATATTGAATGACACATCATCCATACTATCCTTCCTTCCTTCCCTTCTCCTTCCTTCCTCCTCTCCCTCCCTCCCTCTCTTCTTTCTTTCTCTCTCGTTTTTTTTTTTTTTTTTGGATCGCTTTCTTATTCCAGGTTCTTACCCCAAACCATACCAAAATAGAATTTCAAATTCCCTCTACATTACTTTTTTCCTAAACTATTAGGGTGAGAGTGGGAATAGTGGACTATTCACTGGTCTTATTATTTTTTTAATGTTTAAAACGTTAAATTTAGACCAGCCTGAATAAAATGCATTATGACACATTTATATGTTGTTGTCATTGAATTTCACCCCATATATTTTTCTAAAACAAACACTCCTTGTTTTCCACTTTCTTCGACTTACCCTTCACTTGATTTGAGTTAAGAGGGTTCCTGGAATGGTTCTGATGATCTTTTTAGAACCCAGGATCCACCAGAATTGGTAGGTATTAAGCCCTTGAAAGAATGTATAAATCAAGCTTTATGTGGTTTTAAAAGTTTACCATTTGATGGATTGAAAAAGACCCATTATGGCAGAGCCAATAGTTTAAGAGAATGTCCTGTTATTATCAATTTTCTTTTACTAATGAGAGGATAAAACTGTCTGTGAAAATGATACTCTTTGTAGGCCCTGAAGAGAAATCACTGTGTAACTGCAGCACATATTCTTAATTAAGCAATATACAGTTCAGCTTTACCCCATGATATTTAGACCTCAGTCGAGCATTTGTAGTAGCGTGCCTTAATTTTCTCTGGAATTCTAATATGAATGTTTGGAATCCTTTTCTGACCTTGTTTTTTTTCCTGCCTGAGAGTCAGCACTCCTTTATACAGTAGATGAGTATGTAGTATGGTGCCTGGCATTTATTTAGTACTTAGGAAATATCTGTTAAATGAGGGAATGAACGCTTTGAGTTATGCAAAGACAAAGATACATTATTACCATTGAGGAGCTTTATGGACTTGGAGAAAGATGGAATGTTCCTGGGAGTCCGAATTCCATGGAGGGAGTGGTCACTTCCATGGAGTTAGGAAGAGTAACAACTGTAAACAAATGTCCCATCATCTTCCCTGTGCTTCTGAATCTTTAGGCTATATGCGCTAGATTTCTTAAGTGGCAGTTAGATTTACCCTCAACACAGGATATATAAAACTGAAAAATAACTTAAAAGCTTTTTGGCTGATTCTGATGTGGAGTCGTATGTTTGCCTTGAAGGGCCAATTTCTTGTCTTCCCAGGGGGCATCACCCACTGCTGGATAGTGTATCTCGTTGTTGTTGTTCTGTGCTGCGTTATGGCAATGGTTCCCCCTTTAATACAGTTCCTCATGTTGTGGTGACCCCCCAACCACAGAATTATTTTGTTGCTACTTCATAAGTGTAATTTTGCTACTGTTATGAATTGTCATGTAAATACTTGATATTTGACCCCAGAGGAGTCAAGAAATACACCAGGGTTGAGAACCACTGAGTTACGGCCTCATGTAGCCAGTCTGGTTTCAAACTCATGTGTAGATAAGAGTAACCTGAACTCTTGTTTTCTCACCTCCTAAGTCCTGGACCACAGGTGTCCATCACAACACCTGGCTTTATTTGGTTATCCATCTCTTACACTCTCCTGCATCACCTTCCCTTCATCATATGATTTTGGCCCAGACATCTTTTACTTTGACTTTCTTGTGAAGTACTGCTTTAATTTAAATTCCCAATCCAGATCATGTCAGAACACATGAATGACATGTTCCCTTCATTTTGGTTTTTACAATCATGTGATTAAGGTATGTCCAGACCTATCATTCTAAGCAAGTTTCATAAAGATTGGGCTTCATGCTTACTGGAACACAAGACTAGCTGCTGAGGTGTTGTATCTCAACCTTTTTATACAGAAAAGTCTGGCTTTGGAATGAGGGAGGATGTTGCCAATCTCTTTTGGTGTTTTCTTCCTGATTCTCTTTTGTGTTTAATCCAGTGGTTTCAGTTAAGTGAACAGCGGATGAGAGGAGAAGGGTAGTATGATTTCGGTCCTGGGATTTGGGGTGGGAGGACTCTTGATGGGCAGACAGAGGAGCCTGTGCGTTTCTTATTAGTAACTATGTATCACTCTGAAGTTTCTGCCCTTCAGATCTGTTCCGCTTGTTCTCTTCATGCTGCTTCTCTTGCACAGCACAGTCATTATTCTCAGATCCTCGGTGTACTTGAGTTACCTCCTTCTCTCCTAAACTTTTGTCAGAGTCTCTCAAAAGACAAGACCTTTTCTGGTTGCTTTGGCAACAAGCTTCATAAAGGAAAACCCATTTTAGGTTTGTGTTTATAAAGTCCAAGTATTCCTGAAAGGGTACTTGTTGCATGCTAGCTCTTTCTTGTTGCCCTACACCTGTCATTTTGTCAAAAACTAAGTTAGTGACAGAATCCACTGTCTTTTGAACAGTTTGATTTGTTCAACTTTATGTCTTTATATCACTGAGCAGCAGCAGTTTTTTGTTTTGGAATGTTTAAAAATTTCCTAAAGTTCTTTTTCAAATGTATAAAAATACCATTTTTATACTAGGTTAACAATTTATATTGCTTTATCTGTCGATCTATCAATCTATCATTATCATCATCTTATCTATCTAAGATAAGATCTATAGCTTTGGCCTTCTTGGACTTACTGTGTACACCAGGCTGGCCTTGAACTCACAGAGATGTATTTGCCTCCCAAGTACTGGGAGTAAAGGTATGAGTCACCACACTTGGCTAAATGTTATTTTTAATAGTTTGAAGAGAAGAGGATTTATTGTTAAATGCCCCAGTCTCATTGCCATTTACTCCTTTTGTTTGTATGTAGATTTTGGAGATAGGCTTGCATATAGCCTCAATGGCCTCAAACTTGCTATGTAGACATCGATAATCTAGAGCATCTGATTCTTCTTCCCCCTCCTGATGCAGATGCTGGGAGTACAGGCTTGGCCCACCACAGCCAGTTCTCATTGCCTAGAGTACTAACTAGATAATGACTTAGTGTTTTGCTGGTATCAGAGTCTGTCACTGAGAATTTAAAATTAAAAAAAAAAAAATAGAAATACAGTACAGTTACATTCTTATATTTGATGGAAGGGAACTTTGACATATGTAAATTAATATTTTAATCACTTAAAAAACTTGAATAAATATATTTCAGGCCAGTCTGGTGTGTATTGGTTCACTATTGTGACTGTGAGGAAGGGTTTTGGGGAGGAGAGATAGTGCTTGTGATTTGGTCTTCTGGAGACTGCCACTATAACTGTAGGTTGAAGTCACCACTGGCCCTTTACAGCAGAAATAATTGGGTAGACAGAGTCCTGTTTGGATGTTACATACACACAACACACCAACACACACACTACACACACATACACACAACAACACACACACACTACACTCTCACACACCATCTGCTCTAATTACTCACATCAACTTGGTACAAGTGACAATCATCACAAGTTGCAGCATGAATGTACACTAAACCAATACATACACACCACACTCACACACATACATACACACACACACACACACACATACTCTTCACACACCATGTCTGACTTCTTTCCTATTGATTACTCTACCTCAACCTTTTGTTTGGTGTGAAGTTGAAGTTGTGAAAGGAGCAAGATGGCATTTCAGAGATTTTATTTTATTTTTGTGAGTTCTTGTCAGATTTTTAATTGGGGAATGTGTCTACCACTTACTGTTAGGTGATTTGCTTTCCAATTAAGCATTGACTCTCCCTTCTTTGTATGTCAGCCTGCAAATAGCCAGTTTAATTGGAGAGACAAACTCTGGTTGTGACTTACAGAGACCTTATTGAAACCTTGGAGCAGAGCTTTTGTCGACAGGCTGGTTGCAGATTTCAAGGAGGTTTGAAGGCAGTTGGAAGCTCACATTTTCATCAACTTTTATGTCTTCACAGAAGTTAGAATTTCAGAAACATAGAAAATCCTTTATTGTATGCTCCCGTTAAATTCCTTCCTTCCTCTGCAGAGGATATTTTGATCAGCCCATAGTTAATTCAAAGTAAGGTTTGTTGAGAAGACCAAGCTTTGATGTGGACTTTGAATAGAGACCTTTGAGTTTTTTGACAGTTTGTGGCAGGAAGAGCTTGGCTACTCTGCTTTTAGCTGGGCCCCAAGAGCAGTGTTAGGCATAGATACTATTTCTAGTCTCCTCAGAGTAGCCTTTAGGCTTTTCACTCTTTGTTTCCCTCAGCCTTGTTCCCCTACAGGATGCATTGCTATTTGCAAATCACTATCAGAATAGAGTGTCAGGACTGTTGATAGAACCCAGTTGATAGAGTACTTGCTTAGCAGAAAGCCCTGGGTTTGATCTCCAGCATAAACTGGGTGTGGTGGTGCATACCTGTTATTGTAACATGTGGGATACAGGATGCCTGAGAGCCTGATTAGAAACAGAACAGATA
This sequence comes from Mastomys natalensis, assembly GCA_021653895.1. NCBI lineage: Eukaryota > Metazoa > Chordata > Mammalia > Rodentia > Muridae > Mastomys > Mastomys natalensis. The sequence goes on from JAJTUV010000278.1 coordinate 1,246,311, forward strand.
CTTTCAGGAGGTCCTGGGACAGTTGATAATTGAATTGAGAAGAAAACGCTCCAATTTTTGGTTATACATGCAGAGTTAGTATTTTGCGGAACTAAGTCTTGGTTTCTGGCCTCAGGACTCATTGTTTATGTTGGAATTTTTTGAAAGCTTTGAGGCATGTAGTTTTATTATTGGGTAATACCATCAAGTTTTTCAACCCATGCCTTTATAGATAAGTCTGATCGCATCCTTTAGTGAGAGGGTGTGGTTTAGGGTAGCTAAGAAAAATGTACTAGCCTATAATTTTGAATCATTTACTCAGCCTCCCCCCAACCCCCAGTGTTACTTTCCCATTTATGAAATGGGATGGTGAAGATCTGGTGTGGTTTTGGAGAACATGAAATGAGACAAGGCATATAAAAGTGCCTTGGTAGTTTGAAACACAGAGGCACTCAGTGTTAATTCTTCATTTCTAGTGTCTATAGTGTCTTTGGTTAGAAACTTGAGTTTTATTAAATCTAAGCTACATGCCTGGCATTCCTTAGGCCATAGGTCCAATCTATTGTACAACAAACAAACAAACAAACAAACAAACAAACAATTCAGAGCTGGAGGCCAAACCCAGGAACCCGTGCTTGCTAAGCAAGTTTCTACTACTGAGCTAAATTCCCAACCCCTAAACCTTTACTTCTGTAATAGTTTGATAGGAGCTCTTGCATTAGAACTCTGAGACTGCCTTGACATGCCTTATAGTTCCTTATTTTAAAGATACAGCCCTTTTGCCACCTGCAGTAGTATTGGTCTGGTGTTTAATGTGGTCACAGTAGGTTTTCTTTGGGCAGCTCAGGCTTTAGAGTCTTTTATTACTAGTCAGATTTTTGGAGGCTGTTTATAAAGGTGAATTTTACCTTCTGTTGGAGACATCTCAGAGTCTGCTGCTGCTTACAGTTTGTTAACTGCTTTACTGCTATGAAATGAGTTAGGGCCTTGATCCTTATAGCAAGTAGTAACCAGTCTTTTTTTCTTTCTTTCTTTTATTGGATATTTTCTTTATTTACATTTCAAATGTTATCCCCTTTCCAGGAACCCCCTATCCCATCCCCCTCTCCCTGCCTCTATGAGGGTACTCCCCCCTCCCACCTTCCCCATTCCCTGGGGCATCGAACCCCCTTCAGGCTCAAGGGCCACTCCTCCCACTTATGTCCAACAAGGCCATCCTCTGTCAATATGCCACCAGGACCATGTGTATTCTTTGGTTGGTGGTCCAGTCCCCGGGAGCTCCGGGGGGATCTGGCCAGTTGACACTGTTGCTCCCCCCATGGGACTGCAACCTCCCTCAGCTCCTTCAGTCCCTTCTCCAACTCCTCTATCAGGGACTCCACACTCAGTCCAATGGTTGACTGTGAGCATCTGCCTCTGTATTTGTCAGACTCTGGCACAGCCTTTCAGTAGACAGCCATATTAGGCTCCTGACAGCAAGCACTACCCGGCATCCACAATGGCGTCCAGATTTGGTGACTGTATATGGGATGGATCCCCAGGTGGGACAGTCTCTGGATGGCCTTTCCTTCAGTCTCTGATCCACACTTTATCTCCATATTTCTTCCTGTATTTAGTTTCCCCTTCTAAGAAGAACCGAAGCATCCACAGTTTGGTCTTCCTTCTTCTTGAGCTTCATATGGTCTGTGAATTGTATCTTGGGTATTCCAAACTTTTGGGCTAATATCCACTTATCAATGAGTGCATACTGTAGTGGGAGGAATTAGAAAAGACGCCTGGCAGAGGCTTCCCAGCCCTACCGCCATGTTCCCACACTAGACGGCCAGCCTAGAGCCACTGAGACATTAGCGCAGTCATTGCCTCTGCCTGCCACCAGCCTCAGGGTTAGATATCACAATACCCCTTAACCCCGTAAATCAAAACTCTTAATGCTTATAGTTAACCAATAATATTTATATGTCATCAAATACTCAAATCCCAGGATGCCCACACAATAATTTCAGAGCCAGTTGATAATGGTAAGATGCCAACACATATCCCAAATATCCTAACCTTTTCATATCATCTCTGCCTAGGGCTGGTTAAAGCCACACTGGTTAACGTCCACTTCCATCTTCCGCTCCGCTCCCTCTCTTCCCCTTGTTCTCTCTCTCTCTCTCTCTCTCTCTCTCTCTCTCTCTCTCTCTCTCTCTCTCCCCATTCTTAGCTCTGCCTCCCTTTTCCATGTCCAATCATAGGCCTCCTGATGCACTAATATTTAAAATAGATTGGGCAGGGAAATTCCTGCTACAGCATACCATGTGTGTTCTTTGTGACTGAGTTACCTCACTCAGGGTGATTTTTTTCAAGTTCCATCCATTTGCCTGCGAATTTCATAAAGTCATTGTTTTTAATAGCTGAGTAGTACTCCATTGTGTAAATGTACCACATTTTCTGTATCCATTTCTCTCTTGAGGGACATCTGGGTTGTTTCCAGCTTCTGGCTATTATAAATAAGGCTGCTATGAACATAGTGGAGCATGTGTCCTTGTTATATGTTGGAGCATCTTCTGGACATATGCCCAGGAGTGGTATAGCTGGATGCTCAGGTAATACTATGTCCAATTTTCTGAGGAACCTGCAGACTTATTTCCAGAGTGATTATACTAGCTTGTAATCCCACCAGCAATGGAGGGGTGTTCCTCTTTCTCCACATCCTTGCCAGCATCTGCTATCACCTGAGTTTTTGATCTTAGCCGTTCTGACTGCTGTGAGGTAGAATCTCAGGGTCGTTTTGATTTGCATTTCTCTGATGACTAAGAATGTTGAACATTTCTTTTAGTGCTTTTAGATCCTTTGAGTTTCCTCAGTTGAGAATTCTTTGTTTAGTCCATACCCATTTTTTATAGGTTATTGGTTGTCTAGAGTCTAATTTCTTGAGTTCTTTGTATATATTGGGTATTAGCCCTCTATCAGATGTAGGATTGGTAAAGATCTTTTCCCAATCTGTTGGTTGCCATTTCGGTTTTTTTGACAGTGTTCTTTGCCTTACAGTAGTCAGTCTTTTGTATGCTAGGGATTCAGCCTTGAAGACAGTGAGAACTCACAATTTGACACAAAGTAATAAAAGAATGCTTTTGTGTTACCTCTGGTAGGGTTGATAAAAATAATTATGCATTTTAAGATTTTTATGAGAAATTTTTCTGAATTGTACTTGCTACTAGAAGCCTTTTCAAAACGTAAATTCATAAATTATTTATGAATTCAAGAGATATTGTTTGTTTTTCATTTAAAACAGTGCTATTCACAGCCCCCCCCCCCCCACCTCTCATCTTAAAGGGAATAAGAGATAGTTTATTCTGGAGTCATTTTGAGGCCTAGGAAGAAAACATATTTAAGCTATACGAAAAGTCTATGTTCCAAAGTGGGTGCAGATTTATAATTATAGTCATTAAATCAAGGGAAATTTAAAATACATTGGTGGGTACATCAGAGAGGCAGGTACTGCAAGTTGGAGGAGGTTCTCCTATAGGCCTGAGATGCTATCCAATGGTGGTCTTAGCTTTTCGTGTTGGTGGAAGCTGTTGATCTGCTAAGTCAATAGATTTCTAAAGGCTTTTATCTGTTAGTTACAGGATGTTAATTCTTATACAGAGGTGGGCAAGGAGTGGCTGTTCTAGGGGCTATAGCTAACCTAAGACAAGATATTTAGCCTCTGAATCCACACCGTTTCAGCCTCTCTATATCACTGCAGTCAGTCTTTGTAGACACAGCTTCTTTTCAGGAATTGTCATTCACATTATCTTATATCCAAAAGCATTCTTGGGAGTTTCCTAGGAATTTACTGTCTCAGGCACTGCCTGACCCATCTGACACCTATCTGTATTTTTATAACTATACAGATAATTTAAAAGCATGATGAAGTTTGAGTAGCCCTTTAAACATGCTTTTATTGTGGAAAGTGAGATATAAAAACAAATTCAAATTATTAGTGAATATGTGTGTGTTGTTTTTCTTTTAAGTATTACTCAGAGTGGAGAGCTATGACTTAGCTGAGTACTTACTGCTCTTGCAGAGGACCTAAGCACCCATATTGGGCAGCTGCCTTAACTTTAGCCTCCAAAGGTATCAGATGCCTCTGGCACAAAAGGCACTGCCGTCACATATGTGAACATGCACACACGCACGCACACACACACACCATTATATAAAATACCTCTTTAAAGTTTAAAAAAGCATTACTGCTAAGATGATCATTTATATAATGAAATACCACCAATACAAATAAATCATGGCTGGGACTTTGCTAATGTAGTTGGGGAAGAGGATTGGAGCAGTCAGGGGTAGATGAAGCCAGATGGAATGTGCCACTATCTCTTGAAGGTGGAAGTTTTTGATAAAGCCTTTGAATTTTAAATTTTGCATCAGAACTTTTTGACCAATTTAAAAATATGGTAAAAAATTTCCATAAAAATGTATGTGTCAGGGCTGGAGGCAGAGTATTTACTTACCAGATTAATTAATCACAGAAATCATGTTGATATTCTTTAGATCAGTAGTTCTCAACCTTTGGGCCATGGCTTGGGTCCAATGACTCTTTCACAGGGGTCATATGTCAGATATCCTTCATATCAGATACTTACATTATGATTCATTACAGTAGCAAATTACAGTTACAAGTATCAGTGAAATTATTTTATGGTTGTGGATCACCACAGCATGAAGAACTGTATTAAAGGGTCACAGCATTAAGAAGGGTGGGAACCAGTGCTTTAGATCTTGTCATTTCTCCATGACACCTATATTCTAAAACCTCATGGATTTTGCATTTAAGAAGCCTACCTACCCTCAATTTCCATTATGTATTTCTCTATATAATACCTGTCAGAAGTGTAAAACATCACTTGTGAGGAACTCACCAGGAAGTGAGGCTGTCTGTGGACAGTGCTTTCTGAGCATGCTGGACTTTATAAGGAAGTGATAGATTTTTAAGTTGACTTTGTCAGCATAAACTGAGTTTTATGCCTGAGTCGAGTGATTTTACTTAATTTTAGATAATGGCCTTTTTTATTGCCTAAGCAATTTATGGCTTTTGGTCTCCAGTACTGTTCTGTATAACTGAGTTAACTGCACTATTGAAGCACTGTACACACATATGTTGGCTGTAGTAATTGGCTCTAAGTGCTGTCTACAGCCAGACACTAGTGAGTTTTCAAATGACTTTAAAGCAGACATTGTTTACTGTCACTTGAGGCTACATAAGTCTCTCTATGCTGTTAAGGGATGTTCATATGCATGAGAAAACTTTTTCAGAGGGACTTGTCATTGTGAATTGCTATCAATTGGGATGGGATTATCCTGTATTTCATAGGCTTTAATGAGTCATAATTAAGAAACAAGGCATCACAATGTATAATTAAATAGAATAAAATCCGATTTGAAAGTGAGGTGTTGATTTGCTTCTGCTTTGAGTCAAATATATCTTGTGTGATTATGTAGTGATACACATCTCTAGCATTTCTTTAATGTGTGATCCTTTATTCAATCTCAGATTCATGATGAGGGCCTCTCATTTGATAACACCCTAGAAGCAGTTACAGATGACTCACCAGCTATGAAATGTAGCAGTGTGTCCTGCTTTGCATAATCAGCTTGGAACTCTGACTGACTGAACTGTGTAGTGAGTGTTTGTATCCTTCAACTTTTGCTGTCAGCTATGTATGAGCTGGGCTGGGTTCTTTTTTTGGAAAGAAGATGTGCCTCTAGTACCCAGTAAGTATTGAGTAGAACTGATAAATTAGCAGCAGTGTTGGAAGGAAGCGTGATTGATGTTGGAAGAGTCACATCAGCTCTGGACATTTTCCCTCTTGTGTTGGGATCACTAACAAAAAGACACATTTTCTTCTGAAAAAGACAGTTATGGAGCACTCAGTTTTCACTTTCTGGAGTCAGACTTGGAAACTAGTTCACCTCAAGTTCAGTTCTTGTTTTGTACTCTTGTGTTGGAGGGAGGGTATCTATGGTGGTGGGGTCGAAGTTCTTGATGATAAGAAGCTCAGGAACTTTGCAGCATCCTAGGCCCACTTGGAGTACTTCACAGAAAGAGGGTAGCTTAGGACACTTGATTCTGGTTGTAGATGATGCTCTGTTGTTTGCTGATTAGTGATTTTTGGATATGTGAAGGTGTACTTGTAATTAGTTTTTCTTAGTTGCATAAGGGGATTTTCATTAGTTGTTTTCTTAGTTTGTATTACTTCTGGGAGAGAGGTCAGTGGGCCCTTCGTGGACAGGTAAGCCCAATATTAGCTTTCAGAAAATAGGGCTCAGTTCTGTTCATTCTGCATGGTTACCAATATTTAGGTATGTAATTTTTATCTCTTATAACATGTGTGCTAGCCATTTATGGGTGTATTAAACAGCCAATTCTTTATGCCTATTTGTCAAGAATGTGTGTTGTTTAGGCTGATTGATGACATTGCCTTGAGAGTTTAACCAACCAAGTTGAGCCTGGTGGTGCACATCCTCAGTTTGTGGATTTTGGCAGCTAGAGCAGGAGATCACAATTCTCCCAACCCAACCCAACCCTCCAAACCCAGATAAACTAACAGCAAACAGAGATAGGGTCAATGAGAATTTAACTAACTCTAATAACATTGCCTGCACTTTCTGAGGCAGTATAGTTTTCAGCTCCAGCAGCTATTACAAAACTCCTATGACTGCATGGCTAAAGATGTATCTTCTCACTGTTTTGGATGCTGTAAGTCCAAGGTCAAAGCATCATCAGAATGGGTTGTTGGTGAAACCTCTCTCCTTAGTCTATAAATGGTCACCTCCTTTCTCTGTCCCTCTGAGAGCCTTTCTTCTGCTTGGGTGCACAGGATTCCTTCCTGTCTCTTGCTTTCCTCATGAGAACAACATGAGTTGTCCTAGTAGTGAGGCTCCCCTGACTTACTGAACTTCATCACCTCCTCTGTTTTCTGTCTCTAAACACAGTCGAGTAAAGTACTGACATGTTCTCATAGGAAAAAAAAAAGCCTTTTTGTGGGGAACACAGATCAGTTTATAACTAAGCTAGGTCCCTTTCTCACCTTGTTAAAATGCTCTAAGCTTCCAGAATGGGAGTCTGTCATCTGCAGACAGGTAACCTGAAAACTCAGGCAGGAGTGATTGCCATTGCATTTAGCACTGCCTGTCATGCTGACTTGTAATATTAGACTATTGCATTAACACCTAATACCGACATGTGTGCTCTGTGCTCTGCAGAGAACTGCTAGCCAGTGGCTTGAGCTGTCAAAAGATTTGCTGAGAAGAGGAAACTAATAGAACATGGTCTGACATACCTAGTTCTATACATTTTCTAAATTTTACCCCTGGATTAGAATGGAAAAATAAATCATTGGAAAGCTGTATACTCGGATTATATCCATTGCCTTTCAGAATATGGAGGCCTGAATTTAGAGTTTTTAATTTTGTTTTGTTTTAATTATGCTCCTGAAGAGATGTAAAATTTGTTACTTTATTTTCAGAAGATTGTTGAGGATGTGTTTCATTATATTATAAAATGTTTCCCAGGTTTTTTAAAAAAGAAAATTGGCTTGCCTAAAGGAGTCTATCTTTTAGAAAGTGAGAATTACAACTTTTTGCCTTGTCTGCTTGGAAGCTCAGATTTAGATTGTGACCTCATTTACTGTGAACTCTGTGTAGCCATGCAACCTACTTATATTTTACATTTATATAATGATGAGCTGTGCATTTTACTATAGTCTTAGAGAGGAAACATCTCTGGTTCTTGTTGTTTTGAAAGAGATGAGATATAAATAAAATGAAACCATTATAAATGTGGTTACTGGCTAATAAGTTATCACCACCCCTAAGTAGTGGCTTCAGTGATCACCCAGAGAGAAGCTGACAGAGCTGTGTCTGGTCTGATTCCTGACCTTGCTCCTGTCACTTCCACACTAGCAGTTGGTAGCCACCACGCATGTCGGTTCCTTCCCATGGCAGTTAGAATTTGTTCTCCTTCATGGCCTGACACCTTCTCTCCCTAGAACAGCTTCCCCACAGAGGATGTCTTCACAACGGATCTATTCACAAGGTACCTTTTTGTGCCCTTGCTGGTGTGAGTGTGGGGGGCATTCTCGTCTCTGCTGTACCACAGCTTCTGCCTATTGCGCTTGCTTACCTACCTGCTTTATTTATGGCCTGCATCTCCAAGCTGACATGTTAGCTTCTTGAGGGAGGCCTAGTTAGTTACAGCTGTCTGTCTAGCCATTTAGTCTGCCTGGTAAGTGACCTGCTTAGTAAACGCTGTTGAATGAATCAGTGAATTGGTGGGGCCACCATAACTGTAACTTTTGCTTTCCTTCCCAGGGATTTATAAGCATGTATGACTTTCAGTGAGGCCCTTCCACTGTCGTTGTCTCAGTCAGGGAGCTGGCCTGTGTGACCTTTACATTCTGCATCTTGCTATTGCTCATTATGTAGCTTTTACTAAACATTTAATGTGCCAGGCACTGTGAGAATGCAGAGAAAAGGTCTGATCTGAATTCATAACAGATTCATAGGGACTGGGTGGGTAGGCTTAAGGGGCTTTGGACTGATAGTATTGGGAGTCATAGATGATTGATTTTGCTTCTGTAATGTACTCACATTACACTTTACACACACTTTCTCCCCACACTTCTTCAGTCCTTAAAACATCCTGGAGAGGTAGGAGTTCTACTCTCTTGCCTGTTTTACAAGGAAAAACATGTAAACAGGTTGAGAAACTCACCAGGCTTGCAGAATTCTATTTGTTTTTGCTTACTACGAATTTCTTTTTCCAAGCTAGAGCCTTACTGTGTAGCCCAGGCTGACCCCAAAATCGTGATCCTCTTGTTTTACCGTCTAAGTGTGTAGGATTGTAGGGTGATGCCACCTTGCCCCACTGCAAAGCCCTATTTGAGTCTGCAGTTTTACTTTTGAGAACAACTGTTTGATTTTGCTTGCTTTGTTTTTGAGACAGTCTCATATAGCTCAGGTTGACCACAGATTTCACTTTGTAGCTAAGGCTGGCTTCCACTCTTGATCCTCCTGCCTCTACCTCCCTAAGTGATGAGATTACCATACCTAGCTTAGTTTGTAAACTTGTATGTTCCTCATTTTTTTTTTTGACAGGGTCTCTCTATGTAGACTAAGCTGCCCTTGAACTCCCACAGAAATAGCCACATGCCTTTGTCTTTAATCCCTCTGTTGGGATTAAAGTTTTGTGTCACTATACCTGGCTAATATGCTCAACTTTTGCACAGGTAAATGGAATGGGGAAAGAAGAGTGGCATTTTAAAAAAGCAATGTTGTGAACTGAACCCGGGACCCTTGCACATGCTAGGCAGGTGCTGTACACTGAGCCCCCTCTGCAAACCTCCAATGCCTGGGTGTAACATGTTTGCTGAGGGTCCTAAGGAAGGTTTGGTGTATTCCTGGCAGTGGTCTGGGTTTGGCTGTTTTCTTCTTTGGCTGGAAGGTCTTGCTCTGGTGTGTGATGGGTTGTCTTGATGAGTAACCTGATTTCATAGGTGCACTTTCCCTTCTGTGTGTGTGTTTTGCTTTGATCTTTTAAAACCTGACATTGACTTTCATGTGCTTGCTTCTGTCTGAACTCCATTATTCTATTAAATCCAAAGAGAGCAAAATTGCTCCAAGAAGGAATTGCTGATGGTGAGTGTGTGTTTTCCTTTCACAACATTTGACTGGCCAACTGAAAGACTGAGGCTGGTGTGATAAAAGGAAGAAAAGAATGAAAACAAAAGAAACTGACAAATTCCATTTTCAGTCTCCAGATCTTTATCCCACATTTTAATTTTTGTCTGGGATTCACTGGGAGCTGGTGGCTTGTGAATCCACTGGAACCATCTACTGTCCTTGTTTCTGCTAGAAGCATTGATGGACCCTTTAGCCTGTGAGGTGAACATATTCCTTCCTGGGGATTAATTAGTCATGGTTAGAGATATAATTCATCATGTAAAATACCAGAGGTGTCGTAGTGAAAAATTGTTAGTGATCCAGAAATGTGTCTGTATCCAGCTTCACTGCAGCCTAGTTTTGTTTCCAGTGATCACTCAGCAGCACTTTGTAAACCCCAATCACAATTTATATGAAATAGGGGCAGAGCAAAAGCTAAAGAGTGCTTATGTAATTTGGATGCATCTTGGGAGTATCAACTTTAATATCATGTTCCTTGCCTCTGTCTTTTCGTTCTTTTCTTTTTTTTTTGGTCAGGTCTAACAGTGTTTCTTAAAAAGAAAAGAAAACCAACAAAAATAAAAGAGAGAAAAAAAACTGTAGTGGGGCCCATGTTCATCTTTTCATCTTTAGCTAACCCCACTTTCTTACAGGCGAGCTGTCATCCAGTTAAGGTGAAGTTGTCAGCTCAGGAGGTGAGGCAGGGAATACAGCAGTTTATATGTATGGAGGAAGGAGGCTAGGCTGCATGTATATGTGATATGGGTACATTACTCCCTTCTCTGAGTTCTTTGTGTGTATCTGTCCACTCATTGTACTGCTGTAGGGATTATCACAGACATGCTCATTAAATAGCTATTGCATTGCTTCTGTTTGTGCTCTGGGCCTCATGTTTACTTCCTCCCCCATGTGCTGGACATAGGGCAATGGGGCAGCTATGTTTCTGGGCTCATCAGCACAGACTCCACCAGAACGAAGTTTTGTTTTTTTTTTTAACATTGTAGTGCCCAGTGTGGTGGTGCTTGTCTGGAAAGCCAACACTTGGGAAGTCGAGGAAGGTAGAAGCAGGAGGATGGTAGAGGTCAGCCTGGGCTGTACAGTGATTGGTAGGCCATCTTGAGCTCTGAAGCAAGCCACTGTTTTAGAAAATGAAAACCAAATCCAACTTTCTCAAAACCAACCAACCAACCAACAAAACAGTACAAACAAAGAGAAAACCCCTCTAAACTGAAATCATTCTTGTAGCAATGACAGCTAATAATTATGGTCAGCGTTTGTTGACTGATAATGGTATATGAGGCCTTGTTTGATTGTGCTTAACACCACCATACTGTAAGGAATATTTTCTTTGCATTTTATAGATGAACAAAATAAGATCCAGTTCCTGAGGTCCTCTGGGTTGTAAATATGGTGGAATAAGGAGCCCTACCTGGGCAGTTAGAATTCAGAAGGGTTTTAATTACTCTGCAGTTGTTTAAACCTGTAAACAGAGTTGGGTTTTGGATCCTTCCAGGATCTCTTATTCTCCCTGCATGGGGTGGGGAAATTGTTTAGCTTCTTCAAAGCCCAGCTGCTTCTAGTGTGAAAAGGGGACTGGGAGATAATAGGCTCCAGTCCAACAGGAGTGGACATTTGATAAAACGCCGAATAAAGCTGGGTTCTGGCATCTGCTAGTCTCTCAATTTTGGAGGTCTTTATTATTTTCATTATCCTTACTGCCTTTCTATTCACTAAAAAAGGTACTGTAACAATTTGTAAGTTTTATAATAGTATTTGACTAAAGACAAAACTGTCATTCATCCCAGGTTATATCAAAAGGAAGAGGATGATCTCTCAGTGTGAGTTAAACTTGGCACAGGATATTTCTTATATAAATATTTCCTCTGGAAATGAAAATAGGAGAAAAGATCCCCTGTGGACTCAATTTACTCCTAATCTTCGTTTTAGTAACCCTTCTCTTTTGTAAGTAACTCCTAATGATCTGGTAATGCATTGCGGTGACAGCTCATGCCAGAGAAGGTGTCCTCCCTGGGCCTGACATTTTCCTTAATGGTAATTCTGACTAGTTAAGGTAAATAGTGTGAGAGATGTTTGGCATGTTTCCTTCCACAAATGACAGTGTGTGTGTGATGGGAGGGAGGATGTGGAAGGCACTCTGAAAATGGCAGGTTCATGCTGTGTAGCTCTGCAGAAGCGATGGAGTTAAACATCCAGAGATTCTTACCTGTGGGACAGTTGATAAATTGAAGGCATTTCTTGATTGTTCTTTAGAGTAGCATACTGGAAGACTTCAGATTTAAAGAGCAAAGTTATATATCATAAAAAACAACAGAGAGACATTCTAAGGTACTGTGAGCCAAATATCAAAGGTGATTTTGTTGACTCTCCTTCTGAGATCAAGTTGATTTACTTTGGTAGTTAAATACTTGTATGTTTTTTACCTCAGAATGTTGGATATCACCAGGCTTAGGATCACCAGTTTACAGATGAAGAAATAGGGTCTGGCCTGGGACTGCCCTTCTTAGCGCCCAGGACTGTTTCATTTCATGCAACACTTGATCTCTTGGCATCCCCAACACATTTACAGAACTCATTTTAGAAAGTACACTGAAGCCACAGACAGGCCCCCTGAATTGCCCTCTAAATTGAAAAAGAAGTTTTATATATTGTGTGACTCATGAATTAAGACCCCTTGCTCTGAGTGACAGTTTGGAGAAGACTGTTGTACAGTATTTTGCTCGAAAGTATCTGGAGGTGGGTATGTGATTGATTTGCTGACAGACCATCTCTGAAAGCAGTTCTAATGATGGACTTATAATTGATTGCATCCATCATTGAGAACCTAAAATATCCCCCTCCCTAAATTAAAAAAGATAAATGAAATAAACTAGGCTGAATGTATAAGCTGACAAATCCGAGGGAATTTAATGAAACTCTAAATTACCACAGTGAGCAGATAAGAGGGAAAGGTTTCTTTATTATAATACTAAATTAAAAAAAATTATCCAAGAAAGATAATGGAGGAAACAAAGATCTGTGGCCCATGTATCAAACTGAGTTATTGAAAGATTTTTAATAAGTGTACCTCTCTCATTGTGTGGTTCTTGTTGATTCCTATCAATCCTGTTGGTGCTGTTTGAAGAATAGTGAATGCAGGCAGTGGCTTGTAGTGCAGCTTAGGTTATTGCTGTTGTAACAGACTTTAGAATTTAACATGACCTTATTCCTAGGCTGCTGGGAGCTCTGTGCAATTTTAGGCCATTCACTTTAGAAAGTGGTTTCTTGGTGTGAGAAATTTTATCCCTTCAGCAACATACGAAAGAAGGCTATCCAGAAGTGACTTAAACAATAATATTTATCATCTCCCTTAATACAAAGTCTTGAAGGGAGGGCAGTTTCAGGGATGGCTCTTTCTTGTTGCCTATGGACACAGCTGCAGAAGCATTTACCATGTCTTCTTCTTCCACAGATAACAGAAGTGTCTGAGAATCTCAGCTCTTTGTGTCAGTGTCCTGGGGTTAGGAAGGGATCTTTCTCTAGACGTTCTGTAGATCTTATTAGCCAGAATTGTAAGAAGAGTGGAACTGGTAGGAATTACTATGATTCATACAAGAGCTCCCAGCTTTCCTCTGATCCATGCCCACCTGCTATCTGATTAAAATCATTTCAGGGGTCAAGAGACCAGGTGAAGGATGGAGTCTGTGGCTAGGCAGCTTGTGCATGTACTTACGTGGTTTTGTAATCAACTTTGAAGGGTATTTTGTATTTTCTGTTAAGTCACTTCATTTCCTAGTTTGTAGAATGTATTTGCTAGTGTGTTGACTGTATACTGTTCTTATTGTTGCTTTGAAGTTTGACACAGCTTGACAAATCCTGTCTTCACCAGGACTCTGTCTACCAGTGATGATGTTGAAGACCGAGAAAATGAGAAAGGTCGCCTTGAAGAAGCCTATGAGAAGTGTGACCGTGACCTGGATGATCTGATTGTTCAACACTACACAGAATTGACAACAGCCATTCGCACATACCAGAGTATCACAGAACGCATCACTAACTCACGGAATAAGATCAAACAGGTGAGCCTCTTTTCTTCCTGTCTGACACTGGTCACCTTCCCTTACAGGTGTAGTTTGGAGCTATACCACACAGTAGTGCCTAATGGTCTTTGACCACTGTGATTCATGAAGACATTTTCTGGAGTTTTGAATAGGTATTGTTTCCAGGGTACCCTACCTTTACTACCTAAAGGACAAAGTGAATTTCTGTTAGGTGCTTTTATATTTTATAATTGACTAAGGGATGAACTGCTAAAAAAAAAAAAAAAAAGTTGTGTACCATCATGTCGAATTTTATTGGCTATGTATTTTATTTATTTATTTGAGTGTGGTATGTATATGTGTGCAGGTGTGCATGTGTGCATGTGTGTTTGTATGTATCTGTATGTGTGTATCTGTGTATCTGTATCTCCTTGTCTGTGTACGAAAGTCAGAGGTCAGCATTGGGTATCTTTCTTTATTACTTTCTACTTTATTTTTTTGAGACAAGACCTCACTGTATCTGAAGCTCCCTGATTCAGTTAGACTGGCTGTCCAGCAAACGTCAGGGCTTTACTTGTCTGTGCGCTCCTACCACCCAGTTACTGGCACGCCATACCATGCCCAGTTTTTTAATGTGGCTAGGGATCTAATTCAGGTTGATGATGCTTTTACAGCAAGTGCTGCCCACTGAGCCATTTCCTGAGCTCCTGTGTAGTGCATTTATAGGAGCTCTCCTTTAGTACTGTTTTGTACTGTTCTTGATAAGTAACAGTAATTGCTACCTGTATTGAACATTGTTAGGCATTATCTGTTGTGCATACCCATGCATGCATACCTGCACAGATATATGCACACACGCACATAACAAACAAACACACACACACACACACACACACACACACACACACACACACATGCATAGCCAAGAAGTACAAAACAGGTTGCATCTGTTATCACAACAGATTTAGAATGTGAACTAAGGACTTCTGACTCCAAAGCCTTTATTGACACATTTTTTTTTTCCTAGTAAATTTTGAAGCAGTGCCTTTTACCTTAAAAAACCAAAGATGAACCATTGCAGAACCCCAACATGCTAGATACTGAGTAGGTGAGATCTCTCCTTCTGTAGTATTGTGGTGAGGAGCGCAGGGAAACTGCCCCCCAGTAACCCCGGGAGATTATGCCCTGTGCAGACTATGGTTTGGGACATGCTCTCTGGACATGAGGACTCCCTAGCTTGCTCCTGTCTAGGAACAGCTGTGCTTATGGCATCGTTACATTCTTCTGGTCCTCCAGACCTTTTACTATGATGCTGTAGTAAGCAGCATAAATTATACTCAGATACTATGAATGTGAGATTTAGCCTCTTTGAGTCCAGCTCTAGAATCAGTAAGCCCTTGGCCTTTTCTAAAGCAATCCCTGCATTTTAAAAATAATTGGCCAATTTTGAAAGCAGTGCTAAAATTCGTTGCCTTTAGACATGGTAGGTTTCTCCTATGTATTTATCTGTGAAACTGGCTGAAACTATAGATGAGCTGCTCTTATTTAAAACAAACTCTAGTCCATGTGACTAACAGAGACCAGGAAATGAATGTCAAGTACTGCTGACCTTCTGGCTTTGCCTAGGCTAATCACAGTAGGGGTGAGGACATCTTAGTGTTTGTGTTTCTGATTAGTTTGGTTGGCTAGAACGACTTTGTCCTACTCTCCAGGGAGGCTGCAGCAGTGATTACTGCTCTGCTCCTACCGTGCAGCAGTGCAGCATCCGTACAATAGCATTACTGCTGCCAATAGAATGCATCTGCTTGGTCTTGTTACTGTAAATGAGGGCTTCATCTTGAGGCTCTTGCATTTGTTATAGAAGTGACACTCTACTTCTCTATGTACTGTTCTTACTTTCAGCATACTACAGTTGGAGGTCTGAGGGAAAGAAAACAAAACTAAACAAAACAACAACCAGAAGCAATTATTATACTAGTTTGCCAAGAAAGAAAATGCCACCTGATTCAGTGTTGGGAATTAGTGCCTCTATTTGGACGAGAAGTGTGGAATGAAAACTTTGCACAAAAAAACCACTTTAATATTTGATTAAGAAGCAAGGAAAGATGTTGAAAAATGAAAGTAAATTTGTTTGTATTCCATATTTTGATAATTTTGTATTGTAAGAGGTTTTTTTAATGGGTAAAGAAGCAGTAATGTTTGTCAAGCTATCTTCCCATGTCATTTTTGTTTTTTTGCTTGTACTTCAGGTGCTATACCAAGTACAGGTATATGCTTATCTCAGATGAAACAGGGGACGAGTCAGGTATCATCAGGTTGTGTTATTCTAGGGCCACATAGCAAGCTGATGGTACTCAGATCTGATGTGCAATTTTCTTTCTGTTCTCTAGCAAAGTAATAGAAAGAAGACCGAGTCTGTAATATCTCCAGAGTCCCAGCTGTGTTCCTGCTTTGGTTTTAGGTGCTGGTGATACACCATGCATCCTACCCTCATGGAGCTTAGTTGAGGATAGTGTGTGGAGATAAATACAACAAGTAGATTGTGCAAGCTTTTGTTTAGTCTCTTTATCTTGAATGTCTGCCTTATGCAGAGATTGTTGTTCTAGTCTGTGGAGTACAGGAATGAAAGATTTCTGTCTAGAGAGTGTAAGTTTTAGTTTACAGTCTAATCAGAATAAACAGAGCACATGGTAATAAAAGAAAAAAAAAGCAAAATAGTGACTAGGGATTTTATTTTAGTTTATTTTTTTTTGAAGCAGGTTTTTTTTTTTTTTTTAGTGTACTGACTGGCTTGGAACTCACTCTGTAGCCCAGACTGGCCTCAGACTCAGAGATTCACCTGCTTTTGCCTCCCAAGTGCTGGGATTAAAGGTGTGTACCACCACCTCCCAGTGGGATTTGATCTTTTAATTAAGTTGGCCAGGAAAAGTCAAAATCTGAAAGGATGAGGAAGGGAGTCTGTAAGGGGACTTTGAGTGAGGAGGAGAGCAGGTGCAATAATCCTGAGGCAGCAGGAGGTCCAGTCCAGTGAGAACGTGACATGAGACATGAAAGAGCTGCCACGTGTGGTGCAGGGGAGCTGGCGCCTTAGTGTCTGCTGGACCATAATGTACAGATGGACGGGTGGCCCGTGTGTGTTTGTTTTGAAGTGTGTGCTGTTTGTTATGTGTGGCCTTTAGCAGTGGAAAGTTTGAATGTGGGAACACTATAGTATGGGGAACATTTGAAGGCAGACGGTGTAGGAGTATGTTCCAATGTAGCACAGGTCAGATGAAGATGTGCTCGTGTTCAAGCACCACCTCCCATCTGACATTGCTTCCATGTGTCCACTTAGGTTGTACTGTTAGAATTTATGTCCTTTGGGATAAATAAATGCATGATGTAAGATGAATTGGACTTTCTTCCCAAGTGATTTGAACATTTTACATTTGTTAAGTTCATTTGGAATTTTTTTTCTAGATTAAAATACTTTTATTGTGAATGAAAAGTCATCTGTGACCAATCAGATCAAGTAATGTGCATAATGAAATTCTTGAGTGATCCTGTTATTGTTGAATACCCTATAAAATTGCCTAAAACGAGATGCCTCAGAATCCATGGATTCTGCCAGTTGTATGGTCACCTGTTACGATGGCATTGACTTTGATGGGAGTTATTTGATACAGATTCAATACTTGTACCATACATGCCATGCTTGGTGATGTTTCTCCACAGTACGAGGAGGAAATGAGGTGAATTCAGTGCAGATTTCTTCAAACATACTAAAGTCAGTCTGATGCTTATTATAGAAGAAGGGTGGGCAAAGTCGTGCATACACTTGGCTCTTTGTATGCATACAAACACTTAACATTTTACCTGTTATTGGCTGTTTTCTTGGTATTAGATCCCATGCTAAAAACCTGCTTTTCTTGCCTATAACTAGAAACAACTCTGAATAATTATTCAGGTGATGTTGCCAGTGGCCTCATTATTCAGCAATGTAGCATTCATTACTTAACATTTACCTAAAAGGACTTTTGACTTTCACGAAAGACTATACTTTGAAAGGTAGATGCACGATGAAGAATAGCCTTAATTAATACAAAGAATGTCACAGGAGAACATTGTGGCTTTTGTAAGATGTTATTTACAGCCTAAATATTAGTGAAAATTCTTACCTATTTGAGAAAAGCAAGAAAGCCTCTTCTAGAAATGGACAGGCTAAACAATGACCAGCAGTAAGAGCTGTAATTGAAATGCTGGACTGTAGTCTTAGATGCATTATTGTAGTTGTAAGAACCATGAGGTGTTCTTTCCTTAAAGTTCAAGGCTTTCTTGATCTGTGTCTGCATCTAGTAGCTGAAGAGAAGGGTGTTGCTCTTGGAATGAGTTGAGTGGAGAGTTAAAAGAACTGAAGGGAACCATAGGAAATAAAAATGTGAGGGGTAATTTAAATATGACCTATAGTTCCGAAGGGCTTTTAGACAGAACAGAATGCTATTTCTCAAGTTTATTCTTTCTGTGAACTTTTTATAAACTCCAGAAAACACTCCGTTGGGCCCTTCTCACAGGCAAATGTGCATGGCAGCACTTAGATGTCAACTTACTTCCACTTCCACAAAAGGGATAGAACAATAGTTTGTATTTGTAAACCTACGCGACATTGATCTATTGATGTCTAGTGACCATTTCTCACTTCCAGGGAACATCTTGGGTTTTTTCTGGCCCACAGGTGTCCTACATTGCTTGTACACTGTTGTGCTTTTATTATGGTGTTAACACACAGAGGCATTTCCCTCTTTATTTTCTCAATTTGAATTCAGCACTTTTCTGCCTTTGCTAAGCAGAATTATTGAAAATTATGGCCTTTATGTGTTATCCCTGGGCAGGTCTATGTTAGCCCCTACTATTCCTCTTAAAAAAGATAAGGCAGATTTTTATGTTTTTTTAAAGTCCCAGTTAGTTTTCTTTGTTTGTTGTTTGTCCCAAGGTTGGGTTACAAAAATTGTTACCTGTCTGCCACCTGTCTCATCTCACATTTCCCTTTTCAATAGCCTCTTGAGCCCTGCTTATATTTTCTTCTTCTGGTCTCTAATTAGAGTGACTTACAGTTTTATATATTGACCCTGAGGTTCTTGGTGCAGCTGAACACACGATTTGAAGCAAATGTCAAGTTACCATAATTTCATGCATGATGGGATGATTTTAACAACTTGGCTTTCCATGGATTTATTTATGAATGAAGCTTGGCTTTCCATGGATTTATAAATGCAACAAGGTAATAAAACCTTTCAATATTAATTAAACATAACATAACGGAGTGAAAATGCTGTCATCACATTTATGAAATCAGAACATGAATTTGAGAAATAAATGTTTATGTGAATTTGGTACCTTTTTGACAGATAGACTTCTTGTTTTCCATCCACACTTAAAAAGACAATTTATATTTATTAATCAACAAATAAAAATTATGTACATTTATGGATGCACCATGGTATTTGGAAATACGAACACATTGAATGATGAGATCAAATAATATGTACATCATCTCACATAGATACTATTTCTCTGTAGTAAAACAACTTATAGTATCTCCGAGCAAATTTTCAAGTACAAAACACATTGCTATTAACTTCAGTCAGCATGTTCTATAATAGATCTCTTGAATTTATTCTTCTTATCTAATTAAGAATTTGTATCCTGTGGGTAATATCTGTGGTAACTGTCATTCTCTTCTGAGTTTAACTTAAACATTTTCACATGTGAGTTCATGTGGTATTTGTATGCCTGGCTTCTTTCCCTCAGCATGATGTCTTACAGTTGCATGTTGTTGCAAATGTCAGGATTTCCTTCCTTTTAGAAGATGGATCATACATATTTTTAAGGAGTGAATGCTGCACATACATGCATTATTATCTTTGTTGCTACATTGATTCTATCAGATTTTGTCTTTGTAACACTGTATGAACATGGCAGTGCAGATGTCTCTTTGACATACTGATTTCATTTCCTTTAGCTATACAGATGTGCCTTGATTTATGGTTGGATTATATTTAAGTACCCCCATCATAATATGAAAACGACACAAACTAAAAAGTACATTTAATATATCTTGTCCATTGAACATCCCAGCTTGGCTATAGTGCTGTGGCAGGTCCTTTGTTTACCCTCCTGATTGTGTGACTCTCTGGGAGCTGTAGCTTACAGCTGCTGCCCAGCATTGTTACAGAGTGTCACATAACATAATGCTAACCTGGGAAATGATCACAATTTGCGGGAATGTGTCTGCTGAATATGTCCCACTTTTATGTCATTGTGAAGTTGACTTTATGAGTTGGAAACTGTCTGAATGCCCAGTACTGGAACTCTCGGTTCATACAATAATGTTATCTTATTTTAATTAGGATCCCCATATCCTTTTTTGAAATTTCTTTCTTCTTTCATTTATTATTATTATCATCATCATTATTATTAGTTATTGTTGTTTGTTTGTTTGAGACAGGTTCTCTTTATGTAGTCCTTTCTGTCCTAGAACTTACTTTGTAGGTCAGGATGGCTTGAACTCACAGAAATTTGCCTAGTGAATGCTGGGATTAAAGGCTTGCTCCCTATCCTGGCTTTATAGCATTTCCTGTAATGGTTTATTCCTCATTTTATTGAGATGTATTTTTCTTTTTTCTTTTTTTTTTTTTGTGGGGTGTTTTCGAGACAGAATTTCTCTGTGTAGTTCTGGCTGTCCTAGAACTCTCTCTGTAGACCAGGCTAGCCTCGAACTCAGAAATCCACCTGCCTCTGCTTCCCAAGTGCTGGGATTAAAGGCGTGCGCCACCACCGCCCAGCTGAGATGTATTTTTCATGCAGTAATATGCATGCATTTTGGTAGTAAGGTCAATGAATTTGGTGTTTATATATTTGAATTTCTTACTGTTACGTTAGAGAATTCACTTCTGCCATGTGGCTCAGGCTAACTTTAGACTTGGCTGTTGTAGCTCAGGCTGGCCTCAAACTTACTAGGCTCCTCCTGCCTCAGGTTAGGTTACACAATGTGCACTACTACTGCATGTGGCCTTCTGCTTCTCATAGTCGGTTCTCACTACATCCTGCTGTGCACAACTACTGACATAAACTCTGTCACTGGATTAGATGTGCCTGGTTTGGAACTCCTACACATGCCCTAGGTACAGCTGTCTTCTCTTAGTATACAATTTTCATTTTTTTTTTTTTTTTTTTTTTTGTTTTTTTTTTTTTTTCGAGACAGGGTTTCTCTGTGTAGCCCGGGCTGTCCTGGAACTCACTCTGTAGACCAGGCTGGCCTCGAACTCAGAAATCCCAAGTGCTGGGATTAACAATTTTCATCTTTCTTTCTTTTTTCTTTCTTTCTTTCTTCCTCCCTTCCTTCCTTCCTTTTTCTTTTTCTTTCTTTCTTTCTTTTTCTTTCTTTCTTTCTTTCTTTCTTTCTTTCTTTCTTTCTTTTTCTTTTTTTTTTTTTTTTTTTTGCTGACTGGTCCCATTTCCCATTTTTCATGATTTTCTAATCAGAAAGGCAAGGACTCAGGATAGTTTGACAGTATAATCTCTTGTAGTTTCTTATGTCTCTACCTTGTTAGTTCAGTTTAGGGAATACTTTTGGTGATGTTCATTTTATGTACAACCCAGTGCCAGTGTGTCTTCCTGCCATTCTCCACTATTTTCACTTCACCTTCTATGTAGTAAGCAAAAGTGGAAAGTGATCTGATTGTGTGGGTGTGCTAGTATGAAATTCCATGATGTCTTTTCCCATCACACAAGAATTTGCTAATCTTTATGCACACTTTGTAAGTTTATCCCCCAATCCTTGGTCAAGAGCCTAGTTGGGTGTTCTGACAAAATTTATTTTTACCTACTTTCATGGTAGCCATTACACATGGAGGGAAAGACTAGAATTGTAGAATTAAGGTCATAAGAGAATATCAGAAATCAAATTCTATCATTTTTAAATGGAGTGAGCTTAATAATAACTATTTAGATCAAGAAATATGTAAGGGAATTTCTGAACGTCCTTGAGAGATACTTAAGTCGAAGAAAACCAGCTTAGTAATTAAGCCAAGCTTCCCTCACATCACTCTTGCCCGGTCCCAAGTTCATCCATGCAAAGGCTCCAACTCACATTGCTGAGTTTTCCCTCCTGAACATTTCCATGTCTGATATTGTGCTTATACTGTTCTTGAGTTTCCTGTTTTGGAAACTGTATGTTGACTTTCTGCTATATAGGGAGAGTGAGTTTGTCTTACTCTCTCTGACCACCACATATTCCTCCTTCCTCTTTTTAAAATGGTAGTTATTTTTGTTTTGGTTAAGCTGTCTGTGCCACCTTATTGTAATTATGTAACTATTTACATCTGAGCCATTGATGGTCTTGTCTTCTGTGTAGTTCTTGCTGCCACTGTTCTCCCTGGGGTGATGAGGACAGCCCTGTAGCCGCCTTCTGAGTAGGAATCCCAACCTTACACATTTCACCTGTGTTCTTGTATCGATGGAGCAGCATTTCTCAGACGTTTGCTGACTCTGTTCATGTAGTGTTTACTTCCTGAGCACTCACATGGCTGAAAATATCTTTTTCTTCATACTTAATTGATAGCTTTTCTGGGAAATAATTCACTTGAAGAAATGTGAAGAAATAATGTTCCTTTGTCTCAGAAGCTTTAGTTG
Source organism: Mastomys natalensis (assembly GCA_021653895.1). Lineage (NCBI taxonomy): Eukaryota > Metazoa > Chordata > Mammalia > Rodentia > Muridae > Mastomys > Mastomys natalensis. The sequence goes on from JAJTUV010000278.1 coordinate 1,268,696, forward strand.
GGATCAATTCACCAACTTTTGTGTAGGCCCTGCTGTTTTCTTTTAAAAACTTTTAGATTTTCATTCACTGTCTTTGCTGTCTGTCTCTATTGCTCTATCCCTCTCATTTTCTTTTATTTTTTTCATCCCCTTTACTGTCCCTGTCCCATTCCTGTGTCAGTCTCTTTCTTCTTCTTTCTCTTAGATTCTCAAGAAAGGCCAGACTGCCATGGAATTCTTGGTTCCCCTGACACAGCCTCTTCTTATTCTTTTGTCTTCCTTACTTCATGCCTCCTTTCTAATTGTCCAGCTTTGGCTAATGCTGGTAGAAGGACTCCTGCCCATGTTGCTTGTTGGGATCCTGGTCTGCAAGCTATCCCTGTGGGAGTCTGAATTCTTCATTTACACTTTTCATGTTCTGCTGCTGCCCTTCAGTGCAGCTAAACCCACTGCAGGCTGAGGCCCTCAGCCCTCTTGATCTGCTAACTTCCACCATCCACCATCTATCTGACTGGCTGGCTTTTAGGATTGTACTGTGGTTTTCTGTTTGCTCTTCCTCCTCTGTTCTTTCTTTCTTGATGTTGGTATCTATAGACTCTCTTTGCTTTTACCATGGTGGAATTGCAAGAAGCAGTGGGGAAAGCTAGAACCAACTTTGTCAGATTTTCTTTAACCCCTCCTGGAGTCATACTACCTGCTTCTCAAAGAACATCATAAGTTCTTATTCATGACCACTTTCTTTACATGAGAGTTTTATAGAAAACTGATATAGATATTATGAAATTATAAAAATAGAATAGTTGTTTTCCCAAGAAACTTTCCAGCCTTAGCAGTCTTTTTCACATTTCCCATGCTGGTTAGATAAATACTGAACTTTGATTTTATAGTTATCAGAAGCACAGTGTTATTAGTATGTTCACTCTCAAAAATACTCTCATTGAAAAAGAATACAGGTTTTCAGAAGAACAGACACAGACTCTTAGATGATGGGCATGCCTCATACTGTTGATAGTTTGGATTATATAGGTGTACATGTTTGTCAGAATGCATCAGTGGTATACTGGAGTTGCAGTCACCTTAGGGGAAATAGAGACAAACTAAACAGAAGCATATGCTAGGATTGCTGACAGTGTTTGAATGAGTTACGTGAATTTTGATGATAATGAATTTAAAAATCCCCTTCTCCCCAACAAAACCTCAAAGGTAGCAGCATATGCTTGAATCCTAGTGCTTGGGAGAAACAGGTAGTACTATCACAAGATCAAGGCCAGTGAATTTGAGCCAGCCTGAGCTACATGAGACCTTATCATTTTTAAAAAATTCCTTTTCCATGTTTTAAACATTGAAAAATTTAAGGGTAGAAAATTACTTTATGATGTGAATGTGATTACTGTCTGTCCTCCAACCCCCTTTATTCCCAAACTTCTCTACCTTTATTTCATCACATTTTACCCGTGAAGTGGTTAGAATGCACAAGTGTACAGAATGCTGGACATTGTCTATTTAATATTAAATTTACTAACTGATGCTTAAAATGGGAGGCAAAAAAAAATCCATCATGTCTCTTTAAGATTATCTATGTGTTTATTTCTTTTTCACTGCTGGGCCTAACTTTATTCTGTCATTTGGGGTGAGCATTGAGATCCTGGTTGTCAACTTTGGCTGGAGTTCTAGAGCTGTAAGTGTGGGCAGAGTGGCCTTCAGCTACAAGGGAAATTGGGGAAAGGATATTAGCACTGGGCTTTTTTACTGATCATTCACATTTATATGGTGTTTGAGAGTGCCTGATATCCATTGAATTATTTCTAGATTCACTCAAAGATATGCTAGAAGTAGTTTTCTCATTTCATGGGAGAAAAAATAGAAGCACAGAGACGTAGTGAAGCACATAAGTGACTCAGTCCAAAGTCAGGATTAGACTTTTGCAAGGGGACCAGCCAAGGGGAATAAGCGGGAGGCAGTTAGGAACTATTACACACAACAGGGCCAGTGAGGAATACTAACCAGGTCAGGCAAGACTTTGAACCACCTGACGATCAAATGTGTTTTATTATAGGTAAAAGAGAATCTGCTTTCCTGCAAGATGCTGCTGCATTGCAAACGGGATGAGCTTCGTAAACTCTGGATTGAAGGAATTGAGCATAAGCATGTCCTGAACCTACTGGATGAAATTGAGAACATCAAGCAAGTGCCTCAAAAGCTGGAGCAGTGCATGGCCAGCAAGCACTACCTCAGCGCCACGGACATGCTGGTAAGGCAGCCTGTGCAGAGGCTCACCCTGCACGGTGTGGAAGTGCTCTTCTTTCTGGACATAACATGCATAAGTGACCCTTGGAGTCTGCAATCCTTGCAGGGAACCCTAGTTTGTTCTCTTTCTGTAGTGGTTAGAATGTTAGATGGTTATTATTTATATATTTTCTGCCCTCTGAACCAAAGCAAGGAATGTAGTAGAGAGAAGTCAGTACTGAAATCATGTTGAAATGGTCATGAGAGATTCATTTTAGCTTCAGAGGAAGATCACGAATCTCATTTTAGAGGACGAAATCTATGTGACACAGACATGAAGATTTGTAAAGTTATGTGTTCCACAAAGGTTTGGATGCCAGTTTTGGATTATAGCTTTGCTTTGTTCTTTTTACCTGATAAGAAAGAAAATGACTTCTTTAATACTAATCTTAGAGGTCCCTTTGCAGAACAGCAGTGTTCTGTGACCTCGACTTTTACTACCTCAGTCCGTGGAGTTCTGATGCCTTTGGAATTAATGAACGTTCCTAGAGGATGCAATTTGTGGTGAATGTCAGGCCAGACTTCACTCCCTCTTGGTCCTGACTTTCCAAGGTCACTTTTCTGGAGGACTATACTCTTTTTTTGCCCATTTACACACATTCATACCCACTTTCAGCTCTGTAGAAGTCTGTAAACACTTTCAATAGCAGCTGTGTTGGATTTGAATTGTTCTATTAGCCACAATTGGGGCAAGTTCTTAATCTTCATTTTTATTTTTTTCATTATGTTTTCAAATTATATTGGTGAAAACTCTGAGGGACTTGGTAGAAGCATTAATTGAATAATTCATTTCCTTCATTGAGGAATCTTGCTGGAGGTTTGCTATAAGGAGTCTTAATGAATTTGGTAACCAAAGTGTGAGAAGTGCCCTGGTGTTTTATCCCATAAGTCAACTGAATCATTATTTTTTTACAGTAGAAGGAGTGGTCTTGGGGTAGTAAAAGAATTGTGGTTGTTGTTGTTGGGTTTTGGTATTGGCCATTTAATGTAGGGCCTTGTATGTGATTGATAAGCACTCTGCTCTATCACTAAGCTGTATCTTCAGACTTTCTGTATTGTAATCTTTTGAGACAGGATCTTATGCACTTGTCAAGGGTGTTCTCAGACTCATTCTGGAGCCTGGGTGGGCCTTGGGTTTGTGGTTTTCTTGCCTCAGTTTTGTGATCAGACGGGTCACAGCTCTGCACAACCAGGTCCAGCTTGTTTCCAGCATCTTGTCAGAGTAGCATTTTAGTACATAATGATTGGGAAATTATTTTAGTTGATTTATACATAATTTTGCTAATAATAAAGATTTAGCAAATAGAATAGATAAACTTATATATGTTTGTTGGACACATATATAGTTTGATTTACTGAATCACTGTTTTGGTGTGTGTCTGCTTTTAATTAAATGGCATGTACTAAAATGGGTTGTTAGGATTTATTTAGGTTAATTATGTTCATTTTAGGATTTCAGATTGTTATTTTATGACCCTATTACTTATGTGCTAATTTATTTATTTTAAGGCTTTTCAAAAATGAGTATTGCCCTTTTACTGACTGATTTTTGTTCAGGATTTAATTAAATAACTTCATCAAATTCTTGGTTGTAAGTTATAGAAATTAAATTACAGTATTTTTCCTTCATGTAGCAAACACCTGGAATCAGCTCATGAGAAGGACCAGGTTTATTTGTAATTTTAAGAGGTTTCAGTTCATGGTTGCTTGGACAAGCCATTAAGCAGTGTTGGGCACATGTGGCAGAGGAGGTTACTCACTTCATGTCGTCCAGGTTTGCAGACGGGAATAAATTATTTATTCTCTCTTTTACTAAATAATAAAAGTCTAAGACTTTTTTGAAGCAGTTCGTTATAGTGATTATCCATTGTGACTAAAATCTCTGTGTTTGGGGTGGTGGGAGGAGCCAAGCAGTCCCCTCTCAGACAAGGCCAGTGTGTAACATACATTGGTCCTTTCCCCCCAGTCATAGTTGTTTTTGTATTCTGGATACCAATCCTTTGTCTGCTACATGGGTTATAAATATTGTTTTTGAGTTGTTGTTTCTCTTTTTACTTTGTTCATGTTTATCTTTTTACTATCTTCTATTATGAAATTTTTAATGCAAAAAGTACCGCAACCTTACTTAAGGTACATATTTTTAAGTGAAAATTTTCATCCTATTGCTTTTAAGTGAATTTTCTATTTTTTTCTTTATCCCATCAAAAGTCCATTTTTATTTATGTTGTGAGCCAGGGATCTTATTATATTTTTGCTCTGTGTAGCCAGTTGGCTGTATTTATTGATCTTTTTTTTCTTATTTATAATGCTATATGTCACATTCCAAATTTTCACATGTGTATGTATTCCAGGTTTTTATTTTGTTCAGTTGGTCTTGTTTGTGCCTTTTTGTCAAATGGTCCATCATTTTATTCAAAATTACTTATACTCTTCTTGACCCTCTCTTCCATGGTAAGTTTAGTATCAGTTTGTCAAACTACACAAAAAGATGAAAAGAATTTCTTTGACTTTAAGGGAGTTTGTGTATTAGCAATCTTGTCTTTATATTAGTGAACACGATGCTTACTTATTCAGTTATGTCTTTTGATAATGCTTAGAAATATATTACTTACAGTTTTATATATATTCCATACATTTAATGTAAACATATTTTCTGAGGGCTTAATAATAATGACTTTTTCATAATGTCTAGTATTTTAACATTTATCATTTAAAATGTTTTTTGAAATTAAAATATAATTATATCACTTTTGCCCCATTCCCTTTTTTCCCTCCAACCCTTTCCATATGTATATATATTCCATATATATATATATGATATATATATATATATGATATACACCACACAACACACACACACACACACACACACACACATATTCCTAAATATGGCAGTACAACCTGCTCAGTCTTCATAACGTTACTTGTATGTACATGATTTCAGGGCTGACCCCTTGGTACTGGATGACCAAACTGGGGGCTTTTCCCTGGAGAGGATTATATCTCCTGCTCTCCGACTTCTTAGGTGCTGTGGTTCTTTTTCTGGGGTTGCCTAGGATTGAGGGCCCCATGAGATTGCTCCCTTGTGTTAGCATGTCTGTTGGTGTTCTCCTTGTTCAGGTCTTGTTTAGGTAGCCATGTTGGTGTAGCTTCTCTGACATTTCTAGGAGATGCGCTCTCACAGTAACTTCCTGGGTTTTTTTGCCTCTTCCAGTCTTTCTTCCCCGTCTTACACTCTGGTCCCTGAGCCTTAGGCACGGAATTTGTGTTGTAGATGGATGAGGTAGACTGAACTCCACACAGTCATTGTTCTCTGCATCCTGACGGGCTGAATTTTCCCACAAAGGTCTCAGTCTACATCTGTGGGTCAGAAGACAGCCCTTACGAATCATTTCTCTGCCTTTGCCACATGAGTCCAGAGATGGATCATAGGTTGTCAGATTGTGCAACAAATGCCTTTGTCTGTTGAGCCATTTTGCTGGCTTGATTTTTTTTTTTTTTTTTTTTTTTTATTAATTGACTGTATATTTTCCAGGAGTGATTACCAATCCCATCTGCTTGGATTTGGCTTAAATTTACTCAACTTTTTGAGTATCTCAGATACTATGTGTTTTTCCTTATGCTTTCATAAGCTACATGGATTTCATTATCATATAATTGCTTTTATTTATGTGGTAGACCATTGATTGTGGGGTTTATATCTTACCTGTCCCCACAACAGTGACACTGATAGAGTCAGAGTTCACAAATCTTTAGTTGGGTAAGTATGTGAAAGACTTTAATATATAGAGGAAATGATATTTCTTAAAGATACTTTTTTTCCAGGAGCTGTGCTTTTTCTTCTCTGCTTGGTGAATTTATTTTTTGATAAAATACTCTGATTTCTAATATTTTATAATATTTAAATTAGCAAAAGCAGTTTCAACGGAGCTAATATGATTGTACATCTCCTATGTGCTGGTATTGTAAATATGGGAAGTATACCAACTCCTTTCACTCTTACAACTGGATAGATGGGTTTCTGGTATTATCATTTTAAAGTAGAGGTAATTGTGCTTGATTAAGGAAATTGGTGTATCCAAACATATAGCAATTTGTCCATCCTGTCCCTAAAAGGGTGGAAATATTTTTCAACAGTCTTGGGTATATAAGAGTGTAGTATAAGGTCTGCAACTGCTCTTTTACTGACTTCATATTGAAAATACAGTCACATTGCCGCTCTCTATGGCTGTGTGCTGTTACAAGTAAAATCTACTTAAGGAATCTCCAGGGTCCGAATGGAAATCTTCACTAAAATGCATCAGAGGAAAGTAAAGACAAAACAATCCAGTTTTTCAAGCCCCACTGATTTCCTTGGATTTGTTTGACAGAAGATTTTGCATTTTCATTTTGAGGCAGGTGCAGATACAGATATGTAGTAATTTGATCCCTCCACAGTGCAGGTTAATAAACTCAGAGTAAATAAATCAGTGGTGACCCGTGGCTTTCGCCATCTCCTGCTATTCCTGTTTTAAAATTTGACCTGTCTTATAGCTGTAGGCTTGGCTTCTAGGTGAAATTTTATTTCTTCTTTTGATATGATTGCCAGAATATTGAATAAAATAATTAAATTGTCATGACAGGTAATGTCTGCAAATAGGCCCAGCCTTTTGTTTCCTTCTTTAAGGTAAACAGCTGCTGTTGGCTTATGAAAAGCTAAAAATGATCCAACAAGAAGCCACACAGAAATCAGAGGCTTGATTAATATTGTAGCCTGTAGCTTTGTGATATGTATGGTTTAAATTAGACCTTTGCAGTATTGTGCTGGGTTGATGCAAGCACATTAATGACATAATTTCTGGTTGCTGCATCACATTTCTGCAGTCTGGCTTTGTATTCCACTCACATTAATTGAAGTAATTTTGCCAGTGAAGCGTGTTTCAAACCTCTGCATTTAAATTGAAATTTTAATTCCCTTATTGTCTTGAAAAGACGGCTGAAGATGCCTTGTTACAGGTTTCATTATCACTCAAAACACTCCAGCTGCTGGTTTTAATGTACAATGACTGATTAATTCTGGAAACAATTATTAATATAAGAATAGCAGCTTCTTCCCAGTGGCATGAGTAACCAGGAAGATATTTCATGAGAGTTAATATTTTTATAAACTTTTTTTTCCCAGGGAATATTTGTGTGTAGAAGTCTGCATCACATGAAAATTGTAGAGAATGCTTTGAAAACCACTTACACAAGTTCTGATTTATCAGCTATAGAAGTCAATTCATAATTGCATTCAATCAGTAGAAACCAAGCCAGTGTAAGTCGTTTAGAAGCACTTTAGCTGACAGTCACATAAGACTTGTAACTAAAATAAATTTTCATTTCTAAGCCTGCCTGCGATTGTAGAGACTTTGAATGTCTTTTTAATCATTTTGTCTTTATTTATATGCCGTTGCAAAAAGAATCCATAGCTATATAGTCAGATGAGGATTATTATGATAATTATAATAACATATTTATGTAGTTGTCTTTTTCCCAGAGGATCCCAGAATGCTTTTCTTTGAGCATTGTGTAACAGAGATATTTTACTTATACTTTGAAAATATGGCCCTATCTGGGATAAAGAGCTATTTAATTGAGTACTTTTCTAGAATCCTATAATAAAAATATTGTAGTATTTTCAGTTCATATGATTCTTTGAGTTGTTTGATGATACTGAGAGCTGTGTGTGCCAGTGTGGGTTTTAGTTGTGTAAGACCTAGACTTGAATCTTAGCTTTGACTCTTAACAGCAGTATGACTTGTGGCCAGTCATTTATCTTTGCTAAAGACTTGAGTCAAGGCTTCTATATAGCTCTGAGGTTTACTGAAAGATTTAAAGTAAACACAGTGCGTGTTAAAAGTTCTTTAAATATTTATAGTTATTCAGTTTTTTAATTAGTTCATATTTTATCTGTATTGGTCTTTGCCTGCATGTATGACTTTTCTCCTTTTACATGCCTGGTGCCCTCAGGAAGTCCAGTAAAGGATATCAGATACCCTGGAACTGGAGTTACAGATGATTGTAAACTGTCATGGAAGTACTGGGAATCAAACCTATGTCCTCTGGAAAAGCAGCCAGTGCTCTTAACTGCTGAGCCATCTCTCTAGGCCCTAGTCCATTAAAAAAACCATGTGGTGATGCAAGTTTTGATCGCTTCTGTTGTTGTCGTGGTTGTGAAGGTGCTCTTAACCTTGGAAGAGCTCATATGCCAGTAGGGTGAGAGATGGGAAATAGTGTTCATCTTGTGATAAGTACAGTGGGGGGCATGCAGAAAAAAGAGGAAACTAGGGAGAGTGGGGTAGGGTTAATATGGCTTGTGATTTTGGGGTAATCCTCTGTGGCTGCTTTTAGCCTTTTTTGAAAGCCCTCATTTCCTCAATCTGTCTGATAAGTTAGGAAAAGCTAAAACAAAGTTATTGACTGACTTGACTTTTGTGTTCAAAATTAATGAATAGGTTTGTGGTAGCTGCAGTTTTTTTCTTACAGAATAAAACCACAAAACTTTGTAGTATCTATTTTTCCTGCTGTTCAAATCTCTTTTTATTTGCATTTGGCTTTGATGGCGAGGGTTTTTTAAAAAGTCTGACAGTTTGGTAGGTACCTTCATTTTTTTTTTTAAATCTGCTATTCATTTACCTCTTTTATTTTTAAAATCAATAGACACTCTATTTTATTGTGTGAGCCCCTCATGCGGTTTAGCAGTTTTCATTTAATTTATCTGGAGCAGTGATTTCTAAACTGTTCATTGAGAATCTTTCAAAAATTGTGAAGTCTAGGCCACAACCCAGACTGATGAAATTGAAATCTCTGGTTGTGGGCTGCTGGCTTTGGTCATTTTTGATAGTCTCCCCCACCCCCAATTGACCAGTTTATAGCCACATTTGGAATTCTTGGTGTAGGGTTTAACTTACACTGTGGAATGAAGCAACACTCATTGTCCTTGCCTTTATTTAACACCAACTCAAAGTATGAATGGTTGTGAAGCATTTGTACTTGTGTAAGACTAAAGTGCTGATATATTTACTTCATGTAGAAATGCTTGCTGGTGGTTTTTGCCATCCTTTATTGTAGTTTGAATATAGCTGGTGCCCGGAGGCTTCTATTCTGATATTTCAGGTAGATTATGTAGTTTCAAAGAGTTTAGTGTGACAGTTAAGCTGGCTAGGCTAAGACTCAACAGGTTTGGACTGGTTATGTGCTCGATTTTCATCTTGCTCATTTGCTTCTTGAATCTTTGCTGTTGGTCTGATCTTCTTCAGGGCTTTGGAGGATTGAGATTGGGGTACAACTGTAGTGATTGACAAGTGGTGGCTGTGTAGAGTATGACAAAGTTGACACAATCTTGGAAAAAGTGGAAACCTTGGCGAAGGGCTTCAAAGATGTTCCAGATTCTGGTCCTGCCTCAACAAGTCTCCAGTGCTTTCATACTAGAGAGGTGAATCACTTTCTGTCCCTGATTTTTAGTGTCATTACCTATAAAAATGATAAATATTATTGAATGGTTAGGAGAATAAAAGTAAAATATTGCATGTAAGTTGTGCTTTGTCAAAGTTAAAGCAGTCTAAAGATTTAAAACATTATATGCACTACCACTGTCATCATCATTACCAAGTGCAAAGTAACAACAGACAGTAGCCCTGGGCCTGTTTACACTGAGCAAACAGCAGTTCTATCCTGATGCCAGTGTCACTAGGGCACACTTTGTTCAGTCAGGTAAGCTTCACAAGTGTTTACACACTTGATTTTAGAGGAAAAATCGTCCAGAATAATGCCCTAGTTATTTGTTGTTATCCATTACATTTTGGTTTCAGTTTTACCTAGAGGCTTCTTTGAACAGTTATTTGATTGGTTAGTTTTCAGCCAAATGTGAGCCAGATCTTTTTGCTAGTTTAAATGGCAGTAACCTGTGTTGATAGATGTCAGTGTCTCAGCCTGGTTATGATCTAAGAATGCTTAGTAGTTCTTGCTTAGCTTGATAGAATTAACTTGTTCCAAAGTCTGTTTTCTCTGATGTTCATCCTGAGCCTAATTAGTTGTGTTTCCTTAGCTGTAAATACAAACTGCCCCTTTTCCTGTGTGGGATACTCAGAGTGCATGGTAATAAGGGACTGGGGAGGCTGCTCAGCTTCCAGTGGCTTTAGAGGCACATGCAGAACACTCCTGAAATTACCTAGGTTAGATATGAGTTTGAAGAGATCCTCGGAGCCTTGATTCTTCAACTCCCTAGGAGAGTTGATTTAACACTTTTTCTTGTCACAGAGTAACAAATAAGATGCTGGGGAAGTGTCGTAACTGGGACACTTGTTAAAAGAATGTCTTTCTTAGTTTTCTTCTGCTTATGGAGAAACTTAATTTGAATACTCTTCAGAGAGCTCTGTGAGAACTGAAAATTGAAGGGAATACAGGAGCTCCCCCCTTCATGTACAGTCCTTTTCTTTGTTATATGGTGTTAGATGTAGTTTAATTTAGTTGGGAAAGTAAAACTTTTTTTTTTTTTTTTTTTGGTTTTTCGAGACAGGGTTTCTCTGTGTAGCCCGGGCTGTCCTGGAACTACTCTGTAGACCAGGCTGGCCTCGAACTCAGAAATCCGCCTGCCTCTGCCTCCCAAGTGCTGGGATTAAAGACATGCGCCACCACTGCCTGGCGAACTTTTTCTTTTTAAAAGAAAAACTAAGACTCTTAATTTGGTTTTATGCCTCAGAACTCTGGTATTGGAATTCTACATGTAGAAATTTGTGTTCATGAAGATTTTTCAACTATCCTGTGTTCAGGAGTACCTGCATCTATGTTTTTGTGGATATAGCTATTTATCACAGTAAGATTTGTGATAAAAAGACATTTGCAGTGAATTAGAGATAGGGAATTTATTTAAGTCATTTGCGATGTACTGGTTCACATACCAGTGTGAACTGTCATGATAGCACAACATAGTCCTAGATTTTATTATGTGCTGATATTCCTAAATAATTACAAAGGAAAAGAAGCCATGTTTAAGATACGTAAGACATGCATATATATGTTTGATTGGCTAGTTTTGAACCAAATGTAAGCCATTTATATATATATAGTCTGAGGAATGAAATTCTCCTCTGTGAATTGTTGTCTTTCAAGTTCCCTTGATGAAACATTTATTGCTTTTAGAATTTGGAAGAAAAACAAAGCTTAAGAAGAAAACATACCATCCCCCATCTGTAAAATCAAGATAGACATCTAGATAACCTTTAAAGACCTCATAAGAACAGGTTCATACATTTCACCTATCAGCTAATGCCATCCTGTGAAGTCTGGGCTGATGTGGGCTATCTTAGAAAATCCAGTCAGCTCTACTTCAAGACAGACACTCCACACACCCCCCCAAAAAAAAAACCAAACAAACTTTAGCTTTAATAAAATATGAGTTATTTATGGCAGAATACAAATGTAGAGAAATAGACAAAAGAAAGAAAGAAAGAAAGAAAGAAAAAAAGAAAGAAAGGAAGGAAAGAAAGGAAGAAAGGAAGGAAAGAAGGAAAACTTAGCAGTGCATTGTCAAAAGAAAGTTCAAGAATAGCTTAATAAGAATTTGTTTGGTCTCTTGGAATTTTGTTTTCTGAGATAGATGTGAAAGTCTAAAGAAGTAATTCACAGATTTTTTTGATTTGCTGATACTTTATCTTACAGGCCTCCTTCTTCATGCACTTATCCATAACTTCATGTCATTTGCTTTATTCTGTAAATTCCATTATCTCTCAGGCAGTCTATTGCATTAAGCTCTGAGTACCCAATATCACCTCATTTACTTGAGGTGTGCTTGACCTCAGCCCTTTTTCTCTCTTTGTTAATGCACCAACAAGCACTGATATCTCTCTGGAGCATTATCATTTGTCTGTTAGCTCAACTAATAACAACCCTTCATTTGAGCTGATGAAGGTTTATTAAATAAGAACATGCAATAACCCTGGCAATAATGAAAGGAGAGTGGAGCTAGACAGTATCCTGTTTGTAATGGTGAGAGCATGCTGAGTCTGCATTGTAGGTCTGGGCTCCCTGAGGGAGATGGGGCCCTGAATAGGTTAGATCAATGGTGTGTTATCAGACTGGTTTAAGAATGGACAGTTTTGATTGTCTGACCTGGTAACTGTTGATTAGTACACAGGCTGAGGACTTAGGGGAAAAAGATGTTCTTGCTCCAGGCACTTGGCCTTGCTCTGAGGTGCAGCTATCTTGGGAAGTCTGTCTTAAGTAGCAGACGGTCAATAACCCTGAGGCCTTCAGACACTGGGAGTGTAGAACCATAGAGAACCAAAAAGTTCGTTTTCTCTAGGAATGGTAGCAGCAGAAATTGCTTTTCCTATAGATCCCTAAGCGTCACCCAAATCTCATTATTTCTCTGAGCCTTGAATGGACTCCTTTCATTCTGCTTTATACACTCCAACTCTTTTTACTCCTAACATTTTCTCCATTGAGTAGTCTAGCTCTTGTAACCATTGAGCTGTCATGCTATGGACAAAAGTTAAGCAAGTGACATCACTGAGTTTACATCAGCAATGGAGACTCTTGCTAACAGGATTTGCTTTTTTGTACTTCATATCTCTTACTTATGATATAGTCTATTAGTAAAAATGTGCCTAATTCATCTGATGCAGTTAAATAGACAGAGTTGTGGGAAGCAGTGTGTGTGTGTGTGTGTGTGTGTGTATGGGAATTCATTAAGGAAAGGTCTTAGTAATTTTAGGAAGAGGATACCCTTCAGAGTTCTGAAAATGACACAGCATCTTACAATAGTCCTCTGATATCCCAGATATAGCAAAACTTTCAGTCCTGCTCCCCAAACTGTTAGGTTTATCAGCCTAAAATAATAACAGATAGAATGGCTTTCCAAAGAAATGTTTTTATTCAGGAATAAATGACCTTAATTATTCCTGGCTGCACGTGCTATGACAACTCATAGGCACATTCAAGGAGGCAAAGACTAGACCTTTTCAAGGTTAAACTAGGAAGATTTTCAAAATTATTTCAAAACTATTATCTTTGGCCACAAGGATCACTATCAGGGAAGTGTCAGATCAAGTCTGTAAATGGTAGCTGGACAGGCGGCTAAGCAACAGTATAGTTTTTGTGTAAAGTTGATGTGGCCTCTGCTTAAGATTGTTGTTTTAAGAGACTCTTTGTAATCTTTTTTTTTCAGTCTTAGTCCCCTTGAATGAGGACCCCTCCATTTTAGCCTCTGTACCCTGTTACAGTAAAGTAAATGACTAAATTGTGGGAGAAACTTTTTAATTTTTATTTTATCAAAAGTAGTTAGCTCTAGCAAGGACATATGTTTCCTGAAACATCTCTTTTTCTGTTGTGGATGAATTAGTCTCCTCTGAATGTGAAGTCCAGCCCTCACCAGTGAGCACTTGGGGACACACAGCACTACTTAGGGATAATAGATAGATAGCCCTTGGTGTGCTTGCTAGACTGGTTTGGGTTCTAGTAACCCTCTTTGGAAAACAGTTGCTTTGCCATGCTACTTTTGCTTTCTTTGCATGGTTTCTTGTGGGATAGCAAGATTGTTCTTTGTTTTTACCAGCTGTGAGTCTGACAATTTTCACAAGTTGAAACAAGCTAAATAGACAACATTTGATCATTATGACTCATAAAAGCAGTAATACCTGAACCTATTATCTTTAAAGCATTGTTCAGTTGCTTTTTTTAGTCCCTGTCTGATAAATATTTAAAATGTTATAAATTAACTGCAGCAAAGTCGAAACATTTAGAAAGAGAAGGATGTAGGATTCTTGGTCTCATGCTAGCTTAGGGATCTATATGAGGGTGGATCCACAGGGAGGCCTGGAGGCTGGTGTCTCTGACAGTTAGTCTACAGCTCACTCTCTCTCTCTCTTTAGGTAGATACTTGGGAGTAGGGGCCATGTAGGAGACAGAAGTTGAAGCCTCCTGCTTCTCTTCTTTTTTGGCTTGCATTTTAGTTTCTTTTGGAGATAGTTGGTAATATCATTTATCTCTGTGAATCTCTCCTCTACCAAATTAAAAAAAAAATCTATTGTTTTCTTAATAGCATTTCTTTAATGAAGTAGTTGCTTAATATGGCCAACTTCAAAGTGTTCCTTAAAATGTTTCTACAGATTCACAACAACACACAAAAATTAGATTGTTTGTTTGTTACTTAAAAGTCTAAGGGTTGCTGAAAACAGTCAATTAACTATGAAATAATAATCTTCAGTTCTTCATGTTAATATCAAATTGAGAAATAAAATGTAGGAAGAAACAAATGGTCATGATAGTCCTTTATTATGGATACCTGAGGAGAAAAACTCCCTAGAGAGGTCTGAATAAGTTCAGCGGAGTCTTTATTAAACTCTAGCATGACTGTTTCAAGCAGATTAGTGGGAAACTGCCTTGATCTCCAGTTGATTCAAGTTTTTAAGGGCAAAAACCACAGTTGTGATGCATATGGAAAAGCAGCTCTGAACATCTGCAGCCAGCAAGCCTTGTTTCTAAAAGCAGAGAGATAGTAGTTAAATGATCAGGCAGTTAATCTTTAGCTCAGAGTCACACTGTATAGGAATTTAGGACTGCTCCAGAGACCAGTTTTACACAAGAGAGTTTAGCATTTAAAGTATTCTTAGGAATATTTTCATGAGATGGCATAACTATAGTTCAGTAGCCCATTACATTCTCATTACAGATACCTTTATTTATTGTAGACATAGATGTCACCACTAGGCAAAAGCTTTTGAACTTTTGGTTTGGCAATTGTGCATTTTGTCTGTGTTTGTATGTTGTAGAGTAATGTTTTTTAAATTCTTATTTTTTTAGCATCTATATTGAATGACATGCATGCTGTTCTATTTAGTGTCATTTCTTAAAATATTTTGAAAATGTTGCTTATTTTCATAATCTTAAAGGAAATATTGTTTTTACTCTAAACCAGTTTGTTATCTTTATGACTACTTTCTAACCTTGCTGACTAGAAAACTGACATTGTGTTGGATTGGATAAAGGTCCCCAGTAGGGTAGCTACACATATCTACTCATGGTGGTTATGACACCATGTACAAGCTCTTTGCAAGCCTAAACCTGATCAATTCCAGCATGAAAGGTGAGTTGGGCATGAAGTTCCATCTCTAATGAAAGAGCTACTAGCAAATCTTAGCTGCTAAGAGAGGAAGAGTGAGTTTTCTCATGAGTGTAACCCCTGATAAGTTGATAATGCTCCGCTAGTAGCCATACATCCAAGAATATTTGAGTTTCATGAATTGGCCTTGATGGTGGGAAGGGGATGGAAACAAGGCAGTGTTGGGTAGGATGGGAAGGAAAATGAATTTAGAGATTGAGGGTGAATATGTATAAAATTCTCCAAGAAGTATTTAAAGTTCCCTGCTTGTAGTTTCTTTTTTACTTACTATGAAGTTTATTTTAAAAATATGTATGGAAGAAAAATTAAAATATTTTTAGTTGTTTCTTTTCAATATGTAATAATCTAACTCTAAGGAAGGATGTGTGTTGGAGAATTCTAGGAGTTTATTAAAGGCTACTTCATGTATGAATATACAAGATTGGTTCTATGAAGAGATGCTTAGACATTTGCTAATTATCTACATTCTGAATGTTGTCTGTCTAGTTTTATAATTTTAATATGTATTTGTGACATAATTCAGTGCTGACTGCCATACTTATGAACCTGATTTTGATAATTCTAACTTCCTCAAGCCGATTTCTTTTATCTCTAATCTAGCAATATCTTAAATTCTTGTTACTGTTTCATTGGTATGTTATTTTATGAGTGATTCATGGCAACCCACTCCCTCAGAGGCCCATATCCTGAAGACCACCAGCCTGTAGCACATTCCTGGGTGATAGAAATTTCAGGTGGTGGGACTTGGTAGAAATACATTAGATCTTTAGGATGAGGTGCCCTGGATCGGAGTATTGGCTTCTTGGCTTTGTGAGGCGAGAAGGTATTCTCTTTCTCATGCTTCTGCCGTATGTATGGAACTGCCACAAGCCCAGAGCAAAAGGATTCTGTCCTCAAGGACTGAAACCTCTGAAACCATGAGCGAAAATAAAAATTTCCTCCTTGGAAGTTGTTTATCTCAGTTGTTTCATTCCTGTGATGGGAAAATTGTCCTGATTTACCCAGTGAGCTAATTTATACAATGGCTATTTTCTATATTCTAAAAAGTTGCTTGACTTCTGAAATTTTAACTTTTTGAATGGACTTGGAAGCCTCCAGAATAAAACAATTGTGTGTGTGTGTTTTTTTTTTTAATTGTCATGAGAGACTGTTACTCTTCTATTATTGTGATGAAATACCATGACCAAGGCTGCGTATAAAAGGAATTATTTAACTAGGGGCTTGCTTACAGTTTCACAGGGTTAGTTTATGATTATTATGACAGGGAGCATGGTCATAAGTAGGCAAGCATCGTGCTGGAGCAGTAGCTGAGGGCTCAAATCTGATAAGAGAGTTTCAGTCAAAGAGAGAAAAACAGGGCCTGGCATGGGCTTTTGAAACCTAATGCCCACTCCAGGAACATACTTTCTTCAACAAGGCCACACCTCCTAATCCTTCCCAACAGTTCCACTAACTGGGAACCAAGCATTCAACATATGAAGCTATGGAGCCACTCTCATTCAAACCACCACATTCCATTCTCTGGCCCTCATAGGCTTGTAGTCATATCATAATGCAAAATACATTCAGTTAAACTTCAAAGGTCTCCATAGTCTTTCAGTCTCAATACTGTTTGACAAGTTCAAAGTCCACAATCTCCTCTGAAATCAAAGCAGTCTCATAAAGTGTTACTGTAACGCCCTATAAATAAAAACAGTGAGGCTGGAGAGATAGCTCAGCTGTTAAGACCTCTGACTGCTCTTTCAGGGGTCTTGAGTTCAATTCCCAGCAACTATATGGTAGCTCACAACCATCTGTAATGGGATCTGATTCCCTGTTCTGGCATGCATGCATGTGTACATGCAGACAAAGCACTCATATACATAAATAAACAAATCTTAGAAAAATATAAATAAAAAAACAACTTCTATATTTTCAACATACAAAGCACATAATACACATTGATATTCCAAAAAGGAGGAAAGGGAGCATTTCTAGAGGAAATCCTAGACCAAAGCAACACTGAAATCCAGCAGGACAAACTCCAGATTCTTAGAGGGTTTTTCCAGTCTCCCACTCCTTTGCACGTGGTTACAACACTTGCTTCTCTCGGGCTGGTTTCACTTCCTGTTGCCTCTCTCCTTGGCAGCTACCTCATAGCTCTGGCACCTCCAACATCTTGGGGTCTCCTATGCCATCTAGCTTTCACTTTCACAGCTCCATGTGATAGTTTCTCTGGGCCTCCAGGCAGGATCTTCCTTGTCACAGGTCTGGCCTTAGTGGCTTTCCTTAACTGGGATGGAAGATGACACAACCATTTCCTATATCCTCTTGACCCTAAATACAGAACCACCTGACCAAATCTGCTTGTTGGGGCTGGAGTCTGGGCCTCCTCCTTGAAAAACTTTCCTTGTTGTTTAGGCCTATAAGATCAATAGGGTTCAGGATTAGCTAGGTCTGATCTTGTGCTGAGATTACCATTCTCTGTTTCATTTAGTATCAGGCTTTTCTTTAAAGCACTATTACATTTTTGGCTGCTCCCTTTCTCCTCAAACTGTATATTTTATATTTTATTTTGTCCTGTTTGCTGCTTTTCATTGTGTATTTGTGTGAAGAGTGATCATTTATAACCATGTGCCACAGTCAATACTATGCTATTTTGAAATTTCCTCTGCCAAAGCAATCAATCTAAAACTCTTCAATTTACTCTCCAGCAGATTTTTAGGACAGGGCTAAAAGCAGCCACATTCTTTGCCAAAATATCACAAGATTGGCCTCTAATATTCCTCTCCTCTGAACCCTCTTGAGCTGGGCCTCCTTAGTCTACATTGCTCTCAGCACCTCTGTCTTCTATGTTTCTGCTAGGTGGTTCATTAAGTTCTGCTTACAGCATTCAGATGTTTTTTTTAATCCAAAGTCCCCAAATCTTCCATATTCTAAGCAAACAGCAGCTTGGTCAGGGCTGTTACAGCAATACCCTAGAATACCAAGGTGCCTGGCAGCTGGCAGGAAATCATGGCACTGCAGAAGTAGCTGACCACACACATCTGATCTACGAGCTGCAGGTAGGGAGAGAATGAAATTGAGCCTGGCTTGGACCTTTGAAACCTCACAGCCCACTTTCAATGACACTCTCCTCCCAGAGGGCCACACTTCCTAATCCTTCCTAAGCAGTTCCACTAGCTGGAGTCCTAACTTTGAAACCTGTGAGCCTATGTGGGCATTCTAATTGAAATCACCACAGGCATTGTTGTCTATTCTTTTATGTTGAGATTTTTAAAGTTTGAAGTTCTAGAACCACTCTTGATCTTGTGGGTGTGTATGTGCATGTGTATAAAAATTATATTTGGTTTCAAGGAACATAGTCAGAAAACTTGTTTAAATGACTACAACGGTGTCCTGAAGAACACTTGCTCAAGTGCTGTATTGAAATGCCATGTAAATTTACTCCTACGTTTTCTCTATCCTTAGAATAAGTAGGTACTGTTAAAAATAATTTCTGTGAATACTGTTTGCCAGGCATAGTGTTGTTTTTACCTGAAGTTTAAATTTTTTTTTGATTGAGTGGCTTTGGAAGCTGTCATTGTTATATAAGTTTGTGTTCTGAATATGAATTAAATCTCTTCATGTGAATTCCTACAAGCTAGTCAAGTGTGGCTGTGCAGTGGGTGGTTTTTAAGCTTAACTATTTTGGTTGGATTTAATTACCTTAAGGGATAAGGCTACATGATGGGCCAGTGGTTTACCAAATTATTTTTTATTTTCTGGATCTAGATGTCACCGAAGGTTAATGCGTCCTCTTTTCTTCACTAGAGACTTGAGTTAAAATCCATTTTAGGGCGTGAGTATAAATGAATTTGTTGTTGCTTTTCCTCCCTTGGGGACACTTTGGTCATTTTAAGAGTCTGCCTTTCCATTTGAAATTACTGGCAGGTTGCCCAGGGCCCAGGGGCTGTCATAGCAGGGGCCGTTGCAAGTCAGTGTGAGAATGTATGGGCAGGCTTCAGAGGGCAAAGCTGGCCCAGGGCTTGTCAGTCTCCCACTCTTTGATTCTTTCCTGCTTTAAACTTAAGGAAACTTATTTGCTGCTGACATTTGATTATAGCACATCACAAAACAAGTGATGTGTTTATGGGTAAGCCATTGCACTTCAGTATTATTACTTTTAAGTCATTTTGTGCTGGTTTGTATTTGACAGCCACAGAGCTTTCTATATTCATTGTCTAGAAGTTTTCAGGTGACTCCTTAGACCACTATAGATCTGTGACTAATACTTTTTGTTACCAATGCATTTCATGACTTCTTTTTGAGACAGAGATTCTTTGTATAACACTGGGTGTCCTGGAACTTGATTTGTAGACTAGACTGGCCTCCAACTCACAGAGATCCGCTTGTCTCTGTCTCCCAAGTACTGGGATTAAAGGTGTGTGCTACCACCACCCAGCTTATTTCATGACTTTTATTAACTATTGCTTTTATATGAATGATTTAGTGTTGAGGGTCATTTTGTGTCTATATTTAGATTTAATGGTGTCACTCTGTTGTAAATGGTGTTATTATTAATATCTAAAATATAGAATAATAACTATTCTATCTGAAATATTTAGAAGCATAACCTAAGCTGGGGATAGCCATTGACCTGAATTCCTCATGGAGCTGGTTAGCTTTTTTCTCATCAGGTTTCTTGCTGTTACCTTTTTTTTCTTTCTTTTTTTTTCATTGTTCCCCTCCACCTTGTAGCCTCAAGTTCCCCTCTTCACCTTTTCCCCACTCCTAAGTAATAGTACTTAGAATATGCCCTTCACCTTTTTTCTTTCCAGATATAAAAGATCATTGTCACATAGAGAAGTAATTGTACTTACACAAAGAAGGAGCTCACACCTCATGTGCTCCTTCCCACTTTGCAGTTATCACTTGGTTTTCAAAGTCAGTTTAGATTCCCTGGATCTTTCCGCCTCTCTCTATTGTAGGCATTCCTTTATGATTTCATTCATTCAGTCCTTCTTGCCTTTGAAATCTCTCAGCCATCTTAAGAGTATCTCCTTTTTACTGGATCAAACCATCAAGAGGTCATGATTGCTACTTCCCACCTTTAGTATGCATGCAAAAGTGCATTTACCTCTGTATGCTTGTGAATATGAGAACATAGATCAGCCTGGCTCTTTATAGATACGTGTGTGACCTCAGCCAACAGAGCTGTCTGGCTTATGACCATGAGAATAAGCTTTAAAAAAGTGTACCTTGATTTAACCTTAGTTTTAAAGAGTAACTTTTATGAAGAAGTTGATTTCAAGCCAGTGTAGTGTTTCAGTGCTAGGAAGCCTGAGGCCAGAGGAGTGTGAGTTTGAAGCTACCTGGGGCCACATTGTTAGACCCTGTCTCAAAACAAACAATCCAAACAAAACAAAATACTCCCCCCCTAACCCCCCAAGAAGTTGATTTCAGCCATCAGTATTGAGATTCTAGTGAAAATATGAATTGATGTAGTTATTTTACATGTGTTTTTGGACAAGCAATGTGTGTGGGAGTAAATAGTGCTTATGGCTTTGCTTTGTTGCTTTACATGCCTTTATGCATTCTTTTGTCAAGATTTTCTTTTATTTTTCTCTTTTGTTGTATTTATCTTAAAATTCTGCAGTCTGATATTGCACGCACAGTTCCCATTACTCCTTTTGTAAAAGGTACTGTAAAAACCACTCTTTCTCTTTATGGGACTGCAAGATTCTTGTTCTTATTTGGCTTTTTTTTCCCTTCTAGGTGTCTGCAGTAGAGTCTCTGGAGGGTCCGCTGCTCCAGGTGGAAGGACTCAGTGATCTCAGGCTGGAACTTCACAGCAAGAAGATGAACCTGCACTTGGTTCTCATAGAGGAACTGCACCGACATCTGTATATCAAATCCACTAGCCGGGTTGTCCAGCGTAACAAGGAGAAAGGGAAGATGAGGTTAGTTGCAACAAGAGAGAATCTCACAAAAGAAAACCATATGTTAAGGTTCAGCATGTTCAGAATTAATGCAGATAGTGCCTCTTAGACGTGCCACTTAGGTCTGCCACATGTGTACAAAAAAGAAAATGTGTCTGATTCTCTGCAGGTCTACTGCCTTTGCAATTTTAACAGAATATACAATAAATTTCAACAATCAACAAACTGTCTAGAAAACAGGAAGATTATGCAAGAGATTCTGAGGAAAATGATCAGGAGGATGTAGCTTCCTTCCCCACTTCAGGTCAGGTGGATGTTGCGGAGGTTGTTTCAATGACTTGTTTTCTTCTGCTGGTCACAGCTCATGTTTTCATGCTTATCTTTGCTTTAATCCCAGAGTCATGTCTCAGTTTTTCTTTATAGAGTGATTTTCCGTTCTTCTGCCTACACACTTCCTCAGCTTCTTTGACTCTCTCTTGCAGAATCAGTTTGTTCTCTTTTTTCCAAGCGTCTTTAAAGTTAGATCTGAATTCATGCAGACACTGAAGAAAACATCTGGGGACACCTTCTTCTCTCCAGGTTTTGGTTTCATAAAGTAGTAGGCTGTGGTCTACAAAAAGCATTTATGAGTTTCAGTGCAGTCTCTTGTGACTCTTGGTCAATTTTAGCTTGACTAACGAACTGCTCCATGTTCTCCTTGAAAGGCTGCATGTGCTCTTCAGAGGACACCTGGTACACTTTACCTGCTTCTACCTCACAGGCTTTTGGGTCTTTCTTTAGTTTTCTGAGCCTTCAGACTTCATGTGTGAGGCCTGGAAGCGCTCCTGTGGTTCTGCCAGCTGGAAGACACACTGTTCTTTGCCAGCATCCTCATCAAACTTTCAAAGATAATATGAAACAATATATGACAAAGGCTTCTGCTGTTGTCCCTGCTTTTGACATCTTTCAGCTTGGGCAGAATGTCTAGTCCAAAGCCATCTACCTGTCCTCGGGTCTTGTTCCCAGCATTCATGTAGTTCCCTGTTGAGGTAATGGTTTAATTTGTCCTCTGGCTGACTATCTAAGCTGCAGCAGCTCTGCCTAGCCCAGCCGCCATGTTTCTCGGCTGGAGGCCACATCTGTGCTGCAGTTAGAAATGGCTAACTAGAAACACCAGCCCTGCCACCCACGAGACGTCAGCATGGGAGATGGCTCAATTTCCCACGCTGTCTCTGCAAGGTTGGGCACTGCCCAGGCCATCCCGCCATCCACTCGGGCTCAGTAGAAAGATGAGACTCTAATGCTTAAAGATTAATCAAAGGCTTATATATTTGATAATGATCAGTAACAAGATACCCATCAATCAGAAGTGTAACCCAATATCCAACCTAGATATACCAACTACCTTTGACTGCTACAGACTCGTGAACATCCTCCTCCATCTCTCACCTCTCTTTCTCTCTCTCTTTCTCCTCTCCTGTCTCCTAGTTCCTCCTCTTCCTTTTTTCCTTTCCTCCTCATCCTCTCCTAACTCCTCCCACCTTAGCTCCTCCTACAGTTCCCAAAGGCTAGAACCAAACCCAGGACCTTCACAACTCCTGGTCCATTTTTTAATGTCTCACACAGCTTTTGTAGCAATTCCAACTTGCGACGAATTGAGCAAATGCTCTCTGAAAATGTAGACTGAAATAGGATGCAGAAGACGTTCTGAGAAGTTGGGGATTAGTGACAGCTCATATAGGAACTGTTCAGGTTTGTCCAGAGACTTGGCATTTTCCTTGTCTTTGGAGGGTCGACTGTGCTTTTCAATTTTTTCAAGTTCATCTGACTGTGCTTTATTCTCATAAAGAGCTTGAAGGGTCTCCAGGTCTACCACAGAGTTGTCCAAGTTTACAACAGCCTGTTGTATGTCTTTCATATCTAAATGAAGGCTAGACATTAGAATTCCTACTGCTTGTGATCTTTTGTTGCTAAGCAACTTGACAACTTGTTTGGCCTTTGTCTTTAAAATTGTGTCAGAAATAGGTTTCTTTCTTTCCTTTACTGCAGTTTTAGAAAATGATTCTTCAAATTCATGACAGTCTATGGATGGCTCTTCAATCTTTTCCCAAATAAGCGAAGGGCTTGAGTCTATAAAAGAGTTAATCAAAAGAACAATAAAGAGCTATGCAAAGTCCTACATCATAATTAGCAAAAACAAAGAGGGCCGGTCAGAGACATTCTTGTGCTTTCAGAAGGAATTGAGAAAGAACTCCTTCAATTAAACAGTGAAGTCAACAATGATAAAAATACTGAAATCTATGAACTAAAGTTGAAGATTTAGTAGGGTCTTCTCAGCTTTAGCTGATTTGTTCTGGAAGAGCTCAGGAGAGGTTTAAGGAAGAAATTCTGCTTTGAATCCTTGACTTGTAGCACAGCCCTATGTTTTACAGTCTAGGTAGGATCAGGGAAACCATTAAGTTAGTGTAGATATGGAACGGAGTCAGGCTAGATCATTAAGATAGTCGATCATTGCAGTTATGTGGTAGCTGAACATAATGACTGTCCTTCTTATATTCCTAGAGAGAAATGTAAGATCTTTTCAGAAGGTCTTTTATGCACTGTCTGCTGAAATATTTTATCAAACTATATACCATGAGAGCACTGGAAGTAGTGCATGCTGGGAATGTATTCTTTCAAGTCCTGTGCTTGTGTGATGCTTCTGTATAACCAGAGACTCAGACATTGAAAGAGAAGTTTCTACTTCTGTTTAGCAAATGGTTAGTAGACAAACTGCTAGGCCCATATATTGAGCTACTGAGTTTGTACTCCATAATTACTCCAAATAAAGACTAGATGTGAATAAGTAACTGTCAGTTACCTTTTTAGTAGTGTATTCTGTTGGTGACAGTGTGAACAGAATAATCAGAGGTTCAGAAATTGTGATTAGAATGCACATAGACATCTCTGTTTTTTCTTGTATTTTAAAATTATCTTATAAAATAATAGAGTTCTGTGACTTTTTTCATATATCCTTCATTTTTGTTAACCCTCCCTCTCATTCCTCATCTCCTTCATCCCTACTTCTGTGTTCACTTAAGCATTACCATTCTAGTATCACCACCTCTACTTTGATATCATGTATGAAGAACTGAAGTTTTTGAATGGGCTGCAGACTGGTTGGCTACATAGTAAATTCTAGGCTAGCCAAAGAGTGAAACCACTGTCTAAAAAACAAAACTACCACCACCAACAAAATTGTAGTTAGAAAGATGGCTTAGTAACTGAGAACATTTGCTATAAGAATGAGAGGACCCAAGTTCAAATCCCCAGCATCCTTATACAAAACCATACTTAAGTGTGTGTGTGTCTGTAGCTTCAGCATTTGGGATAGAGGCAAACATTTCAGGAATTTGCTGGTCAGTCGGCATAGCCAAAGCAGTGATACTTCTGTTCCATGAGAGATCCTATTTCACATATTAGAAGGTGGAGAAGCAATTGAGGAAGACATTTGACATCAACCTCTGGCTGCCATGTGTCTGTTCACACATCCTTGTATACATTGCTGTGTACACTCTACACATGTACAGAATGAGATGGAATAAATAAAGATCTCTGGTTGTGGGGAGGGGACAGAAGAAGAAAAGGAGGGAGGGAGAGGGGGAACGAGCAGGGAGACATAGTAAAAGCTGGATTCTGAAGAAATGAACAAAGGGACGACTGCCAGCCTCGAAGCTCATAGATGTTTGATCCATTTAAACCCAGTTGAGATGTTTGATACTGTCATATCTGAAGTCTACTTAGAAGAATAAGTATGTAGCAGTTGTAAAAATATGAAGAAAAAAGTTCTGAGGGAGGCTTTCTTCATGTGACATTCAGTGTATTATAATGCTACTCAAAGCAGGAATGCAGAGTGCAAGTAGAGACATTGCCGGGACAAAGTAGAGTTCTGAAACCAAGCTTATGATTTACAGAAATAAATTTAGATACCTATCTTTTATATATAAAGTATTCTAGCCAGATATAAAAATCATATGATAAAACTTGATAGGCATTAAAATACAAGAGTATATGTGGAGCAGTGCTTTTCTAAGCAATCAGACAATTCGTAAAGAATAATGTTAAATAATTTGTCTATTTCAAAACGGAAAGCATTTATAGTAAATTGAAACAAAAGTTTAAACATAGACTTGAAAAATATCTACTAAAGTGTGAAACTGCTCCTCACAATAATAAAAGAGAAATGATGTAATTTTTTAAAACAAATCTAAATAGATACAGACATATCATAATTAGATACAGACTTGAGAAATCAAGTATGGCTTTTTGATCATCAGATAGCCACAGACTTCCATAGCATGCTATCTTGGTAAGAGTAGGGGAAAGGAATAGTTTCTTCTCTTTGATTGAATAACCAATATGCCTTTTTAGAAAATAAAATTTAATCATGAAATTCCATTTCTTGGTTCACATCCTATTTAAAATATTACCAGCTTATGAAAATATATGTAGTAGGATGTTTATTGTGACATTATTGTCAAACCCACATAACTAAGATTGATGTAGTGCAGCATGCCTTAAATCCTAGCTATGTTGACACTGTCTCAAGAACATATCCCATGGCTCACAAAAAGGGGTACCCCCAAAACTAACTCACTTGCTCCTTACAAAACACAACTTTAAGGCTTATCTTTAAGATGGTTGAATGAATTATATATATATGTTTCATGTAATACAACAGAGTAAAACGAATAACCTCTAGCATATAGAGAAAGACCTCTATATGCTTATTTGGTAAGCTTTCTGAGATGTACTACTGGGCCCTTAAATCAAATTCAAACCAATGTATTATCCGGGCATATTTGTAGTTAGCCAGGAGGTTCCTAGAAGGGTTATGCAGAACATTCATTATTGTTGAAAGTAGAAGTGAGGAGTGAAGAACAGGAGAGGATTTCTCTATAAGCCCTATGGGTACACTTACTTTTAATAATATCGATAGTTAGTCGTCATGATTTGACGTTTTTTCTTTTTCCTTGAAGTGAAATGAAGTTTAGCAGTTGAAAGGACAATCAGATGGTGGATGTGAGTAGTAGCGTGCAAGCATGTCTTTCTGGTATGTATGTGTAGGTCCACATAGTGAGTACATGGACAGGCATGTATTTTGATAGTTATTACACTAGCATTTTAGTGGGTTATGTTCTTCATATTTTTGTATAGAACTTTTTCCTTTATTATCACATGAGATCAGTGCAAAATTGTTTAGAAGATAGTTCATCCTTTGACACCCTGCATGTATCCAGAGTCAGTACTTGCTTTGCTCTTTGTGCCTCTTCTGACATGCTATACTGGTAGAGAACACTGCATGTTCTATGGGTTTGGTATCTATTTCTGTGTTCAAGTGTGTAAAGCATATTTTGGATTCCTTTGTGTTACTTGTTTTCTATTTTTCCTTTGCAGTTTTACCTGTTTGTATATCCATTTTTGTTATATCTTTCAGTTCTATTTTTGTTTATTTTCTTTCTTGATATAAACAGCTTAGCTCCACTTTATTTTATATTATCTTTACCTTTGATCTGTCATTTGAAGACATGACTTCTTTTTCCTCAGTTTTTCTGATTTCTAAATCACTCACTGTTCTTTCTGTATTTTCAGCCATATCTTGGAACTATACAGAATTACTATGTTAGTGATTCCCATTTTATTATATTATCTCTGATGAAGGTTTTGCAGCTCAGTTTGATTTAACCGACTTTTAAGAACATTTTTGATCTTTGACAGTTACTATAACAGCTGTTCTGTTATAGAGGTGACTATATTAGTTATTAATTTTATAGTGTAAAGCTTAACTTACTTCCATCTGCCTTCGACAATCAAATCTACCAAATGAGCTGGGCCTGGGAATTTTGTAATAATTGAACACACACACACACACACACACACACACACGCATATATATGTGGGTTCAACTATATATATATATATATATATATATATATATAGCATTCAGTGTATGTATATACACACATACGCATACACACACACACAAACATACACACACACACACACACACTAATCCACGGATTGCAAATTAGCAATTACAAATCCAAGGAGCAGAAATAGGTTGTAATTAAAAACAAATGTTTTACAAGCTAGAGGACTTCTAACTGGTCTTTTAAAAAGATGAAAGAACATTTCTCATGGGTTTGAAAATCAAACATTTGTTGAAGAAGGTCCTAGCAAGGTGGGTGGTTAATTTGTGGCCAGAAAATCCTTGAATAAATTATTGTGGTGTGGAATTTTCGTAAATTATGGTGGCAGTTGGCTTTGGTTGTTGTGGTGTAGCCTAGGTCTGTCATCTTGCACAGTGTTGCTTTTTATGTAACCAAACCCACATCTCTTACATTTGATTATGATCACTCATAGTACCCATTGATACGCATCAATAATTGCTGTATTGTTTTCAACTCAGCTGTGGATGATTCTGAGTGGGGTAAAAATAAAAGTTATCATGTGTATTTAAAACGTATCTGCTATTCACATTTCTTTTTAAAATAAAACAATTCAGAGCATTCTTACTAAGTAGGAACTTCAAGAGTCTTTTGCTTATTTTGTTTTCTAAAATAACTCTCAGATTCAAAGACCTATGAGAAAATTATTCAATATCTTTTCAATTTTCTCTCTGCTGCATGGTGAGAAGAGGCCTTTTCTCTGTTTTGAAATGAAAGCTAAGGTCCATTTAATGTTCTATGCTGTAGTAGCAGCTACCTTTCTGCTGAACTTCATGACTCTAGGTGATAAATGAGTAGGTGTGGAGTCTTTCTCTGACATTTTGAAACCAAGACCTTCCATAGAAATCCAAGAAAAGCCAGGAGTAGTGGCACAAGTCTTTAACCCCAGCACTTGGGAGTCAGAGGCAGATGGATATCTCTTTGAACCTATCCTGGTCTATATATTGAGTTCCAGATGAGCCAGAGCTGTCTCAAAAAACACAAGATAAAAAGTAAGTTGAAGAGAAACCCTAGAAATTATTTCCAGAGGTACTTGCCATTGAATCAGTGTTCACAGAGGATAAAATCAAAGCCTAAGGGAAAGTGAGTGTATGTGTGTGTGTGTGTGTGTGTGTGTGTGTGTGTGTGTGTGGAGAGAGAGAGAGAGAGAGAGAGAGAGAGAGAGAGAGAGAGAGGCAGGGAAGGACAGAAGGAGGGAGGAAGAATATTAGGTGTAAATGGAGTTTTTTAAATAAATTGATATTCTAAAAATTTGTTGGCATTTGAAGGTCCTTCTGGCTTTGAGTATAAAGTTCAGCAGCTATAATTTTTAAAGTAGCAAGCCATTTATTACTCTGTGATTTTTCATAAACATATTTTTAGGCTTATATTGAGAAACCTCAATAGTGTATTGAGATTATGGTCAATATTATATTGTAGATTATGGTCTAAAGTGAAAACCATGTCATCTTTGTTGGTAGAAGTATGTCCTTAGCAGCCTCTGTACACAGACACTCCATTACACTCTCAGTGTGCATACCAGCCTCTGTACACAGACACTCCTTTACACTCTCAGTGTGTGTGTACCAGCCTCTGTACACAGACACTCCATTACACTCTCAGTGTTTGTGTACTCATTCACAGGCATTGTTTTTAGACACTCAGTGTGTACATACCAGCATCCGTACATAGGCACAACCTGTACTTGTTTATTTTTAGAAGTGACAGGCAATTTTCCAGCTATACATAAGATTCTGTTTTCCTGCTCATTGATATTTTTATTTATTCTACTATACAAATAACTTTAATTCTTTAAATATTTATTAATTATGTATATAATCTCCCTGTCATTCATAGTTAAAATTAACTTTTTCAAAATTGCTCAGTAGCAGCACTGTGAAGTCAATGATTATCCTGTTTCTGTGGACTCCGTATGTGGGGACTAGGCATGTGTGCAGACCTCATCTTCTTTTGGGAATACCATGCAGGTAGCCGAAGAGTGAGAGTTCAGAGAGACATGGTCGTACATCACTATGTCATGGTGCTTCAGAGGCTAAGGCAGGAACTGGAGTTTGAAGTTAGTTACATAATAGGACTGTTTGCACATTTTTTAAAAAGCTATTTTATTAGGTTCTTATTTCTCTACCTTCCTTTTAACCCTTATTGCTCCCTAATTTCTTCCAACCCTCCAACACTAAACTAGGTAGTAGAGAAAGAGTGTTAGAAGAGAAAGAGGATGTAGACCCCTATAGGCTACTTCCTGCTGATTAGATTTGTCAAGGTCCTTGGGGCTCCAATCTTCACTGTTCAGAATATCCAGAATAACAGCAGCCCAGCAATAGCAAACACAGCAGCAGCAGGGAGCAGCAGCTGCGACAGGTCTTCTTGGAGCTCTCTCATTTATACCCTTTCCTGAGTCCCCAGAATTAAACTATCTGCAGCTGGCAAAAATCATCCTGCCCCCCACCCCCCAAGCACAAGACATTCCTAGTTAAATGCTGTAGACAACCTGAAGAAACCCCATATCCCACAGCTGGGATTAAAACAGAAATATATTCATATGACATAACTGGGCTTTTAAAGAAACCAAAACTCTTACTACATGGGATCTTGTTTCAAAAAAATCAAAACAACGAGCAACAGTTTATTGAAAATATAGATGGCTGGATTCACTTAGGATGGTTTAAGTATTTATAAACCGATGTTTTATATCCACAGAGAAGACTTAATTGGGAATAACTATCCCAGTCATTTCCTATTATTTATATACCTGAATTGAGTTTCACATTAGCTGGGAGTGATGGTGTCTATAGAATGTGTGATGTTTGCTTTATCTTTGTCACACTTTCTAGTCAACACTGAGCACAGTGCCAACTACTAATACATTACAGAAATTATTTGGATAACAATCCCCACTCACCTTAGTCAATAAAATGGAGAAGTTAGCCACTACCATATTATCTGCAATTCCTGGGATAGTGGATCATTATCATGGAATAAAAGTAGTATTAGTATAAGTGACAATTTACTCTTTAGCAAATTTTTTTCTCCAAAAGTTTCTGAAATAATACTATCCTTAGTTAGAAATGCAGGGGTATAGCTCAAAGGTAATATTCTTATGTAGCAGGGGTTTGATTTCCAGCATTGTAAGGGAGGAGAAGGAGAGGGAGAATATACGTAACACTTAAATGTAGTACTTTGGTTCCAGAAGCATCATGGGAAGAGGGTGGGGAATATTGCAGGGGAGGAGGGTCTAGATTAGTGTTATGTGGGTCACTACCCCTTTGGAGGTCAAATGATCCTTTCACAGGGGTTGCATAGTAGATATCCTGCAAATTTACATTATGATTCTTAGCAGTAGCAAAATTACAGTTATAAAATAGTAACAAAAACAATTTTATGATTGGGGTCACCACAACATGAAGAAGTGCATTAAACGGTCTTAGCTTTAGGTAAGTTGAAAACCACTGTTTTAAATGTTCCGAATTGGATCTGTTCCTCCATCTTGTCTGAAGTCTTTCCCTTCTCTTGTGCCTTCTCTCCCTTGAAAGAATTAGTTTATGAGTGATCTGGGGCTGGAAGAAAGTGAGAACTGTAGCTTGTATTGTTGGGTTGGACTTAGAGGAACTTCTGCTGTCCCTGCAGTATGGCTGGACGATTCTGTTTCCTTTGGCCATGGCCCAAGCTGTACTTGCCTTGATTTTGCCCAGGCACTTGTAAATTAAGAACTTATCTTGAAAATATAATTGCCATTTATAACCTTTATGTTATCTCTGAGCTACGTACTTATTTTAGTGGCTTTAATAAAGGACTGGGCTTTATTGAAACAATAATGCTGAATAAGTCTTTGAGAAAGTATTATAGTCAGCATTTATAGTGATTCTATACTTGTCAAAAGTTACGAGTCTATTTTAAAGACAGCACAAAGGAGTAAACTCCTGAAAAACTAGAAAATATCATCCTGAGTGAAGTAACCCAATCACAAAAGAACATACATGGTATTCACTCACTGATTATTGGATTTTAGCCCAGAAGCCTGAAATACCCAAGATTCAACTCACAGACCACATAAAGCTCATGAAGAATGATGACCAAGTATGGGGGGCTTCAGTCCTTCTTAGAAGGAGTAACAAAATACTCAAGGGAGCAAATATGGAGACATAGTGCAGGACAGAAACTGAAGGAGGGGCTGTCTACAGACCATTCCACCTGGATATCCATCCTATGTGCAGTCACCAAAGGTAGACGTTGATGTGGATGTCAGGATGTACATGTTGACAGGAGCCTGATATAGCTGTCTCCTTAGAAGTCTGCAAGAGTCTGACATACTCAGAGGCAGATGCTCACAGCTAACTATTAAACTGATCATGGGGTTCCCAATGGAGAAGATAGAGTGAAGGCTGAAGGAGTTGAGAGGATTCGCGACACCATGAGTAAAGCAACAATCCCAACCAACCAGAGCCCCCAGGGTCTAAACCACCAGCCTGGGAGCGCTTAGGGAGGGACCCATGGCTCCAGCTACATATGCAAGGGAGCTATATATAAGTGGGAGAAGAGATCCTTGGTCCCATGAAGGCTGGATGTCGTGGGGGGGGTATTCGAGGGTGGGGAGGTGAGGTATGGGGGAGGGTGGGTGGAGGCAGGAGGAGGGGGGAAGGAATAGTGAGTTCCTGGGAGGGGGGGGAATGGGGTAAGGAGAGAACATCTGAAATGTAAATAAAATTTCCAATTTAAAAAAAAAAAAAGTACAAAGTGATCTTGAAGAACATAAGTTTAAATGAGGGTTTAATCGTATTAAACCTTCCCTTAGTTGTCATACCATGGTGTCACTGCAACTTTACTTACTTATAAGAAATCTTTACTATAGGTACAAAGGAGTTCAGATAGTTGCTTGGCATAATTTTAATATGAGATGATCATTTAGACAATCCACAATATCCTTATAATAACTATGGTAAACAGTTGGGACTCTTAGAGGACATCTTAAACCCCCTAGTTGTGGCAACTGCTGCATTATCAATGTACTTGTGAGGTATTTGAAGTCCCAGTGTAGAGTTCTGGATACTAAATCAGACTTTAGTTGGTTTTGGTGAAAGTAGTAATTGCTGCTTGCTTTCCCCACAGTTCTCATGGCAAAGATGCCTCTCCTGGTCCTCTGATTGATGTTTCAAACATCCCTACTCCACGCAAATTCCTTGATGCCACTCAGTATTCGGCTGCTGGAGGCTCAAGTGGTAAGTTATTTTTATTATATGCCTCAGTTTTAGTATATTAAGTATATTAGAAAGCCAGACTAAGCCGGGCAGTGGTGGCACACGCCTTTAATCCCAGCACTTGGGAGGCAGAGGCAGGCGGATTTCTGAGTTCGAGGCCAGCCTGGTCTACAGAGTGAGTTCCAGGACAGCCAGGGCTATACAGAGAAATCCTTCTCGAAAAAACAAAAAAACCAAAAAAAACCAAAAAACAAAACAAAACAAAAAAAACAAAAGAAAAAGAAAGCCAGACTAAGACCTATGTTAGTATGTGCTGTGCCCTGTGGGACCCTCACAGTAAATAGATATAAAACCATTTGGTAGACTTGTATTATCAGGGGTGAAAACTGGCAGGTCACTCCCTGTCTGCAGATTCCAGCTTTGAATATGTTTTATTTCAGTGGTTCTGTTTTCTAAGCATTTGAATGCTCTTAGATAGAATGTATGCTTTTCTTTTTGGTTATAATTTTCATTGCTCCTGTTGATATCAGATGGCAGAAAAATAGAAATGAGACTGAGCCATTTATAATGAACATATCAGACAAGTTTCTTTTATTGGAACTTGAGCTGACTGTCAAGAACCAAAGAGAAGGAACATTGATCAGAGGTGAGCAGGCTGTTTGCTTGAATAAGGAAGCAGTAGGCTTTGCTTGTTTTTTCAGGGATAGAAGAAAGTTTGGTAATTGTCTACTGTCATGAGCACAGTTTCAAAGATCTTTCCTTCCTTGCCCACAGCGTTCTGGCTTGGGCATTTGTAGGCTACAGACTTTAATCCTCTGCTGAGCCATCCTGTTGATGTTTTCTTTTTGTTTTTGTTCTGTCTTCTTTGAGGCAGGGGATTTCTATGTAGTCAGAGCTGGACGCACACTTAGAATCCTGCTGTCTTAGCTTCCCACATGCAGCTGTTTGTTTAGGTTTATGCTACTGTGCCTGGTGACAGTGCCATCTTGCACAAACATTAGGCTTTATGGTAAGTCTTAGGGATGTTAAAAGCATGAGCTGCGGAGATAGCAAAGTCAGGGTAAAACACACACCAGCTCCAAGGGCTAAATGAGCAGTGTAGCGCAGTCTCAAGGAAGACACTATCAAATGTGCTACATGGGAAGTATACACATTATTTTATAGTTTTTCTTCTGTTCATTTAGTTTCTAACTTTTCCTAAATCTTTAACATTAGTTGTTATTGTTGCACCTTACAGAGGTTTTACTCAGTCTTTCTCATAGAGTCTTGTGGATATAGGGTTGCCTTTGTCTTTGAGTTTTTGATACTTCTGTGAGATATTGTAGAGCACAGAAATATAAAATAAAATGTGCAGACTAGTTTTGGTTCCTATTTTACTTATCTTTTTTTTTTTTTTTTTTTAGAAATTGCCAATTATTATATCTTTGTAATTTTTAAATAAACTATTCCAACTAGCATGGTTATATTAATTTATGTCATTGTTGCTGAGTCATTGTCCAATTGAAATAAAAATTTTGTTTTTAAAGAAATTATAGATCATTCCTTGTAAAATGTAAGTGCTATATTCATTTCAAATAAGCTGAAAAAATTCCAAATATAGCTTGCCACATCTACTATTTTTAATAAGGCAGCTTTTACTTTCTGATGAATGCTTTATTCTGTTAGTCCTAGAATTAACAATGTCATGTAGCAGCACTCATGCCCCTACAGTGACTGTGGTGTTAATTTGGAAACTCTGGAAGAATCTTATGCTAGCTTAAGTGGAGCCAGGACCTTTGTGGAAGCTATGTTTAGAGATATGTGAAAATCTTTCTCTTTAGAAAGGTTTATTTTTTGGACTCTTTTGGATACTGTTGGTCTCATGACTTTCCTGTGAAAGAAGATAAAGTTATTATATTGATTCATGTCAGTAACAACAAAGGCTGAGATGTGTTTATTGCTTGCTATATGCTTTACTTGAATTAGTTGGGATTGGGGTGTCTATTATTACATTTACAATGTTTTCTTTTCCTTCCTTCCTTCCTTCCTTCCTTCCTTCCTTCCTTCCTTCCTTCCTTCCTTCCTTCCTTCTCTTTTTTACATTACAATTACATTTACATGTGTCATTTATGTACAGGAAAGCTGAGGTACAGCAAAGTTAATAATTGGCTTTAGTTTATCCAGCTGATTAAGTAGCATCTGGATTTCAGTGCTGGACCTGAGTTCTAGAATATGTTTTTCAAATCAGTTTGTTGTTGTTATAAATAAATAAACTGCATTGTGTGTTCATTTTCTGTTCACAAACACGGCTTACCTAAAATAAATTTATTAATTATTTTACAGTTTTGTAGGTTAGAAATCTAAAATGAGCTAATGATATGGTCAAGCAGGTAAAGTATTTACTGTCTGAGTATGAAGATCTGAGGTTGGCTCCTGAGCATCCATATAAAACCTGGGTACAGCAGCATGTGTTGTATTTCCAGAGTGGGAGGAAGGGGAATGGAGAGGTAGATGCCAGGGGCCCATTGGTTATCAAGTTTACCCCCAAAAAGCAAGTGCCACGTTTAGTGGGAAACCCTACCTTAGAAAAATAAGGTGAGCCATAGAAGATGTTGACCTGTGCCCTCTACATGCACAATCATGTGTTCACAGGCCTGTGTAGTACATCCTAGCACTATGTTGACCTGTGCCCTCTACATGCACAAGCATGTGTTCACAGGCCTGTGCAGTACATCCTCGCACTATGCACATGGAAGCAGGAGGATTAGGAGTTCAAGGTCAGGCCAGAGATGAAGAGATTTTGAGGCTAGCCCCGGCTACATGAGACATTTATTAAAAACAAAACAAAACAAAACAAAACAAAATAGAAATCTCATTGGGGCCAAATCAAAGCATTCACAGGGCCATGCTTCTTATTGAAAGTTCTGGGGACTCTTTTTCCTTGTCTTTATCAGGTTCTGGAGTTTGTCACCTGTCACCTTAGGAGGCTTCTTTGTCTTTGTTCAAAACCAGTAATGGTGCTAGTTGAATCTTCCCTTGCCAAGGACTAGCCTTGACTTGGAGAGGGTTTCTGAGGAAGAAGTAAGATCCTGAGTGGGACCTAGCCCTTAAATTACCATTCCTACTGTGCCTGGACCTAAACTCCCTCTGTCCTAGGTTGACCTTGAACTCTTGAACTCAGGAATCTGCTTGCCTTTGTAAGCATAAACAAACAAACAAACAAACAAACAAAACCACAGCTGGGTGGATCTTGCCCTGCCATCACCACTCCCTAAATCTCTTAATCCCCTTCCTTAGTATCTTTCTGACCAGCTAGCTCATAGTTCGGTTGTCTCTGTTCCTTTAGATTGTGAAACTCCTTATCCAATTCATGTTGCATTCTTCTATTTTGTCTAGTTTAGAAATTATATGTTTTGAACTCATGTTTGCAGTGTTCTTTCTCTCAGCCTTAAGGGCTGTCCTGAAGGTCACAGCCTTCTACCATTTTGCCAAGACATTAGCCACACCCTCACCTCCTGAACTCGTGCTGTCTCTGTTATCTTGGAGTCCTTAACCTTGGCAGAGAGCACATTCCTCGAAGGAGGACCAAAGAAAATATGCACACTTTTATACAAACAAGCCTTTCACTCCCAGCAAAGATGATGCTCATGGAGGCCCATGCCCTGCTGGCTCTGTTTCAGGAGCAGGAACCATGTTATGTTGTCCCTTACATGGCCAAGCCTGGCTTGGTATTCTCTCATTGTATTTCTCTCACCCACATTTTTGCCTTCTTTCTTCTTTTTTAAGACCACCTATGATAGAATTGAGCCCACTTGGGTACTTCAGGCTAAAAATCTTTTTAACTATTCTTTTTTTTTTTTTTTTTTTGGTTTTTTCGAGACAGGGTTTCTCTGTGTAGCCCGGGCTGTCCTGGAACTCACTCTGTAGACCAGGCTGGCCTCGAACTCAGAAATCCGCCTGCCTCTGCCTCCCAAGTGCTGGGATTAAAGGCGTGCGCCACCACCGCCCGGCAGGCTAAAAATCTTTAATGATATCCATCTGTAGAGTCTCCTTTGCCATGTAAGGTGACCTACTCACAGGCATGAATATTTGGGGATCCATCATTCTGCTTACTGTACTGATTTTTTTTTTTTTTTTAACTTATCTTCGGAAACCAATGTGTGAAAAATTTGATGTTTTTGAAATTATGTGGTGAATCTTTTTAAGTCATTGCCATTCTAAGCCTTAGAACTCTATTCATCACATTATTAAAAGAGATTTTTACAAGCAAAGAAGATATACATTATTGAAAGACTACATAAAATGTTACTAAGTACATATAAAAGCTTGGGGCTGATGAAATATACCATAATGAAGGGCAGAAATTTGTTTAATTCTTGGTACTGATCAGCAAGTCTTTAGCATCTATTTGTGGAGTGCCCTGCAAGTCAGTTGAGAAAGTAATAGACATTTTCAGCAGGGAATTTAACATAGTCTCTTAAAGCTCCCCTCTCATCTTGTGAAACAGTAGGATTGAGGGTGTAATCCATTAGAATTGACACTTTTATAGAGGAAGTTCCAGTAGGGAATCCCCAGGCAGAGCGGATTTCCCATTGGGGTGCCATAAATTAAGGTTGGAGGTGATTCCTGAGAATGTTCAGGTTATTATTAATTAAATGAGAATTCTGCTTGTGAATGAGTCATTTTTGCAGATGCCTTATTTAGAGGTGCAATTGTGATTTTTCTCTGAGAAGTTTCTATCATAGTTTTTAAGTAAATATTTGAAAACTGCATTTTGTTGTTCAATGGATGCAACAGTGCCGTGAGGTCATTTAGGGCAGTCACTATTGTTATTACCATTATGATTGTCATCTTTATATTCATTGTACTTAGGTGTAAGGTTATATAATTACATAGGCGTATGTGTTATCTAGCTAAGTAAAGTACCTACCTAATTGCAAAATTGAGGCACAATTGCAAAATTGACAGAAGCAAGTAATGTCAAAAACCAAATAATTGGAATTTGCATTGCTTTTCTACTATATATTAACCAGATTTTAAATGTCATAATAAAGAACAGAGGAGATAATGGAAAACTGAAAGATAAAAGGGTCTATACCTACAATTGGTTACTATCTGATGGAGTTTAAGCAGCTAGAATATATAATGAGCCCTTGTTAATCAGTAAAACAAGCTAGTAGAATAAAAGGAAAAGATGAGCATGCCCCTTTCTTAATGAAAATCTCATGCTAGTAATATATACAAGTATTAATCAGCTATTATTTCAACAATATTTTTACAAATATAAAAAGTGATTCCACAGAGACCAAATGCTTTGTCCAGGTTCATCCAAGAGGGTCATGGTTGGAACTTGGCCTCATGCTGGTTCCAGTCTTGCATAAGGGATGCGTGCTGCTGGTCTCTGTCTTGTTATTACAGTATTTTGTAACACATGGGAAAACTAATGTCTTACTTAGATGTAGTAGTAGTTTGTCTAAAGAATTAGGTAGAAAGATTGGGAGAAAAGCCAGCAATTATAGTAAAAATGTTTATATAAGCTTTTGGACTCCTAGTATATCCTTCCATTTGGCAAAGTGCCTTTGGAACATTTTGATTGGGGAAGCACTCCAGGGTACACAGACATTTCATTGTGGCTTCTTGATTCATTTTATTCATGTCCTGCTGGGCTACTGGGATCCTGACTATCGCAAAACTGGACTTTTTACTTCTTTCCTTTTTGGTGCAGCATAGGTCAGTCAATAAAACCTAAAAGAGACCACATATGTGTTTTCTCTCATTGCTGCTGTTTTCTTGATGCAAATTTTACCTCATATAATTTTATCTGAGACTTAATATTTATTTTAATAATTGGAGATTTGACATTTAAGGAATTCTTTCAACATGGAGTGTTGGATTGTATGTTCCAATATAAGAGGACATGAATATTTCTTGAAAGAACTCATGTGTATAAAACAGTGAAGGTCTGGTTTACCAAAATAGCAGGACACTTTTTAAATTACTTCTGTTCTTTGTGAATGAAATGAGGAAATGAGTGCTCTTAGGTATGAGTGAAGACCAAGTTTTTATTGGAGATATGAGGGAGTAAATATGACCCACAGACTGAGCTGGGCCCATGAGGTGAGAGAGCTAGGAGGGAGAATGAGAGGGGAAGAGAAGAGAAAGAGAAGAGAAGAGGAGAGAGGCAAGAGGACCAAGAGGGGAGCCAAGAGAAGAACCAAGAAACTACCTGCCAGGTGAAAAGGCAGGGTTATACAGAGAGAGAGAAGCTGGGGGAAGGAGAAGGAACCCCTAGGGCTGGAGAGATTCAAGGTTACGGGTAGGGTGAAGAGAGCTGAGAGGATCCCCTGGTACTTAGTGAGCCTGGAGGCCAGCATGTAGTATGCTAATAGGCACTATAGTTACCTATTTGTTCCCAGTTTCTTTGGGACCTGGCACTTAGGTTAGGGACTTCAGTGGAGTTTCAATCAAGTGTTTCATTGTCTCTCTTGGTCTGGCTGATTTTGTTTAGGATTATCCTCAGTTTCTTTTGTATTACTCTTATTAAATGCCTATGTTGACTTCTATGATTAGTTATTAGTAAACTGTATGAAAAATAGAAAATATAAGGCATGCCAGATTGAATAGTAAATTAGTGACCATGTTTTATTTAATTAAGTACATTTATCACAACTATTATAATTAAGAAGAGATTACATGATTCAGATCTTAGATATCAACATACCCCTTAACCTATGTGTTCTACTGGTTAATTACTTTCTTCTCCACCTGCTTCCTATTTTGTAAATTATGGAATATCCATTATGTGAAATGATGGGTTTTATGTTAACCTTTTCATAAAATCATGACGTATGCTTGAACATGGTCAACTCCCCACCAACCTCTTTCCCCTTCTTTGCTCCTTCCCACCTTTGCTCCCTCCTCCTCACAGAGAATTTCCCTCTCCTTCCACTTTCATGTCTTATAGGTATATTTTAAAATGCACAGAGAAGAGAAAACATGTGGCATGTTTGACCTTTTTTTCTTCATCTAATATGATTACCTCTTGTTCCATCCTTTCCCTTTCATCTTGGTCTCCTTCAGGCTGAGTACAATTCCATCCTATGTATGTACCACATTTTTGCTATTTGTTGATGAGTGATTTAGGCTAGAGTCTTTTTTACACCTTCTTTGAAAATCAAGTGGGTTGTAGATATATGGGTTCACTTCTGGACGCTCCATTCTGTTGTATTATGCGTGGGGGCCCGCTGTTATGCTGTATCTGTTACTGTTGCTCTGTAGTGTAAATTGAAGTCAGGTACTGTGATATCCTCAGAGTCTCCCCTACCCTTAGGTTTTTTTGTTTTGTTTTTTGTTTTTGGGCTTTTTGAGTTTCTTTTGGGCTTCCGTTTGAGTTTTAAGTACACAGGGTTTCTCTGTGTAGTCCTGGCTGTCCTGGAACTCACTCTGTAGACCAGGCTGGCCTCGAACTCAGAAATCCGCCTGCCTCTGCCTCCCAAGTGCTGGGATTAAAGGCGTGCTCCACCACTGCCCGGCCCATCCATTTTTCTACCTATCTCAGCTAGGTTTATCACAGCATAGGATGTTCCAGGCAGTGTCCTGTCTGTTCTACCCCTTCCTCATTCCTTTGCTCTGATTAAAGCAGCCCCTGGGAGGGTACTTGTAGCTTTTTGTGTGGATGATGGGAATCCAAACTCATACTGGCTCAACTGTACCTATGAGTCATCTCCTCAGCCCTCTTTTAGTGACTCATTTTCTACTTGTATTAGATGTAGATTGTATTTGGAAAAGTCTTTTAGACTTTAAGCTTAATCTTATTGTAACTCCTATATATGCAACAGAGACATTTTAACTTTACATTGTCCATTTTTTCTTATTGTTTCATATGTACCATTTATTCCAAGCTAATCGGTGCCTGAACTTCTAAAAGATAATTTACAAATCCATATTTTCTTTTTCACTATTCATAGTTCATGAAGCAATGGACTTCTGTAGAGATTTAAGTATTGTCTCCCCTGCATGTATGTATGTATGTATGTATGTATTCATTCATTCATTCAACCTTTAAGTAAATGCCACCATCATAGGTTTAATTCCTCCTTACATTCCGGAAGTGCCAGTCATTTGGAGTTAACCTCTTGTTTACCCTGTCCTCATCTGCCAACCAGCAGTCTTTCTAAGGAACTGTGGTTTCTTTTCTTGGAAAATAATAATTTTGAAACTGCAATCTGTGCTCTAGTTGTACACATTTCTACTAATGTGTCATTGCTGTAGTCCCTCTTAGATGGCAAAACTAGAAAGCATATCTGTCTATGGTGGATGTATATATGTGTTTATATTTACATGCATACATGTACATGTGCACATATGTAAATATATACATATATATACACACAACACACAAAAAGAGCTATATTTATTTATTTATATGGGTATATACATTTATATTAAAACATGAGTTCAATTACAGTTGAAGTAAACCCACTGCAATTCTAACTTTTCTTTTTCTTATATCTATGATGGTGAGATACCTATTTTATATTTTAATTATTCAAATAATAATATGTGCATAAGTTAATTTCAGAATTCCTATGAAAATCAATTAATGACAGTGAAAACAAATTTACTCACTTATTGTAAGGGGTTTTATTATATGTTATATGGCTTTGAGTATGTAATACTTTTTAAAAATCTATTTATTTATTTGCAAAGTGTTTTTCATAGAGTATGTTTGAATCATGTTCATCCCACTCCCAACTAATACCATATCCTCTCACTTCCCCATCTGCTCAATTTTATGTTCAATCTTTTTTTGTCTGTCTTCAAACAAAGCCAGAAAACCAAATGCAACCCAGAAAAATGAAGGTGAAAAATCAAAACAATCAGAAGACCTATAAGACAAACAACAACAAGAAAAATGCCCCAGCAAAGCAAAACAAGGAGCTCACAAAAAAAAAAAAAAAAAAAAAAAAAGAAAAGAAAAAAGAAAGAAAGAAAGAAAGGAAGAAAGAAAGATAGATCATGGAGTTTATTTTGTGAGGCTTGTCTTGGAGTGTGGTTGATATATCCAGTGACACTCCATTGCAGAAATCTTTTCCTTTTGCTAGAGTATTAATTGCAAGTAGCATTTTGGTTAGGGGTAGTACCATGTGTCCTCTTGCCTTCTCATTGCTGGGACCCTTGGCTTGAACTTATGCAAGTCTTGTGCATTCTGCCACAGTTTCTGTGAGTTCACATGTGCACCAGTCCTGTTCTGTCTGTAGTACACTGTTTACTTTTAGTTATCCATCCCCTCAAGCTCTTACAATCTTTTTACCTCCTCTTCTACATAGATCCCTGAGCCTTGGCAGGCAGGGGTGCATGGGTTGATGAAGACATTCATTTAGGATCGAGTGATTCAGACTCTCTCATTCTCTGTACACTGTCTGTTGTAGGCCTCTGTTAATTTTTACCGACTGTATGAAGCTTCTCTGGTATTGTTTGAATGAAGCACTGATAAGTAGGTATAGCAGTATGTCATTAGGAGTCACTTGTATTGCTTACAC
The DNA here is from genome assembly GCA_021653895.1 of Mastomys natalensis. Lineage (NCBI taxonomy): Eukaryota > Metazoa > Chordata > Mammalia > Rodentia > Muridae > Mastomys > Mastomys natalensis. The sequence continues at coordinate 1,310,681 of JAJTUV010000278.1, forward strand.
TTGTATGGCTTACAGCATATGCGAAGTAGTTTTCTATTGGTGTGATAAACACTAAGACAAAGGGAACTTGGAGAGGGAAGGCTTTTGACTTCAGCTCCAGAGGTATAAGAGTCTCCCACCCTCACAGTGAGGACATGTGGCTGTAGGTGTCATGGTGAATGGAGCATTGAGAACTTATATCCTGAGCCCCAAGCAGGAAATGGAGACAGCAAATTCAAAATGGCAATAGTCTTTATTTATTTATTTTTTATTTTTATTGGATATTGTATTTATTTGTATTTCAGATTTCATCCCCTTTCCCCATCCGCCCCCCCTCAGAAACCCTGTCCCATCATCCCTCCTCCTTTTTGCTTTTATACCATTTTAATTATATGCAAGTATTAAGGTCAGTTCTAGGTTGAGGAACTAGCAATACAATAGATGCAAATAGTCAAGGAATAAGCAATATAATAAACACAAATAGTCATAGAACAAGCAAGGCAATAAACATAGTTCTGTGATCACTATTTCTAACAGCTTATCGGGATGACCAAAATAGGAGCCATCTTGAGTATCATGCCAAATACCATTGGATTCATGTTATTTCTAAAATTTACAGTGGTAGTCACTATAATTAGGAAAAAGTTTAAAGACACTTGCAGTGTATTTGGCATAATTCTAACACCTCTCTGGATGTTTTTAACTTTGCGTAGTGAGTTCATGAATTTAAAGACTGCTGCTCTGCTGAGCGTTGATGCAGCGGATACTGCTGATAAAATTACCCATGGCCTGAGGTCAGTATTTGGCCAAGGACAAAGAAGTGGCCTTCAGGCAGGAATCTGACATTAGGCTAGAACAAAGAAGTAATTTCAGGTAGGAATCTAAGTCTTAGGTTAGAATAAAGAAGTAGGCTTCAGACATGAAAATCACTTTGGGCTAGGGCAAGGAAGTAGGCAATAGTTTTGACACTCTCAAGCAGGCCTCCAGTGACATGCTTCCTCCTACAAGGTCACACATACAACTACCTAACAGCGCCACCTCCTGGCCAAGTGTTCAGACTTCTGCCCTATGTGGACTGTCCTCATTCAAACTCTCACATGTGTTGTTTGCAAACATCTAAAGTTACCTTTTTTTTTTTTTTTTATTTTGAATTCTATAATCTCTTTTTTTTTTTTTTATTGGAAATTTTATTTACATTTCAGATGTTTTCCCGTTACCTCCTTTCCCCCCCTCCCTCCCAGGAGATCTTGGTTTTTCCTCATATACTTCTGTTTATTTTATAGTCACATGAACTATACACCAAACATCCCAACTATATAAAAGTACTCAGATGGGTGTCTCTTCTTGAGGTATCACTATCTCTTATACCTCTCTTGCTAATTCAATTTCATTTCTCCATTAACTTTCTTTTTTTTTTTTTTTTTTTTTTCTGCTTCATTCACTGTCTTTATTTCAAAATTCATGTGAAACCACAGGCAACACTGACCAAATCCCTCTGTCCACAACAAAGCTAAGTGTTTGCATCCCACGGAGGCCAAGTAACGTCTCAGTTTTGGGTCAAGACAACAAACATGAATAATTCAGACCTAAGACTTGTAGGACTTCCTCATCCCTTTGCGTATTAGAAGTTTCTAGTGGACATTGTTCCTGATATGAAGGAATAACAAGAGGCAGGAGCACCACTTCCTGTATTCTTCTGATCAAGCATGCAGAATAAAACTCAGGTCCCTTTTTATATAAATAAATCTAGCCAACAATATCTTCTAAAGTTATTATAGCCTGCCTCAGGAAATCACAATAAAGTTAAGTTTAAATGCTCCAGTAATAAAGAAAAACAAAGTAGCCTTATGTGCAAGTATGAAAGCCCCAATTGCTCAAGTAGTGGGACCACTTCAGAAAGAACCTGCTTAACAAGTGTCCCGAGTTACACACTAGCACACACGCATCCTGCAACTGACCCCCCACCCATTAACTTTCTTTTTAAACAAACAATTAGACAAATGTATCTTTTTCCATGACCTTTCTTCTACAAAAGGTAGAATACTCTCTATAGTTTGGTGTTTTCATTTCAGCATATCTTTTGGAAATTACTCTAGCAGGAGTGCAAAGAAAATCTGAGTATCTGTTGTCATACTCTTGGCAGTGCTTTGATCCAGTAAACTTAAAAGGGAAGCCAAATCATGAGTTAAATCTGTGTGTAGGGTGTTTTTGTTGTAAAGCTTTACATATCTTCTATTCTGCTTAAAATCCTATGAATTCACTATCATCATAGTTTGTAAGTTCAGTGGTGTCATGTGTATGTGCCATGCCGTGCAGCTTTCATCTTTCAAAACTGAACGTCTGTACCTATTATGCAACAGCTCCTCTTTTCCTCCTCTCTGTCACTCCTGGCAACTAGCATTGAGCTTGCTGTTTCTGGCAATTTGACTACTCTGTACAGTGCGTATCATTGGAATCACAGTGCTTGTACTCTGTGACCAGCGAGTTTTGTTCAGCATCATCTGTTAAGCTCAAGCCAAATTATAACATGTCTCAGGATGTCCTTCGTCCTCAAGACTGAACACTTGCATTGCTTAGATGCTTCATGACTTGTCCACTCACATGTTGATGGACACCTGGGTTGCTTCTAGGTCATGGCATGGCAACAGTATTGTGTTGTATACATTTTCTTTACCATCCTATTAGGTCTTGGGAATGTGTATCTGGAAGTAGAGATGCTGGATCATATGATGATTCTGTTTTTTTTTTTTTTTTGTCTTTTGAGAAGAGTCACATGTTTTCAGTACAGTTACACATGTTTGTTCTTATCAACAGTGCATATGGGCTCTGTTTCTTCACACTTGTCATTTTCTGCTTTCCTTTCTGATAAAAGACATCTTAATTGGTCTGAGGTTATATCTGATTGTAGTTTTTAATTTGCATTTCCCTAATGATCAGTGATGTTGAACATCTTTTTATGTGCTTATTGCCTATTTGTTTGACATCTTTGAAAAATGTTTACTCATGTCCTTTGCCTACTTTGTAATTGGGTCATTTGTTCTCTTACTATCAAATTGTGTTTCTTATTTTAGATATTAACTCTTCTTCAGAGATATGAATTTCAAGTGCTTTTTGTGTTTGTAAATAGATTGCCTTTTTATTGTGCTGGCTGTCCATTGTGGACCTTTGCTCAAATTTTGATAAGTCCCATCTGTCTTCCCTTTCTTTTGCTTGTGTGTTTAGTGTCCTATGTAGGGAATCCTTGTCAAATTCATTTCTGAGGCCTTTGTTCTGTCTTCACCTATGAGTTGTATCATTTTGATCTTATGCTTAAGGCTCTAATGTGTTTAGAGTAACTTTTGTATATAGTACCAGGTAAAGACATGTGTGTCTGTAGTTTAGGAGGTATGTAGAGTCATCCTTTAGCAAACAGTCCCGACTGGCTGTCCATTACCAGTGACGGGGGCTTGTTTCTCAGCAGCTTTCCTAACATGACATTTGCCATGCTTTTCACTGTTTTAATCTAATAGGTAAAAAATAGTGCCTTGAGTAGCTGGTCTGAAGTCACTCTCTGCCTTAGCCTTCTGAGTACCTGGGACCACAGGACCATGCTGATATAGTCTGCTAGATTTTCTTTTTAATTTGAGATATTTACTAGTTCCACCTAGATACGTTTTAGAGTTGGTTATTTTGGTTAGATTTTCTCAGATACCCTATAGCCTCTTTTGTAAGTTATAAAGAAAAGAAAGTTTCTGGTAAAAACTTGGTTTTAAATTTTATGTGAGTCTGTTTTAGTGTTTGTTTCTGTCTTTCTCACACTAATGTTAGTTTTTTCTGCCTTGCTTTCTTTTAATCTACTTTCTCTTTTGTCTTTTTAATCTCTTATTTTTCCCTACATTTTTGAATATTTTTTATGAAATTTCTTTTTTAATTTTCTCATGGATGTTTTAAACTTTGTTTTTAAATGTCTGCAATAACTGTTTTTTCCTTTTCCTTTTTCTCTGACTTTGGTCACTTTTCATATCTTTCTATATATTACTCATGTCTATATTTAGATTTTTAATTTCTAGCAAAAGGTAGCTTTTCATATCTTTAAATTTTTATTTGAGTATATCATTTGCATCTAGGATGTTGTCTTCCTGTTTTCTTATGTATCTTTATTTAAGTGTATTCATGTTTGTTGGGTTTTCTGAGTTTCTTATGGTACACCAGTATAAATTTGTTCATCTTCTCTCTCTCTCTCTCTCTCTCTCTCTCTCTCTCTCTCTCTCTCTCTCTCTCTCTCTGTGGTATAGAGTACTTTAAAGACTTTTCAGTTCATTAGCTCCCTCTTCTGTTAGTATAACAAAGTCCATGTATATTTATGTTTTTTAAAAATTGTTTCGGTAGTTGGAAGGTGGTGGAAGATGGTGGACTCTACAAAGGTGGCCCCTGACTTCCACCTGCCCACTAAAGGTGTGTTTCCCCAATCTCTCTCATGCATGCACATTGGAACTTGACAGTATAAAGGCACGGTGGAGTATGAGATACCAATTTCTAGAAGTACATATGGTTATTATTTTTATGCTTGTTTTGAATGTGGAGCAATTTGTATTTTCATGCTATCACATTGGTGATCTCGCAGTTCACAAAGCTGGAAGACTTCAATGTACAGTTTTGAATATTTTTATTATTGAGTTTTGATGTACTGTTTCATTTAATTTTTAATTTACACACAACTCTGTGAGACTGATAATAAAATTTTCACTGTACATAGTAAGGAATAAAGGTCATGCAAGATTAAGTGACTTGATTGAGATCATTAGCCTGAAAGTGTATAGATAATCAGACCTAAAATCATAAGACCCTGATCTCTCACACTTTTACTATGTCTTGCTGTCTACCCAGATAACTGAACATAAGGAATACTGACAGTGGATTGCGACCCAGTGCATTTCAGTGGTTATCACTATGAGCTATCAGTTTGTTCATCTGTTCTTAATGTTTTCCTGTATGCCAGTTTTATGTCAGCAGCTTCCATGATGGTTCCTCCTGGTCTTTCATAGGTCCGTTCTGTAAATGAGTTAATAGGAATTAAGCTCTGTCCATGAGAAAAGGATTCAAGTACACGCTTTTTTGTTTTAAAAACACTTCCAGAGATGGCTCAGTGGTTGAGAGCATTTGCTATTCTTCCAGAGGACCTGGGTTCAATTCTCAGCACCCAAATAGCAGCTCATAACTTCCTGTAACTCCAGATTCAGGGTATCTAACACCTCAAACATGCAGGCAAAATACCAGTGTACATTATAAAAATAAATTAAAGAAATCATTTAAAAATATTTTCTACCATTGCTTTAAACACACTTACCATCTTTCCTTCTTGACCAACACTAGTTCTTATGAAAGGACTGTGTACACTCAATGCTTTCAGGTCAGCAGTGTAGGGTCCTCTTCTGTGAGTTGATACCTGTGTTCTGTCTACCTTACATAGGCTCTTTTTAGGCAGCATCTTTTCTGGAGTCAGGTATTTTATTGTCTGTAGGTTTCTTTAAGGTAATTTAATCTACACCTTAGGGGTTCTCAGCTAACATTTTTGAAGTACCTTAATCAGGATTCTACACTCCAGAGGCAGTTAGTTAACATTTGAAAAACCCTAATCAAGATTCTGTACTCCAGAGGCAACCAGTGAGCCAGTTACTGCTCTCCTCTGCACTAGTGGGTACATTAATTAGAACAAAACATGTAAGAAGTAATTTCTCACTGGTGAATGGAGTGGTGACTAAGATACATATTTGACCAAGAACATCCACAGAGATAGGATTGGAGGACAAGAATTTAGGGAGGTCCTGTAGCCTTCTAGCCAAATGTAGGAGCTTGATTTGGTTTTGGGTTTGCAGTACCCATAGTGAATGGATATCTTAGGTCACTGGGGCACAAAAGTATCTGTTAACAGATGAGCCAATCCTAGCTTTCATCTGTCTGTCTTTCTATGATGAGATCACTGGCCGCACATCCTGCCTCTATTCATTGTTTGCATTTCTTATCTCCAGTAATGTTACTCTGTATTTTGAAGTAATAAGCAAATTGGATATCTTAGGAATATGAATTATAGTGTGATTTTTGAAGCGCTCAAATTACTTTTTAGTGGCTTTTTTTTTTTTAAATAGTTTTCAAAAATATTGTCAGTATTGCCAGGTTCCCATCTGTGGTGTATCGTTGTAGACAGGTAAGTTGTTTGACAGTTTAGTGGTCTAATCAGGCTTGGCAGCTTTTTCAAAGGCTCCTTAGTTTTTCTTCTCATATTTTTTGAGATCATAATATAATTAAATCATTTCCCCTGTCTCTTACCCCTTCCAACCCTCCTTTCTCAGTTTCAAATTCTAACCCCTCATTTATATTAATTGTTGTTACAAAGACTTCTTTTAGTATTGAATTTTGCTCAGTACTGGTAGACAGTTCTTATATAGAGCTAATATTGTTTAAATATAACATGTAATTCAAATTATATAGATTGAAATATTTTACTGTATGGTAACATTGCACAATTTGTATATTGTGCATAACATAATGAATGACATCTCTCAAGAGTTTCTATGGTAAACACTGCCATTGTATCATGTACCAATTAACATGCACAAACAGCACGTTCTAAATCGTATGATATGCATATTCAACAGTGAGTTAAAGGGCCTGTCTTCTGCAGTCTTGTTTTTTTGTTTTTGTTTTTGTTTTTCAGGGTTTCTCTGTACAGCCCTGGCTGTCCAGGAACTCACTCTGTAAGACCAGGCTGGCCTCGAACTCAGAAATCCTCTGTCTCCCAAGTTTGGGGATTAAAGACGTGCACCACCACTGCCTAGCTCTTCTGCAGTTTTATGATGTGTGTGGTAAGCCTTGATGCAAATTGCTGATTTTATCTTACAAGTATTGAAGAAAGAAAGCAGCCATGAACCATGAACTCACGGTCTAGATCATTTTCTGTATTCATGTGCAGAATCATTAAACAAAAAGTATTTAACATCATGAATAGATTGTTTTCACCTTGTTTACTTGCTGTCTTTTGTTTAATTTCTATGTGCTAGTGTCTTTCTGTATGCCCCTGGGTTGTCTAACTTGTGATTACTTCAGGTGTGTCTGGGCCTTACCTGTGATTTTTTTTTTTTAATGTTCTATATATCACATTTTTTAATGTGATATACAGATAAGTAGCTTTAAACCATGTAACTAGAGATACCTAGTTAATGTAAATGTGAAATTCTAGAGCTTGAAAAACTCTTAGATGTCTTCTCCTTAATTCTTTGACCAGTCCAGCCAAATGGAACCCTCCTTCTGTGATTCCATGCTTGTCCTCAGTTATTGCTATCCGTAGCCACTTAGGTCTGTACAAAGTGGTGTGTATAATAGGAAATACTCGGAGACAGCAGGATTACCCGAGAAATAATGCAGCAGAAATCTCCCCCATTCTTTAGTGTGTAGCATCATCCTGTCTGTTAGTAGAGTTTTAAAGCCACATTTGATTCATCTTTAGTTGTTCAAATCTTTAACAAAATAAAATTCAAAGGTAGGAGAACTGGAAATGAAAGTAAAATATGTTTAATTTTTAATGTCTAATACCTATAAATTGGATATCCACTGTAGTATATCAGGTGCTTGGGAGTGACGTGGACTTCAGGAGTTTGCAGAGATGCACAGGTCTGTTCTGATTGTTGGGTGAAGCCTTACTGAATTTCGGTTAAATTATTTTTGTACATTTTTCCCAGGAATACTATCTGACCTTGTAAATGTTTGTGAATATTACACTAGTCATGGTTGATAATATTATTTTTTTATATTGTCTTTTTATTTTCAGCTGATATAAGTGAAATAGATACTATAAATTAATTAATATTGTTCTCTTAAGTGTTTATGTTCTAGGAGCTTTCAAGAGACAACAAAAAGCTAAGTCCTTAAACAGATGTTCTGTTGTGGCCATGGCATTTCATTATTCAAATCTTGCTTATGTGTTGCTTTTTAATGAGACAGCTCTACAATTAGTGTGCATATAAGTAGCTATTTGCCAAGCCATTGCAGGCCAGATTGACTTAAACTATATTTACGTCATCGTCAGCCCCCCTGGGCAGTAGCTGTGATGTCTCGGTGACACTTTGTTTGTGTCCTGTTTGTGACTCATAGGTGCACTTTTTACAAAGAGCGTTTGAACAGGTAAATTTCCATTACTTTTCTTCCTGTCTGAAGCTCTTCCTGTAGTTCAGCTTCATTTCCTCCTATTCCATGCTGAATTGAGGTGGCTCCCTGCTGCTGAGTACTGTCATAGCTTTGCTGTGGGATTGGATTTGCTAGATAGACTATTCCTGTGGCCTGAGGTACCCTACTTCTTCATGTATAAAACAAAACCAGGAACTGAAATGTATGTTTTTATAAACATTACATTTGGAAGTATAGGTGATGTTTTAAAAACTTGTCTTTAGATTTTCATTTTTCAAGGCTAAACCCAAGTTTTATTTCTAGTTTCATTAGTATTAAACAGTACACTTACTGAGTAGTGTATTATCAGACATACTCTGTTGTAAGGAGTGTCCTATGCATAGGTTTCTCTGGCTTTCTGGGCACCTACTGAGTCTTATAAGACATCATGGATAAAATATATTGAGGATTTATTCATAAAAGTGAGCTTGTGTAAGTAATTATATCTTACTTGCTACTAAAATATCTTTGGTTCATATTTAAGTGTATATTTTATGTTAAAATATAGACATCATTAAGATAATATTTTAGTTATTTAAAATATATAGATCAGTAATATTAAGTGTATTTATCGTGTGTGTAGACAGTACCTTTATCCTTTCGTATAACTCTTTTCACCTTGTAAAACTCAAACTCAGTACCTATTAAAAAGTAACTACACTTTTCTTCCTTCTCCTTCCTCTGACAGTCTACCTTTTACTCTGTTTCTAGGAATTTGACCACTCTATGTACCTCATTATAAGTGGGATCATAAAGTATTTGTATTTTGTGACAGTTTTATTTCACTTAGCATGATGTATTCCAGATCTATTCATATTGCAGTGTGTTGGGCTTCCTTCATTTAAAGTGGAGTGATAAGCCATTGTTTATATTGATCACTGTCTATTTGTTCATGTGTTGGTGAATAACTAGGGTGATTCTAAATATGGTGACTGTGGATAATGCTGCTATTATGATAATGAATGCTGTGAACAAAGAACTTTTATGGGCATATAGATATGTAGTTGAGAAGTATCATTGATAATAAATACTGATTTAGTTTGTGGCTTTCTTGTGTGTCTTTGTCTTGCTTTGATATCTAGGGCTTACAGGCATTTTCAGGGATATCTAGGTTATATGGATGCTGGAACACAGACTCCAGTCCTCAGGATTGCTGAGCCATCTCTCCCGTCCTATATGACTTTTATAATATAGTTCTTAGTAGGGACAAATATCTTTAGATTATCAGCTAATCCTTTTCCCCAACTACTCACAGGGATGAGACCTACTAGTAGTTTGAGGTTATTTCCTCTTTTTTTAAGTCCAGATGGTTTGGGTAAAGGCTATACTATTAAGATCTATAGGGATATTTGGCATATAACTTACAAGAAGGTTTTCATTGATTATTACAGATGTCTGTGAAAGATATTAACTACCCTCTCCCCCTACATACTCTCTTTCTGTCTCATTTACTTTTATAAACAAGGTCTCATCATGTATGCTAGGCTGTCTGGAATTTGCTATCTAACCCAGGCTTACTTTTAAATTCTGTCCCTATGTGTCAGCCCTTCAGTAGCTAGGGTTACCTGTTTTGAGTTGCATGTATGTTTAAAGACAAGTATGGTGACTGTTGTGGTTATTTAGTACCTTGTCACTACATTTCCCCCTCAAACTCTTTTCATATGGTTGTTGTCTTACATATACTTCTTTTCATTTCTTTTGTTTGTTATAGTCATGTACTTTTGCCCCTACATATATTTATAACATCTTCTGTTCTCACTGTTTATCACTTCTAACTAATGAGTAGGAAGTTGAGGCTTGAGTTTCAGTCTTTAAAGTTCTCCTGAAATGCCATGTATTGTATTTTAGAGATAATGTGTACCATGGACTTAATTTATCAACACACTGGATCCAAGTAGTCTGTGTAAAACTGGAGATTTACATCTTCCTATAGAATTGCTTGTACATTTAATTTCTTTTTTTTTTTTTTTTTTTGGTTTTTCTAGACAAGGTTCCTCTGTATAGCCCTGGCTGTCCTGGAACTTACTCTGTAGACCAGGACTGGCTTTGAACTCAGAAATCCGCCTGCCTCTGTCTCCCAAGTGCTGGGATTAAAGGCGTGTGCCCAGCATACATTGAATTTCTTATCAAACCATTACCAATTGGTTTGAACTGGGGACTGTTGCATATTACTTTGTAACTTAATTTAACATAAAATTTCTGATTCCTTAATAGAATAATCAAAGCACTGATCTTTACTAGTCTGCTGTGCTGTTGAATTAATGTGGACACTGGATCTGATATTTAGATGTTGTTTTCTTTTGCAGTGAAGGAGATAAACCTGCAAGACATCAAGGAGGACTTGGAGTGTGATCCGGAGGAGAACAGTACTCTTTTCATGGGAATTCTTATTCAGGGGCTGGCCAGACTAAAGAAGATCCCTGAGACAGTTAAAGCCATTAAGGAGCGTTTGGAGCAGGAGCTAAAGCAGATTGTGAAGAGGTCAACCACCCAGGTGGCAGACAGTGCCTATCAGAGGGGAGAGAGCCTCACTGTGGACAACCAGCCAAGGTAGGGATGGGTAGAGTCTGGGGTCTGCTGTCTTTTTATTGTATACATTCTAGGGTGGAGAGTAAGTGACTTATTTCCAGTTGGGATCATTTTCTTGAGCTGAGGATACTATATTCTATACATACTCAGGCCAAGCATTGTCTATCTTGCTTTAGATTTGTTGAGAAGGTTTAGGTTTATTGTCCATATTCACTGACAAGGAATGAGATATAAACCTGTTTGTAATGGAGAGTGTTTATTATCACGTATGTTAATAAATCAATGGCAAGAAAGAATGAAGCAACTGTTGAACATGTGTCAGTTACTAAGCTGTTTTTGAGATAGTTTATGGATATTGTTTCATTTAACTTTTACTACTATTCTGTGAGCTAGTTCTTAGTATCCACATCTTATAGTTAGAAGAGCTGAGACTCAGGGATAGTGATTAGCCCAAGTGTATGCTTGCTGGCTGACTAGTCTTGAATTTGAGTATGAGACTACTTTGATTCTAAAGTCTGTGCTCTTTCTCCTGTCCTGTGTTTTCCTCATTGTCATGTGGTGATACTTGTGAATAGAAAACTATCAGAAATTTCTGCATTGCCTTAGAACAGTAAGTAGCATTTGAATTTCAAGGTTTTTAGTTCATTGGAGAACATAGCAATTCTATTATGATCCTAAGCTGTGGCTATTATACACTGGGAGAACATGTTTGTCAGATCTGATTTTAGGGAACAGTAGTCCAGTATTATATGATACTATTTGAAATTAGGACTTAGTAAGTAAAATCTGATCGATCATAAAGTGATTTCTTTCCCTCTTGCCGCCTTCATTTCTACCTTTGTTCCCTGATACATACACACCATGCATGTAATGCTGGAATGGCATGGGAGAAAAATGCCAGTGAAAAGTTCAGTTTCATTGGAGAATAGAAGGCTAGCAGATGTGCTGGTGTGTAATTATAATCTCAGTGCTCAGAAGTCTGAGGCAGGAAGAGCTGGAGTTCATGGCTAGCCTAGGTTACATAGGGAGACAGTGTCTCAAAGAAAAACATGTCATATGAGATAAAAGTAATTTTCTCCTTTGTTTGGATGGTTGTGCGTGGGAGACGGTAATGCATAAAGGATGATACCTTTCTTAATGTGCTACTATGGAGATTCTGATATTTTTACTTAACATGCATACATTTTAAAAACAGACATTAAACAGAATTAAGTACTCGATTTTCGAGTACTAACTCGGCCTAGACTTTTCTCAGATTTATTGTTTTGGAAAATCTGATATATTCTATTCATATTTTCTGAATTCCTTTTGTCTCTCTAGATAACACTGGTACTGACTTAAAAACCCTTCAAAAGTAATTCTTGTGAACTTAATTTAAAAGTAGTATAATTGGTGAGGGAAAAGCAGACAAATAAACAAACAAACAAAAACCCCTCAAACTACTATCTACCTGTCTATCATCATGGACTGTATCAAAGCAGACTGTTGAAGAGCGTGGGTTTTGTAGAGATCTGATAGTATTGTAGCTCCTGGTGCCTTCCAGGGTTGGCTGCTTTAGATGAAGTTAATGGTTCTAATGCTTAGTAAGAACATAACACACATGCATCTCCATAGCAACACATATGTTTGTTATTGATGCCTTCTTCAGTTTTCATGTGTTTCATCACTCATGTGGTTCTGAGAAGCTAGCGCATAAGTCAGAATTGAACTTTACTTTTCTGCTTTCTTTGCTTGGTGCCTGGATTTCTGCAAAGACCTTTTGACTCTTTGCTAATGAATACTCGAAAATTCTGCTTTGCTATTTGCTCTGTTGTTGCAAGTGCCCAGATGAATAGACTGAACTTTCATAGGGAAATAACATTACTATAATATATACTGGAAATAAAGCAAAGGGCACAGATCAATAACTTTCCTGCAGCTCTCATTATAGTTGCCCTAAAAACATTGTGTCTTTCATAGGATTTTGACCTCTTCCTCTTCTATTGCCTCAGCTGTTTCCAGAATTCACGAGTGCAGATTACATCAGTAGAAGCAGAAAGCCAGCGCCTTGCCTTAGGAAATTCTAAATAGCTTTCTGTGAGGAAGGAGTCAGCAGTAGAGGGTTTTTTCTTCTTCTTTTCTTTCTTCTCCTTCTTTCTTTATTTATCTTCCTTTATGTATTTATTTATTTGTTTACTTATTTATTTGGTATTTTAAAGATTTTTCTTTTTCTTTTCTTTTTTGGTTTGGTAGGCAGGGTACATGGTCTATTAAGCAAACAAATGGTTCATGTTTGGCATTTGTTTTTTCTTTTCCTTTATGACATAATCCTATTTTATAAAAGCCGAAATCTACATTTTTTTTTTTTTTGGCCAATACTCTTTATTATGAAATAAAATATTACAGAGAAAACAGTAATTTGGGGTAAACCATATTACTAGATCAAACAATAAATTCTTGGACCTGGATTCCAAATTAATGACAGTTCTGAGCTGACCTCTGGTAGCTGGTTTCTGATAGTTGTACGGTACCTCAAGAATGAATTCCTCTGAGTTAACCACAGTCATTTGGAGATGATTAGCCTTGCTGCTTCCAGAGGCTTGGAGCTTTAAAAAGGATATTATCAAATTACTCCTTGAAGCATTCATGGTTCTTCTGTTTCTGAAACTGCACTGAGATATTAGTGACATCTCTTTCAGAGGGAGTTAAACCACAGTGGCATTATTAGCACCATTGTCATTGTTCTTTTATACCTCAAGACTGCTGTGGCAGGTGACAGAAGAGTCTGCTTTCCTCAAGCAAAATCTCCATCCATTCCCAACATGCACATTCTCTAGCCTAATCCTAATGAAATAACTTATTCTAAAACATCTTTATGCAAATGCAACTCGGAAGCCAGGCATCAGTATTGTAAGTTTCTGCAGAAGTTCATTGTTCATCTCCATTTTGTTAAATACATTGTGGTTGTGATACATTGCAGCCTCTTTCCATTTGTCTTATGCAAAGAGAGTTAATGTTGTGTGATATTTTGCTGGAAATGGAGATTGAATAAGGCTGTTGAATTCCATCTTACTTTAATTTATATAAAGCCAGAATCCTTCCTTCATCGGCTTAAAACAAAACAACAAAACAAAACAAAACAAAACCAAACCAAACCACATTTTGGTGACTTTTTTTATTTTATATTTTTATTTCCGAAACTCGTTTTCTATTCATAGGAGAAATGTTTTCTCTTTTTGGTTCTTTTAGTGTTTATAAGCTTCTTCACACTGTTTAGGAAAACGCTCAGCAGTTGTTAGGCTGCTGCTAGTAACATGGTAAGCATTAACTCAAGGTGGCAAATGCCTTGCTAACCTAGCACAACCATTTGCTACCCATTGTCCCTCCCCACACCCCTGAAAAGGCAACTTCAACTTCAGATGGCCAGTGCAGCCTGCAGCCTCTGTAGCTTAGAACCAATTTCTATAATATTTGCTGTCTTACTGATTATTTCCAATAATCTAGCCAATGTGGGTTGTATATCATTTTTGTGTCAAAGAAGCCAGAAGAAATTCTATAGTTCATAAATACCAAAAGTGAGAGGAAACATTGAAGAAAAAAAATGTTCTTACAGGTATTAAATCTTGTCATGAATAAGGAAGTGAACCAGGGGAGGGGTGGCAGTTGGCATATATAAGACAGCTACTTTAGTCGGTGCATCTGAAGGGAAAAGCCCTGCTGTACTAGAAAACTGTGGGCCTAGAAGAGGACAGGTAGAACTGGATGAGGTGGAGCCATGCTGCCAGGGGAACTCTCCCTTTCTAAGGAAATCATTTTGCAGTCTTTGTAGACCTTTATTTGTTTATTTTTGATTGTATCTAGAGAGAGGAGACAACTAAGTTGCCCCATAAGTTTGTATATTAGTAGAGTACCCATTTGACTTATAGTAAGTGTTGAATTAAAGAACGACCCTCACACAGAGTATCTGCTATGAACCAGACACGAAACTAAAGTGCCAAACAAGAAACATGCCACTGCCCTCATGGAATTTAAAGGGGAAGAAAGGCTTTCCTCAGATCAGTATATTGTTGAAAACGATAAGGTTTAGCAGACAAGCAGAAGGTACTGTGCAAGTGTATGCTTAGATCCTTATTAGGAAATAGCTTGTATCGCTGTTTTTTAAAAATAAAGTAAGACAGTATTATTGTTCATACTAGTTATAGTTGTCAAGGTCGTCTACTGTAGCACCAAGTTGTTTTTATAGTTACGCAGTTAGCATGACATCAACATCTCAGTGTGAGTCAGAAAAGTACTGGACCCTTGCCTTGTCATTTTCACCATTTACATTGACCCTGGTGGCTTATTTAATTTTGGTGAGTACTGCCAAGTACACTTTTCTTAGAGACACATATTTTCATGTTACGGCTAATGTTTTAGAGTTGCTATATTCCCACTTTATATCATCAGATACTTTTATATTTGTTAATCTGAGAGGTAAATACTGATATTTCTAGTGTGGTTTGGGTTTGTTTTTTCTTGTTATGAGTGAGGTTACAGTTTTCATTTGTATAACAGTAACTTTTTGTGATGTCTTGGATTATGTCTGTATATATTACATCAAAATAAGGTAAGTTAAGGAAGTGAAGAAAACACAGAGAAAGTATACTTCCTGCAGTAAGGTGGCCTGGTCAAGGGTAACTAAGTATTTGTTACTTTCAGTTTTTTGATGTTTTTTCCCTTGTGTATATACAGAGGCCACACAGATTACACACACCTACTAAGTGACTAACAGTTTTTAAAGAGAGTAGATATTCTAGACCAGGAATCTTGCTACTTAGAAATGACACATGGATTTAGAATTCTTAAATTATTTGTTAGATAGATATTCTATTGAATATTTTAGGATTACCGTTGACAATGTGTAACTGATGTTACAGAAGGAAAACCACCAATAGGTGGGGACTATACTCTGTTTACATGGTTCTGAAGGAGGGCCACATATACTGAATCAGATCCTCCATAGTGTGCTGCATCACAGTGTGTAGGTCACTCCCTTCATGTCTGTCTGCTATGTGTCTGTCCTGTAATTGATTGACAGGATTATCTCTGCGCTTGCTGAATAATTCTCACACTGATCATTATCCACTGTATAGTTGTGGTTCTTTTCAAGGTTAATATTTGTCCCATTTCCCACCATCTCTCCCACCTCCCATCTCTCACCCAGCGAAGGCTACAGGATTTTCAAAACTCCATTGGATTATTCTTATAAAGTTTGAAAATATATACTTTTACAATATTTTTAAAGTCTGGAGTCTGGAACTCAGTAGCAGTATCTACTGATTTAAAAAAGGTATTTTAATAAAGTGATTTTATCTGTGAGGAAGTCAAAATGCTCATCCACCAAGGTTAACTTCATAGTACAACTACAATATTTGTAGAAAGAGAAAGAAATGAAATATTTCTCATGATTTTCTTTAGACCTGCCAGGCTTGTGTTTCCTTTTCAAATAATAGCATTTTCTTCCATCTCTTCTTTCAGTATTAGTTACTCTTCTCTTGAGTGTCTAAAATGCAAGACTTGGTAGAAATTGCTCATTTTATTTTACAGAAAAGTCATTTAAGAGCAGCTTTGAAGCAAGGTCAGACATCTGTCCTTGTGGCTTCTTGTAGCCATTCCCAGGCACTACATGAAGCACCTGGACATGCTTGGAATCAGGAAGGGCCTCGATGTGATTTAGATGAAGAGTTAATTCAAATCAAAGCAAGCGGGAAGCAAGTAAATTTAACTTCAGTGATTATGATTCCATTTGATTGAATCTGTACTTTTGATTACACGTATCAGTGAGAACATGCTTTAAATACACCCTGCTATTAAATATTGAAGGGTATGAAGAGTGAACCAGGGAATAGTGAAGAAACTCCACCGTTCTTTAACTAGCATGTATCACTCAAAACTGTATTTTTTTAAAACAAGTGAAAGGAAATAATTGTGTTAAGTGTAGGACTTCTTGTTAACTAAGGTGGCTAATTCATTACCATGGATGATCCTAATTCTTTGTACTTTTAGTAAGACTTAATTAAATGAATTACTAACAGCTCTATGATGGATGAAATGATTTAGTAATATCAGTATGTTAATAGTTACTTAGTAAATCTGGAGCTGAATAAGCTGTCTTTCTGGTTGTACACTCTCCTTTGCTGATAGTCTTTAGAAAAGGGGCTTATAATTGAATGGGCTGGAGGTACTTCTCAATAATACATTTCTTAAAACTTTGTTTTACATTTGACAGAGTTAATAACTAATCTGCTCATTCTGTCTCTCATATATCTGGTTTAAATTAGAGATTGGACCAGTTAAGTTAATAATGTTTGGCCGGGCGGTGGTGGTGCACGCCTTTAATCCTAGCACTTGGGAGGCAGAGGCAGGCGGATTTCTGAGTTCGAGGCCAGCCTGGTCTACAGAGTGAGTTCCAGGACAGCCAGGGACTACACAGAGAAACCCTGTCTCAAAAAACCAAAAACAAACAAACAAAACAAACAAACAAAAAAAAAACAAAACAAACAAACAAACAAACAAACAAAAAGTTAATAATGTTTGTAATCTCACTCATGGATTGGTGTAACTATTTCAATGTCACCTTCATGCTACGTCAGGGGTACCTCACAGACAGACAGACACTGTATCAAGTGAGAAATATCAAATGGTGATGTGTATTGTAGAAGCAATGCCAGGTGTGATCAAAACCCCTCTACTTATGGTCCCCTCTAGCTCTTAGCCTATCCCGTTATAGTTTTAATGAGCTTGTTAGATAGGGGTCAACTTTGTGTTTGTGGTTTAGGATCATACCCAATACATCTAACAAATAAATAACTGTGGTATAGTGGCCAAGACAGTTGTACTTTACTAGCAAGTGGGAATACGTAATCTGGAATGTGGGCACAGAGCCATGGGATCTGTGCATGTGCACTAAGGTTTGCAAAGCAGGCTGCCCTCTGCTCTATCACTCAGAGAGTCTCACAACTCATTACTAATCTCAGATTTGTCAAAGGAAATGTAAAATCTGAAATAATCTGATAGTTCCAAAAACTTCCTGGTGGTGGATTTAATATTAGAAGTGGCCTCTTTCACCACCTAAGTTTGCTACTGGGTTATTTATATACACAAGTCTACCTCCTTTCCTGGCCCTGGGTTTGGTTTTCCTATGAATGAGGAAATGTTTGTCATGACTTACTCATTCCCTTACTGCATGTCCTCTGCATTGTGATCCATGATAGGCCTCTTAGAGACTACTAGACTCCATCAGAAGTGGATCTGAATTAGCTCACTTGAGACTCAAATCCAGTAACCTCAAAAATTCCTCAAGTGGCTTTGTACATTTGTAATAAGAGTCACACACAACTAAGTACTAAAAAACCTGAAACCTTAAGGTATGTTATCACACAGAAGTAGGTTTATGGTAATTGTTTTTAATGTGCTACTGTGATGAAATACTGTTTTTGGGATAGGAAACAAGCCTTTAAGAGAGTGGTATTGATATTTTAATTTAAAAGGAAGAAGGTTTGAATTTGTTTTTTTTTTTTAATTTTGGTTACTAACTTGCCGCATATCAGAATTAGAAGTTCATTCAAGGTCATCTCTCCTGAGTTCAGAAGCCTGATTTGACAATGAGGGAAGGATTCAGGAAAGAACTGACCAGGGCCAGGGCCATTCATTGCTATTCTTCATTCACTGTGCATCTCTAATAGCTGTCTCCTCTTCTTTCATAGTGCAGGTGGAGAATTAGTTAGCATTCTTCAAATAGTATTTTTTTTTTTACATGAAGTAATAAGTGGTAAAAAGCATCTCTCTGCTTTTCAAAAGTAGCTTTTAGGTAACTTTGAAGTCTAAATGGAGATTATGTCTTATTTAAAATGAAAGATACTACTGAGTCATCAGAGCTTATTAAGAAAATGTTTCTGTGAACAGACCAGTAAACCTAAGACCATCTTGGTATGATACAGTTGATGACTGATTTGTTTTAATGTTCATATAAAATATTAACTCTGAGTCTAAAGTATAACAGTAGTTAGATCAATATTCTGTGGTTTATTGCCTTTGTTTGTCAGTGGGGAAATGCAGAACCCTGATATTAAGATTTCAGCAAATAAGTAGTAGAACAGAACCAATTTTCTGCATTGAGTGTTTACTTTATGACCACATAAGACAGCTTCTTGGCCATCAACCTAGGTTTTCCAGGCAAATGCCTAATCCAAGGTTCCCAGGATGGTAAATTTAGATTCAGATAGCCTTGTCTCATCATAAATATTGAACATTATTTGCAACTTGATGGAGTGTCTTTGCACCATAGGTTCTTGTGGTCTAGAGGAAGTGACTGGTCTCTGACAGTTTCTCTTTTTAGCCCTCTGCCTTTTTGCACAGTGACACTTGAGGATGGGAGCCACAGGGATGCTTCAGGTAGGAAGTTAGGAGAAACACTGGGAGAATGAATATTTTACCTACATGTAGATGGCTGTTTTTAAAACCTGCCAGGTAATTGGATATATGTATCTTTCTGCTTACAGAGCTGTCCTTCCTTATGTTTTGCGTTTTGGTTGATAAAGTTATACCTTTTTAAGAACATAGTTTTGTGTGGAAGACTTTATTATGGGTTCTTCTTTTTTTTTTTTTTTGTTTTGTTTTTTTTTTTTTTTTTTGGTTTTTTGGTTTTTTTGGTTTTTCGGGACAGGGTTTCTCTGTATAGCCCTGGCTGTCCTGGAACTTACTCTGTAGACCAGGCTGGCCTTGAACTCAGAAATCCGCCTGCCTCTGTCTCCCAAGTGCTGGGATTAAAGGCGTGCGCCGCCACTGCCGGCTTTATTATGGGTTCTTAAATTAGGAGACTGTAATATAGAACACATATTTTTATACCACTCATTGCCTGTAACTTGCCTCCTCTTACTCCTGTTCTGGAGACTAAAGGTTCTCATACATCTGGACAGCTTTGCTGCCTGCTGCAAACTGAGGAAAGATCTCAGACTGGCATCTTGAATACTAGGCTTTTGATAATATTCCAATCCTACAGCATTCATTCTTTTCTTTATGATTTCATATGACACAAAATTCGGCCATTTTCCCTGGTTCTCCCAAAGAACCTGGACTTTGGGCCATGTATTGACAGGGAGGTGTGTCTACAAAAACAGCACAAAATAGGGCTCTGTAGTCACTTCTAGACCAATGTTGTCTACCTGGGAGGCTACACATACCACTGTTTTTTTTTGTTTTTTTGTTTTTTGTTTTTTTGTTGTTGTTGTGTTGTGTGGGTTTTGCTGTATGTTATGTGATTTATTTATTTATTTTGTATGTGTATGCTTGTGTGTGTGTGTGAGAGAGAGTGTGTGTATGTTAGAGAAAGAGAGGGGGAAAGAGAGTGAGAGAGAGAGAGAGGGAGGGAGGAATGAATAGGTGAATGGCAGGCATCATTTATAATAATTTTGTCTATAGTAAACAGAGGAATAAGAGAACTGTGTTTTATTATATCAGTCTTCTTCTGGTCAAGTGCCAGAGATGAAATTCTCCTGCCTTAATCTCTTTGCAGGTAGGGAATTTTGATTGAGGAACCGGAGTAAAAGCCATGGGTATCCTCTAGATAGCTGGTAGGATATATACCAGCTACATGCTGGGAAGGGATCTGCCTTTGTTATGAGCCATTCACTCCTGAGTTCATCTTCCCTGTTTCCCTGAAAGATTGGGTAACCTGTAAGTTGTAAATTTCTCTTTCCCATGTCTGACCTCTCAGAAGCCCTTGATTTTGTTGATAACTCTCTCCTCCTTTGACTTCTAAAATTGCCTTTGGCCTCCTTCTCTGGCATCTTCCTAATCATCACCCTTCCCTCCTTCCTTCCTCCTCCCTTCCTCCTTCCTCCCTCCCTCCCTCCCTCCCTCCCTCCCTCCCTCCTCCTCCCTCCCCTCCTCCTCCCTCCTCTCCTCCCTCCCCTCCTCTCCCTCCTCCTTCCTTTCTTTGTTTCTCTCTTTCTTTCTGGGCTTTTTGTTTTCCTGAGACAGGGTTTCTCAGTGTAACAGCGGGTGATCATCCCTTTCCAATGCTGTTTTCCCAGGAGTTTTGGTTCTGGCCCTCCCCTGCATATCAAACTGTGCAAAGTGTCTCTGCCTCATGGCATCTTTCAAATATTTATGTTTTTCACATTTCCAGTGTCCGCTTGTCTTCTGAGCTCCTGACTTGCATATCAAGTATCTAAGGACATGGCCCATTAAACTTCGCATATCCAGATCTGTCCCAACAGTTTTTCTTCTAAATTTCTACTTTCACTTAATTCCTCCACCTCCAGTTCCCTTCCACTTCTTCATCTCTTTCATTCTCTTCTTTTTCAAAAGAAAATAGCATCATTTGTGCTGCTCAAGCCAGAATCCCAACAAAGGATATAGAGCCCTTTGCTTTCTTTATTACTGTTCAGTTACCTTGGCTTGCTCTGTGTTCTGACTTCATGACTGGCATCTCCCTTCAGGCTCCTAGATCAGCTAGAAATCCTTGGCTTTACAGTTGGAGACTTTTGGAAACAATATATTTTTTAATCTCTCTCTCTCTCTCTCTCTCTCTCTCTCTCTCTCTCCTCTCTCTCTCTCTCTGTTGTGTGTGTGTGTGTGTGTGTAGAAAAAATTCTGGATTCCTATGTGAGCGAACATAAGTAATAGTTGTCTTTCCAAATCAGATTTGTTTCACTTAATGTTTTCATTCATTTTTCTAAAAATTGCATAATTTCATTTTCTATGGTTGAATAAAGGATTATTGTAGGAGCTGTGCTTTAATTGAATGGGTTGGATCACTGGCTGAGAAAGCGCAGTAGCCTATGTTTGATCCCTGGACCCACATAAAGCTGTTAGGAGAGAACTGTCTTTATAAGGTTCTCTGTTTTCCACATATATGCCATGACATGATCATGTCTCATATACATGCGCGTACACACATACACACACACACACACACACACACACACACACCACACTCTCTCTCTCTCTCTCTCTCTCTCTCAAAAATAAAAAAAAACCCTTTTATTGTGTATATACACCACATTTTCTTTGTCTGTTTAGTTGTTGATAGGCATGTAAACTTAGCTCTTGTGAATGGTGCCACGAGAAATGTGAATACACAAATACAGTTTGTCTCTTCCACTCTATTCTAAGTGTAGTCTAGCTGGGTCATATGGTTGGTAGTTATATATTTTTTTGAGGAACATCTATACTAGAAATATTTATTTCTTTTGTGCTATTTATGAAAGAAGGATAAAAAGTCCAAAAGAGTCAAAAGAAAAAGTTAATTTTTTCTCCATAGTCAGAGTTCAGAGGAATAAGTTTGCAGTATAGCTTTGTTTTGAATTACTAGGTTCTGTTCTTCACTGTTCTATGTATTTCTTATTTACTATAGTAGAATTGTAGACATTCAGTATCTGTTTTACCAAGACGTGGCTGCTGCCATTGGAGCTTAAGCTATTTTGAAATGTAATTCAGATACCTTACATTTCACTTCTCGAAATGAATGCACTCATTCATTTTTATTAAACTAAGAAATACCTAGACAATTAGTAAACTATCTTCTTGATATACTGGCATTAAATTTCAAGAGTTCTCACCTGAACAATAATTAATCTCTTGATGATTGACGGCATTGCTGGACGGTGATGCAGCCAGCAAGAGGAGCCCAGCTGGAGGCTGCGAGGCAAGAGATGCACATCTTTAGGGTTGTATTTTGTCCATGGCCTTTTCCCCTTACTAGTTCTGCCTAAGTTCATGGGTCCATACAACCATTAGGTGAACCCTGTGAAACTGTGAGTCAAAAATGAATCAACACATAATGTTTAATATCAGGCATTATGTCGGTGATTCGTAACATGTTTTTACTATAATGACGGGCTTTGATTGCTGTCACCACTGTGTGGTTTCAGCTATTAATCTGTCACTTTATGAGTTAATTTCTTTCTGCTCTAAAAACTACTAGTGTGTCTCTGACTTTTTCTGTCCTTGAGATGTTTCATGTAAATAGGAAGTCATCTTTAACTTTTTTTTTTTTACCAGAATATTTCAGTTTGTTCTTGCTGTCCCATAGATTGTTTTGTTTCTTATGTATACCCAATATAATAAACTTTTGCACTGTATTTACATTTATTAGTAAACAATCATTGGCTTATTTTGCTCTTTGCTTGTTGTCACTAATGGTACTGTGAACATTTGTATTCAAGCTTTTGTGTGCTTATATTTCCTAATCAGTTACATGTGTGTTCTAAGAATTGAGTCTCTGGTCTGTCCATATGACAGCTCTGTATTTAATGTTTTGAGAAACATTGAGAGCTTGTTCTATGGATGGAGTGCCAGTTTACAATCTGAGGAAATTTGTATGGCAGTCGCAATACTTTCTTATCTTTTTATTATTTTTTTATTCTGGTAGATGAAAATGTTTTCTCATTTTGATTTTGATTTCATTTCACTTTTTTAATAATGATGTTGCACATCTTTGTGTCACTCAGTGGCTATTAATATGTAGTTTTCACAACAACAATAGACATTTAAATTTTTACTCTTTGTTTAAAGTTACAATTGGCACACTGGAGTTTCTTTTTGGGTTTTCTTTATTTTAATATTCTAAGTCCTCTATTAAGCGGTGGGTGATAGTTTTTATTTCTCAATTTTTTTTTTGTATCAAGTTTTCTCATTCTTGGTGATATCAAAAAGTAATTTTTCTCTTGTAGCTGCAGGTCTGTTATATTATGGTTGTATTGTTGTAAAACAGAGCTGAGCTTTCCTCCCTTGAGTGGATTCTTAGCTCCTCATGGGCAGAGCCGCCTGTAGAGCTGTCTGTCACAAGGCTGGCCCATATCCTTCTAGCTAATGCTGCATTTCCCCTTCCTTTGTAATTTTCCTCAGTGTAAATAGACTTGAATCTGTACCCACCTCATTTCTTCCCTGGGTCTTTTCTAAGAGAGACCTGCACTGCTCACTGAGCTCTTCCGCAGTGGGGGCAGTGGTCAGAGAGCCGACCATTTTACTTAGAATAGCTGCCTCCCTTTTCATGTTCCTGTTGGAACTTCCAGCTCCTGGACCACAGTGCCCTCTAGACTTCTGAATGTCATCATTTAATGTGTTTTCAAACAAGTTAAATACAGTATGGCCATTGAAGTCTCATTTTGTCAGAGAAAGGACATTTGGTTATATAACTACCTTCATGTCAAACAGTAACAGAAATATAACAACCCTGAGAGTTCAGTTATCAAGAGCATTAAAAAAAAAAAAAAAAAAAACCCAGTTAATGAAAGTCAATACATTGCTTTAATATTTTTTGTTTTACATATTGTTTACAAGCTCATACTTTGGAGCTATAGTCTAGTGTACGTAATAGCAATTCTAAGTAGAAACTTAGGCTGACCTACTGTTTACTGTGTATGATTTCAATTACAAGCATATACCAATTTTTTCTTAACACTGAATTAACAGTTTTTAGCTGTTATGCTTAGTATCCAACTTTTCTCTCTTGGTGTATATACCTCTCTAAAACAGAAAAATGTGGCATATGCGGGTATAAATCTGAGCTAACATTGAGAAGATAGAGTTTTCTTTCAAAAGATATGATGGCTCCTGTTTACCTACTCAATGTGTTATTTCTAGATTATGTAAGTGTACTGCAGTCTGGGAGCACTACATAAATTCTATTGATTCTCTCTCATTGAAATTGCAATGTCAAATAGATATTAGAGTTTTATCATAGGATAGTTATGGGCTGTCACATTGGCACATTAATTAAAACAATTGGTAATAAAGAAGACATAGGAATAGATAACATGCTGTGCAGTTTTGTGAGATTATAAGTTGTAGCCTCCACTTACGGCAATAAAGTCTTGTTAATTGACACCACCATAAAGTACCTTTGTGTTGCTGTTCTACTTTGCAAGTTGGCTTATCAGTTAGTTCAGGTTCTGGGAACAAAAACATACAGTGAAGCTCATATTCCAAGGTTTAGTCATTAAATTTATTCAGTAAATATTTCTTAACCATCTTCTAAGTATTGTTGAGTATAACAATAGATAATGTAGAATCCAAACTGAAAAAATAATAGTGGACAGGGGAGACAGAATTCCTGCATAAAGATAAATATGACCCATATTTGTTAAGGTACATATGTAAACTACATGCGGTAATTTCCTTAAAACTAGATTGAACTACTCTCCAAGTTTAGGGGAGGAAGTAATTCTATGCCTATGTGATCAGGAAATCTGTAAAGCTCAATGGTAGAGGGATTACTTTGTATCCACAACAGAAATCTCTCTACTTTTTTCTTAAATATGCAACTGTATTCTAGAATGGTAGTGAGAGGTAGGTGGCTAAATGCACTGGCTTGGAAATCAGTTATTGTTCTGAGACCAGCTGCTTTGCAACCTCATTTTATGTCCTTGAGTGTATAGAATTGATGTAATAATATGTGTCCAGCATATCTCACTATGATAAATGAGATAATGTGAATGCCTAAGCTGCTCCCTGTAGTGAAAGTCAGATTGCTTAGCAGGTGTCTATTTTTTTCCCCTACACCTTAGGCTATGCATTTGAATGATAGCAAAGCACAGCTTCCATGACTAACAGGATTAGTGTCCTTACCAAAGCACTCCATTTATTGCTACTGAATATCATATTCTGTGTGGCATCTGAACTGCTGTCTGAAAAATTTGTCAGAATTCATTGGAGACCAACTATGTGAAAATAGAATAGTTACAATTCTATACTTTCAAATATGTTAAAAAGAGCTGTGTTTATTAGGCTGATGGTTTAGGGGTTATACAATGGATTTATAAACTCTTAAGTCATCATCATTTAGGGACAGTAATCTCAGTAGATGCATTTAGAAGATTGTTTAGATCATGCAGCTGTTCCACATCAAATTGTTGGAATGTGAAATGTACTGTTTACCTTATGATGTGCTTCTCACTAGAGCTGATAATTTTTTTCTTGCAGGCCAGTGTAAACCATTCCTCTGTGATGATATGGATTTATGTAAATGTTATCTGTTTGTTTTTCCACAGGTTACTTCTAGAACTGCTGGAACTGTTGTTTGATAAGTTTAATGCTGTAGCCACTGCACACTCTGTGGTTCTGGGGTACCTCCAGGACTCTGTGGGGACCCAGCTAACACAGCAAGAAGAGATCAAATTATATGATATGGCAGATGTGTGGGTAAAAATCCAGGATGTGCTGCAGGTAAGGCCTTTGTACAGAGGCTGTCATCTTGATTGGGAACAACAGTGTAGAACAATAGAAAACAGATACCTCCATTATTACTTAAGGAAGCACAAACTGGATAAGTAAGTAATGCTTTCAGTGAAAGGGGATGATGTAATTTTCTACCATCTTTCAAAGGACTTCTAATGAACTTTTGTTGTTATTATTGTTATTTTGCAGGGGAGTGTCAGGCTTTAAGAATAAGAGCTGATTCTCAATATGTAGTACTCAAAGACATATTCTATGAGGATTTCTGTTCATTTGTTTTTTGCTTCATTGAAATTAGACATATGTTTAGTTAATACAAAACTTGGGTGGTTCATATAGGAATATCATGAGTTTGAGGCCGTTCTGGGATTTATACAGACTTAATTGCTGGCCATGCTTATGAACTGAGACTTTGTTTTAAAAGAAAGAGAACAAGTGTATGTGGGGGAGAGATAATTAATATTAAAATGTTTTAAAGCTATATTATGAACATGGCTGATCTTAATTTTACTATTTTCTTTTCAGGTATTGGGTTAAATGACAGGTCAGGAGCTTATTCTGAGAGATGAAAATAAATTTGTGGTTAGAAGTGTATCACTTTCATTTGTTGAAGATCAAAGAAATTACAGTACTGTTTGATATGATACTGCTGACATGGCATTTAGAAACTGCATTATATTTTTCTCTCTGCCAGCAAAATATATTTGATTTGGCCAGATGAAAATTAGAAATGCAATTAAGAGTTAGCCAAAATAAATTTGACATAACTAAATAGAAATGGTAATATCTACTTAGTATTAAAAAAGGTAAGTACATGTAGAGAATTGAAAAATGTAACTATGTTGGAATGAAATCACTTGCACAGAAAATGGGAATGTTTGCAGTGATAAATAAATCATGAATGCAAATTGTAGTCATTTTTCAGAATATATGCACACTCCTGCTAGATTGAATAAGACTGATTCTTAGTAACTCATTTTCTAGACTTATTTTTGGGAGTGAGGTGATGTACATTTGCTCAGTTTAAATTGATTGAATCTACTTTTTCTAGATTCTTTTTACTAATATGTCAATTACTATGTACCTGTAATAGGTGCTCGTGTATTTGGTAAATATCTTTGTGGGTCAGAGCTAGTTATTTAACACTTTCCATACTGGTTTGCTTATAGAAATTTTGCTACCTAGAAATGAAATATACGTTTTATGTTATTAACATGTTATTGCAATTTCAAATATTGTTGGAATTCAATACCTATTGTTCTGGCCATGTTGAAGTTACCTCTTGTAGTAAGGAACTATAAATCTGAATGGACTCAAGTTAAATAGCAGAAAGCAGAGAACAAGTGAGAAGTTCCAGTTTTTTCTTGCTTCCTCTGGTGGGTACTTTTCAAGCTATGAGAAATGAAGTCCAAAAGATTATCTTAGCAGAGGAATCAGGGATGTAGAGGCTTCTGAAATTTGTGAAGTGCAGAGTACTGGAGAGGAGGAAATTACATGTAAAAGGAGCCCTAGAAACTTAGCGCAGAGTTGGCTGAGTCCTTGGTCAAACATGTTCCACAAACCTTAGCAGGAAACAACCACTGTGATAATGATTGCTGATGGGAGATTCTGAAAGGATATGCAAATGCTCAGGAATGGGGAGAGAACATGCCAAAGTATCTTGTGGTTTCAGATGTGACTTTATGCCTTAGGAATAGCCCCTTTAATCACGGAGCAAAGGTTAATTCATACAATACACCCCCAAAGTTCCTCCTGAATTGAGCTGATCCCTTATGAAGTAACTGACTAACATCTAAACTCACTCTTAACTAACATAAAAGAGTCAGATTCCCAATAATGATGCATATACACAATGACTAGCATGCAGTTATAATACCATGCAAAAATCTGAACACAGGACAAAATGGGCAGGACAAAATGGGCAAAAAAATTGTGTCTGCAATCACATCACCAGTTGGGGTAAATGGTGAATTTTATACTCTAGAGAGGAACAGATCAATGCACTTGATCATAGATCATTATAACCCATCCAAACCAAAGCACAGAGTGACAACAGACCCAAACCAAAAATGAGTTAAGCCATTAGTTTCCCTGATACAGTTTCTTTCATCTAACAATTATGTGGTTGCAGTGGTAGAGGGAGAAGATTAGGGCATAAAATTGTCAGAAGAAATAATGGCCAAAATTATTGAAAATATAGACCCATATATCAAGAAATTCTCCAATCCCAAGCAAGATTAACACAAAGAAAATCAACACTAGATATGTTATCAGTTAGCTGAAAACCAAAGGACAAAAAGGTTAAAAATAGCCCAAGCCAAAAAAGGACATATCATCTATGGTGGATGGGGGGGCATAATAAAAATAATCACAGACTTTGTATCAGTATCAGCATAAGCCAGAAACCAATAAAGATGCCAGGGAAAATATTGTCAATCTAGAATATTGTATCAATTGATAGAATATTGTATCAGTTGAAAGTATCCTTTGTGATAAAGATAAAACAGACATTTTCAAATGAATTAAAGCTAAAAATATTTAGACCTGTACTTAGGATATGTAGAAACCCCTTTAAGCTGAAGGAAAGTAGTACTACATGGTAACTACAGAGAAAAAGATGTTGGCAACAGTGAAATATCATTTTTCTTATTTATTGATTTTTTTATCTTTTGATGATGTTTATTTATTTATGCTTAAAGGAAAGTTAATAACCATATATGACAATTTCATCATATATATGGAGTTAATTTTATAACAATAAGTTTAGAAATATTTTTTCTGGTAAACAAATCTGTGTTGGTATGTTTCTTACTGCATATGTGAAGATATATAATGTTTAGAATAAACTATGGTAACTTCAGAATACATAATTTAATTCCTAGTAATCTAAAATAGTAGAATGAATATATAGCTAAAAAGTTTTCCAGAGGAGATAAAATTGATCACTGAAAAATTAAGAAAGGAAGAAAAAGAACAAAGGAGAAAGGAAAAATAAAGAACAAAGTCAAGATGGTGTGGCTAGGATACAAATAAAAAGGTTTATACTAAGTATACAATTATATTAAATATAAATGACTAAACACCTCATTTAAATGGCAGAGATCATATCTGATTAAAGGTGAACAAGAACAAGATCTTAGGCATGCAGTCTTAGTAGATGTATTTTATTACTTTTTGAACTTTTAAATAATTTTAAGCTTCTAGGAAAGTTTTAAAAATAATAAAAGACTACCCATTTGCCTCTATGTTGACATTTGCCTTTTGCTAACATTGTATTACTTTATATAGTTGTCCTCATGTATAACACACACAAACACACACACACACACACACACACCACACACACACACACACAGATTGAGAGAAAGAGAGAGAGAAACACACACAAACACATTTCTTTGGAAAATGTACAACAATTAATGTAATCTATTGCATATATTGTAGTTTTATAATATGACCCAATAGTGTAGATAATGTGGTTGTTTATTTTTATTTATATCAGTTATTCAGTATAGGACATTTAAATATGACATTGCCATACATGCAAATATAGCAATTCATCTGTTCCTGCAATAGATGGGTTCTGTCTTTGCACAACTTAAATTAATCTTTCTAAGTTTCTGTCAACAATGAAATGATCCTAATTCTGCCATGATGAGGAGCTGATTAAAGTTATGAGCAGGGCAAACAAGCTATCATATCTTCCTTTAATTACAGTGTCTTTATCAAATATGTGTATTTCCTACACCTTTAAAAAACAAAACTCGTTAAAAATGATGATAATAATGAAGCAACTTAAATTAGGCATTCTACTGGAATGTATAAATTGTTACAATAGGTATTTCGGGGTTATTAAGTGAATTATTCCTTCCAAAGTTTAAAATGGAGATTTGAATTTTGTATTTTCACATCATAGAGTGATGTATTTTAACAGCTTTAATGGAATGCAATTGATATGCTGCAAAATTTACTCATTTAAAGTACAGGTTTTATTGCTTCTCAGCCTGTTGGCTAAAAAAGAATAGTTTTTACTGTATATTTATGAAATTATGCAGCCATAGTTACAGTCTAGTTTTGAAACATTGTCTTTCTCCAAAAGGAAATATTGAATCTACGAAGTTACTTGACATTCTCTACTCTAACACAGTCTCTGTCTCTGTCTGGGAAATGACTGACTCTCTGGTTGGTTTTGGATATGGAAGAGGTTTCATTTAGTTTCTATGTAGAATTTTATACGTAGGGCCAATTGGTTTTCATATGCTTCTTGGAAGAATGGTCTTTAGGTGAAAAATTATCATTGAAGCATGAAATAATTGAAAATAGCAGACATCTTCATTTAAGCATGAATGAACTTAAGATAACATGATGAATGGAGTTATATGTGTTTGGAGTTTAATTTCCAGCTTTGGTATGGAAAATGTTTGTTGCTAAAAATTTAAAGAATTTTTAAACATTAAAACTTGGAGGAGGAGAAGGAGGAAGAAAAAAAAAAGGAGGAAGAGGAGGAGATGATTAAGATTCTTAGCTTTTAAATAAATCTGCATTTGCTTTCTGCTATAACCTGGGCCTCCCCTGCTGGCAGAACTTGTCTTTTAGTTAGAAGCTCATTTGTCTCAGCATGTTTGTGTCTGGAGACAGACAGTGAGAAGACAAGGCCATAGCTATCACAGTAACGAGGTGTCAGCCCCATGACCACACACCGTTGCACTCTTTTTTCGACTTTGCACTCTTTTGAAAGTGTGATAATAGAAATACATGTTCTTACCCCTCTGAGTTGTAGAACTCTCCTTCCAAAATGTCACCCACTTGGTGATATGCCTGTCATACCCATGACTGCACATTTTCAAGTGTGTAAGACTGGGGTCCACTAAAAACACGAAAGTACTCATTTCTTACCAAATTCTACATAAAGGAGAAAGGAAGAGGTTCACTCTAAGTAATCTCATCTTCTTAGCTGTATGATTCTTAAAAGAAGTAATTTTTTTAATATCTGGTTTCAAAACAAAACTGTCTATTTTATCATTGTTGGTTGAAATGTGTAATCCTTTGGTGAACTTAATAGTGTCTGAGGCAGTAGGTCCCAAGGATTCTGTTTACAACTAATGGTGACTCCTGGAACAAGCCATTGCTTTTCTAGTGTCTTGATGTCATTTTCTAGAGAATGTAAAGTCATTTTACTTTGGTATCTGCTGCATTAATGTTTAAATAGTGATAAAATTAACCTCCTGGAGAGAGAGCTTGGAGTTTGCTGTCAAGGAAGAAAATCTATGAAATTATTGGTACTGATCATGACCTAGAAGGGATTTTCAAGGAGACATACTATTTCTATTTTCAATCTAGGGCTGGAACTGGGCTATTCTTAGGTTTTGTTGCATTTAATAGTTTAGCTAAGTGAAGATTCTCATCCTTAAAGTGAATCTAGCCTTTCATAGTATTTTAGCTACATAATTTATGAGTAAATTATTCAAAAATAGTGCTTTCTCATTTCTCAGACTTGAAAGTTTTACCTTACTACTACTCTAGATAGTGTGGTGAAGCTGTCAGAGACTGCTTCTCCAGAATGATTTTTCTTTTTAAAAAGTTTGGTTTTGTTTTGCTGTGAGTTGAATGGCATACAATTCAGTTAACATTTGAAAAACAATTCACAAACTTTCCTCTAAATTGCAGTCAATTTGAATAGCACATGTTTCATGTTTCCTACCTATTCTTATAGCAGAAATGATGGGCAGCCAAGGAGATAGCTTAGGGTCTTGCATAGATGTGGCAGATACCAAGGAAAGTACTAGGGTATTCAATGCTCAATAAAACCTGGGGTAAACAGAGACAGTTATTATACTGAGCCATACTTTACAAAATAAAGACTTGGCTGGGGACACCTGGATTTGGAAGATTTGGTTCTAAGTCTGTTCTTTAATTTCTAGATACCCATAAAGACCCACTTTGGCCAGAATTGTATCCTGACTGTAGACCCACAAGCAGATTAAAACAGGTCTTCTGTGCCTAAACCACACTTGTCTACTTTTATCTGAGATTTTCAGAGGATGAAGCATTTAAAGCCACGTTGAATCAAGATCCTGTTGATACTTCTACTTGATATGTGCTCATCAAGCTTTGGTGTCCTAAGCCTGAGCACCAGTGTGTACCCATGACTGACTGATAGTAAGAGCTAAAGTATGATGCTATAGAAGTTTTTGTGTGATTTGTATGAAGTAAGCCAACAGTCAGGATCTTCACTGACAGTGATCATTTCTATCAGAGAATAGAGAATTAGTTATCTTTAAAAATTTTACTTTGAAATGTGTTTTTTTCTTAAATTGTTGAGGAATCATATGTATCTGTTTTCTTGACCGTTGTGATAATTTATTTAAAGTCTGATTTACTGTTGGTGCAGACAGAATTTGCAAACTTTGTGGCTTCAATCATCCATATTTTATTTCCCACAATTTAGTGAGTCAGGATGTCATGAAAGTATTCCATGGTGATCATTTGCCTGGCTGCTCCATCTGCAATGTGGACTGGTTAGAATGAGCAGGATACTTTCTTCAGTATGTGACTGGCACTTTTTTGTTTCTACATAGTCCCTTCCTCTCCTTCCTCTGTATAACTTTACATGGTGGGTAATCCCACCTTCCCTTTCAGGTTTTGTTGTTGTTTTTTTGGTAAAAAGATATTTCTTCTAGCATTTCCCATAAAATAATTTTAATCTGCAAGGCAGTTAAAATAAATCAAGAATAATTGAGAACAGTTTGTGGCACCACAGAAAAATGTTCAGTATGTACACCAATGCTGGAGAGGACCATAGAAGTATGAGGTCAGAGTGGGTTAAAGTAATGTGCGTGTGTGTGTGTGTGTGTGTGTGTGTGTGTGAATATACTGTGGAACCTGGGAATGTGAATGGGTGTTGTAGTTAGTTTGTTCTGTAAAACAATATTTCTGCTATTACTACTAACTAATCAATCAACCGACTAACACAAAATCCAGGACAGGACAATTTTGGATTCTATGGATATCTTTGGGCAGGTTTGGGATTTGGTTTTTTAAGCATTTAGCTGTGGTTATTCTTTTTTCTATTTTTCTACATTATGAAAAATTTCAAACATGTTCAGACATAGTGTAATGGATTTCCATGCACCCATTCTCCAGCTTCACAGGTATCAGTTTATGGACAAAATTGTTTCTTTTCTTTTTATTCCTATTTATATTCTTCCCCCATTTCTGAAAGGGTTTTAAAGATAATATTGTTTTGTTTCTATTTCAATGTCTCTAAAAGATAAGAAATATTTTTATAAAAATGTAATCATAGCTAAAGCCAAAATTTATCAAATATTTAGTAATGCTTACATTTTCTGTTGTTCACATGTGATATTTATATGCTTTTCTATTTGTGTGATTCAGGATTCAAATGAAGTTGAGCTGTAGGTTGTTGAGTTTCTTAAGGCTTTGAGTCTATACATTCTTCTTCTATTCTATTTTATTATTCATGTCCTGGTATTATCAGTTAAACTTGATCATTCAGTTTGTAGCACTTCCTGTAGCCTGGCTTTTGTTGATTGATTAGTGTCATTTACTAGGTTTGATCAGGTTTAATTAGATTTGAGGTGTCACTATTACCTCATCAGTGGCGACAGAGACTCTTTTGTTTTGTTGTTGTTAAAGGACTAATATGGCTAAAATAATATTTTCTGGATGATTAATCTAGCAGTAATGTTCACACCAAATTAGTGGAGAAGAAAATGGGTGTAGAGATACCAGTCAGAAGCTAAGTTCAGTCAATGTGTTGCCTGAAAAGACTGGGCAGTAAAAAGAAAGGAGATAGTGATTAGAGACGTTTGTGCAGGACAGATGGCTTTCTACAGTCTCTTTACATGGACCCCAACACAAGAAGCTCCTCAAGTTGGGGGGATTTTAACCCAAGTAATTGAGAATTAGGGTCAGAAAGATGATGGCTCGTACTTGTTTAAGTTGAAGTATTGACAAATAAACCTGTAAAACTCTTATAACTGTTGGCCATGGGAGCCTGGGGTGGGGGACAGATTTTGGTGTCTGTCTGCCTGGGGATTGTTGAAGTAATTATTTAAATAGGCCACTGGCTCAGGCCAACTATGTAAGCTGCAGCAGCTCTGCCTTGCCCAGCCACCATGTTTCTCGGCGAGAAGCCACGTGCATGCATGCCATAACTAGAAATGGCCAACTAGAAACACCAGCCCTGCCACCCATGGCTCAATCTCCCATGCTATTCTGCAAGGCTGGGCATTGCCCAGGCCATCCCGCCATCCACACAGTCTCAGTAGAAAGATGAGACTCTAATGCTTAAAGATTAATCAAAGGCTTATATATTTGATAATGATCAGTAACAAGATACCCATCAATCAGAAGTGTAACCCAATATCAGCTAGATATACCAACTACCTTTGACTGCTACAGACACATGAACATCCACCTCCATCTCCTCTTGTTCTCTTCTATCTCCTAGCTCTTCCTCTTCCTTTTACTCCTTTCCTCCTTACTCCTCCTCTTCCTCTTTCTCTCCTAACTCCTCCCACCTTAGCTCCTCCTACAGGGGATAATAGCTGAAATTATACAGATGGGCATGTTGCAATGGAAGGGGTGAGTGCGGACTAGTCTTAGTCTGTAGACTCAGCTCTCTGGTTGACACAGTGGGTGCAGTCTCTGAGGCTGCAGCTTCTTGTGAAATTTCTGCAGTTTCCTCTCTTTGCTGCTACATGCTTGTATCCTAGCAACTGATGTGGAATATGGATGTAAATGCTTGTCAGGCTAAGGGTGCCATCTTCCAGAAGCTGGTGGTTTCTTTGGCATCTAGACTGATCGATCCCTTTTGAAGAGGTATTTTCCTGATCCATAAGTT
Source organism: Mastomys natalensis (assembly GCA_021653895.1). Lineage (NCBI taxonomy): Eukaryota > Metazoa > Chordata > Mammalia > Rodentia > Muridae > Mastomys > Mastomys natalensis. The sequence continues at coordinate 1,345,452 of JAJTUV010000278.1, forward strand.
AGCCTGGTAGTAGTAAGAAGGCAGCATCTATTTGAGGCCCTGTGACTGGGGGACTGCCTTTCCTAGTGTTCTCTTTTTGCCTTGTAATTCTTGTTCTCACCTGTCTGACCTCCCTACCTTGAGAAACTGTTGACAGGTTCTTTTGATGTCCTCTCATGTTCGACTAGAATTTAGAAATTGTGAACATAAAAACATGTCACTACTAAGAGGATTCTAAGAAAACATTCCTCCAAAATTTCTCTTAAGCTGCATAACAATGTTGGCAGTGCATAACAGTTACTCCGTCTTTAGATGCCTTTTGACTGTTGTAGAAAGATGGCACAATAAATGTTTGTCAGCAAATGTACACATAATTTAAAGTTTAAAAAGGGTAATCTTTTTTATAGTTATGTTCAAATCCATCTTTACTTTTTATCCTCATTAACATTATATTGAAAATATTATGACATTTATAGTACAACTTTTTTCTAATCTAATTCTAGCCTTATAGTTATTTGTTGGTAATTTCAAGAAATTGCTCATAAGAGAGTGGAATACAACTTTTTATATTAGCTACTTGAAAGTTTTGTATGGTTTTGAAAATATGAAGTGAACAGCAACAGAATCTGTGCTTTGGCCATGATTCCATGGGAAGATGCAGCCTGCAGCAGAAGGAAATGAAGCACCACAGATGATGAAGCCTTAGTACCACTACTCAGCCTCACGGGGTGATGAACAACAGCACTTAGATAGGTGCTAGCAGCGTGATACGGCAGTGAAAAAGGCCAGCACTATTTCTGGCTATGATGCACCAAACAGCATGTCATCACTGAGAGGCTATGATCATCCCTTTCTTCCCTCAAGTAGTAGCTTCCAGAAAGCTGCATTGAGTACAGGGCATGTGTGTTCCTGGAAGATAGGCAAATGGGTTCGAGTCCCAGACAGAGCATTGGCAATAATTGAGGACTTCAGATAGGATGCACTTTGCTGCCTTTTACAGGAAGTGACACATTTGGGAGTGAGTGTGCCATTAAAATGCATTAACCTTTTCAGAGATAGGGAGATGCTAGTGGAATAATGTCCCTGAAAAGCTGTTGACTAACAAGAGTTTGATTCCTCACTAGTTTGAGTATATTTAAAATAGTGACGTATAGAGATCACATATATACTTTCACTGATGACAAATTATGAAAAAGGGACTAGTTTATGGTCAGCTCTGTTTTGTGAGCAGATCATCAGCATTGGCCATGTTGGATAGGTTAATAGGAGGACACAGAACAACAGGTGATATAGCTCTTGGTGTTTTGATGGGACATTTAAATACATATATTAAATTTATGAACAATATGGACTGAATAATTCATTGTAGTAATCTTTAGAAATTCAGATATGAAATGGAGAAATTATTTACTTCCCACGATAGGGTAGGCCTGTACAGCAGAGAGAACTGCAGAATGTAAGTGGAATGTCAGGGTGTATTTCTGCAGCAAAACTGTTGGACCATAGGACATCCTCCTGGGGAAATGCAGTTGAATTATGTTGGACTTTTGATTTTGACAGAACTGATTCTGTGTCATAGGGAAACAGGCTGAGTGTTCTAGATACTCTTTACTTACCTTCTCTCTGATTCTTTGTTGATCACTCTACCTCGTATGTTCAGGAAGGATTTCACATCTTATTTTTCTATACACAAGCATATTCTACATGATTTTCCATATTGACATGGGCTTAAAAAGGTGAACTTTAATTGCTGTTGGATTGATCTGGCAGCTTTTCTTGGATTTTATGGAGTGGCTCCCTCCATCTGGACACAGTCTAGGTCTATGCTGAAGGTAGCTAAGTTTAGTAGAATGGGGTGCTAATATTAGACCAGAGTCTTTCTTAAAGATAGCTCATAATCCAATGGGGATTGCTCCCCGGCCTCTTCAAGGTGCTTTGGGATCCAGAGAACTTTGGAGGGGAGGAAATTGATACTCTCAGTTTCTTCCCTTTCCCCAGAATCTTGCTTTTAGGAGAAAGATATTTTGCAGACTGTGTGCCCTAGAATCTATTGTTTGGAAGTGTGGTCATTTTGCTATTCTGGACTCCTTCCCATGTGATGATGGCATGTATTTTTTTTTTAATTTTATTTATTTAGTTATTTAAATCACATTGTAATTTACTTATTTACACAGAGGTTATAAACACAAAAAGGCAGGATGTTGGGAAGGGAATGGCACCGGAGCATAGGTGTTCAGGGGGAGTACAGATACCTTTCAGAACAGGGTATCAGCTGGGTGTAGGTTCAGGGGACAGGTCACTATGGCTCTGCCTATGATTCACTTGTCCTTATCTAAGTTGGTACTGTCCACTGAGGCTGCCTATTTATAAGACCTATGACTACTAGGTCTGGTAAATTTCCACAGAAACTGCCTGTTTACAATAGCTTATAGCCTGCTGTTTCAGTGTTTTTCCACAGAGACCCAAGACTTTGTGTTAGCATGTATGTATGTCAGGCCTATTGCTGACTTTAGGCCTATGGCTGATTTTAGGCCTTTAGTATATATGCAGGGCTGCTCCTGACATCTCCTCCCTTCTCTAAGTATAGAAGGCCTTGTCGATTCTATTCTTGTGAAGGCGGGGATAGAGGCCTGACCTCCAATAATTGAAGGGGACCTTGTAATGGCTCTGGTCCTCCTTTCTTTGTCCAGTGAGGCATGAGGGCCATACCCATTCCGATGTCTTTTTCCTGGAGAGGGGATACTTTTGCCAGATGATGGCATGTATTACAGACTGTCTGTAGTAGTAGCATTGTCTATTAAAGGAGCCTGAGAGTACAAACTGCATTTTAGTTTCATTGCTTACACTCTGCAATCTATGTGGAGCACTTTGTTTCCTTAGCTCAGCATTCAGTATCTCCACAATTTGCATAGTCTGCGGTCAGGCAGGCGTACCTGTACTTGCCAAGAAGTCAGCTGTGTTCAAGTTAAATCATTCTTTCTTTCCATTACCCAAATACAGCTCTGTCTTTTGTTCATACTATATTTGGATCCTGCTGTTTTTGCCCTCATTCTTGAGCATCTTTTCTCTTGTGATCCAGTCCTCTGTTTTTTTTTTTTTGGAACTTCTATTTACATTTCAGGTGTTTTCCCCTTACCCCCTTTTCCCCCTCCCTCCCAGGAACTCCCTATCCCTTCCCCCCTCCTCCTGCCTCTATGATGGTGTACCCACACCCACCCTCCCCAGAACCTCACCTCCCCACCCTCAAATACCACCCCCCACGATGTCCAGCCTTCATGGGACCAAGAATCTCTTCTCCCACTTATATATAGCTCCCTTGCATATATAGCTGGAGCCATGGGTCCCTCCCTAAGTGCTCCCAGGCTGGTGGTTTAGACCCTGGGGTCCCTGGTTGGTTGGTATTGTTGCTCTCCTCATGGGGTCCCGTACCCTTTCTACTCCTTCAGTCTTCACTCTGTCTTCTCTGTTGGGAACTCAGGTTTTTTACCTGAGTCATTCAGTTCCTTTCAGGAGCCATATGAACTTTTTGCCTTTAGCAGTGTATTCTTTTGACATACTTGTATTTCCTTTCCTTTAAGCAAATTTAATCAGATTAAAGGTCATATCCTCCTCCTTTAAATCTCTTAATTTCTCAATGCTAATGCTGGATGGCTTTATGTCAACTTGACACAGGCTAAAGTCATCTGAGAGGAGGAACCCTCAATTAAGAAAATGCCCCATAAGATCAGGCTGTAGGCAGGACTGTAAAGTATTTTCTTAATTAGTGATTGATGGGGAGGGGCAACCCATTGTGGGTGGGGTCAGCCCTGGGCTGGTGGTTCTGTGTTCTGTAAGAATGCAGGCTGTGTGATGAACAGTGATATGGAAGTGTAAGCTTTTCTCCCCAAGTTTCCCTTTGGTATTGATGTTTCTTTGCAGCAGTAGACACCCTAACTAAGACAAGTTGATACTAGGATAGTGGGCTATTGCTGTGATGACCTGACCATATTGTTTGGGAAGCTTTGTGGAAGGACTTTGGAACTTTGGTAGAGAAAAGGTGTTGCATGTTGAGAGCTTAGTGAACTATTCTTTAAGACATTGGAAGATGAGAATGTCAAGAGCAGTGTAGATGATAGAAGCCTGCCTTGTAAAGTTTCCAGGGAAGCAAAGAATCTACTGGGCCATTTGTGTAAAGAAACTATGGTGTCTGGTCAGCTGGAGCTGAAGAATCAGCTGTGAGTAACAAGAGACCTCAACCACTAAAATAAAACCATTGCTTTGCTGGGATAATGGATGCTGGTCAGCTGTTATTAAACCAGTTGGATATTTGAAAGAAGAGGATATGATTTATTTATTGTGTTCCCCATGTGAGTTTGACTCAGGTTGTGCCATGCAATATGCATCTACTAAATACTAGATTGGTCATTGAGGAGTAGATGCCCAGCACATATCTGTGATTGGTTGGTTTAAGATTTACGACAAACTGTAGTTTTATTTCCGTTATATCCATATGGTCAGTTCTAGTTTTTAATGTGATAGTATTGAGAGGTGGAGGCTTTTGTAAAGGAATTAGGTATTTGAGAGTAGAGCCTTCAAGGATGGAATCAGTTCCATTTTACAGGCCCAGAGATCTTCCTCTGCCATATGGCACCACAGCTAGAATGTGGCTGGCTATGACACAGGAAGCAGGTCTTCACAAAATAGTAGACTTGCTGCTTCTCTGATCTTGGATTTTTCCAGCTTCCGGAACTGTGATGGACTATATTTCTATTGTTTATAAGCTACCCTGTATATGTTATTTTATGTATTATATATTTTGTTATAGTATCTCAAAGATGAAATTGAGTTTGAAATGCTCTTTAAATGTGATGAACTTTGTAGACTTAAAAATATAAAGCACAAGAATCTTAAAACTGAAACTGTGATGTGGTATAGGAGGCCAGTTCGCCCTGCTTTCTCTCAGAATAGACTGCCGTTAAGTTCGTATAAGAAGGTTCTGCTGGTCAGACAGCCTGACTTGAGACTATCATGGGATTGTTGCCATGTAACTGATGTTCAGTCATGGGTAAGCATCATTTTTATCATGATGATGACAACATAGTTGGAAAGATGGTAAAACATTTGGTAGTAAGTTAGGCTAAAATAACTACCCAAGATTTTTCTTTATTCTTTAGAAAAAGACATTTAAAATTTTGATTTTCTTACATTTACTATAAAATTTTTTCTTTAAATCTTGCCATAAGTGAAACTCATTTGTGCTAAATTGAATCTATTTCTTGCAGTGATGTATTTGCCTACTTTGTGCTAAATCTTTCTTTAGAAACTTTGGAGACTCTATTTTGCAGTTCTTTGGAGTAAGTGTTAATTAATCAGAGCATGCATTTCACAGGAGTGGTGTGGTGTGGAGGTCTTACTTTGTGGTATGGTTTGAAAGGGGTTTTGTGGTCCTCTGAGAGGAGGTCATGTACTATGAAAATGTAAGGATTTCATTATAACTCTTGGCCAACTGGACAGATCCATGCTGACACCATTGATGGTTATTTTGCCTAGTCAAAGAATTAAACAAAAAGTCACATTAATTTTCAGCTCCATTAGAGATGCAGGAATCAAAAGGATGTTTGCCAAATGGGAAGGGACTAAATTGGTAAGAGAAGGAAATTTTAATTTCAAGCTTCAAGTGAATGTTGCAAATGATGTAGCATAAAAAGGCTTCTACCGAAAGTGTTCTTTCTAAATATGAGCACTGTGGAGACAGGGAGAATTGAAAACCATTGTTACTGTAGGAAATGAAAATTGCTAGAATTGGATCCTTTCTTCTGGTCACTTCTTTCTGAGGCTTCAGTTTAAAGCTGCCTGGCTAGCCTTTGTTTATTAGTAATTTTGACATGGTTGTTCTGTTATTCAGCATTTCTTTTGCTGTGACAAAGACCTAACAGGAGTAACTTGAGGGAAAGGAGAGTTATTTTTGGCTCACAGTTTCAGATGGACAGTTTAATGTGATGAGAAGACATGGCAAATGGCAAAGGTCTGGTTAGTGACCATAGGAACTTGCAATTTGACTTTTTCACATCTTGGTTGATCAGGATGTAGACAGCATGGTTGCAAGTGACTCCTGACTATAGTCTTCAGAGTCCTGCCAGATGTGATCCACATTACCAGCCATGCCACCTGACCTTCATCACCCCAATTCAGAACCTACCTAGTTAGTGTCAACAGCTGGGCATTAGGTAGTCAAACACAAGATCCTGTGTTTACATTGTTGGTGATTAAGCAGAGGCACACTCACCTTTTTTCTTTACTTGGCACTGGTTGAAGATGATAAAACCTCCTTGTAGATGAGTGTTTTAATTAGGGTTTTACTGCTGTGAACACACACCATGACCAAGGCAACTCTTATAAAGGATAACATTTTTTTATTGGATATTTTATTTATTTACAATACAGATGTCATCCCCTTTCCCCATTTCCCCTCCCTAGAACCCCCTATTCCATCTCCCCTCTTCCTTATGCTTTTATGCTATTTTGAGTACATGCATGCATTAAGGTCAGTTCTAGGTTGAGGGTCTAGCAATGAAATAGATGCAAATAGTCGAGGAACACAATAAACATAAATAGTCAAAGAAAAAGCAAGACATTAAACCCAATTACATGAACACTCCCGTGATCACTGTTTCTAAGGGCTTATCAGGATGACCAAAGTACTAAGCCTACTTCCCTGTCCTAGCCCAAGGTCATTTTCATGTCTGAAGCCTACTTCATTGTAGAAGGAAATTACTGTCTGAAATTACTTCTTTGTTCTAGCCTAATATTTAGATTTCTGCCTTAGATTACTTCTTTGTTGTAGCCTACAATTTAAATTCCTACCCAAAATTACTTTTTTGTTCTAGTCTAATGTCAGATTCCTGCTTAAAGCCTACTTCCTTGTTCTTGACCAATGTCATATAAAGGATAACATTTAATTGGCACTGCATTACAGATTCTAAGGCTCAGTTCATTATCATCAAGGCATGTTGTGGATAGCCTCAACCTTGTATTTTGATCCTAGTTCCACCCTTCTGGGAGGGGCTGCAGAGGATGATTGAATCTGTACACAGGTGACGTCTTATAAACTTTCTGTCCATTTAAAACCTGTAAAATAAAGGCTAGAGCCAGAGATTGGGCAGTAGAAGGGGAGGTAGAGAAAAAGGCTTAGGGGAGGAGAGAGTGAGAGGAATTCGATATAAAAGGAGGCAGAAGCAGAAGCAGGCAGAAGAAGAGAAGAGGGAGGAGCAGGAGGAAGCAGAAGCAGAAGGAAGCTGGCAGTAGAAGGAAGCTGACGACAGAGGACAAGCACGCGGCCTGGGATAACCACAAGTTATAAGGGATCTCATAGCCGGGGATTAGAGTATTGTAGCAGTAAATCTGCCCAATCTAGGCGTGCTATTTATACCATAATTATTGAGTTGTGTCTTCCTTTACTGCTCTCCTTCGGGTAGGAGATCTTACAGCGACCAATTCGGCCGATTAAATAATTTCTTCTCCTACAAAGGCAGGAAGCATGGCAGCATCCAGACAGGCATGGTGTAGGAGGAGCTGAGAGTTTTACATCCTTATCTGACTGCATATAGGAGAAGACTGATTTCCAGGCAGGTAGAAGGAGAGTCTTAAAGTCCATCCTAACAAGGCCACACCTAATATGCCACTCCATGGGACAAGCATATTCAGACCGCTACAGTTGTCAAGTAAAAACTTCCCGAATCGGGTAGGTTCATTTAAAGCACTTGCATGAATTTTCTAGCAACCATATAAGTACTAACTTACTATGTGTGTGAAACAGTTCCTGTGAGAACATTATCAGGGTCACAGTGATGAAGATAGGAATGCAATGAGGAACAGGGCTCTTTGGAAGTAAACAGTTATGGACAGCCAGAAGAGCATGAGAAAATCCTCATCTTCTCTGTCCTTTTCTTGTTTTTATATCTACTGCTGCTGGGATGCAGTTAGGGCACTAACATGGCACACTATCCAAAGGAATAGGTATTTGGAACCCAGGATTGTAACTGTGAAACTACTGAGAGTAGGTTTAGCTCCTTGGAAACTTATATAGTAAGCACTTTACCCACTAAGTCTTCTGAGTTATTTCACAATAGCTACTTAGCAATTTCATAGAAATATTTAGATCCTTCTTTTTCCTGTAGTCTCCTTCTTCTCCACTTAGGAGGAAAAGGGATCCACGAGTAGGCAAAAGAGTCTGGGACAGCTCTCATTCCCACTGTTAGGATTTCCAAAGAACACGAAGCTACTTAGTTATAACATATATGCAGAGTATCTAGGTCAGCCCTTATAGGCTCCCTGATCTCTTCAAGTTCCCATGAGTCCCGGGCAGTTGCTTCTGTGGGTTGTGTTCTCCTAGTATGTCCTTGGCCCATTTAGTTCATCCGATCTCTCCTTTCCCTCTCCACAGGACTCACTGAGTTCTGGCTAATGTTTGGCTGTGGGACTCTCTGCATCTGCTCCAATTAGTTGATGGATGACGTCTTTCTGGTCTCTTTGATGATGATTTTGCTAGGTTCTGGTCCTATCACACTCTGCAGGCAGGGCAATCTGTAGGTTGAAGGTTTTATCAATGGGTTAGTGTCCCAGTCCCTCCATTTAAGGCCTTGCCTGGTTACAGAAGATGACCTGTTCAGGCCTTGTGTCTCCCATTACTAGGAATCTTTTTGTTTTTTGTTTTGTTTTTTTGAGAGAGATGGCGTCTCACTATGTGGATCAGGTCTTAAACTCATAAAACTCTTCTGCCTCAGCCTTTAAGTGCTGAAATTGTAGATATGTCTCACAACTGGCTGATTTTTTTTAAAAACGTAAGTAAACCTTTATGGTTTTGCCTACATTGATTCCACATGATATCTTACTTATGTATTGGGCTTAAACCAGTTTGTTATAATCTAAAAAAACTAGCATTTAGAGCCTAGTGTGCAGGTCTATAGGCTAGAGGTCAAAAACCTAGAGTCCTGGTTCTTCTGCTAGGGAGACCAGATGGTGGCAGAGTCCATGGTTAGCTACAACCTTCATGTTAAGTTCCATTTCATATGGATCATGGTGGGTGTGTAGTATACACTTATATTCATAGTATTTATTCAACAGGCTGAAGTAAAAGGATCCCATGAACTTGGTAATATGGACAAAAGGTGAGACTTTATCTCAATTTATTAGGTAATTAAAAAGATTTATCTCTAGTGGCTCAAGTCATCTCTTCCTTCTCAAGAAATAACATTATGTTCAAACCTACATGTAAACTTGGGTGCCATTTTTTACTTTTTATTACAGTATGTGGTAAGGTACACATATATAGACCTATAGTCAGATATTATTACACCAGCCTTTTCTTGGTGTAGTAATTTGTTCTGGTCTGTCATCCATACACTAAAGAGGTCAAACACCAATCAGCTTGTAAAAACAGAGGAGACTGGGTATGTATTTGGTATAGACTTTATTCCTTCTGTCATTTCAAATAATACCTTGCTTTCTGTGGATCTTTGCTTTCCTTCTTTGTGGTGCTAGAGTCTTAACCACCGGCCATGTAAAGTCAGGTAAGACATGTATGTGCTCCTGAGATGTATCTGTTCTCAGTCTGGGATCCTAGCACATTTATACATTTACAGTAAATGTTCTTCTTCCGTCTTGTTCAGTGTGTGAATTTTTCTTTTATTCATTTGAAGCTACACTTTTAGTTAGTATACATGGGGTGGGACAAAGGATTAGTTTAGTAACTCTTTCTTTTCTAATTCGTCTTGGTAATCTTTGTTAAACCAGTTTTACACAGAGAACTGTAATCAAAACTATAAAGTTGATTTGTGTTATCTTTGGTATATTTTAGTTAATTCTACTTCTTGACTGAATTTTGAAAGACCAAAAACCAAACACAAAACCAAACCCAAATCAAAAACCCAAAACTGGATCACTTTTAGTTTCTGTCATGAAGCCCTAACTCAGTGAATTGATTTCTAAATGGAAATATTTACATATATTTGGGTGGATGCCTTGTGATTTAATTAGCTTTGGAAACTGATTAGAGAATGTGAAGTGATATTTAAGTGCTCATATTTTAATTACATTTTATAAAGGTTAATATATAGATAGCTCACCACTATTATTATCATTTAGAGTTTGTATACATTTCCAAAGTGCATTTATTCATGGAAAGTAGCCAGACCTGTCTTCTTAGCCTTTCTTTAAATTAAGGCAGTATTATTCCTAACATGTTGCTATTTTCAACATATAGCTAATATTTTCTATCAATTTAACTTTACCTTGTTAAAAGGGTAAAGAAGTTACTAGCATTAGACCACAGAAGGAGAATGTTCCTTAGTGCCCTTGAAGGGTGCTAGAGTCACCCAAGTGTCTGATAGGCCATTATTTGTTTTCAGTCTTACAAAAATTTGTGCATGTTCCAATTATATATTTTCATGATTTAAGCCTACAAATACATGAACACATATGTCAGGAAACAATACCAGCATCTAGAAGGTCTTTGCTCAGTAATTGCTATGCAGATTCAAGATTCCTTTTGGTACTCTAGAGATACAGAAATGAACACAGTAGGGATAGATTATAGTCATGACAAGCTTTCATTCATTCATAATATATATATATATATATATATATATTTATATTTATATTTTATTATATTATATATTTATATATTTATATATTTATATATATTCAGTTTTCTGTTAGATTTGATGACTTTCTCAGTCTTCTCTGGTGACTTTTGTTCATTTGGGACAGCCATTTAATAATTTACTTCTTGGTATTTGTATAGGATCAGCTGATTTACGTATCCTATTGACTGAAGATAAGTTTTTATTTTTAAAATATTTATATGTATTCCTTTAAATTACTTGTATAGGTGTGTGCACTTGAGTGTCAGTGTCTGAGACCGGAGCCATCGGCTCTCCCTGGTGTATGAGTTGCACACTGGGAACCAATCTCTGGTCCTTTGTAAGACCAGTAAACACTATTAACTGCTTAGCCATCTGTCCATCCCCTGAATGTTTTCATCCTTTGCTTTTGTTCTTAGGAAGTTTTGCTTTTTATTATATTACTATAATATTGTCAGATAACTGAGTTTAATTTATAGTTCCTTTTTGACTCTTTTTCTCTGTTTCAGTCTCCCACCTTTCTCTTTCATCATTTTAAGCTTTATCACTTTAAGCACAAAAGTCAGATCTCCCTGAAGAATTCACCTTTGGCTACTTTCTGCCAGCTTTATTTTTTCTTGCCCATAACATCTGTCCAAGGTTCTTCTGACGTTTCGGTGTTTGAGGCCAGAGGCCTCCCTTTCCTATGTGTCTTCTCTTGCTTTGTGCTACCTACTGGTTTAATAGAAATAATGAAGAGATAGGCTATGTGGATAGATGGGAAGGTCAATGCTGGAAAGGCTATTGTGTAAAAGGAAGTAGAGGACAACAGAAGAGAATCAGAGTCATGAAACTTGGAGGCTGCAAGTAGGTTAAAGCGAACAAAAAAGTGTAAGACCTGAGCATATTCTGGACTGTCTGTAGACAAGAGATTTTTCCTTGGTGTCAAGTGGTAAACACTTAATTAAGTTATGTATAAAGCAGTAAAAAACATTGAAATGTCTTTCTATTTTATTTTCCATCAGAAGATTTGCCATATTGTTTATTAGCACTCTGTTCTGTTGCTAGCAATTGCTCACTGTCACTGTTCATACACAACATTGTTTCTTAATGTCATAGTCCATGTGTTTTCATTGTTACTCTAGAGAGATCTTCTGGACAGTGGCTCTTTTTCCAATAATGATTCCAATTTAGGTGTGAGTTTTCTTTTTTCTTCTATTTAGTCATATGTTTAATTTCTCTGTGATTTTAGTCTTTTAAAGATTATTTCTTTTTAGTTTCTTCCAATAATTTATTATTTTCCAATAATAAAAAGGGATAAAACATCAGTATGAATCTTTTTCATTGAAGACTTAACATAAAGATACCAGGTATTATGTACAATGACTCTTGTAAACTTTGTCTGAATTTTGAATTTAGCTTCTTCATTTTTTAATCTATTTTTGAATGTGTTATTTTAATATATGTGCTATTTTGCACTTAGAAGATTAATTATCCTTTTAAGGCAGTTTACTATCTAAAACACATTAACTGTGTTTTCTCTTAAGAATCATGGTGACATATTTTCACCTGGCAAAGGGAGTCGGCAGAAAATTAGCTAATGAAATAGTTGTTTCAGACTAGTACATAATTAAGAGCTTTGCAAAGCTTCCCAAGGAAAATAGGAAATTAGAGATGATTTAATATATGTAATCTATCAATTGTGCTACTCAATAAATATATAATGGTAATAATTTTTTCCTTGTAAAATATTTAAAGCCATAACAAACTATAGTTTTGGGTATTTATTTTGTTCTGTCTTATATGTGAGCTCCTGCTTTACTGGTTTTTTGTTTGTTTGCTTGTTTTGTTTATTAATTTTCCTTTTTTCTTTTCTTTTTTTTTTGGGAGACAGAGTCTCTCAACATAGCCCTGACTTTCCTGGCACTTGCTAAGTAGAGCAGACTGACCTCAGACTCATAGAGATCAGTCTGCCTCTGTCTCCCTAGTGTGGGACTAAGTGTGTGCCACCCATGCTTGGCTCTGCATTCCTTTGTGAAGAGCAGTGGCCACTTAATACCTGTGTGTATCGCCTTGTATGTGGTGTAAGTAAGGAGTATCACCAAGTTACTTTTTAAGTCATGTATAAGGTCAGCTATGCATGTATTTTTCTTTCATATATAGAAAGTAAGTTACTGATAATTTCTCTAAATTGGTGTTTCTCAAACTTCTCCAAGTCTATAAGCCTTTAGGGTCTTCAAGTGTAAATTCTTGTTCAGTATTTTATCAGAAACTTTTGGGTGATACCAGTGTTTTGGCAACATGTTTCCCCACAATTTAAACAGTTTTATTTAAGGCATTTCCATTTAATACAGGGTGCTTATAATGTGCAGTGTTATTTCCTTTCCCTGTGCACACTTCTGTTCAGATATTCATAATGCCCTATTATTTATTGTAGCAGCTCAACTTTAATGATGCCATGGGACTTGCTCCATTTGTGTCCTTTCAATGATTTCCTGTGGATCAATGGTATATATTCCCGTGGACTGACTTAATCAACCCACTCAGTGGGTGGGACCCGAAGAAGCACCACCTGAAGGAGGAGGTCCATGACCAGGGATGCCCACGTGTATTCCTTCTGGAATCCACAAGCGCTCTGGTATAGCTTGATAAAGATGCTGTTGCAGACATTCTTCAGTTCTTCCTTCTGGTGTTTAAATCCTTCCTTATCTGCAGTGTGATTCTTATCCATCCACCTGATGATTTCATTACACTTTTCTAGATTCTTCACTTTGTCCTTATCATTAATCTTGCTTTGAAGTTTGCTTTCTTTCCTTTTTTTTTTTTTTTCTGAGACAGGGATTCTCAGTGTATCCCTGGCTGTTCTGGACCTCACTGTAGATCAGGCTGGCCTTGAACTCTCATAGACTGCCTCTGTTTCCCCAGTGTTGGAATTAAAATGTTGCTCTAATGTTGAATGCAGAGACTTCCAATGAATTCGTGAATGATACTTTGTCTCTTTTCCAGTTTTGTACTTCTCAGCCTCCCAGACCTGGGCTCAACATCCTCTTTGCTTAATCAGCCCCTGTTATTAGTGATGGTGATCTTGTTCTCCTTTCCTGTACTCCTGCCTATGGGAGTATCACAAGGATGCCATTCGCATCAATGTCAAAAGTGCCTTCAATCTGAGGAGCACCCCAGGGTGCTGGAGGTATGCCTGTACGTCCTAACTTTTCCAGCAGGTTGTTATCTTTAGTCATGGGTCTTTCACCTTCATACACCTGAATGAGCACACCCAGCTGATTGTCGGAGTAAGCAGGTTTGTGTCTGCTTGGTCTCAATGGTAGTGTGCTTGATGAGGACGGAGTGATTCCACTGTTGGTTTCAATACTAATGGAAATAAAAGTGACATTCAAGAGCAGCAAATCCTAAAAACATTTCCAGACTTGTCTTCAGAGAATGGCTGGCTGGACAGCACCATAAGCAATGGCTTCATTGGGGTTAATGCTCATATTCAGTTTTTTTCCACTGAATCTTGGGGATTCTAGTTGAACCACACTGGACAATATTGTGGATATGTGACTTGTCTCGTCTGTTATCTTGAAAGGCCTTTTCTACAGTAACCATTGTGTCACAGAACAGGTGCATATGCAGTTCTTCAAATGGAGCTTGGGTAATGTAGATATAGAAATGCATTCCCTTAGAGAGAGAATCAATTTCTATACTGGCCTGGATACTGTAGGAGAGGGCACACAGCCCAGTCACAAGCAGTGTGCAGGTAATGCACACCTCTCTTGTTCTGACTGATGTCCATTTTGCCCTGGCATTTAAACTCAGCAGTGAAATGGTTAACCATCTGGTTGTCAAAATCTTCTCCATCAGTGGGTATCTTCTTCTGTTGATTTGACCTGAAAAAGTCGATCCTCAATAGTGAGGCATGACATTAATCAGCACATTTCTTAGGCTTCAACCTTATCTAGTTCACAAGCAATAGTAGCAACAGCCTTTTCATTGATTTTTAGTACATTGAAATTAGAAATGGTTCCGGCATACTTTGTTGCCTGCTGCTGAAGGTCACTGAAGTAAGCTGGAACTGTGACCATTGACAACCATCTTCCCACAATAGGCTTCTACAATGTCCTTTATCTTTATTAGTGCTATAGAGGATACATAGAGGCTGCTTGCATTGTTCATTACCATGAAGGTCCACTTACTCATATGCCAGACTGAACAGTTGTACCATCAGACCCATACCTGATTAGATATTCAGCAACAAAAACCATCTTGTAGCGTTCATAGCAACTTGAATCTTTGTAGTATTGCCATTGAATAGTTTGGTGTTAGTAAAAGCAACATAGCTTGCTGTGGTTAGATTACCTTGTCATTGGCAATTTCTCTCGTTTTCAGTGTTGGAAGACACCCACACACATCAGTAGAGGGTGCCAAGGTCAATGCTAACTGCAGGTGCCTTAGACATGATCGCTTCCATGTAGGCCTGACTGTGCTGGTGACAAGACCACACATCCCCTTGCACTCAGTGCAAGCTCCTCTCATAGTCAGTGATCTTGACCACAGTTTGAATGTTAGTAGCACGACTTTAATGCCTGTTTCTGAAACAGTAGAAACAATCCTGTTATACATAGGAAACACACATCTCTTCCTGTTTGCTATTCTGTAGCATGGAGGTTCTGGGACCGGTTTGGCATCAAGATTCCTACCTCTTTAGTATTTCTCTTAATTTCTTTCCATTGCATTTGAGGAAGAACTATCAGTTGGACATTATAGTTGACACAGCATACAAATTTTGAGATGTCAGTGCTGCATGCCAGTGCTGGAAGAGTTGAATTAATGTAGTTAGTGTATTGATACATCACCAGAATGATAATCTGCTTTCCTAATTTAGTGCTGAGTACTCAACCAAGTGCAGTTTCAAGTTGAGCAACCCGGGAGTTTGAGTATTCCAACCACTCCATGACACAAATACAGCTCATCAATCATAGAAGTCTAATTTTTTGCCTTCACACTCCTCACCTCTAAAGGCCTGTTCCCTCCCTCCCTCCTTCCCTCCCTCCCTCCCTCTCCCCTTCCCTAATGGCCACAGCTTTAGTTCAGAGGACCTTTTCTCGGCACATATAGCATCACCCCATTCATAGATGTAGCCCTGTTCTGCTTCACTCTTCACATTACATGCAGGACCAACTTTTAAAATACAAAACTTTCCTTAACATTCAAGTTTAAAGTCCTTGGCATGGCATAAAGTCTTCTCATATCTCACTTAATTTCCTCTGGCTGAGGATGTTTCCTGTTCTCTCATTCTCCCAAGATTTTGTGCCAGCCTGGCATCTGCTTCTTGCCTTGGGGTATCCAGGAACTGTTATGTATCAGGCTGGACTGGAAGTAATGAAGTAGGTAGGTAGGCAGGATTTCAGCTGGTGGAGTTGGTTTTCCGTGAAACAACTCTACTTTTTTGAACGTAATGAAGGCTATATAAACTGTGAGGAGTGGGTAGGGGTTTTGGGGTGAGTGTACATTATTGACTGGTGCTGAAGTGCTGGTCATGCTGCATTTGGATGAAGAGGAATTGGAGGTAGCTAGCTGGAAACGTCCGTATAGGAAGAGAGGAAATTTACCATGTAATCTGACCACCAGGCTATGTGACTACTTTGAGGGTGGTGGAGGTTGTAAGGGGTAGGTGCTCTGGGATGTGCAGGTTCAGAGCAAGGAGGAGGCAGTCCTACCCCTGCCATTCTCAGGATGAGATTTTTGGGGTTTGGATATATTTCAACCTCATTCTTGCTCCAGAATGGCCCCTTAGTTGAAGGGCTTTCTGTCCCCACAATTTTGTACCTTCTATTATGCTTTTTATTAGTAACTTTTTGTGACCAAATACCTGATAAGAAGCAATTTAAGAAAAGTACGGTTTATTTTGACTTACAGTTTGAGGACATACATGTATCCGTTTATGGTAGGAAAGGCATTATATCAAAAGCAGGAGGCCCACTGATGTTTCATGAGTCAGGACCAGAGTCTGATAAATGCTGGTCCTCCCAGCCTATGGAATGGTGCTGCCCATAGTTAAGGTGGGTCTCTATCTGTTAACCTCCTCTAGAAAATCTCTCAGACATGGTCAGGGGCTTACAGTCCTTGATGAAGGATCCCATCAAGTTAACAGTCTGCTATCATCATATCCTATTTTTTTCTGGACAGTCTCATTTATTTTGTCATTTCTCAGCTTTGATACCAAGCTTCCTGTATTTACTAAACTGCTGGAAAAGAATTGGTACCCCTGTTGTAGATATTCTTACTTTTTTTTTTTTATCCTGAATTTTTTTACCTTATGTAGTTTTCCTGTCTGTTCTTGGATAGAAAGAAAAGCTTCTGGGGCAAGACTGCATCCCGTGCATACCTGCTTTTGTAGAGCATGGCATGTAGATACATTGACTCTAGAAGAGATTGAATGTTGTGGAGGGGGTGAAAACTTAGGTACTTAACTTTGCTTAAAAAAGTATTAGCAAGTTTCTGAGGCTACAAAAACTTAATATTAGGTTCATACAACATTTAGCAATCACGTTTTAATGATGTACAAACAGCAAGTGTCAATAAGATAAAATTTGTAATTTTGTTTTAGTATGCAGGCAATGAGCCATGTTAAATATGAAGGAGGAGGGAAAATATCTAGAATAGCAATCATAAGATTAATAATAAATATTTGAGTGGAGATAGAGAGCTTCAGAAATTCTGAATTTCAAAATCATTTCTCTTTTGTAGTTTCTGTTTTAGATTATAGTAAAAATTTATAAATATTACTATATTACTAATAAATATTTGTCTTTTAATTTTTCAAAGTGTTACTTTGTTTGCATTTTTATAGTCAATTCACCACTCCAGGTATTATCTGTATTAGAGTTTACACTGGGAAAAATGAACTTGAGCCCCAAATTGACTCTGATTCCAAATCTCTCCTATTTTCTTAGACCACTTTCTACTGTCTCCGTGTGTTGAGTATGAAATACTTTTATGACATGTTTTGAGAGCACAGTTTGAAAACTCCTTTAAAAAATTATGGCTAAAGTCCAGAGGGCTAGAAGTGCTTGCTACTGAGAACTCAAAGTACCTATGTCCATTAAATTACTTACTGCTTCTCCAGTTTTCAAAATACTAGAAGCATGGCTGTACCCTTAATGTTTCTTAGGATTGTGATTTTGATTTAACTATAGAGAAAAGTCATTGAAATTTTTTTTTTGGTTCTTTCTCATCACATGTTATAATTTCATTGTTATGTTTTTATAGTGTAACGTGAAGTGACCAGGATGATTAAGTGCAATTCTCATTGTTCACTTTATCTGTTTGTGTCTGCTTACACAGAAATTCTTCATTTAGGGTGTTGGTCACTTGTATTGATAGTGCTAGTAGATAAAAAACAAATTGTGGGTGGCAGATGTGAAATGCTACTTAAGCATAGCTAGTATGTCTAGAATGTCTTTGTGCATAGCTTGGATTGAAGGGGGGCAGCCAATAGCTCATTGCTGCTGGAATTTGCAGAATATGCCACTGCGTGCAGTGGAGTGACCTTTGCACTCATTAAGAGAGGCTCCTCTGGCTTCCACACATGGCTTGCTTACTCCTGACCTTGACAAGTAGAGTTTAGCAAAAATATTGCTATGCCAGTTTAGGTAGAATGGCGTCACACTTGACATCTGATCAAATGTCTCATCCTTTACCGTTAATGTGTAACTCTTTAATGTGTAACTTAGTGAGAGTCATGCTAAGTTAGTATAGTAAGAATGCCCCTCTGCTGTGTATGCTTTTCTTGCTGCTCATTGACTGTAAATCCCCAGCTGTCTTTGCTAGATGTGGAATTAGACCTGGTTTCTCTCCCATATAGAAGTGGTCTCCAATAAAGACATTTGTGCCATTTTAACAAGTGTCAGAATAATCTTTTTTTTCTTCAAATGGATTCACATAGGAAAACAAACTCAACTGATCCATACTCTTTTTTTTTTTTCCGAGACAGGGTTTCTCTGTGTAGCTTTGGCTGTCCTGGAACTCACTCTGTAGACTAGGCTAGGCTTGAACTCAGAAATCCCACCTGCCTCTGCCTACCAAGTGCTGGGATTAAAGGTATGTGCCACCACTGCCCGGCTCTGATCTATACTCTTTAAACACAAAAAGTTAAAGGCATTGTGACCCTTAGGGTTATCAACCATATTTCATTAAGATGTGAAAGAATAGTAATCAAACTCTTTTTATATTTTACTATTAAATGGCAGGGCTTGGATTTGACCTCAAATTAGTCATACATCAAATTTCATAAACTTCACTGGAATATTACATTACATTCTTTTCAATTTACCAGGTGTAAATTCAGAATATTCTTACAGTATAGTGAGGCTAGCTGTGGATTATAGCCTCTAGGCCAAGTTAAAGATAATTAACTCATATCAGCGATTCTTCACAATTACCTCTGCATATTTTAGTATTCACCTGTTTCCATAATGAAAAGACCATTTGGAATCTCTCTAAGTATTCTGTGTTGGGAGTGTCTTGTATCAGTAGTATTCTTGTTTGAGGAGTCTGGAGTTATTAGATAAAAAGAGAAGCGTAATCTAAATCACATAAAGCTCCCAGTTGTTTATTGTATATCTAAAACCTCATTCTTACACGTAGGCTGTGCCTCCATAGTGCTTGTAAGAAATTGTACCATGAAGTTGCTAATTTGTAATGTTTATCAACAATACAGTACCATAACAGTCTAGTTTTCAAACCACAGTTTTGAGGCTTTGTTTTTCTACCGGTAAAATAGTATTTTTTTGGCCCATTAAAATGTTAGGAGTTTTAGCCATGCTAGGTTTCCTCTTTTAGTCTAATTCATTCTGTCTCTCTCTTTTTCTTATAAAAGTACATTTAATTTGGACTGGCTGACAGTTTCAGAGGTTCAGTCCATTATCATTGTGGTGGAAAGCATGGCAACAACCAGGCAGACACAGTGCTGGAGAAGGAGCTGAGAGTTCTACATCTTGATCCAAAGGCAGCCAGGAACCTGTCTCCTCTGCACTGAGTGTAGTGTGCGTACCAGGAGCCCTCACAGTCTGCCTACACAGTGACACACTTCTTCCAACAAGGCCACACCTCTTACTAATTGATTCCTCCACAAGAGTGGGAGAAGAGATCGGTATCTGTCCTGCACACTGGAGCTGAGCACGGTGATGTTCACCCCTAGCTTAAAGCAGTCATGAGGTGTATGACTCAGGAGAGAGATGTGCTCATGGCTGAGTTTCTTTGTTGCTCTTCAGATGTTTCAGCGGAGTTGATTTGCTTTTGTTTCCTGAGGATTTTCATCAGGACCTTTGGAGCTCACTGACTCAGAGCGGTGAACTGGCTTTATACTTTCCTTATCCTGACCCTTGCCTAAATTTCTTGCGGTGAGCATATTAACAATTGGCCTTATTCAGACATTTGGCAGGCTGTGGCTGTTCGGTTAGGTCCTTCTTTCTTTTCTATATGTTTTAATTGCCCCAGGGAGCTGATATTCAGGAGAATGTTCCTATTCGATAGCTTGAGAAGTGTTGGAAATAACTTCTTCCTCAGAGTTCTGAGTCAGTCACCCTTGCAGGGCCATGCAGGGAATTGTATGTGAAATAAAGGAGTGGGAACTACACAGCCTCACTTAAAGAGAGGCCTGGTAGTCATAACTTAAAAGATCCATCCTATGTTCCTGTATTCCTTATTGTCAGTAACTTACCCATATGATACAGTAAGGCAGTGTTCAGAAAGTCAGCCTGATATGACAAAGAAGAAAGGGGCTTCCCATGAAGGTTCTCAGAGAGTTTCTTTTAGGATGGAGTCTGAATGAAATTCTAGTTAAGCTGAGCTTGCCTTCTTAAAGCCTTTTTATTTTCCCTGTCCCAGACAGTCTCCTGATCCCACACATAGTGAAGGTACTTGTTGAGATGGCTCCATGCTTGAATACCACATGGTTTAGCCTGTGGGTCCCAATGGCATGCTGAGCATTTGTTTTATAGTACCTTAGAGTTTATCAGGAAATTATTTATGTACAGATACAAAGAAGGAAAGGAGGAAACATAATATTCGAGAAAAACATTTAAGGAAATTAGCATTGTGCATATATTATGAATGAATGTCAAGTTATGGTAGTTATATCTAGGTATGTAATTTTTTCCTTGCATATGATTGAAGGGCACATACACAGAGGCACCTCTGCTTTATTTCTTTAGAGGTGTGGTGATCAATTGACTTGTCAGGTTACTGGATTTAGAATCCGTAGTATGGTTAACACCACTGGGCATCTCTGATGAGTTGTTTTCAGAGCAAAGGATTTAAAGGAAATAGGAAGTCCACCCTGAATGTGGTGACTTGGTCCTAGAGTAGCTGAGGAACCCAGCCCAGGAGCAGTGCTTTTCTTCTTCCTGATCCAGTGAAGCGGGACCAGCTGCCTCATGTTTCTGCTGCCACAGCCAGAGCTCCTCTTACTGCCCTGTACCTCCTCCATCATGGAGTGTACTCTCAAAGTGTGAACCACATGAACCACTCCTTCCTTAAGCTGCTCTTGTCACAGAAAGAGAAACGCTATCCACAGAGTCCCTAGAAAGGGTAGCAAAATTTATTATTTTAAGTGTTTACTAAGAATCAATCAATAAATAACTAGGTTAACTTAAATTCATTTGCATGTACTTTGCGGTATTTTAATGTTACGGTATTGGTTATTTATTTTTTTTTTTGACAGTCAGAGTGTTTCTTTGTTTATATCAATCTCAGTAAGCATAGATTTATTCATGTTGTTCCAAAACATAGAATATATTATTTTGTCCCCAGATATGTCTGATCTTCATCGTTGGTCATAAGTTTAGATTATTATCGGTAAACTGTGAAATAACAGAGTTATTAATTACAGTCATGGTGGTGTTCTAAGCTTAGTCATCAGTGATAAATTTGACACTATTTTTTATTCCACATCATTGCTGGATGTCAATGAGATGTATGTTTTTCTGTCTTGATGAATTGGGCCAAAAGTTGTAAACAGATTTGTGTAAACTCATACCGACTCTAACAAACTTCTGAACTTCATATCTTATATATTCAGTTTTACTACAAAGGAGATCCTTTAAATAGTTTATGAAAGTTTATTTGTTAAATACAAAGATATAGTCAGGTTTTGATCATATATCCTCATTGAAACTTCTATGTAGTGTGTTCTGATATCATTTTTTTCCCTTTGTCCTCAGTAGCAGAGTTGAGTATTGTTATCATTAAGTAGAATTGCTATTGGTAATTGTGCATTTTGTGTGTATTTCCTATTTTGTGTATATTTCTTGACCTTTGTCAGTATACTTAGCCCAGACTTACACTTGCAGAATTCTATCCATATCTTATCACAAATTGTATCTGTGTATTTAATGCTTTCAGGGTTTATCATCAGCAAAAGTAGAACAATTTCTTGATGTTTATATCTCATCTAAATACTCAAGAAAGTCTTCTGAACAAAAATCTCAGGAGTCAATACATCAGGGAAGGCATCTCCAACTACAAGTTATGATTGGATTATGAAGAAGTTATTTTCAAGGTCAGAAGAGTGTGCTGGCTTTTGGAAGACTGTGTTACAAGATGAAGTAGATCATGCTGGATTCTGTGGATCCTATGAGTGTTGTTTATGCTGAAAGACTTGAGTGCATGTGTACTTCTGTCTTTTCTTTTGCCCTTTAAAACTCATGAAGTATATGAAAGTATTTTTTTTTTTTTTAATTTTTGAGTTACAGATTTGTTCATCTCTAATGATGTGATTTAATTCTAAGCTCGGCCTTTGAAAGGAAGCAGTGGGACACTGAGTCCTAAAGTGACTGATCAGGGTCTGGAGAGATGGCTTAGCAGCTAGAAGTACTTTATGCTCTTGTAGAGGACTGGAGTCTTTTCCTACCATCCATGTAGGGGTGCTCACAATGGCTCACAACTTCAGCTCCAAATGATATGATGCCTCCTGGTCTCCGAAGGAACCTGCAGTTGTGTGTAACTACCACATAGTTACTAACAAATAGTACTTACACATAATTAAAAATGAATAAAAGTAAGTGTAAAATACAGTGAGGCCTTCGGTAATAATCTCATGTTGCTGAGTTTGTTTTGAGAGCATGCCTCTGAGAGATTGATACCAACCCTCCTTGCAAAGTTAATCTTGCTTTGCAGTGGGCAACCTTATTCTGGGCCTGGGGAAGGGGTCTAGATTGTTCAGAATTTCTGGTGTTTATCTACCAAATCCCTTCAGAATTCCACTTTTAAAATTGGCAAATATTTTGTTGGCTAGCATTGGCTCGTAAAAGTATCGTATGCTGGGTGTGATGGTGTGTTATCTATAATCCAAGAACTTGGTAGTGGAGGAAGAAAGACCAGGAAAGAGGTCAAAGTCATCTTGTCCAACACAGCAAGTTTAGGCCTTAATATATCTTTGTCGATTTCTTAACAGGAAGGAAAAGGAGCAGCAATCAGCAAGTTTCCCTGAATCATCAACATTCAAGGGAACTTTGAGGCTTCTTCTCATGAAAGCGATATCCCAACTAGTTTATTGTTTTACTGTTGCTTTTGACCAAGAGGTGGCTTGATGGAGAAATGCTAGGCAAGGACTCTGTCTCCTTCTTAGGAATCTTGAAGGCATTGCTGGTACCTGTACACCCCTTAATAATAACATTATTCAGGGTTGAAGTGCAGCTAGTACAAGAAGGTTAATGTGTGTGCTCTTATGAGAAGGGTGATTGGCATTTTAATCAGTGTCTCTGTGCAGAACCTTTGTGTGAGTGCCCATTTCAGCTTTTCACATTTCCCTGCTCATAGATTCAGTACCAATTCATAGGGGAGAGCTCCATCTACTGAAGACCCCTTTCAGAATGCTCCTTTCTGTTGACGCCAGTAATTTCCTTTGCACAGTTCATTGAATTTTTCTTCTGATTTATAAGCTCCAATGAAGATTATGTTGAAACTAGTCATTTGATCATTTCAAACACCAATTCCTTGTCATTTGCTGAGTGCTTAAAATCAAAGGAGTTATCAGGAGTCTTCTTAATTCAGTCTAACAAATAGTGGTGTTTTGTTGTACTCTTTGCAAATGAAAAGACTTGTAGGGAATGGCTGTAGATGTTTTGTCCATGATCATCCTTATCTTAGCTTTCTAACATATAGTGACATTTATGTGTCATAAGAGGGATATTGAGTTTGGTAAGCTTTAGGCTTGATTTTTCAGTTTTCCCACTTTGGCTGGGTGTAGGGTATTGTGTAAGGGAGCCAAACTTGACTCCCTGGGAAGATGGGTCTTTGCTTACTACTTTTGGGCCATGGTTGGAAAGGATAGTTTGATGTTTTAAATGGAGATCATTACTTTTGGTGCCAAAGACTTCAGGTGTCAGTTCCTTCAGAGACTGCCAAACCTAGTGTGGACCACATCGTTCTGTTTTGTTCTTGTTAACTGAATAGCAACAGAATAGAAAAGCATGATATCTCAGACAAATTCTGCTGTGTGAACTTTTTCTGAAGAGACCAATAAATATCTATTCATGCCAGTTTGGCACCAATGAACGACCAAAGAAACAGTTTTATTCAAGTCTAAGTTGCAGAATCAGTGAGCATTAATTAGACTCACAGTAGCTTGGGTGAGGTGTTACTTGTATGAACATTAACAATTTAAAATGGCTTTACTTTACTCTCTGGAAGCAGACTTTACCTGGCTATGTGTTTTAGTGAGGGATGGGGCCTTGTGAACTCCCTTCCTCTTCCATCAACCGTTAGTGTGTCCAGTGTCATACAGGTGTTGTGTGGATAGTCACTGGTGAGAATTCAAGAGAGCATTGGACATGTCATGCTCAAAGGAGAGTGTTTTTAATACTGTCCAACTATGAAAGGCCATATCTACACAAGATTATAATAGGGAAAAATACATAAACAGGACACAAAAATCACATATTCCCCCAAAGAAAAGACTTATATTTTAATGCATTATAAAAATCTTCAAAAATAAAAAATAAAAACAAAAGGAAAAGACAGACTACAGACTATCAGTAAAATCTTGAAAGATGTCATGTAAATCAATGACAGAAAGACGAGTCTCTTTATAAAATAGGTAAAGGATATGAGTAGGCAATTCACATAGGAAGAAGATTGAATAGCCAATTATGAAAGTTGTTCATCCTCAGGAACAGGAAAATGAAAATGTAAACCCTGGTGAGATTCCATTTTACACCTATTGATTGGCATAACCCAATAAGCTTGATAACACCAAGGGTTGGCAAGGATAAGAAGAAACAGGAGCTCTTGTATATTGCTGTTGGGAGTAAATTACTAAAACCTTTGTAGCAAGCATTCTAGAACTTTCTGGTGAAGATGAAGATTCATAAACTCAGCTATTTTTCTTTATGTGTTAGTCCAGAAAATTGTCACATTGGTGGAAACAAGGAGAAAATGTGTAAGGGTGTTTATTGTAACTTTTTTTTGTATAGAAATAAATAGAAGTATTGGCAAGTGGGATGTAATTTTCAGCCAAACAATGGAACAATTAAAAACAAACTTTTCACATGGGTAAGTCTCAAAAAAAAAAAAAAATACTGCCAAGTAAATAAAGTTGTAAAACCACGTATGGTATATATGACATAATCCAATATGTTGGATATAAAGATGTATTGAAATGTAATTCTTATACAGTTTACTACTTCAAAATGTTAAATCTAATGGCTTTTAATATATTTCACAAAATTGTATCTCTGTCACAGGACTATTGTTACTTTTTGATGTGATGGGGATTGACACATCTATCACTTTGTACTCATCCATTAATCCCTGGTGAATTTTGAGTTGTTTACTTTGACTAACTATGAATAATAATGTCTCTATGAATGTTTTTGTACAAGTTTTATTTGGGCATATATTTCTGTTTTTCTTTGGCATATATATGCGTGTATACATATGTATAGGCTCCATTCATACACACACACACACACACACACACCACACACACACACACACATATGATAAGAATATATATGTACACACATATATATACATATATGTATATGATACCTATTACTAAGATGCTGATAGTGTATGTTGGAATAGACAAGCTGTTTTCTAGAATGGCTAAGTACTTTTTCTGCCCCATCAGAAGCAGTTGAAGCCTTTTATTTCTTGGTATTGTCTTTTTTATTATAAATACCCTAATGGCTGTAAGGACTATTTCACTGTGGTTTTTTAATAGCAGTTCCACTGTGGCTAAATGATGGTGGTTATCTTTTTTGTTTGCTTATTGACTTTGTATAGTTTTTTAAAGTATAAAAACATTGGTGTGTTTTTCTGGGTATATAATTAGTATACCAAATGATAAGTGATAGAATACTGTTAATTCATTTCTCAGAAAGCTGTGAAATGAACTAGATATTATATTAGCATTTATTATAATTGTAATGTTAGATATATAGCTGGTATACCATTTCCTATTTATGTGTGTTAAAAACATACACAGGATGTCAGTTACTTAAATATTTAAAGTTTATATTATAAGCATAGGAAGAATGAAAACATAGTAGCCAATGTCTTGGCACTGGCATTCATTTTGGTGAGAGATCATATACAGGAAATAAATTAAGTTAAAAAATTTAGTTGAAGAATCATTAATGCAGACAACATATAAGAGTTTTCAACAATGTCAATGTTGCAGAGGAAGAGAAGATATTTTCCTATTATGTGTAAGAATAAAACTGTGTTGATAAGGAAGGAATTGTTAGTCATCTAAGTTTGATTTTGGAAGTTAGGTTCCAATTCAAATTGTAGAATATTTGCATCAAAGCGATGGCCTGTGACAGAAATAAAAAAACAAACAAACAAAAAAAAACCAACACATCAGTGTATTTTCAGTGAACTGGTAAAGAGAAATAGTGCAGTAGGTTGAAAGGACCTACTGCACTATGGACCCAAGAACATTGTCTAGTGCATCCAGTATGCTACAGTACTTGACTAAATACTAAATCCATAAATACTATTTGTATTACAAAGTGGAGCACCACAGCAACCCAGCTGTGATTTATAACTTAGAGCAGTGACTTTCTTATTCAAATGTTTGTGAGTGTCCTTTGTTTAAACCATCATATAATTCCCATACATGGCTGCTTCTACTTCTAGTTCTTATGATCCTTTGCATGGAGGAAAAATAGTGTATTCATCTTTATTCTACTGGCAAGTGAGTACTTTGCATGCAATATATACATAAATAATGTACTTAATTAAAAAGAAACTGTTCAGCAGGTACTTTGTGAGGGTAGAAACCATGAAGAACATGGAAAGATTAAGTGTACTAGTAGGCACAGCGTCCCCAACAATACCTAACTCATCCATAAATGTGAGTGTTTCTCTGTAGTTCCGTTCCTACCAGTATTTGAATAGTCAATTAGAAAGCATTTCAGTAGACTCAAGGACTGCAGAAAACAGATAAGTCTACAGTTTTTAAAGAAGGAAAGATGACTCTTTTCTTGCAGGGAGGGTCTTGGAGTAGAGGTGAACTGAAGAGATGCATGTTGAGGATCTTCATATTGTAATGAGGAAGAGAACAAAGAAGGGAAGGAGGAGGTAGAGGAATCTTGAGGATAAGGTCCTACTGGTGATGCAAGTAGCAGTTGTGGCATTAAAGGGAAGCAGCTAAAGAAATTTGGAAATTCTGTGGGATGCAGAAACAAAAGGCTGATGGTCCAGCAGCATACAAAGGTTGCTTCATTTAGGTGGCAACAGTGTTGTGAATTCTTTTGCTTTGGATATTCTTTTTGAAGAAGAACATATGGAATTCATACTCTTAAGGAGGGGCCACTAAGGAACGATTTGATGGTGTCATTACTAGTTTCTTTAATCGATTTGAACGGTTCTCAAGTGGATAAATAATAGTTCTTTTAATTTCTTTTATAGAGGGAAAAATGGCTAAAAGTCTGAAGTAATATAGATAGATCCCTACCTAGTATAAAGAGCTTACTAATAGCTAGACCATTCTGATGTTGTAAGTCTACTGTTTTGAGAGAGGGATGGAGTTACTTGTCAGTGTAAGGATTCAAAATAAGAGGCTAGAATGTGGAGACCCACATACCTAAAAGCCTTTTTTTAATGCTCAAGGTGTTCCAAGGCTTATAATCAGAGCATTGATGGAGACAGCCTATCTAGTTTGTAATGAGAGTGGAATAAGTATAGTGACTAGATGAGCCTAGGAAGTTCAGACATCATTTGTAACCAGAAATGAGCTGAGCATTTTAGAGAATTTGGGAATGATTTTCACCAAACTCTATGTGTGCTATTTCCATCTTTTTTGCTCATAGATTAACAAACAGGTCTTGTCAGTACTATTTCTCATGAATTGGTCTGATTCTCAACCAGTCTACCTCATCAGTATCGTAGGTTTCATGTATATTTACTCACATAAAATTTTATTTAGAGTGAATTACTATAGTTTGTATTTTGAAATAAAAAGAGTTCTAAATTCATTTATAGAGAATCCTGTCAAACAGAACTTTTATCCATCCTTTCCCCCTCTTTTAAATTAAATTTTTTGTTTCCTCTGCCTTCAGTCACTAGAAGAATTTTGTGCGGTAAGTACTGGCTGTGTTCTGAAAAAGTAAAAATTGTTCTCATTCTTGCTGAACAGTAATTTTTCTGTAACTTTCATCCAGTCCACTTACATTGCTACTTTACACTCCTGGAAATTTTGTAAGCTTCCCTCGTCCTTTGCAGACTATGTCATCAGACACATCAGGATATTTTAGATAAAGGGAAGCATTGTATATTTTGTTCTTTCTTGGATCAATGCTTAAAATACTTAGTTTACTGACTGTAATCTTACAGGGTTTTGTACATAAATGCCTGAGAATTTAGTATTGATCACTACAGCTTCTCTTTCCTCATCTATTTGAGAAAGGAGTAGATCTGTAGTTTGGTTCATAATATTAGTCAGTGTCTTACTTTTCAGTTGCTGTGAAGAGATACAATGATTGAGGCTACTTATAAAGGAAAGTATTTAAATCTGGCTTGTTTACAGTTTCAGTGTGAAAGTCTGTGACCATCATGGCAGGGAGCATGACAGCAGGTAGGCAAGTTTGGTGCTGGAGTAGTTAATAGCTTACATTTAATCCAGAAGCATGAAGCAGATCTATCTGTCTATCTGTCTGTCTGTCTATCTATCTGTTTGTCTGTCTATCTATCTGTTGTCTGTCTATCTGTCTGTCTGTCTGTCATCTATATATCTGTTGTTTTAGCTAGGGTTTCTATTGCTGTGATGAAACACCATGACAACAAAAGGAAGTTGGCGATGAAGGATTTATTCATCATACACTTCTATAGCAGTGTTCATTGAAGGAAGTCAGGACATGAACTCATAGAGTTGAATCCTGGAGACAGGCCGTAATGCAGAGGCCATGAATGCTTACTGGCTTGCTCCCCCGGCTTACCCAGCCTACTTTCTTATAGAACCAGGACCACCAGCCCAGGGATGGCACCATTCACATGTGCTGAGCCCTCCCCAATTGATCACTAATTGAGAAAATGCCTTATAGCTGGATCTCATGGAGGCATTTCCTCAACTGAAGTTCCTTACTCTCTGATGACTCACCTTGTATCAAGGTGACACAAACCAGCCACTGCCTGCCTGCCTGCTGCCTATCTATCATACTAACTTGGAATGGTATGGGCTTTTGAAGCCTCAAAGACTCCAGTGACACATTCCTGCAACATCCCCTAATTCTTTCCAAAATTTCATCAACTGTTACCAAGCATTCACATACATGAACCTTTTGGGGGTCATTCTCATTCAAAACAGTACTGTTTACTTAGTTGTCCATTAGTTTTAGAGACTACTGTATAATTGCTCTCTGAATTACCTTCATCCTATACTTCTAAGGTATTGTTGAATTAAAAACATAATCATAAAAAAGTGTCAGGATCTACCAGACTGTCTAAATTGTGTCTGAGCTGATGAAAGCTGGATAAGGAACAAAAGGGTGATTACATTGAATATCTTGGATTTAGGGCAGGGCCACAGTCTTCAATGGACTATGACAGAATCTCAGTTTAAACATTTTCCAATTTATAGGACTCATTTCATGGGATTCTATGGCTCCTCTTTAGGAATTCTTTATTTTCCTTTGTTTCTGCTTCCTGTAAATACCTATGTATATCTTAGGATTATTATAGTGTATATTGATTAAGAATCACAATCTTACTTAATTCTTTAGGAAGAGAGATCATTATAATAGATCAGGTATTTTGCAATGAACTCTTTTTACTTGTTTTAAGATTACATCTCTTGTACCTTCGGGTAACTCTCTCTTGCTGTGTAGCTAAGATCATAGATATGTGCACCTGGGAGTAAAAAACTGATATAGGATATAGGATTAGATAAAGACCTTATATATAATAAACTTTTAGAATTTCAAAATAAAAAAAAATAAATGGAGAATTATGGAAATATATTAGAAGGAAGACATGTAACTTAAGAAAAAACTCATCTTTGACTATATTTAGAAGTCAGAAAATTGCTCATGTTATTTCCTGTAACTCAATTCCAGAAATATTGCACAGCTGTGGAAATGATAGCTACTTCTGAGCAACGTTGGTCTTTGAAGGAGGTGGGTGTGTAGTAGAGTGAATGCAGGTGGAAGTGGATGGTGCAATAGAAGAGCAAGGTGGTTCTCCATTGTTGGGACATCCAGTGAGGCGTCCAGGAAGAACTGGTGGCTATAGACTGAAGGTGCCCGTGCACCTCAGTTGATGTTTGCTTAGTAGGACTGGAAGAATGTCAGGGATGGCAAAGAAGGCTCACAACATGGAACATTTGAAATGTTCTTCATGGATTTGTTATTGAAAAAGGAATTGAGAACTAAATTGGGAGAACCGACACTGAAAATGTTTACTACCTGTTTTTGATTTTCTGTGAAGCAAATTTCAAGTGAATAAAACAAAAATAGAACAAAATCAAAAGGCCATCTACATTTTAACCATATTCTGGTTTCACTGCTATTGTGATAGATGGTGTCTCCCAAAGGAGTTATATATAGAGAGGGTTGGAATGGCTAGCTAGATTGTTTTATGGACAATATATTAAATTCTGGTTGTAAGAGCTTACTCACATCATGGATTTTATGGTGTTCACCCCCAATTCAATGCGTTTTGACTTTTATACTGTTGTAAGATACTTTTCTGAAAAACTCTGAGTCCTCAACTCTGGGTTTTAAAACATGTTTTGTTCCCCCTCCTTTAACAGTATTTCATATTCCATTTTGCTGTTGAAAATAGATGGTAAGTGGTATGCTGTGTTGCCCCTCCCTTCCCTCCCTGCTCTCAGAGCAGAGCTACTTTGGGAAAGTTGATGGACTATTTTTAGCATCGTTTATCTTATGTGTATCTTTCTTATAGGGGTGTTTTATGACTTGAATGGTCTAGGATGTAAAAGTTCTGGTAAGAGTGTAAAACCTTAAATATTGTAGTAGATTTCTTTTATAAATGCCTAATTTACAATGGTAGGCTTTTGTTATTTTATAAGTGGGTGGGTATGGGCCCTCTTTTTCTTTCTTAAAACAAAGTTACAATAGCCCAAGCAGCCCCCCAAATACTGTGTAGTTGAGGATGACATTGGCCTCCTGATCTCTTAGCTCCACTTCCAAGTGTTGGGTTACAGGCATGTCCCCTAACATCCAGGTTTTGATAGTATCTTTCTGACTGTGGTTCACTAAGGAGCAATAGATGCTCTTCTCAGTCTGGGCTGCACAGATTCTCTGTGTTCGAACTTTGGATTTAGTATATGAAACCTGCCTTTAATGATTATATTATTAAAAGCTCTAAAAACCAAGTCCACGAGGGTATAACTTTATTCTATGTAATATAACAGAGAAAACTTATTGCAGAGGGAGGTTTACATCTGCAGAAGAAAGGACGCACACATACACATACTGAGAGAGGGGATGAGAGATAGAGTGACAGAGAGGGACAGAAAGACAGACAAAAAGACAGAGAGACAGAAAGAATGAATATAAGTGAAAGGGAGAGAGAGGAGTACAGGAGTGCACTTTCTCCTAGAGACCTGTCTGCTTTCAGTTCCTGCTTGCTTTTCCTAGTTTTGGCTGCATGTTTGACTTTGATTAGTATAGTGTACAGCTGCATATCTGTATAACAATTACCTTTTTTGTTGTTTAAGCTATTTTAAGTTGTTTCTATTACTTTCAAATAAAGAACTGAAATGAAAATCAATGGATATGGTACTTAGCATCTTTTAAAATCCCTAAATACTCATTAATTTCCCCTCTAATGTCTACTAATTTTTTAAAAGCTAATTATATCTTTCCTTTATTGAACAGTCAGTGAGTATTTTTTTAGGATACTTTAGAGATTCTGAGATGAAGAAATCTGATCTTGTACCCAAGCTGTTTTATATTTACTCAGGGAAATTACATGTAAATGACTACCTTTGCTGTAACGTAAGCGGATGGGAAATCAAGTCCACAAGTGAGTAGATCTGTAACATATTTAAGTTCATTCAGGTTTTTCTTTCCTGTTGTCCGTGACTATTGTTAGGTCCTCACATGTTTTTTGACCTAGCACTTTTGCCTGTTCTTCTGACATTGCAAGAAGGCCAGGCAGTGGGACCCTAAGTGGCTGCCGAGAATTGAAATAATACAAGTAAATTTGAAACAAGCAAACAAGCTGGTTGGTCATAGCACATACTGTTAATTCCAGCACTGAGGACACAGAGGCAGGAGGATCTCTGTGAGTTTGAGTTCAGCCTGGTCTACAAGGCAAGTTCTAGGACAGCTAGGGTTAGGCCTGTTACACAGAAAAAAACCCAATCTTGGCAAACAAAACAAAACAAAACCAAGCAACAACAAAAAGAACAAAAAATCCTAAAACAAAATGCCAGAGATTCATATTAACTTTTTTAAAAATAAACTTGGCCAGCAAGTCATCTCGAAATGACTAAGATATCCTTACTTATGCATGATCTGAATGTTCATTTCCCTGCTTAACCTTAGAGGAAGTTTATGTTGTTTCTGTGTCTTGTGTCATGCATAGACAGGGCACTTATTATGTCCTTGTTGTGTTTTATAAAAAGAGCCAAGGATATGTTTAGTAGAGCATGGATTGGTGCAGTGGGAGGGGTGCTTCGGTGGGCCCATGCTGAAGTATCTCTTCCCACTGAGGTACCAGCCATAGGATGGGTACAGTATGGAATAGAGTTTATTCTTGAGAAGAGGGGTTGAGAAGGGAGGAGACTGAGGGAAGGGGAGAGAGGCGGGGTGAAGGGCAGTCAGGAACAAGTGGAGAGAGAGAGGGAGGGGGAGGGGAAAGAGGAAAAGGAAGAGGAAGAAAAGAGTCAGGAGAAAAGAGAATCAGAGACAGAGAAGGGGCAGAGAGAACGAAGGGACCAAACAGTCTCTTTTATAGCAAACCAGGCCTACCTGGCTACTACTAGGTAACTGTTGGGTGGAGCCTATAAGGAATGCTAACAGTCCTTGCATTATATAATAAAATCGATGCCTTCCCATAGGTGTGCTGTGTTCCCTATACGGTGCATGGCATAGGAAAATGGTGCTTAGATGGAAACCAGCCACACATGGTTAACTGGAGAGGGCTAATCTCAGAACCACATTTTTTTAAACCTGTAGGTTATGTAGGTTACAGGTTCTACTGGCTCCTGCATCTCTTCAAAATGACCTACTTCAGAATGACATTCAACTCCCAGAGAGCTGATTGAAATGGGCATTGGTAGAAAATCCCTTGAGGAGTTATGGAGCAATTAAATTTTTTCCCTGGGAATCTCATTCTTTGTAATAATAGAAAAAATACTATTGTTAGAATTTTGGAAAAATAAAGATTTATGTTAGTGCTAAGGAAAATATAGGACATACTTATATTTTATAAATGAATACAAGGAAACAGTCTCATTTGAGAAAGTAATAGAATTAAGAAGTAACCCAAAGATAGGCCCAATACTTTTGTTTTGTAGAATTCCTATATGTATTAACTTTAACAACTGCATAATATGGTGAAACTAATATTGGCTTAGCTATTAGATTGTATCATACCCCACATGAAGGTACTAGCTTTCCCCTCACATATTTCTGCATGTTTGGTGTTTGTTGGGTCTAAGTTATCAACATAACACATAACATTTTTAAGGCAGCCCGTTTCAGGTTGTAAATTCATTGATGTACCTATGGGATTGCATTATCACTGTGTGCCCTGTTTCTAGTGCTGTTCATGGCTGTAAGAGGTTCTTAGTAATTGTTGAGTGAATGAATAACTTATTCATAGAATCTTCTCTCCTCCCAACTTTTCTGAGAAATTATGCTGGACATACTTTCAGTAACATTATTTGTAGGTTTTCAGAATCATTTATATTAGACATAAATTTAGGCTGTGTAAAATATGGTCATATGGTGGTGGTGATGATGGTGATGATGATGATGATGATGACGATGATGACGACAATACAAAAATAATAAAATACATTTCAATTGGAGCAAGACGGAACATTCAGAGTCAGTTGCTGTGGCTTTCAGCTCTAAGCTTCAATCTACGACACACGAAAGATTGCCATGATTCTTTTGGGATAGTTTGTAATACTTAGGATGATGAGCACATAGAAAACATTAAAGGAGTTCTCAAGGATTCCATCTAAGTCTGTGGTGGTCAGTTGTCCACATGGGGAGAAACAGTATTTTCTTAAGGCCTGAGCACAGGAGTGGGGAGACATTGTTCTGGTGTTTTGTGGGGTAAGTTATGTCAGTTATGGAACTGTATATGCAGAAGGGACAATGAAGCTATTGAGCCAAGTGGTCATTGAAGCTTCAGGGGCCTTAGGAAGATAGCAGAGAGTGACAGAAGAAAAGATTGAGACATTGGGAGCTGGAATGGATTATCAGCCTCCTCTTCCCCACAGCTTTCTCTCTTGTTCTAGACACCTTTGGCATTAAGTATGTCACTGGCACAGCATGCCTGCCTTGATAGGAGCAGTGTCCATAGAATTCAGCCTTGCAAACTTCATGCTAACCTTTGATATCCTCACATCACTCCCTAGTTGGGGTTATGCCACCCAGCCTCAGTTAGAGCGCTGAGTTATGCCTGCACATGGCTCTGAGTCTGTCAGGAAAGAACACGATAAATATTTTCTATAAATATGAAAGGAATAAACAGTTATTGTTTAGAAACCAAGCCGATAAGCATATTACATTGTCTGAGGCCTGAGAAATAAGTAGATTAATTGCATGCAAATAACTGTTGCATGTGAAGTGTGGGATAATAATAGTATCTAGTTATACATTTATGGCAAGTTTATTTACATGGCATAGTTCTGTGCTAATTTTTCTATGGAAAATAATAACTATTGTTTCCTTTTTGTTTTTTACTCCTAAATGTATTGAAAGCTCATTCTGTTTCTCCATCTTTGGCATGCCAAGAACAATTGTAAAGATTGTGAATGGTGAAGAAAGGATGCCTGCTGTAGGATTTTTCTGCCTTAAACACACAGTTACCATCATTATCACTGTGTAACACATGGGATCTTTTTATCGAAGATTTTCACTTAGTAAGTAGTTCATCCTCATAGGTTTTCTTTTGACTTTTATATCTTTTGTATTTTCTTTTGACATGTTTTCATGTCAGCATCTTGGTGAGCCTCACACAGTTTTCTCTCTTAAGGTAAAGACAGATGAGATCCTTATACAGGTGCCTTGAGGGGTGATGAACAAATGGACTGAGTTTTCAGGGATGGCCTGACCTTTGCTTAGTGCCTACTCAGAGTTAGGGGTAGGTGGCTTTGCTCTCCGCTGTGGCATTCTTGTTTTGTTGTGTGTATATGTTACTGGAAGTATGTGAGAGATGGTGGTTTCTTTTCTTTTCTTCTTTGAAATATTCAGGTCACTCACTTGGATTGTATGTCAGATACTTCAAAGGCTAGGGACCATTGTAGTTGTGATGGGAAGTAATTGTTTTTACTTACAACTTTGTAAGCTTTGTTTACTCCCTGTCACTCTTCCTCCATAGAGTGATACACTATTTGATTTATTTGATCACTATAATGCTAGGTCTCAGGCATTTGGCACATCTCTATGCATTTCATAAGTAGCCTTGACATTTACACAATAATTTGCTAAACATTATGGACTGTCAGACACTGATTAATCATCTTTTGTTAACAAAACAAGAAAGTAGAATGGAAATGACTTTTGCTTTGATTTTTGATGTAGCCAGAATTTTTAACCTGGAATTTAGTAGGAAAATAGGATATTTCTACCTTGGACTTGTTTGTTTCATCTATTCTCTAACATAGGAATTTCCTTAAAGTTGATCCGTCTAACCATAGACCTTAATGTCTTGCCTCCCGAGATCTTTTTGCCATCTTCTCCATTGATCGTCATGTGGAACTCAGTATTCAGGATGCTGGCAGTCAAATAATTCTTTAGTGTATTTTCAAAGGGTAAGTGTAGTTTCTGTTCCATTGTTCTTCCTTTCAGATAAGGTAGAGAAATACTACCTGTAATAATTCTGGTTAAGAGGAGGAGGAAAGTAGATTGGTAGATTTTTGAGGTGAGAATCTATTTTCTTATTATAGAAAAAGATGAGAGACATAACTACCTAGTGTTTTCATTATTTGCTTTCAGTCTGTGATGCTTTCAAGAGTCTGAGAAATAGGGTATTTAACTTCTCAACTTATGACTGATAGGATCATAGTAAAAGTGCTCCAGTCTAATGGAAGTTTAAAATGCAGTCCTCAGAATTGCTGGATTGCACTTGACAGTGATTTGTATGTCTATGGATTATTAAACCTCAGCATAGAGAATGTCCTGATTTTAAAATTCCCCGTTTTATTCACCCAGTCTGATGTGAGGAGCAGTCATGCTTTCTGTTGTTTTATGTGGTAGATTAAGTTCTAGTTAAGGCCAACAAAGCTGAGCTCCAAGAGAGTCTTCCTTCTGTGGACTTTACAAACAGAATTGTTAATGTTTCCTTGGTTCCCTCACCCTTGACCTTGTTCTCTATGGACGCTAAGTGCTGTTTTGTTGTTTTCGCAGGCATAAACCTGAGTCCCCAGTTGGCATGTGTCCCTCAGAATGACCAGTCTCAGAGAGATCAAGGACTGCTATGTGCACCATTTTATTATATTTACTAAGTGAGCCCTCATCATTTCTTACAAAAAACCTTGTGGTTTATGCAGCTTTGATTAGTTGTGCACAAACTTGGTGGTCAGCAATTCATAGGATTTAGAAATCAGGAACTTTGATTCTGTAATTGGGGCTTTAAAACTTGTTTAACATAATTCTCAAGTTTATGTAGTTGTTTTCTGTATCAGTATTTGTGTATTAGTCACTGTTCTATTGCTGTGAAGAGACACCCTGATCATGGCAACTCTTACAAAAGAAAGTATTTAGTTGTGGGCTTATTCACAGTTTTAGAGACTTGGTCTGTTATCATCATTGTGGGGAGTGTAGGGGCATGGGAGCATTAAGGCAGGCATGGTGGTACAAGTTGAGAGCTACATTTTGATCCATAGACCTCTCTCTCTCTCTCTCTCTCTCTCTCTCTCTCTCTCTCTCTCTCACACACACACACACACACACACACACACAAGAGAGAGAGAAAGAGAATGAGCGCGAGAGAGAGAGAGAGAGAGCCAGAGAGAACCAGAGAGAGCCAGAGAGAACCAGAGAGAAGAGAGAGAGAGAGAGAGAGAGAGAGAGAGAGAGAGAAAGAGAATGAGCGAGAGAGAGAGAGAGCCAGAGAAAACCAGAGAGAGCCAGAGAGAACCAGAGAGAGAGGCAGAGAGAGGAGAGAGAGAGAGAGAGAGAGAGAGAGAGAGGCAGAGAGGTACAGATAGACAGAGAGCAAGGGAGAGATAGAGTGGAAGAGAGAGAGAGAGAGAGAGAGAGAGAGAGAGAGAGAGAACAGGCAGGCCTGTCATGGGCTTTTGATACCTCAGCGTCCATTGTCAGTGATCTATTTTTTCCAACAAGGCCACACCTCCTAATCTTTTAATTGTTTCAAACAGTTCCACTCCCTGGTGACTAAGCATTTAAATATATCAGCCTGTGGGACCATTCTCACTCACATCACCACAGCATGTTTTGTGATTATGCCACTTGCTGTTTGTTCCACAAGTACTTACTCTAACTGTTGCATATATTTCGTTGATTCCTAGAGTATTCTTGGACTCAGTGTTATTTTGACAAGACTACTTGCAGTGATTATTATATAGTCCTGTGTTTTTGTGTTTATCCTTTCTCTTCTCCTGCTTTCAAGTTACAGTATGAATATTTTGAGATAGCTAAAACTTAAATACTTTATGTGTAATGAGTCACAATCTAACTGAAGCGATGCCCCAGAAAAGCTGAAGGATCAGAGCAAGTACTAACCAAGGGAGAGATGACTACAGAATAAGTATCAAGGTTATTAATAGTTGGGTTGGAAAGACTGATAAAGGAGAAGCGGGTAAGATAATGACTTAATAAGCACAATAGTATTGAAACAATGGAGTCTTAGGCTATTAGGAAAAGAATTGACAGAAACATGGCTTTTCATGTTGTGTGCTAATCAATTTTAATGATGTTTCCCTTGGACCTAAAACAATGAACCAAGTATAAAACTTCTTTGCAATAATGGTCTGAACATTATTTAAAATATTTCTCTGGGAAATTATCAGCCTTTCATTTGTATATGAAATTCCCTTCCTTTTGTTAGTTAATTTATTTTATTGAGTATTAGGACTAATATTTTTTATAATTTTAAATAATTTGAAATTTAGAAAGTTAAGATACAATGTATCTTCAATAAGATACAATTTACCTAAAATATCATTTTAGATTTATAGTATTAGTATCTTTTAATATTTTAATGTTCTCTCAATTATCAACACTTTCTAAAACTGGAATGTGTTTGTCATTCAGAAATGAGTTGGTCATCAACTGTCAATCACCATCACTAGTGTCTCCTTTTCCTTTTTCTCAACCTTTGGTAATCACCATCTTCCCTTTTGACTCCATATATCCATCTTTTCTGTATACTTTGTGTAAATGAGATTTTTCATTATATGGCCTTTGTGTATTGGTCTGTTACACAGTGTAAAGTTTTCAAGAGTCATCTGTGTAATAGCCTATCTCATTATCTGTGGGATTAAATGTGGACGGGAGCCATCTGTGGGATTAAGCGCCGGAGGGGGCCGGAGGCCCAGAGCCTTGCGGAGGCCCAGGGCTGTGGCCGGGTTTTATAGGGGCCGATGAGGCAGGGGAGGCTGGAGTAGGAGTCCCGAGGGCCAATGCTGCAGCCTGGGGTCGAGCACTTCCCGCTTCGGCACTGTGGTTCCCACATGGTTGAGACAGTCGCAGAGTCCTGGAAGTTAAAAGTAGGCTCGAGAAGACATGCAGACTGAGTCTCCATGAAGTAGTTTTATTGACGAGAATGGTGAATCTGGTGCTCTCCCCAAAAAGCCAGGAGAAGCTCCCTTATATTTGGGAGTGTCAAGGGGACAAGCTAGGGAGGGGAGAATTTCATTACCTATGTCCCCCGGCCTCATTAATATGCAAATCTCAAGGCAGAGGGCTTTTAGTCAAGCCTCTTACCCATGTCTTATGTGACTTAAGTTTACAGGTGAAATGGAGAGGGCCCCAGGTTCTGGAGGTATGGCCACACCTGCAATTTCAGGGTTCCAGGCCAATGGCAACCCTTCCATGGTCCAACAATTATCAGTATTTTTACTGCTTCTTATATCTTTATTTTTATTAGTTCTTTGTAGATTGCATGTAATGCATTTTGATTATACTCCCCTCTCCATATTTTTTAACCATCCAAATTGATTGATACTTTTAAAATTTTTTTTAAACAATTTAGTATAGTTTGTTCTGCACATATACTCTTGTGTATGTGGACTTCACTGAAAGGTAATCACCCATTTGGTTATGTACCCTTAAAAAGAAACCTGGCTGTTTAATAGGTATTAACTGCTAACATTTCCATACTGGTGGTGAGACTTTATGCTTACCTCCTTTTTCATGCTGGAATTATGTCAGGACTGAACCTGTTCAGGTCTTATATGTGCTAGCTCAATTGCTGAGTATTCAGTTTTTCAAGTTCTCTGTGGTGTTTGAAAGCCACTGTTTTTTGGGACTGGAAAGATGGCTCAGCGGTTAAGAACACTGCTCTTCCAGAGGTCATGAGTTCAATTCCCAGCAACTACATGATGGCTCACAACCATTTGTAATGGGATCTGATGCCCTCTTCTGGTATGTCTGAAGAGATCAACAGCATACTCACATACATAAAATAAATAAATAAATCTGAAAGAAAGAAAGAAAGAAAGAAAGAAAGAAAGAAAGAAGAAGACCACTATTTTCTTGTAATCATCCACATTATGGGTCTTGTGATTTTTCCATGCTTTTTTCTGCCACAGCACCTGAGCTTTAGGATTAGCAGATGTGATCTAGATGCACCTTTAGCAATGAGCATTCTACAGTTCCTCATTCTCTGCACTTAGATCACTTGTGGGTCTCTGCGTTAATCACCATCTGTTGCAAAAAGGAAACTTCTCTGATGAGAGTTGGCTGTTGCATCCACTTAGGGGTTTAACAATAAGTCAGTGGAAGCTGGTTCTACACTCTATCCATTTAGCAGAGTAACAGTAGTAGCTTCCCCTCTAGGGATTATAATATGTATAGCCACATGTTCTTGGCCCTAATAACAGGGCCTTAAATTTACTTGAAAAGTGGAGAGTACTCCAGTGACAATCGTGCTACTATTGCACCAGTGGACATGCTCTGTTAGGGCAGTGCTCACAGCTAGGTATCCTCTTGTACTGTACACAGCATCTTCCAGCACTATGAAATCTAGTCAGTAGGGTGAAGCTTCCCAGTCAGTACCAGCTTGAATTTTCCCATGTTCTGTGACTCCAGCAAACGGTGTTCTCAGCAGTATGGGTTTACTGCCACATCATGGAGGATAACCAAAAGCATTGACTATAGCCTGTAATATTTTGTGGGGGTGAGTAGATTGATGGGAGTTCACTTGCCAACAACTCCAAAGGAAGTAACCCTACTTTGCACTGGCTTTTTAATTTGGCATCTTGAGATGTCTAATAGATGCTTTGTTACCCTATAAAGGCTAACTCATTCAAACTGTTTTTATATGTGTATTTAGTTTATTCTTTTATAAACATTTACACATTTATTTAGTGTATGTATACACTAAATGGCATGTGTGCCATGGTACATGAGGTCAGAGGACAACTTGGAGGAAATGGTTTCTTTCTTCAACTCTGGGTTATGGAGGGTCAAACTTAGGTTGTCAGGTTAGTTGGTTAGTGCCTTTATCTTCTGAGCCATCTCATGGTACTTTGTATTTAACTTTCTGAAGAAGCTACCTGTTTCTGAAATTAGTCCTACTATTTTACATTCTTTCCATTTTGATCATATTATTTGAAATTGGAATGACATATTACAGAAAAATGGTTTTTTTAACCAGTCTCTTTGGTCCTCATGCATGGTAGAATGAATTATTAGGTGAAGCTTTGGAAAGCCATGGAAATTTGGAACTAATGAGTTCTGATGAGTCCATCTTCCTAGTGTAATAGTCTTGTTCATTTTGTTTACAGTATTTGCTCTGTTTAATACAGTACTATAAATAGACGGTGCTTAGTACATGTTTCTCAATGAATCTAGTTACCCTGCCATGCCTCCTTTATAAAGGGAAAATAATGCCTAGAGAAGTGAGGTGACTTTCTAAAGGTCATATAGAGACTAAAGGGCAAAGCAAAGTCTAGCATTCTGTTCTTCATTTCCTTGCCTTATTTAGTCAGTGTCATCTTCTGGTTCTTCCTGGTTCTTCTTTGATGACCTGGTCCCAGGCTGTATGATTGTTTTCTAGCTGTGCTTTGAGGGCTTATTGACATTTAATGAGTATTTTTGTTCTTGTGAAGTCATTTACATGTTTACTGCTGAGTCCAGAAACATGAAAAGAGAGAAACATTTACATAACTGCATTTTATCTAAGAAAGATAAATGCAGTTATCCATCAATATATAGATAACTTTCAGAGCTGCTAAGATTATTAGATTGGAGAACACAATAAATTTGTGCCTTCCCTTGTGAGTCACCTCCCTTAAAAAAACCTCTCAACCAATTATCCGAAAGAAAGACAGGTCAATCCAAGTTTGTTCTTTCCTAGTATTTGTTCCTAATCACCCCGTGGGCAGAGGAATCCATCTTACCAGCCGTTTCCCTCATTCTCTCTTCTTCCAAAGTAACGCATGTGTAAATTAGCTGTAGCCCAGTGTAAGGGAGTATCACCCAGTGTGGAAGCAGTGTTCCTGGAGCCACATTTGTACGTTAGGTGGGGTTTTGTGCTTGAAGGATAGGGTTATGGATGTTTAGTGGAGTTGAGATTTCACTGTAATGTCAATGGCTCTGCTAGAAATCTGGCAGACAATGGACATGTATTTCAGTTACTTTTTATGAAGATGTATGAGATATGGAAAGAAATGGGCATTTTAGTTTCTTTGGTTGAAATTCATTTTGAAGGTATGTAAAATTACCATTTCCTTTGGTAACTTTTGACTAACCAGTAATACTGATATCAAAGTAGCTGACTTTAAAGTTCCCTAAATTCTGGTTATACTTTTTCAAAATTTGTGGGATACATCCAAAAGAGGATCATAAATCTATTTATATCATAATTATATTCTTAATCTATTCCATCTATGTTGTATGTGAGGTGACTGTGAGAGAATATAAAAGAATTATTGTTTTCTTAATGTATGAAGTGAGGCATCATTATAAAGACAGCATGGTGTTATAAAGGAAACAAATCTCCACAGGCTTTTATATAGATTTATATTTAAATTCTTCCCATATATTTACTTGTCTAAGTCATAGATCTTTATTAAGGCACACTCCCTATTTGTAGAATGTGAGTAACAATATTTCTACTTTTTTGCAGGTCAGTGAGTGTATGGTACACGTAGTGTATTTAGTAGTAGGCAGGAACTGTGAATTTTTTTATTTTTTTGAGCTCATAACTATACTATTTTAAACAACGACCTTTTTAAAAAGGGGGGCCTGGTTTTTTTCCCTTTTGAAAACCGGGGGTTTAAGATTAAAGAAAAACAAAATCCTTTTTTAATTTACGGAAAAAAGGGTTTTTTAAGGAACCCCCAAACCCAAAGAAAAATCCTTCTTCTGGTTTTTTGTTAATTCCCCCCTTGGTTTTAAAGAAAAAAAAAAAAAAAAAAAAAAAAAAAAAAAAAAAAAAAAAAAAAAAAAAAAAAAAAAAAAAAAAAAAAAAAAAAAAAAAAAAATTTTTTTTTTTTTTTTTTTTTTTTTTTTTTTTTTTTTTTTTTTTTTTTTTTTTTTTTTTTTTTTTTTTTTTTTTTTTTTTTTTTTTTTTTTTTTTTTTTTTTTTTTTTCCCCCCGGGGCCTTTCTCGGAAAAAAATTTTTTTTGGTATTTTCCCTTTTTTCTTTTCCAGAATGGTTAGGAAAAACTTTCAGTTTAAAATTTTTGTTTCAAAATTTTTTTAAATTTTTTGAATGAAATCCTGATCAGAATGCTTTAAAAAAGTTTTTTTTTGGGCTTAGTTTGGGAAAAATAAAAATGTAATCCGTTTTAATTTAGGGGAAAGGGATTAATTCAAAAGGCAGAGGGCCAGGAGGTTTTTTTTTTTCCAAACCCAGATCAAAATTTTCGGTCCTCTCCAGAATATAATTTTTCCCTTTGCCTCCCCAAGTTAAAAGGCCCGGGGGTTCCCCCCCTTCCCCCCTTCCCTCCCCCCTTCCCCCTCCCCCCAGGCCACATTTTTTCCGGGGGATTTTTCACCCAATAAGGGATCCCCCACAAGTTAAACCCTTTTCCTGCTTCATCTTTCCATTTTTTCGGACCCTTTTAAAATTTTTTCCCCATTTTAAGCCTTTGGGGGGTTTAAAGTTTTCCCTTATTTAAAAAAACCTCGGGGGGATTTTTTTCCCTTTTTGTATATTTTTTAATTTTTTTTTTTACCGGGAATTTTTTTCCCTTGGGTAGGGGTTTATGTCGGTTCTGGATTGGAAAAAAAAGGGGTTCGGGGAAAGCGGGTTTGTTGGGTTTTTTTGAAAAATTCCCCTTTTAAAAATTGACTTAAAAAAAGGATTAAATGTGTGGAGGGGGGGGGTTTTTAAGGAAATTTTAACTTTGCAAAAAAAGGTAATTGAAATTTGGACTAAAAATTAATATTAGGCTACAAAAAGTCCTTTTTAAAAGGAGGGAAAAAGGGAAATTTAATTAAATTAAATTTGTAATTTTGGGGGGTTTTGGGGTGGGGCCGGGAA
The DNA here is from genome assembly GCA_021653895.1 of Mastomys natalensis. Taxonomy (NCBI): domain Eukaryota; kingdom Metazoa; phylum Chordata; class Mammalia; order Rodentia; family Muridae; genus Mastomys; species Mastomys natalensis. Next base: position 1,389,359 of record JAJTUV010000278.1, read on the forward strand.
GGGCCCATTTTTAAAAGAAGGGGGAAAAAAATTCCTAGAATCTCTAAAAATAAAATTTTTGGGGGTTGGAAAAACCCCCAGCCCTAAAAATTTTTGAAATTTCCCCCAAATTTTTTTTATTTCTTTTTTTGTTTTTTTAAAACTTTTTTAAAATTTTCCTAAAATTAAAAAAATATTTATTTTTTTAAATTTTGAAAATGTTTTTTTTGTTTGGGGAAAAATTTTTTATATCAAAACCATGGGGGGAACTGTTTTAGATTTTCAAACCGAAACAAAAAATTGGCCCCAAAATTTGGGAATTGATCCCAAATTTCCCCTATTTTCCCCCCTTAGAAAATTTCTAACGGGCCCTTTCCGTTTGGGTATAAAACCCCCTTTAATGAACATTTTTTTGGAACACATTTTAAAATTTTTCTAAAAATTTTTTATTTTAAATTCCACGGGGTCCAAAGTTCCTTTGGGTTTACTTAAACTAAAAGATTGGGCCCCCTTTTAAATTTTACTTTTTTTTTTAAAATCTAAAAGATTTTTTTAAACCCTTAAATGTTTTTTTTTTGTTTTGGGTTTTAACAAAGAAATTTTTGGGGAAAAATTTTTTTTTTGGGTTCTTTTAATACTTTGTTAAAAAATTTTAATTTTTTGGGGGGGAAAATTAAAGGGTGTTTTTTTTGTTAAAAAAAGCAAGGATGTTTTTGGGGTAAAAAAATTTTTTTTTGGTTAAACCTTTAAATCTGTTTGTTTTTGTTAAAAAACAGAAGGGTTCATTTGGGGTTTTTGGTAATTTGGTTTTATTTGCGGGAATAAAAAAATTTGTTGGGGGGAGGGGAAAAATATGAATAGAAATATGTTAAAATTTTTTGATAGTGGATTGAAGGGGGAAAAAAATCTTTTTCTTTTTGGAATTTCGAATTAGGGAAAAAATTTTAAAAAATTTTTACAATTAAATAGGTTTTTAATTTTTCCAAAGGGGTTTGCTTTTTTGCTTTTTTTAAGTTTAACAAAAATTTTATTTGTTTAGATTTTTGGGGGAAAAGAAATTGAGCCCCTTAAATCTGTTTCCAAATTTTCCCAATTTTTAAACCCTTTTAATGCTTAACCCGTTGTTAATTATGAAAATCATGCCTTTTTTTAGAAATTTTAAAAACCCCCTTTTTAAAAGTTTTTCTTGCTGGCTCCATTTGACGGGAACCCCCAAGTTCCCTTTGTAATTAAATTTAAACCCCTGTTTTTTAAAAAAATATAGAAGTGGTTTCCCAATTTTTTTGGGAAAATTTTGAGATTTAACAAGGTCAAAAATTTTTTTTTTTATTTTCTCCCCAAAGGGTTTAACTTTTTTTAAGGGGAAACAAATTTTTTTAAAAACCCGGGATTTTAATAAAAATTTTTTTTTTTAACGGGTTTTTTCTGGTTTAACCAAAATTTCTTCTTTTGGGTTTGGTTCCCCTTGTATTTTTAAAGGCAAGGCTTAAAACCAAAATCCATTGTTTGCCTCCCAAATTGGGGGGTTTTAAAGGTATTTTTGGCCAATTTGGAGGGGGTTGACCAATACTCTTTAAAACAAAATTAAGAGTTTTGCAGGGGGTGCCCCTTGGGTTTTTTTTTTTTTCCCAACCATATTTTATTGATTGACAAGAAAATTTAAAAAAAATTTTTTAATTTTTTATTAAATGGGAAACCGGGGAAATTTGATCTTTGTCTCACCCTTTTAAAAACCTTAATTGAATTTTAATTAACTTTTTAATATGCAATTTGTAAATTAAGAATACCCCTTCGTTAAAGGGGACCCTTTGCTTTGGATTAAAACCCCCTTTTGGCCAAGTTAAAGAAAAATTTTCTAAATATAAGGTTTTCCCCAAAAAAACTTTTCCCATAAAAAATTTTAAATAATTTTTTTTTTCCAAAAAATGGAAAAAAACCATTTAACTCTTTTTTTTTATTTTTTTTTCCCCCGGTGGGTTTTCTTGTTTGGGGCCCTGGGTTTATTTTTAAAAAGGGGGCGAAATCAAAATCCCCCTTTCCCTTGTTTATTGTTATTAAAACCCACCACGTGGCTCTGTCCATCGCTTTAAAGAAAAAAAGTTAAAGGCAATTTGTCCCTTGGGTTTACCCAACCCTTTTTACAAAAATTTAAAATTATTTTTCCCAAACCAATTTTTGAAAAGGTTTTGGGCTTTTTCCCCCAAAAAATTAGTTTTTTTTAAAAATTTAAAATTTTGGAAATTTACCATTATTTTTCCCTTTTTTAAAGGTTTAATTTATTCGTTCCCCCTTTTTCTTTTTCAGTCACCAATTTAAATTTAACTCTACGGGTTTTCAATTCATCCATTTTTTTTCATTTGGGGTTTTAAAGGGATAAAAACCAGGAACCAGTCTAAAGGGCTGGGTTTACTTCTTGTCCAAACGATTCCTTGTTTTATGCCGGGATTTAATGTGGGCGTAAAGGAACCCCCTTCAAAAGGTCCCTTGTTTAAAACCTAAAAACTTCTTAAACGGCCCCCTGGACTTTAAAAAATTTACGAGGGTTTTTGGGAAAGAGAAATCGGTACTTTCCTTGAAAAACCCTTTTTTGGGGCCGGTTTTTTCCCCCCGGTTTAAAATCTTTTTTTTGGTTAAAAATGTTAGGGGGAAATTTTTGGCCGGGTTTAGTTTCCCTTTGGTTTTCTTCGGTTTCCTTTTTATTTTGCTTTTTTGGTTTCCTAAAGGTTTTTCCCCAGGACCTTTGGGGGAAGCTAAAACCCGGAACCAGGCGGTGAACTGGGTTTATACCCCTTATCCAAAGGCCGCCAAATTTCCCCTTGGGCGGGTGAAGCCAAATTTAACCCAACCCCAAACAGCTTTCCAGTGTACATTCTTTAAAAAGGGGCCCCTTTCTTTTCTAAAGGGGGGTTAATTTGCCTCAACTGATAACAGGGAAAATGTTCCCCCTACGAAGCGAAAAGGTGTTGAAAAACCCTTTTTTTTTCCTTTTCGGGAGTTTTTAGGGGGGTTTATTTTTTTGCCGGGCCTTTTTCGGGGAATTTGGTTAGGGAAAAAAGGGAAAGGGGGAATTTTTCCTTAAACCCCCTTCCTAAAGGGGCCTTTTTTTTTGGGTTTAAAAACCCAACATTTCCTGTTCCTTTTTGGTCCTTTTTTTCCCTTTTTTTTTAACCCCCCCGGGGGGCAGGTTTTCGGGTTAATTTCCCAACCTGAAGGGAACAAAAAAAAAAGGGCTGCCCCTTGGGGGGCCAAGGTTTTTAGGAAAATGGAGTGGGAAATAAAACCCTATTAAAAGGTGGGTTGGCCTTTTAAAGCCTTTTTTATTTTTTTTTATTTTATTTCCCTGTCTTAAGGCAGTTTCCAGATAAATAGGGGAAGGACTTTTAAAAGAGGGGGTTTCCCCCTTGAATTCCAAGGGGTTTTTTTTTGGGGGGAAAGGGGATGTTAAAAAAATTGTTCTTTATTAAGTTCCTTGGTTTTTAAAAGGGTTTTTTTTTTTTGCCCCAGAACCCAAAAGAAGTATAAGGTTTTTAGGAAAAAAAAAATTTGGAAAAACATTTAAAGGGGGAAAGGGCTTTAGAAATTTTTTTTAAATATTCCCTTTTAGGGGTTTATGGAAATTTTTTAAGGGTAAGTAAAAAAGGAAAGGAAGGAAACATTTTTTCGAAGAAAAAATACAAAGGAAATTTGCTTTTTCTTTTGGGGTTTGAAATTTAAATTGTCAGGTTATGGGTTTTAAAATTTTTTGGTTTTAACCCTGCAAATGTTTGAAGGGTTTTAAAGGGCAAAGGATTTCAAGAGGGGGGTGCCCAATTAAATTTTTGGTTTGAATGGTTTTAGATCCAAGGGAACCCAGCCCGGAAAACGTGTTTTTCCCTTTTTAAAAATAGGAAGGGGACGAAGGGGTCCCCTTGGGTTTTGCGGGGCCACACCCCGGAGCTTTTTCTTACTGCCCCGTAACCCCCTCCTCAGGGGTTTCTGGTTGCCACGAACCAACCCCTTTCCTTAACTCCCCCTTGTCACGAAAGGAAAAAGGTACCCAAAATTGAAAAGGGAAAAATTTTTTTTAAGTGTTCTTTTCAACAAAAATAAAAAACGCTTTAAATCTTTGCAAAGGGTGCAAAATTTTATTTTAATTTTAAGTGTATACTTGGAAATTTGATATCTTAAAGGTTTTTAAAGAAAGTATTTTTGGTTTAAATTTATTTTGGGTTAATTTTTTTTTTTGACAGTCAGAGTTTTTTCTTTGTTTAATCAATTCAGTAACCCTAGATTTTTTCCCAATGTTGTTCCAAAAAAATAAATATTTTATTTTGCCCCCCCAGATATGTCTGATTTTTAAATCTTGGTCAAAAGTTTAGTTTTTTTGGGTTTAAACTGTGAAATAAAATTTTAATTAATTACAGTTGGGTGGTGTTCTAAGCTTGTAAACCGGGATAAATTTGACACTATTTTTTTTTCCCACTCTTGGGCGGGAAATTCCCAATGAGATGTATGTTTTTCTGTTTTGGATAAATTGGGCCAAAATTTGTAAAGATTTGTGAAAAATTTCATACCGACTCTAAAACAAACTTCTGAACTTCAAATCTTAAAATATTAAGGTTTTTACTAAAAAGGAGACCCTTTTTAAAATATTTTATGAAAGTTTTTTTTTAAAATCCCAAAGATATGGGTCGGGTTTTAAATCTTTTTATCCTCATTGAAATTTTTCTTGTGTGTGTTCTGATACCCTTTTTTTTCCCTTTGTCCCCAGAAACAGATTTGGGAAGTATTTTATCATTAATAAGAATTGTTTTTGGGTAATTGTCCCATTTTGTGTGTATTTCCTTTTTGGTGAAAATTTTTTCTTGCCCTTTTGTCAGTTTTCTTAGCCCAGACTTACCTTTTGCAGAATTCTATCCATACTTATCACAAATTTGTATCGGGTGTTTTAATGTTTTCGGGGTTTACATCACAAAAGTAAACAAATTTCTTGATGTTAAATTCATCTAAAAAATCAAAAAAGGGCCTTTTGAACAAAAATCTCGGGAGTAAAATACATCGGGGAAGGCATCCCCAAACCACAAGTTATGATTGGATTATGAAGAATTTTATTTTAAAGGTAAGAAGAGTTTGCTGGTTTTGGGAAAGGCCCTTTGTTACAAGTTGAATTTAGATCATGCCTGGATTCTGTGGAACCATGAGGGGTTGTTTATGCTAAAAAGATTTGATTGCTTGTGTATTTCCCTGTCTTTTCTTTTCCCTTTTTAAAAACTATGAAGTATATGAAAGTTTTTTTTTTTTTTTTTTTTTTTTTGAGGACAGATTTGTTCATTTTTTAATGATTTTGATTTAATTCGAAGCTGGGCCTTTTTGGAAAGGGAAATCAGGGGGACACTGGGGCCCTTTAAAGTAAAATAAACAGGGTCTGGAGAGATGGCTTAGCAGTAAAGTACTTTATCCCTCTTTTTGGGGACGGGGAATTTTCCTTACCATCCATTTAGGGGGGCCACAATGGCTCACAACTTCAGTTTCCAAATGTTTTAAATGCCCCCTGGTTCAAAAGGGAAACCCTGCAGTTGTGTTAACTACCCCCATGTTACTAACAAATATAAAAACACATATTTAAAAAGGGAAATAAAGTAAAGGGGTAAAATACAGTGGGGCCCTTTCGGTAATAATCTCAGTTGCTGAGTTTTTTTTGAGAGCATCCTCGGGAAAAATTGATAAAAAACCCCTCCTTCCCCAAAGTTAATCTTGCTTTTGAAGTGGGAAACCCTTTTTAATTTGGGCCGGGGGAAGGGGGCCCCTAGATTTTTCGAATTTCTGGGGGGTTTTTTATCACCCAAACCCCTTTCCCGGGAATTCCCTTTTAAAAAATTTGGGCCCAAAAAATTTTGTTGGCTAGTTTTTGGCTCGTAAAAAGGTATCGAATGTGGGTGTGAGGGGTGTTATCATAATCCAAAAAATTGGGTTTGTGGAGGAAGAAAAACCAGAAAGAGGTCAAAGTCATCTTGTAAACCCAAAAGGGTTTAGGTTTTAAATTATACCCTTTTTCGATTTCTTAACAGGAAGGAAAAGGAGCAGCAATCCCCAAGTTTCCCTGAATCATAAAAATTAAAGGGGAACTTTGGGGCCCTTTTTTCTCATAAAAACCCGATATCCCCCCAACTAGTTTATTTTTTACTTTTTCTTTTGCCAAAGGGAGGGGGGCTTGAGGGAAAAAATGCGGGGGCCCGGGACTCTGTTCCTTCTTGGGATTTTGAAGGCATTGCGGGGTTCCCCTGTACCCCTTTAATAATAACATTATTCGGGTTTTGAAGTGAAAGTTTAAAAAAACAAAAAGGGTTTTTAATGGTGGCTCTTTTGAAAGGGTGATTGGTTTTTTAAAACATGCCCTTGTGCAAACCTTTGTGTGATTGCCTTTCAGTTTTTTCACTTTTCCCTGCTCATAGATTCGTACCAATTCATAGGGGAGGTCCATCTACTGAAGCCCCCTTTTCCCAAAAATTCCCTTTTTTCTGTTGACCCCCATTTATTTTTTTTGAACTTTCATTGTTTTTTTCTTCAAATTTATAAAAAACCCAATAAAAGTTTAAATTTTTTAAAAAACTAGTCATTTGTTAAATTTAAAAACAAAAAAAATTCCCTTTGTCTTTTGCTGTTGTTTAAAAACCCAAGGGAGTTTTTCAGGAGTCTTTTTAATTCATTTTTAACAAATATGGTGTTTTTTTGGGTTGCTCTTTGAAAATATGAAAAGACTTTTTTGGGAAGGGCTGTAGATGTTTTGTCCATGTCACCCCTTTCTTACCCTTTCTAACTTATAGTGACATTTATGGTCAAAAAGAGGGATTTTTGATTTGGAAAGTTTTTTGGCTTAAATTTTTCTTTTTCCCACTTTGGCGGGGTGTAGGGGTATTGTTTTGGGGGGAGCCAAAAATTTTTCTCCCGGGGAAGATGGGTCTTTCCCTTTACTTTTTTGGGCCCCAGGGTTGGGAAAAGGGAATAGTTTGATTTTTAAAGGGAAATTCATTACTTTTTTGGTTTCCCAAAAGCCCTTCGGGTTGTCGGGCCCCCTTCATAGACTCCCAAAAACCTAGTTTGGCCCAAAATTTTTCCCTGTTTTTTCTTGTTAATGAATAGCCCCAGAAAAAATAAAAAGCAGATATCTCAACTTTTTTCTGCTGTGTGAACTTTTTCTAAAGGGGAGACCAATAAAAAAATTTTATTCATCCCATTTTGGGCCCAAATTTGAACGCCCAATGGAAACGTTTTTTTAAAAGTTAAGTTGCAGAATCAGTGGCTTTAAATTAACTCACAGAAACTTGGGTGAGGTGTTTACTTTGAAAGGGAACTTAAAAATTTTTTTAAAAGGGGCTTTACTTTTTCTTTTTGGAAGAAACTTTCCCCTGGCTATGTGTTTTAGTGAGGATGGGGCCCCTTGGGTGAATTTCCCTTTCCTCTTCCATCAAACCGTTAGGTCCCCATTGTCATACAGGTGTTGTGTGGATAGTCCCGGGGGAAGAATTCAAGGGGGATTGGAAAATGTCAGGCTCAAAGGAGGGGTGTTTTTAATATTTTCCCAACTATAAAAAGGCCATATCTACACAAGTTTAATAATGGGGAAAAAAAACATAAACAGGACACAAAAATCAAAATACCCCCCCAAAGAAAGCCCTTATATTTTAATGCTTTTATAAAAATTTTCCCAAAAAAAAAAAAAAAAAAAAAAGGGGAAAAGCCCAGACTCCCCGGCTATCGAAAAATTTTTTAAAAGATGTAAAGTAAAAAATGGACAGAAAGACGAGCCCTTTTTTATAAAATGGGTTAAAGGATATGATGGGCTTTCCCAAAATAAAAAAGAAGATTGAAAAACCAATTATAAAAGTTGTTCATCCCGGGGAACAGGAAAAAAAAAATTTGAAAAACCCTGGTGGATTCCATTTTACACCTATTGTTTGGCAAACCCAATAAGTTTTGAAAAAACCCCAAAGGGTTTTGGAAATTTTTAAGAAGAAACAGGGGGCTCTTTTATATTGTTTATTTGGGAAAATAAATTACTAAAACCTTTGTAAAAGCATTCTAAAACTTTTTGGTGAAGATGAAAAATTCAAAAATCAGCTTTTTTTCCTTTTTTTTTAAACCAAAAAAAGGGTAAAACTTTGGTGGAAAAAAGGAAAATTGTGTAAGGGTGTTTATTGTAATTTTTTTTTTGAAATAGAAATAAAATAGAATTTTGGGGAAAGGGGGAAATTTTAATTTTTAAAACCAAACAAGGGGAAAAATTAAAAAACCCCCAAACTTTTCACAGGGGAAAAAGCCCTCAAAAAAAAAAAAAAAAAATTGCCAAGTAAAAAAAAGTTGAAAACCCCAAAACGTATGGAATATATGACATAATCCAATAGGGTGGATATAAAGTTTTTATTGAAATGAAATTCTTATAAAATTTTTTTACTACTTTCCCAAAATGTTAAATCTAAGGTTTTTAATATATTTAAAAAAAATTTGTATCTCGGTCACAGGACTTTTGTTACTTTTTGATGTGAGGGGGATTGACACTTCTATACTTTGTACTCATCCTTTAAAATTCCCGGTGAAATTTTGAGTTTTTTTTATTTTGACAACCCTATGAATAATAAGTTTTCTTTGAATTTTTTTGTACAAGTTTTTTTTTGGGCATATTTTTGGGGGTTTTTTTTGGGCTTTATATATGCGTGTTATACATGATGGTATAACCCCAAACCCAAACAAAAAACACAACACAAAAATATGAAAAAGTTTTTATATTTACAAAACATATTTTATAATATATGTTATGATCCCTTTTACTAAGATGCGAAAAGTGTATGTTGGAATAGCAAGCGGTTTTTTTTGGAATGGCTAAGTACTTTTTTTTTCCCCCAAATCAGAAGCATTTTGAAGCCTTTTTTTTCTTGGTATTGTCTTTTTTTTTAAAAATTTCCCAAATGGCTGAAAGGGGAATTTTTTCACTGTGGTTTTTTAATACAGTTCCACTGGGGCTAAATGAGGGGGTTATCTTTTTTGTTTTTTTTTGCCCTTTGTATAGTTTTTTAAAGTAAAAAAACATTGGGTGTTTTTCGGGGTATAAAATTTTAGTATACCAAATGATAAGTAAATGGGGAATACTTTTAAAATTTAAATTTCTCAGAAAAGCAAGTGAAATGAACAAGATTTTAATTAGAAATTTATTAAAAATTGTAATTTTTGATATATAGCTGGTATACCTTTCCTTTTATGTGTTTTTAAAAACATAAACAGGATGTCTTTATTAAATATTTAAAGTTTATATTTAACATGGGAAAAAATGAAAAAAAGGGTGGGCCAATGTTTTGGGCACTGGCATTCATTTTGGTGAAGTTCATATACAGGAAAATTTTTTAAAATTTAAAAAAAATTTAGTTGAAGAAAAATTAAATTTCAGACAACAAAAAAAGATTTTTTCAACAATGTAAAATTTTTCCCAAGGGGAAGAGAAGTTTTTTTTCCCTTATTATTGTAAAAATTAAAAACTGTGTTGATAAAAGGAATTGTTAGTAAATCTAAGTTTGATTTTGGAAGTTGGGTTTCCAATTAAAATTTAAAAAGAATATTTGCATAAAAGCATGGCCGTGACAGAAATAAAAAAAAAAAAAAAACAAAAAAAAAACCAACAAAATTATGTATTTTTCAGTGAAACTGGTAAAGAGAAAATAGGGCATTGGGTTGAAAGGGGACCTACGGGCCACTATGGACCCAAGAACATTGTCTATTTGCTTTCCAGTTTTCAAACAGTACTTGGCCCTAAATACAAAAACCCATAAATTTATTTGTATTACAAAGTGGAGCCCACAGCAACCCAGCTGTGTTTTTTATAATTTAGAGCAGTACTTCTTATTAAAAAGTTTGTGAGTGCCCTTTTTTTTTAAATTTAAAATCAAAAATTTTTCCCATAAGGGCTGCTTCTATTTCAAAGTTTTTATGTTTCCCTTGGCCTTGGGGGAAAAAAATGTGTACCCCATTTTTATTCAACTGGCAAGTGAGTACTTTGCTTTTAAATATAACATAAAAATTATTTAAATTTAAAAAGAACTGTTAAAGAAAGGTCCCTTTGTGGGGGTAGAAACCTGAAGAAACATGGAAAAAATTAAGGGGACTAGTAGGCACGGTCCCCAAAAAATTCCCTAAACATCCATAAATGGGGAGTGTTTTCTTTAGTTCCTTCCCTTTCCATATTTGAAAGTAAATTAGAAAGCATTTCAGTAGCCCTAAAGGGACTGCAGAAAACAGATAAGCAAACAGTTTTTTAAAGAAAAAAAGGGAGACACTTTCTTGCAGGGGGGTTTTGGAAGTAGAGGTAACTGAAGAATGCATGTTGAGGATCAAAAAAATTTTGAATGAAAAGAAACCAAAAAAGGGAAGGGGGGGGTAGAGGAACTTGAGGATAAGGTCCTCTGGTGATGCAAGTAGCAGTTGGGCAAAAAAAAGGGGAACAGTTTAAAAAAACTTTTGGGAAATTCTGGGGGACGGAAAAAAAAGGCTGATGGTCCACCCAGCTTAAAAGGGTTTCTTCTTTTAAAGGGGGGCAAAATGTTGTAAATTTCCCTTTTGCTTTGGATATTCTTTTTGAAAAAAGAAACAAGGGGAATTCATACTCTTAAGGGGGGGCCACAAAAAGGAACGTTTTTAAAGGGGTCATTACTAGTTTTTTTTTCCGATTTGAACGGTTCTCAAGGGGGGAAAATATAGTTCTTTTAATTTCTTTTATAGGGGGAAAAAAAATTGGCTAAAAGTCTAAAGGTAATTTAATAGATCCCTCCCTAGTTTTAAAGGGTTTTTTTCAAAATAGTTTAGACCATTCGGGAGGGTTGAAGTCAAATTTTTTTGAAAGAGGGATGGAGTTCCCTTGTCAGTGAAAAGGTTTCCCAAAAAGAAGGTCTAGAATTTTGGGACCCACATACCTAAAAGCCTTTTTTTAATGCCCCAAAGGTTTTCCAAAGGGCTTAAAAATCAGAGCATTAAATGGAGACAGCCTATTTTTGTAATGAGGTGGAATAAGTATAGTGACTAGATGAGCCTTAAAAAAAATTTTAGAAAAATCTTTTTTAATCAGAAAAAGACTAGCATTTTAGAGAATTTGGGAATGATTTTCCCCCAAACTCTAATTTTGTGCTTTTTTCCATCTTTTTTTCTCATAGATTTAAAAAACAGGGGCTTTTCAAATACATTTCCATGAATTGGTCGATTTCCCCAAAACCCGTCCCAAACCCCTAGTATCGTTTTTTTTCATGTATATTTTACTTTACATAAAAAATTTTTTTTAGAGTGAATTACTATAGTTTTTTTATTTTTAAATAAAAAGAGGTTTTAAATTCATTTAAGAGAATCCTTTCAAACAGAACTTTTACCTTTCCTTTTTCCCCCCCTTTTAATTTTAAATTTTTTTTTTTCCTTGCCCCTTTAGTCCCTAGAAGAAAATTTTGTGCGGTTTAAATTTCTGGGTGTGTTCTGAAAAAAGGTTTAAAATTTTTTTCATTCTTTTCTGAACCCGTAAATTTTTTTTGTAACTTTCATCCAGTCCCCTTACAATTTCTACTTTTTCACTCCTGGAAATTTTTTAACTTCCCTCGGCCTTTTTCAGACTTTGTCTTTAACACTCAATATTTTTAGAAAAGGGAAGCATTGTATATTTTGTTCTTTCTTGGATTTAATGTTTTAAAAACTTAGTTTTTGGAAATGTAATTTTTACAGGGTTTTTTTAATAAATCCTGAGAAATTTTTTTAAATTTATCAAAAAACCCGCCCCTTTTCTTTCCTCATTATTTGAGAAAGGAAGGGAGATCTTAGTTTTTGGTTATAATATTTTGTCAGTGTCTTAATTTTCAGTTTTCTGGAAAAAATACAATGTTTTGGGGGTACTTTTAAAAAGGAAAATATTTTTAAAACTGGCTTTTTTACAGTTCAGTGGAAAATCTGTGCCTTTATGGGAGGGGGCCCTGGGCAGCAGGTAGGCAAGTTTGGTGTGGAGTAGTTAAAAACTTTAAAATTTAATCCAAAAACATGAAGCAGATCTATCGGGCTATCTGTCCCGTTGTCTTTTTCTTTTGTCTGTCTTCTTTTTTCTGTTTTCCCGTCTGGGCTGTCATCTATAATTGTTTGTTTTTTGCTAGGGGGTTTTTAAGCGTGATAAAAACCATGACCCCAAAAAAAGGAAAATTTTGGGGTTTAAGGGTTTATTCCCTCATACCCCTTTAAAGCCCGTGTTTCCATTTTAAAAAGGAAGGGCAGGACATGAACTCATAGGTTGAATCCTGGGGACAGGCCCTAATTTCAGAGGCAAAGAATGCTTTCTGGCTTGCTCCCCCTGGGTTACCCCGCCCACTTTCTTTTTTAGAACCCAGGACCCCCAGCCCCGGGGGTGGCACCATTCACAAAGTGGGAGCCCTCCCCCAATGATTTAAAATAATTGAGAAATTTCCTTATAGCTGGATTTCCCTGGGGGCATTTTTCAAATGAATTTTCCCTTTCTCTCTTATGACTCAAAACCCGGTTTTCAAAGGGGACACAAACCGCCACTGCCTGCCTGGGCCCGCCCGCCTAATCAAACAAAACTAACTTGGAATGGAAAGGGCTTTTGAAACCTCCCAAAGGGGTCCAGGACCACTTTTCCCGCAACATCCCCTAATTTTTTCCCAAAATTTTAAACAACGGGTTTCCAGGGATTTCACATTTCATGAAAATTTTGGGGGTCTTTCTCATTCAAAAAAAGTACTTTTAAAATTAGTTGTCCCTTAGTTTTTGGGGACTACTGTATTAAAATTTCCCCTTTTTGAATTTTCCTTATCCTATAATTCTTAAAGGGATTTTTGAATTTAAAAAAATAAAATAAAAAAAGGGGTAGGGTCTACCCAGACTTTTAAATTTTTGCTGAGCTATGAAAGCTGGATAAAGGAAAAAAAGGGGGATTACATTTTAATAAACTTTGGGGTTTGGGCAGGGCCACAGTCTTTAATGGGCCCATAAAAAATCTCAAATTTAAAATTTTCCAAATTTAAAGGAAAACATTTTCCCTGGGGGTTTTATGGCTCCCCTTTAGGAAAATTTTTTTTAAATTTTCCTTTTTTTTTTCTTCCCGGGAATAAAACCTATGTATATCTTAGGGTTAAAAATGTGTAAAAATTTTTATTAAGGAAACACAATCTTACTTAATTCTTTAGGAAGAGAGGAAACTTTTTTTTAGATCAGGTATTTTTTCAATGAACTCTTTTTAAATTGTTTTAAGATTACATCTCTTGTACCTTTGGGGTTTAACCCCTCTTTGCTTGGGCTAAGATCAAAAGATTGGACCTTTGGGGGTAAAAAATAAAATAGGAAAATAGGATTTAAAAAAAGACCTTTTTATATAATAAACTTTTTGAATTTTTTAAAAAAAAAAAAAATAAATGGGGAATTAGGAAAAAAATATTAGAAGGAAGACATGTAACTTAAAAAAAAATCCCTTTTTGACTTTTTTAAAAAGTCAGAAAATTGCTCAATGTTATTTCCTGTAACTAAAACCCCCAAAAAATTGCCAGCTGTGGGAAAAGAAGCTACTTCTGAGCAACGTTGGCTTTGAAGGAGGGGGGTGTGTAGTGAGTGAATGCAGGTGGGAAATGGATTTGGGCAATGAAGAAACAAGGGGGGTTCTCCATTTTTTTGGGACCTTCCCGTGAGGCGTCCCGGAAAAAATGGTGGGGTATAGACTGAAGGTGGCCCCTGCCCCTCGGTTTTAAAGTTTTGCTTAGTAGGGCCCGGGAAAAATGTCAGGGGTGGCAAGAAGGCTCCCCCAAAAAGGAACATTTGAAAAAGTTCTTTCCCTGGATTTGTTAAATTTAAAAAAAAAATTGAGAACTAAAAAATTTGGGGGGAAACCACCCTTTTTTTAGTTTTTGTTTTTTAACCAAAATTTTTAAATTTTTTAAAAAAAAAAAAAAATTTTTTAAAATATTTTTTTACGTTTTGTATTGATGGGGTTTTTGGATTTAATTTAAAAGGGTTTAATTGGTAAATTGTTTAGTTTTGGGGGTTTTTGGACAAATTTCAATTTTTGAAACAAAATAAAAACATAATTTAAAAATTTCCCCCCCCCGGCCCCCCCCCCCTTTTCCCCCCCCCTAAAAACCCCCCCCCCCCCCCCTTTTTCCGGCCCCCCCCCCCCCCAATTTTTCTTAAAAATTTTTTTGCTTTTGGGAAAAAGATGGGTTAAAGGGGTTTTTGGGGGGTTGGAAGGCCCCCCTTTTTGCTTTAGGAACTATTTTGGGGGAAAATTTGGGGTTTTTTCATTACATCCTTTATTTTTTTGGTTTTTCCCCCCTTAAGGGTTTTTTTAAAACTTTTTGAAATTTTTAGGAAAAAATTTTTAAAACTTCCCGGGTTTTAAAAGTTTTTTAAACCCCTTTAAATATTTATACCTTTTCTTTGAAAAAGGTAAAATTTTAAAAAGGTTTGGCCCCCCTTTTGTTAAAAATTTTTAATTTTGGGGGGTTATGGCCCCCTTTTTTCTTTTTTAAAAAAAGTGTACCATAGGGGAGCCCCAATTTTGGGTGTAAAAATTAGGTGAAGGGCTTCCTTTTTCTGTTTTCCTTGCTCCCCTTTTTCCAATTTTGGGTTCGGGTTTTTTTTTAAATGGTTTTGGGGTCCCTTCTTTTTCTTGGGTTTTCCCAAAAAAAGCAATTTGAAGCTCCCCCAAAAAAGTTTGGGTGCAGGCCCCTTCTCTTGTTCCCCAACTTGGTTTGGGGGAAATGAAACCTTTTTTTTTTAAAAATGTTTTTTTAAAAAAGCTTAAAAAAAGTCCACGGGGGAAATATTTAATTTTTCCTTTATTTAATATAAACCGAGAAAATTAAATTTTTGCCCCGAGGGAAATTTTCATGGCCCAAAAATAAAAAGGGGGGGCACCCCAAAAACCTACCCTTTTGAGGGGAGGGGATGAGAGATTTTGGTGACAGGAGGGACAAAAAGACAGACAAAAAAACCAAAAGAGGGCAGAAAAAATGGAAAATAAGTGAAAGGAGAGAAGAGGAGTACAGGAAATGCAAATTTTTTCCTAGAGGGCCTGCTTTTTTTCAGTTCCTGCTTGGGTTTTCCTAATTTTGGGGTGAAAATTTTTTCTTTTGATTAGTATTGTGTAACCCGTTTCCCCCTATCTGTATTTTAAAAATTACCTTTTTTTTTGTTTTTAAACTATTTTTTAAATTGTTTTAAATTTTTTTTCAAATAAAGAACTGAAAAAGAAAATTTAATGGGTATGGTACTTAGCCATCTTTTAAATTTCCTAAAAATACTCATTAAATTTTTTCCCCCTAAAAGGGCTAATAATTGTTTTAAAAACTAATTATATCCCTTTTCCTTTTTTGAACCCCCCCGTGAGGGATTTTTTTGGTACTTTTTGAGATTCTGAGAAAAAGAAATCGATTTGGGACCAAGCGGGTTTATATTTTTCAGGGAAATTTCATGTAAATGAATTCCTTTGCTGGGAACGTAAGCGGATGGGGAAATCAAGTCCACAAGTGAGGGAGAAACTGTAACAATTTAAAATTCATTTTAGGGTTTTTTTTTCCTGTTGTCCCCTGACCCATTGTTTTGGTCCCCCACATGTTTTTTTTACCTAGCAACTTTTTTGCCCGGTTTTTCTGACATTTCAAGAAGGCCAGGCAGTGGGACCCTAAGGGCTGCCGGAATTGAAAAAATACAAGGGAAATTTTAAAACAAGCCCAAAAAAAGTTGGGTTTGGGCCTTAAACAACCCTACGGTTTAATTCCCGCACTTTAGGACCAACCCCCCCCCCCCCCCCCCCCCCCCTATGGAGGGGGGATCTCTGTGAGTTTTTAGTTCAGCCCGGGGCTACAAAGGCAAGTTCAAGGGCATTCTAGGGTTAGGCCTGTTTCACAGAAAAAAAAACCCAATCTTGGGAAAAAAAAACCAAAAAAAAACCCCAAAAAACAAAAAGAACAAAAAACCTAAAACAAATTTTCCCGAATTCCTATTAACTTTTTTTTAAAAAAAAACTTGGCCAAGGGAATTTATCTCGAAATGAAATAAGATTCCCTTTCTTTAAAGCATGATCTGAATGTTCATTTCCCTGCTTTAAAACCTTTGAGGTAAGGTTTTTGTTGTTTCTGTGTCTTGTGTCATTTCATAGAAAAGGGCAAATTATTTTTCCTTTGTTGTGTTTTATAAAAAAAGAGCCAAGGGGTATGTTTAGTAGAGCATGGATTGGTGCAGTGGGAGGGGTTTTTTCCCGGGGGGCCCCCCAAAGCCTTTAAGTATCTCTTCCCCCAAAAGGGGGTTTTTAGCCAAAGGAGGGTACATTTGGGGAAAAGTGGGTTTTTTTTGAAAAGGGGGTTTAGAAAAGGGGGGAGCTTTAGGGAAGGGGAGAAGGCGGGGGGAAGGGCAGTAAAGGGAAAAATTTGGGGAGAGGGAGGGATGGGAGGGGGGAAAAAGGGAAAAAGGGGGAAAAAAGGGGAAAAAAAGAGGGCGGAAAAAGGGGAATAAAGGGCGAGAAAGGGGCAGAGAGAAAGAAGGGGCCAAAAAGTTCTTTTTATAGCAAACCCGGCCAAACCCGCTACTAACTGGTTTAAATGTTTTGGGGGGAGCCTATAAGGAATGCTAACAGTCCTTGCATTTTATTAAAAAAATCGATGCCCTTTCCCCTTGGTGTGCTGTGATCCCCAAAACGGGGAAAGGGATAGGGAAAAAGGTGTTAATTTGGAAAACCCCACAACCAAAGTTTTTAAATGGAGAGGGCTAATTTCAGAACCAAAATTTTTTTTAAAACCCGTAGGGGTTTTGTGGGGGGTTTTTGGTTTTAATGGCTCCCGCATCCTTCAAAATGACCCCACTTCAGAATGCTTTTAACTCCCAGGGCTGTTTGAAAAAGGGCATTGGTAAAAAAATCCCTTGAGGAGTTATGGAGCCAAATTTAAAATTTTTTTCCCCGGGAATCTCATTCTTTTTTAAAAATAGAAAAAAATACTATTGTTTTGAATTTTGGGAAAAATAAAGATTTATGTTTTGTGCTTTAAAGGGAAAAATGGACATACTTAAAAATTTTTAAAAGAATACAAGGAAAAAGTCTCAATTTTTGGAAATAATTTGAATTAAGAAGAACCCAAAATGGCCAATACTTTTGTTTTTGTAGAATTCCTATTTGTTTTTAAAATTTTTAAAAAAACTGCAAAATTAAAGGGTTTAAAACTAATTTTTTGGCCCTTTGCTATTTTGATTTTATCATACCCCACCCTGAAGGGGACTAGCTTTTCCCCCCACCCTATTTCTGCATTTTTTGGTGTTTGTTGGGGCTAAGTTTTTCAACATAAAAAAATAACATTTTTAAAGGGGCCCGTTTTCCCGGTTGTAAATTCCCTTGAAGTACCTATGGGGTTGCATATTATGTTGCCCCCCTTTCTAGTGGGGGTAGATGGCTGTAAAAGGGTTTTTGTTAAATTTTTGAGGAAAGAATAACAAAAACAAAGAATTTTTTTCTTCCCCCCCAACTTGTTTTTGGAAATTAGCTTTTGGGGCAAAACCCCTTTTAGTAAAAATTATTTGTAGGTTTTCAGAATTTTTAATTAACATAAATTTTTTGGCTGGGGTTAAAAAATGGTCATATGGTGGTGGTTTATGATGGGGGTTTATGATGGTGAAGATGATGACGATGGAAAAGACCCAAAAAAAAAATAATAAAAAAAATTTCAATTGGAGCAAGACGGGAAAAATCAGAGTCAAATGCCCGTGGCTTTTTGCCTTAAAACTTTCAAAACTACGGGGCACACGAAAAATTGCCATGATTCTTTTTTTTGGGTAGTTTTTTAAAAAACTTAGGAAAGAAGAGCCCCATAAAAAACCCTTAAAGGGGTTTTTCAGGATTCCATCTAATCCCGTGGTGGTCTTTTTTAAAATGGGGGGAAAAAATAAATTTTTTTAAGGCCCGAAAACAGGATGGGGAGACATTTTTCTGGGTGTTTTGTGGGGTAATTTAAAAATTCAGTTTTTGGAACGTAATGCAGAAAGGGGACAAGAAGCTATTGAGCCAATGGGGCATTTAAAAAACTTCAGGGCCTTTGGAAGATAGCAGAGAGTGGGCAGAAGAAAAGATTTAGATTTGGGGGGGTGGGAAATGGATTTCCCCCTCTTCCCCCCAGGCTTTTTTCTCTTGTTTTTAGGGCACCCCTTTTGGCCTTTTAAGGGAGTCATGGCACAGCTTTCCTGCCTTTTATAGGGCAGTGTCCATAAATTCAGCCCTTTTCAAACTTCTGCTTTAAACCTTTTATTCCTCACTCACCCCCCCCTAGTTGGGGTTTTGGCCCCACCTCCAAATTAGGCGCTGGAGTTTTGCCCTGAAAATGGCTCTGAGTCTGTCAGGAAAAAAACATAAATTTTTTTTTCTAAAAAATAATTTAAAGGAAATAAAACCCGTTTTTGTTTTGAAACCCCCAAACCGAAAAAGCATTTTTTTCCCTTGGGCTGAAAGGCCTTTAGAAATAAGTAGATTTAATTGCATGCCCAAAAAACTGATGCATGGGAAGTGTGGGATAAAATAGTATCTATTTTAATTTATTTGGGAAAATTTTTTTTAAATTGGCATAGTTCTGTGCTAATTTTCTATGGAAAAAAAAATAACTATTGTTTTCCCTTTTTTTTTTTTTAAATCCAAAAATTGAAAAGCTTATTCTGTTTTCCATCTTGGCCTTGGCCCAAAAACAATTTTAAAAATTGGAAGGTGGGAAAAAAAGGATGGCCCCGCTGTAGGATTTTTTTTGCCTTAAAAAAACACCAATTACCCTCATTATCACTGTTAACACATGGGGTCTTTTTATCGAAGATTTTCACTTAGTAAAATTGTTCATCCTCATTTGGTTTTTCTTTTTTCTTTTTTTATCTTTTGTATTTTTTTTTTGACCCTTTTCTTTAGCCAAACTTTGGTGAGCCTCAAAACATTTTTTTCCCCTTAAGGTAAAAAAAGATGATGATCCTTTTACAGGGGGCCTTTTAGGGGTGTTTAACAAATGGACTGAGTTTTTAGGGAAAGGCCCGACCTTTTCTTAGGGGCCTACTCCAAATTAGGGTTGGGGGGGCTTTGCTCTCCGCTGTTTGGGATTCTTGTTTTTTTGTCTGTTATATGTTACTTGGAAGGGAAGGGGAGAGTTGGGGGGTTTTTTTTTCTTTTTTTTTTCTTTTGAAAATTTTTCAGGTCACCCCCACTTTTGGGTTGTAAGCCCGTACTTTAAAGGGTAGGGACCATTGTAGTTTTTGGTTTGGGGAATTTAAAAGTTTTTACTTAAAAAAACCCTTTTTTAAAACTTTGGTTTTCTCCCCGTCACTCCTTCCTCCATAGAAATGGATAAAACATTTGATTTATTTTATCCTATAATTGGGTAGGTCTCAGGCAATTTTGGGAATCTCTATGCATTTTTTAAGTACCTTGACTTTTTCACCAAAAATTTTCCCAAAAATTAAGGGGCTGTCAGACACTTTATTAATCATCTTTTGGTTTTAAAAAAACAAGAAAAATAGAATGAAAAGACTTTTGCTTTTTATTTTTGATTTTAACCGAAATTTTTTTAAACCCGGGAAATTTTGTAGGGGAAAAAAGGGAAAAAGTTCACCCTTTTACTTGTTTGTTTTCTATTTCGCAAAATTTGGAATTTCCTTAAAGTTGTTTCCTCTAACCATAAAACCTTAAAAGTCTTTTCTCCCCAGATCTTTTTGGGCCCTTTCTCCATTGTCGTCATGTGGAATCAGTTTTTTGGGTGCTGGCAGTCAAATAAAATTTTTTAGTTTTATTTTTCAAAGGTAAGGGTAGTTTCTGTTCCATTGTTTCTTCTTTCAGGTTTAAGGTAAGAAATTACCTGTAAATAATTTTTGGTTAAGGAGGAAAAGGGGGAAAAATAGATTGGGGGATTTTTAGGGAGAATCTATTTTTTTATTTTAGGAAAAAGATGAGGACATAACTAACCCAGTTTTTTCCCTTTTTTTGCTTTTAATCTGTGGGTGCTTTAAAAGTCGGGGAAAAAGGGTATTTAACTTTCAACTTTTTACTGATAGGGCATAGTAAAAGGGGCTTTCCAAACTAATGGAAGTTTAAAATGCAGTCCTCAAATTGCTGGGGTTTCCCCTTGACGTTTATTTGTATGGGCCCATGGGTTATTTAAACCTCGAAAAGAGAATGTCCTGATTTTAAAATTCCCCTTTTTATTCACCCAGTCTGATGTGAGGAAACAGTCTGTTTCCCGTTGTTTTATGGGTAGATTAAATTCTAGTTAAAGGGCCCAAAAATAGCTCTCCAAGAGATTTTTTCCTTCTGTGGACTTTACAAAAACAGAATTGTTTAAGTTTCCTTGGTTTCCCCCAACCCCTTTACCTTTTCCCCCTATGGGGCGCTAAGTGCTTTTGTTGTTTTTTGCAGGCATTAAACCGATCCCCAGTTTGGAAAGTGGGCCCTCCGAATGACCCGTTTTAAAAGAGGGTCAAAGGGCTGCTATGTTCAAACCCCTTTTATTATATTTCTAATGAGCCCCATTAAAATTTTTTACAAAAAAACCTTTTTGGTTTTTGCCAAACTTTGAAATTTGTTTTTGCACAAACTTTGGTTTGGGGAAACAATTCATAGGATTTAGAAATCAAAGGGAAATTTGATTTTTTTAAATTTGGGGGTTTTAAAAATTGTTTAAAAATAAATTTTCAGTTTATGTAGTTGTTTTCTTTATCAGTAAATTTTTTGTATTTGTCAAATGTTCTTTGCTTGAAGAGACACCCTGATCATTGGGAAAATCTTAAAAAAGAAAGTAAATTTTGTTGGGGCTTATTCACAGTTTTTGGACTTGGTCTTTTTCCCATTTTTTGGGGGGTGTAAGGGGGATGGGGGGCATTAAGGGAGGCCTTTGGGGGTACAAGTTTAGAGCTTTCATTTTGATTTCCCTAAACTCTCTCTCTCTCTCTCCCTCCTCTCTCTCTCTCCCCACCACAACCAAAAACACACACACACAAAGAGAGAGAGAAAAAGGGAATGAGCGCGAGGGGAGGAGAGCGAGAGGGGAACCAAAGAAAAAAGCCAGAGAGAACCAAAAGGGGAGGGGAGAGAAGGGGAGGGGAGAAAAGAGGGGGAAAATAAAAAGTGGGGCGAGAGGGGGAGGAGCAGAGAAAACCAGAGAGAGCCAGAGAAAAACCCCGGGAGAGAGGGGGAGAGAGAGGGGAGAGAGAGGAGAGGAGAGAGAAAGAGGCAGGGAGGACCAAAAAGACCCGAGAGCAAGGGGGGAGATAAGTGAAAAAAAGAGAGGAGAGAGAGAGAGAAGGGGAGAGAGAGAGAAGGGGAAAGAGCAGGGCCTGTCCCTGGGGTTTGATTCCTCAGCGCCATTTTTTTAGTGACTTTTTTTCCCCAAAAAGGCAACCTCCCAATCTTTTTAAATTTTTTCAAACATTTCCCCCTCCCTGGTGACTAAGCAAATTTTAAAAATTTCAGCCTGTGGGGGGCCCTTCTCCTTCCCCAAAACCCCAAAACTTTTTTTTGATTATGCCACTTGCTGTTTGGGTTAAAAAGTTACTTAATCTAACGTTTCAATTTTATTTCCCTTGATTTTTTAGAGGTTTTTTGGACTCAATGTTTTTTGGGCAAGACCTTTTCTTGCAGTGATTAAATTTTAAGTCCTGTGTTTTTTGTTTTTCTTTCCCTTTCCTCTTTCAAAAATTTCCGTATGAATATTTTTGGGTTTGCTAAAACTTAAAAACTTTAAAGTGTAAAAAAGTCACAAACTAACTGAAGCGAGCCCCGAAAAGCTGAAGGCAGAGCAAGTTTTAACCAAGGGAAAAGATGACTCCCGAATAAGTATCTAAGGGTTTTTAAAAAGTTTTTGGGGTTTGGGAAAAAATGATAAAAGGAAAGGGGTAAGATAATACTTTAAAAAGCACAATATATTGAAACAATGGAAAATCTTAGGCTATTAGGAAAAGAATTGACAGAAAAAAAAGGCTTTTTTAAAGTTGTGTGTAACAATTTTTTTGAAATTTTTTTTCCTTTTTTTTGGAGGGCCGTCCCTCCCGACCGCCTTTTTTGATAAAAAAAACCAAAAAATTCCTTTTTCAATAAGGGGGTGAAATTTTTTTTAAAAAATTTCTTTTGGGAAATTTCGCCCCCTTTTATTTGTATAAAGAAATTTTTCCCCTTCCCCTTTTTTATAAATTTTTTTATTGAGTATTAGGGCTTTTAAATTTTTTTTTAAATTTTTAAAAAAATTTTAAATTTAGAAAGTTTAAATACAATGTATTTCAATAAGATAAAATTTTAAACCCAAAATTTTCATTTTAGATTTTTTTTATTAGTAAACTTTTTAAAATTTTAATTTTTCTTCTCAATTTTTCAAAACTTTCTAAAAAAGGGAATGGTTTGCTTCGAAATGAGTTGGCTTTAAAATGTCAAACACATCACTAGTTTCTCCTTTTTTTTTTCTCAACCTTGGTTAAAAAACCCCTTTCCCTTTTTGCCCCCAAAATCCTTTTTTTCTTTTACTTTTTGGGAAATGAGATTTTTAATTTTTATGGCCTTTGGGGTATTGGTCTGTTAAAACGTTTTAAAAATTTTCCAAATTATTTGTGGAATAGCCCATTCATTATCTGTGGGATTAAATGTGGGCGGGAGCCCCCTTGGGATTAAGCGCCCCGGGGGGGGCCCGGAGGCCCCGAGCCCTTTCGGGAAGGGCCCGGGCTGAGGCCCGGGTTTTTTTTTAAAGGGGCCCCATGAGGCCCGGGGAGGCGGGAAATAGGAGTCCCGAGGGCCAATGCTGCAGCCCGGGGTCCTTTTCATTCCCCCTTCGGGACTGTGGTTTCCCCCATGGGTTTAGACAGTCCGAGGGCCCGGAATTAAAAAATAGGCTCTCGAGAAGACTTTTCAGACTGATCCCCCGAAAGAGTTTTAAAACGAGAATGGTGAAATTGGGGCTCCCCCCAAAAAACCAGGAGAAGCTCCCCTTTTAAATTTGGGGGTGTCAAAAGGGGGCAACTAGGGGGGGGAGAATTTCAAATTTCCTTTTGGGCCCCCGGCCCCATTAATATGCAAAACTCAAGGCAGAGGGCTTTTGTCCAACCCTCTTACCCATTTTATTTTTACTTAAATTTACAGGTTTTAAATGGAGAGGGCCCCCGGTTCCCGGGGGGTATGGGCCCCACCTCAAATTTTAAGGGTTTCCCGGGGCCCAAAGGGAAAAACCCTTTCCATGGTCCAACCAATTTTTCAGTATTTTTACCTTTTATTTTTAATATCTTTATTTTTAATTTGATTTTTTGTTTGATTTCAAAGTAATGCATTTTGATTTTACTCCCCTCTCCCCTATTTTTTAAAACCCTCCAAATTGTTTTTTACTTTTTAAAATTTTTTTTAAACAATTTAGTATAGTTTGTTTCTGCAAATATTCTCTTTTGTATTTTGGAAAAATTTTCTAAAGGTTTAAACACCCATTTTTATGTACCCCCTTTAAAAAAAAACCCGGCTGTTTAAAAAGGGGATTAACTGCTAAACATTCCATACTGGGGGGTGGACTTTATGCTTTCCCCCTTTTTATGCTGGAAATTTTGCTGGACTGAACCTGTTCAGGTCCCTTTTATGTGCTAGCTCCCAAATTTTGAGTATTCAGTTTTTCAAGTTCTCTGTTGGGGTTAAAAGCCACTGTTTTTTGGGGCTGGGAAAAAATGGGGTCAGCGGTTTAAAAACCTGCCCTTCCAGGGGGTTGTTTAGTTCAACCCGCAAATACATGATGGCTCCAAACCCCTTTTTTAATGGGATCTGATGCCCTCTTTTGGTATGTCCCGAAGAGTTTAACGCAACTTCACATAATAAAAAAAATAAAAATTCTGAAGGGAAAGAAAGAAAAAAAAAAAGAAAAGGGAAAAAAGAAAAAGGGAAAAAAAGAAAACTATTTTCTTGTATTTATCCACATTAAAGGGGGGCTTGGGGATTTTTCCATGCTTTTTTCCCGCCAAAACACCTTAGGGTTTAGGATTAGCAGATTGGGTCTAGATGGGACCTTTAGCAAAAAAGCATTCACAGTTCCTCTTTCTCTGCACTTAGTTTTCCCTTTTGGGTCTCTGCGGGTTAAACACCATCGTTGCAAAAAGGAAACTTTTTCTGATGAGAGTTGGCTTGTTGCATCCACTTAGGGGTTTTAAAAATTTAAATTTAGTGGGGGGCTGGTTTTTAACCCCTCCCATCCATTTAGCGAGTAAAAAGTATTTGCTTCCCCCCTAGGGATTATTAATATGGGATAGCCCACATGTTTTTGCCCTAATTTTTAGGGGCCTTTTAAATTTATTTTAAAAATGGGAATTAAATCCCGGACAATTGGGGTGCTAAATATTCACCAGTGGAAAATTTCTAGTTAGGGCAGTGCTCACGCTAGGTACCTCTTGTACGTACACAGCATTTTTCCCGCAAATATGAAATCTAAATCAGTAGGGGGGAAGCCTTTCCCTTTCGTAAACCGGGTTGAAAATTTTTCCCGGTTTTGTGACTCCAAAAAACCGGGGTTTCTCAAACATATGGGTTTTTTCTGCCCCACTCTTGGGGGAAACCCAAAAACCAAATTTTACTATAGGGCCCGTAAATTTTGTGGGGGTGATTTGATTGGGTGGGAAATTCACTTGCCAAAAACCCAAAGGGGGTAACCCTACTTTTGCACGGGGTTTTTAATTTGGAATTTTTGGGGAAAATCTAATGATCTTTGTTACCCTATAAAGGAACCCATTTCAAACCCGTTTTTTTTATGTGTATTTTTGTTTATTCTTTTATAAACATTTTTAAAATTTTTTATTATGTATACACAAAATGAAAGTGTGCCCTGGCCCTGAGGCGAGGGCAAAATTGGAGGAAAGGGTTTTTTTTTTTTCAAAATCTGGGGTTTTTTTAGGGCAAACAAAAGGGTTGTCCCGGTTAGTTGGTTAGTGCCCTTTATCTTCGGGGCCATCTCATGGTACTTTGTATTTAACTTTTGAAGAAGCTAAACCGTTTCTGAAATTAGTCCTACTAAATTTTTCCTTTCCATTTTGATCTATTATTTTTAAATTGGAAAAGACATATTTCAGAAAAATGGTTTTTTTAACCGTTTTTGGTTTTCCCCTTTCATTTGGGAAATGAAATTTTTAGGTGAAAAGCTTTGGAAAGCCATTTTGGGAAAATTTTGGGAAATAATGAGGGTTTTGATGAGGGCCCCTCTTTTCCTTTGTAATAGGTCTTGTTTTATTTTGTTTTACAGTATTTTTCTTGTTTAATACGTACTATAAATTTGACGGGGCTTTGTACATGGGTTTTTCAAAAGGGAATCTGTTACCCGCCTTTCCTCCCTTTAAAAAAGGGAAAAAAATGCCTAGAAATTTTTGGGGGACTTTTTTAAAGGTTTAAAATAGAGACTAAAGGGCAAAACAAAGTTTTTTTTTAGCATTCTGTTCTTCTTTTTTTTGCCTTAATTTTGTCATGGGCCCTCTTTTGGTTCTTCCCGGTTTTTTTCTTTGATGAAATTGGTCCCAGGCTGTAGGGTTTTTTTCTAGCTGTGCTTTTAGGGGTTTTTTTGACAAATTTTAAAGAGATTTTTGGGTTTTGTTTAAGTCCCTTTAATTTTTTTAACTGCGAGTCCCCGAAACATGGGAAAAAGGGGAAAAAATTTAACCATAACTGCATTTTATTTTAAGAAAGATAAATGCCCGTTATCCAAACAAAATTAAAAGGGTTTAAATTTCAAGCTGCTAAGATTATTAAGATTGGAGAACCAATTTAAATTTTTGCCCTTTTTTGTTTAGGGCAAACCCCCTTTTAAAAAACCCCTCAAACCCTTTTCCCAAAAAAAGAAAAAGGGGCCAAAACCAAATTTGTTTTTTCCTAGATTTTTTTCCTAAACCCCCGTGGGCCAGAGGAATCCTTTTTACCAGCCGTTTCCCTAATTTCTCTTTTCCCAAAATAACGCATGTTTAAATTTGAGGGAGCCCAGGTTTGGGGTTTTCCCCAATTTTGGAAGCTTTTTTCCTGGGCCACATTTGACGTTAGGTGGGGTTTTTTTTGCTTGAAGGATTTGGGGTTTTGGATGTTTAGTGGAGTTGAGTTTTCACTGTAATGAATGGTTGCTAGAAATCTGGCAAAAAATGGACATGTATTTCGTTTCTTTTTTTTTAAGAGTATGGGGATATGGAAAGAAATGGGCCCTTTTTTTTTTTTCTTTGGGTTTAAATTTTATTTTGAAGGGATGTTAAAAAATTTTCCATTTCCTTTGGTAACTTTTGATAACCCAAATAATAATGGGTATCAAAGTAGCTGATTTAAAGTTTCCCTTTAAAATTTGGGGTTTTTACTTTTTTAAAAATTTGTGGGGTTCAAACCCAAAAAAGGGGCATAAATCTATTTAAATCATTTTTTATATTCCCTTTTTTTTATTCCATCTATTTTGTATTTTGAGGTGGGGCTGTGAGAGAATATAAAGGGAATTTTTGTTTTTTTAATGTATGGGAATGGGCATCATTAAAAGACCCATGGGGGTTTAAAAAAGGAAACAAATCTCCACAGGCTTTTTTATAGATTTTATTTAAAATTTTCCCATATATTTTTTGGGCTAAAATAATTTGATCTTTATTAAGGCACACTCCCCTATTTTGTAGAATGTGAGTAAAAAATTTTTTTTCTACTTTTTTTCCCGGGCCGGGGGAGATGTTTTAAGGTACACGTAGTTGGGTAATTTTTGTATAGGCAGTGAACTGTGAGGCCCTAAGGCTTTTATTTGATTTTTACTAATCCCTACACAACAACAAAACACCCACCAAAACACACACCACACACACAAATTTATAAAATTTAATGAAAACATTTCCCCAAATAACTATATCTTTATATGCCCTAAGTGTTTGTGTATTTTTATTTTTTTTGAAGGTAATAAAATGGGTTTTAAAAGGTTGAAAGTTAAAACCCTTTAATGGTTGTGAGTATCAGAGCAATTTTAAAAATTTTATTTTATAAAATTTTTTTGTAGCTGCTGAAAATCTGCTTGTTAAGTGGAAAATCTGTGCTCTTCGGGTTTTTTCCAATAACAACACTATTGCTTTTTATTATCCAAATTGGAAAAACCCCCCACCAATCTTTTTTACTTCTCATTCCCCCTTTTAAATTTTATGTCTAGTGGGTTTTTTTCCCATACAAAGTTATATTCATAAAATATTATTCGCTTTAAAAATAGCATTTTTGGAAGGTTTCATTGGAAAACCCAAAAACTAAATTTTAAATTTTTTTTGATCACTCTGAGTTTTTAATTAAGGGTTTTCCTTTAAATTTTTTTCATGACTTTAACAAATCATTAAAATTTTTCCAAAACATTTTTTTTACCCCCAAATTTTTTTTCTAGGGGGTTATAATGGGCAAATTTTAAAAAACTGTATTCCCTTTTTTAAAGGAACCATCCCTGGGGTTGCCCCCCTTGTGACGATTGGGAATTAGTCCTACTATTTTACATTCTTTCCATTTTGATCATATTATTTGAAATTGGAATGACATATTACAGAAAAATGGTTTTTTTAACCAGTCTCTTTGGTCCTCATGCATGGTAGAATGAATTATTAGGTGAAGCTTTGGAAAGCCATGGAAATTTGGAACTAATGAGTTCTGATGAGTCCATCTTCCTAGTGTAATAGTCTTGTTCATTTTGTTTACAGTATTTGCTCTGTTTAATACAGTACTATAAATAGACGTGCTTAGTACATGTTTCTCAATGAATCTAGTTACCCTGCCATGCCTCCTTTATAAAGGGAAAATAATGCCTAGAGAAGTGAGGTGACTTTCTAAAGGTCATATAGAGACTAAAGGGCAAAGCAAAGTCTAGCATTCTGTTCTTCATTTCCTTGCCTTATTTAGTCAGTGTCATCTTCTGGTTCTTCCTGGTTCTTCTTTGATGACCTGGTCCCAGGCTGTATGATTGTTTTCTAGCTGTGCTTTGAGGGCTTATTGACATTTAATGAGTATTTTTGTTCTTGTGAAGTCATTTACATGTTTACTGCTGAGTTCCAAAACATGAAAAGAGAGAAACATTTACATAACTGCATTTTATCTAAGAAAGATAAATGCAGTTATCCATCAATATATAGATAACTTTCAGAGCTGCTAAGATTATTAGATTGGAGAACACAATAAATTTGTGCCTTCCCTTGTGAGTCACCTCCCTTAAAAAAACCTCTCAACCAATTATCCGAAAGAAAGACAGGTCAATCCAAGTTTGTTCTTTCCTAGTATTTGTTCCTAATCACCCCGTGGGCAGAGGAATCCATCTTACCAGCCGTTTCCCTCATTCTCTCTTCTTCCAAAGTAACGCATGTGTAAATTAGCTGTAGCCCAGTGTAAGGGAGTATCACCCAGTGTGGAAGCAGTGTTCCTGGAGCCACATTTGTACGTTAGGTGGGGTTTTGTGCTTGAAGGATAGGGTTATGGATGTTTAGTGGAGTTGAGATTTCACTGTAATGCAATGGCTCTGCTAGAAATCTGGCAGACAATGGACATGTATTTCAGTTACTTTTATGAAGATGTATGAGATATGGAAAGAAATGGGCATTTTAGTTTCTTTGGTTGAAATTCATTTTGAAGGTATGTAAAATTACCATTTCCTTTGGTAACTTTTGACTAACCAGTAATACTGATATCAAAGTAGCTGACTTTAAAGTTCCCTAAATTCTGGTTATACTTTTTCAAAATTTGTGGGATACATCCAAAAGAGGATCATAAATCTATTTATATCATAATTATATTCTTAATCTATTCCATCTATGTTGTATGTGAGGTGACTGTGAGAGAATATAAAAGAATTATTGTTTTCTTAATGTATGAAGTGAGGCATCATTATAAAGACAGCATGGTGTTATAAAGGAAACAAATCTCCACAGGCTTTTATATAGATTTATATTTAAATTCTTCCCATATATTTACTTGTCTAAGTCATAGATCTTTATTAAGGCACACTCCCCTATTTGTAGAATGTGAGTAACAATTATTTCTACTTTTTTGCAGGTCAGGTGAGATGATGTATGGTACACGTAGTGGATATTTAGTAGTAGGCAGTGAACTGTGAGCTCTAAGGCTTATTTGATTTCTTACTAATACATACACACACACACACACACACACACACACACACACACACACACACATATATATATATATATGAATGCATATCCCTAAATAACTATATCTATATATGCATATGTGTATGTGTATTTATATTTGTTTTGAAGAGTAATAACTGGTTATATGGTTGACAAGTTAACTCTTAAATGGTTGTGAGTAGTCAGAGCATTTAAACTTTATATTATATATTTATTTGTAGCTGCTGTAAATCTGCTTGTTAAGTGATATCTGTGCTCTTCTGGTTTCTTCCAATAACAACACTATTGCTTATATTATCCAGATTGGAACCCCTGACACAATCTTTTTCACTTCTCATCCACTTGTAATTCTTATGTCTAGTGGTTGCTCCTATACAAAGCTTATATTGCATAAAATATTATGCTGCTTTAAAGTAGCAGTTTAGGAAGTACATAGAACCAAGCACTAATTATATAATTATTCTGATCACTCTGAGTTTGTAATTAGTTGTCCTTTATTTGTCTTCATGACTTTAACATAATCATAATTTTTCAATCATTTTTCTTACCCAATTTCTATTTTCTAGTGGTTCCATAATGGGCAAATTTATACAGATATCTGTCCCCATCCCTGTTGCTCTAGTGACGATGGAATTCCTTAGAACACTATTAGTATAAGGTTCTGAGGTATAAGCCACTAGACACTCCTGTGTCTAAGACTGTGGTATATTCAGCAGATACTCATTTTCTAACTCAGGTCAATATCTTGCTTTCATTTTGCATGGAGCCTTATGAGTCCTTGTTCCTTTACTTTGGGTTTGGACATGTGCCTTTCTATGGCCAATGACCTGTTAACAGATTTGGCACAGCAGAAGCTAGAAGTATGCTTATACTCTGGACTTGGGCTTTGTACTTCTATCAGTTGTCCTGTGTTCGCATGCTCCTAAGTTGATGCTAATTGATAATGAGTAACCAGTGCTGGATCTGATCTGTCGCTTTGTACCAAGTCTAGCTGAGCCTGCCGTGCAGCTGAATCCTAGGTAACCGTATTGTTGTTGTATGCTGGCGAGCATAGGATACTCACTATTGTTGTGGCTGTAGCTAAGGGATACAGGATGATGGTGATGTAAAGATTTTTCCTTTGGTACTGATTTTAGAGCACTGGCTTTCCATGTAGAATCAAGGTTTTTACTGTCTCACAGCATCAGTGCATCACAAAACCAGCATTAAAATAGGTCAGAATGGAAATCTATCACAAGGGATGAGAACAGTACAGATCTCGAAGAGGGTTTGGTTTTCATTAGCTGATTCTCTAAGCCTGTCACTGGAAATTGTTATAGCAGATTATGGTAGTGCTCCCTGCACCTCCTTAGATAAAATAGTTATATTTTCTTAGTGGTAACAAGGGAAATGAATCCACACAGTCTCAATTATGGAAAGAGCCTATTAAAATTCCATTTTGTTTTTAGAAGTAAACATATAAAGGAAGCTGGAGGAGGCCAAGCACCTTTTAAAAATAATGATTGTCTTGAGCTAATTCTTTCCCTGTGCCTTCAACATCATTAGATGCCAATCCTACTGTGTGGTCTCATTTGCAATCAAAACTGATTGGAAAGGAAAGGCCAGGGTGCCAGAGACTTCCCCTAAGCAAAGAACTCAGAAACCTGCCCATTGTTTAAACTGCTTACCCTCAGCAGTACCTTCATTTACTTTCCTTTTAGCTGGGGTTGGGTAGTAGTTCAGTGGGTATTGTAATACATACTTCAGAGAATACTGGAAAAAAACAAGCAAAGGATACTTTGTGACAGCATGGACGATTCTCAGCATTTCTCTTCCTTGCCCATTTAGTCATGATCTTTCCCTTTGCTCTGAGCTCCCCCCTCTGGCATTCATGGTATATTTCCTCTTCTGTAATTGCAAATTTCAAAGTTTCCCTCCCAAGTCATTTTGCAAATGCTCTAGACTACATAATGACTGCAGGGGCACTTTTGTTTTCTAGAGAGAGTGGGATAGGCAGACTAGGGAGGCAGAGGAACAACCTGCAGCACTTACTAACAATGAATCAGTGCAGAATAAATCAAATCAAAACACAACAAAAACCATTATCCAGATCGGAATCCCTGACACAATCCAACAAACCAAAAATAAACCAGAAACAAACAAAATAAAAACAGAAAAATAATGTACCATTGATGTTGCTTCAAAGATCCACTTTCCTGTCCCCATGTGCCAGGTCTCTTGTGAGATTATGACAGACCCTTCGGGCTTTTTGCTTTTGTAATCAGTCTTTATTTATCAGTATCCTGCTATGTCATGCTTTCTTTCTCTCTGTCTCTTATTGTCTCTGTGTCTCTGTCTCTGTGAGTAAATTCCTATGTTATATTTTCTTTAAAAGGTAATTGGTAATGCCCAATTCTTTTCTATTAAAATGCTGTTTTAGATTCATATTTTCAACTTATCTCAGATTTCCACAAAAGAGTATCTTATCTTTTAAGCATAAACATTAGAACACAAGTTCTAATAGAGAATTGGGTGATGTGCATTCATCTTGTTCAGTCTTTCTGTTGCAATATACCAAGAACCTTCAGATTCTCTATTTTATTATTTATTATTTTATTTAACTTTTTTCATATAACATATTCTTTTTGTTTGTTTATTTTTTTGAGTCAGGGTTTGGCCCTGGCTCTCCTGGACCTAGCTCTGTAGATCTGGCTGGGCTGTAACTCAGAATGATCTACCTGCCTCTGCATCTGAGGGATTATAGGCATGTGCTATCACCACCTGGCTATACAATATATTCTGATTTCTCCTCCAGTCTCCTTCCAGATCTTGCCCACCGTCTTCCCATCCAAATCTACAACTTCTTTCTCTCTATTTAGGAAACAGTCAGGCAAATTAAAAAAAAAAAAGGCAATCAAACTAGAATAAAAAACAAACACCAGAAATACAAAACAGAAAAAAAAAAAAACAAGAGAAATACAGACACAGACATGCACATACGTATGCACAACACACACAAGGAACATAAAAAAAAATTCAGAAACCTTAATTATTGATGGGCATCATCTTGAACTTGGTGGTGATGCTTCTGTTGAGTCTTTCCATATTTCCTTTTGTGAGTGATGTATAGTAAGCCCAAGGCTCCTTTCAGTTATGGAGAAGCATACATAATTTCAGAACTGCCCCCCAGACTTCTATTTTTTTTTTTAGCTGACTTTTTCTGCTTCTCATGCCATCTGTCTTCTTTCCCCCCTCCCTATGCGTTTGGTTGTAGATCATCCTATTTAGCTACTTGAATTTGTTTCAGAGGAACTTTTTATGTTTTTAAGTTGCTCAACTACTGTGAGGTAAATTGCAAAGATAGAGAATCAAGATGGTTAGCATTGAGTGAATATGTGAACAGAAAACATTCCATAGTACCAAGTGTATGAGTTGCTATCCATAGACTGTGTAGCATATACAATCGTGAGATGTTCTTTGGTTCCATTATTCTGAATGGTCAGGCTGCTAGAGGGAGAACTCATTTAAAAACCTTTTTTTGTTAAGTTCTATTGTCTAGTCCTGTCTGCCTCTATTGAATCAATTAAATCTTATATACTCTGTGGATATCCATTTCTGTGAACAGTACTCCCATTATTTTTTTAATTTCCAGAACTATCAAGATTAAATTATATACTGCTGTCTCTTTGTAATGCTATCTCAATTTTGTTGAATGAATAAGTAAGTGAGCATTATTAGTATTTTTGCTGCTGCTGTGGTAAAGCACCCCAACAAAACCAAAATAAGGGGAAAGGGCTTCTTTTGGCTCATAGATTGAGGGCACACAGTTGGTCCTGGTAGCGGGAACTTGAGATACTGTTCATAAGTATGCATTGTCAGGAAACCAAGGGAGATGAATACTGGTACTCAGCTTATTTTCTTGTTTCTGTTCATTCCAGGACCCTAGGTCATGGGATGTGCCATCCATAGTTAGGGGTGGTAGTCTCATTAATGTAGTCTAGAAAATCCTTCACAAGCAGTTCAAAGCTTTTCTCCTGACTGATTCTAGATTGTATAAAGTTGATAGGCTTGAACGTCACAGTGAGCAGTGATACTTTGACACTGAAGTAGGTATTCCAACCTTCAGTAGTCAGATATCTGATTAGAACATTTTTACATTTAACTATTTCTTATTGATCTTTTACTACCCATTTTAGAGATCATAGAATTTTAGAATTATCTTAGCGATGATAACTGTTATTAATTATTACTTTTATTTAGCAGGTAGAATTACTCCAGGGAAGTGATTCAAGATTGTTGTTCTCCTGTTACTCACATATTTATTGTCACTTTTGAGGCCAGATTTCTCTACAGAGTATAGACTGCCCATGCTTGTAATCTTGCCACCTCAGCCTCCCAGTATTGAGATTATAGATGTTTACTACCATAGTAGGTGTCTTGGTTGTTTTAAAAAGATGTTTGTGCCTTCTCCCCAGCATTTCAAACTCAAAATGCCTTAGACTTACATTGTGCACACTTATTGTTTTAGCGTCTGTACTCCACCATCTATCCACCTGAGCTTTGCCTTCTAACTGAGAAGATCCTGGAA
Organism: Mastomys natalensis; assembly: GCA_021653895.1. Taxonomy (NCBI): domain Eukaryota; kingdom Metazoa; phylum Chordata; class Mammalia; order Rodentia; family Muridae; genus Mastomys; species Mastomys natalensis. Next base: position 1,423,026 of record JAJTUV010000278.1, read on the forward strand.
TATGATTCAAGATGAGTTTTTTAGTCCAGAGCTTTTATTATTGATGCAAATATCCGTTTCCTATATAAGAATCAGAAACTTTTAATATGATTTGATTGGTGTATAGTTATTAATGCATACTATGTGGAATGCATTGTTCAAAAGAAACGAAATTCGCCTCACTTATACTTACTAATTTGTCATGTAGAAATATACAACATTTAGTTCTTTCAGTTATGTTTTTAATTATTTCAGATCTGCTTAAGGTCTTTTCCTGCTAGCTTAATGCTAACCCCCTGATAGTATGTGACTCAATATAAATTTTTCTAATTTATGCTACTTATAAACTGAGGATGAATTATTGACAAATATATTAGAGTGTTTTAACTGTGAATGGATTATGTTAAAGTGTGAGACACTTTATTAGGCCAAATAATGATCATGGTAAAGGTACTTTTCAGAGCTTCTTCCTACATCTTTAACTTTGCATGTTCTCTAAATACTCAGGAATTTATTTTTAAACAAAATACTAAAAATAATTGTTTAAATTTATATTTTACATTGTACCTTTTTTGGTCTTTTAAACAAATATTTCAATTATTTTATTTGTATTATATTTATTATACATTATATATAAATATAAACATTTATATTATATCATATTTTTATTTGTATTGCCAGTGCCTTTATGTGTTTTTATCTAATTATGATTTAAGTTTTAAATTATCTACCAGTTGTTTAAGTACTTTGCCCTTTGCCATTATGTTATTTATAAAAGAATAAATGAACTATAAATTCTTTTGTGGTACAGTTTTCGCAGAGGAGACATGGAGATGCTTGGTAACATTTCCATCTCAGCTAACCGTGTTTACCCATGTTCTCTCTGGGCTTGTGCATTTCTTGGTCTTTCCTCTGCTGAAGAGGGTCAGAAACATGCCTGTGGCCTCATGGAGTTTACACTCTGCGTGAGACTGTCACCAATTCCAGTACTGAATATCTAAAATTTGCCTTGTTTAATTTTCCTATGTTAAGACTGATAGGTTCTTTCTTTTATTTCTTGCCTCCCAGCCCCCGACTCAGATTTTCTGTTTCCCTTTCTTTTGATATTTCCATAATGAGATTGATGAGTCCACAAGTGCGTGAGTTGAATTCCTTGAGAGGCTCAGCTTCCCATCAGCCAGGCCTCTGATTGGTGTGAGTTTAGTTTTGTCAAGTGTTCCACATCTGCTTTTTGTCAGTCGCTATTTTTGCAAAGTCTTCATTCTCTCTAATTATACAAATATGTCTTCTTCATTTTTCTTGTCAAAGACAAATTAAAAAGAATTAGTTTCTGAGCTAGTTTAGTCTTCATTAATTCTGTGCCCTACTCTGTTTTTAGCAGCATTTTTCTTTTCCTAGTCTTTCCCCCACTCCTTGATAATTTTAAAAGCTTGTCTCCTCATGTCTGCCTTACTTGAGTAGCATGAATTAATTTGGTACCTCTGACTCTTTTTTCTAAGTTTTAACTGAGCAGGAAGATACGTTTTTACTTTTCTCCATATTTAGTTCAGACCTGTCTTTGTGATATTTAAGAGTCATTTGTGAAACTATATTAGGTGTTTCTTGTTCATTGTCATTTGCCCCAAGAGGAATTTAATTCTACATTTGTTAATTATTTAATTATCCTAATGATGTCTTACATGGTACTCCTGGTCTCTTGCACAGTGATGGAATCAGTCCTTCATCACAAGGCTCTTATTTCTTGATCTAATAAAGGTCAGATTTTTTTTTTTATTCTTTTAAGTTTGTGCATTTAAATGGTTTTTACATTAGTTTTTAATTAACTTTCAAATTTTAATAACAGTCATGAGAATCACCTAGGATGTTTAAAGTCCAGGTTCTTGGGTCCTAGCTTTAGATTCTCATTCACTTCGTGTGTCAAATGAACCTTGATAGCTTCCATGTTAAGATAGTTGGACAATTATGACACCAATCCCACCATTGCATATTCCAATTCCCTGCTTATTGGACTTTTTTGTCTGGCCTCCTTTGCCTTCAGTACAACAGCTGAAGATTCTGTCTTGTATATTCCCTTACAATTTTTTATAATAGGATTATCTATCTGTAAGATAACATGTTAGATACATAGGATATCTCTTTGTACCAAGTGGTAGGTTCCAAGTCTTCTTGCAACACTTCATCCTACAATGAGGTGTTTCTTCATGTCTTCAACTCAAAAAATTTCTTTTATATCTTGGTATTAAGCCACTAAGTCAGCACTTTAGGGTTTTTTTTTTTTTTTTTTTCTTCCTCTTCCCCATGGAGCTGATGACCCATAATAGCTAACATCAAGGAACTTGACTTTGGTGTTTGGTTCTAACCTACCTTCTTTGTCTTTCTGCTTCATTTGTCAGATGACTATAGTTTGGCTGTATCACACCATGTGCTTTCAGTCAATGAACTTCAGTAGCCACTTCTGTCTCCAAGACCTTAGTGCTAAGTGTAGAGGAAAACTACCATAATTAATGAGTTCTAATATACCAGATCCCTCACAACTTCAGGGAAGTTAAAATGTAATATGATATGTATTGTATAATCTATGAAACTCAGTGTATTTATTTGTGTTTGTGTTATGCTTATGAGGATGTAGTACCTCTGATTACTGCCTTCTGATTGCTGACATGTGGGACCTAGGAACAAAAAAAGTTCATCTCATCAGTCTTGTAGTCATGAGTGAATGCGTGTGCCTGTGCGTGTGTGTGCATTCACGCATGAGTGCGTGCATGTGTGTGTGTGTGTGTGTGCGTGTGTGTGTGTGTGTGTGTGTGTGTGTGTATGCTGGTGCATTTATGCTTGTTTGGTGGCCAGAGAGTTATATAGATTACCTTCTCCAATTGTTCTCCATGTTGGGTTTTGAGATCACATCTCTCATTGAAATGTGAAATTACTCACTGGTTAAGCTGGTTGTCCAGTGAAACTCCTATGATTTACCTCTCTCTTATTCCCTAATTCTGGGCTTATAGATATATGCTGTGATGCCCAGCTTTTATGTGGGTCTTGAGCATCTGAACCTCAGATTTCTGTGCTTGTACAGCAAGCACTTTACCCACTGACCCACCTCCCAGGCTCAAGTCATGATTTATTAAATGATAAAAGAAACTAAGATTCCAGCAGACAGAATATTTTCTCTCTGCCCAAGTAGCCCTCCCTAAACTTTCCCTGGACCCCACTCCCCTCAGCTCCTGAATCATGGAGTTTGTAAAGATTCCCAGCTGTCCTGTCCAGCAGGACATTAAACAGGGGTCTGGGGAGATCACCTGAAAGAGAAAGTGGAGACAGGCCGACGCAAAGAAGTGATGATCTGTCTATAATCTGATCAGATCGTTGTGTGTACTCTTTCACACACAGGTTATATACACAAAAAGGCAGGACGTGGGGAAGGGATGACACAGGAGCGTAGGTGTTCAGGGGGAGTACAGATATCTTCCAGAACAGAGTGTCAGCTGGGTGAAGGTTCAGGGGACAGACCACTATGACTCCGCCTATGATTCACTTGTCTTTATCTAAGTTGGTACTATCCACCAAGGTTACCTATCTACAAGGTTTATGACTACTCAGTCTTGGCAGTCCTCCACCAAAGCTGCTTGTTTACAATAGCTTTTAGCTATCTGCTTCAGTGTTTTTCCACAGAGACCCAAGACTTGGTGTATGTCAGGCCTATTGCTGATTTTAGGCCCTTTAGGCAGGGCTGCCCCTGACACCCAGCAGTAACAGTGGGACTGTAACTTAGTGGAACGCTTCATCTACCATTGGGTTCTGACATCTCTGAGAAACCAAATGTGTGTTGGTACAGTTCTTGTGATTTATTGCCTCATTGTGTCCTTTTAATTATTCTCACTTCAAAACATTTTAGAAAACAAGTTTAGTGATCACATGGCATAGTCAATTGCTGACACTACTTAACACCAGTTCATGAATATCAACTATTCTAAACCAAGGCCTTGAGTGGGTGACTTTAACCTCCGTTTTAAATGTTTTGTGAATTATAGCCTCTGAGAACTTGATGTCTTCTTATTTCTCTTCATATTTCCATGGGCTTTTATGGGAGAGAGGATGGCATGTCAAAAGTGGAAATGAAAGCAGAGCAACCAGCACTGCCTTTATAAAGCTCTCATACCATTATTCTTGCTCTTGATTCCACTTCCTTCTTCAAGCACTTTTAGCCTTGGAATTAACTTGTGATGCTACATTTGGTTATCAGTGTTCATAATGAATCTATTTGAGACTTGGAGGACCCAGAAATTCCACCTAAGCTTATTTTAAGTCTTATATTTGAAAGAACAAGGTATCTTGACGAATAATAGGGCTATTCTTGACTAATGTTGCTAAGTCTTTGTACATGCTGTCTGCGTGTCTCTGTGTGTACAAGTGCCAATTCAACTGCTCATTGACTGTTATTCCTAAGATGGGATTCTTGAGCAGATTGGAAGAGAAGGGTTTGCCCAAATTCTTTTCCACTGGGTATTCATAGATATAGCTGTGTGAAAGGAAAGGAATTTGACCACATGGCTCTATTGATTATTAAGGACTGACCAGTGACAAGACTTGTCAAAATATTGGAAGTTATTTTGTTGTTAGTTGTTTGTTTGTGTGCGTTCCTTTAAAATTCATAGCATTGTTTTATGTGTGTGTCTGTGTATGTGTGTTTCTTTTGCATTTATTTCCATGTCTGTTGTTTTTAAACCTTCTTTAAAATTGATAGATTACTATTTTAGAGGGGATATACTGGACATAGTTTTCATAAGGAAGTGGAATGGAATAAAACTGAAGGCCAATTTAAAAGTAAATAAACATTTAAATAAAAGATAAAAACTTTCTAGGAGTGTGGGGTTCTGTATTTCAAATTTCTATTTTCCAAACTCATCTATAATAGGAATGTGACTACATTTACAAAGAGAAAATAGTGAATTATTAAAATAAGTACATGGAATTTTGCCTTCACAAAACAGGCAATTATGTGAAATTTTAATGAAGCAAAAACTTGGAGAAGGAAATGCATCCAAATGTAAACAGTTACCTCTAAGTGCGGATAACATGTAGTAACTCTCCTTCTCAGTCTTTTCTAACATCCTCAAACTTCTGTTGGACAGGCCTGCTTAGCACAGTATGAGGGAAGCAGCTTGCTTTCTCGCTAAGATCTGCTTATCCTAGCTGGGAAGAAAAGACAGAAGTTTCTGGTGCACAAAACAGTGTCTAGTGGAAAAGAATCAACACTGGTGTTCTCATGGTTCAGTATGCTTTTCCAAATTATGTATTTTTCTAGAACACATTACTACAGAAGTCAAAAAACCCACAAGCATATAAATGATGGATAACTTAATTGACCTGGCCTAAATCACTCAAAAAATGAAATCATAAGCTGCCAAAGGCAAAGTGAAAACTACTTTTCCCCTTAAGAACCTTCAACAAGAAATCTACATGAAGATAGGTAAATGCTACCTGGGCATGTGGCAAACAAGTGTTAGAAGAACACTTAGAAATTTATATTCAAGTATCAAGTTTGTTGTTTAGGTTTTTATGCACTTGACACAAGCTAGAGTTATCTTAAGAATGAACATCAATTGAGAAAATGTCCCAAACACATTGTCCTGTGAGCAGGCCTGTGTAGCATTTTCTTAACTAATGATTGATTTGTAAGAGCCCAACCCCCTATGGGCAGTGCCTATCCTGCAGTGCATAAGAAAGTAAACTGAGCAAGCCAGAAAGAGCCAGTCAGTAAGCAACACTCTCGCATTTTTCTGTTTCAGTTCCTGCCTTCAATCTCCTGACTTGAGTCCTAGCCCTGCATGTGACGTGTGTGTGTGTGTGTGTGTGTGTGTGTGTGTGTGTGTGTGTGTGTGCGCGTGCGCGCGCGCTCTCGAGTGCGCGTTTGTGAGCAAGTGTATCTTTATCTGTCTCTGTGTATGTAGTGAGTGTGAAGCCTAGACTTACCTTAAACTCTTGATTCTCTTGCCTCACCATTAGTCATGATGTTTATCACAATAGAAACTTAACCAAGACTGATTCCTATTGCCAGAACTGGCAGTTGACTACTTGACTTCTACAACTTTAAAATAAATTTCTACTCAAGAATACTATCACCCATGCATGTTGACTCATGTTAATGAATCCAGCGCACCAGAGGCTGCAGGAAGGGGATCAAGAGTTGAAGATAAGTCTAGGCTTCATACTTAATACCAGACACAGACACAGATACACACACACACACACACACACACACACACACACACACACACACACAGACACACACACCCTCTTACCTAATCACTATTTGGGTAAAAAGGTAGTTGGCATCATCTCAATTCATATCTTGTAAAAATATCTATGTGTCATTGATCGCAGTCCGAAGCCAGAACATACAGTCACTAGCCAATAACATGCAGGCCAGAAATAATGAATAAGTCAAATAATCCATTTTCCCAATCCAAAATTTTGCATTGGGAAAGAAAATCATAATCTGTGTGCTAAACAGATGAACTCCCTTATCAAACTTTATTCTCCATTTTTGGTCATATATGTATGAGTTTTGGGAAGAGACTAGTTTAGTTTCCTTGTACTCAGGGATAGGCAGCCAACATGCTGGTGCCAGGTAAGAAACATGACTTCCAGCACAAAGCCAGAGTAGGAAAGCATTACATATATGAAAAAGGCATTACTGTTTTGATTTTCCTAAAATTTTAACTTTGATAAAATATCAATATGGTACTTCATGTATATGTGTGTGTGTATGTGTGTGTGTGTGTATATGTATGTGTGTATGTTTATCTACTCTGTTCAAAATGACCTGTCCACTATGCAACCTTGTCCATCTCCTACCTCTCAGTGGTACCCTTCCCCTGTAGTAGAAATTATTTAAACCCCAAATTTGTTAGGGGTAAATCTCCTACTGAAGGAGACCAGTCAAGGAAAGCACAATTCAATAATTATAGTATAAATTGCACGCCTGGATTGGGCAGATTTACCACTACATTACTCTAATCCCCGGCTATGAGATCCCTTATAACTTGCGGTTTTATCCAGGCCGTGTGGTTGTCTACCTCCCCTCTTCCATCCTTGGCTTCCTTCTGCTCTGCTTCTTCCTGCTTCTACTTCTTCTTCTCTCCCGTCGACTCCCTGTTTCTGCTTCTGCTCTGCCTTTTATATCGAATTCCTCTCACTCTTTCCTCCCCTAAGCCTTTTTCTCTGCCTCCCCTTCTACTGCCCAATCTCTGGCTCTAGTCTTTATTTTACAGGTTTTAATTGGACAGAAGGTTTACAAGATGTCATCTGTGTACAGGTTCAATCATTCTCTGCAGCCCCTCCCAGAAGGGTGGAACTAGGATCAAAATACAAGGCAGAGGCTATCCACAACATTCCCCTACATCATCCCCATTCTGCTTTCATGCCATGTGTATATACATGTATGTATACATACATGCACACACATATATTTAAATCTAGATTCCACATATGAGAGAAAACAAAGTATTTGTCTGTCTGGCTTACTTTGCACATAGCTTTAGTGCCTTTCTCCCTCCATGTAGTCCCCATCTGGCTTTCTATCATATATATGTGCATATGCATATGTATTGGTTGGATATTGATTTCACATGAGAGAACATTCATGATGCCTGTCTTTCTGTCTTATCTCATGATGATATCTAGGTCTATTTATTTTCCCAAAAATGGCAAGGTTTCGTTCTTTTGAATAAATGCTCATTTTGCCAGAAAAGGTGTTAGGTACTTGCTCCTTATTAAGGTCATTAGCCAGTGTCCTGGTTAGCACCATAATTCCTCAAAATTGAGAAAACTACAGAAGAAGTGGCATGGTACAACGCAGAATCTGACAGTGACCCCACACATTAGAATTATCTGGACAGGATTTTGTTTTATTTGTAAGTATCATTTTTTTAGGCTTCTAGAGTGAGGCACTATCATGAGTTTTGTATTTTGTTTTTGTTTTTTTTTTCTTATGTTTGTAAACTTTCCAAGATGATTCTAATATATAACTAAGGCTAAAACCCAGTTAGGTAATGGTAGAGATATAGTGGATAAAAATAAAGCCCTAGAATCTAATATGGCCTAACTGCTTTCAGTTGTACTGTCTACACCATCACTTTGTACTCCTAAGATTTCTCTAACACACCTGCAAAGAAAAAAGTACAGCATCCACACAGGGCTTTGGAACCTCAGATGTGTGTTAACTGTAAATCACTTTATACATGTTTAAGCAATCCTTTTTAAACAATATTTACTAAGAGATTTTGGGGACTCAGTAAATCCTAAAGATCAGAAACTTATGACTGCATGTACACAGTTGAGTAAAAATTCTATAATTAGTTTACAGAATTTCAACTTACCAAAGACAAAAGTTGATAACTTTGAAAAATGCTGTCTTTCAGCCATCAAGTGTTTAACAGAAGGAATTTGTCAATTTATACACATAAGGTTCAGGAATATGGAAATAAATGCATATGCAAAGTCACACTAATACACCCCTAAAGGTCTGCTTAATAAAAATGAATAGTGCTTTTATGTTTACTAAATTTGTTCTTTGATGATTTTGCACATGTTGATGTCATTAGATCTCTCTTAGCATCTCACACTTTACACACCGTTCTTAACTGTACTCTTTCATACCCACAGGTACCTTTCTCGAATTCATGTGTATTTGTTTTATTTTGTGACCCATTGAATTTAGCCAGGACCAACCATGAGGCCATGGGCTGGTAGTTAGGCACTGAAACAGGGTGGGCTCAGCAGAAGGTCTACAAGTACAGATAGTAACTGCTACCTCCAGAATCCAACGGTAGTCAGTAGTGTTACAGAAAGGTTGTAACACCTTATGTGCCCTGTCTGATATGTGAATGGCACACAATAGGGCCAATCTTGAACAGGCTTAGTATAGGCAACCACAGATGCTATAACATCATGGTTGGAGTGGCTATGCCATGCCATCAGCTAATTCTGGTGAGCAGTCAAGAAATATGACAAGAATATGATTATTTTGGGAAATACTTGGGGCCTCCCTGACCAACACCTTATAAGGAGGTACCCCATACCTGGCATTTGGATCACTGTTGTCTAGTCATAGAACACATCTTCCTTCTAACTTTTGATTTTTAACTTATATTATTTAACTTGGATTATAAAGTAGTAGGTCACATTTTTATTCAAGTAAGCATTTTGAGCTATGTGATAAAGCACTTACCTAACATGGATTATGTTCTGAGTTTGATCCCTCAAACTCAATAATTAACACCCATATGCAGTTGATCTCTTAGCAAATAGACATCATTAAAAAGAACACCCCGAAGTGTGAGTGTCTAATTACATCTCCTCCTGAAATTTTAAAACATTCTGTCATATAATCTCTCTCATTTTATCAACCCAGACCTCTCTCCCAAGCATCAAGCTCTATGGCTCATCATCGTTTTGGTTACACACAATGTGACCAATATACCAGCTCTAATTCTAGTCTTCCTTCTTCCAGTTGTACAGTATCTTACTTTGAAAAGTCAGCTTAGATGTCACCTCTTTAAAGATGGCCCAATGACCATTGCAATTTAAAGAAGTCAGCTCCTAAACAAGTCAGACAATGATTTGTTCTTCTACAATACTCTTTCCCAAGTTTTACCTTCTTCAAAGAAAATCATGGGCCAGGGACTTTAATCTCTGTATGAACTCATTGTCTGTACTCTTCACTAACTGTAGACTTTATGAAAGATGTCAGAAACTACCTTGGTCATCACCATGGTTCTAACAAGTGAAAAGTCATTTGGCACAAAGTCATTCCTTAATAAACATTGTTTTACAACTACTTAAATATGTGTCCAAATGCAGACAATGTCAAGAGGAAGAAAGCCTGGAGATCCTTAGGCTCCTGTCTGTAATTAAGGTCTCCCTCCCTTAAACTGAAAACTCCTTTGTTCAGCCTGCCTGACTTTATGTTTGCCTTTTCCTAAATAAGCCTTCAGGTAGAGCTACTGGCCTTCCTAAGCCTGAGACTAAGCTACATCCTGCTCTTAAGAAGACTTGGCTCTCAGCTCAGCTTTGGCCCCAGGCCTCTAGACATAAGAGAAGATAAAATCCTCATAATTTTTTAAACTAAAAAGTATGTGAGGTCTGTTACTAAGGCTTGGTCCTAGTATGATGTCCAAAATAAGGGCTAGGGTCCACCTAGCTGACTACAGAATCATTTTACAGTTTATACTTTCCATGCATAGAGGACCCTACCTTGCTTTACCGACACATTACTCCTTGAAGAGGCACTGTTCAGCTGACCTTCTTGGAACTAGGAAAGAGAGAAGAATGAGGCTTCAGGTACTATGACTTATTTTGGCCTATTATCAAGCCAGGATGTGTAAACTTTGCTAAAAGTCATTCATGTCACCCTATGATACCACCATGCCCAGAGTGAGCAGACAGTGAGACCTACAGAGCAGCAGCAGAAACAAACAGTTGGTCAAAGATTATCCATTGGATTCTCTCTCCTTCTGACTAGATAGGAAGTGTCCCATAGGTTTTATGAGATTTTGAATTTCCAGTACAGATTGAGTGACGACAAGCATGAGAAACTACAAGTTTTGCCTTTTAGGCCTGGTTTCTGGTTTCATCAAGGGTTACTCAGCTGCAGTCTAGTGAACCAAGATGAAAATTTCACACTACATATAAAAGCTTTATTAGCAGGCTTGTGACTATTGTTCATTTAGCCTATAGTTCACGGCCTCTCTAAGTTCTCTTTAGTCCTCAACTGAAAAATACAGCTTTACTTCCAGTATTATACATAGCCCCTTTGCTAGGAATGGGCTCCACAGCTACATCTATGTCTGAGAGCTAAGAAAACACAAAACTACAGAAGAAAATTTGAGGCCACAGCACTGATGAAGTCAAGCCAATACCAACTAAATGAGCTTAAGTCTCATCCTTGTTTCTCAAAACTTCCTTCAGAATCCCTGGCACCACAAAGATAGCATTACCACCATTGGCCTATTGTTCTGGGTTTGTTGTTTATTTTATTATTATTATTATTATTATTATTATTATTATTATTGGTTTGATTTGGTTAACTTGACATAAACTAAATTCACCTGTGAAGAAGGACCCTTAAGGAATTGCTTGCATCAAGTTGGTAGGTGGGCATGTCGGTGGAGCATTTCTTGGTTAATGATTGATAGAGGAGGCCCAACCCACTATGGGTGGTGCAATCTCTGGGAAAGTAGTCCTTGCTTATATAAGAAAAACTGATCAGTAATCAGTGTCCTTCTGTAATTTTTGGTTAATTTCTAGCTTCCAGATTCCTGTCTTAAGTCTTGACCTGCTTTTCTGCATGACAACTGTAACCTATAAGCTGAAATAAACCCTTTTCTTCCTAAGTTGTCTCTCATCAGTGTTTTATCACAGAAACTGAAGAAGAGACTTGAGACCCTTCTGTTTGGTCAAGGGCACTAGACTCCCACTACCTCAAACTCCAATGTATTTAAATAAATTCATCTCTTTTTGTGTTGTTGTTACAAACTGTGACACAGTGCCTTCAGTCACACAACTGATTGATTACTCAGTCAAGTTTGATTTTTTCCCCTTCTCTAAGTGTCCAATAAATCCTCAAATTCCCCTAATACCTTGTCTGACTTATCAAAATCCATCTACTTCTTCTATCTTACTTACTTTCTTAATGATCCCTCTCCTGGATTATAAATAAATCTCTCTATTCTAGATTTGTTTCTTCAGATTACAGATAGACAAATAACAGTCCTCAAACTGCCTCTTGATCTCCTTACCACACTCAGTAAACTGAGGAATCCTTCCATCTTGTTTCCCTGGCTCTTTAGTGCAATGTCACCATCAAGCAAAACCATGTCATCACTATTTACCTGTCATACTGTCTATTATATTCCCTTGCTGCTCAGAGTCTCAGCTATGGTCACCCCATATCCGATCAGGAACCTCCTCTGTTTCAGGTCTCTGGCTTGTCCTAGAGACGTGCTCCCCCCATATCCCTTCTGTCTCCCAGCCCCCTTTTCTGTTTTATTCTTAACATTTCCACTCAAAATAAAGAAGACATCCTCATTCTCATTTACAATGGCTCTCCCTGTCCACCCCTGCTCTCCCTCCCACTTTGTCTTTCTCTGCAGTTTGGAGGCTGAAATCCTGTTCTCATAATCTTCCTATTTATTGGCCATTCTCACTTTTCAGTGTTATCCCATGTCTGAAAAGTTTTTTGTGCCTCCTATTTTATGTGATACCAATTATTACTAACCCTGTGTCTTTATTGTTATTTTCCTTTTTTTTTTTCTGATACAATGGGAAGTTTTGTTTTGTTTTATTGGCAGTCCCTTTTTAACTTTCCCTGGTTCCCTTTAATCTTTTACCAATGACTTTCTTTGAGCCAGTTTTCTCTTGAAGGTTTCCTTTACTGTTGCACGAGGCCATTTGTTTTATGTGGTGCCCTGGCTGTCAGGATTTATTGAGAATTTTTTGCTTCTAGTTTGTTGCAGTTACACACCCAACCTGTTTCTTTTTTTCTTGTTTATTCCCTCTCACAGGAGAACAACGCTATCCAGACCACTGTTGGAATAGGAGGATTTCTTCTTAGCCTGTTGCCTAATGTCTGGTGATAATTAAATAAATAATTTCCTGAGTTTTACTTCTAGAAATCATTTTTATTCATATGCAGATAAAATATGAATATTCAAATAAAAATCAGTTTTCATGATTGCTTTTTTAAAATCTATGATATTTTGTAAAAGGTAATTGTATTCTTTCTTCTGCACTCTTCTGCTTTCAAGTAACTGCTTTTGTTTGAACTGCTGTCCTATGGACATGGACAATGGTGTTTGGATGAGGAGGAAAGTAAGCTAGGAGGGCCAGCAGCCTCTCACACCCGCATCACTGTAGTCCAGAATGTAGTTACTTCTTTGAAGTATAGGAAAAAATGGGGAAAGGCCTATCTATACCTTTTCTCCATTTGCAGGTGCTGTTTTCTTGGAGCAGCATCATCAAATCATTATGTGAAGCTTAACTCTCTTCCATCAGCCTTGAACTTAGTGGGAATTCATTAAACATTCTGGCATTGACTGTATTTGGATCTAGATTTTGGCATTATGCGTTGTTTTCATGCCTTCTCTCATTTATAAGTCTTTTAATGGGTGTGTGGGGAGATTGTGGGGTACTCCTCATCAAATTACATCTTAACGTTTAAACTTTTTTTTTTTTTTGCTTATAGATTGCCTATTAAGTTATAAGTAGGAGGGATATTTATTTTTTTTAATAACAAATGGGATTTTATAATTTAGATATATGTGGTAAACATGGACCAATATATTTCCTAAGTCAGAAAATTCACTAATTTTTTCATATTATTATAAAAATTATTTATACAACCAAATGATTTTCTACATTTCATATGGTCATGATATTTAATATTTTCTCTTCTATTTGTATATTTCCTACACCTGCATTCCTGGACATGAATTATTTATGATTAAGATATTGTTTGTATTTCGGTATTTATCAGCATGTATGTTTGCACCATGTTTGTTCCTTGTACCCACAAAGGCCAGAAGAAGCCATCAGATTTTGTGGAGCTGGAGTTTCAGATGTTATGATCCACCAACTGGGTGCTGGGAATTAAACTTGGACCTTCTGGAAGAGCAGCCAGTACACCTTATCTGCTGAACTCTTTCTACGGCTGCTAGACTTATTTAAATACTGTCACCAGAAAAAGAATTTTAAGAAAGTTTGGAGATTTTAGTGTTAGATGGTTATTTAGTTCTGGTTTGAGTCTCAGCATCACTTTAAAAAAAGTGTGGTGGGGGGAAGGCACGAATTTAGTACAGTACCTTCCTAGGAATAGACGAAATGGTCTGTTGAGTAAGATTCTGGCATAGTGCTAGCTTCCAGTTTGTTGTTAGTGTAAACTTGTAGTTCATCTTATCGATGTATAGGAACAGATTATTTATTTTGAGTGAAATGACAGTGTATGGTAAAAGAGAGTTGTATTCTTTGACTATTACTTTCTTAATGAAAATTTTTGATTGGGATAAAAACTATGCAGCCACGTTTATGATCTAAATCACTGCTTAATAGTGTTAACATTATTAATATGAAATTTGCCTTCTGTTTTCCTTGCTGAGAGGAGTTGAGGTTCTAGTGGTCATCATCTTGATGTTCTGATTTGATTTTCGGATGAAAAAAGTATAGGAGAAGCCAAAGACAGGACAAGAACGAAGTGAAATCATTGGAAGAGTTAGAAAAATGGTTCCCACAGCAGTAATATCAGAACAATGGTATGGTTCAGGCTTCTAGAAAAGGCAAGAATCTTCTACCTACACCATTTTCTGCCATCTTCATATCTCACTCAACATTCAGTTCTCTGTCCATTGTTTCTGTTCAGAATTATTAGTGCTTATCCATTCTAGATAGACTTCTCTATAACAGTTATCCGTAGACTTGAATTATTTATAATGAAAATATTGTACATACACACACATACATAACATATAATATATATATATATATATATGTATATGCATGTTTATATGTATTTTGTCAGCATGTATGTTTGCACTATGTGTGTTTCTTGTGCCCACAAAGGCCAGAGAGGGCTTTAGCTAAGTTGTTTTGATTCTTCCTTATTGTGTTTTATTGATAGTAGCTGATGGTAAGGAATGTACCCTGTGGAGACATGTTTTTAGTAATAATGACAGAATAGCCAACAAAACTTTACATATGTGAACTACTAACTTTCCTGTTCACTATCAACAAATGAGCAACAAATGAGTTATAGCTTTTAAAATTCTGCTATGTGAGGTTAGTTGTTCACTTCTATGGTCCATTTCTATTTCTTCCTTCTCCCCCATTAAATTGTCTTATAATGGCATCACCAGTTGTTCATCAGTCTTTCCGGTATGTAAAATCTGCTTGTGCCCATCCTCTGTCAGTCTGTAAGCTTATCATGACATATATACATGGATAGGATTGTTACCTTTTTTGGAAGCAGAATAAGCTATAAATATGAACAAGGCTTTAAAAAAGCCTAACATAAATCACTAAGAAAAATCTGTAGTCAACCATAAGACTATAAAAGTCACTGTGAATTATAAATAATGTAACAAGGTTACAGAAATCATTTTCTGTGAAAGCAAAAGTGTGTTTCCACTTCTCTCGTAAGGCTCAGTTATTTTAATGTTACTGGTTGATGAGATTGTGTGTGGAATACCATATAGTAGAAATTTACATAGTAAAAGTTCTTGGAGATAATTGATAATATGGAGCACTGATGCTTACTCTGTCTAGAGGAGATTGCATTTAGTCTGCACTCCTGTGATGTGATCAAAATAAATCTATCACTTGCTAATTGTGATGTTATACATATATGCATATATATGTTTAAATTATATATACATGTAAATTCCTTTCCTGGTAAGGTTTATCTTGTATAGTTCAGGCTGCCTTCAAACTTGCTATGTAGTCAGGCTGGCCTCATGTGTGTGATCTTTCTTCTTCAGAATCAGGGTCCTGTGCTTATCGGCATGTATACCCATGCCTAGCTTCTTCTTTCTAGTTGTTCTTAGTTATACCGATTTTATACTCTTCAAATATCAAAATCTTAATTGAAATTTTCATAACTTTGTCTGTGATTTAGTTGAAGTTGTGTTCCTCCTGAAACTAGTGGTGACTTTTATGGTATTTGCATATAAAAACCCAAAGAGTTTTCTCAAGCATTCATTTAATTTTTTTATTGTATGTATTTGAGTAATATTTCTTTGGGAAATTAATTTTGGATAGATGTTTATAAGCTGTTCAGTATGTTGCAAAGAGAATAGTCTTTATTAAAGATATTCTATTACCTCTTGAATAGCAATCATAACATTCTTGTTGAAGATTTTGATTGTAGTATACAATTTTAATACAATTGAAGAGTTGTGTGTTTGGTATATAAATTTATTTTGAAATCAAGATGATTTCCCCTATTAAAGTACTTTATTTGTGCCATTCTGGTTGAACAACGTCTGCTAATACTGGTGATAAAGCACAGGTTGGATACAGGGCTTTTTCTTAGATAGCTTGCCGGCTCAGATCAAACTAATCCATTTTTAACAAAATGGGCATTTCAAAATAATATATGATTAAGTTCCTAGTTGTATGGTTCAGACTGTTTTCAAATGTCAATCTTAAAGGAAACCAGTGTAGGCCACCATTATACTTCCACTGTTACTTATTTATGACCACTCAAAGTCTCCAAGTATTCTGTTTCTAAGAGAGTAGGAAATGTTATTTCAAACTGGAAAAAATTTTCATGTTTAAACAGTCATTTTATTTTTCTTGCATTTTAAAATCATTACTTTTTAGTAGTTTCCCACCCTTATCGTGAAGCTAAAGATTATAAATGATAAAATCCCTATTTAGAACTGAACATATTTCTAATATCAACCTGTGACATAATAAGAAAACATACATTTAATTTCTCATTTTGTATCTATAGACCCTCTTTTATTGCAGTGAGTTCTGGGCCACTTGGTAGCTATTCCAGTGTTGGAATCTGCATGTTAAAGTGGTAGATGGAGAGGTGAATTGCTGCTCCTGGCGATGATTGACTTAGCAGTTGTCTACATAGATAAGCGCTGACTCCAGCTTTACAACTGCCTGTGTGGTATGCAAAATTCACACTTGGAGATTTAAATCATTGCTATTTTTGACTTAAAAATCAGATGATTTATCTATAGTAGTAACAATGCGTTAAACAGTAAAAACAACAGAATTTTATACAACATCCAGCAGTTTAGCTGTTAGCTTCGTCCTCATCACCCAAATAATAGGCTAATATTATTTATTAATTTGAGAATTATTGATTTTAATATATTTAGCCTCTGAGAATATACATTACAATAAATACATTTTGTGGCTAGTCTGTTTCCTTCTCTCTTGGTCTCAGCCAGAATGTCCTTGAGTTATACATTCTGTAGTCAACCGAGGAGCGTTCTGTCTTCATTCATGATCCCTTATTCAGAGATATTCTTACCAGTGAAAAGCAAATGTAACAGAAGTGGAGGCTCCCTGCAGCTCTGCACTGTCTAACTTCTGATTGTATGTCATTAGAACTGAATTGTAAAATCATCATATTTAAATGGGTCACCACATTCTACTAGAGGCTCATGTAGCTTGAAAAGTTCCTTATTATTGTTTAATGGGTTCAGAAGTAACACTAGTTATACCAAAGCCAAAAATTAGGCAATAACTGTGTCTACATGGTATGAAAGAATGTCATTCTTTGAAGTACAGACTCATAGTTAACATTCACATGATCACATTGTCAGGTAGGCTTCTCTGGGACAGGATGTTCAAATGAGCCACTTTGGTAGATCCAATAGTAACTGTGTACTAGAACCTGTAGTTTAGAATTTGTGTTGGATGTATCAGAAAGCTTAAGCAACTATATAGATGAAGTTCCACTGGCTCCTTTAAAGGGTGCGCCTAGTCATCTTGAACTGAATTGTAGCTGTGCCTTTCCAAGTTCACACATGTTAGTTATCTTAGAACCCAAGATGAAGCATGTTATAAGTGGTATGTAGATCTGAGTCAACTCCACCTTTGCAGATAGGTAACAAATCAAAGTGCCTGCCTCACAGAAAAAACTCACCAATACTGTTTCTGCTAATGATGGGATTATAGGAATAGGTCATAGAATAGAGACAGATAAGCACCAACACAATGGCTGGAATCTGTTGCTGGGGTGGCCCTTGGGTGTATTGTTTCATGATTATTTGTGTTAGTGACCAGAGAAACAAAATGCCATCGTTCCTTGGAATAGAAGAGTCCTGAGCTGAAGAGCTCTGTACACTTCATTTGAGTGTGTTTATTACCTGGTATACTACCGTGCATATATGTTGCAGAATGTACAGAAATACCAGTGGTGGATTGATATTTGTGGTTGGCCATGAAAGGAGACTGAAGTTGACATAAAGGGAAATGAAAGTTTTTAAAAATTTGTAAGGATCTCTGGAGCGAGCTAGCTTGATTTGGTGAGGCAGCAGCTTTCCAGTCTGATTAGAGGCCTCTTGTACATATTATAGTGATGATTGATTGATAAGAGTTTTTTTCCCTTAAAATATCACTTCCTGGGAATTTTATGTCCCCTATTCCTTTCTTATTCTTTCCTCCTCTTTTCTTTAATTGAAAACTTTTCCTGATTATCTATTTTGTTGGGTAAACCTGATTTTATAGAAAAAGATTCCAAGCTTGCAGACTTCATCTCCATAAAGGTTTAATTGTTGTAGTTGATAGTGAAAACACACACAGGCACACACATGTGCATGTGCACACATGCACGTACATGACAAAGCTTGTTGTATGAGGGAAGAAGAAAAGAAGCGCGAAGGAGAAAAGGTAAGAGAATGATTATGAAACCTTTTTCTTTTTTAGGTTCCTATAAAGAGAATGTGATTCTTCTCTACTGAGAAAATCTGTTTGCTGGCTAATCTCCTAATTTTGATCCAGGCTATTCTAGTTGCTGTTGTTTATCTAGTCAGTACTATTGTGGCAGACCATAGCACCCTTGTTCTGTATAGACCTCACACTGAGGAGACCCTTCTGTCAGTGAATTGTATCTCAAAGCTGTATTGACCTTTGTGGAATTAAATCATCCAACATAAATCTCACCAAGGCTGTTCTCTAGTTGCAGCTGTAGCTCTAGCAGTAATGCTAAGAACTCAAACTTCATCAAACAAACAAACAAAACAGTTCTGTGTGAAGTCTATGTTGAGCAAACAGAATTTTCTCAAACTTTTAGATGCAAATGGAGAATTGAAAATATAGTTAGAAACAATAGAGTTTCTGAGGTGTTTTTGTTTGTTTTTGCCAAAAATGTTTACCAGAATTAAGAAATACTTATTTTTCCTGGTTAGATAGTGTAATGCAAATGTTTTTTGATTACTTGAGTCCTTTATCTATTTTTTCTGGTGCAAAATCTTTCCTTATTATTGTATCAGTATTTGCTGTACCTGTTTTCTATTCAGCTGGAGATCTGGGAAGGCATATTTGAGATGGGGTGAGCATCTGTCTGGGGCGTAGGGTTCCTTCATCCTATGGTAGAACATAAGCCCTCAGAAACTGTGTATGTGCACTCCGAAGACATGATTTTGCTTTCAACCGTGATGACACCATAATTGATCAAATATATTCTTTCTAGGAATCATAAATTCTTCTTGGAGTCTGAGGAGATGTCATGTTCATTTGTCAACATGTCACTCCAGGGACACAGGTGCAGTGAATTTATGGGGAAGTGCCTTATGTTTCTTCAAATCACATAAATATGAAACTGAAAAAGCAAACTGTGGCTTTGGATTACTACTCAGATGGAGAGCAATTAAAATCTCTGTGTAGATGGGATTTCCATGTGATTCTTAGGGTTTCCTGTGGCATAGGTGAAGATCAGCTGCAGGAGGACAGCAGAGGAATTTTGGAGACTTGGAGATGTTTTCTCAGAAAAGAATACTACAATACTACAGTGTTTCTTCTCTGGCAGAGAGAATATTCCACATTTTAGTCAAGTGCATGATTAACTTTGACATTTGGAAATAGAACTTCATACAAAAATAAGCTTGGTAGTTTTGCATGTTTAATTAAGATGTTTAGTTCTTGTCAAGGCTGCTATTCCCCCCCAGCCCCCGTGAAAGGCAATATATTCTCAACTTCTGAAATTTCAGAAACCTGTACTTAACCTTTAATCGTTATTCCATTTACATGGAAATCTGATTAACAACTTTTAAAGTTCATGAGCTCCTGGTAAATGCAATTAAGATCTTTTGGGGGTTTGCTATTAAGAGCTGGCATTTAAAGAAGACTAGGATCTGGCTACTGTTGCTGTCTTCTCTATAGCAGAATGTCTTAAGCAATTAGCAGAGAACATGAAGTACATGAATTGTATTGTATTGCTTCTGCGTTAACATGGTTGCTATTTAAATAGTTTGCTATCTTTTCCTTCTCTCTGACTTGCTTTCTACCATGAGCTTATTACAAAGTGGCAGCACGGTGCCCGGGCTAACTAGGTGGAGGTGCGGTGCTCTGCAAAGTGCAAGTGCTAGGCCTAGCCTCTCCTCCATGTATTATTCTTCAGTCCTGTTTACAGGCATGCAGTCTCATATTGCGTGTGATCACATTCATTATTCTTCTTTATTGAATTTCTACCTTTTCTCCATTGGATAAATTATTAGAAATGTAATTCAGGTATACTACTGTTTTCAAAAGTCAGGTACTTCAGCTATTGCCCTTGAGTTATAGGTGCAGGAGGGAGGAAAGTTGGTTGGTACAGGGTCATGTAATATAATTTATAGGCTGACATGTGTGTTGATGGGTGCAAATAATTCAAAGAGGAAAGGGTTATATTGAATCATATGCTGTCTATGAAGCACAATTTGTTTTTATTTCATTTAGGAACAGAATTAGTTACCATTGATGAATGCATATATGTAATAAGGTAGTTTATGCATGTCAGGGCACTGCTTTTTAGTATTTAGAGATGATAAGTAAAATAATGAGATCAGATATGAAAAGAGGCAAGTTAGCAATATATATTGCATATAGATATTCTTGAAGAATACTTGCATCTTCATATATTTCTTTTTTATTGGATATTTCATATATTTCAGTATTGTGAAATTTTTATGATCAGACTTTGTTTTTGAGTAAGAGATCAGAATAAAATAAGGAAGTATCAAAAAATAAAGTTAGCTGAGAAAATGAATCTAAAAAAATTAAATTTTACACCAGAATTATCAGTTCTTCATTTTTGGACTCTAGAGTTTCTATCTGTACTATAAACTAATAAATCATCAATGTAGTTCATTTGATTGACTTTTTAATTTATTATTCACCTCATTTGTAACAGATAAATGAAATAATTTAGTTTCATGTTTTGAATTTCCATGTATCTTCTTAGTATAAATAGTATATCTAATCATAAACCTAATATAGATGTGAAATTTTATATTGGAGATTAAAATTTTTCTTGAAAATGTAAGCTCACAAGAAGTCTAGAGTGAGTGATTTTAATTGGGTTTTAATTGCAAAGAATTTAAAAATGATATTTGAGCCTTATATGAAATTTTGGTAATACAGATTTTCAGGCAAAATACTTTCTTATCAAGTTATATTCAAAGGTTAAGTGATAGGGAAAAGTTAAATATACAGCTGTAGGTGCTTAACTGCCAGGTCTGGGAAAGCATCTGTGATGGTTGCTGGTGATCCTGGAAGTACTTAAAGGTACAGAAAAGGTTCTGTGGACAGCATGGGAACTGGTTGCTCTTACAAGAGCAGAAGAACTTAGGGATCCAGGAAGACCTTCCTGGTTAGGGCCAGTAGGCATGTGTATTCAAGCAGGGTACATAGGACTTGATTCTGGATGAGCCAATTCAAGTTTTCCTTGTGGATTCCTTTATTTATCTCTGTATACAGGTGCTATATTCTTTGTGCTTTCAAACTTCATTACCCCCCATTCTTAACAGTGTTCCGCTCAAACCCCAGTAGGACAATACTCAGCATACTTCCTAGCACTCTGTAGATACAAATAAATGTTAATTGAATCTGGATCTGTACCTGTTATTTCTGAGATCTCATTTTGAATGAATTATAAGCGATTTTTAATGTGTGTCAATAGTCACGTGTTACAGATAACCAATATGAAAGAGTCTTTAGTAACTAAACTGCTAATTGAAAATGCTGGGTCTTGGGCACTTAATTCAATAAACTGTCTCCAGAGAGCAATTTGGCTCTTTTCCAAGATGCATTAACTCTTTGGGGTCATTAGGGTAGCACTTATCGCATTGAAGCAGAAATTTAATAAATGCTACTCCCATGATGTGAGTGAATTAATGTACCTGAGAAAGCCTGCAGTTTCACCGTGGGTGCCGTAGCCTACCCTGGGGAGCTCCTCTGTGACTGTGGACCATCAGTGAGGAGCTGCCCTTTAGATTATATTACTTTCAATTTAGGTAACCTACTAGCAGGCAGCTGCACATGTTAGGTAACAGAGTTACAAAGAAAAGCTTTGGCTTGAACTCAGAGAGAAAGTTACAAAAGCCCAGGAACAGGAAACAGACAAAACAAAACATAAAAGAAGGAAAACAAACCCCTGCAGGGGAAGCTTGGAGAAACTCCAGTAGCTGCATAGGTTTTAACTGAAGTGACATAGTTGTGTCCATAGTGAAGGCAGATAGTAATCTCCTGAAAGGCAGGATCATGATGTCTGTACAGAAGTTTTTCTCAGATTTATCATCACAGTGCCTAATCTATGCAATATAGATGTATACACACATATATGAACAAGTCTGTACATATGTGTATGAACTATGAGCTAAATAAACAAAAAGCTTTTTTAAAGTGCCATTTTCTTGAATTTTTCATTTCATTACCACGTGACTATGGAATACTTAGTTCCACCACTAACCTAGCCTTAGGCAAATGGCCAGCCAGCCTCTTTTGGAAATGTCTTACATTTGCCTGTGAGCCTCTTGATGAGTAATAATAATCTGTTCTACTCATCAGAGTGCTAGCGGCGAGGTAGATACAGCTAGCTGTTATTATAAGACTAAGGAGAAGTTACATAAAAAGATGCTGAGAAGGAGACGGAGTTAATACTACCACAAGAAGCTCTCCAATTCTCACAGCTCTGTTTCCTTACACATTGAAAGGCATCTTCCCCTTACATGTGGAGTCATGTTAATAATAAGCCTACAGATTTCATATTTAGTTTTAGAAAACTCTGAATGCATAACTACAAACTTCCCATAGATAATGGCGTTAAATAAGTAAGATTAAATGGTCAGGGAGGAGTTCATTCCCAAGGATGTTACTAGTGTTTCAGGAATTTATAAATTTCACAATTTTGTCGCTTCATTACATCATGGAATTTCTAGCTAACACAGCGGCAACTGCTAATCCAAGACTACAGTAGCAGGACTGCTTGCCTTCATTTCAATTTCTATATTCTTTAATGCTGTATACATCCTAACTTTGTCAAGAGATCCATTCAACATTCTAGGTCCTCAAACATATGTAGAATTGTGGTCTCACTTGAAGATATATAGATTTCAACATTCTTTCCAACTGTGTCTTTGTGTTTCTTCTCTTCATTTTGACATATCAAAGCCTTACAAGTTCAATGTAAAATACTCATAAACTTTGGCATTTGTTTTTGAACTCTAAATCAATAATTTTAAATTTTTTTTCACTATTTAAAAGTATAAAGAAAATTAGTGCCTGAAATAGGAAGGGATCCAGAGCCTTAGGAATGTGGAATTATCTTGTATAGATTATAATTTTTATTTTATTTTAGCTTGATGCTTGAGGTTGAACACATCTACCAGTGATCTCTGCTCCATGCTGCTAGTTACATGTTACTCCAAGGCACCTGATACTTTGTCAAGATTTTAATTTAGAAGACTTCACTTACCCAATACAGTCACATTTTCAGCAGTTTATGAATAGGGGCATTTATAATTCTTCCTTTTTGAGATATTTAAAACTGTACCTTTCCTAATTTTTTAACTAAGGAAAATATTACTTGATTAAAAGTATTTTTAGTTAGTCATAAATGGGGTTGGAAATAGAGTCAAACACAATGCAGCAAATTAGTGCTACAGCCATTTTGCCTGTGGTCTAGATCATGCCTTTCCCTTTTAGGTTTTACTTGTTTTACAGATTTGTATATTGAGGACTAATTTATATATTTATATATTGACTAATTTATACTTTCTAGGCTGTCTTCAATTTGCGTATAGCAGCTTATGTGTTAAAGATCTTATACCTTAATTTAATATATAAGTAATGGTGTTTGTTGTATGACTCTATAATAGAAATAAATAAATATAATGTTATAATAAACATATAAATTAAGGGCTAACAGTATTAGGGAATTTTTGGCAACTACTTAGCAATGTGGAAAATGTTGCTTTTGGGGTTCAGAGACGGGAAGGGCTGGCTGAGAGTGTCCTGCAGAAGAGTTGCCGAAGAGAAAATACTAGCACTACTCTTGGGAGGATTTATTTATTAGTGGGTAGGGATAATCTATTCTAGAATTGCAAAGATGATAAGGCACATATATATTCAGGGAATAATTGCAATAGGTAGACTTGACTGGAGTATTGGCTTCACATTGCTGGGAGGAATGCAGTACAATTCAAAGGAAATGTATTTTGAACCCAGATGGATCTGTCACCGATGTTTGGAAGTACTGGAATAGTTAGGGAAGCCAAGATTTTTTGAGAAAAGCTATATGAGTGAACTAATTTGTTAGAGAGGACAGGAATGGCTATACATATAAAGAGGTAACAGAGTCATTAATCAATGAGGACACATTAGAATGTATCAAAAGACAGTGCTCTGGTGCAAGAATTGTGTTTGTAGATATATCAGTTGGGACTGGGCATCACACAATCTCTAGTTCTCTACATTTGATCAGTTAAGGCTTTCTGTAATGATACCTTCTGTGATGAGAGGTTATAACTAGACTAATTGTGGGAAAAAGAATAAATGTTAAGCATGTTGTTAGGGATTATACTGGTTTAGTAAGGTAGTTGTTATAGGTTCTCTTTGGAGATCCATTATTTCACTAGCCTTGGGTAGTTGGTTAGGTTCCATTACTAGCCCCAAGATCATTCATACTTACATACATACATACATACATACATACCTATACACATACAATATGTATAAACATATATACATATATACACATATACATACATATATAGCTTACATTATATAGCAAGTTGTGTTTATGGATTCAGGAATATATATCATGTTCAAATTCATATAGAGAACAAGGAAGGGGATACCTAGTAAGTGTTGGGGGAGAAAAGGGAAGGTTGAAAATGATTTAATTATATTAAAATAAAAAATTATTAAAGCAGTCCTACATTAGGAGGTAAGTGAGGATAAAAAAATGTGTAAAAATAAAATGTCAACTGAAGGAATAACTGCTTGTATCTGAAAGTAATTTAAGTTTTAGCAAATTTGATTTTACCATTGAAATGTGAGTAAAGTTAAGTCAAGCATACACTTACACATATGGGAATATAATTTGTAAGAGACATCAGCAGTAAACCATATCATGGCAAAGAAAACAGTAGATGTGAAAGCTACTTTTAGAACTTAGGAACCTAAAGACAAAAAGGAATTAAAGATTACAGATAGCAAGTACATAATGACCAAAAGTAAATTTTGTTGAGAAGATAGAAGTACAATCTGTTTAAAGATAGTGATAAGCTGATGGAGTAAGTAGCCCGACACACAGCTGCAAGGCAATAATTCAGGGGTGTTACTGATGTGGGGAAGGAACACTGATCTTAAGATACCTGGGTTTGGGGATGCTTGTGAGTCATGCCCTGCTTGGTCAGGGATTTATTGTGCAAGGCCAGCTGTTCAGTCCTGCGACATTAAGCAATGCCTTACAATTGCTTGTGATCTCTGTTGTGCTGGTATTAAGTCCCAACACTGACACTGAATTAGTAAAGATCTTTCTATGCTGTATCACTTTGACATTATTTTTGAGTTTTTGAGGTTTCTTTTGATCATTTGTTCCTGAGTTTGTGTCTAGCAGCTCTCAGCCCACAGCTTGGTCAAGGTCCTCAGTTGAGCTGTAAGTGCGGACTCAGATCAGTGTCTCCCTCATCCTAGATAGTCGAGTGATGCTGATCAGAGATGATGTTTGTTACTGTATTGTTCTATGCACTTGGTGGGTAGTGCTCCAACAGTCCCATAAATAAATAAAGCATTTCGCCACTCTGTTACAATACTTGATGGTTTCCCTGCACAGTTTTTATTAAAAGGAAGCTGCTGATACTCACAGTGCTGTTCTTAAGGAGAGTCTGAATGTGCAGCTTTGTGGGACATCCTGGCCGTGAACAGGATTTGGAGTCACTCACTCCAGGTTGAAATTGGGCCATTTGTAATGTTAAGACCTGATACTAATTCTACATCTTCAAGTACAATATATAGTGAGAAATTCAGACTTCATAGATTTGAGACTCAAAAGAATGCTAATGTTTAAAAAAAACTTCTGATGTTTAAATACTGAGTAGTTTGTTTGCTTGTGGCAGAGGCTTAATCACTCTCCAACTTAAATGAGTTTAACTGTATTGTCGTTATTAGATATTCTTAGGAACTATTGTGCTTTCTGTTCCAGATTTATATTTTTTCATGGATGTGTCTGGTAACTCTACTTGATCTTAGCACAGGCTCCAATCCCTGTGGCTCTGTAGTGAGTTGATCTTCTAAGGTTGTACCTTTTGGAAATCGCTTCCCCGCCCCCCTCATTTCAATGTAAATAGCAGTTATAATAAGCCTTTGCTGGTCAGGAGTACCTTATTCAGCCCCACTTCCTAGGCCTTCCTTGATAGACTTGCTGCCATGCTTATATATAGTGCTGGCAGAATCAAGGGTCACAGCATGGACCCTGCCATTAGTCCATCAGGGACTACTTTGCTCCGGAACCTCTCTGAACCCACAACCTACCACATCTAAACAGATTTATGCCTTGCCTAGAACACAGTAAGTGCTCAGTAAATATTAGGCCATCGCTGCTAATGCTGTACTTTGGAATAATAAGGATTACATGCTAAGTGAAGAAGAATGTTGACGAATTCACTCAGCATGCTACCTGGCATGTTCCAATGCCTATAAACTCCCGTTCCTTTTCAATTGCTAACAGGGATATTATTTTATGGCTGTAATAAAGCTTTTCCTATATCTTTGAGTTAGAAGAATGAAAATCTAGGTTAATATATTCTGAAAGTCTGGGGTGAGGTTTTAGAATCTATTTGTACAATAAATTCAACTCCTCATTGTGATTGTACAGATGCTGTTGACAGAGTATTTGGATATGAAGAACACACGTACCGCATCCGAGCCATCAGCTCAACTAAGCTATGCCAGTACTGGACGAGAGTTTGCAGCCTTTTTTGCCAAGAAGAAACCACAAAGGCCAAAGAATTCTCTTTTCAAGTATGTATCACAGTGTGGAGTGCTAGCAAGCTGTGATGAGCCAGCTCTGAGGGGGTGGGGCCTTCTCCACCATTCACAGCCACACATTTACTAGCTGAAACTGCCTTGGAGCAATTTGTCTCCTGTTGCCTTCTGTCAGGTAAAGTGGCTGTTTTGGAATGGCTTTCGGACTATCTATAATTCTGAGTACATTTTTAAAGCTTGTTTCTGGGAATTTTATACAAAATCAAGAAAAGTGAAACTTCCCACGTATTTCTGGAGAATTTATATGAAATTAAAGGAAATGAAATATGTGATCCTTGAAAAAGCCCCAAGCGCAAAAAAAAAAAATAACCTTTGTTTTGAATATAGGAACAATCCAAACGTTTTTAATTTTTTCTTAATTACCATCTTAGTGAACTCTACCAGCATGTGCTCAGAATGTGGATTTCTTGGTGACAGTTAATAGTTTATAAGTTAAGTCTGATGTTATCTCTCACCCTGAAATCCAGTTCCCATCTCCAGCTGGTTGAGGGTAAAAAGCCTTAACATAACTGACAAATCACAGTAGCCTGCAGAGACAGGTTCTTTTTCCCAGAGATGCTCAAACAAGGATATTAAAAGAACACAGCAACTACACTTACCAAGGGTCTGTATGTTTATGGTCTTTGAGCTTAACAATATCCATATTCTGTTTCATCTCCCAATTTGAATGATGAGCTTCAGAAGTCACGTACAATTTTATTTGCAAAAAGGAAAAAAAATTAAAAGAAATAAGCACATTGTCTATTTTATTTCATATTTTTACTTAGATTTTAAACTTTTGAAATTTGTTTATTCTTTGAACTTGATTATAAATTATATTTTTGTAGCAGTATAATTTCAAAAGCCACAAAACATATATATGTATATGTACACACACACCACACACACACACACTTCAATGCTGTTCTGTCTTCAGGCTTGCACTCCTGTTTTGTGTGTGGGCACAGTATTGTCCCTTTCTTCTGTCACTCAGTTTCTCTCTCTCCTTCCCTCCCTAGTTCTTTCTCCTTTGAAAGCTACACTTACCATTTGCCCTATGTACTTGTTCTTTCTGTGATAAATACTAAGACCAAACGCACAGTGGGGAGGAAGGGGCATATTTGGCTTAGATTTCCAGATTAGACCATTATTGAGGAACTCAGGGCAGGAATTGTCTGGGAAGGATGAGGATAACACTGCTTATTTATTTACTCTCTCCCTCTCTGTGCTTCTCAGTCAACTTTTTAATACAGTGCAGGTCTACTTGCCTGAGCATGGTAACACCCACTGTGGGCTGGTCCCTTCTACACCAATTAGCACTTAAAACATATGGCCATCTGATCAAGGCTGTTCTTTCTTGATGTTCTCTTTTTCCAGGTTTGTGTCAGGTTGACAACAAGAACTAAGCAGTATTACCTTCTAAACTCCTGCAGAAAGCAGGCTTCAGGGTTTTCACAAGTCGTGCTCTCAGCCATCACTGTCTTTGCCCCAGACCATGCACGCATGTCCAGGCATTCAGTTTTGGCTAAATTGTGGGATAGAGGTGGGGGTGAGGAATGGGAGGCAGCCCCTAATTGTTAGAAATTAAAAATGTTAAATAATTCTTATACATTTATTATTATTGGGGAGAAATAAAACTCATTATTGTCCCAGGTTTGGTCAGTTAAACAGATCTGCTCACTTTTCACTTGGTTCTCCTGTTAATGAGCTGTCCAGGCCTGAGTAGGCCTCATGTCTGAGCTTGCCTCATTGGCTTCAGCTATCAAATAAGGAGGTGAGACTAAAGAATCTCTCATGCCTCTTTTGCTATAAAATTATCTCAGTGTATGACTTGTTGCAAACATAAAGAAAATTCATGAATAGCAAAC
Source organism: Mastomys natalensis (assembly GCA_021653895.1). Taxonomy (NCBI): domain Eukaryota; kingdom Metazoa; phylum Chordata; class Mammalia; order Rodentia; family Muridae; genus Mastomys; species Mastomys natalensis. The sequence goes on from JAJTUV010000278.1 coordinate 1,451,894, forward strand.
CTATCAAGTCATAAAGGACTCAGATTGTGGAGAGCTGTAATCTGTTTCTATCGAATCTGTGAAGGACTTTATTACCCTCTTTAATTGCCCTTAGCCAAGGTTAATTGTGTTTAAGTTCTCTCTTATTATACAACATTTACTTCTTTATTCTTTGCTTGAGAGTTTGTTTTTTCCTTTGCTATCTCTGATCAATAGCTGCCAGCATGCTTTTTGGAGGTCAGCGGCTTCTTCTCTGCACTTGACTGGCAGGTGGCACTTTTGAAGTACTGCGCACTTTGCCTTCCTTCCGGCTCTTTGTGCCTCTTAGTTCTTGGTAGGGTGCGGAAAGCGGATCAAGTAACTGAAGGATTTCCTTCCCAGGCTGATTACTCATCTTTGGTATTCATTCCCCTTGTCAAGGACTGGATAAAAAGGACATGATTAAGAAAATGATGCTCCTTTCTTGTTGTTGCCAGTCACTGAGTCCACGGACTCTGTTGCTTGCTCCCATGTTGTTGACCCTTTAGAGGCAAAATTCTTAGAAGGATTCCTTCTTTTGTCAGCTTCTTATTCTGGCTTTGAAAATCTCAGTTATGAAATGAGATCTGTTACTCATCAAAGGATTTGCTATTTGATATAGTCATAATTTTACTTGGTTTTATTTATACTCGTAAGGTATTCTTTATGACTGATTTGTTTTGTGTTCCTTGTTTTAGCTTTTAGAGACCCATGCTTTACCACTCGTCCGTTCCATGTTTCTGACCTTCATAAACAGTTCCTGGAGAATACTTAAATGGTGCTATAGGGCAGGCTAAAAACTAGCAGCCATTTGGAAACATCTTCTCAGAACATTTACATAGAGACCAATGATGCCTTGCTTCTTTGATATCACTGATCTTCTCTAGAATCCTCTGTGCATTAACCTTTTAATTCAGCAATTCAGGAAGAAAACTGCTTCGAAGAACCATTATGTCTGCGAGGCACTTGTCAGGCAGTGATGCGTGTTGATTGGGTGATAGAATACATAGAATGACTTTGTAGGATACTCTTGTGGCTGTAGATATGGTCATGCTCTAAGGTGATGATGATGACATTGGCAATGATGATCTGAAGGTCACTGGACGTGGAGGAGATCAGAATTATTGTAGGTGAAATGGACGATGAGGAAAAGATCCAAATACTCCTACAGAGGAACTCTAGCAGGGATGTTATTCATAAAGTAAGGTTTGGGCAGCTGTCTCTGGGCTTTTCCTGGTATAGCCATAATATCATAATTGTTATACACCAGGGAATGTTATACAGAATAGACTTGAATTTTTTGGGAGCATAGAATGGATGGCACTATGTGACCTAATCGTATGGTACTGTGTGCTGCATTTTAGGTTTGAATCATCCTCCCATGCTATCAGTATGAGCGCCTATCTCCCAGAACAGAGAAGGGAGCTCTACAGTCGGAGTGGAGAACTTCAAGGTATGTGATTGGACTTCTCTAGAAAAGTCAGTTTCTGGAGGATAGTCTGCAATGTATATAGCTGTGAGCTTACGTTCTACATTCACAAAGTTCTTTTTAGACAACAAATTCTAGTGAATTGGTAGTCCTTTTCCATTATCATCTTACCATTTCCCAACTGTGCCATCAAGCTTCTAAAACTAATACTAAAACTGAAGAATGCCTTGTGATTGATGTGGAAATTATAGAGATGTATTGAAAACAGCCTGAGTCCAGGCACATTTAAATAAAATGTTAGTCTTCTGTTGGCCCTCTGGTTGTCCTTTTGTTTGTTTTTGAAGTCTTCTGGTGTGTGGCAGGTGGAACAGGGGAAGCTCAGCCCCTGTCATGAAGAGAGCTCACAGATGCTTCTGGACAGTTGGGTTAAGCTTGTGAACTGATCCATAGGATACTTGGAACCCATTTAAGGTCACAAGTTTTAATTTGCAGAGGAAAGTACTTTGAAAATAAATTACAATAATATAAAATAAGATTTGAGGCAACAATATTACCTTTGGTGACAAAAAATAGATACTTCTTAGGGTTCTGTTGCTATGACTTTCTTCTCCTCGACCAAGGCAACTCTTAGGAAGGAAAACATTTAATTGGCTTGCAGGTTTAGAGTTTTAGTCTATTATGTCATGGCAGGAAGCATGGATTGCACACATAGACATGGTGCTGGAGAAGGACTGAGAGTTTTATATCTGGATCAGCAGCAGAGAGGATGGAGGGAGGGAGAGAAGGGGGAACATCGACACAGAGTCAGAGAGACAGACAGGGGGACTGCCTTGAGCATATGAAACCTCAAAGCCCAGTCCCCAGTGATACACTTCCTCCTACAAGACCTCACATACTCTACAAGGTTACACTTCCTAATTCCTGTCAAGTAGTACCCCTCCCTAATGACCCAATTCAAGTATCAATATATGAGCCTATTGGGGCCATTCCTACTCAAACTGCCACACTAGTCATTGTAAAATATAAAATATGAAGAAAGATTTGTGAGGGTTTCCTAATCATTATTAGATGTTTGAAGAAATTGTAAGTCAAATACAAAGAAATTAAAGATAGAGATTTAAGATCCAGGTAACAAAGCTAGACGTGTGTGCATATGCCTCAATGCACAGTCAGCCCACTTATCCATACATTCTTTATGAAGTTGCATCTATGCTAAACTCTTTCAGTCATGGCCTAAATACTTTAATAGAGCAACTATTGTTATAGCATTTATATTAGTCATTATAAAATAAGGATGATTTGGAGTAGCAAGAGTGACTGTAAGTTATGTGTATATTCTTGCTTTCCTCCCCACTCCCCACTCCCCACTCCTCACTCTGTTTCATACACATATACACTCTTGGGTTTTGGCCTTGCTGTTTGGTGTTTTACTGCCATGTGTTTCTTTTCTATTCTCTTTGTGAATATACCCCATAGTGCACTGTGCACCAGCGTTTACCTGGCAGAGCTTATGACAAAGTGGTTAAGCACAACATATGACATGCTCTTATTTCTGCTGCTTCTTACAATGTTTGTTAGGGCAAATGTGCCCTAACCAGGCTCCCAGTAAGAGAATGAGTGAGTTTAGTTAAGGTGTGAGATAGGATAGGGATTGCCTTAGTGGAGGAAGAACCCCAACAGGAGGTATGGAGGCTGACTGCCTTTATCTTTCCAAAGTTTCCATGCCTTTCCAAGTTTAAGGAGGAAGGATCATGCATGAGTTTTTGTCCTTTGTAGTTTTCTTACCTATAAGCATTATTAAGTAGAAAAGTTGTTCTTGAGTTGCCAACTCAAGGGGAAAACTGCTGTACATAAGTGGGAGCAAAAAAAGAAATAAATAAGTTAAAAGATAGGAAATGGAAGAATCACTATAATCTAACTTTCTCATCCTTTAAACCGTCCACTGAAATACTGGACTCTCTACCAGAAGTCTGCTCTACTGAGTGTGTTCAGCATCATTTCAGGAATGACTTTGGTTACAAGAGATAAAAGGTTGGTAGCAAATGAGTTATGTTGATAATAGCCATTAAAAGAAACTGTAGTGTACTGACACCTCATGTGCTTGGGGAGCAATGGATCAGCTGACTAGCTTTTGGGAAGGTTTGAGGGTGTTCGGTTCAGGAGCCAAAGTTTCTCTGATGATTGCTTTTAACATTCCAGAGAGAAAAAAGAAATCACACCTGTTTTTTATTTTAAAATGGTGGTTTCTTTTCAGTTATTCGTTAAAATGATTGTTCCAAGGACCACATCTCACTCTTGAAAAAGCCTAATTGAGTAGTTCATCTAGATCCTAAGAGACTGGCCAAGATCTCTGTATCTTCTTTTAAGGCCACCTGATTGCAGGCTTCTCCTCCCAGTTGTTTGGTTCATGGGGTCAGCTTTTCCTTCTGTTGCTGGGGTGCAGCAAAGAAATCCATCATAATGACCATCAAAGTGACATTAAAAAGCTCAAGTTTTACAAAGTTAAGTTCCTGCCAGCATGTGATTTATCATACAATTAAAAATGTTGCTTAGTCTACCAGTGCACTAGGGGGAAAATGAATTTAAAAATGAGATTTCTTTGGTACTATCAGCCCATCTCAATTGGCTCTTACTGTTACAATACAGATGGTTCATTATATAGCCTGCCGTTGGCAGTCAGGATTGAGGAGGTGGGGGTGCTACTTCAAAGTGTGTGGGATAACAGGTGGAAATCTAACTTGTGTATGTGTCTATTAATCACGGGCTTCCTGTTGTTCTGAGCCTCTCTACTGCTTCATTGTACTGCTTAGACAGCATTGTTGTAGGTAAAGATGAATCTTAGTTTTAATGAACATTTAGCTTAACTTAAATATAGTTTCTCTGTTTTAATGTGTAAATGTGCGGAATAATATAATTGATGAACATATTCACTTGTGAGAGCTGAGAAAATAAAAATACTGCTACTCATGAGCAAACAGCTCTTAGTTTAATCACTTCAACTGTGCCTCAGTTTTCTGACATAACAAAGTTCTTGAATTCTGGCTGCTCAAGCAGGTGTTAGGACAATTAAGTTAGAAGTTTGTATTGTGGGAAAAATTAGACCAACTATCCATTTAAATTAAAGCAGTGCACTGAGGGTTTCTGCTGTATGACTCTTGAGCTGTCAACTACTGTCCACTGAGCTGTCACCCTCCAGGTCACAGTGACGTCCATGATGGCAGACTCCTGTGCTTGCGCTTCTGTATTTGTTGCACTTGTTCTTTCTGTTGCCACTAGCTCTTTTGACTCCTCATGCTTTTGTGAGGATTATCCAGAACATGTTCTCTCAGTGTTTGGTCCTGGGATTTCTAAGCTGCTCACTCTGGAACTCTCCCCAGTCACCATCAGTCCAGACAAGGCTTTGCTTGGTGCCTAGGAACAGCTGATCACTGTGTCTGTGTCTCCTGCCCAGACTGCCTTACTGTTTCCTCATCTCCCGCCTCCCGCCCCTCAGCCTGGAATTGTTTCACACAACACTAAAACATTTCTGTCATAATACTCTTCTTTGACATGTCCTGTTTACTTGTTAACTTGCTAATCTATTCCTCCTTCCACCCAGAGTACAAATCATATTATTTATTGTTACAGTGGTGTTGCCCAGATATAAATGTTGTCCAGAATAAAGTTTGGAATAAATTAGGTTCTTTAAAATATAGGATGAGAACTTGTGACATGGAGCATGTATTTAGCATACACAAGCATGCACAATTTTGAGCATGTGTATGCTCTTAATATTTTGCCTGCAGATATATACACATTATAGTAAAGAAACAGAAAAGTCTTTTTCTGTTTCCTGGCTTGTAGGCATACATAGACCTATTTGAGAAATTCTAATAATAGGTTTAATAAACCAGAATTAGAATCCTGTGATTTATCTTTCCTCAGTTTTCAAAATAGTAAGACTCATGTATGGGTAGACTTTATTAGTGGCCATTGATTCAGGCAGAAATGTTTATTCTGTTTTGATTACAGTTTTTTTTTTCTCCCTGTCTTGAGACTACTTAGCTTTCTGTATGTACTTAGGGACCTTACCTTTGGAGTGCCAACTCTATTCCTATCAATTTGATGAGTGTCGTTTCTATAGCCCTGACATTAAAAGACTCTATAAGCTCCAACTACTGGAGAGCTACCTTTGCTAAACAACTCTCCTTCACATAGGAAATATGGAACTATTGGCATCAGGGGAAACTGGGCTCTTTGACTGACCCAAACTTCCTGAATTTTTCTTCTGACGGATTTTCAATGACTAGAATTGTGAATATATAATGAGACTGTATGTAATTAATGTCCTTGTAGGTGCTTTGCCTTCAAATAAGACAACATTTGATATATATTAACCATGGGGTGACGATCCTTTTTAGAAAAAGACTTATAATGGCAGTCTCTGAAGCTGCAAACTGCTCTGCGAAGCATTTAACAAGGTTTCTTTTTTTTTTTTTTTTTTTTTTTTTTTTTTTTTGGTTTTCGAGACAGGGTTTCTCTGTCCTGGCTGTCCTGGAACTCACTCTGTAGACCAGGCTGGCCTTGAACTCACAAATCCGCCTGCCTCTGCCTCCCAAGTGCTGGATTAAAGGCGTGCGCCACCACCGCCCGGCCCTTTTTTTTTTTTTATTTTTTTTTTGTTTTTTGTTTTTTGTTTTTTTTTTTTTTTTTTTTTTTTTTTTTTACAAGGTTTCATTTATGTGCCCATTTTCAGGATATTGGATGGAGTCAGGTATGGTATTTCGTGCAGTGACTTTATACTCCCCTGCACATTTGTTCTACATTCTTACACACAAGAAGCATTTGTAGAACTTCATATCCTGAAATTTGATTAGGAAATTTTTGTAGTCTTTTAAATTTTACTTAATGACTTTGTTAATAACTAATAATATGCAGAGTACATGAAAGAAGTTCTTTTTTTGAAAATTACATATAATTATTTCAAAATAACTTTAATCTTTTATATTATCTCTTCAGTTTTAGCTGTTAATATACTGCAAAAATGTATTCTCCTTTGTGTCTTTATATCCTTGTTTATAAAAAGAATAATCTTAACTTACTTATGATAAGATTTGTCAAATAATGAACTTATAATAGAGTTTGTATGAATGTTAATTTCTTCATCTGTTTCTAAGAAGTAGTAAGCTATAAATAGGCTTTTCTTATGTTATGGACAGACCTAAGGCACTAATGAAATCATTTAAGAAATAAAAACTTTTTATTTCAAATTTTTATTAGGTTTACCTAATGTTTTACCTTCTTTATGTAATAGAGAAATTAATTTTATTTAAAAATGTTTGGCAGTTTTAAATTTAGTTTACAAAAATCAATAGTTTTTTTTTTCTTGAAAGATTCTGGGTTTATATGCTTTCCTATTTACACAGGATTGGTTGGGGATGGTGTTCACTGTTAGTTGAATCATGTGAAAGAGGCTAGAATTCACCAGAATATGTATCTAGGAGATAAAACACAGCTGAGTGAGAATTTTGGTTTCTTTAAGACACAGAAATATTGTAAGAATGTATTATTTATTTATTTACATACCAAATGCTGCCCCCATCCACATCCCCCTCTCAGAGTTCTTCCTCCCTCACCTTCTCCTCTAAGAGGGTGGGATCCCCTGTGTATTCCCCCACCTTGGTAGATGAAGTCTCTGCCAGATTAGGCACATTCTCTCTCACTGAGACCAGACAAGGCAGCCATGGAGACTGAGCTGCACATCTGTTCCATATGTTCCGGGGACCTCATTCCAGCCCGTGTATGTTATTTGGCTGGTAGCTCAGTCTCTGAGAGCTCCCAGGGATCCAGGTTGGTTGACTCTGTTGGTCTTCCCATAGGGTTTCCTTCCTCTTCAGGTCCTTCAGTTTTTCCTCCAACTCTTCCATTAAGAGTCCCCGACCTCCATTCCATGTTTAGCTGTGGGTATCTGCATCTGTTTCAGTCTGCTGCTGGGTAGAGCCTTTCAAAGGACAGTTACACTATGTCTGCAAACATAACAAGAGTATCATTAATGTCAGGGATTGGTAGTTGCCCATGGGATGGGTTTCAAGTTGGGCTCGTTATTGGTTGGCCATTTCTTCATCTTTTTTCCTGCATTTCTTTTAGATAGAACAGATTTTGGGTCTCAAGTTCTGTGGGTGGGTTGGAATCCTTATCCTTCTGCTGGGGGTCCTGCCTGGCTATAGGAGGTGGCCTCTTCCAGTTCCATGTCCGCATTGTTAGACATCTTACCTAAGGTCACCCACATTGACTCCTGGAGCCCTCCCATCCCAGGTCTTTGGGACATCCTAGAGTTTCCACTTACTGCTCCACCCTGACAGCTGCAGATTCCCATTCATTCCCTTGGCCCTCCTCTTACCTGGTTCTGCCCTCCCCCATCCTCCTCCCCTCCTCTTGCCCACCCAGTTACCTCCCACCTTCTGTCTCCTATGACTGTTTTGTTTTCCCTTCTAAGTGTGATTTAAGCATTCTCATTTGGACCTTCCTTCTCGTTTAACTTCTTTGGGTTTTGGGGTATATCATGGGTATTCTATACTTTATGTTTTAATCCTAGGTATAGGGTATGGGGTTGCTTCAGATTTTCTCCAGCAGCTGACTATGATTTGTCTCCAGCTGGCTATGATTTGTCTGGTGCTCTAGCAGGGGTGTGATTATGCCAGTGGCACATGTTTTCTGTGATTCAGTGATGTTTGGAATTCTGGGGAGTTTTCAGAGGGTATATAAATGGTAGGGCCTTTAGTGGTTGGACTGCTGGTTGGATGGTTGGTGGTAGGATGCTGTTGGTTTGTTATGTAATCATGCACAAAGAAGAAACAAAGACTAGAAGAAGAGATTTGATATCCTGATGGCTAAGATCAAATTTTGTCCTAAGATACTGATGCTCTTATTCAGCAGGAAATACTCTAAGGATATTGTTTGCCCCCTTTCCCACTCCTGACTTTATGTGGCTATCTCTCTCTCTCTCTCTCCTGCCCCCACCACCCTCTGTCCTTCTTTCTCTCCACCTAATATTAGGGGAAGAAGAGGAGTGAAGAAGGAGTGAGAAAAGAAGAAGCCACAAAGTAGTCAAAAGTCTGGCAACAGTCATCACAAAGTGATGTGGGTATTCTCACTTGTTATAAGAACTTTGGTCATTATTAACAGCCTTGCTTTAAAAACACCCCATTGCATTCATTTATTCATTGAATTACAAGAAAATTGGAGATGTGAATATATCTGAGTTTAAAAGCCATATGTGCATTTATACTGTACTTTAATAGCTCTTTTTTAAAGTAATTATATAAAAAGTAAATTCTAATGTGGTCTTACAGATGGCTTTTTTAAAAAATTTATTTATTTATTTTAAACTCCAAATTTTACTCCCCTCCTGGTCCACTCTCCGACTGTTCCACATCCCATACCTCCTCCTGGTCCTTCTGTTTCTACGAGGATGTCCCCATTCCTCATCCCTGCCCCACCAGACCTCTAAACTCCCTGGGGCCTCCAGTCTCTTGAGGGTTAGGTGCATCTTCTCTGCCTGAACCCAGACCTGACAGTCCTCTGCTGTATATGTGTTGGGGGGCCTCATATCAGCTGGTGTATGCTGCCTGGTTGGTGGTTCAGTGTTTGAGAGATCTCTGGGGTCCATGTTAATTGAGACTGCTAGTCGTCCTATAGAGTCGCCTTCCTCCTCAGCTTCTTCCAGCTTTTTCCTAATTCAATCACAGGAGTCAGCAGCTTCTGTCCATTGGTTGGATGCAAATATCTGCATCTGACTCTTTCAGCTGCCTGTTGGGTCTTTTGGAGGGCAGTCATGTTAGGTCCCTTTTTGTGAGCGCTCTAAAGCCTCAGAAATAGAGTCAGGCCTTGGAACCTCTCTCTTGAGCTTGATCTCACTTTGGGCCTATCACCGAACCGTCTTTTCCTCAGGCTCCTCTCCATTTCCATCCCTGCAGTTCTTTCAGACAGGAACAATTATGGGTCAGAATTTTGACTGTGGGACGGCAACCCCCTCCCTCACCTGATGCCCTGACTTCCTTTTGGAGGTGGGCTCTATAACTTCACTCTCCCTACTGCTGGGCATTTCATCTAAGATCCCTCCCTTTGAGTCTTGAGAGTCTCTCACTTTCCAGGTTTCTGGTGCATTCTGGAGGGCCCCCCAACCTCCTGCCTCCTGAAGTTGCCTGTTTCCATTCTTTCTGCTGGCCCTTAGGGCTTCATTCCTTAACCCCCATACCATATCAGGTTCGCCTTTCCTCACAGCACCCTGCCATCCACTCTCCCTCCCTGATCCCTCCCTCCCTCTCAACTTGTGATTGCTTTCTTCTCCCTGCAGAGTGGGACTGAGGCGTCCTCACTTGAGCCCTTCCGCATGATGGCTTTTTAAAAGAAGATATAAGCAGCTACTCCAATCCAATTTTCTTAGGTGGTATTTATGGTTTCCATGGGTTTATATAGCTCACACTGGCTTTGAGGTGTGGATTGGTGCTGTTCTGCTTTCTTCAGATTGGGATAATAGGTGTGCACCATTTCATGCCTGGCTTCATCTTCCTAAACTTAGGTCATTTAGTTTATGCAACTCACTCTGAGTTGAATATTTTTAGAAAACAGAAAAAACTATAATTATTATGGCAGGTAATGAACATTGTATTTATTAGGATTTTATGAGGATGGTCAATAGCAACCTTGTAGTTATCACATAGGACATAACACTTAGGACCATTTTACATTTTCAAAATGAGGTTTCTATAAGGGAGAAATTACCTCAAGTAACCTATTAATAAATTTCAAAAGTAATTGATAGTAACACGCAGGTAGGTAGTCTCGAGTCTAGAAAATGAAATAGTAGAGTTTAGTCTTACCAGGGTTTCCAAGCTCTCTGGTCGATTGGTTCTGCGTGTGTAAGGTCGAAGAGTCCTCTGAGTGGGGAGTGAGGGTGATTATAGGCAAGATGGACACGAAGACTCAAAAGTTATAAGTCAGCAGGGCTGTCCAGTGAACACTGTGGCAGCCTCGAGTTTAATTCTCATAGGCTTCATATACTTTACTCTATCATGGGAAACAAAGTCACAAGCCAGCAGGGACAATGGCTGACATACATTGGCTATCTGTACCTTATCTGGAAGCCTCCCTGTTTCTTCATCCAAGATTAGCAGAACATTAAGCCCCTTGCCTTGAGCTTAAAGTATGTCCCCTCATATCATGCCGTGGGTCAGCAGGCCAGGTAATCTACCAGTAGACCCTGACCTGTCTTGACTCTGTCTGACAGGCAGGCTTTCTCAGAAGCAGGCTAAACGGCTCCTGACAACTGGCTGGTGCTTTTCAGGACTATTCTTAGGTATAGAACACTTGTCCTGTTTAAGTCTGATTCCACAGTTCAGAAGAGAGAATAAATTAAAGTGGACAAGTGGACATAGTTTGGTAAGAAGAACTCGGGTTCACTGGCCCACCTGTGTAGGCTCTTCCCTCTCCTGCTCTTTGCCTTTTTCATTTTGGGTGCCTAGGAAGACATTGTCAGTCTTCTTAGATATTGAGAAGCAGATAAATCTCCACTCACATTGAAACTTAATACAATAGAGAGGTGACGTTACAGATTGATAAAAGACAGATGAATCAAGAAAGATGGTGTGATAATTGATTATCCATATAGAAAAAGAGAGTACAAAATTGAATTTGTTCATTGTACCATTTATAAAAATAAGATTTGAATGGATTGAGAACTCAGATATGAAAGGTAAAATATATTGAGAAGACTGTTCCGAGCAGTACTGTTCAAATAGGAAAACCTAGAAACAACTCTCATGCTCATAAACAGGAGGATTCTTATACAAAGTTCAGAAGATTTATACAGAGAGTGCTGCGTAGTGGTAAAAGTGAATGACTAGTGTACAGTGACTCATTTATACTCGACCACGTAAGAAAACCCACTCCCTGTCTCTGCCTCTGTGTCTTCTCTCTCTTTGTCTCTCTGTCTCTCTGTCTCTGTCTGTCTGTCTCTCTCAGTCTTCACACAAATACAAATGAATTCAGATGGCTGTCAGAAGCAGATAGAAATGAAGAGCATATTATTTTGGTGGATATCTTTTAGTAATAAATTATACAGAAGATAGACTGAGAAGGCACATACAAATTTAGGAATATTCCCCACTGGAGCCCATAGAGTCTCTAATAATAGTCATAGACACTATTTTATAAGTTATATATCTCATGTAAGGTACAGAATGAGCAAGTAATTAAAAGGTGTACTTTAGCCAGGCGGTGGTGGCGCACACCTTTAATCCCAGCACTTGAGAGGCAGAGGCAGGCGGATTTCTGAGTTCCAGGCCAGCCTGGTCTACAGAGTGAGTTCCAGGACAGCCCGGGCTACACAGAGAAACCCTGTCTCGAAAAACAAAACAAAACAAAACAAAAAAAAAGTGTACTTTAAGGCCATAGTTTGATGTTTCTATGTAGAAATCCAGAGCAAATCTAGATTTTCCTGACAGTAGGGTGAATTTTTTGGCCTGTACCATTGAAACCTCATTCCCTCCCCGCTGCCCCCAATCTATGACTTCCCCCTGAGCTCTTAGCTAGCTTACTTTGCTCACTAGAAGATATGTCTGTGTCAGGTACTTTCTTCTTGCCCCACCTGTGTTGCTTTCCCTCATAGCTCCACTGTGCAATGGTTACCAAGTCTGAGTTGGAGTCACCAGCTAGAATGTGTTTGTTTCTTATGTTTTCTTTACCTGTGTATTCATTGATCTTGTACAACTTCATGATATGTTTACTTGTGCTTCACTAGACAGCAGGATACAATAATATATACAACCAGTTTTATAAACATCTATTGTATAATTCTACTGCACTTTATATAACCATCCTCTTGAGTGTGTAAAAGAGAAGAAAGAGGCTGTTAGTAACTCAGACTGACATTTATAGCCAGCATTGTTTTCCCTTGGTTCTGTTCTCGTACAATCCCTGAATTTTACATAATTTGGGGGCTACATAGACTATAAGAATTTCAAACATTGCCTGAAGCTAGCCACGGGTATAGGATTTATTTCGTGCCAATAGGGTATGAGATAAAGAATTGTGTGTTACTTCTGGTCACATATGTAAGAGAAGAAACAGCATCTCCTCCTCCTTGAGCCCAGCATGTATGTGAAGACATGTTTATATTGGAGTGTGGCATGGAGCTTTTTAGATAATACTGATGAGGCCATACTATAAAAACTGTAGAGCTAAGAAATAGAAGGAGCTCTGGTATTTTGTCCCCTGCAGTGCCACGCCTCTCATGATGTACTCAGCCAGAGCTATCATCCTACTCTAGAGAGGATACGTTCTCTGTGTTAAAGCTCCGTTTTTTTGTTTATTATTACTTCCAGTTCTACTTAGACTCTAGTTTCTCATGCCAAAAAGGAATGGCAGCATTGTGCCACATTGGGTGGAGTTGCATGTTTGCATATGTAAAGGTTAGAAAAGGCAGAATCTTCCATCCATATGGAAGGATTTTCAGTCACTGGACACAGCATGAATAAATCCATGAAAGGGTGCTGGAGGTGAAGCTGTTCCCTCCTCATCTAAGTTTCAGAATGTGACTGTGATTCCTTTTTATTAATTAGGGAGCTCCATTTGTATAGAGTGATTTATACTCATTCCAGTTGGTTTCTCTGGGGAACAGATGATGTAGAGCACACCAAAGCAGTTGCTGCTGCTTCTCCTAACATCCACGAGCTTCTCCTAACATCCATGAGCTTACCGCACAGTTCTGGAGAGGGGAATAGGAAGACAAAGGTCATTAGCATATGAACAAATGCTCAATGTTATTACACACTGGATTTTCTGAATATTGTTGAAGTTTCATATTTGTACAACTTTATAACGACCCATATAGGAAATGTAACACCTTTATATGTAGCCATTACACGATGACCTACTTGTGTATGTTAGATGAGGTTGGGCAGGACATATCAGGAGGGACCATACCATGAAGGATCAGCCTAACCCATTTCTAAGGCACCTTGATTTAAAAATAGAATGTTTTGTTAAGTTGAAAATGGTAGTGGCAGCTTGGTACTATATAGAATTTTCAGAATTCTTCATGCTCACATCTAATTTCCAGTTTGTGATTATGGTGTGAATGAAAATACGCATCAAGTTACTTTTGGCTTCCCCACAAATTTAAACTCAAAAAGCCATATTACAGTAATATATGATAGTATGTATGAATGCTACATGAATATTGTAATAGTCATAATATAGGATGTTCATTCCTAGAATTGTGATGACATCTACTGAGTTGCAGCCAGTTCATTTGCATATTCATGCCCACTTAGCTCAAAGAAGTCCCTGTTTGTTTTCACATTAATGTCTGGTTTCTGCATCAGTTAACTCATTTACATATCCCTGTTCAGTTGGTTAGTGATGTTCATGTGTGGAACGCTGGTATAGCTCTCTGCTTTGAGTGGCTTGGGAATTGTTATGGCTTAATGAGGAGCACCTATTTCTCATTATACTTTTACTTCATGGACCAATTGTTTTACATTTCTAAGCTCTAGATTGCTTACATATTTGTAATATGATACAAGAAACATTTACCTGCCCATTTCTAGGGTTTGTATCCATTGCCACACTCACAGTAATGAGGTAGCAGTAACATTGATAAACTCTATTCTGGACTCTACCTCTGGAGGCTCCTCCTGCATCTCCTGTGTAAGAAGGGGCAGTAGGTACCGTAGAAGGCACAGTTCTAGTAAGTGACACAACTTCCCTTGCAGCACAAAGGAGAAAAGACAATATTTTCTTGGAAAGTTATAGAAGACATTACAAAGGAAGGATTATATCCCTATGCTTGGAAATGAGTTAACCACCTGACCAAGGGAGTTTAACTGACCAAATGTAGTTAATTGTCTGCACTCGAGAGAGGATGCACCTGAGTCCACAGATGTGTGACTGCCCTGCAGTTGTAGGCATTTTGGTCAAAGTGAGTGTATGAGAAAGATTGGACATGGGGATGGAAAAAGATGAGTATATCTTAAAACACTGTATAATATAGCATAAAGCTTGTATTTTATTCTATGGATGATAAATCTCTGAGGACTCCATGTAGGAGAACGAGATAGCCAACTTTTGACACTAGAAAAATGCTGTGATGTCTGTGTGGAAACTGCGGTGAGTTCAGGGAAAGCAGTGATGGGAACAAGGTGGGCTCCTAGAAGACTATGCTGGCCCTCCTAGGACAAGTGGGAACAGGTTCAGAAGCCAGTTTGAAAATGCAGTCAGTTGCCCATGGAATTCTTTGTTGTATTTGAGCATGAAATACACATTTTGGCTCATTACCAGTTTTCCAGTCTGGTGACTTGGTACATATGATGTCATTTGTTTAACAAGTTAATGCAAATAAGGGAGAATTTCTCCTTAAACTTTTATATCTATCTATCTATCTATCTATCTATCTATCTATCTATCTATCTATCTATATATCATTTATCTATCAGTCATCTATCTATTGATAATCTATCCAGCATTTATTTATTATATGCATATGTGTACATTTGTGTACAAGTGTGTATGTATGTATGTATATATGTTTGAATGTATGAATGTTCATAAGTGTCTCTGTATGTGCACATGCCACAGCATGTGTGCAAATGAGCAGACAACTTTCAGGAGTTGGTTCCCTTCTCCCACCATGTAGATATGTCTATTTCATGGGCTGGGAAGTGAGGGCTGTACTGAGCTCTGGTTGTTAGGTTTGGCAAGTGCCTTTAGCTGTTAAGCGATCTTGTTGGCCTAGGAGAGGAGTTGTCAGTGTGGTGTTAGGTTAGTGTGAAGAAAGCTAATGTTTGTCAGTTTGTGTAGAGCTATCTAATCTAGACACTAGATTGTTACTCCAACTTGTGCAAATGTTCACACTGCTTTAGCAGTTTGTGATTACCTATACCATTTTTACTCTCAAGTCCAAAGTGAGGGAGTCAATGGCTGTTATCTCACCCTCTTCCTCTTTTTATTTTTAAATTGCAAATAGTCTTCCCTTCTTTGTAAGCTTTGATTGATCTATTAATTGCAGGATCGATTTTAATCTCTGAAATAGATAAGTTTCCTATTTTTTGTTCCTAGATGGATTCTGTATTATTAGTATTAAAATCCAGCTTACCAATATCTTTTCAGATAAAATTCTCTAAAAATCTTGTGCACATTACTTAACCAATTTTCTCACTTGAGAAAAGAAGTAAAATTATTCCTGCTAACTTTGTTCATCTGGAAAGTTAAATGATTTTGGACTCTATATCATTTGTTGTTTCTTCCTCAAATGAGCATCTTAGGACTAGTTAGATATCTAGAATATGCTTTCCGGATCAGGCTTACTACATGGTTGTTGTTCAAATTATCTCTTCTCTATGTTGCTTCATTTTCTATAAAATCAAATCTAAAAAGAAACAATCTGAAGTTGTTTTAAAAGAACATAAAAATTTCAGAAAGAATGTATGTGTATTTATCAGAATTTCTCATAAAATATCATAGATGGATGATGTGTGTAGATAGATAGATAGATACTTAGATATATAGAAAATATATATTAGAAGAATTAACCTCATGTAACCATGAAAGGAGAGGAATCCCATAAAGTGTAAACTGGAGACCCAGGAAAGAAAGACAGTGGTGAAATTTTATTTTAAACTGAGGGCCTCAGTTAGATGAAGGAGACCGTATAGACCCGGAACTCTTATTGAGAACCAGTAATTCCACCCCTTCTTAGGCCTCTCCTTAATCACGTAACAGTTGTAATAGTAGATGTATTATCTTAACAGATGTTTAGCATCTAAATTAGTGGATGAGTTCGATCATATCTAAAACTATTTAATCTGATAAACTCAGTAGATACAGTGTCTGTAATGGAAATGAATTTGGTATAACATCTATGGAATTAAATCTCATCTTGCTCACATGTAAGTCAGCATGGTTCTTTTTTTTCTTTTTCTTTTCAGGACATTTTTTTTTTTTTAAGTAGATATATTGCCCAAGGGGAAGGCTTAACTCATTTTAAGTATCTTATATTTTCTATATTTTAAATGGTTTTTGAGTAGGCTCAAATTATATTTGCTATATTTTATACTTTGAGCTAAATAATCGCTGCAAATATTTTATAAGTAATAATTCAAAAGATATTTAACTCTAGTAATCATACCATTTGTAAGATAAATGTTCTTTTCTGATTGTCCTCCCTTTAAATTTTCTTTGTTGATATTGTTATCCTTTTATTATATTTCACGTTTTTTTGAGACAAAAGTACTCAGAGTAAAATGTGTGAAGTGTTCAGTGAGAGCAATGAAACCATCACTCAAAGAGAGGGATCTCTCCTGCTTCTTCTTGGCTGTTTGATCCCTGCTGTCTACACATTCCTTATTTTCTAATGTTGTTACTTCATTTTGCCCTTTTCTTCCCCCATAGTGAAATAATGGTAGTCTGTGTTTACTTTGCAAAAGCTAGGTGGGATTTATTTGTTGTTGTATACCTTGTTTTTCTATTATTCTGTAGCATGCCATTCTGTGAAGGAGAGCTCATTCTCATTTCTGTAGTCTTCAATTACTCCCACTAGGAGCTTCAGGTTACTCTACTCAGGAGAGCTCTGTATGTTGTGTTCATCTCTCCTGGGGACCTTCATGGTAGCACTGCTGCATCATGAGGTAGGCATTGTTTAGGATTACAAAATACTAACAAGTCTGATAAATACACACTCATCAGATATTGTTTGGAAATTCCAATTCTACGATTCCAGTGCCTGGTGATTTTAGTTGTGGTGGGGATGCTGTCCCCCTTACTGACAGGATTTCTAAGCATCCTCTTGTATTATTGTTTTCCATCCAATTTTGACAACTTCCTGGATGTATTTACTTTTTAGCTACCTATCAACTCACTGATTTCCAGTATATCTTTCCATAGTAAATAGTTGAGTGTTCTTAGAGGAAGTTCTGATTATATATAAGTAGTTTTATTCAGCATTCTTAGGTAGCCCTGTTTGTTGTTGCTTGCTCATCTGTTTGCATGTTTACTTGAGCCAGGGTTATGTTGTATAACTCTGGTTGGCCTAGTACTGGACAGTTGGAGAACTTTCTTCATAAGTATCACTTATTAATTTCTCAGTACCTTTGAAGTTGAAGTCAATGGCATTTTTTTTCATCTCTCTTGGCCATTGCCTGTTCAGTGACATACAATTTTGAATTATTCCTCTACTGTATATATATCTACAGTTGGTAGGCAGATTCATACCCTTGTGTAATTCCCTCCCCTGTATTGGTAGTAATCTGTAGCTGTGATAAATGGTCAGTCCTATGATATCAGATATTATATAAAAAATAGTGGAAGAGGTTGTATTATTCTTAAGAATTAACTAAAAGGGACATTTCATGTCTGTAACTGGTTTTGTTATCAGGGGCAGTTGAGGTTGCTGTTCTGGGTTCTAATTACCTTAAATAAATTAATTTTCAAAACGATTCTGAAGGAAACTCTAGCTTAATTTTTTTAGTGTTTAGGAAGAAAACAGTACACAGAAGCTGTAAATTGCAGCATCCTCTAGGAGGATGGGGGAAGGAGGAAAAGTCATGCCTGTATATTAGGTGTGTTATTGCCATAGTCAAGGAGAGCAAGCTTCGGAGTGCTGAGCTGCTGATGTGGATTCCCTATTCTAGATAGAGCAGAAGATTGCACCAGGGTCTCATGAACAGAGATGGAGCTGGCACATTAAGAAAGAAATGAATATCACTCAAGAATGGAAGTGGGTTGGTGGCTAAGGAAAGAGCCTTCAGATGCTTGGTGCATGGTGTATAGCCTTTTATAGTCTCTGCCTCCCTCGTTTGTTTTTCTGGGGCTTTTTCCATTCAAACTCTGTTCCTTAGATGAAGCCCAGCCAAGAAAAGGCTTCAAGTCTCCCTTTGCAAAGTGACTTCTTCCATATTGTCATTTTGGTGTTTCAATAAAGTCCCTATTCAGGCATATCCTTATTAGACAGGCAAACTGTTAAAAGAGACAAGAGGCGATACATAGAACTTATTGAAGTAACATTTAATAAAAAGCGTGGATCACATGTTAAGGGATAAGGTGACCCCCATGTAACATCCAGAGGGAAAACATGGACCTCAGTCCCGAACCACAGGAACAGAATTCTCCTATAACTGTAACCATTTACTAAGAGGGCTCTAGAACTTTCCTTAGAGTATGAACCTGCACCTTCATTCAGATATAAGGCTCTGGACCAGCTTGCCTGCTACAGTGTTTATAACCTGTAGAAATTGTGAGATTAATGAATTATGTTGTTTTAAGCTTTGAATTCACAGTACTGTGTTATCTATCTGTAGGAAACCATTGCACAATCCAATTTTGATACTATATAATTCTTCCTTTGAGACTCCAAGGTTAATGGATGTTTATAAATGATTTTTCTTATTTTAAGAAGGAAAATATGGACCTGTTTTTTTCTTTGCTTTCTCCAAATTGATTCTAGCTCTCAGTCTTAACAGTTACTTCCTGTATCTCTAAGACTTTTGTTTCTTTGGGAACTGATAGGGAAAATATATGGGCTAAGAGATTTTATGTGAGGTAACAACATTTGAAAAATATTTAAGGACTTTTTTAAGTGTACAAGTAAAACCTAATCATTGTAACTGTCCAAGGAATGGTAAATAGATTGTATTTCATTCTCTTCGGTACCTGTCTTAGTAAGGGATTTATTGTTGTGAAGAGACATCATGGCCACAGCAACATTTACAAAGGAAAACATTTAATTGTTTCTGGCTTGCAGTTTCAGAGGTTTAGTCCATTATCATCATGGTGGGAAACCTGCCATTGTGCAGGCAGACATGGTACAGGAGACAGAGCTGAGAGTTCTGCGTCTTGATCTTCAGGCAGCAGGAGACTGTGTGCCACACTGAGTGGAGCCTGAGCAAAGGAGACCTCCAAGCTTGCCTCTCCAGTGACACACTTACTCCAGCAAGTTCATACCCATTCCAGCATGGCCACACCTCATAATAGTTCCACTCTCAATGGCCAAGCATGCAAACATATGAGTCTGTGGGTGCCATTCCTATTCATACCACCATGATACCTAACAATGAACTTGTCTAATTATAATTATTCATAGCCTTTCTTGCTTTTTCTGCCCCAAACCTACTCTTCTTTTAATTTGTCTACTCTCGTTAAATAACAGTCTTCTGGCTGTTGAGCCTGAAGTCAACCTGGAGGAACATCTTGACTCTTCTCCCTTTTCCCTTCCGTGAATCCATCGCCAGGTCCTGATGATGCTTCCTCGTGCTTTTACAAATCCAGATTCTGAGATGTCCTGTTCTTGAACTGGTCTTTGCCATGATGATGAAGTCCTCTGCTAGCTGAGAGGATTCCCTATGTTTTCTCTGTCAGTTCATGGTCTTGTAACATGCTGTTTCCTAGCTTCAGATCATTGAAAAACAGGTGCTTTAAGTGAGTAACCTTCACCCTCTGATAAGTGAATCTACCCAGGATACTGCTGCTATAATCATAGCTGAGTCAGACTTGTTTGAGTCTCTTCAACATACTATGCCTAACATACTATGCCATTCAGTTTTAAGACTACTACCAGCTGTTCTCATTGGAAGTTTAGACACATCTGATCCAGTGCATTTATAATTTCACTGGCCAAGTCCATTTGTGATATTACAATCATATTTCCAATGATCTTTGTGGTGATAGGAGAGAGGATAATAGCTGTGAATCTAAAAGGCTACTGTACAGAAATGCTCAATGTTCCGTGAAGTTGAATGCTTGGGAATCCATCTAGGAATGTTAATCTGAGGGCTGTTCTCACTTGTCAGATCAAAAATAAAAATCTTTCTCTTCTTGATAAGTATGGAATTTAAGCTATAAATTCCAGAGAATGAAATACCTCATCCCAGTGCTTTCACTACATGAGGATGTTGCTACCTCTTAGAAGTTAGACTGAAGGGAATGTAAAGAATAAACCTTTTTTGAGACATCCCCCCACCTCCAGCATGTAGAGGCTGAAGCCAGGCCATCTATGTTCCAGGAACTTAGGGACCACAAAAGGGCAGAACCAAGAATGCAGGTAATCTGGTTCTTAGGCTCTGGGTTCCAAGGACTGGCTAGCCACATGATAGATGATTAGATAAGATTAAATTCTTGAAAAATAAGTACACAGGGTGTTTCCCACATGATCCTTCTGCTGTTTTTATGATACTGTCCGCTGATGTTTTTATGACTCCCCCATACCTCCCTGGTTTTGTGGTTTTTCCCTTTAAATACCCTTCTCCCTCTGGCCTCAGGGTCAACACTCCTCTTGTGAGTTTCGGTCTCAGCCGGCTGATATCCTGAAATAAAGCCTTATGCAGTTTGCAGCAAAAAAAAAAAAAAAAAAGTTAGACTGATGCTTATGGACACCAGCTTTTAGCACTTTCAATGGAATCTATTCATCTTAGACTTTCATACATGAGTACACTGTATTTATACTATTTCCATAACTTACTACTCCACCCTACAACTATCCTGTGTCATTGGCATCAGTCCTTCTCAAATTCATGATCTCAAACTGTTAATCTCTCCTCTGTCTCTGTCTCTCTCTCTCTCTCTCTCTCTCTCTCTCTCTCTCTCTCTCTCTCTCTCTTTTTCTCTGTCTGTCTGTCTCTCCTCCCCATCTCTCTCTCTCCTCCCTATTCACATATGCACACACATATACACCCTCCCTGAGACACTTTACTGAGTCTAGTTAGTATTGCCTGTATATATATGTGTCTAGGACTGAACAGTTAAGATTGGGAGACTTCTCAGGGGCCTTCCCCTAGAAATACTGTTTCTCCCTCTTTTATCAGCTATTGACTGCTTGAAGATAGTCACCAGGGGTTGGGGCCTTATGGAATTTTTCTCCACTACATTGGCATATGAACTGGTATGATCTAGTGTAGGCATGCATGTTGTTGAGAATTTATGGGTATAGTGTTCCTGTCATATCTAACAGACTCTTGCAGCTGTCATCCTGGTCCCCTGACTCTTATAGTCTTTGTGGCCTTCTTCTTGGTTCCCTGAGCCTTAGAAGTAGGGGTTGTATTCTACCTAGCTGGGGTTCTTGTGTGCTCACTTATTCCCTTCATGTTGACTGTTGTAGATCTCTGTATTCGCCTCTCTGAGCTGCAAGAAAAAGATCCTGTGTTGAAGAGTGAGGGTGCACTTACTCAAAAAGTGGGTGCTGTTGCCTGTTTCTATTTCTTTTTAATTATGTGTCTGTGTGTGACTGTGTGCTAGTGCTGGTGGCTAGGGATGCCAGAAAATAGTGTTGGATCCCCTTCAGCTAGAGATATAGGCTGTCGTGAACACAGAAGTGGGTCCTGGGATTTTTTTTTGTTTCTTTAACATCAAACTGAAATTCAGTCCCTGTAAAACTGAAGAGCCTTTACCCACAGAGACATCTTTCTAGCACCCAAGAATCTTTTATTTTGATTAATCTACCATTTGTCACTAATGACCTTCCAAATCTCACATAGATTATCTTCTTTTATTATCATCACATTTTAATGGAGAAACTCCTCTTCTCATACTAGGTTAGCTTCCATTGTAATAATCATCTTTCAAATATTTATTTGAAATTATTTGTTTAAAGTGTGGGTTTATTATTTTTATTGCTTGCAACTAGAGGTCAAGTTTTTGCGTTCATTGTACAACTGAATATCTAGTATATGAACTACCTCTCATAAATTGACTTTCTACATGTTAGAAGTTCAGCATTACACATTAACTAAATGGCTAAACTAGACAGGATCTTCAGTCTTTTTTCATTATTTGCTAATAATTCTTGTTAACATATGTGACTACATCAGATTAACTTCTGTGAATGAACAAGGTAAGGAAAACTAATGTTATTTGAGAGAAGAGAATAAAATTACATATATAATTATTTTTATTTTCCTATTTTGTCAAGCCTATTATTTCGTTTTTAGAGCTAAGAAAAACCATAGGTTATAAGGGTTAAATAATTTCAGCAAAGTCACAAAACCAGTAAGATGCAAAGTTCTTATATTGTTATTCCTTCTGCAAAAGCTGGAAAATAACTTGCCTCTGAGATGCCTGTTCATTTTTACCCTGTTTTGCTAATGTGTATGCATGTATTGAGTTTGAGTTGAGATCTACACCTGTGCAAGCCATCTCAACATCAAGTGACAGAACATTTTCAGAAGTGTCCATGTGCCCTTACAGGGTCTGCATCTCTGTCTTCTCAAGCCTTTTCCAAGTGCTGGAAAGTTTTATGACATAGGAGGTTAGCCTGAAATTTCTACATGGAATGAAGTCATCTGGTCTATGATTTTGAGACTGGCTCGCTTCTTCTTCCCTCCCTCCCTCCCTCCTTTCTTTCTTTCTATTTTGACTTTCCCCAGAACAATTGTGTGATTCAGGGTTTGTGTCCTCTCACTGAGGAGTAGCACTCTGTTGTGTGGATAGGTCACATGCTGTTGAACCTGTCACTTGATTTGCATTGATTCTGTTCCTGGGTTTCTGACCTTATGAATGCTACGTCACAAACTTTTCTGTTCACATTTTTGTGTGGGACGAGCATTTTAAATTCATTAGGAATGTATAGAAGTTGGATTGCTGGGTCAAGCATGACATTACTTTTGCTTAACTTTTTAAGAAACCAGTAGATTTCCAAAGAGAGTGTAGTGTATATTCCTGCCTGAAGTGTATGCCAAAATTTGATATTGTCTGTCCTTTCTTTTTTCTTTTTTTTTTTTTATTGGAAATTTTTTATTGGAAAATTTTTTTTACATTTCAGATGTTCTCTCCTTACCCCATTTCCCCCCCCACCTCCCAGGAACTCACTATCCCTTCCCCCCTCCTCATGCCTCCACGTTGGTGTACCCCTACCCACCCTCCCCCGTACCTCACCTCCCACCCCTCGAGTCCCCCCCCCCACGACGTCCAGCCTTCATGGGACCAAGGATCTCTTCTCCCAGTTATATATAGCTCCCTTGTATATATAGCTGGAGCCATGGGTCCCTCCCTAAGCACTCCCAGGCTGGTGGCTTAGACCCTGGGGGCTCTGGTTGGTTGGGATTGTTGCTTTCCTCATGGTGTCGCAAATCCTCTCAACTCCTTCAGCCTTCACTCTATCTTCTCCATTGGGAACCCCATGCTCAGTTTAATGGTTAGCTGTGAGCATCTGCCTCTGAGTATGTCAGACTCTTGCAGACCTCTAAGGAGACAGCTATATCAGGCTCCTGTCAGCATGTACATCCTGACATCCACATCAACCTCTACCTTTGGTGACTGCACATAGGATGGATACCCAGGTGGAATGGTCTGCAAACAGCCCCTCCTTCAGTTTCTGTCATGCACTGTGTCTCCCTATTTGTACCCTTGAGTATTTTGTTACTCCTTCTAAGAAGGACTGAAGGCTCCCCTATTTGGTCATCATTCTTCATGAGCTTTATGTGGTCTGTGAGTTGAATCTTGGGTATGCTCTAACACATAACAAGGACATATGCTCCACTATGTTCATAGCAGCTTTATTTATAATAGCCAGAAACTGGAAAGAACCCAGATGCCCTTCAACAAAGGAATAGATACAAAAAATGTGGTACATTTATACAATGGAATATTACTCAGCTATTAAAAACAATGAATTTGATAAATTCTTATATAAATGGATGGAACTAGAAAATATCATCCTGAGTGAAGTAACCCAATCACAAAAGAACATACATGGTATTCACTCACTGATTATTGGATTTTAGCCCAGAAGCCTGAAATACCCAAGATTGTCTGTCCTTTCAATGTGACACATTCAAGTGAGTATCTAGTGGTATCATTGTGTTAGTGTGTCTATTTTTAATGTAATATCTTACCGATGTATGAGACTATAGAGATGTCCATTTAAGTCTTTTATTTTCAAATTAGAATTGACTACTAATCTTTTTTATTTCATATAATTAGCTTAAACCCCTAATTTTATGTCATTTCCTTTGGAATAAATCATATATACTCCATTAAGTTTTAAAAATATAGGATAAATATATGTATCTATATTATAAATCCCTGAAAAAGCTATATATGAATTTACTTATATATTAAAAATAGTGCTTATTGAAACACCTATTCCTATGTATATACCTGGTTCTACAATCTTCTGATAGTCTGTGGGTTTGCTCTGAAGAAGTCCTGCTGTAAAACTAAGCTTCCAGCCATTGGTTTACAGTAACCACAGGGCTCATGCAAAGCACTGCTAATTAAGATTTTTCATGTTTGAGCGCCACCATGTAGGTACATGGTACCTTACACTGACAAGCTGTAAATTAAAACTTGCAGAATACAAGCCCCAGCCCAGGCAAAATGAAGTTATGTACAGGTGACTTGCTCTATTTGAATTAACGAAGGGGCTGCTGGTATCGACCAGCTGTGCTCTCTGATGACAAAAACGAGTCTTGACATTTTGGGTAATGAAAATTCAGTTCAGCACCTCTTAGAGATATGTATGATAATGTATTGTCAGTCAGAGCAGACAGAAGAGAAGCACAAACCTGGTCTTATTAAAATAGTGTGACATGTGGACACTACCTGGTCTCTGCTTTCTAGGGGGAAAGTGTCAGGGGAAACCTCTTTTTAAGATGATAGGAATAACTCTCTTTTGAAAGGGGAGAAAAGATTTGACTTTGGTACATGACCTCTTTGATAGCTGGCTTTGTTCATGATTCCTAGTTTTGTGGTTTGTTTTACTGGGTACAGGGTGAGATATGAAAGCTCTGGTAAGGATACTTTTTTGGCTTGACAGTATTAATGCAATTGTCTAGTTCATACCTCGTAAGCCCACTTAGTATTTCCTCTGCATGTGTTTCTCTAGTTTAGTGGATTAGCTGCACTGTCTCTTCAAAGGCTATCCAATCAAGGAGGGGTTATTAAAAACAGGGCGATTTATGACTGAGAATTAATTAGAGAAGCATTTTCATGCAAAACATCCAATTTTTTGATTAGCAGTGGAGCAGGGCCGCAATTAGCACTCTAGGAAGCTTAAATTTCCAGCTTTTTGATTCTCAGGAAATGAGATTATCAAACCAGGGTCAGACACTTGACAGCAAAGCGAGAGTGGGGGAGTGTGAAATTATATCTTAAAAAAAGATCTTTGATTTTGATTCTGAGATTGCTATTCAGGAAATAAAAAATTCAGAAGAGGAGAAAGACAAGACAATCTGAAAGTGCAAGGGCCGAAGGCCTGGCTCCTCAGTGGCCTGTTTGCTGTGCAGAGTGTCTGTTTTAAATGTGTGTGCAGAGACTGGATGGATGCAAGCCAATGGAGTTTGTTTCTTTATTATTATTTATTATTTAATCCTCCTTTTATAAGTTTCGCTTGGTATCCAATGCCTAAACAAATATCTAAAATGTTTATATACATTGGAGGGAGGCCTTTTTTTTTTTTTTTTAGAAAATGACACTTATTTTCTAAATGATGGCTTCCTAATTTAAGGATCTATTCATTTTTTGTTGGTGTATTTAATTATCTCAAATCACTTCTCAAGTGAGACATAGTTTAAATAGTGATGTCAAGTCATAGATTACCACTTATTGATAAGTGACCTTTGTCAAGCCAGGTGTCGGACTAAGATAAAGAAAAAGGCTCTGTCAGACCTGCTGTAAACTAAGGTATATTAGTATAATTGGTTTTTACTAGGAGGTGAAGCATAATGAAATTCATTTGTTCTACAAAATATTTGTCACCCTTTGTCTTCTTAATTTAGACTTCTAATTTTAGTTGGAAAATAGAAGAACAGTGTATCTTTTTTTTTTTTTTTTTTTTTTTTTTAGCTCAGTGTGTAGTTAAAACTTGTATGTTTCTTTAATCACTAGGTTCTGAACTCCTCAACGATACATAGAGACCCTTGACTGTTGTTTCAGTATTCAACCATTTCTTCACTGCTCTATCTTCATAGTTACCACGCTGTTCAAACTTTGTAGGTAGTTTATAAATGATACAGCCCATTTAGTTCACTTGTGTGTGCTCTTATGGATTGCTTGCTTTTTCATATTGCGGGCACCATTGATACTGTAGTCTCAGGTTGAACACTGGTAAAGAAGCCTTCCTTGGTCTGAGTGGGGATAGGGCTGACCATTACTGGATCTGTTGTTGTACCAGCCTTGTTTTCTCCTTTTAAAGAAAAGGAACTATTGTCAGGCCGTAGAGTTATTTTAAAAATCAGCTTGATAAGCATATTCTAGACAATGCTGACCATGAATAGAAGAGACAGATACACACCTCTTATTCAATCATGGATTTCTACTATTGCAAATTTTTCCTGAAACACCTCTGGTTTAGAAACATGAATTGTTGACATGTTATATCATTTTTCAGTTTCACTGTTGATTTTCAGCTTTGTGTGCCATTCTTGCTCAATTCTCGCCTTCTGTTGTTGAAGAGTATGTATTACTGGCTAGATAAAAATTAGCTGCTGTTTAATCTTGGAGAAGAATAACTGCCAGTCAGAGGCCAAAGAGTAGACAATGTTGGATTTATAGCTATCAGGTTCAGTGCCCATGTTTGGAGATGTTGATGAACATGTACTTTTTAGTGTTCAATAAAATACTTGTTTAAAATGTATATAGTTTTACATTTATAGCTATTTTGTTTGTTGAAGAATGATTGCACATTTCCAATTCTGAAAGAGAGTGAGAGAGAGAGAGACAGAGAGAGAGACAGAGACAGAGAGAGACAGAGAGACAGAGAGACAGAGACATCGAGATATAGACAGAGTTAGTGACATAGAGATGCATAGATAGAGATGAATTAGATATTCTTAACTTCTGTGTTTATATGCCAGGGTGAACACTAATGTGTATCATTCTGGGAGTTCATGACCCCCTGCATTATTGCAGATTTGTGGATGAGAGGCCAGTGCATTGCTTTCATTAGGCTTGTAAAATACTCCCATTATTTTTGCATGTATGTATGAATAGACACAAGCAACCATACAAATATATATCCTACTTGCTTTCTATACTCTGTGTTATTACTTGTAGAAGAAAACAGTAAAACAATTTAAGTAAAATGTAAAAGATAATTAAAAAAATTCACTAACAATATTAAAGGTAAGTAGAAATAATAGAATTTATTAATGTTCAGGAAAATTTGATCAAAATTGTGTAATAATTAAATACAAATCAATTTTAAAGAAAGAATACTGTATTATTTAGTAAAGTAGGCAAGCCAGGCTAGTCTAAACATTTTTCCTCAATATAAAGCTTTTTAAAACTACAGTTTGTCATGACTTTGTCTATTAATTAATTAAGGAACTTGATTTAAGAGACTTATAATTAATAATAAGCACAATGTCATGTGGAATCTCCCGTGATGATGTGATGGTGTTGGCTGCTATCCTGAAAGCCCTCTGCTTTGTCTGGTGTACTGTATGTGTAGTGTATATGGTGAGGGATGATTGATGTGGGCCAAAGCTATTTCGAAAATGCTAATGAAGAGAAGAAAGGAATGCTTTCAAACCTTTCAAGTTCATATAATTAACATTTAATAATAATAGAGGTGTGTATGTATATGATTTAGTAAGTCTTTAGAGATACAGCTATTTTGCGATTAGATATTTTGCGATTTTTAGATATTTATTTGATGGAATTCTCTGCCATAGACTCCTGAAATTTTCTTTAGTCTTAACTTGCTATTGAGTTGATAGGTCGTCCTCCTCTAGTGAAGATAATGTAAGTATGAAGAAGCTCATTTTCTTAGGCATATGATCAGTCTAATTGATATTTTTAGATATTTGTAAGCACGTGGTGAGTTTATAGGCCGTTGAGGTTAAGACTCTAGAGTTCAGACACTAGGTTGGGAGAGAATCACACACTATTTGGAATAGATGAACAGTTTGTTGTGGTGATGTGGGGTTGTTAAGATTTTAAAGTACAAATAAGTGCAAAGCAATACTGAAGACTGACTAGAGAGAATAATGTAATAGATGGCCAGTACTTGACTGGAGTAAATACATGTCTCAGGAGTGTCTAGCATCAGTCAAGGGGAAGAGGAGACAGGTAGACATGTATGTCAGACCCATCCACTTTAGCTTTTATGTAACTTACCTGAGTGCATTCTGACTGTCTCCAAGGCTCACAACCACTTGTTCATTGTCTTTAAGTGTTCATCTGCCAGTTTTTATAACTGTACCTTACTGAGTGTCTTATGTGCAAAATTTCAGTTTATTTTAGTGGTTTCCTAGTCTGTTGTTGGTTGCCAGATTTTGAATTAGAATTGTAACCTTTTGTAGCCATTATTTAAAATGACAAGTGGAAATTTTCATTTTCTTGGTAGGGAATGTACTAGAACTATGAAAACGGTCTAAAGCAACACTAAGGTCGATTATCTGTGTCTGCTGTGAGCTTCTCTAAGCTCTGCCCTGCCAATGCCAGCACCTAAGAAAGGAGTGGAAGAGCCCATTTCCATTCTAATTTGCTAACACTGTAGCTACAGTAGTGTTTTCAGATTTACCTCTAATTGCCTGATGGTATAATAACAAAAGCTTGATTTTTCTACAGTTGGATTCCCTTAAATAATATAAAAGAAAGGGCAGGGTTAACAGTGATTAGTAGCCTATATGACTTTCTACATTCCTCTGAGGGCACTTTAATTGCTATGATTTTGTGATTGTGTTCAGTTCAATTGTGTTAAGTATTGCTGAGGTCTCTTGCTTATCCCTTTTGCAGTTGATGCTCTTCAGCAGAAATAAACATATGAGGTAGAAACTATCTTCTCTTGATAACTTCAGTGGGATATATAAATAAATTCAAACGAACTACTCTACCCTTTAAAATGTTACAGTGGAACACATGTTCAAGAAATATTTTGTTTATTTTTGTTTGTTTTGTTTGTTTGATTGTTTGAGACGTGGTCTCTCTTTGTAGCCCTGGCTGTCCTGGAACTCACTCTGTAGACCAGGCTTACCTCAATTTACAGAGCCATATGGCTGCCTACTGAGTTCTGGGATTAAAGGTTTATACTACTTTGCCTTACTCAAGAAATATTTTCAAAATTACTTTTTTCTACAGTGACTGGCTATGATGTTTTGTATATGCTTGCCTCAGGGAGTGGCACTATTAGGAGTTGTGGCCTTTTTGGAGTAGGTTATGTCAATGTGGGCAAACCCATATCATAGCTGCCTGGAAGCCAGGCTTCTTGTGACCTACAGATGAAGATGTAGAAGTCCTAGCTTCCCTGCATCACTCCTGACTGGACACTGTCATGTTTCTGCTTTGATGATAATGGACTGAACCTCTAGACCTGTAAGCCAGCTTAATTAAATGTTGTCCTTATAAGACTTGCCTTGGTCATGGTGTCTGTTCACAGCAGTAAAATCCTAACTAAGACACTGGCTTATTGTGTCATGTATGTAGTTAATGATAGATTATATTTTAGAATATTTAAATACATTATGAAAATATATTTCTTGATGTTGATACTTGATTTATATTTTAGGTAAACGTCCTTGACATCAGTGTAGTTACTGTAATGTACCCATGTACATTCTTGAAGTTTGAATGAATCTCAGTGCTGTAGGGTCCCTTGAAAACATTGTATTCTATGTCTCCACATGAGACTAGGAAGCATCTTTCGAGATAACTGAGTCTACTTTTAAAAGTGAGAAAGCCAGCTTCTACTACCTAGTGAGTTCAGGGTACATGAGATTGTATCTCTACTTCCTCCTTCTACTTCTACTTTTTTCCCTCCTCCCTTTCCTCCTCCTCTTCCTACAATAACAAACTACTGTCTAAAGCACTTGCAGTGAAAAGTGAAAGTATTGTGTACGTGCAGGTACATGTGTCTCAGAGGCATGCCATGAGCATTTGCTAATGAGGAGCCCATTCTCCTGAAGGCTGCATATGACATGGATTAAGTTCTCATTTTTATATATTTCAATTCAATTTTTACATACTTCAACTTCTGCTATTTAAAAATATTACAGTGAACTTGTGAGTATTCCTTAAAAATATATATCTAGAAGGTACTAACAAGATAATCATAATATTTAAAATTTGGTAGAGTTTTAATACTTTCTAAAAACGTTCATCAGCTTGAATTATTTGCCAAAGTCTATGGCTGTGGATGATTCCTTTCATCCTTGACACCACTCTTCATACCTTATAAGTTTTACAATTGTAAGCATTTTTAAGTTTTCAGAATTCCCCATGTAGAGGAATTCTAATCCAGCAACATGGCTGCTCTGGCATGGGATTACATCCAAAGACATGATCTGCCTGGAAAACAGATATCCTATGGGTCATAGTATGATCTGGCTGGAGTACAGACATGCCCTTAGTACATACCTTTAATTCCTAACAATGAAGGTAAGCTTATTTTGTAGAAGGAAGCACCTATGTTTGAGAGTGATATTTAATTGAGGGCAGAGGAAGTGAGAAATTCGAGAAAGATTTGACAGAATGAATCAGAGATAGGATACATACAACTCACAGGAGGCAGCAGAGGAAGAGAGGCTACCTAAGAGCAGGGAGAGAAAGAAAATTTGGTGGTTTGGCAGGTGGTGTGGTATGTGTCTTTGTGTGTGTGTGTGTGTGTGTGTGTGTGTGTGTGTGTGTGTGTAGGTGAGAGAAAGAGAGGGAGGGAAGGAGAGAGAGGGGGGTATTAGAATAGATAGAATAGAGAAGGAAATGCACTGGGCTCAGCCCAAGTGGTATATTCACACAGCTGTTCCTCTGATACAGGGAATATACGTTAGGATCTGTTTAATAAATCTTAGAGTAAACTGAGGGAAGGTGGAGATAGCCAGGATAAGCATGCCTCCTCTGACTAACTCCTTTTGCTTCCTCCTTAACACTGTAGTTCCTAGAAAGTATCCAGTTCCCTTGGAGAATATTGAATCTAGTAGAATTCTGCGTGTGTATTTACAGATCACCCACAGCACACCCTTTCCCCTGGATCCACAGCAATTTGGAAAGATAACATTCCCAGCAAATGACATAAAACCTGTGTGTACAGTAACAAACAGTCACCAAGCTCCGTCATTGGAAGTTTGT
This sequence comes from Mastomys natalensis, assembly GCA_021653895.1. NCBI lineage: Eukaryota > Metazoa > Chordata > Mammalia > Rodentia > Muridae > Mastomys > Mastomys natalensis. The sequence goes on from JAJTUV010000278.1 coordinate 1,483,347, forward strand.
ATACATCTCCTTCATTTGAGTTTATCCACGAATCACAAAACTGAAGAGGAAGAATGTTCAGTATAAGGAGTGAAGGGCTAGTTTCTAAGCTTTCATTCAACAGAGATTTCAGACTAATTTTGGATCAAAAGTAAGGGATAGGTTTAGATACTTACAACGCATACTCATTTTTGACCATAATAAAATCCTTTCAGAATATAGTATCTTTGCAATAGATTTTTAGCTGTACTTTACTGTCAGTTTTAGTTTCAGGGTTTTTTTTTTTTTGTTTTTTTTTTCTTTGCTTTTTGGTCTAAGGAATATTAGCAACATTTCTGTGACCCTTATGATCATTTATGGTAAGTCATCATCACAGCCTCAGATAAATCTATTAGGTTCTGAAGTGCTGTGGAAAAGACACTGAATAAGATCTCTAATGGATGCTAGGAAATAGAAGGAGCAAAGGCAGGGAGTGCCTCTAAATACCCAGAAGAGAGTTGCAAGGACTGAGTTAGGAGAGAGGTTATGGTAGATAAGGGAGGGAAGAAAGTGGGTTATGTTGAACCAAGATCCTTCGGCCTTGTCTTACCAACCACATGACTTGGTTAGTCACTTTTTCTAAGCCTCTGTACATTACATTTGATAAGTCTCATATTCAGAGATAGAAGTTAAAAGCTATGAGATGGTTAGCTCATCTGTCCTGAATTATTGTCAGTAACTTTAGTTTCATCACTTGTTAACAAATGTGTTGGTTTCCCGTTTCTCTATGTTAATTTACACGTTATTTATAGGTCTTTGGTTTGCTCAGTAGTAGTGCTTCATAATATTGTAAGAATTTATGCTATCACTGTTTGTTTGCATTGAGGATGAATTTATCACCTCTGTGACTGAGGTGGACCTGCACCCCAACCTTCCTTATTTGCTTTGTAATTACTGTCAGTCTCAGCAATTGTCTGAACATCATAATGGTTGGACGGGGCTTTGGTGTTATTTTCTTACCCTGCTTTGTTCAACCCACTGTCATAAAGCAAGTATATCAAGACACAACTCACACACATATTATTTATTGTTTTTAAAGTCACTGAGTTACATAACCATAATCACCACATTGATATTAAACCGTTTTTATTAATCTCTGAAGAAACGCTGTAGACATTTAACTGTGATTCCCTATTTCCTCACAAGCCTTATCATCCCAGGTGGCTGTCATCTGCTTCTTCTTGGTAAACATCCGTTGTCTGGACATTTCACATATGGGTCCTACAATTGTGATCCAGATGACTTGTATTTCACAGACATTTCAAGGCTTTCACATATTATACAACTTAATGGTATTTTCTTGCTTTTCATAGATGAATAATCTTCTATTGCTTGATTGTTTATTATTCAACAATTGATGAGCTTTGTGCTGTTTTTATTTTTGGTTATGATATGATGTGATACTAATGTGAACTTACAAATTTTGGGGGGGGACATGTTACTTGGAAGCCTGTGAGTGGAACTGCTGAGTGACAAGGTGACTCTGTATTTAATTTGGGGGTGTGTGGAGTCTGACATAACAGATGCTCGTTTTTAAAATAATTTAAGGTATTTATCTTAGAAAAAATTATTAAGATTATTTTTTGCTTATGTCCTTGTCTTCAAAGTGAGTTGTTGTTTACTTCTTGTTCTGCTAATATGTGAAATTATCCCGTTGTGGTGAGGATAACATTATACATAGTAACTATACAACTATACCATTTACACACAACACACACACACACACATATCATTACATTATTTTTACCCCTGATAAAAATCTATCTTCACGAACCAAGGGACGTGATATCTACTATAACCCTAAAGAGATTGATGCTGGTTGGTTCAAATGAGCTTATATATGATCTTCGTAGAGTCATAGGAATTCTACCCATTTAAATTATGATTACCATGTTTGTAAAAATGGCTTAAGAAGGTTTTAATATGTTTATGACTAGTTGCGAGGTGGGATCTATTAGTTGGGGTTCTCTGTAGTTAACTATATTCAATCAAATATTTATTATATACATTTATTTATTGTATATAATATATATTACACACACACACACATATATAAATGACTTTCAGGCTGAAGTCTAACTATTTCAGCTGTCACTGACTGTGAACAGAAAGTCCAGTATTTTCTCAGTCTGCTGGTCTTCCATGTATGATGGAATCCTAAAGAAGTACTCTGTAATGCCAGTGAATGAATGGATGTTGTAGAAAGGTGAAAGCAAGCAGACAAAGTGTAAAAACTTCCTTTATGTCCTAATGTAAGCTTCCAGAAGAAAGTGTGACACAGATTAATGCCTTCCATCATAAACATCTGGAGTAAAGGTGTGTGTCTTTATACCTCAGATGTCCAGACTAGAAGTAGATTCACTCACTTCAAATCAAGCAAAAGTCTCACACCTATGTCCTCCATTTCTGGATTCTAGTTTATTCCAGATGTAGTCAAGTTGGCAACCAGGAATAGCCATCACAAGGAGCGGAGTAGAATTTGTAGAATAGGGAAGCAGAAGTCACTGTGGAATTTCCAGGCAATCTCAGATAAGAAGGTTTAAATTTGAAGAGAACACAAAGAACAACAACATCAAAAATCAAGCCAACGGTTAATGCCTGCTGTTACAAATTTATCTGCTAAGGTAGGAAAATAAAACAGCAATGAAAACTGTACATCATATTAGTGGTTTACGAATATTAATCAGTTCATACTTTTCGTCACTGTACACAAACCTCCGCATTAGAACTTTAAATCAGTTTGAAATCAAAGTGGAAATGAGTACCTATGCAGATCTATATATTGCTCTGGTCTTACTATATAGTAGGCTGCTCCAAAGACCATCAAACATCAAATGTTTATTATTGTTCATATCTTGCTATTGACTGGCTCATTCTCAGGATTTGAACAGCTCAGATGGCATTGGTTGTTCTAGGGTTGCGTCCTCTGATACAACTGGAGCCTTTATTTACAGTGCCTTTCCAGATGACAGCTGGGTTCTTTCACATAGCATCTTGTCTCTTGTGCTTATGTGCCCATCAAGTATTTTTGAGTCACATTTGATAATATCTCACATTTGAAGAATTGAAAAGCAGGGAAACATTCTCTGTCTCTGTTTCTGTGTCTGTCTGTCTGTCTGTCTCTCTCTCTCTTTCTCTGATGGGAGGCAGTGTAGAATCATACAGTCCTCACAAGTCAAATAATAAGTTTGGCTCTCATTTCTTGTATTACCAAATCAAAAAATTTAAACTATGCATCATCTCCCTTTTAGGTTTCCATCTTGAGTAAATATATGAAGTATGTTAAAACAAAACAAAATTTTTTCTCATTGCAACTCCAAAGAATTGCAGATATGGACTGTAACATGTCTCCACATTTTTATTTACCTGCATTGCTCAGAATACAATGAACACATGGCATCTACTTCATTGTTAAATTAAAGGGAAAATATAGGTAAATGAAATTTCTTGAGGCTTTAGAGAATGTTAGGTAGTAATTTAAATGTTTTATGGAGATAACAAGAGGAAATTCTTATCATAAATAAAAATCAGGGCATGGATTTAAGTAGCATAACCTCAAAGATAGAAATCTAACACATAGAGTAGGTAGGTATGTATTATCTATAAACTTTGAGAAAATTTATTGAAAAGAAGTTATCTAAGTAGAAAAATAGCCAAGCAGAAAGGGTATTCATGAGATGTTGTCATAGGAACAGAAGGGTTTTTCAGGAGATTCCTGAGAATCATAGTTTAGAGAAGTTGGACATTTATAGGATAGCACATCTGCAGCCACTAGCAGCAAATCCAGTTTCTGAAGTCCCTGGACAAAGAAAGGGACAGTATTCGAGGAAACAGATACACTCCAGGTTTCAAGAGCAATTGCGTTTCTTAGAATTAGTGCAACAACAATTTCCATATCTACCAAATTTACCCCTTTTATGCAACAAAATTAATTACAGATGGTTAAAATGTTAAGGGCGAATAAAATTACAAAATTTGAAGGTAAGCATAAATATGTTTCAGATGTTTATTATATAAATTCCTTGTACTTGATCATATGAAAAATCTCTGAGGAACCTCAAACCTATCATAATTCAAGCATTTCTAACTAATAGTCAAAAATAAAATTGTAATGAATTTGACTCCCAAAAGTTATTCAATATGAGCTTCCATAAAACTCTTTATTAAAAATAGTTTTATTCATATAATATATTCTGATTATGGTTTCTCCTCTTCCCCCAACTCATGTGATTTTTCTCCACCTCCTCTCTCATTAGGATGCACACCCTTTCTTTCGCTCTTTAAAAAACCAACAGACATTTTAATAGTTAATAATAATAATAATAAATAAAGTACAGTATGATAAAACAAAAACACACAAATTAGAATATTACAAAACAGAAGAAAAAGAGCTAAAAAATAATAATAAAACACAAGAAACATATAGATAAGGAAACTTGTTTAGACCTGGAAAAAATTCTGAGACAGACTCAAGGATGCTACTGCATTTGTTTTGTTTAGCTATTCTCTATCCTGGATGGGGCATGCCCTCAGGAGGGGTTTGTATTCCCAGGGAGGCTGTATTCCAGACAGTCTTTCATCTGTGAGTGGTTATCAATTTGAGATAGGTTCTGAGTTCGGGATGGGGGCTGTGTCTCCACTTTTCTCTGACAGCTGAGACTCCACCTGGCACAGACATGGCTGTGCAGGCCCTGTGTATGCTGCCACAGTGTCTGTGAGTGCATGTGTGTGTTGGTCCTACTTTGTGTAGGCAGCTTTGATTCTTTGGTGTGTCTCTTACAGTCTTTCCTTGTTTTCTGCAGTATCACCTGATCCCCGAGGGCAGAGATTTGATGGAAACATCCCACTTAGTACTGCATGTTCCAAGATCTCTCACTCTCTACACAGTCTGTGGTTGTAGACCTTTGTATTTGTTGCATATACTGTAGGAAGAAGCTTCTCTGATGATGGCTGAGCAAGACACTCATTTATTAGTGTAGTCGAATATTGCTAGGGGTCATTTTATTGCTATGTTCCTTTAGCAGAAGAGTGATATTTGGTTTTCCTCTAAGTCCCTGACCTATCTAGTCTCACATTCTTGGCCCCAAGAACAGTGTCAGGAAAGATTCCTACTCATCAAGTGAGCTTTAAATGCAATCAGATTATTATTGTTATTATTGTTATCATCATCATCATCATCATCATCATTATTTTGGGTATCCCTACAAGCTTTGTGCTACTGTTTTACTACTTATTATCATAGACAGGTCATCATTGTAGAGTGAATGGTACTTTCTAGTACCATGAATGGTAGTGCATAGGGACAAAGGTACTAAGTCATAATCAGGCCAGTTTCTGTGTTCAGTGAGTTGTATAGTTGTTACCTTCACCAACATTTTCAACTTTACTATCCACTTAGGGGAAGCAATCAATTTTATGGGGCTATTTATTGGTTCACATTGGCCCACTTTGGCCCACAACTGATTTAGATATAACTCTATCCACTTTATATCTGTTATAGCCTCATGATTACCACATTATTTATAACATTTTTTCATTTTTAAATTTTAACTTCATTTGGATATTGTATGTTTGTATAGTGTGTGTGTGTTTGTGCCCATACATATGTATGACCATGTTTGTGGCCATAACTTTTAAATTTGGGTCTTTCCTTGAACAGTCTAGTTTATACAAGGAAATTGGTAAATATCTAAATATGAATGCATAGATTCTGACTCTTGTTTTCTCCTGTTCTGAAATGCAGTTGATGAAGAAACAGATTTGAGAACAATGGGCAAAAGTGCCTGGCAAATAATAGCGCATATTAAATGTTTTGTTGTAAAAATATTCAAAATATGAACTGTATGCTCCTCTAAAAATAAATGGCCATTGAAGTCACAATATAGAATGCATATAGTGAGTATTTTCAGTATAAACTAAAGTTAATACACCTTTTGCTGTCATTTTAAAGGTTCTCCACGTTCATTTGCATTCTTTGTCTTTCACATTTTCCCTTCCCTCCTCTCTCTCTTTTCTTCCTTCCTCTTCAATCTTTTTCCTCTCTCACTTTCAGGTATTTTCTCCTTCCTGCCAACAAGCTCAGCTAGTATTAAGGTTTTGAATTTCATTCATTTTTTTTTGTCCCATTTAACCATAAAAGTCATTCAGTTGTATATTTGAGACTACACTAGTGTGGTGGGAGTGTGCTCTGATGCAGGCTGCTTGCTGTTATGATGATGTATGAAATAGTGGTGTTGTGTGGGATAGTGACCCCTCAGGGCTTTGAGTGCCTTCTATATAGTCTGCGTGGTAAACTGAGTCAGTGTGTAATTGGCCACTGCAAATGACAGTGTTTCTACATTTTCAAAACCACATTTAAATAAACCATTTTTTGTCTTTTATTGGGTTGAGTACACTTCTCTACTTATTTGTACAGTAACTTCTTGAGTTTTTTCCTACTATGGGAGACACTAGTGGAAAGACTTGAAATCTTGAGAATTTGCTTGATTTTTATGTGTGTGTGTGTGTGACAATTAAAATTTTGTTTGTAAATCCTTTTTCCATTCAGAAAGAATAAAAGTTTTCTTTCATGAGTTTCTCCTTTCAAGTATTTTTGTTACAAACATCAAAGATTTCCCAGTTACAAAGTCTGAGAGTATATATTTCTACAGATTTTGAAGTTCCTTTTGTCCCCAATTCATTTCAACTACAATGGGGATAAGCAAACATAACACTAGAATGACATCTCCAGGGTGTATCCCATTGTCCTTATGGTTGGTTAAATATTCCTCTTCTGAGTCATCTGTATCTATTTCTGTTGCTATGTTACAATAATGCAGTAGGTTGCATTTAATTAAAGCTCTATGTAATTAGCTTATCTCATGACCCTTATTGATTAAAATCAAAGTTAGTAAATGTGTTTCCTCAAGGCCAGTATTCCCTTTTTGGCATTAGTAAATTTTAAAATGTAAAAATAAAGTTTGCTACAAATTTATAATCACTCTAGTGACCTAATTTTTAATTTATAGAGCTACTAAAAGTTCATCTAAAACAAATACCACAACAAAGCACTCCAATACAGGTGTAGGCCATTGTTAGTGAATCTGTCTTTACTGTGCACTGAATCTCTTCAAGGTGCTTTATATGTTTTATTTGTTTGAGTTTCAGCCATAACTTTGTAGTAATTTTTCTCCATTATAAGCATTACCCATAATGAATTTCAGGAAACACAACAATAGCTTCTTCAGCTTGTAGACAAAGACAGTAATATGATGGAATGATCAAATACAAATGCTCCTTTAATTTATTTTACCAAGACATTTATACATGTTTTATTTATAAGGCAATTGAAGTCATTTATTTTGTATGGAATTCTTCCTCTTCTGAATAACAAATAATAAATTATCATATATACCACATTGTAGGAGGGAATGATGAAAGCCATACTTGAAAATCAAAGTTTAATATTTGAGGCTCATTGGGCACAATTATAGTTGGTACTGTCTTTTTATAAGTGAATCATAATTCCATGTGCAGATTTTCAAAAATAGAATGACATGTAGTGCAGAGGAATGTATTCAAGAGGGAGAGAGTGATTTCTTTTGCTTGTTCTTCCCTCCTTCCCTCCCTCCCTCCCTCCTTCCCTCCCACCCTCCCTCCTTCCCTCCCATTTTTCCATCCCTTTCTCCCTCCCTCCTTTCTTGCTTTCCTCTCTTCCTCCCTTCCCTCCCTTCCTCTTCCCTTCCTCTTCCTTTCCTTTTCCTTTCCCTTTCCCTTTTTCCTTTTTTTTTCCCTTTTTCCCTTTTTCCTCTTTTTTCCCTTTTTCCCTTCTTCCCTTCTTCCTTTCCCTTTCCTTTCCTTTCCTTTCCTTTCGTTGTTGTTTTTTTTTTTTTTTGCCACAGAACATTTTAAATACACAAAATTTTATGGTATTCTCCTAACTTATCTTCAGTTTAAATTCCATCTAATGTGTATAATGTGCCTTGGGGTTCTCAAGTACTGATTGCTTGAGAGTGTCTAGCACAACCGTATCTTTAAAGGGGGAAAATCAGGCCAGAAAAATGTTAAAAGTTCGAAACCTCATAAAATAATGATCTTGGCCTGTTAAAACAGACTGTACCACATTAAGTTCAATAAACATTTGAATATGTTGAGTTCTGTGTAGATTGGTTTAGGGATAGTCCTTTAACACTGATATTCCTCTATACCCTTCCTATCATATTTTTGTTTAAAACAAGATTCTGAGTCATGGAGCCATATGTACTTCTCAAAATAATGTTCTTAAATGTATCTAAGGAGTACATCATATAGAAAGAACCACTTTTGTTAAAATATACTTATAATCAATAATAAAATATAATTACAAGTCTAATAATCATATAATTTCATATATAACATCCTTAAGGATATTTACATCACTGTGTGTTATATAATTGTTTCTGTTTTTTATTGCTGACAAATTATGTGGTATCCTAATATAATTGTCTATGATTGTGATCATAGTTAATAGTTTATATCTGTGATCGTACATTTCAGTTCTATTCCTATTGCTCAGATTGAAAAGCTCCTTTTCTATAAGAAGAAACCTGCCTGTTTCACACTTCCTTTGAGCTGTTCCTCTAGGGTGAGGCAAGTTAGTTTGCTGTTGTTTCTGAAGGGCTACATTGGCAGAAGAGGTCTGATTTCTGACAGAAGTGGCACATAATTGGTGATTATTTTTTTCATTCCAATATTGGGCACATTCTTCACTTACAAGAACAGTACATTTTTATCACCCAGCGTGTTGAAAGGTTGAAAGGTTCATTTCTTTTGTTTGTTTTTTTGTTTCTCTGTTCTTCTTCTTCTCTTCCTCCTTTTTCTCTTCCTCCTCTTCCTTCTCCTCCTCTTCTTCCTCCTCTTTCTTCTTTTGTATAGTATTGGTTGTCCAGGTACTTTACTATGTAGGCCAGGCAGAAAACTCACAGAAATCTGCCTGCCTCTGCCTTCCAGTGCTGGAATTAAAGGTGTATGCCACTACTGCCCAAGAGAAAGTTCTTATTTCAATGACATTGAATAGATCCAAGCATAACTGAGTTAATTGGAAATCTTTAATCTTCTATTCAATTTATTTATAGCAGTTAAATTTCTAAATGTTGGCTACTTCCTTCCATGTTGATGTTAGCTAGGAGTTTACTTTTGATGTAAGATTTGTGATTTGAGATGAGTTGTATCATCAGAAGCTGAGGGAGCTATGTCAATGGTTTGACAAAGTGTTGAAACTTACTCAAAAGTAGGTGACTATTCAATATTTTAGTCAGACAGCGTCAGAAAATCACTGAGAGTTAGAGGCCTGTGGATACCTACTGTTAGTTGTCCCTAATTGAAACTTGATACAAAATACTTGCATTTAAGTAAAAAATAATCACAGTAAATGTCTTTATCTGAACAAAAGAACAGACACAAACATATGTCATGAGACATGGAAGAAAAACATCCTGTGCACTCAAATTCATATTTAAATTTCTGTTATTTTATACATGCAAGCCTCAGCAGAAGTATGATTTAGATTTGCCCTGCACCTTTGACTCTGGGGACGGCAGAGATTTTGTCCGTATATTTTTTGCTGCAGTGAACTCTGTCAGTGTGAACAGCTGAGAATGGAGTGTAGCTCATTAAGACAGGAGGTCTTATCCAGGCCTCCCCTGGCATCCTGAAGAGTATTGAGCATGTTTTGCTTCCCCAGATCTGCAGTATCCATTTTCTTACCACCTAGTGTTCTCCTGCACTTATTGAGAAACTCTGTGGGCCCCATTGCCTCTTTGAATGATGTGCATGGTTTATACCAGCTGTTCCCTTTTTACCCTTCTTGCTTCTCCTTTGGCTTTTTGTTATGTTTATGGCTCATCTGTGCCTTTTATTTAAAAAATCAATAAAACCCCAGTTAATTAGAACATACCATTTGTTTGTGTAGCTTGAAGAGTCTCAAGAGCAGATTTTTCAGAGTAAATTCCTATCACTGAGATGCTGCTGCAAAGAGGGCAGTTGAAGATGGTTCCTCATGTTTGCACTGAAGTTTTCATGTGTGGTGATTTCACATATTGCTCCATTTGATGGTAGTGGGAAATTGTAATCCTACCTTACAGCCAGATCACTAAAGCATCAGAAAGATCCAACATGCAGTTAGTAGATTGTAGATCCTGGTTCCAGCTTTGTCTTTTCAGCAGCAGCAGCAGCAGCAGCATCTTGTCCTAGTATATATGCTACCTCTTAGTGGATTATGTAAATGCACATGTCTATGCTCATTTTGATATGGCATCACTGTATGTTTATGTGGTTTAATTATCTATTCAGAATTTTAAAAAAAGACAGAGAGATCACACTAACAGTGATAACAGTGATACTTCTTTGGAGATTTAAACTCTCATGTAGATTATCATGTGTGTGTTTTAAAGGCTTTTTCAGTTTTACACAGGAACTAGGCAAAACTGTCCAGGAAAATTCACATAGAGCTTCCTTTGAAATTAATTGGGCACAGGAAAGTACCAGTCTCTCCTTTCATGGATGTTGAAAATGCAATGTGTCCTGTACTCTTATGCACATTGTTTATTTAACCCTGTTGGAGGTGTTAGAATAGATGAGGAAAATTGGGTTCAGAAGAATTTCCTCATTGCTATGTAGCTCAGGAGCTCAGCTGTGCTAGAGACTATTGCACAGGCTCTAGGCCCCAGCTTCATGCTTATAAGGAATGCAGTCTAAGAGCTGAGATGGTGTGCCCTAACAGTTTAGAAAGACAATTCAATGGTTTCAACAGCTGGGGACTGTCACCAACCCTTTAAAAAAAATGCACTTTGTGTAGTGTTTATTGATTTAAGAAAGTTCTGTGATTTCTGAATTATTCATTATTCACAAATGGAAGACAGTGATAGTTCCAAGGAAAAATAAGGGAAGTTGAAATCCAAAAAGGTTATCTTTCTGGATAACTTTTCTGGATAAGCAATGTTATCTGCAAGACTCTGACTGTGGCTGAGATGTTAGACTTACCTTTTTGAAAAATTCCTATTAAAGCATTTTTAAGGCATTTGACATTTCTGACGTCATAGCAAGATACAGGATGCCAGAAATGTATGCGATGGCATCATTGAATATATGAATGGAGTGATAAAATCCTTATACATATACATACAGATATAGACAGTGTATATGTATGTGTATGTATCTGTGTGTGTGTGTGCTGTTTTAGCAAAGACAAACTAGAGGACGATATTAGGTTTCAAGAGAGGAAATATTTTTTAAAACAATGTCCTCATTTTAATAGATTAGATAATACAAGAAAAAAAGGGGGGGTTGGAATTACTTCCAGCCTGTCTGCATTTTGTTCTTAGCCTTAAATACTTCTCATTTAATACTTTTTTTTATTGGATATTTTATTTACATTTTAGATGTTATCCCCTTACCCCATTTCCTCCCCAACCCTGCCCAGGAACTCCCTATCCCATTCCCTCTCCTCCTGCTCTATGAAGATATGTCCCCACCTACCCCCTCCCACCTCCTCACCCTTGAGTAACAATATAATGCTCATCATTTATAATTTCTTGTAAAATATTCTTGATGGTATCTTTTAAAATTTTAATTTGTATATATTATCTATATATAATGAGTCTCATTATGACATTTCATTCATGAATATAATACATTTCATATTTATTTCTATCCCTAATTACCTTCCTTTGTTCCACTCCCACTGATCACCTTCCCCTATCAACTAGTCCTTTATAAAATATTGTTTCCTACTCTCCTTTTTCCTTACTTTTTCTTTGGATTGCCCAGTTAACTTAATTAGGATCGATTAGAGGAATATGGATTAGGGGTTGTTTACAGGAGCATGGCACCCTAGTAGTGACTATATCAATGAAGAGAATGTCTCTTCCTCCCCTAGTAACCATTAAATGTATTTATATACTCAGGTTTTGCCCTGCTAATTAAGGACGAAATCTACCACTGTCTGTA